>CM063713.1:9501676-10901676 GCA_032441835.1 Slavum lentiscoides
TGGAAACATTTCAACAGGTCGATTTCGCCGAAAGTGTTACAGTTCAACAAGTACTTGAACCGCAGTTGTATCTCCGGGCCGCGCTTGAACCCGTCCGCCCAGTTCGACGTGACCGCGCCGTCCAGCTGCTTGGCCACGGCCGGCACGCACGACGGCACCTTCCGCACGATCATGTTCAGCGCCGATATGCCGCCGAACGTCTGGACGCCCACGTTGCCGCCCCTGGCCAACAGCGACTCGACGCATTCCGGCGCCTCGTTCAGCGCCGCGATGTGCAGCGGCGTGAACCCGTAATGGTCCTGCACGTTCACCTTCGCCTGGTAACCGAGCAACGTGTCCACGGCCTGACACACGTTCAGCGTCTTCACGGAAATGGCCGAGTGCAACGGCGTCCGGTCGTCCACGTCCCGGGCGTCCACGTCGGCCCCGGCCTTTATCAACACGTCGATGCAGTCCACGTTCTGAGCCTTGGCGGCCATGTGCAACGGCACTTGGCTCTTCGCGTTCCTCGCGCGCACGCTGGCACCGCGCTCGATCAACAGTGCCACGCACTCCGCGTGCCCGGACTCGCAGGCCAAGTGCAACGCGGTGGACCCGCGATAATCCTTCAGGTCCACCGACGTCTTCTCGGCGCCCAACAGCACGCGCATACAGTCCGAGAAACCGCGGTCCGCGCACACGTGCACGGGAGCGGAACCCGTCGGGTCCAGCGCGTTCGCGTCCGCGCCGTACCTGAACAGCAGCAGTCTGATGCAGCCCGCGGCTCTGGACTTGACGGCGCTGTGGAGCGCGGTGGATTCGAGGCGGCAACCGCGTTCGAGCAGCGCGCACACCGCGTCCACGGAATCGGTGAACGTGGCGAAATGCAGCGCGGACATGTCGTCGACCCGGGCGTTCGGGTCGCATCCGCGGTCCAACAGCGACTCCAGGCAGCGCACGCAACCGTTCAGGGCGCTGATGTGCACGGCGCAGTAGCCCCGGAAGGGCAGCGCGTAATTCGCGTCGGCGGTGCCGAGCAACACGCGCACCAAGTCGCACCTGTTCACGAAGCACGCCCACAGCAGCACGACGTTCTTCAACTGCTGCGAACACAGCCGGTTCAACGCGTCCGCGTCCGCCGCGCCCGATTCCACGTCGTGCAGCAACTGGAAACCGTTCGTGTATCCTTTCGCGCAGTCCAACAGACACTGTTTCACCGTTTCCCTGTAGTTGTTGACGCTCAGCTGATTGCCGGTGCTCTTGCCGGCGCCGGCGCCGACGCCGCCGTCCGCCCACGCTGCGGTGTCGTCCGTACAGTCCGTCTCGTCCGCCGTATCCGCGTCCGGCAACTCGAACGACGCCGGCCGGTCCCCCCGGGACCGGTTAAACGCCTTCTCGTGAAAACTAAAATACCTCTTCCGCTTGTTCGTCAAGTCCATTCCCATTTCCAAATACTCGCGCGTACACTCGTCCAGGCTCAAACGCCGGACCGCCGTCGTCTTCCCGTCACGACTCATGATCGCCCCGCGATTTTACGCACGAACGCGCGATAAACAGCGTCCACACATCGGCGCGACAAACGCGCGTTACGGTCGAACTACGTTCACTGCACGCAGCAAAACGATTCACGTCTTCGTTCGGTCTACAACGACCAGTTTTGCTCCCGCTACATTTTCCTACTGTGCGCTATATACTGTCGCAGTGGTGGGAGACGCGCGTTAATACGTGAAACCGCATAGACAAAAAAAAAAAAAGTCATTCCGGTCGGTATTAATGACTCATCTTAAATATTATTCAGCTCTTTATTCAGAATTTCCCCCGTACATAAAGTGTACGTTGGAATTATTATTATTCTCTCACGATTCAGGATAATATAATATACTTTAATCGCAACGAAATACGCGTAATTTTATTAATAATTATTTCATAATGGGGTACCGCGCGTATAGTAATTGTATTATTTATATCACTGAAAAGTCTGAGAATCACAGCGTACACACCTACCTTCTATATACGCACGCGTAAATTCGCATTTGTATATTCGCCAAAACAATATATATGTATACGGTAGGATTTTGATCGTACCCAAGGTCAAAGACGGACATTATGTATTTAGAAAAATTAGAAATTTCAAAAACCCGGTTAAAAACAAATATATATATATATATATACATAAAGAGTGCGTAGGAATAAATTAACCTACTGCAGTGGCGTAATTATAGCTGGATCGCGTGAATCAATATTTTGTCATAAGAACGAATATTAAAAAAATTTTCGAATTTATATTCATTTAAATATAGAAACAAAAAAAAAAAAATGTCGTATTTCATATCTATTACTCTTGGCTTCAGAATCATTTCGTCGAGTACTGCACATACCCTCGAGACGACGTATCGGACGTTTTTATGAATTGCCAGCATAATAGACAATCCGTTTAATCGTTTCCAATTGACGTTTAGTCAATGCTGAACGGCTTCTCCTGGACCGTGATGTCTGGTTCTCGTCTTTGCCGTCTGCCAACATATATACAAGAGCGTACCCTTCACGCGACTCGATTTTTGACCAAATTTTTAACAGTGCTAAGACGATTTTGGTCATTTGGTAGTACAAATTTTTCGTCAAAAACACTTTTTTTTATTATTATTCAAAATTCCTTCCCACAAATAAAAATGCCAAAAGGGGAGGAGAAGGATTCGACGCTCATTTGCCCCCTCCCACGATTACGCATATATAGAATTTCTCGTATTAAAAAAACGGGCATTTATTTATTTTTTTGAAATTTTTATTGTAATTAACAATATACATTCAAGATAGATTCTTCTATTGCAGACATGTGGGCACTTATTAATTAATAATTACTGTTTTTAAACGCAATTAAATTATTAATTGAAAGTATACTTACTCGTAAATAGTATCTCGCGCGTATTACACTGCACGTTATACGATACGAGCGTAGTACACTGTTTGTATCGTAATTATTTATTTGCAAGTTATTTTACGTTGTACAGGTATATTCATTATTACGTCGAACCATTTCAACTAGTCACGAAAACACGAAACGTAAAACAGTAAAATGTTCTTCTCTATACAACGGACCCGATTATTATAGTAGTTTCGAAATATAATAAGACATTTTTCTACATTCGTAATATTCGAATACGCTTTTATTATTTAATCATTTACTGCCCGGAGAACTCGTTCCTTAATACTGAGCCAGTCTTTTTTCTTTTCAATCCGATTTCGTCAAATTGCGCGCAGGCGTCCACCACCAATCAAATATCCTATCTCTACAGTTATCAAATACCGCTTACCGCTTTTTCTTAATTTAATATATTGTAAAAATGGAAAAAAAAATGTATACGAAAAATCTAGTTTATTTTATTTGAATTCGTTATATAATATCGTACTTTTATTTACAAAACTGCCCCGTACAACCCGTATCAACGATTTAACGCTTCTTCCACGTAAACTTCCTTCTAGCTCTTGCTTGACCCGGCTTCTTCCTCTCTCTTCTCCTGTAGTCTTTTTGCAATAAACCGGCTATAAATTAAAACAATAACGATATATTTGAAAATTAAAACATATATATATATATGTGTAATTACCGATTCGCATGCGTTCTACCATTTCGGGGTCGACGAACGAACGCAAACTCCAAGATATACCATAACGAATTGCACCCGCTTTACCAGAAACTCCTCCGCCCCGGACTGTAGCTACAATATCGACTTTATCAACCAAATCCGTAAATAATAACGGGAATAATATCTATAAAAACAAAAACAAAAAATGACTACGATACAATATTAAAATCATTTAATTCAATTAATTGAGAATCGTATTTTGTTCTCAGCAATAATAATTAGTCGCCTATACATACATTGCAGTAACACCTAAACACATATATTCCCCCTGATTTTTGCGTTTAGACGACTTTCTAGAAAATCCAATTGTGTCAAACTGTCACAACAACGTTGTTTTACGACATGTGTGTGTGTGTGTGTGTGTGTGTGTGTGTGTGTGTGTGTGTGTGTATACAATGCGATGCGTTCGCGTGCATCTATTATTTTTTGTCGTACGCTTTAATAGGACTTCCGTTTTTTTTTTTTAATTTATTTTACACAATCATCGACGACTGGCACGGGAGAATAAAACAAGACGAACACGATACGTTCAAATGATAGACTTAATAAAACGGAAACTTTTCAGTAACACAAAATCAGTCGGTGTACGCCGTACTATATACCTAATAATACCAGATGACATTCGTGCTGCAGCAATAGGTATGTGTGATCTATAACTTGCTCCTCCAGTGATCTATGTATTATATACGCTATATTTTACTAACTAAAATAACAAAATATAATACGAATTACTATTAAAACGCTTGTCGATAAATCATTAACATTTTTTTTTTTTTACAAAATAATTCAGTATAAAATTGATTTGAAATTTTGTTAAAACACTTAAAAAACAGCTGCACAATAATTCTGACCGTAAGCATTACGAATATCCTTTACGAGATCGGCATAAAAAAAAACGTCATATTCGCACTATTGACCCGTACTTTTCTCAACAGTTTTACTCTTAAAATTACACCGTAAACACTCGATACCTGGTACAACACTTACATATTATAGTACACTGCGCAGTAGATCACGTTACATTCTAAATCGTCCGGTATATCGCACGAATGCCTAAAAAACTGCAGATGAACGTATTTCACAAATAACTATTTGTCGATAATAAATTATAATTTTATGTTTAAATATATACCAGAAACGCGTTTATAAAAAAATTATGCAAACGCAAAATTACAGCACGTTTTCGTTTCAAAAGCGAAACGCAAGTTATTAGACCGAGTCGGTAAGTTTGTTAAGCTTTGTGTTTATGTACGCGGTTTTTTT
Organism: Slavum lentiscoides; assembly: GCA_032441835.1. Taxonomy (NCBI): domain Eukaryota; kingdom Metazoa; phylum Arthropoda; class Insecta; order Hemiptera; family Aphididae; genus Slavum; species Slavum lentiscoides. The sequence continues at coordinate 9,506,563 of CM063713.1, forward strand.
TATAAGAGACATTTTACGGAATATTATATCGATTGGCACGTGCGTACGTAAGACATATATTATTATTAGTTATAATAACTAAACAACTAAATTTCATTGAAGTAACATAATTAGACGCTTTATAAATTTACATATATAAATATATATATACAGTGGCGTAACCAGAAATTAGTCAAGGGAGGGGGGTTATTAAATTAATGTGATATAATTTACTACAGTATATCAAACTTAAAACACGTTATATTAACAAGACGATAAATAATGAATATGCTCTCGATTAAAGAGCAGACCAAACTATAGAAATCCGTTCAATACGAAGACGATTTCAAAAAACCAAAAATTAAAATGCATATTTTGCCAATTTTAGAAATTTTGTTGCATATTTCTTGATTTTCATGTATTTTTGTGCATATTTTTTTTTTATGTAAAAAAAAAATACTGTTTTTCACACCGTAATGGTAAATATACGAGTAATATCATTATTAACATAACATTGGTGATTCAAATTCAATGACACATCAGGTAAAATAAAACAACAATTTATTTACTTCACAAAATATACCTATATATATAAATTATGTATTCTTTTTTTTTACTACAATTCACTGGTACTATATTTTTTCAGTTCAATAAAGCTGACCGGTTTCTCATCAGATTTCATAAAAATATTTTTAAGTACCTATATATATATATATGTAAATGTAATATTGAATAATTTATTTCACGTTTTTACTAATAACAATTTGTTGCATATTTTGCAGTCTATTTTTAGCTCCTATAACTTCCGAGCCCTAATATAATAATAACACTATTAATAATTAGAACGGTTGATCGAACGGCGCACGACATCACTTGATACAGTTGATGGCTGATAATATCAGCTGACCCCGTCGATTAAATTAAGTATTGTATTAATAAATTTGTCCACGCTTCACACTATGTAAAAGTTAACGGTAAACGATGTGCAAGAAGTTGCCGCTCGCGGCCGGGCGGTGTAATAATAATAATAATAATAATAATAATAATAATAATAATAATAATAATAATAATAATAATAATAATAATAATAATAATAATAATATGAGCAAGGCGTTAATTTTGGTTTTGGTCTATCGCCTATCATATCGCTATCGGTATTTCTATGAGCAAAAACGATAAAATTGTGCATCAATCAAATAGATACGTTTTGTCACGCACGGGGTTATTATTATTAAGTTTCAGAACGAAAATATCCGACTGTAAAATAAAATAAAAGTAAAATTATTCCAAGACACGAAATTCCAGCGGTACAAAACAGTAATCAATAAAATATTATTATTACTACTACGAGTCTACGAGTACACAGAAAAAGTCAAAGGGGAGGTTTCAACCCTTAAACCCCCAACCCCCGGCTACGCCACTGTATATATATATATATATATATATGTATATCCAGTTATGTGTACGATGCGATACGATCGTTTTTAATATTCTGTACCTAATGCATATCGTACCGATGTGTTTTACTATTATGTACATAATATATTGTGTTGAAAAATTCAGACGAACTCGCTGTTGTGGAATAACGAAAGAACGTGCGAATGCGAAAAACAACGCGCGGTATTCAATGACAAACGAGGAAAACCGCATAATAATATTATTATACACACTGTATATTATACATTATTATTGTTACGAGTTTTATTGATTTCGGGAAGCTTGTAGCTCAAATACAACGGACGAAACTCACAGATATTCAAACGGAAAACAGAACGTCCCGGATTCACTACTACTCGTTATTCATTTTCGTATAAAATAATGTCATCGCGTATAGGAGGAGACAAATTTAAATACAGATTTCTTACACACACACACACACACACACACACGCGGGAGTCAAAATTCAAAACGATATGCCCCCCCTCGTGTGGCTTGTATGTCGTTTTTAAGTAATATGATAATAAAGCAATAAGGCATCTGTATACTTAATAAACGACCATAAAACTCACTTCAACAACGACAATAGTGCCGGAAAATCGGATATATGTGTACAATATAAAGCTGTGAACGATATACCGAGCGACGCGAAGAGTCCGCTTATACAATGTATACATATAAGATTCGCGTTACTGCAATAATAGTGCTGGGCGTTATAAAAATGTCGACCTTGACTTCGATTGCTAAACATCTAACGGATTTACGTGCGGCGAATTTATTTCCATCACACACGCGGGAAGATTTACAATATAGACATTGTACGGCACGTACAAATTTTATTTTTTTTTAATTTCCTAACCGTGTATATATATAGTATAGTCGTCTATACTCTGTCCGCGTCTGTACATCATAATGACCCCCACGCTCGTTAATATAATATTATTATAAACATATTTAATGCACGTCTTGCACGTCATATATTATATAATATTTATACGTATAAGTCATAATATTTTAAACACATACAAATAAAAAAACCGCAGCGTGCAGTCACGGTGCCGGGATTCGTGCGCGTTTATATACCGCCCCGGTCGCTACACCACGTGTTTGTGATCAACATAATAATAATAATAATAATAATAATAATAATAATAATAATAATAATAATAATAATAATAATAATAATAATAATAATAATAAAATTATAATTATTATTATAGCGTATTATATCGACACGGTACGTTATACGAAACGGAGGCGCGCGCGTTTGGTGGGGTACGTGGCAGGCAACCGTGGAGGGGGTAGTGGAGATACGCTCATAGTTCCGATAGTGGCCACGCTCCCGAGTCCCGAGTCCCCGGGCACACCACACCGAGGTCCGTCGGCCGTCCGATCGCGCGCGTATCCGAACACACTGCACTGGGCCCCGTTGAGACGCCACCGCGACCGCCGCGAAAAGAACCCGCCGCCGGGCGCGTTCACTACGCGCATTACTAACATATCACAGCGACGAAGAAAAATAATAAATTAAATAACCGTCGCCGCGCCGGACATGACCACCACCACCGCCAACAGACACCACTTGGAAGTGGCGGCGGTGGCCATGCCGTTAGACAGAACGATCAGCCTGAACGTGCACAACAGGCACGGTGCCGCGACGTCCGCCGGCACGACGTCGTCATCGCCGTCGTCGCTCAAGGACCGGTGGTACAGCTTCCGGCACCGGCCCCGCGGCGGCGACGGCGACCGGCGTCAACACCGCCGGTCCAACGTCGAGGAGTTCCTGTTCATGGAGAGCCTGCCCGACGTGCCGGTCATCGACGTGGCGGCCGCGTCGGACGTGGCCCGCGCGCCCGACGGTCAGGAAATCGAACTGTCCATAATCATACGGAAGGACACGATCAGGCGCGACCTGATGGACTCGATGCGCACGTGCAACGGACGGTTGCAGCTCATGGAACTCGTCGAACTCAACGAGTTCGATCCGGGCGGCGTGCTGCCGTCGCCCAACCAGAGCGAACTGGACCGGCTGCTGTGTTGGGCCATTTACGTCGGGGCCCCGGCCGAGTGCCTGGACTCGCTGCACGACTGCGGCGCCAATTTGCACTACTCGCATTGCGGCAATTTCACTGCCATACACCTGGCCGCTTTCATGGGCAACGCCGACGCGCTCAGGTATACACACACACACACACACACACACACCTAATGTGTAAGTTTATTTTATACGCATCCTCCGCGTGCAAGTCTTATTAAAAAACGAACTATAACTTGTAATTTAATTATACTTCTCGGTAAATATACCCGAATTTGAAAAAAAAACCAACGGTTAATTATCGTTAAAATAAAGTCTACAACAAATTTTAATACAAGTCACCCGACGCAATAACAATAATGTTCAGCGCGTCGCTGAATTCCATCGTTATTTTTTTAAACGCACACGATATTTTTTTAGATTTATAGTCACTATGCGCACGGGTCGTCATCGTCGTCGTCGTTTATAATTTTTTTTTTTTTTTTTAAATAATCAGTATTAATTAAAGAATTAAATAAATAGTATTATAGTGCGATACTGAGAATAAAAAAAAAAAAAACCATTTATTTACACACGTATGAGAACAAAGTCTTTTGATGCGTTTAAACATTATACAGAACCCCCCACGCTTATAAAAATTTGAACAGATTGAACGACGACGACGACACGCTCGTCACAGGTTCGTTCCGCAAAACTGGACTTTTTGACCGAAAACTTTTTGACTTTTACATTTTTTCTATTGGCCGCGTGAGCGCGCGCACACACACGAAAACGCGAGGGGCTCCGCGCCTGTTCTGTTGTTATATACACACTCAAATTATTAATACGGCGGTTCATTCTAAGACGATCGAAAATAATAGGAAAATTTAAAAACGGTATAAAAATATCGTAACGAGTGCCCCCCCCCTCCACCCGAGTCAAGCGTTAGCTATCTTTAGACGATCGTCGTCGGGAGACGAGCAGAATAATTTTTAAGTATAAAACTATATTTAATAATTTGCACTATCCTGGACGACGTTCTTTTTTCTCCTTCCAATATTATACTAAAAAAACGTCGTTTATTGGCCTATAAAATTCTAATGGTGTGCCGTGCCATTACGCGCATACTAAGAGACCGTAATTCGCAGTACCTAACTACGTTTCTTGTTTTTTTTTTTTAATGTAAAGTACGTCTTAACCGTGTGGCGCATCCTTATAAAAATTCGTGAGAAAAATTACGTCCCGCTGGAATGTCACGCGATAAAATCGTCATTTAACAATGATTTTGGCGCCCTGAGTAGACAATTAACTGGCGCCTATTTTTCAGTAACACCATTGGTATTACTGATATATCTAGTGTATATCTGATACTGATATATATATATGGTGGTGTTACAATACGACACTGATATACGTATAATATAGTACACACGTTTTATATACATTAATTATCCACGTTGTATGTTCGCATCAGGCAAGTGGATAATGCCGCAACTCGGGCACTGCAGTCGTGTCACTACGCGAGTACAAACAACAGTCGTATGTGGGTATGATGCCTCTGCAAAGGACATTCTGTTTTTTTCCTTACATTTATTCCTCCGAACAAATTTTTTTATTTATTACAGAGAGAAATTAATAAAACACAATACGCGTTATTAAACTGAAAACGTGCGTAAACGCGTATAAAAACGACATGCGAAGACTACACAAATTTCCACTTTCTCGGACACGCCAATAACCACCACCAATCGTGACACCTACAATCTGAAACCCGAAGCTATAGTCGTATACAATGCGTAGTTCGGCAAGTTCCTCATATAATATATTTCAATTGTCCATAAACTATAAAATAGCCTTTTAAACAAATTTCATTTTAACACTATCCGAATAAATGCGATACTACACGAAATTAATGTTTTATTTTTATATCTCTATACGAGCAATTTTTAAACAAAAAACGACTTTTTTTTTTTTTTACTTTTAGTTCTACGAACAATCTTGACGGATTACTATCATATACCTAAATAAACGCAATTCAAATATATCCGAATAAAATGGGTATATAATAACTATATTATGTTGGGTGGGATACGCACATGAAAATATTTACTTAAAATATATGCATCGTGCGTGCATTTATGAGCTAAAAAAAAAAAAGAAACACGAAATACGTAATTTTAATCAAATATTAGTAAATATTCGATAAATATTATTCGATCATTTCGATAAAATGAAATCGAGTATTAATAACAGTTATAGTTTTTATTTTACGAAAAATGTCAAATATAGTATTAAAATAAAAAAATAAGTAAATATATATACAATTTATACGACAAATTTCTATTGTTAACACACAAAAAGACGTCAAAAGAAAAAAAATCTTACAATTCTCCTAACACTATAGCGTAACAACTGATGAGGAATACTGCGTTACCGAATTTTAATCTAATCGCAATTAAATGAAAATTTTTATTTGATCTATTATTGTATCGTTTACTGCAGTTCATATACGCGTTGGATAATTAAAATATGCGCTGGAAAATTCAACGAATAAAATTACTGTTATTACCTCGTTAAATTGATTAAGCGAGTAATATAGGTAGTTACTACAAATCACGAAAGTCAAAAGTAATATATTTTCGTGAGAGACATAGTAAAAAGTACAACGAATTCCGTGTATTTTTTTATTTTTTTTATTTATAATAAAAGATGACGATTTGGGCGTGTCAGAAAAAAAATGTTATAAAAAGCAATCTATTTAACTAAGTATAATTTATTGGCGTTTTCATTTGTCATAAATCGTAAACGTATCGTATTGAATTCAGTTCTAATTCAATTTTATGTATATAAAATAAAAATACAGTTTATTAATTAAGAGTATATAATTACCTATCATAAATATCCTTAAATTTAATGCAAAAATATAAGCAACGTTAAAAGTACATTTTTTAAACGGGGAAAGGGGAGGGAATTATCATTTTAATAATATAAATTATTACTTCAAAGAAAAATATATATGACGTATAGATATAAAAAAACGATAAAGATACACACACACACACACACACACACACACACACACACACACACACACACACACACACACACTACAATTAATATGAAATATATGGAACGTTTTTTTTTTAAATTTGAATAAAGTATAAGTATTACCAACAAAATATAACTTATGTACCATGACCAAAACTTTATGAATTCACCGGGGGTAATTTATTGGACAGGTGTTTAAAAAGAACCGCTTGCCAATTATTCCGAATAATATATACGAGTATACACATACACAACCCTTGCATACATAAACTATAATATCATTTTTTGATTATTATGTTTTCGACATTATGATGTTAACGATCATAAAACTGAAATAAGATATTATCGCAGCCAAATATAAATAATGTAATAGCGAGTATTGTTTAGAAGAATAAAAATATAAAGTTTCGAAAATAGGCGAGTACAGCAGTTATGTACCTATGGGGGGTGGAAAAATAAGTAATTTATTATTTCAAACATAGTTCATAATATTATATAATATTATATCGACGAAAACAAATTACAAAATGGTAACCAACGAATTCGGTCGAATAGGTTTCCAAACTAATAGGCTGGATGTGTTGGGCATTCGTCTCGCTTCGCTTACCTTGGCGCAAGAGATAGTGTTAGTTGTTTTATTGCAGTGTTTTTAATATAACGCATTTTAAAACAACGATAATATACCTGTATTATTATCACAATTCAAAAATTATTTTTGAATCGAACACGAGCTCGGAGATTACCTATATTTAGTGTTTGTGTTTTTATTTAATATTCTACTATAGTTGGTTACGTCTATACACAATTCTAAAGTGCGAATAGTTCAAAATTTAATTTTTTCCAACTGCGTATATTATTTTCATAAATACAATAAAATAACCAAAACGGAGCGGTATTTTTCAGTCGATTTTACAGGGGGTTTATTTTTGGAAAAATTTTAAGTAAAAAAAAAATAAAAACTATGCGCTTGAAATCCCTATATGGGTACATAATTTCCTTTTTTTTAAAGCACTCCGACCAAAAAACAAACAATAAAAAATACATTACTGTAAAGCCGAAACGGTTCCGCTCGAAATTCTAACGCTAATTTAATATTTAAAAATATATTCATACACTTTTATTGCCTACCGATGTTTTTTTACTGTTTGCGTGGTAACATTACAATAATTATTATGATTTTATACTTGCAGGTGGCTAATAAAAAAAAAATGTGATATGAATACAATTCAGAGTGGATATACACCGTTACATTCAGCGGTCATGGGCAACGCTTTGGAAACCACGAAAATTCTAATAGACCAGAGGTGCAAAGTAACCGATACAGTGTTACACTGTGCGGTACAAGCCAATTCGGTCGATTGCGTCAAGTACCTACTACACATCGGCATAGATCCCAACACTTTGGACACCAACGGGAACGCACCGCTTCACTTGGCGGCGGATAAAGGGTATACGGAATGTCTGAAGCTTCTTTTAGCCAGGAGTAATGAAACGATTAACCTGAAATCGAACTCTAAACAGTCGACAGCGTTGCACATGGCGGCCGAAAACGGGTACACAGAGTGCGTTCAAATATTACTACACACGGGCGCCAGCCACAGCGTGGTGAACGACAAGAACCAAACCGCTTTGCACCTGGCCGCGAAAGCTCAATGTGCCGAGTCCGTGGAAATATTATTAGAACTGGGAGCCGAAGTGAACGCTTTGGACATCGACAAAAGGACGGCGTTGCACTCGGCCGTTTGCAAAGCATTCTTATCCTTCCACGTGGTCGAGGTGTTGGTGAAATGGGGCGCGAACGTCAACATTCAAGACAGGTACGGTTACGCGCCACTCCATATAGCCGCGTTGAACGAATTGTCCCAATGCGTCGACTTTCTGATCATTAAAGGGGCCGACATAAGTTCCAGGACGGTCGGCGGCATGAGCGCCTTGAGCATAATAAACAGAAAAACGCCCGCCAGTATAAATACGATTAAAAAGAAATTCGACCAGGCGATCGCGCTGAACGATCAGGCCTCGACCAAAGAAGTCGAGTTGATAATGGACTTTCGATATTTGTTGCAAAACCCCAGTCAAGGTGAAATAATTTTACTGCATACGCTGGAAGAATGCGGTCAAAAGTCCATGCTCGAACATCCGTTGTGTAAAGCGTTCCTGTACTTGAAATGGCAAAAAATTCGTCGATTTTATTTTGTGCGTCTCGTCTTCGACGCGATTTTCGTCTTGCTTTTGACTTCGTACGTGATGACAGCACTGGCGCACGACTGTTATAACAAATCGAAAAACACGACGGACGACGACCGAGACAACAAAACCGAAGAAGACCGCCGTGCACTGAACGTATCGGAAAATCAAAATGCCTGCCGTTTAAAATTCAGCGTGTTCGATTCACAACTGATAACTCACAGGATTATAGAATTCGTCTGGTATATACTATTAGCATTCACAATTATAATAATAGTTAGGAAATTAATCGGAACCACGGGATTCACGTCGGTCAAACAATATTTTCTAAATATCACCAACATCGTCGAATGGTTCGTAGTCGCCAGCGTTATCCTTACGTCCTTTTTATACGGCAACAAAACGTACGACTGGCAAAATCCGATTGGAGCGTTTGCCGTCCTATTCGGTTGGTCAAATCTGATGGTGATGATCGGCCAACTGCCCATATTCGGTACGTACATCGCGATGTTCACCAAAGTTCAAAAAGAATTCGCTAAACTATTGTTGGCCTACTCGTGTTTGCTCATAGGGTTCACAATAAGCTTTTGCACGCTTTTTCCTACGTCGACCGATTTCAATAACCCTCTAATAGGCATAGTCAAAGTATTGGTAATGATGACTGGAGAACTTGATATAGATTTATTGTTGAAATCCGAAGAATCTCCGATCATTTTTAATGTAAGCGCTTATATAACATTTATACTATTCATCGTGTTTGTCACCGTTGTGTTGATGAACCTGCTGGTGGGAATAGCAGTTCACGACATTCAAGGTTTGCACAAAACCGCAGATCTATCGAAACTCGTCAGACAGACTCAACTTATTCATTCACAAGAACAAGCGTTGTTTCAAGGTTGTTTGCCGAGACGTGTTATAAACTTTTTCAACTGGAGTGCTAGGGTCACGCCGTCAGCGTATCGAGTGGTACTTTACGTGAAACCATTAAATCCTACTGAAAAAAGATTACCAAGAGACATAATGGAAGACGCGCTGAACATAGCCAGACAAAAACGATTAAATACCGTAGATTACAAACAAGCTGTGCTGGAAAATAAAATGGAAAATAAGGCTCTAGTCGAAGAGATTAAACAACTAAAAGATATTGTACAACACCAACAAAACCTATTACTACAACTTATCAACAAATCATCATAAATATACCTAGTCTCGGCTTTAATCTATATTAATATGAATAATTTTATTATTATTATTATTATTATTATTATTATTATTATTATTATTATTATTATTATTATTATTATTATTATTATTATTATTATATGTTGATTGTACCTATGTTTATTGACGTATTGATTTATTGATATAGAAAAAAAAAATGTTGAACATATTGCTTCATTATAATACTGAAGGGTAAAATGATCTTGTTATATTTTTCACGATAAATTGCGTTACATTCTTTGTTCATAAGTAATAGGAGCTTAAGGTATAAACCACGTAACATAAGGGTCACATTTTTCTTTTTCTATATTTCCTATGACAACTAAAAACAATCCTATAACTCAGGTCATATATGGATAAAATAAGATATTATCCATTAGACAAAAATAAAAATAAAACAATCAATGTTTCAAAGATGAATGTATACAATATACACTACTATACAATATAAAGATTAATTATATTTTTTGTTCTCTTTCCGATAACACTTCTTTACTGTTTTAAATATTTAAAAGAGAAGAAACTGAATTATTATTAAATAACGTTTTAAGTATGTACACACAACAGCGATTTCCAATGAATAATAACATATTTAAAAAAAAATATAAATAGCGTATTATGAATTTAAATTCTTAGTAATTGACGTTTGCATATTGTTTTCAATGATAATATAAACAATAAATAAACCAGATCTTAGATATATAGAATTTTGATGATGAAATTATAATTAAAACGCAATGTGTTTTTGACTAATGGTAAATAAACTAATTCCAAACACCCACTAGTTGTTGAAAAACAAATAAAATAAATATTATTTATACTGTTTATTTAATTTGAAAAGACACTTATTTATGTATGTTTACATTTGTTCTTATAAATACTTTAACATTGGAAAAAGAAAGATACTTTTGGTGCCAAAATGTGAATAAATATAATGAAATCAAACTTTATTAGATTAATAAAGAATAAGTTTTCTTATTTTTATACTTTAGTATTTTTAATAACCAACTATAAAATTGTATTTATTTCATAAATAAAATTGCTTCCGTACTTTTAATAAATTTTCTAAGTATAGGCAATTAAAATAATGAATGAAGAATATACACGATACAGATATTGAGATACCAATCACTAAATTCATACACAAATAACTTTTTTAATATTCAATTATTTCTTCACTATTGTTTATATTTTACACATAATACTTCCTAGTCTGTAAGCTAATCTTATCCTAAATTACATTTACATACATAATATATGTAAATAATTAGTTACATAATATATTTATTTAAATAATTTTTCAAACAAGATCTTCAACAATTTTAATAATTTGTAATATTTACTATAAAATCGATAAATTGGAAATATTTTTATTTACCTGTTCTCTGGCTTGAATATCATCGAAAAATTCAATTCCTTTTTCATTTATCGATAGTTTACCAGTCCCTGGATAATAAACTGTAACGTTGGCTCTAGCATCTTTTCTAGGACAATCTAAAAAAATATTTTAAAATTGAATGAACACTATTATGGCATTATACCACATAGTATTTTATTACCTTTAACAGTCACATAAGCTACTCCATCTTTTGTGTATTCGACCTAAAAAAATATATGAAAACAAACGTTTGTACAAATCATAAAGTATATATACATTATTATTATTACCGGTGATGATTCAATGACAGTTTTGGTGGATATCATTGGTTTTTGATATTGAGAAATGAATTCAGCACACTTATATGAACACGGATGTTTTAAAAGTCGTTCAATTGCAATTACAAAACTTTTATACTAAAATTAAAAGAAAAAAAAAAAGCACATTAAATACATATACTATATAGTATAACAGTTAAAACAGTTGTTAAAGCCTACCTATTCAAGATATTTTGAGAATGTATGGATAAAATTACCTATATTCTACAAGTTCCTAGCTCAATACAAACAAAACAATTTTCAAATTTAAATGATAATAAATATCTCACTATGTCAAAACATTTAAAATATGGTTTTATTCTTTCATCTTAAAATATATTAAAAATGATGTCAATTATTTTACACATAATCTGTAATTATATATTTATTATTAGCTTCATTATTACAAAAAGCTCATAGAGAACAACTTTGTCACTATTTTATTTTATTTACTTGAATGTTATACATATAACAGAACCAAAATCAATTGTATATCTAGACAATATAGTTAAATTATTTAGACTAAATATAACTATGATGCCATTTTGATTAGATATTACTCGCGAATGAAAATGTATATTTTTATAAATAAGTACAGTTGAGCTTACCAAAAGTTAGCGCTGTCTACAGCGTTTCCAATAGAAATTTTTATGAAGTGATTATTCAAATCATTTGGCGCGCTTTTTAAAGTTTTTAAATGTGCATAATTTATTTTATGACTCATAAGGAATACAATTATTTTTACGTGCAGCCGCCGGCCAGTAGACCAAAGCTGAGAACCCTTGACATCGGCCGCAAATGCTTACATTTGGTGGGCCTGACTATAATACATAACCAAACAGCACCATAATTATATAGTATATAGGAACATTAAAAGTATAAATATTTAATAAAATATAGTTTACTTCATGTTCAGATAATTTTTCAACAGTTAACTTTTCCATATCTTCTTTAGAAAGCCACTGACTTACCAATGATGTTCTATAAAAATAAAACGTATAAATATTAACTTGTATATAAAACGTTTTTATAAGTATCATACAATTTTTTATCACCATCTGGAAGTATATTATTTTTCCTCAAGTTATCTTCAAACTTATTGACTTCTGACAATTTAGTTGCAATATTCTACAAATGAAAATAAATATTATGTATACAATTTTAATAATTTATTTTTGGTTTACATTCTAATATTTATTAAATAAATAATAAAATACAAAACTTACGTGTAAAATTAAATAGAAATTTGGCTTTCCAGTGTAAAAAAAAACGTGAAATGGACGTCCGGATTCATCAAATTCTGCATCTTTTTTTGGTGGAAACACTTCACTAGGAGGCTTCATTAAAGGTCTCGCCTTTGGATCATACAAACCAGAAGGGAACAAATACTCAATAGCTGCCTAAAATTAAATGAAACAAATTAATTCATTAACTTAACAAAATTTAAAAATGGCTATAGTAATGTAAAGAATCTATTGGGTTGTTTTGGACCAGAACATTATATTATGGACCTAGAAATGTAGCACCTTCTTAACAATGGAAAATCATTTACATAATACAATTTAAATAGAGAAATATTTTCAAAGGAATATCGGAGCTTTTGGTAAAAATATCAACTTACAAAGCAGTTATAACTACTTGAAAAATAGACATATCAAAATATTGTAACTTTTTGCAAGAAAATATATTTAAAAAAAAAAAAAATACTACATAATGCTTTCAAAAATATCCCTTTCTAATACGTATTTAAACTCTAAATTTCAACTAAATGTTACAATTCAAGTTTCACGTAACACTATTTAGCAATATTACACACATCAGACAGACAAGAGCGGGTATAAAACCCTCCTAAGATTTTACATTATTAACTCTTACTGCCCCCAATTTATACCATAATATTTCTATAACTATTGTTTAAATTATATTATGCCATGAACTTACATCAATATCTTTTTGAGTAAATGTTTCTGCATCGACCCCCATCATGTTAGCTAAATGACGTTTTCCAACATTGTATTCGTGTGTTTGCTGTTCCATAAAAGTATCTGAAACATCATGTCATACATCTCAAGTTATAGAAAATATACATGCTAACGTACAATTAAATAATATAACAACATAAACAAATGAAATTGAAACAAATTCAATTCAAATATGAACAGAACTTTAAATAGAACTAAATGAATAATTGATTAGTATCTTATTACATTATCAATTTAAAAATATTAATTAAGAATTTTTTAAATATTTTATCTAATATAGAATACTAAATAATTACGAATAATTATATTAAAATTGTATTTACAGTAAAACAGATATCAATAACAAAGTAATCAAATGCGTATACTTAGACATTTATATTGTACGTCTCATTAAATATTTGCATTGTGTTGATATAATTTAAATTATTTAAAATATGTTCTTACTAATATTGTTATTAATATTACCTACATCAAATTAATTTAAAAAACATAGGTTTACATTAATATTTCTTACTGTATTGTGTAGCTCTTTGAAGATAAGCTCTCATGGCTAAACTAGTTTTTTCTTCTACAATTTTCTTCTCAACAATTTCCACGCCTGGATCATCACTCCCCACATTGTTTAAGCCGTACATACATTTTGGTATCTAATAAATAAACATAAAACTATAAAATGAATTGCTATCCTCATCATTTATATAAACTACGAATAAAACGCTTATAATTTATGTGCTACATTATATTAAGCTCAATTAACAACAAAACGGAAACACTTACGAAATTCGATGACAAGATTTTGGAAGCATTGAATTTATTAGTCGCGAGACTTGTAAATAAACGCTGTGCTAACATCATGGTGAGAGAGCCGTTTAGACAGAATATTTCATTAACAACTAAACAGCGACGTTGAAAAAATACATTGTTAAAAAGTACGTGATATGATGTGTAGAAACGTTTTATTCAAAAAAAAATTGTTAAAACGTCCCTAAACCATACTCACTTTTCTATGCATACACCTCACGTCACATTGGGTCTTCTTATTACTGAATTACTCGTTATCACGCTATCACAGTCGTTTTACCGGATTGGTCTTATCAATTTGTCGTTTAACAAATTGTTATCTATATCTGTGGATGGAATACAATTTCAATATTTTAAATCTCTGTATTATTAAATTTAAATTGGCTTTCAAGTTTCAGTCATTATTTCATTCTTGTTCTGTGGTTGTTATAAAAATGTTAATCCGTCAATTTTTTATCTGATCAATTGCACCGATTTGAGCAGTAATTTTTAGTTACAGTATGAGATTCCCTGCGATTATCTCGTGAACATTTCATTTGTGAAAACCTATAGAAACAATACGTTTTCTCTACAATTACTATACTGCGATTTAATTTACACGTACATTTGATTTCGTTTGTAATTCGCCGAGTATAACATTTTTAGTGGGTTATATAGTACATTTAGTATTGCTTATTTTGTTCAAATCCGTTGTAGGTATTATAAATCGAAAACGTTTGACACCTTTTTTTATCGAATTGTATTCGTACTAAAATGTCACAAGGTTATTCTGATGACCTTAAGGGGAAAAAATCGCCAACTAAAAAGGTATAATCGATGATATACTTTTACGTGTTATACATTTTTTTATGTTTTAAATGTCGATAATAAGCTGTTATATTAATAAAATAAAATTAGATAAAAGACGACCGTAAACAATTTGTTGCCAAACGATTGCCAATAGTTCTGGCCAAACGTGATGGGTCCATTGAACGAATTCAAGAATCTGAAAAGTCACATTCACAACCGACAATATTAATAAAACCTCGAGACACGGAAAATAGACCATTGTCGCCTACTCAGAAATTTGGCCCTCAAATCATGTAAACACTTATTATAATTTATAATGCGTTTTTGAGTCATATTTCCTATGTACTTTGTTGTATATTTGTGTCTTCATTTTCTAATAAATATCATATACTACCCTAAATCCTTTTGCGAGTTCCCTTTTTTTCAAGCATTACCATTTACTCACCGTGTTATCCATGGTCACCATAGATCATATGATATATTTATATATACTCTGGTATTTTCTGTACTTTTACGTAAAGTTAAACTGTCTCCTTTATATTGTTATAATTATTATTTAAATTATCATAGATTTTTTTTTTTTTTAATCACTAACTTTAACATTTTAGAGGGAAGAAGGAAGAATCTTGCATACAAAAATCAGGAAATGAAGGTATCTACTAAAATTACTTAGTTTTCTATTTTTTTTTTAGTCAAAATAAAAATTAAATAATTGTCTGTTATTAGATTCATTACAACATTCAGCTGAAATGAAAGCACCAGTTAAACTGATTGATGACTATATGCAATTTATCAATGAAGGTTTAAGTAACTGTTTACTTGAACAGTCGGATTTCTTAGTTATTGGCTGCTTAGGTTTGCAAGGAGTTGGAAAGTCTACGCTTATGTCAGATATTGCCAATAAGTAAATTACATTTTTTGTATTGCAATTTTTAATTATAGAATTAAAGTTAAAATTTCCTTTTTTTTTAATACATTATAGATAGTTTTTGTGTTTGGATTTTTAACTGTGTATATGTATTTTATTTGGCAGGCAGAATCTATTTACGACCACTACCTCCGAGTATCTAGAAACAACACAAAATTGTACTTCTGGTATTGATGCATATGTAACTAAAAATAGAATTATTTTATTGGATTGTCAACCAATATTATCATCGTCTGTTGCTTATTCGGCTAGTCAGAAACGTATAGGACAATTAATAGATCCATCTAGTATTGATAATGAAATAGTATCATTGCAGTTAGCTTCATTTTTATTATCCGTTTGCCATGTAGTGTTGTTGGTTCAAGATTGGTTTTTTGATCCTAACATCTTTAAGTAAATATGGAACTTGTATTATATATTAAAATCATGTTATATGTAAAAATATGTAAATATTTATATTGTTTTTGTTAGACTATTACAAACAGCTGAAATGTTAAAACCACCAATGTCTGTATCACATCGAAATGAAGAATTGGTAGAATATTTTCCTCATATTGTATTTGTGCAAAACAAATCTTTCTATTCAGATTTCAGTATTGAAAATATTAAAATGGTGCAAGTAAGAATTTGATATTTATAAAGAAAACCAACGTTTCGGAAATGAGAATTGTTTGATTTTTTCAGCACGTTTATGCTCAATTATTTGCACGATCTCGTCTTCATATTCAAAGTGGAATTAGTATTGCAAATGGCAATGTTATTAGTGAACTGAACCCATTAAATTGTGGTGAACCAATTAATTTATTTATTTTGGCCAATAGTGAGAAAGATAAAAATTCTGGTATGTTATATAAACATTTATTATTAAATTCGTTTTTATAAATATCTAAATTTTAAATAAAATATATTTTGATTTATCTTCTATTATTTTGTATATATTATTGTGAGTGAATACAGTCTGTTCTCGTGATTGTCTATAGTCACTATAGTGTGGTTTAACCTAACAATTTAATTTAGTTGGATTATTAGTAGTTAATTTTATTTTTTCCTTAGAAATGAATGGTTATCATAAAATGCATCCTGGACAATCAGTTTTAATTCAAGAATTTAGAAAACAACTACTAGGCTTACCAATATCACCTCTCACGCATACTCAGTTAACAGAAAAAACATGGTAAGTTTAAAAATGTCATTTATTATATATTACGAGTTAGGATGAAATTAAGTGTGCTTATTTAACAAATAAAAAACTGAATAATAAATTAATAACTATAAACAATTTAGTTTACAGACAAAAAATTTAAAATATGTTTTACGTCCATCTTATACAAACTGATTAAAAAAAAAAAAATGTAAACAATTTACAATAAATAAATAAAGGATACAATTGGTTTTATGAATGTTATTGATTTTAATTATAATTTTAAAATATTCAGCATTGATGCAATTATCTAACTATTATAAGTTACCATTTATAACTCTACATACCTATAGACAGTCATTGATTAAATATATATTTAATCCATGACGCAGCTTAACATTTTGAAAATTGACAAGATAAAATAATTTCAAGAGAATTATAAAACATAGCCAATTTAATTATATCTGTACCAAAGCAGTTTTACTTTGCAAATGATCACACGTATATTTTCATTGAGTAGTGATTTAATAAAATTATTACCTGTTAATAATTACTAATTAGTATTTAGGGGTATTATACTATTATATCTTAAACTAAGTTGCATACCATTTATTAATTCTAAAATAATAAATATAACCTATAAAATAATTAAGCTTAGTTAAAACTGAACTATAAGATTTACAATTATGTTTTCACAGGTTTCATTATTGTGCCAAAGTATGGGATTCAATAAAAAAAAGTCAATTTTTTAATGAATATATTAGACTTCAAGGATAATTTTGTTCATACAATATACATATGTTAGAATAAATAATGAACAATTAAAATTAATATGACCAAAAACGTAATGTATTTATTTTATTATAGATGTTTAAAATCTAATTATCATGTAAAATTACAAATTCAATTTTCATTTAGACTTTTATAGACTTAAGCTTACGATTTAATTCTTCAAACTTCAATACTTTTCTTATGAAAAAATCTCCATAACGATGAGCAACTTTGGTATCAGCTATATGTATCATATCACGATCAATATAAAAGTCCAACTGTAAAATATAAATGTTCATAATACTGAATTCATTGTAAGCATAAGGTGATGAACTTACCTCTGATCCCGAATGAAAATATCCGTCTAATCCAGATGCACCTTTATTCCAAACAATATTTTTCATTTTGTGTTTGAAGCACAATAAATGTTTAGTCAAATTTTCTTTATCATCAGTTGGTTGCTCATTGCTTTCACGTTGTCCTTGGCCTTGTGCTGCCATGAATGTTACCAATTTGTTAATTGGCAGGGTGGTATATAATTTTAAATAACTACAAATTTTATATAAATGTAAAAGAATAGTTATTGACATTACACCACACACACATAGTTTATGAAATATAATTTTTAAATTTGTTGTATACCTGCGGATTGTAGGCAACATTTTTTGTTGTTTAACTTCAGCCATGAAAACAGAGGTTTGATATTTCACTGCTTCTTTTACTGAATCTTCAGCTGGGTCCATTGATAAGAATTTGGGACAAGCCATTTGGAAACAGTTTTCAAACTCTTGTAAATCACCATATTGCATTTTAAACATTCTGTCTGTGTAGTTTTTTTCGCGTAATACTTGCTGGATTGACTCATCAACACACTGAGGGTGCAATACCAAACACATGGCTAATAATGTGTACATCTGATCGGTCTGTTTGTTAATCTAAATACAACGAAATATGTATTAAAACCCAATGTGTCAAAATTACAATGGTAGTTATTTTACTTGATCATTTTGATAAGAGCGAGTTTGGAAAAGCTGCTTCGTTCTTTGTATATACAACAAGATCGAACTGAACGTACGAATTGCATCGGAATAACGGCGCATCATCATATAAGCAAATCCAACATAGTAGGCTGTAGAAATGTGACATGCTGGTACTGAGCTATATGCATTCTAAAAATGTATTTCATTAATTACATTTAATTTTAATAAAACAACAGACACATACCTTTTTGTGCATATCAATATTTTCCAGAACTTTGATTGCTAAATAATAATCTCCAAAAAGGCTGTGTAAACGTAGCAGACCAATCATAGAATAGTAACCCAACATCTTGTATAAAGAATGGCGACCAAATTCTCCAGCTACAGAATCTGGGTCACCACCACTAGCAGTAACTTCCAATTGTAGCTTGATATTAGACTTGTTAATAAATGAATGCAAAACATTCAAAACCAACAAGACATTCCACACTTCATTGTTGGATCCAAGCATCTCAATTTCTTCCGGTGTTTTTCGACTACGAGACCGGAATTGAGTAAAGGATTGGAATTGATATACAAACTCATCTACAAGTTCCCATAACCACTGGTCAGGTAATTCTAATGGTACAGGAGTCTCGCAAGCTATAAATTATTATGATTAATTAGACAACTGAAAAACACATATATAATAAAATGCGCGTACTGAATATATAGTTGAACAGATCACAGTAATTGTAAAATGATCCAAAACGTTGTTTTGTTGAAGGTCCAGTCGGCACACGTGCAAAAATATGTCTATAGTACAACTCTTTGTACAACATCAAAAATGTCTAAAATGAAAATAATTTGTAAATAACAGTAAATATTATTTAAAATTAATAATAAATAATTTGTATATACTTTATCGTCATCCATTATTGCGCGTACTTCATTTTCAGCACTAGGCCAAGGAGATTTATCAAAAAACTGATCAGATAGCTTGGGGAACCTTTAATAAAATATTGGTAATTAATCTCTACACAATTTAAATATATATATATATATATATATTATGAAAACAATAGACTTACGTGTTTTCATATAAGTTCTGCATTTCATACACCATTCCCTCGTTAATAGCATTTCTGAAGTACAGTAAAAACTTCTTGATAATTTCCGGCATTTTTGGCTCATACGGATCGACATCGTAGTACCTGTCCTCATAGTTATTGTAGTACGTGTCACCTTCGAACTCCGACTAAAATATTAATTAATAAAAAACCATATAATATTATAGTAGGTTGTATTTAGGTTTTACAGTGTATTGGACAATAACTTATAATTGTAATCAATCAGTTCGTACCTGATCGTATTCCATCGTAGTGTTATATAAATATACAGCGAACAAATATAAACTTCGTCACGTTAACGCGAAATATTCGAATACAAAACACCACTCCAACTACAGAAAACTAGAAAACCTAAGAGAAAGAAAATTCGTGAAGTTGACAACTAAACACCGTATACGAATTATAACCTATAAAAGTATATAATGTAAATAGTGAGCGATGCTGGAATGGCGGTGGTGTGATATTATGTCCCATTGGTAGAAACCATGGTTGTAAATCAAAGAGTAATTGTAGGTTATACGTTACCATTGTTGTCGTGTGATAAAAAACCAAGCAAACCTACAAAAGAATGTCTCATAACTCGTCATCGAAATCACTCACCCGCCCGGTTCGACGCGTCGCGAAGGCAGGCGTTTATTCAATGTGTTTGAAAACATCTTTGTTTTTTCGCTTTTTTGGTTCTAATTTAGTCGCTGCGATGAAATGAAATTAACTCCTAGAAATTAATAATCGTTCCAAAAAGTACGTTCAAGGTATTATGTAAGTAAATATATTAATCCCTAAAGATTTAATGATGAATTTGTATTCGTTTTGTACTTTTGTTGATGTATATAGTGTTTACGATTTACATAATATGTTTTTGGAATAGAAATGTTTTTCGAAATAAATAATTATTGTAAACATTTTTTTCACAAATTCTAGTTAGGGATATTGAAACAAATGCTGTTTACTTGGTACTCATGCACTCATTCTTAAGTTCGTTTTTAAAATGTGTTGTTAGTCGTTGAATTTGATGCTATAATGATTTCCATTGTAATTTTGATAACATCGTAATTTTCTATGTAAAACAATATTGAGTACAGCAATTTTTATTGAATTTGACGTATTATAATATCTTTCTTCATCTGATTTCATATCATGTAAGTTTAATAATCGAGTAAAATAAAAATGTTTTTACTGCAATGTTTCACTTGGATTGTGTTGAAAATATGACGGCATTGCTTTCGATTTTAAAATGAAAGTTAATACAATATTTTATTTTTGTGACTGAATTACAGAAACATTCTATAATTATTATTTGGAACAATGGCTCTTCCTTCAACATATAAACAAATAGCTATTAATCAGCAGTCTCCTACCCGTAAGTGTTGAAAGTGTATTTTTTTTATAAATTTTAACTGAAGTATTTAAAAAAAAAAGAATAATAAGTTTTAGTGATGTTACGAATAGAAAAATTTTAATGCTAGGTTCGTTGGGTTAAAACCCAATAGTTTACTTCAACAATCTAACAGAGAAAAATAATATCCGAACTAAATTGATTAAAGAACTGTAATAATTTTAATTACATATGTAATCTAGTTAAAATTTATTATTTATTTATTTATAACTTCAATTCCAGTTTGACATATTTAGTATTTGAATAATTTAGTTTGATTACAGTTTGACAACTATTGTTTGTAACATCACTAATAATTTGTTAGTTACTAAATACTATACATTATATTTTTGAAACATTACTTATATTTTCATATCAAAATTTTGTTTTATATAAATATAATGATGCAATTTCAACAATTTTATACTAATACATTATGCTGTATTAATTATGTTGTGTCTATAAAATTTTCAGATATTATACATTTTAATATAGTAAGTATTTAATATTAATTAAAGACTAGATATATGTATAACATTTTCTACAATATTATAAAGTTAATATAAATTTATTGTGTAACAGACAATATATTTTTCAAGCTTAATTTAATTTTTATGAGCATGATTGTTACAAACAGTAGCTAACTAGAATTGTAGTATCATAGTTTTTGAAGAACAATAGTTCAAAATTGTTTGCACTTCATTATTTTCTACAATATTTATATTTATAAATATTATCCTCTGTTTGAAACAATTTTATTATGCCTAATTTAATGTATACTTCAAAGTGTATTTAATTTATTATAAAATATTCAGACATTTTTTTTGGTTTTAAAAGAATCAACGAAGGGAAGTTAATATAACAGGTTTTTCCATTATATCGTATCGCAGTAAAACTGTTATGTTTAACATCAGAATTAAGCTATCTGTTAATTGATAATCATGTGTAAATTAATTTTATTATTGATTTTGCATGTAATATATTTTCATTATATTTATTAATTATTACGTAGTTAGATTTTTTTTTATTCTTTGGATTTGAGCTTGTAAAATGTGTGCCCACAGGTGCTCCGGTCACATTCAACATCTTAAAAGGTAAATGTATTTATTTTTATTTCTTACAAATTATTTTCTAAAGCCACACAGAGTTTAAGATGCACTAATTTTTGCACACGCGCCAAAAATCACATTGTTTACAAAAATATTTGTCACTATTATTTTTGGTATTAGTAGTAGGAGGTATTTTCTAATTTAAGTACGTGTACAAAATGTCTGTGAAATACATTGAAATATTATGTATACCGCGTTATTATTTAAAAGTAGTTGTTTTTCATTTATAAATTATTTATTATATTTTAGCAAAAAAATAACTAAATACTATATTTACTAAAATGCACAACAACAATATTAATGCTTAAAATATATATTACACAATTTTTGAATTGGAAATGTGAATTGTGAATAATTATAAAATGAAATATATTTGATACACCGTCTTACAATATATTTATATTATTTGTTTAGAAATTAAAAAAATAAAATAAAAATGTACCTGGAATATGTATTTAAATATATTTTAAGTTTCTTTGAAAGCCTTGTATATATGGTTTTACAAATGTATACCAACTAATATGTATATCCAATAATTTTTTACGGCAAAAAAAGTGGTGGTGGATATAAATCAGTGCACGATTAAACACGTTTAATTGTTAAATAACAATTTGGCTTCAATTTTTATTATTTTAATAAATAAGTTTATCCTTTACTTCATAAGAGTAAACAATTTCATTGCATTAAAATTAAATCTTAACTCTTAAATGTACTACCATTCTTTTCTTTTTTTTTTTTTTTTTTTACACTTTTTAATACGTCTTTGCAATAAATATGAACAATAATAATATTTTGTAATAAGCTACCTATTAGTGAGGATTTTTTTTTACCTCAAATTAAATACTACAATGTGTGAATAGTTTCCTAATTTTTTCAGCGACTAAAACGGGATCCTATCAAAATGGTTAGTAAGTCTTATTTACTTATTTTATTTATTCTGTAACTAATATGCATGATCTTTCCATTCTTAAATGAAAATTAGGTTTACACTAAAACTTTTACTTTATTTATGATTTATCAATACTAGAAATAAGTGATATTTAAAATATACAAATGTACGTAATTAAACTTATATATTTAAAATTTGAAAATCTAATAATTATTGACTTATATAATCAATATAGTTGATATAGTTAAAATCAATTTTATTGAATATATATATTAATTTAACTATTTTTTAGATATCACTTTACTAATATTACTGAATTGCTTTTTATAGTGATGTAGTTGGATAATAGATTGATATTTTTGTAGCATGTTTTTAACATATTTTGTATAAGCATGTAAATTACACATAATCATGTTTATTGTATTAATTAATTATGATGTTCGTATTTGAATACCTTACAGCATACATCTTTGTGTATTAGCTTTAATTATTTTATCTATATAATATTAATCTTACACAAATATTGTTTATGAAATTGCATTAAATTAAAATGATAGATTTATACATAATTTAATACATTAGGAACATTATTGTTTCAATACTATTATATATATAATTTTTATTAAAATTATGTGTTCTTTTTTTAAAATCTCAACAAATATTTTATTTGATTCAAATAAAGCATTTTGTAAAAATTGTGTAAAATGAAATAAGTTAATTTAAACAAATTGTTTTAAAATTTTTATTTTTAAATAAAACCAATCAATAATTTGCATATTTAATGTCTTATATTACAGAACGCTTGAGACCCGGTGGAAGTTCCAGTCAACTATCTGGTTCTGTAAGTATTCGATTTGTTTAATCGATAAATTTTAAAATTGTTAAATAATATAATTGGAATTTCCATTACTTTAGAAAAATATTCTAAAGTCGAACAGTACTAATGAAACAGTTACATTACTTATTTAAAATTAATTTGTTTAATGTAAAATGATATAAAACACTAAAAAATAAGGTTTTTTAGAAATTTTATTAAAATTTACATATAAACAGTGTATTAATTTAAATTATTTAATATTTTTTATTTTTATTAAAATAATTGTATTTTAAATGTTTATAGAAAGATCAAAATCAAAGTCCATTCATTCAAAATAGCCATGGAAATCCAGCATTTCATCCACAAAAAATTTCGAAAGCTGCTGTAAATACATTTTTTTTCTATATATTTGTAAATTATTAGTATGTTATTATAGCATTCTAAAAAAAAAAAAATTATAGGCTGATGCTCGTGGTATTAAACCTCCCAAGCCACCTGAAAAACCACTTATGCCATATATGAGATATAGTCGCAAAGTTTGGGATCAAGTGAAGGCAAGTAATCCTGATCTGAAGTTGTGGGAAATTGGTAAAATAATTGGTCAAATGTGGAGAGATCTTCCAGATGATAGTAAACAAGAATACATTGATGATTATGAATCTGAAAAAGTACTTAACTATATATATACATATATATATATTTGCATGATAGGTGTATACATATTTATATATTACAGTTGAACTATGAAAAAGCTATGAAGTTATATCATACTTCACCAGCTTATTTAGCTTATCTTCAGGCTAAAAATAAAGGTAAATTAAATCAAGTAGAAGATAGAGAACCTCATGAAAGATCAACTGGAAGTGGTAAACAAGCTGCAGCAGATCGCAGGATTGAAATACAACCAGCTGAAGATGAAGAAGGTTTGTTTAAACAATATACATATATGTATTTTAATACATTTATAAATTATAATTATTTCATCTTTTATTTAGATCAAGATGATGGATTCAGTGTGAAACATGTAGCCTATGCTAGATATATAAGAAATCATCGATTAATTAACGAGATATTTTCTGATAGCGTTGTCCCTGATGTACGTTCAGTGGTTACTACTGCTCGTATGCAAGTATTAAAGAGACAAGTTCAAAGTCTAACGATGCATCAAGTATTACATATAATAATTATATACAAAATTTAATGGATGTTTTAATAATTATAAAAAAAAAAACCATTTAATTTTAGAAAAAATTAGAAGCAGAATTGCAGCAAATTGAAGAAAAATTTGATACCAAAAAAAGAAAATTTATTGAATGTAGTGACACATTCCAACAAGAGCTAAAAAAAGTATTATATATTTATGTGTTTACAAATACAGTTAATTAAAATTTCTTACATTTTAAAAATTCATTTTACTATTTTATTTCTTTAGCATTGTGTTCAAGCTGTATCAGAAGAAGCATTTCATAAAATGGTAGAACGCCAGGTGGAAATACTGCAAAAAGAACGAACTAAAACTGTGTGTCCACCAGCAGTACCATCTGAAGAATTTCCTAAAGTAAATTGTGAACCACAAATAGAACAGAATGGAGCTGTACCATCAGTTGAAGTTGATTCTTCATCATGTGTTGTTCCTTCTAGTACTACTGATGATAATTCGAATATGGAAGTAGAGGTAAAATAGAGAATTAATACAGTTTTTATAGCTTATATTCAGATATGTGAAATATAATTAAATAAAGTGAGAACGGTTTAAAAGGGAATTGTTTTTGTTTCTATTCCATACTGCTGAATCTTAACTATATAACATGCACACTGATTTATTTGATTAAAAGTATAAAGTTGAATTTGATTAATTTTGGTTATTTTTATAATATAAAATTAAACTATTGCATTCCTACAGTAACCAAATAACATTTCTCACCAGCTACCTTTAGTTTATATGATAATATTATATGTTAATTAAAATATAATTTTTCACATTGAAAGTGTTTGGTTCAGTCCTTATCTATGCATTAGGTTTTCTTTAAAATTCATGATTTTTTTTCATTTTATTCTTAATTATGTTATTAGCATTGCTAACATTTGATTAAAAAAAAAAAGTCAAATTTAAAGAACTGTTTAAAGAAATTATATATCATAGAAATATTCGAATATTTGATAATATATTAATATTTGTAGTTTGGGTCGCACGAATTTCAAATTGCCACCTTGTCTATTAGAGTAAGTCTATAAACCATTTCAGTTACAATGTAATTCAATTAAAGTGTGTTGTTTAAAAAAAGTATAATCTGTTTTTTAAAATAAATTCAGACAAATCTACAATTTTTTTTTTCTTTTTTAGTCTGTAATATCATCAGACAGTTCATTGAAATCTGAACAACTTACAACAGAAACTAAGGAAAATGGAGAAATTGCAACATCACCTCAACCATCACTTCAAACTCAAATGTCACAAGAACAACAGCCATTACAGATGCAAACACAACAATTGCCACAGTTCCAGTCGCAACAACCACAATTTCAATCTCAACAGCAATTACAAACACAAGCTCTACAACAACAATCTCATCTGCCTCAACAATCTTTACAACCACCTCTGCAATCACAGCAGCCACCTTCGTTGCAACAACCACCACGACAAGTCTCCCCACAGCTTCAACAACAACAACAACACTCTCCTCAGCCTCCTCCACAATTGCAGCCTTCAAATCCTCAGCAACAATCTGTACAATCACATCATCTACATATTCCTCAACAACAAGTATTACAACAACATCCTCCTCAGCAACAACTCTTACAACCACATCCTCCTCAACAACAACTTTTACAGCCTCATCCTTCCCAACAACAATCTTCACAATCTCATCCTCAGCTTCAGCAATTACAAGCACACCCTCCTCAACAACAGTCGATACAGCCACACCATCCTCAACAACAGTCTGTACAACCTCATCCTCCTCAACAACTGTCCTTACAGTCCCACCTTCCTCAGCAACAACTTTTACAACCTACCCAACAACAATCTCTTCATCCACAACTTCTACAGCAGCAGTCTATTCAGCATCAACTTCTACAGCAACCACAACCACCACAACAACAATCTTCTGTGCAAATACCTTCACAGCAACAACTTCCACAACAGCAGCCTCTTCAGCCACAACCACCACAACAACAATCTTCAGGGCAAATTTCATCACAACTATCTGTGCAAACACCTCCTCAACAGCAATCACCACAATCTCCTCAGCCTCAGTTGCATTCTCCACAACCTCAGATGCATTCCCCGCAGCCACAGTTGCAGTCCCCACAGCCTCAGTTGCAGTCTTCGCAACCACAGTTGCAACCTTCTCAACTACCACAATCGCAGCCTTCTCAATTGCCACAATCACAATTGCAATCTGTACAATCACAATTACAACTACCTCAACAATCTCCACAGTCTCAAACTCAATCACAGTCTTCTCCTATTATGGGTGTACCACCTCCTATTCAACAAGCATCAGGATCGGATTCACCTTCAAATGTTGTTTCATCAACTACAGAATCACCTCCAAAATTATCAGAAAATCCAGTTTATCCTGCTCCTTTACCTCAGTCATATCCGACATCCTTATCACAGTCTTATACTCAAGTTCCATCATTTCAACCTTCACAGAATCCTCAAAACACTAGTCCGAATCCTAATGCATACTCGCCTAATCAAGTATCCCCAAATTCTGCTCCTTTACATCCAGGTGTGATGCAGCCCCCTCAAATTCCACCAACTCAAGGCGTACCATCATCAAATTCATCAACAGGATTTCCTCCATATTCCCAACAGCAACCTTATTCATCTCAATCAGTACCACCCAGACCTTATACATATCCTTCTCAACCATATCCTCAATATACACCACATCCATATTATCAACAAGCTCCTTATCAACAGTACACACCACCACCACCACGTGTCGCCTATTCACAACAAACAGGACCTAGTACTCAAGATTCAAATCAACTCTCATCCGATAATACGTATGCTACTGCACCAATTAGTGGACCTATTGAAAAGTCGAACGATGAAAATAAACAATTAATTGATGATGTAAAGTCTACTGAAATTAACTCAGGTATATACGATATATGATATAGTTGTATATAAAAATATAAATTTATTATTTACGAGTATTATAGTTTTTCTTTTACTTGAATTTTTTTGTTGTCCTAGTTGTGAAATAATAATTTTATAATCTAATTTGTTTGGTTTAAATGTTAAAAGAATAACATTTTTTACACTATATTTGTGGATATTAAATACGATTAAAAATACTGTTTACTTACTTCCCTTTGGCTTTTTAAAATTATAGTTATTTCTTATAAAACAATGTTATATAATTAAAAAACATTTATATCAAATGTTGATTTCTGCTATATGCTTTGAAAAATTAAGTAAAACACAACATATTTGCTTCTGTCATGATTGATTACATAAAAATGTTATAATTATTTGAATTGATAATTTAATTGTATAAAAAAGTGTATCAAGAGGAATAATTTATAGTAGTGCATTTATTAATATAACTTTTATGTGTCTTATTAGCTACAGAGAAACCGGTTGAACATGAAGAAATAACAGCACCACCTATAATATCGTCTTTGGCAAAAACTGATGAAGCTTCACAATAATTTATATATACTTTAAATATTCACAAACTGTTTCTGTAATCGATCTTGTGTATTTACAATAGCTACAAGATGTTTGTTTAACGCTAGTATTAGCTGTAGATGGGTTAGGTATGATATATGTGGTAACGATTTTTTTTTTTTTCAATACGTTTATTAGTAGTCAGCTAAGTTTATATTATAATATTGTGTAATAGATTAAATATAATAGTGCTTAATTATATTTTATTATATTCAACAATTTTTTTTTCTTTAAAAATATAAGCCATAGATTCTTATGAAAATAAATTCTATGCGTGTTTAATTATAATGTATTTAAAATTAAGCTTAATCGAATTACTCATTAATAAGTATATAAAATAATGATCAGTTATTGGCAGGAATACAATTTTCAAAATATAGTCTTTAGCATATACAATAACATATTATTACAAAATAAAATATATATATATTAATAAAATATTAAATTTAAGAAAGCTGCGTGTTCAGCATGTTAAAATTAATATAACATTGCAGGATGTTTAAAAAAAAAATATATATATATATATAATCCATATCCAAGTATTATTTAATACAGCAATGTTTTAATTGTTTACTCTCATTTGCCAAAAAAATATATATCATAGATTAACAAAGAAACAAATTATGAGCTAAAGCGTAAACATGATTCATCACGTATCTTATTATTATGGTTAAATCATTTATATTTTGTATTCTTGTCAGTCCTTTTTATCACATACATAAAATGATTAAATGAACCTTATGTATTATATTCTGTCCTATGAGAGACGTGCTGTGCTGTGGCCGCCTGATACAAAAATTATTCCATTCTGTGCATCTTCTAGACACCTAACCATAATACATTTTAGACCGAGCCCACTTTACCGCTAACGGCTGTTAGTGTTTTCACCCACCATTGGCCAACAGTAAACATACAAGAAATCAGTGCATTCTCATGCTGGACAGATTAGTTATTAAAATACCTAATAAACTTATTAATTTAATTATTTTGTTTCTTTTACTATTCTACTGAATTTACATTGCAAACAGTTATAACATTACTATACGAAAATATAACACTATATATTTAACTTAGTTGAATATTATAATCTATAAGGTACATTACAAATTAATATATTGCTTGACAAACATAATAAAAATAATTTATTTTATTCATTTTAAAACTAAATCTAAAATAATACTGAACACAGGCTTAAATTAAAATAATGAATTATACAAATTTTGAATAAATACAATTTTCAAGTTAAAATATTTTATAAATTTATAAAAATTATAAGTAACTTGTTACTTTAACTGTTATTTTGATTATATTACTTAATTGATTGTAATATCTAATTAATAAAGAAATACACAACTGTCATTGTTATTCATCATAAGATTCAAACATAATTTTGAAATATCTGAAATTTCTCTATAACTTATCATAATTAATACAGGATACGACCAAAAAAAAAAAATCAATATAGGATACGATAAACAAAATATCATATTAATACAGGATACGATAAAAAAATACAGTTGTTTTATTATATACATCTTGAAAAAATATTTATGAAATACACTTAAATTTGTCTTGTACAACAAATATTAGTTATTGGAATGAAACTGAATTGATTATCTATTTAACTAAAAAGTTAATAAATTTGAAATGAATGTGTCATAACAATCATATGTTTATAATAACTTTCTTAATTATTTAGGACTAGCTCAAAATGTTTAGATAAATGAATAACCTAACCTAGAAATATACCTAGTTTATCTGAGCTTAAGCTTAAGCATATCTAACAAGCTTTATTAAATATATTAGGTAATATAATAAGAGCTCATTTGCCATAAATAATTGCATTACGTTTACTAGACATCCAACGAGTGAATATGCAAAATACAATAATCATGGCTGTAGTCAACAAAAGAAGTAAAGTAGCAATGATAGAAATCTCAAAGACACCCAAACTTGAATTAGGAGGTGCACCAACTCCAACTATGAAAGACCTAGAAACAAAAATAATTTTTTAGATAGTTTATAATTTACATTAAATAATAAAACATCTTTACCAATAGAGATAACCGGATTTGTCATAATATCCATCACTAGGCTCTCCAAATGACACGTTAATGGACTTTTTAAGGTAGTGAGAACCATCACTGAAGAATTTATTTCCAAACAGTTTGAACAATGGGGTATTAATCCAGTCGTTTTCAGTTAAATGATCACGAATGGCATACTGAACTGTAGAAGAACTATTTAATGCATGTGTGTTAGCTGCTTTATATATCACTGGTTTCCAACTTAGATAACCACCACCTTCTTCCTCATTATTACCTTCTGTATCTAGCAAATAGTTCTAAAATGAATACAAAATATTATTAGTTATAGATTATTAAATCTGAATTTATAAAATTCTATAAGATGTCAGTACATAATTAATAACAAAATAATATTGTTATTTTATTATTATCAATATGATATAATGCCATAAGCCAATAATAAAATTTAGATCACACTGAGTTTAATGCTATTAAGTACTTGTGGTATCTAAACTGTTTTAACTCATAACTGGACCAGAATTGCATATACTACAAAAATGAATATGATGCAAATATGTAAAGCAAAAATTAACTAAATATGCATCAATACACGTTTAAATCATACAAATAATAATAAATAAATTATGTACAATCTGCGCAACAGTATTTTTAAGCAGATTAATTAAAAAGTTGGAAGAATTATAATTAAACAAATTTAAAAAAAATACTATTGTATAATGCGACTATACAAATGTAAAGATAACATATAAACATAAAACTGAAGTTACTTAAGCCCTATCTGCCATCATATTTTATTAGGAAATAAAATTTAATGTATGACCACTATAAATATAGGATATAAGAAATATAATTAATAATTATAGACACTTTGAGTTATTAACAATTCAGTTTTATTTTTAAACACATAATATAGAAATCTATGTTTCAGGTATAAAATAAAACAAAATATTAAGACTGGCATCTGCAATAAAGAAAAATAGCTGCAAATTCACAGCTACACATATTTTACAATTCTATGTGGAAACAAACAAATGCCAATTCAATTTTAACAATTTAATAGTGACCACAACAATTAACACGTTGGTTATTAAAAAAGGAATTCTCATACCAATCATAAATTTATCTATATTGTGATAATTTACAAATACATATTGTGTGATATAGACATGTGTTAGAACTTCAATTAGTATTCATACTATTCACTATAAGTTTTAATAATTGGATAATTATCTGCATATTATATAAACCCTATTATGAAGAATAGTAAAAATATTTGTGATAACTCATAATCAATTATATATAACTTAAATTAAGATATTTTTAAAATAATTATATTGACTTACTGAGAATGTGCCACCAGATGATGCGTCATCTGAATATTTATTAACTGATAGTGCTTCAGATCTATTAAATGGATATGAACTAACAGTAAGTAATTCAACAGCAAAACGTGATGTATTATAATTTGTTTCCAACTGATCAAGTGTAAGTGTAAGTTCACCAGATTCAGGAGTATGGAGAAGATGAGGGAAATTTAATCCTTTATCTTTTCTTCCGTGAATTTTTAACTACAAATAAAAACACAAACTTATGTACTATACAATTAAAAACAGACAAAATAGTAAAATTTATATGTAGGACATTTATGGTGTTGGTAAAAAAAAAAATGGCTCATTATATCAAAATAAATATAATATGATATATTGCTTTTTGAGGAAATCCATCATTGTATTATAATTATTTCATTTTTTCATTTTCTAACAGTTGAGACATATGCAATTAAAAAATGAAAATTTTAATTGTTTAATGATTATTTTTAAAACATAAAATGTAAAATAAAATGGTTTATTTGACATAGAATAGCATATGGTAGCAGTGTATAAAAAGACACGTAGTTATATTTGAAAGATCAGTTGTATCTAAGGTACTATTAAGGAAAAATAGATGAAATGGAAGTCAGAACCATAGGCTAGATATATTTAATTTCTTTAAATAAAGTAGTAGGCTTGTTAAGAGTATATTTTAAGAACATAAGAGAGGATTTTCTCTGACAAGTCTTTGGTCAAAAAGGAATGGAAAATTATAAGACCATATTCCATTCAACGTTAAGTAAAGGATATGGAAGTAGTATGCTAAGGTTATGAGTTCTTCACTGTGCTTAAAAATTATAATATTTTAATAGATCTAACAATGTTAATATTGATATAATAGTCAAAGCTAAAAGAAGTAAGATCTTTAATGAAACCAATCCATATTTGATTTCATGAATTGAAGTGTGCGAACTTGCACCAAAATATTGAACTATATATCCAATTTTAATTTATTACATTATTATTATTACCATATGGTATATTATAGTATAAGTAAGCAAATAAAATTAGTAATATTACAAATTAGATAACATGAATAGATTTTTGGTAACTGTAAAATTAATAAAATATGGTGGTACGATTTTTTATTTATTTATTACATTATAGACTCATTAATGACAAAAATACTTATATTTTTTAGTTAATGAAAAGTTTACATAAATAGCATAGTCTAGGTGAAACGAAAATAATATTGAAAAAAACATATTGATTTAGTACACCTAATATGTAATACCTTTTATAAACGTTTTAACACATTCCTTTTTTCTTTATATGATAACGTTTTATATTAATAAATTGTACGTTTTTTTATTGATAGTCAATTGAGAATAGTTATAATACTTATACATTTCTTCATTAATTATTATATTATTAAATTAACTCAAGGCTAATAATTATCTTTAGATGTTTTTACCGTAATAGACACATTGCCATTCTTTGAAATGCCTACTCCTCTATACGAGTTTGATGATATAGTAATTTCTACTGATGCATTATTATAATTCTGTAATTTAGTCATGTTCCAATTATAACGTTTTAAATCCAACGTTATGAAATCGTCACCATGGTCCATACGTGCTGTATTATTAACATCATTGAACTCGTAGAGCTAAAAAATTAAAGCAATATTATTTTACTACTTCAATATTGACAAAAATGCAAATGTAGGAAATATTATTTGATTTGTAAGAACAAAAACTATTACTATTTCTTAATTAATACTATTATATAAGTTGTATTTCTAATAAGCGAGTTCTATACTTTTTTTATTATTTAATAAAAACATTTGAACTTTAAAACATAAAACTAAAACATTATAATATATAATCTATTCAGAATGAGATCGTACCCCGGCGGCCAACTTTTGCACATGGGCATGGTTTCATTCCGAAGCGTTGGTGTCACGCGCCAGTGTCACATTATTATAGTGTACTGACAAGTATCGTAAACACATAATTTAAAATGTACAGCGTCTGGCATAACTGCGCTAACGCAAATGCAACCAGAGAGCAGAGTGAACACGATGTGTATAATTCGAAAGCTGAACCGGTGATTGACTCGTCGAGGAAGTGTGTGACAATTGTCGACAAAAACTGGTCGCTGCCAGGGTACAATCTCATTCTGAATAGATTATAGCTTTTAATCTTTACTTTTAAAGTAATTTATGTAATACTATGGTCACTTAAAATAAATGCATATATGTTAGAATTTATTATCGTTTTTTACACGTAAGACATAGACAATTTACATAATTAAAATAAAGTCTTATAAAATAATGTTAAAAAGAATATTTTCAAAAATATACTATAAAACTCTCTTATATTTTATATATTACATATTTAATATTGTACATAATAAATAATGAATAAAATATATTCCATAATAATTGACTACTATCATTTATTTATTTGTTTTATAGTTTGATAATTTCACTACCCTTAATTATGACAAACTACCTATATGTTTATAAAAACATTATTTCAAAGCGCAAGTTTGGCATTATTAAAGATTGTGACTATCAGTATTTAATTTATGTATATCATATACACAATGCTATGATTAGGTTTTTATTCAATCATTTGATTGAAATTGAAATAACTAAAAAAATTATAATATATGATATGGCACTCTGAAATAAGCTTGGTTAATAAATTTTATTTTTTAAGATTAACTCTTACAATTTACACTGAAAACAAATGAATACAAAATATGTATAGAGTATTTTGTTTTAAAATGTGAATAAACGCGTCACTATACCCTACTGTTATACTAATTTATTTGTTATACTTCATAATAATAATAGTCACAAGTGTTCATGTGCATTATAATATTTACTTTAATTGAAATTTTAAAGTAATAAAATAAAAATAAAACTTTTATTTTATTTTGGTGTTTTAAATTTGGTAATCATAGTTGATTTGCAAACACTTGGGTGATATAAACAGAGTTGGAGGTAAAAATCATACATATTAAATACATTATTAACTTAGTTTTCCTTCACGTAGGAGAATTTTTTTTTTTGTTATTAGTATTATTTTTCATATTTATTTATTATTAGGTATATATAGATCATAATAACTAATCAAAAACTCTTTTAAACACATTTATGTTAGTATTGTTAAATTGAAAAATATAAAAATATTCTGATGTAATTTAATACCTAATGGCTAATACTCGGAATACTCTAAAAAAGATTTGTGATACATAACCTTTCATAATTAGTTAAAAAACAACAATAATAGGTAGTAAAAATAATGGTTTTACATGGGCAAGGGTTACAGTCAATAATCCATGTAAAACAAAACAATTAATTCTAATATTATAACACAGTTTTAAAGGCATTTAAATAAAATAAATGTATATATATATATGCATATACTGAACATATAAGTTCTTTTTTTTCGCTAAACAGTGAAATCAATACGCCAGAAGTATCAATGGGGTTAAAAAATATTGGGAACATTGTCAAATGACTTCACTGTTCCAATTACAAATAACTGATTATTATTTATCAAAAATATCAGCGAATTAATCATAAATATGTAATAAGATTTACATAAAATGTCTGTACATAAAATTTTATATAATAAAACGCATGTCATATATGCGTGCTTATAACTTGCCTTTTTCTATATTCCCTTGGTACCTTGAAGATCGTTATAAGCAAATTTCACTGTATACAATTTATTATAAACTTAATCTACTACAAACGAATACGTCTTATGTACCATAATTACTTTTCACAAGACTCGATGTAAACCACGAATCGTTTTAAATTATCATTTTTATACTCCGCGCCACGAGAGAATGCATATGGCGGTCGACCAAAACACGTATTTTTTTGCGCATCCCAACCACTTTGCCAGCACGATCGCCACCCGACGGAGCGCTTCGGAGCACGCCGGTTTCGTCGGCAGGTGTGTACCAGTTGCTGCATGGAAGGGGAAATTTGGCCTCAAGACGGCGGAGCGCTGTCATTTAGATGCGCGTGCCGTATGCATTCTCTCGTGGCGCGGATTATAATTGTCAGTTAAAATTTTTAACAATAAAAAACGATAATTATATCGACGCGCATATACTCACATTGTTGAAGACTGATGCAAAAGTATATAGTGGAGAGCTTGTAAAATTTATGGAGTTTTTATGTTCATCGGTGTAATTAACTTGAATAACGGAGTGTTTCGCCGTCATAACAATGACCAACGACGGTTTGGCCGTAAAATCGAATAAGAAATGCGCGGTGTCATTATCGCCCTCGGCCCGTACGTACGCCAATTTGGAGATCACTGAACATTTATCAGCGTCCGCACATCCCGGATTGAATTCACCATGCACCTGTATATGATATAGTACAAACAGAAACGTTCGATTCATCCGGCACAAAAAGACAACGTGTAACGTGCAAAACAATATTATTTACCTTTCTGTCAGTGGACGATATCCCGGACGAGACGGAAAAAAACACCAAAACACACAGCGCACTCTTGAGCGCGTTCATTTTGAGTTGCATTCAACGACGTAGGTACGCGCGAACAACGAAACAAAACAAAAGAAAACCACTCTTCGACGGTCAACGTTTGCCCAACAATAATGGCTGTCACAGTTAGCTAATATTCGCAACTCGAAGCCGTTCGACAACAGTTTCGAAAAACGAAAGAAACCGTACAGACGCCAAGACGGACGACGACAGAGTGATACGCACGGCTATTGTGTTGCTATTGTCACGTATTTTCTACCACTTACTCATTGTGTTTACTCATCGAATTGGAATTGTAACCGTCATAATGGCGATAGTGGGAAAACGCATTTGGGCCTATTGGCCATTCGAAATGTTTCGGTCACGGTCATCATCCAGTCCACCGGTATAGGTATCCTCACCGATAATCATTTCATTTTTCTTACGTGGACACACTGCGAAGAACCCAAATTGTCCAGCGCCGTCTATTATTATTATTCTTATTGCTCTGAGCGCGCCGTTTACGGTCGCTCCGCCATGCGCGATGCAACACTGTTTCAACGTCGTCGCATGACGGTGCGTCGCACAACACTATGGGGCCGCACCATTGGCCAATGATCAATGGTCGCCACGGCCTGTTTAAAATCAGGGAGTTTTCTAAAATTATTCGTGTTTAACGTCTCTGACTAAAATTTTACACAGTCCATGGCCATGTCTGTTTGTGTCCATGCTCCGTAATTTCTTATCAAACGCCGTTGATAAGCTCGGCTATTCTAATCTGTGCGTCTGGTTTTCAAATTCAAATTCTAAAAAGAAAAAGGACGTCACGACTCACGAACGGCGAAATTTTGGGAGCTTTACTTCTGTCGCCGTAACGTTCTTATTACGCGCGGTCGTTACGATTTTGGATTTCAATTTTCCTTCTTCTAATTAATTTCGAATGCTTTAAATCTGGATAAACATAGCGCAATGTTGGCCGCCACCAACCCGCAAGTGAGCGTTTACGTCAGGTCCCCCTATATATTATAGAAAATTAATCTCGTGTCTTCCAGGTATTCATTCCTTTTGGGCGGCAGCATGTAAAAAACAGATTCATCGGTGAAGTAAAAACGCCATCATTTGGATATTATGATCGGCCTGAACTCCACGATGACGAGTTTTTGTCAAAAAAAACTAATGATTTATCTCTAGAGGAATCAGTTAAGATAAATTAATTTTATTACCTATAATAATATAATATATATATATATGTAGGTAAATTATATACCAATGCCAATAATGCCATTGTTGAAAATCCCTGGTCCAATTTGTTTTTCAAAATTAACATAAGCATTTTTGAAGATTTCTACAGACATCACTTGTATAATAAACATTGAATAGATGTTTGTTACTTAAATACGCTAATTAATTGTTTCATTTAAAAGGGCTGAATAATTTATTAATTAATGAAAAATTAATATATAATTCTAAAGTAATTTGTTTTTTTTTCATCCTAAAAAAAGCCCACTGCCGGATAATCAATTTTTTTCAATTTCCCCAGTGGAAGTCATTAATTATGTAATAATAATAATAATAATAATAGTATTACTACATAATGAATCATTGGAATAAGGAATAACCACTATAAAATTAGAAAACTAGTTTTAACATACCCAAAATTGATTTTGATTTTGCTTATTTATTAAAATAATAATAATTCCAAAGAATTCCACCAAATGTTTATAATATACATTTAAAATATTATGGAGACTTAATAGCATTTAAACTTATTATTTTATTTTTAGCATCATGAAAATTTTATTTTAAGAGAAAAAGATGGTGCTGAAGAAGAATTATTTGTTTCTGGTAAAATAGTAGTTCATAGTCGAGGAAATGCATGTAAATCTACTGCTGATAAAGATGATTATACTCCGAGCTGTAGATCATTGATCTGCACTTATACGATGGAAACTAATGTTAGTCATGCTTTATGGAGTGAATTCAATATTTCACCAGATGATGACAGTATTGAATTTAAATCCAAAGGTATATTATATTTTTTCATAATAAAAAATTACAATTAAGTAGTAAAATATATAGCAAAAAATTGCATACAGTTTATTTTTAGCACTTCTATTTATTTATTTTTTAATAATTGTGAATATTTTTTTTCTGTAGAAAAAACAGTACCATGCATATGTATAGTTGATGCAAAAAAAATAAGTTTATATTCTGATGGAGGTGATGTTTGGCATACACCATTACCCTTTAAGGTATACTATATTTTTAAATATTAAAATATAGCCCTAAAATGACTAACACTAATTGTGATTACTAAAATTAAAAAATTAAAATAAAATAAATTAATAATAAGTTTTAATTTTTCCCAGGTTACTTCTGTTTGGAATACGAGTTTTGGTATAATAATTGAAAGAAATTTAAGCCAAGTTTCTATTGATATTACTGGGAAATCTTTACCATTGCCAACAATTTACTCATTAAATAAGCCACTAAAGGAAGTTTTACCTGTCCTATTATTAAAACAAGGTAATTATTATTATTATTATAAAAATATTTTAATTTAGCATTAAATGCTAAATACCTATAGTTTTTTACCAAGTGAAAACTGTGAAGACTGCTTATTAATTATAAGTATTGTCAACTAATTGAATTTAATGTATTTCCACAGATTTTTATATCCTATACTAATCAATGTTCTGTATATTTTCAATGTTTAAATAGATACTAATAGAAGTTTATTTGTTATTAACTGTTTTTTAGGAAGTGTATTACAATATGCTAGAGATCGTTTAACTACCATTGTTTTCACCAGTATAGAATTAAATATATGTTTAATGTATGACAATTTAAATGGCTTACACAGTGTATGGAAAATTAGGAAACCTACAATTGAAGTAAATTAAATAATGTTTTGTTAAGAATTGTTGTTGTTATTATTATTTAAAAAAAACCAAATTTATATATGGTTTTTATATTTGATATATAGGAATGTAATATTATGTGTGGTCAAGATTCAATAAATTCAACAACAAATCCATCATACGTGCCTAATAACAGTAATCAAATGAATGCAATTTCAAACTCATTGGTGGCTGGCTCTGGGTTTTTAACTGACAGGCAAGTTTTTGATATTTTCTTTTTTCGTTTTACTGGTAGCAGTGGACACTGGTCTTCAATTATTTGAATTTTGAAAATCAGAGTTCAATACGACCTTTAAAAAGTCTTCCTCTTTCAAATAGAGATAAATTATCAAAATCTGACACTTTTATCAGGTATGAGAGTTTTTTTTCTGTAAAATAAGTTTTCGTATCAAAAATTCATTGGTTCCAAGTTTCCAACAGTTTCGATGTAAAGTCAGAATTAAATTTTGAGTGTGTACCTAAGTAATTCACCATTTAGAATCAACACTGCATCTCTTAGCTACACAAATAGTATAATATATCACTTATAAAAAATTATTCTGAATATTTTTATTTGCATATTTTTTTCTTTTTGTTTGGTGGATCTTTGACTATACTATTTAGTACTCCATGTGCATATTGCACTACAGTCTAAAGTACATTCCTAAAATTTAATATCATTTTTTTTTTTAAATTAGTAAAATTAGTTTATTAACTTAATGCTTTTATGTGTTGATTTATACTAATAAATAAGATGTTTTTATTTTTATTTTTAGGCTATCATTAAATCATCCAGTAAACTCTAGTCCATTCAATTTCAACAATAGACGAAGTACCCCTAATATAATATCACCATTTAATACTCTGAGTCCTATGACTGCAATAAGGTTTAATATTAAAATGTCATATTTATAATTTGGATATATACTATATTTAAACTGATATCAATATAATTTTCATTTTTAGTCATTACAATTCCTCTGTTTGGAATAGTCCATTAGCTACTCCAAAAAGAAGTTGGCGTCCAAGTGCTACAATTATTAATAGTCAACATAACACCCCATTATCTATGTCTCGTATTGTTAATGCTAGACTTGGCAATGGAAGCATGTATGGAGATAATAACTTTAAACCAGTTAGTCCAGATATTTGTTTAGAATATATTTGGCCTGAAAATCAGAATATTAAAGGGTAAGTAATATTATATTTGAATGTGTTTTAATATTTTAATGTTTGTTTTTTTTCTTGTTTATAATTTAAATATTTAATAACTATTTCAAAATATCTATCTTATAATTTCTATTTTAATTCAGAATGTTTTTGATAATTTATTTTATTTTATTTATGTTCAGGAATCAAGAACTATGTGCTTCTACGAAAGTGTTTATTGCTTTAAATTTTATTGATGAACAATTTTTGTGTTATCTTTTACCGACAAAAAACCAGTTAATATGTGTCGAATTACAACATCCAGAAACAAATAGTAATGATCTTTTATTAGGAAATGTAACAGCTCTTATAGCAAAAGACGCAGCCTATTTACCAGTAATTATCTAAAATTTATTGAAATATTTATCATGTAATACTTATAAACTAAAGAAAGTATAATATATTTATTAAAAAAAATGAATATGTATAGTGTATGGTTTGTAAATTATGTATATTTAATGTATTTTGTTTATGTTATCTATTTTATATTTGTCTTTTTTTTATTCTAGTTAAAAAAAATAACAGTCATAATGGATTGTCAAAACAATATTTTACTTTATTCTGGAATATTAATCATTGGTTCTGTTCAGTTTGGAAGTATGTCTTCAGTATTTGGTGAAAATACATCTTACTTTACTGCAACAAATAGGTCAACAAGTGGAACTCCGTTAATGAAGTAAACACATAATGCAATTTATGAAATATTAAGACATTAATAATAAAAGTTATTTATTTACAAACTTTTTTTATATTCTTACGTTTAATGCAATATTATAATGATAATTTAAATAAAATGCTTTTTTAATTAGTCGAAAAAATTTGTTGTCATCTACAAGAAATGAAGATATGCAGATAAATCAAAATATTTTATCGTCTTATGAATATGATTCACAATTTAATGCACACTTTGAAAGACCATATTCTGAATCTTCAATTAGTTGTTATATACCAAAAACAGAATTAATGTCTTTAAGAGATCCTATAGCTTCTCGTGTAACATTAGTAAGTACTTTAGTTAAATTTTTTGTTATGATAAATTATCTGTTTAAAATATTGTGTATAATAAACTAGGTCCATGTAGATGGAAGTATGATTCGTATTGATTTTCCAGTTGTTAGTTCATCACCATTAGGTTGGTCGTATTGCATTTTTAGAATTTACACAAATTATATATATATTGTATTTATGTTTACATTTTTAATTTTTAATTTTAGTTACTAAATGTTTGAACACACTAAAAAATGTACTTAAAAAATCAATTATCATGGATTTAATGATAAAATGGTACACAGTTAGAAATGCACCAGGCACACAAAATATATCTGGTGAAGAGGAGTGGAATTTATTTCTTCAGATGTTACTTAGATTAATAGGTTACAATTTAGAAGCATTACCATTAACACAAGATTTTTTGAATACAAATACTGATACTCCAGCCAAATCAAAAAAACAAAGGATTTTAGATGTAGGCAGCGATGAAGACTGGACGTTTATGTTAAAATCAACTTTTAATAATTTTCGAGGCAATAAAATAGCAACTTCTCTTGGGTTGAAAAATAAGTTAAGCAATTATTCTTCAAGTTTTCATCAACATTCAGTCATAAGAAGCAATATTGATACAAATGAAATATTATTTCCTTACATCTATGATGTTTTATTTTCTTTGCATTTAGTATATGAAGTATGTTTTTTATACCAAATAATATTTATTTATTTATTTATATTAATAATTATTATAATTTATTCAAGGATTTAAAACTTAATACAATGAAATGTGATTTGCTACCAATGATTGTACAGTTACTATATCAATTAGCAAATGATTTAAAGTTAGAAGAATATATTTATCATTATTGGAAAGATTACCCTCTTTTTTGTAACAGACACAAATTATCATTAGGAGTAAGTAATTATATATATATATATATATATGTGTGTGTGTGTGTAATTATTGTTTTGATGTCTTTAAATTTTAGTCTAGTCAACTGAGTGATGAAAATCTTAAAAAACTTATTATACCATCATATTTTGAACTAAGTCCACCAGACATATTTAGACTGTGTTTCTTACTAATGAAATATGATAAAGCTTATCCATATCCTTGTATAGAAAATGTTAATCGAAGAACAAAAAATATAATTCAGGTAAAACTAATAATATTATTAACATTTGTACTCTTAATTATTAATTTGAAAGCCATGATAAATTATATATTAATTATTTATATATACAAACGATCACATTTTATAGTAAAAATGTAGCAAGCCGTGACTGATGATTAAGTGAATTACTTGGATAAAGATTTTGGAGTGTATTGTGATCACTATACATTTTTAAGCAGTGATGAATAATTGCATTCTATAAAACGATTCTGAGCAGAGCTTCAGTATAATATTTTGAATATATAACAAAAACTAACCCTTTTTATGAATCAAATACCTCAAAAAAAAACCTATAATTCCTATAAATAGTCCAAAATTAAAAGAAAGGTTTTGAAAAAATTTTTCCTTACTATAATATAAAATTACATATTTGATGAATATTTCAAGTTTCAATAACTAAATAATGATAATCGACATTGATTTTGACGAAATCATGTTTTTACCATTTTTATGTAATTTTTCAATAGTTTTTAGTTATATATTTAAGCACTTTTGAGAAAATCGAAATATGACCTCACTAAATTACCAGAAACAAACTGTGACGGTAACGATCGGAGCATTCCTTCTGGTAGAATTTTTGGATAGACATTAAAAAAAAAAAAAAAATACATCATTGTAAAACCAATATGAATATTGCTTCACTCAGAATATAAAATTATATAAAATTCACTTTGTTCTTTTTAAAAGTAATATTCATTTTACATTTGAAAATATGTATAAGAAATAATAATATTAATGAAATAGAAGTTTCTAATTTATTTAAAATTAGGCAAACAAAATAGGAATATAGTTATGTAAAAGTTGTAAAAAGTTACATATTATTTTATATTTACAGATTTATGGTGTATTGTGTTTAAAAAAAATCACATGTAAATACATTGATAAAAATAATAAACCCTGCTGGATTAAAATTAAATAAAAATGAAGACATTTCTCTAGCAAGTATAAATTTTAAAAGTAAAATGTCAAAATATCATCAAGCTACATTGTTTATGTCTAAAATTGGTAAAATTTTAAATAAAAATTATTAATAATATACATTTTTATTTAGATTATTATCATTTACAAATAAAGTATGTAATGAATTATTCATTTACAGGAATTACACAACAATCTCTACTAACTTACCCTCCTGGAGTCGCAATATTGTTGTGTGATGTTATTGATAAATGCAGAGAAAAACCACCTACAAATTGGCCCAAATCAACTTATGAATTAATTATGCGAGAAGATTTAGCATCTCAGACATCAGTTACAATTTATAATGATGACAAGAAAAAAAGAAAAGCTATTGACATTAACAAAATGATCAATTGGAATGATGCTGGTGAAACAAATAGTAGTATTGTAAAAGATGGCATGGAGAACATGGATGATGAAGTATAAATTATTTAATTTTGTTTTAATAAAATTTATTTTATATTCAGGGGTTTCAGAGTAATATTTTTAAAGAAATGTCTTATTATGATATTATCACATATATACACACCCACATAAATACATACACTGTACTTAAGTTAAAC
The DNA here is from genome assembly GCA_032441835.1 of Slavum lentiscoides. Taxonomy (NCBI): domain Eukaryota; kingdom Metazoa; phylum Arthropoda; class Insecta; order Hemiptera; family Aphididae; genus Slavum; species Slavum lentiscoides. The sequence continues at coordinate 9,551,190 of CM063713.1, forward strand.
AATAATGTGGTATTAGGTAAAAATTAAAGTTTAAAAAATGACCACGAGAAATATTTAAATTTAAATAAAAAAAAATGTCATAACTTTTTAGTTTACCCTAAATACATATTTACATAACTTGGTTTTATTAGTTTTTTGTCCTTTAGAATTTTAGATAATTAACTAAAAAAATGTTAAATGATTATCTTACACAATAAGTTATAGATTCATTATTTATTGCAGGTTATGAAATTATTATGGAATAAAGATCATCGTGTAACAGATGTAAGAAATTTTTTACAATCTTGTTATCCAGTTACTATTGGTATTAAACAACCACCAGAAGCTAGTGATCATGACTTTGTTGAGGAACAAGAAAAATATTTGTATTCAATTTGTTCAAGAACAATGGCTCTACCAGTTGGAAGGTAAAACTTCCTATATATTTTCTTTAATATAATTAAAATTAAAATATAAATTATATATGTAATTATTTATTAATTTTTACTATAAAACAGAGTTGATTTAATAAAATTATTTATACATTTATTATTTTAGTTTTACTTTAGGATATATATGCAGTAAAATAAAATTGTACATAAATAATCTATTCAAATATATAGTTTATAATTTTTCATTTTTTAATACTTGTATTATACCTTTTAGAGGAATGTTTACTATGAGATCAATTCAACCTGTTATAACTGAACCCCTTCCATTACCAAAACTTTGTTTATCTGGTAAAACTCCACGCGGTGCTGCAGTTGAACTTACTCACATCGATATTGTTCCTAATATGAATCTTTGGCCACTTTTTCACAATGGAGTAGCTGCTGGTTTACGAATAATGCCTTCAGCGGATAATATTGATTCCACATGGATTATGTACAATAAACCAAAAGTAATAACTTAAAATTTAGTTGGTTATTCATTATATATTAATGTTATATGAAATAATATAGAGTGTTCCAGAAGCATTACCTGAACATGCTGGATTTCTTATGGCTTTAGGTTTAAATGGACATATTACTAATTTAGCTCGAATGAATACTTATGAATATCTATGTAGATCTCATGAGATGATTAGTATCGCTATACTTATTGGATTAGCAGCAGCTAAAAGAGGTAATATTTATTTAATATTATGTATATATTGTATGTTTTGTAACAGCAATAATCTTATATTTATATAAAATTAATATTGTGCTATCATAATTTTAATAGTAAACAATATTTATTAGGTACTATGGATACAGATGTAACACGTATGTTATGTATTTTCATTGAATCTTTATTACCTCCTACAACAATTGAATTGGATACGAGTCAAAATCTGCAAATAGCAGCATTATTGAGCATTGGTCTGCTTTATCAAAAAACTGCTCATAGGCATATAGCAGAGGCACTATTGTCTGAGATAGGCCGTCCACCTGGTCCAGAAATGGAGAATAGTGTTGATAGAGAATCATATTCACTAGCAGCAAGTCTTGGTCTTGGTTTAGTTGTATTAGGAAAAGGTTCAGATGTTGTTGGTCTTAGTGATTTATCAATTGCTGATATGTTACATTACTACATGGTTGGAGGACATAAAAAGCCTCTTACTGGTAATTTTATTTTTACTTATAATTTAGTGATGCCAATATTCATATACATATAATAATCTTAAATTTTATAGCGTTTATTATTTATAAACTATTTTAGGTTTTATTGTTGTAATTTTTGTAATATATGATAATTAAATCATTATGAACCAATATTTTCAATTGTTATATTTTATTTTATTTTTTTCATTAAGGAGCACAAAAGGATAAATACACAAATCCAAGTTATCAGATTCGAGAAGGGGAAATGGTAAATGTGGATGTTACTTCAAGAGGTGCTACATTAGCCTTAGGAATGATGTATTTTAAAACAGGAAACGAGTAAGTTAAAAATATTTATAAAAATTAAATGTTTATATTTTGAAAGTATTATTTTAAAGAGCGGTGGCAAATTGGATGTGTGTACCAAAGTCCCCATATCTACTAGATTTTATCAATCCTGAGTTTATATTACTTAAAATGTTAGCAAGAGGTCTAATAATGTGGGATTATATACTACCCACTAAAGATTGGGTAGACCAGTTCGTGCCAACATCTATTATAGAATATTGTTTAATCAAACCTAAACCAGGAATGCTTATTCCAGATTTAGAAACTATTAAGTACGTTAATTTCAAACTATATAAATATAATAATCTCATAAATATATGTGGTCATTTAAATAATGTATTTTTTCTTTTTTAGTCAGACATACTGTAACATTATAGCAGGTTGTAGTATGGCAATGGGTTTGCGTTTTGCTGGATCTGCTAATGAAGAAGCTTTCAATACTCTTTTATCTTATTGTCAAATGTTTTTATCATTATGTAATAAATCAGTTGCTGAACTTTGTGGCAAGTCAACAATTGAAAATTGCATTAACATTACTCTCTTATCATTATCTATGGCAAGTTATTTATAATTTATTTTTTAATAAAACCATTATTCTATTTTATCTAGAAATTCTATCTACTTTAAAATTATGTATAATATATATATATGTGTGTGTGTGTGTGTGTGTGTGTGTATAATTTTACATTCTAAATGAAATAAAGAATCTCCATTGATTAAATATACATATTTAATCTATGGGAGCTCTTTATTTTATAAGTGATTATTATACTTTTGACTTTTGAGTGAAAGAGAAGTGCTTCAAAAATTTGATTTACAATGGAATGTTCTTTAACTTTAAATTTTTTTAAATTGTAGTTTTATATTAAAATACTCTTAAGGACTTATGACTGTTATACTATAAATTGTTATAAATCCAAATAATAAACTAACTGAATTTACATATTTTATCAACTACTATAATTGGTTCCTGCTGACAATGACAAGATAATTGTTGAAATACGTTTAGGCAGTTAAAATTAGATTATTTTTTTGTGATTTTTGGTTTATAATAATTTATTGTAGTATTATATTATTACTACTATTATTCATTGAAACTATAATATTTAAAAAAAAAATTTTATGATTAAATTATAAAAAAAAAATACTAAAATAAACTATTTTTAGTACTGTTTTCTCCTCTAATGTAATTATTTATTATTCACTTAGAATGTAAAATAAATATATGTGGTCATTTAAATGTTTTTTTTTTTTTCAGGTAATGGCGGGTACTGGTGATTTAGAAGTATTGCGAATTTGTAGGTATTTGAGATCAAGAGTAAGTGTATCACCCCATAGTGTTATTACATATGGATCTCATTTAGCTACAAATATGGCATTAGGGTTATTATTTTTGGGTGGTGGAAAGTACACTCTTTCAACTACTCCAGAAGCTGTAGCTGCACTTATTATAGCATTTTACCCGCAATTCCCAACACATAGTAATGACAATAGGTATTATTAAAATGAATTTAATACAAAAATAAATTTTATCAAATTTGTTTTCATATGTTATTTACAGATATCATTTGCAAGCATTCAGACATCTTTATATTTTAGCTACTGAACCTAGAATAATATTGCCAAGAGACATTGATTCTGGAGATTTATGTTATGTTCATTTAAAAGTTGTATTTCTTGATACAGAATATTACAAAAACCAATATTATACAGTTAGAGCTCCATGCTTATTACCACAATTATCATTGTTGAAAGAAGTACATGTTGAAGATGGAAGATATTGGTCAGTAGTGTTTGAACGTGATAGAAATTGGGATAAGCTTGAGTAAGCAAATAATATAATGTATATTCATTATTCATATTTAAGAACAATTTCTTGAACTATTGATTTTATAATCACTTTTATTATTTCATGAAATAAATGTATCATTTTGTGGGTCATATTGGCTATTTATATGAACAATAAATTGTTCTTTAAAAATTATTTTTATTACTATTATTATTTTTATTTTATTAACCAGATTAATTAAGAATTTTATGTTCTGTATTAATTCATTGTTTTATGATTTCCAAAGTTATTTCTGCTTTTCTCTATTTTTTTTTTGTTTCTTTATATCTTTGTATGTTAGGAATTTACATATAAATTAAACATATTACTATATTGACATATTTAATGCAAAATCATTTATTTTTATTTTTAATTAAAATATTACATATATAGTAGATGTTTTCAAAGATGTCCACAATTCATATGGAAATAATTGTTTTAATTTTTATGTATATTTTTAAAATTTAAATATTATAGAAACATGTTAAGCAATGTCGGAAGTTTAAATGTCAAACATAAAGCTGGTCATTTATCATATGCAGAAGATCCTAATGGTTACAAATCTCTCATAGCTCAAACTCTAAGTTCAAATGATTTTAACTCTTGGTCAGTGTCTGTAAGTTATAATTTATTATTATTTTATTTTCTAATTTTAAATTTTAAATATATTATTAATCTGTAAACAAATTATTTTTAGCCTGAAATTATATATGGATTTTCTTCTGATCCAAAAATCGTTCAAATGGTTCGTTATTTTTTAAATTTGACAGGAGATAAAATTAACAGTTCTCATCAAGTATCTGTTATTCGGCAATATGCTCAAATTTTATTTAATTCTATTGTACATGATAAAGTATTTTTAATGCCTCTATGGATGCCAATAATGAAGGTGTGTATAGCTTATTTTTTAATAAGTAAAATGTGTTTAACATATGTTTATAATTATTATTAAAATTTAGACATTAAATAATTTACCTCAACCACCTAGTAGCTATAATTGTTGGCAATTGAAATTATTCATTGAATCGGCGAGTTCAACAGTTAATTGCGAAGAAAATTCAAATACTAGATCAAAATTAATTCCTCTTCTATTTGCCACATCAATCGAGACAACCTGTGATTCTTTGATTCAGAATTGGGAAAAAGGTAACAAAAAAAAAAAAATTATGTTAATTCATAAACAAGTGTACATTCTTATTATTATTATAGAAGAAGGAATATCAATTAAAATGTGTTGGAATACATCAGATCTACAAGACTCAAAAATTGAATTGATAAAAAGTGCATATTGTACATTATTAGACGTTCCACATAAATCCAAAATACCTGAATCTGGTAAGATTATATTAAAAATTGTAATCAAGAATTTTGACAATATCATTATTTATTTATTTTTATGGTGTATTTTCATCTTCGTTTTTTATTTCTTGGTACAATATAATTCTTTTTCCCTCCTCCTAGCTGACAAGCATCTTTGTACGAATATATATTTTTCTAAACTTAAGATTGTATCCATCTGTATTATATACTGTTTATAAACTTGAGTTTTATCTATCATTTCATGTATTATTGATTTTAATTATTTTGAAAAGTATTAGCCATTAGGAAATAAATATCTGCAAAAAATAATATAATACTAATGTGTTTCATAAACATTTTTAGTGTTGTTTGTAATGTTAAACTGCCATGATTATTGTACAGTCATCAGTGTTTTTGTACTGTTGTGTAGTGAATTATTGTAGTGGGAATTTGAGAGAATTAGAATTTAAATAATTGTGTCAGCTGTTGATGAGGAAAATTCCTGAACTGTGGAAAAACATCCTACAATTGTGTTTCATAACAATAAACTTATATCTGGTCTTTAAATTGTAATGTTTCATTTTCAATGTATCTAAACAAATTAAAATATTTTATATTTTTACATAATTAAAAAATAAATAAGCATTTTAAATTAAAATATTAAATAATGATTGTATAATGAATATGTTTATTCAAAAAAATAATTAATTAACTTCCTCTTTTTTTCAGTTTTGGCAGATCCACATTTAATGTATGAATATTCCAAGAACCTTTTCCTGTCATGGGAAACAATTCGTAAAATTTGTTCATAATTGTATTAATACTTTTTCAAATAAGTATGTATATAATATTTATATGTGTTTGTGTATTTCTTAGGAAAGGACTGTTAATTATATATTTAACTACCTAAGTAATTTTGTACTTTTTATTAATTTATATTTCTTATTACATTAAACATTTTTAAAACATATAAAATTGCTGTATATTTCTTTATCTATTTTAAAATTAATTTGACTTGAAATGTAGGTACTATTAATTGTTTGATGTTAATATAGTGACTGTAAATTGATTATTACCTATTTTATTTATTTTTTTACTTATATGATATTTATGGGTAATTTGATTTTTTACAAAAGAACTTCCTAGTGTTTTGGTAACACTGATTTATGATCTGGTATTTTGGCATCCTGCTGTGCTCAGCAAACCACCCTGAGTACGTAACACTACAACTGTATCATTTATATCCATAAAACATTTGACAATAAAATATGGTATACAGTCTAGTCTGATAACGCGGGCTGTGTGTTTTGTTTCTGTTCGTGTTTGTTGTCCATAATCTGAATTTAATTTTTTTTCGTATTTTTTAAATTTAATTTACTATTTTTATTATTTACAAATTGTTTGTACAGTTTTGTTTAAAATTTTCAATTGTTATCTTTAAGTCGGTATATTTTTAAGACTACCTTTTAGTACCACCAGTAGTCTGGTTTTATTTATCCATTGCATTGTTTTAACGTAATAATTAAATCTTTTCTCTAGACCCAAAAGCCAGATTTTAACCTAATAATTTAGCATATTCTGTGTTCGTTCAATTTTTGTTATTAAAATTTTTTTTAATTAATCGTTATGGAGTGTAGTTTAGCTTCAACATATAATAGTGGCACTGCAAAATCTTCTAGTACAGTGTCAGGCAATAGAAGCCCAGCAAAATCTGACTTACACGTGAACTTCACTGAAAAAGTAGAAGTTAAAGAAAAACGTGAAAAGTTTTTAACAGCAAAATATGGTGCACATCAGATGAGCTTAATAAGAAAACGGTTGGCTGTTGAAATGTGGTTATTAGAAGAACTTCAAAAACTTTACGACTTGCCCAAGGTAAATTATAATTCAATTATTTTTAATATGATAAAGAATTAGAAAATACATTTTTAACAATATTTTGATTTAGTTTGATGGTAAATTAGTAAATAGGTATAACATACTAATTCTCATCTAGCTTATGAAGTTATAGCACTTATAATTGGTATAAATCTTTTATCGTTAAAATTATTTTATACTTATATGCTGTAAACATATAAAATCTATTTCCTAAATTGCTTACCATATGAATTTAGTATTTTTATAATTTTTTTTTTTATTGTAGGCAATAAATTTGAAACTAATTCAGTTTAATTAAAATTTTAAAAAATTCTTTATGATTTTCAATAACATTTTTATTAATGGCACAATAAATAATTATAATTTGAATTTAATGTATTTATTCCCAAATCTTGAAATTTAAATTAGTAATTACTATTTACCTGTCAATTAATAATAAATAATAAGGTAAACAAAATACATATTTTCTGCAGAGATATCTTTCCGCATATTATTTTTTGTATAAACAATTATAGTTGATAATTGCATAACAATGATACTGTTATTTATAATTAGTATTATAGGAATAAATATAAATAATACAAAGAGCCTACCTATATATTTATAAAATAGAATATTATTATGTATTTGTGTTAACATTAGTATTTAATTTGTGAATCATGTTATTAATTTATGTTCTGGTTAGCCACCTATAAATAAACTAAAAAAAACTACATGGGTTCTTCTATAACTTATTTGCCTTGTGTAGCTAAATTTACCATATTCCAAAGTCTAATGGGTACAAAAGACAAAATCAATTTAATCAGTTTAATATTTCTTAATGATCTGAATATTACCTAATATTTAAAATGTAATTAAATAAAAGTTGAATATAAATAAATGTGTATTAAATTATGATTACTAACTACAAATATAGGGTATGGGATAGTGGAATGGCATTTAAAATATTTCCATATAATAATAAGATAAAATTTTTATAATCTATAATAGTAGCACTCAAAGAATTTTGTATTTTATGGTAAGTTTTTTTTTGATTGATTGTATTTAGATCACATTATATTATTTTTGTTTATAAAATGTATCAAATTTATGTATGTATAATATTTTTAATTTTAAAACAATACAAATTTTAATAATATTCAATACAAATTTGTATTTAAAATAAAACAACAGTATAATTTTGTATTCATTTTAAAATAGAACTTTTTATACAAAAGTGTATGATTCTAATATTGTTTTGATAGTTATTGTATTATTCAGAAGTAATTATACTGTTTGCAATCTTTTGTTCCCTTCAAATCATAGAAGCATAACAATGACTTTCTCTTTTATCCTTTATTCATTAAAATCCGTAGCAAAATTTAAATTAAATTTCTATGTGAAATAATTAGTAAATCGAATTATGGCGATTTGAATAGTTTTTGAATTACTAACCAAAACGTCGTTACTAATAAAAATAGTAAGCTGGTGGTAACAGTACCTTTTACTTACTCTTATGATTAATTTATAGTTATTACTTTAATGTATGACTCATGTTCAGTCTATGGCTGAGTGACCCACGGAAATTCCTAAATGTTATTGACTGGTGTTAAAAACCAAAACCAGTTATCCATATAGTTCACGCCGTAAACAAAATAAATTGGGTTTTACTTTTTATTCATAAGGTGCCTGTATACCGTAGGCTTTGTTTCTTTTTTAATAGTAATGTTGTAATATTGGATTAACTTGTTTATGGAAAACGTTTTGTCTTGGTCAATGAAGAAATAACATTTTGAAATACCATTTCCAATTTTCTAGGGTAATAAAAAAAAAAAAATTATAAATTATTTTTAAAGTTATTTTAACTTGATGTATGTAGCAGTGGTGTAGTCAGGATTTTTATTTGGGGGGGCTGAGGCTGATAATTAATGTATTTATATGTTAATTATTAATGTGTATAGACGGTACCTACTGAAAAAATTCATTCATTTCGGGGGGCTGCAGCCCCATCAGCCCCCCTGGCTACGCCACTGGTATGTAGGTATTTTTTTTAACACATATCCATTATATTGTTTTTATTAATGAAGTTTGTTATTACTAAATATTTCCAAGTTTAATTTTTAGTGTTTATTCCTATTTTAAAAGTACTCAACTCTTGTAGACTTGGTTCATAGTGTCCATATATAAAAATCTAAAATGCATATTTACGATCTAAAAAGGTTTGAACTTAAATCATTGATTATAAGTACAAGCATTGATTATAGAATATTCTAGAATCATATAGAATAGAATAGAATATATTCTATAATCAATGGTACAAGTATTTATAATCAATGTTAAAATGTAATACTAAATGTGGGAAGCAACCCATATAGTTTATGATACATTAAAAAATGTCAACATCCGAATTACGAATCGATTTTATGAATCTTAAAACTCATTTGGATCTAAAGCATTTAACTCTGTTATCCTGGTCTCCGAGTACTCGAGTTTGCAATAACATAAATATCATCCAGGTAAATTTCAAAAATGTTCAATATTTAAAACTAATAAAATGTTTTGATAGTCAAGTCATAATTTATATTGTTATAATAATTTTATTATTTAAATAAATAATTAAATGTTACAAATATCTAGTTTATACTTTTGAAAATTATAAGTTGTAACTATTGTGTTTATAAAAAGGGAAAATTGAATTCTATTGTTTGCATTGTAATCGCCCGTTTTCCTACTAGAAAACATTGCATAATTATTTCGGTCTATTCTATTGACTATTTACGGTATAAAATTATTTTTACCTCACTATTGTGTTCGTTTAATAACATAAAGTATACGAGTATTGTCGTATTTTTAATGTATCTGACACCATAAGATTACGAATAGCATATCGATTCGCTATTTAGACATTTATTTTTTCGATGTCATAATTCATAAAGTTATTGATCCGCTAGATAGGAAAATGTATTGTTTTTCTACCTGTTTATTGATAACGAATAATATAAAATATTGTATATAGTAATATAATATGGTATAGTTAATATTTTGCGAGCGGATTTGAAAGCGCGTTTATATTATTTTTAAATTAGTATAAAAGATTACGTAGAATTAATTTTACATGTATGCGATATTCCGAATTCGGCGGAACTACTCGATTATATTATATTGTGTATTCATTTGTTAAATGAGAAAATTAAAATAGAACAAGGCATTTTTTTTAAAAAATAATAAAGAACACCGCCTAATATCGAAATATCCCTGTTAATAATTTTAATATTTATCGAGTAATAATAATTTATTTGCGTATACACGTTGATGGTAATTTTAGAATTTTTGAAAATTTTTTACAATCACGCAAATGTTTTGACGTTTTCATCGCGGATATAAAATATATTTATTCGTATTATTATCATTAATTATAGATACGTTTCAGTCATTATTATAATTTTTTTCGCTATTATATATACGTAATAATATATAATGCATAATAAACAGTCATCAATTTAATCTTTAATTGATAAGATTTACGTAAGCATAAACTATAATATTAAAAATATTAATGTATCAGTCGCACGTGCGTAAAATATTATGAATACACTTCAGACGTCACAGTTGAATATTATAGAAAGTACCTGCGTTAATTAAGTATAACACATTCGCACGTTGGCCTGACGCCTCTGGGAGTCATTGTTGTAATATTTTTTGTGTTACTGTTGAACAACTATAACTTTTATAAAATTCTAGAGTAGTATTTTCTGTGTAGGCGAAGAAAATGACCGTTTTGTTCTATAATAACCTATGTCATTGGCTTTGTATTACCCAATTCAATTTCGTTTCAAAATGATCTGTGTTATCAGTGGTATATACGCAGCTATATATATATATATATATATATATATAATATCTTAAGAATTGAGAAGTTTCGTTTTCTAAAAATAAATTCACTTGTTGATTGTTATTTGCTATTGTTCGTTTTTAATGAGTTTCCAATCGTGCATACATAATTTTTCCTAAATTAATTTTACTCCAGACTGGGGAAAAAAAGGTTGTTATAAAAATAATATTATTATTATTTTTGATTCTTAAATAGTTTGGTTATTTATTCCGTATAAATTATATAGTTATAATGGTTTTAGCAATGAATGTGAACCCAAATATATATATATATATTGTCACTTAGCCGAAATAATTTTTCTAAAATGTGTAGCAGTTTAAAGAAAATAATAAATTTTTATTTGTTTGAAATATTATACAAGTTGTTGCCAACTGTCTTATTATTCCTATGAATATTCGTGTGTCACTGAATGACGTGTATTACAACTCACGACTCATTTACACTGTTAGAATTATATAGAAATTTAATTGTGGATAAAATGTTCATCGTCCTAAACCACCACAAAAAAAAAAAAACGTTGGGGTATCGTCGTATAAACAGGATAGGTATTATTATCGTGTTTTCATTAATGTGTCAAGTTCTAAGCATATGTGTTAATAAAAATAATATAAATTTATAAATATAGTAAGTATATTTTTATAAACGATTATTTTTGTGGCTTTGCTAATAATAAAAATTAAAAACTATGTCATAGAGTCAGTTTGCACTTTACACAAATATACTAGTGAGTCACGAGTCTTGACATAAGACATGTGATTTGGGTAGTAGGAGAGTTACTCGTACAATAGTTAAAAATATATATTTTTAAAACGCAATATATCAATATATATATATATATATAGTATATTTTTTACGTATACAAGCATAGAGCAATGGTTCTCAACCGATGTTACATGGTACACTGGTGTGCGGTGTGCCGCGGGCCGCGTCCCCTTTATTATTATTTATTCTTAAAAATAAAAGTTTCCAATATAATTATTAGTGTTCCATTAATTTGTAAAAAATATTTATCTTGGTATATTCGATATAAATTATGTCAATAAATAATTACAAACTCTTACTGGCAATTGGCGCAGGTATAAAAAATATTTTTTTATTCAAGTACTTAAATTAAGAATTTTTTTTTTCAAAATACATTGTAATGGAAAATGTTTCACTAACACAAAAAAGTTGAGAACCACTGGCGTAGAGTATATCATAGGAGAGAGTGCCCAATGTTTGGCAGGTCCCTTGCACTGTGTCAACAAATTAAAATGTTGTATAATATAATATATAGTGTCAATTTTTTTTTTGTAAAATCATTTTTAAATATACCTATATAAACAGGTATTATTTTTGTTGTTATATACCAATTTGAAAGTAATATTTTTTAACAGAATTTTAAACTCTTTAATTACTTTATCATGTACTTTATATGTTGAAGAACTAAACACTGGAGAATTAAATCTTTAAATCAAAATAGTATATATTTGATTAAAAACATAACCTATGTCATAGATAAGATTAAACCAGACGTTGCACTTCAATGTTTTTAATACGCTTTTATTAGCTTCACCTGTATGTGAGCTTGTTTGTTTGTAACTCTCCTTATTAATCGTAATCGTAATTTTTATATGATGTATTGGCCGAAAATGTAAACGAATTGAAATTTACTTCAAATAACTAGGACTACATTAATAATAAAGTACTTTGAGTCATTGTTCAATAGATACATAAAATTTAACTTTTTTCCAGCAAATGGGTTAGGTATATAGGTTGTTGCATATTTAGTATAATATTATTATTATATAAATATAATATGGTGGGTATTGTCTATCATAATATATTTTATTCATTACTGTTCATAATACTTAACATAGATAGAGGTAAAAAATTTAAATAATTATTTTATTATCATTATTAATAATTGATATTAATTACTGCATAAATATTTGTTTGTTATTTATCAATTATTATATTTAAAAAATATATTTGATTTTAAATTAAAAGAATTTTTGTAGATATTTATATAATCAAATTGTCAAGACGTTGTCAGTGTGGCTCGTTGGTCTAGGGGTATGATTTTCGCTTAGGGTGCGAGAGGTCCCGGGTTCAAATCCCGGACGAGCCCAAAGAATTTTTTGCAATTTTTTTATGTTAAAAACATACAGTAGTGTATGAATTGGTTTGTAATTTATTGCAGAAAATGATTTTAAAATAGGTATTGGGTTATTTATTTGTATATTTCTTATCCCGACTGAAAAGAGAAAGCTATAAAATTGGTCTTTTTCTTTTTATTGATGTATTAAAGAAAAACTCATCAGTTTCTTTTCAGTTATAATTTATAACCATTTCTTGTATGATTTGGAATTGAACACTGAATAATATAGCGATTGGTTATCCCAATTTCCGTTGTAGTTTTTAACAATTAATTGTTAAACCTTTCATTTCTGATTTCTCTATTACTCGCAGTTACGTCTCTAAATTTCTTACAGTCTTAAAATTAGCATTATATATTTAATTTGCTTGGTTTCAGAGAGACCCAGCAGTTGAAGGTATTGAGTGTGAAGTCGAAATTGATATTGACGATCTATTGGATATGGATGACGATCATCAACGAACCCAATTTCTTCAAGTAATTTTACATTAAAATTAAAATTATCCTGTATTTAATTCTGGTATTTATTTATTTTCATTTGTTAATGGTATTTATTTTTCAGAAATTATTATCGTCAGCCAAATCTAAGGAAAATGTCACGGCAAGTATAACAAAATCAGTATTTGTATGATACGAACATAGTATCATTGTCCATTGATTATAATAATATTATGAATGTATAGTTATAACACAGTTATTTACAGTGATAATATCCACTTTTTAACTTTAAATACAACATATTAATCATTTTTAACCTATAAAAACAGGTTAATAATCAAATAAGTAGGTACCTAATAATTAGAAAAAAAAAATTCCACATCAATTTAGTTTTCCATATATACAAGGAATTAATCATTAATTAATAATTTTTAAATTCTACTATTTTACTATTATTAATATAAATTATATTAATTAATAATAATAATATATATATTGTTAATACTAAGTATTGACAATCGAACTATAATACGCATATTTTATGAGGGCAATTAATTCAGATCGAACCCACAATACGTGTGCGTTTTGATTTGGTCAGAAAAGAAGTCATTATTCATTATTAATTATAACATTATAGACTATAATTTGCCTATGAGTTAGGTGACTCACGGAGTATCCCCTCCCCAACTCACATGATTTTCTCTGCCTAATGTTATCATAAATTTTATTATTTGTACGATTTTATATCTTTGCATTACGCAATGGGATTTAAAATCATTGAAATAATTGTTGTTTAATTTGTTTGTTAAAGGAATTCATCGAGAGATTACTTGAGAAGATTAAAACACTATAGGTCATGTCTAGCAGAATACAATAACTACACTAATTATTTGTTCACTGTGCTAGCCCATTACTGCCAAGCGAGAAATGTCGGATCTTGCCAATTAAAATCTAGCATTGCATGTATTACTTGAAGAATACATTTTAGACAATTGTAATAATGAGTACCGTCCAGATTTAAAGTAGGTTTGAACACTGTATCTTAAAAAGAAACATGATAATAATACCTTTGTTATGTGTATTTGCTTTCAAACCAAAACATTTAAAAATATTTTTTTCATTATAATGAAATTTCTATATTATTTTTTATAATATTTAACATTAATATTCGTGTACCTACAAGGTTGTCCTAATTTATTTAATAAGGGAATTTTCGATTACCCTTTAGATGTTTCGTCTATTTCACTATAATGCTGTTGATTAGCAAACTTAATAAATATCAAATTATAGTCTACGTCTATTATAGATACGTGCAATCATTTTTTATGCATATATAATATATACATAAGATATTTAGCAATAAAACATTTGATTTATATAAGTGTATGTATAAATGTACTGCTAAGTAGGGGTACTTAATTTTCAAATATTTATGTATTTTATTTTAATATTATGATATGCATTCACATTCTCAGTTCTTAAGACTGATCTTTTGTTGCTAAAAAAAAGTATAATATTTGTGTTATTACATATTATTATTACTATATTTTATTTTCAATTGATTTTTCCACATACAAACGTAATAGTTGTATAAAAGAATAATGTATTAAAGTAAAAACTCTTGGTCTTAAATTGTTTATAATTTATTTTGTCATCCTTATAAAAGAAAAAACAGCTTACTTATGCGTGTTGAGTAAAATGATTGATTATATATACTATATAGTATAGATTGCTCACTGGCCCATTATTCGGTGGCGCATATATATATATATATATATATATATATATATATATATAAATATCAATGGTATAATATATGAATTTTTGGAAAATGACGGTTAATATGATTACATAAACTTAAATTATTTCAGTTTATATTACTGTATACAAATAGTTATTTGAATAATATTAGTATTAAAAGTGTATGACCACATAAACTTAAAATAAAAACTATTAAATGAGTTGTCATCATATTATATATAATACATCAATAGTATAGTATATTCATATAAAAATATTTTGGATATTAAATATTTATTATCATTAATCATGATCATTTATTTGTCTAATAGTAATTATTAATTATATGTTCATTTAAAATAAATGTTACAATTTCAAGTTGATATATTAACTAAAACAACAACACAAATTAGAAATTATTATGCAAAATTTATTTATAGAATTAAACTTAAAACCAAATAATAAGCTATTTATTATTCTCTATATTATATTCGTTCAAGATTTTTTATACATATAAATTAAAATCGGTTTTTAATTTTCCTGTACAAATAGTTAAAAATTATTTTTAAGTCATTGTATTTGTTTGTTTTAATTTTAAAAATGTGTATTTTACTATTT
Organism: Slavum lentiscoides; assembly: GCA_032441835.1. Classification (NCBI taxonomy): domain Eukaryota; kingdom Metazoa; phylum Arthropoda; class Insecta; order Hemiptera; family Aphididae; genus Slavum; species Slavum lentiscoides. The sequence goes on from CM063713.1 coordinate 9,566,909, forward strand.
TTAGCTTTTATGCAAATATACAGTAAAGACCTAGTTTGCATAAATATTGATTTATTAACTAACGATTTTTTGTGGTTGTAATTATTATGGTGGTCAAAAAGTTATAAAGCCTTTCTTCAGACCATATTTATTTCTGCAACTTAGTTTCACAAATAAATTTTTATAGAACTTCAAATTATATTTCGTACACTTTTAACCCGAACATACCCAAGTCATCACAAAATATTTGAAGCATACGTAGAAATAGAGGCATGCAAACTGAATAAGCAGTCGCGTTTTGGAGAGAACAAGAACTTAATTTATTTTATTCGAGAATGAGAATTATTGGTATTCTGCCCTAATCCTGCTCTTTGACACCAGAAAAATAATCTTAAATCTAAATTACAATCTACACTGTAGATTATCGTACGATTTTCTCAAATACTTCCAAATTACCTAAATCTAAAATTTAAATTATAACCAAATCTGACGTAAATTAATAATAAATAACTTATTGTGTTTTATTATTTATTTATATCATTAACAATACAAACAATATTGTTAGTTTGTAATTGTTTCTACAATAATTAAACAAAAACATACTTACAAATTACGAATAATATTTATTTTGATTAATAAAGGCACACAATAAAAATTGTATAAAAATAAAACAATAAATAAAAATATATAAATTATTAAATGACGTTGGGAAGATCAAAGTTTTTATGGAATGTGATTACAAATAACAATGTTTATTAACTTGTTAATATCAAATGGTTAGTGTGTTAGTGTTAAAATTACAAATTTGGCCAATACAAATACATACAAATTATTAAATGATATAGGGAACATTAATTTTTTTATGGAATATGATTACAAGTAACAAGGTTTATTCAATTTGTTAACAATATCAAATGGTTAGTGTTGAAATTACAAAAAAAAAAACTAGTAAGTATTGGTGAATATTTTATGACAATGTTCAATTATGGTCAATTTTTTAATACTGGTAAAATAATAAAATATCTTGTAATTGATTTCAATTACATGATCATAATATTATAGGTTAACCTGACATAACCATATTTATGAATTCTTCATAAAGAACATTTCCTTGAGAATCTTCTTGTCCAGCTAATAATTGTTCAACTTCATCATCTGTCAATTTTTCACCTGATATAACACATTTTCATTTACAAGTATTTAGGAAAGATTACATAAATTACGTTAATGGTCTATTCATTTCTCAGACATATATTGAAAATAAAATACCTAAACTGGTGAGTAGATGTCGTAGTTCAGCAGAAGAAATGTATCCATTGCCATCTTTATCAAAATGACGTAACCCTTCATTAAAGTCTTCAGCCGTGTTGGACGATCGATTTTTCGATATGGCTTGATAAATTGGAAGGAACACTTCAAATGTTATTCTTTCATCTGTAAAAATGATTTATTAAAAATTCATAATTCTGCATAACCATTCTATGTACATTATAAATATTTAAAAATATAGATAAAACTGTGATTTTTTTAATCTAATATTATCTAAAAAAATTAAGAAATTGAAATAAAAAATTAATATTTTAATGCATACATAAAAATTAAATTAACACGAGTCAAACTATAGCAATTTAGACACTTAATATTTATATTTATATATGTATTGAGGATTTCTTGTTTTAGATTCTGTGAGAAGGAAAGAAGCTAGTGGGTTTATTATCAATAATACCCATAAAGAAATTATACCCTTTAAATAAATCAAAACTTCTTTATCAGATAATATATATAGTAAACGTTGTATGAGATACCATTAAAAATATTATTTTCTTGAAAATTGGTAATAAGTAAGCAGTAAGTATAGTGCATCTACCATAATTTTGCTATGTTATCTGTTTTATGAAAAAAGCTAATGAACGATGATGTCTAATCTTCTTAAATAAATTTTATTATATATATTTTTTAAATATTCACACTGTATTCTATATTTTTAAACTTATGTAACTAGAATTTTTACCTGCTTTATGCTGCTGAGTAAATTTATTTACATCCGATTCAGTTGGATTTTGTCCTAATGCTCGTAATGCATTGCCAATTTGTGAAATATGTATTTTGTTATCGCCTCGTATATCAAACAATTGAAATGCTTCTTGCATTTCTAAAAGAAAAAAATATATGTATAAAAAAAACTATGAATCGCATCAATTTCAATTATTACCATCCATTGAAGTAATTACTTTTACAGTATCGTAATTATAAGAATACATTTTAAATAGAAATAATAATATTTGTATCGAGTAGAATATTTTTTTGTAGAATACAATGTTAAATTTGTTGCAACTATATTAAATGGAAAACGTTAGCACTTTTTTTTTTTACGTTTTAACCTTGTCACAAAAATTTCTTTTACTTATGAGGACGGGTTTCATATTAGAACCAAATAAGGCAATGAGATTGTAGTCAATACCATATCCATACTACATTCACGTTTCGACACAGTATATAAAATTTATTTACCAGACAGATGTTCATCCGAATAAGACGCCTGTTGACAAAAATCAAACGCATATTAACAAATCGAATAAACTCGAGAACTCTGCATTTATGAGCGATTAACAAGTAAACACACATGACAGACGTACATAAATGAGATTCGATTAAATCTATAATAATTATTCTTACCGTTTTACTCATTGTGAATTTTTTCGCGAGACGATTTTTCGAACGGTAAACAACGAACAGAAAAGAATGTTCGACTATGAGTATGAGGAATGGATCCCAACAATATTATTACAATTTTTATGAGTATTAAGTATTGATGAATAATTCCATTTGGGGAATTTTTATAAAAATAACAGTGACATTATTCGGTTATGATGATAACACGTATACAACCAATAGTAAACAGTTTATCCATTTGTACAATAAATTTTAAATTTAATTTTACTCATTGACGATTATAAAAATTTATTGTCATTTTATAAAATAAAAAACTAAATTACTATATAAAAGTATTCGAATACTTAACAACTGAGTATAAGTGACAAGTACACGAGTGTGTATTCGATATTCCGCGGTTTATGAATTCCCACCGAGATAATTATGAATTCTTATCCGTCTCGATGTGAATTCCTCAATGTTTACATCATATCCGTGACTGAATAAATGTTTTAGTTTATTCACTCGTGATGTCATTGTACATTTGTAAAATTACTGTAAATACGAACTAATACAATATGAACTGGCAACGACAAGGCTAGCGGGCGGTAGTGTTGCGATCAGGTTTAATTTTTATACGTAGGTATTTTCTAAGGAAAAAGAGATTTATCGAAGTGCACTATTTTCCTATAGATTCGTTCTTTTAAACAGCAATTCCATTATTCCACATAATTATTATTATTATTATTGTCAACGGACCAATAATCAAATAGTAAATAGCATTTTCCATGGTAAATAGGTACCTGTTGGCTATTATATTATGATTTTTGTGTTGTTTGTAATATAAATAATAAAAATTTATTGCACACGTTATAAAATATAATTAATAACGAAATGCATAACTAAACCACAGAACATAGCCTGTGACTAAACGTTCAATGCAGTATTCTTATCTATGGTTCAATGATTGACTGATTTTGATTAATTAAAAAATTGAATTAATACCTATTTAATAATAATAATAATAATAAAAAAATACTGTTGTTTCGATAATCACACAGATGGCGCTTCAGCCGTGGAAATCCTCTCCACCATGAAAAATCCGTTTAAAAACGTGACCGCAGTCACTCTTAAATTTATCAGTTGTTTTATTCTGTGGTTGTATTTAATATTTATTTAGTATTTAATATTTATCGTAATTCGTAGTAGCGTGTCAAAGTGAAATTATTTATATTTTTAGTGAATAGTGACGGTTTATTTTCAAATTTCGATTTTGTAACGTATCGTGATGAACCACTATGAAATGGAAGACGATGACAAGGCGTGCAAAGAATTAACAAAACGTTTGGAGAAATCCGAAAACACATACAAGTTATATGGTTTTTCACACATCATCATTATTCGTTCAGTGGTTGACATAATGGACACTTCTTTTCGCCAAATTATTGACGGCATGTATCGTAGGACCAAATCGCATTGTAAAACCGATAGAGAAGTGGAACTCTATCGGCAAGGACTCTGTAAGCTGTATTTGACTTATGTAAAAAGAGGTTTAGCGAATGTTGAACGTTTAGAACCCAAACTATCAAAAATCTTGACTGTGAAAGTCGAAAATTCTACTGAAAACCATAATGACCGATTGGCCAAGTTGAGGGAAAAAGTTGCAGAACAAACCATACGCTTTCAAAGCCTGTTAGCTTTGCAAAATCATTTGAAAACTAATACCATTTTAGCAGAGTGGGTTATTTCCAAAGCAGAACCAATTGTACATGAAGCTGAAAAAGATCTCGCCAATTTGAAAAATATTTCTTTAAACGGTGTGTCCATATTAAGTAGATTGAACCATATAAATAACTGTTTACGTTCCTTAGAATTTAATTGATAACTATTTAAATTTTTATTTATGAAAGAAAATTGTAATTAATTAAGTGTATCAGAATTGAATATTTTCTAAACGTGTAATTTTAAGAATTTTTTTTTAATTAATATGAAATTTGTACCTTTTTTATTATTGAATCTTTTATACAAATTCTAATTTTATTGATTATACATACATTTTAAGAAATCAAAAAAGTTTTTTATTAGCATTTCGCCTTACATTTTTAGTCTTACTTAGTATGTTAAATAAAACTAAAAATGTATACCTACAGAATGTAATATTTTTATTTTTCCTTTGATCAATGTGGGTCCAAGTAGTATTAGTCGATACTTATAATACTTTACCTTGGCTTCATATCCTTTATTAGCAAAAAATGTTTAATATAGTTATCACAATATTTAGTGCATTATTACAGAGCCAAAATAATTGGCGCAATTAATAAATCTCAAAAATGAGAACGGAAAAAGAAATGTATTGTGAGACTACCTTAATGAATGTTACAAATATATTCAGGTTGTTCAATAAAGATTAAAAAACTATTGATAACATAAACAGGAGGCTTATTTCTCGATTGTTTTATACAATTTATATATAAATATATTTTTTTTTTTTTGTGATTTTCAATATAATATATAACATAATTATTTTATATAACAAAAAATAATAAAAAATTGATGAATTCTTTATAAATATAAATTAATTTAAGAATCTGCAACCAAAAATAATTTAAACCTATATGTGCTAAACATCAAGTTATTTGCTTCATCTGAACATTCCGATGGTAACTGACTTGGGTTCATAGTGCCGAAAATACACTAAAAATGCAAATAATATTTTGTATTACATTTCAAGTGGTACAAAAAATTAAAATATTTACTTTAGTTGCAACAACAGCTCGTTTTACATTTTTAACAATGTATTCGTCTAAAACATCAAGATTGATTGGATCGATTTGATTTTCGACTGCTAATATTTGTTCTGAACAAATATTTGACAAACTCTGTATGCAAAAATATTTCGTTAATATATAATTGTGTCTTATTATTTGTATTATATTTACTTCATTGTCAATGCCAATAAAAAGTTGATTGATGTACTTAAGATCAAATAACTTTTGTATTTGATATCTAGATTTCAATGATGTTTCGAGCATACTATTTTCCTTATATTCCATCAATATCCATTCAACACATAAATTAATGGTTTTTTCTTGAACAAATCTGTATGTGATATATTACATATTAATATAAACCATAAATCATTATGTGTATAATAAGTACTTGGGAGGCAGTGTTAAAGCTAGACATGTGATGATATCGTGAATGAAATTTTGCAATGGAAATGACGGTTGAGTTGGAACTTGTAGTTTGGATACTACTAGTTCTCCACTTTCTTTCTCCACTTCCATATCTACAACTTCCCATTTCTAAAAATGAATAAAAGCTTTGATATTGTTTTTTATTATTATTATTATTATTAGATTTACTATACCGGAATAGTAGAAAGTTGTTCCCCAAGTGTAATTGGAAAAATATTTCCTTTCAAACTGTTAAATTTGTCATTAGTTACAAGTTCTGTCCATTTATTCCAAACAACCATTGAAGCATTTTCTATTTCTTCTTTTGACGATGTCCAAAAATTGAACTAAATGAAACAAAAGTAACATTACATAACAATGAAATATTAAATACAATGCAAAATTATAAAAAAAAAAACTAAAACAATTGTTGTTTTGTTCAAATATTGGACAGAGAAAAAAAACCTATAATATTTAATTAGTATTTTTCATGTGTCTCCATAAAATCTCTGTATCACATTTGTAAATTTTAATATAATTTATTCACCTTGTATTTTAAGCTATGACGTAGTACGGTGAATATTCCTCTGCTTCTCAGTGATGGTATATTTAAGATTAACTAAACGCTAATGATATTTGAAAAACAAACTATTCTTATATATAATATCAACATTATTAATTTTATGCATTAAAAATAAAGTACAATTGCAATAAAAGCGCTTATTTCATCCAAACATGAATCCCATTGTTATTTATTTTTAACATCATTAAATAAAAAGAGACCCCTGGAGGATTGACACTGATAATAACTCGCTGTTCTCAACAAATTTAAAAACATAAAAAATTACAAATGATACAACTTTTTTTTTAATATGTATATAAATATGATATTTTAAAAAATATCCCCTTTTAAATTATTAATAAAGATACCAATATAATTAATAATAATACTTTAAAATGTTTTACCTGTTGGTTTAAGGAAATTAAACATTGTTTTAAAGTTGGACATAATACTGGCAAGCACCACAGAAATCTGGCTATTAACAATATTCCATGTTCAGTCAATGTTTCTTGTTCAATTAATTGTATCATACTTTTTCCCAATCTTCAAAAATACAATTTTTAATTAATTAATTTTAACAAATATACAGTTTAATTTAATGAACAGTATAAACCTAATAATAAAATTGTTACAACAATTTCCTTGGTGTTGTCTTAGAGCCCATGGGTCATCATCTTCAGTATATAGATCACTTAACATTGTTGACAATAACGCAATTCTTTTTTCAACACATGTACATAACTCAGCTGTTCTATCTGAACAACCAATTGTTCGTGTTTCTAAGTATTCATCTGTATCCAAAAATAAACTGTCTTGAAGATGAGATTCTTCCAGTCTGAAAAAGTCGCAGAAATTACTAAAAACACTCTGTTCTCTTATTTATTGTTATATATTATGTCTCTTACTGCGTTATGGCACTTTGAATATCAGATATAATTACTGGAAAAACATCATCCCAGCTATTTGTTATCAATATTTTGGTTCTTTGTGCAAAGAGTGGGCAGTATAATTCGGACCATAAATCAGATTCAAATGAAATTTGTTCAGATATAGCTGTCCAGTGTTGAGGATATTCCTATAATGCAAGAATTAATATTATCATTGTTGTACACAGTGCCGTGCCGTGCCGTGGGGGAGGGGGGTAAGGGGGCCTAGGCCCCGGGCGCCAAAGTTGTATTATTATTATTATTATTACTATAGTAATTAAATGTAGGTATACAATTATGGGCGGGGGTGGGGGCGAATATTTTAATCTTGCCCAGGGCATAAAATCATAACGGCACAGCATTGGTTGTACACTCTCTTACTGTTGATAACTGATTTAAATGACACAAAGTTGAAAAAGATTTAACGCTTTCCAACATTTCTGTAACATTGGTACAAATGAATGGCTTCGCCCAATCCAACCAGTTAGTTACGATATTAGTTATGTATTCTTTTGATAACTCGTTCGGAGATAGCTTACAATCAATTCTAAGTAAAACAAATTGTAATAAGAATATAATGACCGAAAAATATTGAGATTATTTACTTGAATTCTCTAACAGAATTTGGTAAATACACAAGTCCAAATTTTAATGAATAATCCAAATCCACTAATGACAATACATTTGGTCCATTCCTCAAAATCTCTTCAATTTGTACATAAATTACACCATTGTTATAGGAATCATAATCTAAAAAATGTGTAAATATATAATAAAATAAACATCATTTTATTTTAAAATACAACAGATTTTAAAACTAGGTATTACTTAAGTACTTAATACTAAAAATAATATTTTAGTATTTTAGAACACATTGTCTTACTTGTAAAGCATAAATATAGATTATAAATAGTGTTTATAATTAAATTACAGCTGTTTTCAATATTTTTGTCAGCTGAACTTCCTCCTTTCAGTATATGTTGTAACATATTCGAACGCAATATAATAAATTCTTTAACTAAAGAATGAGTATCTAATCCTTCCAATATAGATAAACTAATAAAACAACTTGCAGCTTTCTGTGTGATATTAATATAGAAGTTAAGTAAACACATTTATAATAATGAAATATTATATTACCTCAGGAGGAATCTGCCCAGACAATTCTAATCTAGTTCGATCAGAAATAGAAGTTGGAAAGTGAGATATTGTAGTCCATATTCTATCCAAAAAATTTTTACCTTTTTTAAGACCTTTAAGTATATCTCCATCTAGACCTATAAAACAAAAAATAAAACTATAATAATAGTAAATAAAATATAAACGTGTTTTAGACTATCAATGTACTCACTCATTTTAACACATAGAGCAAACTGAAATAATTGTGTTGCAGTTAAATAATTTCTCGAGTTCAAACAATCCCATATTTGTTCGGATAGATCAATTAACAGTTTTGACTGAGCAGCAAATTTATCAAGTATGTTGTCTTTACTGGATAAACAAAAACATACCTAATTAATATTTAGTTTTGAAATTTAAAAACTTAATGACTTACCTATCCAAAAATGCATTATTATTTATTTGGTTTGACTTTAAGATATTTTCAGTGACATTTGTTATGTCATTGACTATCATTGCCATAGTACTAATTGTGTCAGCTGCATCAATAAGATCTCTATATTTTTCACTAAAATAATTAATTGATAGATTAGAAAATATATTTAGTGTTTTACTTTATAAAAATAAACACACAAACCTCACTAATGACTTAAGCTGGTCAGCCTTTTTTTCCACATCTTTTTTTAATGTATTTTGTAACGATTCAATTTCAGTCAAGTTACATGTTTCAAACAAATCATTGGCAAACTCATTGGCATTTTTAGTTGGAAATTTCGTATCCATCTTATTCTATATTGTTTGAATAGATGATGATTAATAGATACACTTCATTATTTTGTTTACAATTTTAACAGTATACGAAATTAAACAACTACCTACCAATTAAATGAATGAACGAGAAGATTATGTGAAGACGTTACAAAACAGAAAATTCATAATAATTATTGGAAACTGCTGGGATCTTGCAAGTGGCAAGTATATAATAACCGCGGATCAGAATTCCTCAAATTTTTAACTTCCAAGTGGCAACTTGATAAGTTTTGATAACAGATTTTGTTTTTATATTTTCGTGATAACACTTCTAGCGTTATTCTTATTTTTTAGTAGTATCAGCATAATAAATATTCATAATATTGAACATTTGAACATAAAAGATATACTATAGTAATACACACATTACATAAGTAATGTATAGTAAATCTGTGAATAATAATTTGTAATACAGTCTTGATTTTTTTTTTTTAATACTAATTATTAATTATTAAAGCTCTAAAATGGTTTTGGGACCGTTAGACCATTCGGTTCAAACAGATATTATATTTGTTATAGAGAAAACAGCTATGAATACTTACATTAGTGAACTTAAAACTAATTACGTGACACCTACATTAGAGTAAGTTTTTATCATCTTATGTCGTATATCAAGAAGAAACTAACACATTTCTTTTTATTCGTTTTTCACAATTATGAATTTTTAAAGATACTTCAATCAAGGGCCTATTGAAGAACGAGAATATTTATCTGAAGTAAGAAACCAAATTTTAAAAATATTTTTGTTCCTAGAGTTTCACGTATTTGATAATTGATAATTTTTAACCATTATAATTTAAATGTTACAGAGTAGTAGTGCAATTTATGGTATTGTAGTTTATGAAGCAAATGATTGTAAACCATTCCCGTGTTGCCGTACATATGGAACATTTACTAGTCCACAGAAAGTCATAAAAATGATTGAAAAAATAGAGTAAGACCTGTAATTTGTTGTTTGTACTTAATTAGTACTTTATAATTTATTTTATATTATGTTTAGTATGATTGGAGGTATGGCTGAATCTCATGCTTATATGGGTGAAGGTTTAGCTACGGCATTAGTTTTTTTTGAGGATTTGCAAGAAATTCGTGAATCCAAGCAAAGGCATTGTGTACTTATTTGCAATTCACCACCATATAATTTTCCAATTATGGAATGTGAATCATATGCTGGACGTAGTATCGAACAGATAGCAAATCTTTTTCAAGAAGTATTATACTTTTAGTTTATGTATTATATGTAAAATGTTTGATTGTTGTACTACTAAAGATCAATGTATGTGTGTGTTTTAGAAAGGAATTCTGCTTTCAATTTTATCAGCAAGAAAAACTCCAGCATTTTTAAAATTATTTGAAAAAGCTGGGGGTGATTTACAAATGTCACAAAACAAAAACTATGCAAAAGATCCAAGGCATCTAGTTTTACTTAATGGATACAGGTTATTTTCTAATTAATCAAATTATTAAATAACTTTCATTCAATATATTATGCTGACGTTTTTCTATATTTTGTAGAACTCATTTATCTGACTAAAACCTTAGTAAAATGAATAACACTGTAAATAGTTTTAACTTTTTTTATGCATTGTAGTCTAAAAGAACGTCCAATGAGTCCATGCCCCCCTACAACTCATTCGGGTCTGTCTATGACTAGTCCATTGCCTACAAATGTTAACATTGGATCACCAGTTGCTCCATGTGCTCCATTTAGAACTAATAATCCGGTATGTAATAACTAGTAATTAAATGATTAAATATTTAATTTTTATAAATTTTATCAAACAAATATATAAGAACAATGTTTAATTTATTATTTCTCGAATTAAATAAAAGATTAAAGTCTAAATGAGTTTAAATTGATTTATTATTGAATTATAATCACTTTGTTAATTTAAATAAATTCTGTATATCTTGATATAGTAGTATTCACTACTGTTTGATATTATATAGGACTTGTTTGGAAAAAAGTAATTCATTTTTAAAAAGTAAGAAATTAAAGGGTTTTTTTTAAAATCTATTTATCAGGTGTTGGCCATGCAAAGTCAAGTTCAGCAGCAACAACAGCAGCAGCAGCAGCAACAGCAACAACAGCAACATCAACAACAGCACCAACAACAACAAGCTGTTCAGGCTGCCCAACAAGCTGTGGTTGTTGCTCAACAACAGCAACAACAAGTACAACAACAGCAACAACAACAAATGATTCGTAATGTAAATCAAGTTCAAAATCAACAATATTTAAATGTTTCAAATACTGGTGGTTTCTTGAGGCCGCCTCAAGCACCACGCAGTTGGCAAATGATGCAGTCGCAACAGCGTCAACCAAATCAACAAGCAAGTGCATTAATTGCACAATTGACAACTCCTACATTCCAACAAAGAATAGATAGTAAGTAAAATGTTCGGCATTGTTTAAAAAATGTGAATTTACATTTTATAATAATTTTGGCCATTTTTGTTTTTATTTTAAATTAATTTCAATCAAATTACTTTACAGTTCACACTATTTTAAATAAAATATTATCTACAGTTAATATCACATCATTATACAGTATTATTAATAACCATTTATTTATTCGTACTTTTTTAAACCAATAGCCATTTTAATACCAATAGCCATTTTAATTTTATTTCACATTAATTTGAAGATTGGATAATGGATTAGTTACCATTTTATTTAAGATGTTTTTATCATTGGTTATTACACATATTTGCACTGTTGTTAGTATTAATACATTTTTTTTTTTAGAAATATAAAGTTACATTTATATTAACTCATTAAAGAAGATGAAATATTAATCAATAACTATAATGTTAATATCATTATTATTTTTTAAATTTTATAATTAAATCTATATATTATAAATTATTATTATATTATTATAATAAATATTATATCTATATAGTTACAAATTAACTAATTTTAAATACTTTGTACTTACAAAATTACAATAATTTGGTATTGAGTGCGTTATAATACTTTTTGATTTTTTTTTTTTTATGTAGTGTATATATTATTATAATTATAGTAAAATATTATTTCATTTTTTTTTCTCTCTTGATTAGTTAAATTAATTCTTACTACTTAATCAGTAATAACATTCAAAATCAGTGGACATTTAGCTTTATTCATAGAATCATTGACCATTTTTAGTGGCATCACAACAACAAGTTCAACAACAGCAACAACAAGTTCAACAACAGCAACAACAAGTTCAACAACAACAGCAAGTTCAGCAACAGCAGCAGCAACAGCAACAGGCTGCTTTACGAATGATGAACCAACAGCAGCAACAAGCTCAGCAGCAACAACAACAACAACAACAACAGCAGCAGCAGCAGCAACAACAACAACAACAACAACAGCAGCAGCAGCAGCAGCAACATCAACAAGTAATTGAATATATTTTTTAATGAGTAAACTCGCACATGCTTATTCATTATAATTTTATTTTAGAATGGATCTGGAAGACAAACTATTTGGACTGGAACGTTAGAATGGATAGAAAAACCAAAACCTTCAAATGAAATACCAAAAATAACACGAAATGTCCCATGTATAGTTTCAGCAAATGTGAAAAATGGAGAACCGGAACTGTATAATGAACTAATACTTACTAACCTAAACTGTATTTATTTATACTATTTATATAATTATAGGAAAGCAGAATCGTGGCCAGAAAAATTATTCATGCAATTAATGCCCAAAAACTTAATTGGAAGTATTGGTGGTGCTCATTTGAAAGACTCGAAATCAGTTGTTTTTCAACCTACACAGTGTGAAGCTTTAGAATCATTGACAAAGTACATGACTAATGGATATGTAAGTTCTTTTTAAAGAAGTAATCAAAATAGATTAAGTAATTGAAAATTCATTGAAATTATGTGTATTCTTACAAATATATATTATTTTTAGGCTGGATGTGTACATTTTAACAATGCACCAACTTCTCACAATTGCGATATTAAAGTTTTAATTTTACTTTATACACAAGACAGAAAAGCGTTCATAGGATTTATTCCAAATGATCAAGCAGCATTTGTTGATCGACTTCGCAAACTAATACAGCATCAGAAATCTTCCACGGCTATGTTACGTCAAGGCCAGGTAAGATATTTTAATTTAATTTTAATATAATTTATCCATTTATTGTAAAGTATTTATTTTTTCTATATAGAAAATGATAGTCATTAATTATAACCTAGATTAATATTATAATTCATTAAATGTGAAAATATTTATTTACATATAAAAAAAAAAATCATTAAAATGTAAATGCAATAATTACATTTTATAATTGTAGTAGGAAAACCTCATACAATTTTTAAAATGGGTATATATTACATTGAATATCTAGAATGTTTGAAAGTCTTTATTGTGTATTAACAGTGTAACATGTTTTCAAACATTTTGGACACTGTTCATTTTTTATGATTTAATTTTTTTTATGTACCTATCTTTATTAAGTAATGGATCATGCTGTTATTATTATAACAGTATATTATATAAAATGATATATATAAATATGGTTGCACCTGGGTGTGGAAGAATTAGCCAGTGTTTAAGTACACCGTTACTAGGGGACACTGCGTAGAGGTTCTATTTTATTTTATTTATTTTATATTAGTACCATTATCATTATCACTGTTATACATACTATGTGCCTGACACGAAAAAAAAAATATAAATATTATGCAAAGTTTTTGTATCAAATTCCAAATCTTCATCTTACATTATATTCATAATATATTACACAAAGCCATTAATGTACATATATATATATATATATATAATTTTAATATTATAATTTAATATCATTGAATTCGTACCAGATATAAATGTTTGAATTTAATTAATTTAATTTTTTTTTTTATTATTTATTATTTTGTTATTTTATTAATTATCAAAACAAAACTGACGCATAAATTGGTAAAGGAATAATAAAATAGATAATGATGTGTTGTTGAATTCAAGTAAATGGAACATAATTATTACATTTAGTTCATAATATATGGTCAGATGAGTCACTTTATCGTACGTTTAATCAATTCTAATTCTAATTATGTAATTGTCGTTATTTATTATTTTATTAATTTATTTATTATATTAAATTTGTTAAATAATAATATTTATTAAATTTATTTTTCTTTTGGTTTTGAATGTAATATAAGCGTAATAATAACTATAATATACGAATACGATACATTACGTTAACTCTACGCCCTGCCCGTAGTATTGTTGTTGTCATTACCGCTATCTATGACTGGTGTTTCGTATTTCGCAAACAACTGACATTTGCTCAGATTTATGTTGGTATTACGAACGTATTGTTTACATTCCCTAACCGTGTACGCACTGGCACAAAACGCCGATGTCTGTTGTATGAGCGAGAACGATATAAACACGCGTCGTTTGCCGATCATTGTTCTATTGAGTGTTTTTTTTAACAGTAATTTTTTCTTAAACGAATTGTACGGGATTACTCGAGTAGTTTCGTCAGACGCGTGGCGTGACTTACGTATAAAGCAAATATCGCACGATGGCGGATGCCGACGATCTTTTAGACTACGAAGAAGATGAACAGAACGAAACGGTTGAGAGTGACGACAAGAAACAAGCCAAAAAAGAAGTAAAGGGTAACTATGTGTCCATACACAGTTCGGGTTTTCGTGATTTTCTGTTAAAACCAGAAATACTGAGAGCGATCGTTGACTGTGGTTTCGAACATCCGTCGGAAGTGCAACATGAATGTATACCTCAGGCTATGTTGGGCATGGACATTTTGTGCCAAGCCAAATCCGGTATGGGCAAAACCGCCGTGTTCGTCCTGTCTACCCTGCAGCAGTTGGAAGTGTTCGAAAGTGAAGTCTACGCTTTAGTTTTGTGCCACACCAGAGAATTGGCTTTCCAGATCAGTAAGGAATTCGAGCGTTTCACTAAGTATTTGCCGGCCGTCAAGGTCAGTGTTTTCTTCGGTGGTGTACCCATCACGAAAGACGAAGATACGCTCAAGAACAACAAACCGCATGTCGTGGTAGGCACTCCGGGTCGTATATTAGAACTTATCAGGAAAAAGAAGTTGGTTTTAAATAATTTAAAACATTTCATTTTGGACGAATGTGATAAAATGTTGGAGATACTGCACATGCGAAGTGATGTTCAAGAGATATTCAAGAATACGCCGTTCAACAAACAAGTGATGATGTTTAGTGCCACGCTCAGCAAAGACATACGACCGGTTTGTAAAAAGTTCATGCAACAACCATTAGAAGTTTATGTCGATGACGATGCAAAATTGTCATTACACGGTCTTCAGCAATACTACGTTAAACTCACTGAGAAAGAAAAAAATAAGAAATTGTTTGATTTGTTGGACGAACTAGAATTTAATCAGGTAACTATTATAATAATATTACAGAGTTGCCTATGATATTAAAAGACAAATGGTGTTAATATTTAATTATTTTCTTTTATAGGTTATCATTTTTGTTAAGTCTGTTCAACGTTGTGTTGTATTGACAGAACTATTGAACGAACAAAATTTCCCATCTGTTGCAATGCACGGTGGCATGTCTCAGCAAGATCGTTTGAAGTTTTACCAAGAGTTCAAGGATTTCCAAAAACGAATTCTGGTGGCTACCAATTTGTTTGGTCGGGGAATGGACATTGAACGTGTGAATATTGTTATCAACTACGACATGCCTGAAGATACAGACACGTATTTACATAGAGTGGCAAGAGCAGGACGTTTTGGTACCAAAGGATTAGCAATTACATTCATCTGTGAAGAAACTGATGCAAAAGTTTTGAATAGTGTTCAAGACAGATTTGATGTCACTATCGGTCGAATGCCTAATGAAATCGAGCTCAGTTCTTATGTCGAGAGAAAATAATTTTAATAATATTCAATATTTTATAAAGTTTTAACAAAATAACAATTATATAACAATAGCCTGATTTCCGATTTTACAGTTCTACAAAATATTATTACTCATTCATCCTATAATGTAATAACTTCATATGGTTTATTTCACTTATGAGTATTTTTGTATTCATTTAAAAATAAACTATTGAAAGTTTATTTTTGATTTTTTTTTTTTTGTGCATTGTATTGTGTATGATTTAATTAAGGACACTAGATATTATCTACATGATTTAATTTAGAAGTTAAGATTGTACATAATAATGCAACTGACTTAATTATTAATCTATTTTACAACTTGTATTAAAATGGTAGTTTTAATAATTTTCCAATAAATCTAGAAATGAGTTAAAAATAGTGTGAATACTTTTTTGATATTTGTTCTTACATGGTCACAAAAGATTGTATGGCTAATAAATTGTCATAATTGAATTTATTATAAATATCAAATTGTCGTAAAATGTGTTGATTTTTTAAATTTTTTATAAATGTCTTATTTTATTTCACACCGCAACATAAATTTCATTCTATCATCAAATTCAATTTTTTCTTTTAATATTTTCAATCATGTGCTTTAAAAGTAAATGCACGTAAAATGGTTTACATTTTAATTTTTAATTTCTATATTAAAATTGGGGAGTGGGTTTAAATAAGTAATCATTACTTTTTATTGTTTACAATTTCAACTACTTTGTATAATGTATACTTAATGTAGGTATGTATTTAATTGTGGAACCTTTAAAATTATTGCTGATGGTAATCATTCTTCAGAATTAAGCATTTAATTTATGTTGAATTGAATTTAAAACATTTTTAGAATTAAAACCCCATTTAAAATAAAATTGTATTTTATACAAATTCATTTAAAATAGTATTTTGTATATGGATATAATATTGTAATTTCAATACTAAAACCAACATATTTATACATATTTCATCTATTCTATTGCATGTGTACCTAAGAATGATGATGGTATCATTATATAGAATCATAATATATACTTGAGGAAAATAATTTGTTAATTTACATTCAACATTTTATTTGAGTTGTATATTTCTATTTTATAATATAAAAACAGACAACAGAGCAAGGTTAGATAAATATCGTCTTTCTAGAGACCCGTTTTTTTTTTTTTTTAGATTTCCTAGTTCATAAATTACATTTTTGTAGTTTGTTATGGCAAAAAAGACAATTGGTAAACAACTACGTATAATATTTCCATAATTATAAAAATATGAGTGATATGTATAATGATTAAACTATACATTATATGTAATTCATAAATGATAATAAAAAATAAGTAATGTTATACTGTTACCAAATTTTGACTTTGCTATTATTTATTCGTATTATGTATTTAATCTGTTGGTTTTACAATGATAATTTTTTTTTTTTAAATACATACAAGTAGAAAGCTAATCTTGTATAAAGTGTAAAATGTATGGTACTGTTACATGTTCTTGATAAAAACGAGTAATTTTGATTTTTTTAAGGGTGGAATGGGAATGCCTCAAGGTAATATGTCTGGTCAAATGCAACTGCTGCCAGGCCCAAATATGTCTGTTGGTCCCGGACCCAACCAGATGCCTAACCAGATGATTATGCCTGGCAGTGCATTAACGGCTTCTTTACAAAGTCAACCACAAGCAAATTTGGGTAACTAATTAAAACTAAAAAGTAATACAATTGGTTTGTATTGAAATACTTTATTTAGCTGAATTGATGGGGTCTAATTTTACATCACAAGGAAATCAAGTTGTTCCTAATAGTCCATCAGTTCAAATGATGCCTAGTCCTCAACCAACTGGTCAACCAGTGAACAATCCGAACATGCCCATACAAGTATATATATATATATATATATTTCAAAGTGAATGTGATACCTGTAATTGTTGTTTTCATCTATTTAAGAAAATATATAGTAAAATTACATAAAGCAGACCTTAAGTTGCAGGGTTAAGATCAAGTTTAGTTTAAATTGAGTTTAAACACTTATTGCCAAATTTGAAGATTCAAATATTTTCTAGGATATCTTCATAAACTTTCTATAAAATACTGTCTGTAGTTATTTAAATAATTAAAACCTTAAAACAATGGAACTTTATTAGTTGTTTTTGAAAAATTTCTCATCTTCAAATTTGGTAATAAGTGTCTAAACTCTACATTTAATATAAACGCTGCAATTTAAATTTTGTGCACGGTGATTTTATTAAATTGCCCATTGGGTGGACAGAGGCAACAAATGTGGGTATTATATTCTCTTAAACTATATTATACTTGTATTATTCATTAAAAAAATGGACTATTAATAATATTTTATTATATAGAGTCCTGGAGTTGGAAATGTTGGTGTTCGTCCACCACAAGCTCAGTATAGTGAACACATTGAGCATGCTAGAAAACAGAATCTAGCTAAAATACATCAACTACGGCAGACCTTAGAAGCAGCACAACAACAAGAATTGCAGTATAAGTCTCAGATGGAGGTACATAAAATATTTTGAATGTTTTCTATTTTCATTGTAAATATTGTAGAGTTTATTAATTTAGATACAAAGTCATCAGGTGAATATACCACAAATGCAACAACGTTTAGAACAAGCCCAAATGCAAGAAAACATATTAAAGTCGCAACTTGAAGTATGTTGAATAAATTATTATTATTTTAGTAAAATTTAAATGAAATTATAAAATGGTATAGATACGTAATCAAATGAACGTACCTCAAATGCAACAAAATCTGGAACATGCTCAAATGCAAGAGACTATATTAAAAGCACAATTGGAAGTGAGTACTTTGTTTCAGAGCGTTGGTCTATTTCTATTTGTTTGAGCGTTTAAATGATATACAATAGAAATCACTTCAACGAGTATCAGTTAAAACGAGATACTGTTTAGAACTAACAAAACGCTAAATCCCGGCTTGAGTCCATATGATTGTACGTTAAAATATATTTTTATAGTGAGTATGGTTATAATGAGGTATCGGCTATAACGAGAAAAAAAACTAAATATACCTTCCGTTTACTACGAGTAAGTCAAATACATATCTACAATATAGTCAAAGATGTCATGACAAGCAAACAAGTCGAACCCGACAATGATATTGGTAAACTTGATGATGATATTGTAATTGTACCATCAATATCCAAAGCTCATGTTGCATTGAGAACTCTTGAAAAATTTTATTACACAAAATATAAAAACACAGATAATGAAAGAAAAGCGTTATTTTTATTAAAAACTTTGATTGATGTTAAATACTCCACAAAGCAAAATTCGATCAAGAATTATTTTAAGCAATTAAATTCAAGTATTTAAAATTTTTTTTAAAATTATCATTTTTATTAATTATGTTAATGTATACTGTATACATAAACACAGTATTAGGTTTTCAATTATAATAATTAATAATAATAAGTAATTTATATAAATACAGTATTAATCTTGATAGTATATAACTAAAATAAAATAGTCTGTTTTATTTTTGTAATTCTCGCTTTTGAAGGTTCTAACCGGTTACAACGAACGCTCGTTTTATCCGTTTATAATGAGCTACCGGTTACGAGAAAAACTCACTAGCCCTTGGGACTCGTTGTAACCGATTTTTACTGTATTTTCAATTTTGTTACCACTGTTTTTGCTACTAACGCTCAATGTTAAACTCGTTTTAGCATCAACAAGAAGAACAACACAAGTTGAGAACCCAACAATTTCACATCCATCAACAACAGCAACAGCAACAACAGCAGCAACAACAACAACAACAACAACAGCAGCAACAACAACAACAATCAAGACAAATGGTTCCTGGGAATCAAACACCTCAGATTATGGGTAACAGCGCACCCCAACAACAAAGAATGCAAATGCGACCTGTGATGTCCAGTAATCCTGGTCTTAGGCATTTATTGCAACAAGTACATATTTCGCTTTCTTTTAAATTAAAAAAATATTGAATCGATTAAACACAATTGTTAACGATTGTTGTTTATTTTAGCAACCACAATATAGACAACAGATGATGGGTATGCAACAAGTGCCTGTTACTCAAGGCAGAAACCTGCAACCTCAACAGCAACAACAGTATGATGAAGTTCCATCGTTTGACTTTATTAATTAACACAATTTAAAAATAATGAAATATTACTCTTTTAGTATTTTTATATTATTTAAATTATTTGTCACATATATAATTTACATGTATTCTGATAAATGATTTGAGAATATTTTGAGGAAAATTTGAAAAATTCAATTAAAGTTATTAAGCATCAAAAAGTCTTTTTATTTTATTTTTTGAATTTAAATACAGTAATATTATATTTCTTGTGTACATTTTTAGTTCAGACATTATTAAAATAAAACAATATTTGATTAATTCTACCTTATTTATATCGTTTATGTAATTTTAAAATTAAAATATATATTGCAATTTTATTTAAAACTAATTAATATTATTATCATACTAGTATATAGATATGGTCAAACACACATATAAAAGTCAATGGATATGTTTACCTTCTAAATAAACATCAACATTAATTTGACAATTAACACAAAATTTATTTATTTTTGTTCATTTTATGTAATAAATTGAAATCGTAAATGATAAATTATACAATTTAAAACTATGTGTATGTTTTGTTAAAAAGGAGAGGTTGCTCAATGCACAACCTACAGTAATTATATTTTTATATTTCTGCTTAAAGGAAATATTATGATATTCTTCAACAAGTATACTCGGAAGCAAGTTCAAATGAATCCTATAAAATAAAGTGTAATTTTCAACAAAATATTGAAATCATTCTCAAGATCTTTATTTTAAGCGCCTACTTTTGTATATCTTTCATAGAAATTGCATAAAAATAAAATCTAATATATAAATAATTTTGAACTTTCTAAATTAGATCTATTAATTTTTTAGTTTTTACTACATCAAATACTATTTTATACACTTCTTAAGTGACGACAATAATGCTGTACACAATGTTTTTTTTTATCTCGACTATCTACTGGTCCAATTAAATATTACTCTCATCCGTATATGTTTTACGTTTGTATATTGTAAATATTATACACTATGCATTGTGATTTAGTTCCTTGTGTAACAGTTTTAGTTGAAAAATATATCTATATAGGTATACAACGAGTGTTTCACGAGCTCATGTCGGAATAACTTAAATCAATAATATCCTCTGTTCAATTAAGAAAAACTACCTATAATTATGTCGATTATATTATGAGTGGCATACAAATAGTAATAACGAATGCCTTTGCAAGCTAAAAATTAAAAAAATTATTTGGAATAGAATTTATTTGGTACCGAGAAGCCGCGTACTCGTGAACGGCGAGAACAACGCCACGCTCCATAAAGCTATACATCATAATATGAGGTATTGGAATTGGAATTTCACTATTTCGGTTATTTAATACAACAGTGAAAAAACGCCAAACTTCAAAACTATGTTTGACCAGAAAAAAACCAATTACGTAATCGTTTATAACTTTAAAAATTATATGTATGTGAAAAAATCATCAAAACGCCTGGAAACTAAATTAAAATGATGTCCAATAAATAATATATTAACGACAATCTGTATTGTATTTTTTTTATAGTAATTTTCTTTCAAAAAAACATAAGTAAATATGATTTGTAATTCGCGAGACATTACGTAAAATATTTTGTGTATTATACTTACTACTAACTACTGTTTTTTATTGATATATTAGAAACTAGGTCGTAGGTTTTAACACAATTTCTGGATTATACAGACTCGTATGGGCGAAAATCAATGAATAATTTTGTGGGGAGGCTGATAATTTGTACGAGAAACAGAGCTAATATTTAACATAAACACATTTTCAAAACGTTATATTGCCATGAAAATGTAAAAAAAAAAAAAGTATTGATGGTGGTACTGCGGAAATTTTTTTTTTGGGGAAATCGAATAACACAAATACATTATAAAAAAAAAATAAGAAATACGCAGTGAATAATTATAGAATAAGTAAACGTGGGTGGTGATTAAAAATACTAAGGTATATGTAAATATTTATAATAATTAATGTTTATTTTCGAATGAAAATTCAAAACGTGTTCTTAAAATATTAGTAAACGCTAAACCTTTTTTTTATCATATTTATTTATAGACTAATAAAGAAATTTCCAAGTTCTGTGTACTTGTTATGACATTATAAAAAACGTATTTTATTTTCAACGCGATTACGAAAAAAAATAAAAGTTATTATTTTAAATAAATTAATAAATATAATAGCGATATTATAATTGCATCATTACTCAAACGTTTCAGTTTTGTGAAAATCTCTAATATATAATTTGGCATATTTAAATCCACGAATAAAAATAAGAAACTCTCATTGTGCAAACGTCGAGACGATAATTATTATGTCGTTGAATTTCATTGATATACAATTCTTGAAAACCAGTAATAAATTAACAAAACAACATTCCTAATTCCTATTTGTAATTCATATTGTCCAGTTATAGTAATGTTCTCTGGTATATAACAATAATAATAAATAGAAATAAATATGATAACTGATAACGATGGTTCTCGCGTTATAGTATTATTGATAACGTTATTATTATTGTTACAGTAATATTTTTACTGTGGTCACTGCTCGTTTGTTTTACATTTACCTGACTGACTTTTTGAGTTCGACGTGTTTTATGTTATTCAGTGGTTGCGTTTTGTAGTAACGCAACAATTATAAAATACAGTTCGTTGTCTCTTAATATATTTCAAATGTGTTAATGCGATTTTGGTTTGTTTGACTATTGTTATGCGACATGGCTGGCAAGTCGGTAGAAGTAGAACCGCCGAAGAAAAGTGAAAACTTCGACAAATTTTATACCGAAGTGAGTGAACAAATTCAAATAATTGTTTGTCTATTTGTCGTTATTTTGTTTTGAGCACTGTTATTTTGCAGGTAAAAGAGATCGAAAAGCGCGATTCTGTGTTAACGTCAAAACAACAGATAGAAAGACTCTTGAGACCCGGAGCTTCATACTTCAACCTGAATCCTTATGAAGTACTTCAGTTAGAGCACGACACGCCTTTAGATGAGGCGAAGAAGAAATACAAACGAGTAAGTTATTAGTGTATTATTTTGCTGCTACTAACCGTGCTTACTTAACTACAATTTATATGTTTATTTTAGCTTTCTATTTTGGTACATCCAGACAAGAATCAAGATGATCTAGAAAGAGCAAACAGTGCTTTTGAAACTGTTAACCGAGCGTGGCGAACGATTGATAACGATGAATCTAGAAAAAAATGTCTCGAGATTATACAAGAAGCTAAAGATATGACAGAATTCATGGTTGCAGAAAAACGTAAAAAATTGAAAAGAGAAGGAAAAGATACACTAGTTGAAGAAGACGATCCGGCTATTATGAAACGTAGTATTTATGTTCAAACGTGTAAATTATTTGCGGATTTAGAACGCAAAAGAAAAGATCACGAAGCAAGAGAATTGCAAGAAAGAAAACGGAAACGAGAACAAGAAATCGACGAAGAACAAAAGGCAAACATGTCGAAAGAATGGCAAAAGAACTTTGATGTAAGTTTTGTTTTATCTATTAATCAATTTTATTTAAACATATGGGATTTATTTTAAAAACCGCATTAAGTTAAAAGAACTATTGCATATATGCAAATCGTTTTTCGAGTTTTTGAAATTGATCATGACATTGGGTCTTATTTGTAACTAACTTTTTATGATTTGAATGGAAAATTAATAACTATATATTACAATAACAGTGTTTCGGTGGTATTGAATGTAGATAAAATTAAAATAAAAACTTATGTGTAATACATCTCATTAGAACAAAAATGAATTTAATATTATTATAGGCCATTATTTAAAAACTACGTAGGTGTTATTATGTCTATTACAGGGTATAATATAGTTATAAAATATAAGGCTCTGATTTTGAACAAAAATAATTAAAAAGAAAAAAAAACTTTGGTAAAAATTTAATTTGATTGAAGATACCATATTGCAAACCATCGTATTTAATCATTTATCTTTTTGCATTTAAAAAATGAAATAATTTACGTTTAAAATACGCTAACTTAAATATTATAAAAGAACGTATTTTATTTTGAATATCTCAGTTTTATATTGAATGGTCTCGGCGTATCTTGTTGTATTTGTTCAGGTTCCACTGTATAAAACAAGTCTGTAATATATACATAATACATAATATATTTACTTTTAATTCGAAAAATTTTAGGAGTCAAGGGAAAGCAGAGTAAACAGTTGGAAAGCGTTTCAGGAATCAACAAAAAAGTCGAGCAAAAAAATCAAAATATTTAAGCCACCTAAACACAAAGCAGAATCCCGGTGAAAGGCTTGGGTATGTTATTTTTATATTATAAAACATGTATTTAAAATGTTTATAATGAATAATATTTGTATTATTTTATTTTTCAGTCGATATAATAGTATAGGTTTCACTTTTGTTTTGCTCTATACATAAATATTTCACATTGTAAAATAAATTATTTCATGAAAAATAATTCTTTATTTTTCTTTATACACGTGTGGAAAAAATAAGAATAAAATAACTGTATTTGTCTTTTAAAAAATGTAAATTTAAAATTTAATATTGTTCTGTATGAGAATTTATGACTAATAATATTGTTTACATTATTTATAATAGTTGAAAAATGTTCATAATTCTTGTACTGTGTATATATATACATATAAAACGTATTGACTATGTATACCTTAAGTCAAGTATATAATTTAGGTAACAAAATGAATCTAGTGTTATTTCAGTAGACAATTTATTATTCATATATATTTTTTTCAAGTATACATAACATAATAATAAGTGTATACAATAAGTTAAATCAATATTATTTTGGCATTATCAATTAAATACATAATTTCACTAATCTAAATTTATTTTAAATATAAAATTGTTGTTTTATCTTCAATATAACGTTATATATTAATCAAATATTTTTTGGATGAGATTCAAATTACTTTTGTTGTGAATTATCAGAAATGCGTATAATTTTAAAAATACGTTGTTGTTTAAACAAAAAGTTACAAATAAATTT
This sequence comes from Slavum lentiscoides, assembly GCA_032441835.1. Taxonomy (NCBI): domain Eukaryota; kingdom Metazoa; phylum Arthropoda; class Insecta; order Hemiptera; family Aphididae; genus Slavum; species Slavum lentiscoides. Next base: position 9,592,152 of record CM063713.1, read on the forward strand.
TTTTACATTATTATCATCATCACAAATATCTTAAAATTAAAGTCTTTTATCAATTGGTCTCTATTTCACGATCATCAACATCACTACTGAAGTCTTTCATGTTGGCTTCTTCTTCATCGGCTGGGAAGTGAATTCCGTTTTCATGAACTTCACTTTCAAAAGTGGATGGTACAATTGCTAGAGGAGATTTAGGCTTGCGACACACAAAATATACACTTTTGTATTCGTACTGTAGCATAGATTGTGGATTTTGTGCATATTTGGTTGGTACATTCAATATTTCTTTCTACGCGTACAATTTATTTGTTATAGTAGTTATTAAATTAACGCAATTTGAATTGTAGACATTTACTTACTTCAAATTGAAAACCAATCCCTTGGATCACTTCTTTGATAACTTGATAACTCGGTTCAATAGAGTTTTGATCAAACACGTTACTGTAATGATACAATAATGGTCCTAAATTGATCCATATTCCACCAGGCTTAAGGATTTTATAAATAGTTTCAATAAATGCTACTATATTATTGGCACAATCGATAAAAAAGCAAGTTGCAATACAATTCCATTCGTCTTTATCTCTGTAAACCTGCAACCGGATAAATAAAATAAATGTTCTGTTTAACATGTTTTTATTGAAAACACACATACTTGTAAGAAATCTCCAGCTGCCATTGATATATGTGCATCCGGTGGCAATTCTCTGGCTGGATTTATGTCAGGAAATGAAATAGACTGCATTTGGTGCTGAGTTTCTAAATTATTATCACACTGATGAATCCATGGGTACAGAACATATATATTAACACCTCGACATCTACAATGTGTACTTACAATTGTTAAAGAAACTGTTAACGTGGTAAGTAAATATTAATTATTACTTGTTCAATACAAAATTTGATGCAATTAACATGAATACAGAAAACTCGTTTCCTTGACTAGTGTACCCTAATTTAGCAATTTCAAAGACTAATCTTCCGAGACCAGCACCGGGCACCAAAATTTTTATTTCATTCGCTGTTACACTAAACCCAACATTCGTATTTAAATTATTATGTAATACGATCATAAAATTGAATAACAACTCACGATTCTAATGGGAACTCTTTTAGAATCTCTTCAATTATTGGTTTGTAACATGTATTACGTTCTTCAAGGCCTTCAGTACTCCAGTCACGTACAAACTGTTTCAGAGTCGATTGTACTTTTTCTAAATCGGCTTCAATTGGCTTGTACTCATCAGTCGTTGAATGCTAAAACCGAACAGGAAATATTTTAAAAACAACAAAGGCAAAAACGAATACATAATGAGTTATAACATAAAATAATATATTACTTACCCAGCCATCCAAGCTAGGAGTGTTTTGATTTTCAAAGAGATACGCTACATCTTTAATCATTTCTAGTATAACATTATAGTTTAAATCTATGCAATGTCTAATAGTTTCTAAACTGTTACTGTAGTTAATCAAAAGTCTTTGATGTTGTTCTGGTAATGATTTTAAGTACTTGATAGACTTGTTGAGTCTGCTTAAGGAATGAATTCTGTGGATAAAAAAAAAAAAACAAATATATACTTATTACTTTTATATAAACGTTTTAAATTCTATAATACACCTATAATTAGATATAAATCTGAAATATGAATACTATATTATTTCAACAATGTTATAAATGCTGTTTGATGTGTACCACAATATTAGTGTTATAAGAGTTATATTTGATTTTTAATGCAGATTAGTGATTGTCATTTTACAGTCGAAATAATGGTTTAACAAAATGTGTTAATTAAAATTCAGTAAAAAAAAAAAAACAAACTGAAATTTGCATTAATTCAAATATTAAATACACGTTTTTTACATTTCTCGTCGCTGTTGTTTTATTCATAAATCAAAAATATTCTTCAACTGGCTATGAAAAAAAATATATCGAGCGAGTCGTACGCTGAAGAATATGAACTTTATCGTTTTAATTTTATGACAGTAAAACTATACTGAACAAAATATATTTGATCAACACTGACAATGTTAATCTGAAAATATTAGTAGAAAAATCGATTAGGGTTATGGAACAGTCGACACTAAAATCATATTGTTTTCTAATCCATAACATCCACTGGACGCATTACCTGAAAGTAACTCGTAATAGATTCAAACGTTATTTCGAAGTTTAACAAAAAAAAAATTTACATTACAAAAACGTGCTAATGAAATGGCGATATGAAATCATTAATTTTTCTTTTGTAAATGCATACATAACTGTTGAACAATAAGTCCTACACTAAATTTTTGGAACAAAGAAAACGATGGGCGTTTGATAGTAAAGCACATTACTGTAGCTCGTAAAAATATAAAAATTAACAAGAAAAATTGAACATTGGTTAATCCCTTAAAATTTCTTTGTCAAAGACATTTATTTGTTACCTGTAAAACATGAACGCCGTTATAATCCGTTGGAAGCTCTTTTTCTCCTCTTCCATTTTTTCCTCGTCCATATGACAAAAGTCCATTTTAAAAATAAAATATATTCGTATAATTTATAATAATTATGTGTGTGTGTGTGTGTGTGTGTGTGCGGGCGTGTGTATAAATTATATTTGTTTTTCGAAAACTTTCAATTTTATAAAATTACGCGAAAAAATAAAAACTATACTCGTACGAGTAAAATATGTAAAAAAAAAAAAAAATAAAACTAAACGTCGACGAGTCGACAATAACAATAACTTAAAAGCACCGTAGCTATACACTACATGCGTTTGAATTTCAAATTATAAGATAAATAATAAATATTATAAAATGTTTAGGCCAAACGTACGGAGAGCCACAGACAGGGGAGAGAGTTGATTCGTTATCAGAAACGAATGGGTCCTATAGCCGAATAACATGGCTGATGAAGCAGGTTGTCAATTTTAACAAAACACCGCGCGTTATTATTATAATTTTTTTCAAATTATTAATTCGATACATTTTACCATTCTCGTTGTTTAATTTTATTATTTATATTATAAAAAAATTATATTTTATATCTGTTGCAAAAAAAAAAAAAAACTGAGAAACGCTGATGATGAAAATCTATAGATTCAGAGAATACAGTGAACTGAGATGATAATAATATTATATTACAGATATATTGTATTTATACGTGCGGACTGCGGGTATTTCATATTGTAATCTGTGGGTAAAACGCATAGACATATAAAGATATCTTTATGTGTCTATTGTAATATTGTTGATATTCTTCTGTGGCATAACGGCTAGCTCGCAGCTGCTGAGACTGCGGTGGGTATCCAAGGCCGCGGTATCTATGTTAAAATCACGAAAATAAAATCACGCTGATAACGAACATAATCTCGTGATAAGACCGAACGAATGTTTTGTTAGAATTATCACCAAAATTCACCACTATACGATATTCACATTACACTTTTCACTATCCATTATTCTAGTATTCGTGAAATAGTTAAAATAATAATAATAATAATAATAATAACTAATAATAGGTAAAGTAATATTATAATTGTTATTTTATGCAGTTGTCGTTACAATAGTTCAACAACTATAATTGTATATTTAATACTCGAAAATATGCCAATTACATAAGGTTAAGGTAAAGTATATTAAAAATACGTATACGATTATATTGTATATATATGTATATATTTTTTTTTACGATGATAATTTGCACGTAGACAATACTAATAACTTATATTCGTCACTAGGACGTTTGGTAATCGCTAACAAAAAAAATGAATAATTACTAAAAAATACAATGTTTGTAGTAATAACATTATCATATTTATTCAAATGAATTATATCCGTGTACGTTTACAAATAAATGTTATGTAATTTGATCCCCAGTTATTAAGTTATTAACTTGTTGGTCTACATACCTACCGAAAGTGTTCAAAATGGTTAAGAGATCCAAGTTTAATCTAATATATAAATGTAGGTAGTGAAATCTGTTCAAGACGTTGGGTTTTTTATATAAAATGAAAACCATTTATAAAACAAATAATTTATTATTCGAACAATATAGGGGATTATAGTATAGTGTATATAACGTCACGCTCTGCAATAAATACATATGTACAATTTTTGACATTATGAGATTATCTCAAAATTGTAGTTATGTCATTTTCACTTGGCACGGCTTTATTAAAAACATCAGTTGAGCGATTTATTTTTTTTTTTATATTATTAAATCGCATTGATATTTCTATTAAAGGTCTATAAAGAATCTATAATATTCTTTACTGTTTATATTCTTGAATTTAATTTTTTTAATTAATATTTTATTTGTAATTGTGACACACACACACACACACACACACACACACACACATTTATTGTACATTTTTTATATTGAATATTGTTTATCTTTTAACGGCGTGCTGTACTTATAGTTTAATACTTTAATCTTTCTGATTTGACGATAACTTTATATAGGTATATTCTAATTGAATAAAATATTTAGACAATTTTATTTTATTTTTTAATTGCCGTTAGATTCTTTATTTTTATTTAGTCAGAACTTATATATTGTACTCAAATTCATATTATTTTTAATTTGTTTCAAATTCGCTAGGTACCTTTATTATATTATTTGTATTACATTTATTACAGAATAAATGTAACTTGATCATTTTTGTGTTGCTAGTCCTCATTTTATTATAATTAAACATAGTATATATATATATATATATATATTTTATTTTTTATTTTTAGACAATGTATATTTTGATACAAAACTGATACGTTATACAAAGCACAAATGACTGGTGGAGAATATGGGTTCTCAGTTTTGGGACATATTGCGTCAGGGAATTTGGGCATCATTTACAGGAGGCTGGTATTACGAACCAAAACACAATATTTTTACCAACACATTCCATCTATATTTATGGCTCATTTTACTTTGTTTACCATTTTTTATACACTTGGTAATTTACATATTTAATTAATTTTTTCATTCTATAGATAATACTTATTCATTTTTGTTGTTACTATTGTTATGAATTCTTTTTTTATATAGTATATATCAGATATGTTTGTATGGATACTGTATTCGAGTATTGTAAGTCTTATGATTACGATTATAAAACTTATAAATTGGTCTTTACATCGCATGTTCGACACAACCGAATATATTGTAGAAGAAGACGCCAAAAAGGATAGCAATATAGAAATTGAATGTCGTCGTCCTCCCCTTAAAGAACCAAACAAGTAATTATTTTTTAATGTACCTAAACTTTGTATCCAGTATTATAGTTCTATGTATATTTCATATTTTGAATTATTGTTTTAGGGAAGAAGAGGGTATTGAAATGCAGGTGCTTGGTAGGGGGGTTAGTACTGACAGAAATGAACCATCAACATCTGGTGTAGCATACCATCGGAATGACCCAAGTAAGATGTGTAATTTAAATAACTTATTTAAAAAAATAAATACATGTTAATAATGTTTATAGTTGTGGAGAGGCAAAGTAGTTCAACTAGTACTGATTCTGGATTACATCTCCAAGAAAAAATAAAAGGTTTAAGCAAGTCACCTGTTTAAAACTTTATTTTATAATTGTAAATAGCAATGAGTAATAATTATAATATTTATGTATATATTTATTATAGATCATCAAAGTTTTATTGAAAAAACAAAGGATAGACGTTATGACCGTGAAGGCTTACAAAGCTTTTCAGAAATATGGAAATATCAGGATGAACGCAGTCAAGATTTTATTACAGTTTCTACGGTCAGTTCATAGTATAGAATGTTGTAAAAAAAAAAAAAAGGAAGTACTAGTTCCATATTTATTAAATAAATTTGTTTAAATAGGATTGCTTCACCAATGAAAGTAACACAGCATTCAAAAGAGATCCAAAATGTGGTACTAGTTCTGATTATTCCACGTCTAGTGATGCTTTTACTAAAGATAAAGGTATAAATTGTAAATTTCCACAGAAAATATTTACATTAAAAATTTATCATATCAGATGTAGGTAGAACATCTAGTTATCAACTTGTTCTCACGTCAAGTGATATTGACTATCCAATTGTTGAACATTCTGAAGAGCATTGTTCTAGTCACGGAATAATACACACAACAATTGATAGCGACGATGATGAAGAGGCTGGTAGTAGATCACCTTTGTTAAATTGCCATGAAGATAATTGGAAAAGAATATGTGCTGAAGTTAAAGGAGTTATAAAAACTGACAGTGATATTGAAGTTGCATTCATAGAAGAAAACAAACCTAAAGGTATAATAAAGCTAGTAATTTAATATTATTGAGTATAAAATCTTTTTATATTTTAAAATATTCTCTTACTAATTTCCTTCATGATTTCATTATTAGAGAAATTTTGAATATGTGTTCAAATAATATTTATTCAAGCATTAATTATAACTATAGTTAATTATTATTTTTTAATTTTTTAAATTTAATTTAAAGATTTTTAATTGAATGTATATGGTGTATATATAATGTGTGTGGTTTATATTTAGAAATTGAATTAAAACCTTCGCTGGAATCCCCAGAAACATTATGTATTGATTGGCTATTTGAGCACACAGAAAGTGAATCAGAATCCAGTGATATTAAAAGTAAATATATACATTTGATATTTTAATTTTAAACATTTTGTGATAATTTTCATTAAATATAAACATAATAAATCATAATTTTCACACGCTGCGCGTAAAGTAAGTAAAATGGAAAAAAATAGATCAATTCCATGGCATTTTACATTGTCTGACGATGATTATACTACTACTTCTGAAGATAATAATTCTAGTGAGTGTATAATCACACACATAGGGTTTTTATATTTATTCCATTTGATATTATTAATATTTAATACAGTTACTTTTATTTCTATTTGTAATTTATGTTTATTACATAATTTTAATTATTATAGGAAATAAATCTGAATCAAAATGTGGAAGCAAAGAAGAAATTCAAGATCCTTCATCAGTTCCATTTGAAAACACTGGCGCTATACCAAAAACAAAATCTTATAAAGATGGTGATATTTATGTTATACCTAAATATTTTACCTACCTTTATAGTTTTAAATGTTTGAAATTATATTTTTGATTTTAAAGATTTGTAATTTGTATCATTAATGTGTTTGATGTTAATTTAATTGGTTTATAATTTTAGTAAAATCGTCAAATAAAAAAAGGAAAGCAACATCAACTCCTCATTTAAGTATAAAAAATGATTCAGATAGAAAAAGATACCGTAGAACAAATAATAAAAATAAATCTAATGGTAATGACATTTTATTATGACATAATTATAATACACATAATCTATTATATGGCAGTTTTTACGCCAACATTTAATATTTATTTTCAACAGTATCTAGACGATGTATATGTGAAAAAGTTAAAAGTGATATGGATTGTGGTACAGAATCTAAAAGTTATCCCACAGTTACTGATGAGTGGATTGACAATAACACTCTAAGTAGACCTGATGCGTAAGTATTTAATCATACATTTTATATTTATATAGTTAATGCATAGCAATTTTACGCAATTTTCCTATTGACTTATAATAGAACTATAATACTATAATAGATTTGTAATAGAAACTGTCTAGATAGTAAAGTAACACCAACTCTTACTTTAAGAAAAAATTAAATATTTATAATTATGTTGTGGATCATTTAGTTCGTATGTAATATTTATTCTTCAATATTCAAGTTAATGCTACGCAATTATTTTAATAGTTTAATGAATAACATGTATATAATTTACATTTGTAATCATGTACATCATTATAATAAGTTCAGGTAAAATAAATTCATTATTCAGTATTTCAACTTGTAAAAATATAGCTGATTTCCCATTTTTTTAAATAATAAAAGTAAAATGTGTTTTAGTCTATTAAATAAGTAAAGCTTAAAATATGTAATGAAATATTACAGAATGACCACATTAAATGTGAATGAAGGAGCTTCTTCGTCTGCTGGGTCCCACAATGAACTTAGTTCTCTTTTACCTACAAGTTCAGAGCCTGTTATTAATCCAACTCCTGAAACTCAGCAACAAAATCAATCCTCAAAAGCGTTGAGAAGTGAAATGATATTAGAGCATATTAATGACGTTTTTCTTAATCGAGTAGAAAATAGAAGTAGGTGGAGAAGTCGACAATATAGGTAAATACTAAATACTTAATACTTTTTTAAATAACTTAAAATAACTTGAACTATAAATTATTAATTATTTCAGTCGTCGCATGAGACCTCGTGATGCGTATAGTTCTCCATTCTTACAAGCTGCTGCTGATGGGGTTAATTTTGCTGCTTGTCCTGAAGATACATCAGAAGGGTTTGTAAAGATAATACTATAATCATATATAATAATGATATTGTATATTATTTGTTTATCAGATCTGTACATTTTTTTCGTGATGAAAATGGTCATTGGATGACATACACATTTCGAGATGTGTTAAATAACAATTCTTCGATAATTAAACCATTCCCCTCAACATCTCAAAGGGATGGATCTAATGATGATCTCGTTTTGAATCACTCACCTGTAAGACTGTTCCCACGGCCTAATCGCAATTTTGAACATCAATTAGACCCAGAAGATATGTACTGGCTGCAAAGTCAGTCACAACGTTATCGTAATTTCAATATTTCACCAATAATTACACCCGTTGAAGAAAGCTTGGAACGCGAACATGAGATTATTAGAACAAATTATCAAAACGAGTTTCCAGTAATACCACGGCACCTCAGATTCGATCTCCTTGATCCTAATGTTGGAATGCCAAAACCTAAACGATATTATCCATATAAACCAGTCAAAAAAATTTGTTTCAAAGTTCGTTTTGATCGTCTTGCCTTGTTAACTGCCATCGATCGTAACATAACATTGTTTGAACTATTTATTACCATTATTCTTGCTACATCAGTGGCAGTTTTGGGTGCTTCGGTTTTGTACTTTAAATTCTACAGGGATATCCATGCATTTGTTTTCTGCTTTGTTATGGCTGGCTGTCAATATTCCTTAGTGAAATCTGTACAACCGGATGTAGCATCTCCTACTCATGGTTTTAACAAAATCGTAGTGTATAGTCGTCCAGTTTATTTTATATTGTTCTCATCCATACTTCTTCTGACACACATTCAATTAAACTCTGGCCGGACGTTTTACCAGATAAAATTTTATGGATTTACCTTACATATTTTATACATATTAGAAACTATTCGCGATTTTTTATCAAACTTTCTACTATTCTTGCCTATTGCTTTTAGTTTGGGCTTATTGCCTCAAGTTAATACCTTTTTTATGTATACCTTAGAACAAATAGATATACATTTATTTGGAGGTAATGCAACTAGTTCACTTAAAGCATCTGCATATTGTGTACTAAGGAGTTGTTTGGCTGTGTCTATTTTATATGGTTTTGCTTATGTAGCATTAAATGATTGGTCTGGATCAACAAGAAATATATTTTTTTCCTTGTTTTGTGCACTCCTCACTGCCATCTCTTATCATTTAAGTCGCAGCTCCAGTGATCCAGCTCCTATATTAAATGTTTTAAAAACATATTTGTGGCCAAATGAAGATATATTTTCTAGACCTGATGTAGAATGTCCTAGGCCTAAAAAAGAAATAGAGAAAAAATCGAAGAAAAAGGATCGTGAACAAAAAGAAGGAGCGTGTGAAGAACAATCCAAGTCTGGTAAGTAAATTTGTTAATATTATTAAAGTAAAATTTATACCTTATATTTATTTATACTTATTGCTATCAAAAGATAATTACATTATTAACATTATCTTATAAAATTTGTATTGAACAATTTGCTTCAATTATTACAATAATATCTTAAACAATTAATGATTTGTTATTCATGTATATTGAACGTTTGGTGATATTTAGAATTAGATGATGAAATTGAAATTCAAGATAACTGGCCAAAACAATTACAAGATACAATAAACGCAAGACTGAAAACTGATTTAATTTTTTGCCCGATTATTGGACTTATTGTTTTTGTTATCCATTCTAGTAACATTTTTTCTGCTTTACAACCAGAATTAAATCCAGTAAGTAAATATTACTATTATAATATTTAATATTTTAAATACATATTACAATGAAATAATTTATTAATATTCAATGAATGTGAGCAGTGATAAATTATTTTATGCAAATTTGTAATTTTCAGGTGATGTGGTGTACAACCTTCAGTATTGGATTTATCCTACACTATATTATACCACAATTACGAAAGCAGTTGCCGTGGTTGTGTGTTGCTCATCCTATATTAAAACCATCAGAGTACAATCAATATGAAGTTAAGCAATTAGCTAAAATTATGTGGTTTGAAAAAGTAAGACTGCACATTATACATATGACAATAATTCTATACAATTTCATGTTGAATAAATACAAGAAAAACTATTTGCTTAATAATTACATTTAAAACATTATTATAGGTTTATGTTTACTTGTGCTTTTTTGAACGAAATGTTCTATATCCACTGATGTTTATTGGCTGTTTGACATCCGACAGTGTAATTGTCACAAAAAAATTGGGAGTTCTGTTAGGTTCTTTGGTTTTATCGGTATGTGCACTTAAATGTTTACGGTGTTCATTTTCCCAACAATCCAACCAGTATAATATACTGGCGTTTGCTGTACTGTTTTTTCAATTGGACTATGTAAAATGTTCAGAAACTTTTATTATTGACTACTATCTTACTGCCATTGCTTACGATAAGATCTACGAATTTTTACTGAAGGTGAATCATTATAATGGGTTGTATATCAATTGTTTGTATAAATTAAATATTTATTTTTTTCTACTACTACAGTTGCAATTTGTCATTACATACATAGCTCCTTGGCAAATAACATGGGGTTCAGCATTTCATGCTTTTGCACAACCATTTTCTGTCCCTCATTCTGCAATGATGTTTCTTCAAGCATTTTTATCTGCTGTGATATCTTCACCATTATATCCATTTTTAGGTATGTATTCAATTACTTAAATTATGTGTTAAATCAAATAATTATTATATATCATTTGGTACAGGAAGTGCAATTTTTTTAACATCCTACCCACGACCAGTAAAATTCTGGGAACGAGATTATAATACCAGACGAGTCGATCATACAAATACTAAATTGTCATCACATTTAGAACGAAACCTTGGTGCAGATGACAATAATCTTAATTCAATATTTTATGAACACCTTACCCGACTGTTACAACATACCCTTTGTGGTGATCTTATATTAGGCCGTTGGGGTAATGTATCGCAAGGTGATTGCTTTGTCCTGGCGTCTGATTATTTGAATTGTCTGGTTCACATCGTTGAAATGGGAAACAATTTAGTTACATTTCAAATACGTGGACTTGAATTTCGCGGTACTTATTGCCAGCAAAGAGAAGTAGAAGCGATATCTGAAGGTGTTGAAGATAATGAAGGTATGGACAAAATAAATCTGTTAAGTGTCAACTAATTTAGGGACTACTAATATAACATAAACAATTCCATTTCAGGATGTTGTTGTTGTGAACCCGGACATTTCCCCCATATATTGTCTTTAAATGCTGCTCTTGGACAACGGTGGCTTGCCTGGCAAGTAGTGGCAGCCAAGTATGTTGTACAAGGATACAGCATATCTGACATTAATGCTTCGTCAATGTTACAAGTATTTGATTTTCGGAAAGTATTGGTTAGCTACTATATAAAGGTAATTTTCTAATTGTCTATTTATATTTGTATGCACCCATTTTGATATATATATATATATATGTATATAATATTTTAATATTTTATTGTAGAGTATAATTTATTATGCTATAAGATCACCAAAACTACAACAATGGTTGGCATCAGATGAAATCAAAGAAGGTTTAAAACCGACACTGAGCAAAAGTTTTGTAGATCTCGATCCAGTTTTTAATATAAATATTGATGAAGATTACGACTTACTTTCATGTGGTATTACTCGCAATAGTTTTTGTTCATTTTATTTGGAGTGGATACGGTTTTGTGCATTCCAAACAGAAAATGTAAGTTAAAAACAAAACAATTTTTTAAACTATTACTAATCATTTATAAATGTCTTTACACATATTCAATACATTATTCATTATTAAAAATTCCATTCGCTGTTATTAACATAAAATGAAATGGTGGCATTTAATTTTTAATTAAAGAACTTGTTTAAAAACGTAATATATAAATTAATTAATCGATTTACTACAGGTCTGCAATTGTTTTTGAAAATAAAAATTAATTTATATTAAATATAAATTAATTTTTTAATTTTAATTAATATTTTTAAAATAATTTTCTAAACTTAAGTCTTAGGAAAAATATATTTTTAGAAATGTCCAACATTGCAGTTTCAAATTAAACAATTATGTAATTGTAAAATATTTTTAAATTACTCGTTAGTTATTTTTTGAAATTATTTATTGCATTTTCAGATCAGAAAAATTGTAATAGACAAAGGAAAGGAGTCTCTATTAGTGTCATTATGTTTTGCACTCAGCTTATTGGGAAGACGATCACTGGGGTTAGCATCGCATACTACTATGTCTAGGTGTGTATTCATGATTTTAATCTTTTGTAATTAGTCAAATTTATGTTGCTTATTAATAATGTTACAATAATTTTTTTTATCAGTGTTGAGTTTTTCCTTTACGGTCTCCATGCTCTCTTTAAAGGCGATTTCCGCATTACATCAGCAAGAGATGAATGGATATTTGCTGACATGGACTTAATGCGTAAAGTATTGGCTCCAGCAATTAGAATGTCCTTGAAACTTCATCAGGTTTGTAATTCTCATTTTGCCATATTATTAAAATAGATTAAAAATATTAAAGTACTGTTTTTGTATAGAATCATTTCATGATTCCTGACGAGTATGAAGATCCAGCAGCTCTGTACAATGCTATAAACTTCCATCAAAGAAACCTTGTTATATCGCACGAAGGTGATCCAGTCTGGAGAAATGCTGTTTTGTCTGGGATGCCATCATTGCTTGCTTTAAGGTAAGAGAGAAAACATATTTACATTGTTTTTGGTGTAATTTATAATGTGTACTAAAAAACATTTGGCATTGTACAATTATTAATTACAATATTATTACAATGTAAAAAAAAAATTGTTTTAATTAAGGTATAAATGAATGTTTATTTTTCACTAGGCATATAATGGATGAAGGTTCCGATGAATATAAAGTAATCATGTTGAATAAGCGATTTTTAAGTTTCCGCGTCATAAAAATAAATCGTGAATGTGTGCGAGGCCTTTGGGCAGGACAGCAGCAGGAACTAGTATACTTGAGAAATCGTAATCCTGAACGTGGCAGTATACAAAATGCTAAACAAGCCCTACGAAATATAATAAATTCGTCATGCGATCAACCAATAGGTTATCCGATTTTCGTTTCCCCATTGACTACTTCCTATGCTGAGACCAACGAACAATTGTCATCCCTCGTGGGTGGTTCAATTAGCTTGGAAAAAATTAAAAAAGCTATTGTCAGAATGTGGTCAAGGTAAGTTTATTAAAACTATTTAAATGAAATTTCAACAGATTCTCATTTTTTTTTTTTTACATTCAGGTTAAAAAGTCGATGTGTTGAGGGTTGTTCAAGTGGTAGTTCGTTACAGTCACACGACGAAGGTGGATTTGGACATGAAGGAGTGTACGCAATGACACAGTTTAATAGACATTCTGGATACGGAACCAGAACACCAGGAAGTCAGTCGATAGAAATGAGTGGAAGTGGCAGTGGCGTAGGTGGCAGTATCAGCAGTAGGAGTGGGGGTACAAGAGGCAGCACAGCTAATGTGGCTGGTAAACCAAATTCTGCGGGTTTGGCAAACTTGGCCGGACTGTTATCTTCATCGCAATCGCCCATCATCAGTTCACCACAAGCATCTGTTGATAGCAATCCTAATGATAATTCTCCAATCCAACACAGAGTTTTGGTGAGTACCGGGTTCAATTCAACTACGCTTGTACGCTGCACTTCAACATATTATATGCTTTAACGATTATTATTATTATTGACGAAGAATAAATGTTTTTATATTACCGATAGATTCTGGATCCATTACAAGTGTATGACGCTATAAACCTGGGTCGAAGAATCGATGTGGTATGGCCGGACGAAAAGATGCGAATTAGGGGCGGCCGGAGTCATTGGAAAGACTGGTTACCGGAAAAAGGAATGGAAGGATTGGTATGTTATAGCATATGTTGTAAACACCAGTTGGTTTACTTTTATATTGGTTTTTAGGTGGTACACCAATGGGTTCCGAATCATCGCGACTTGTCCAAAAGATCTCATGTTGACAAAACGATATTACTGATAAAGATTGACGAACGATACGTGCCCATAGCCGAAGCCGGTGTGTTACATTTAGGTGCTGAAGTGTGAACGTTTTGTACATTACATTTATACGACTGATTTATTTTCATTTTGGAAGCAATCGTAAACTCTGAATGTTATAAGCAAGCACACGTGTTGCTTCAAAACAGAACATATTAGTCTTCCCCTTGTTATTATAGTAACAGAAATTTGTATTCAGTCTCTCTGTTCCAAGTGTATTATGAATTTTTCAATGTTTTTCTCAGGAAGAATACTTATACGTTTCGTATGCAATAGTTATTACATTTACTCTGTGCAAATTGTTTATTTTTGTTGTTTTTTTTTTATGTATATATATTGTTTTGTAAATATGTAATAGATACGAATGATGTAAATTTTAAATGTTAGATAAAAATGTTCCTCGTTTAAATGATCATTTTGTGATGCAAATATTAATTGTTGTTAACACATGTATTTGAACAAATTACAATATTACAAATAACTATTATTGTTAATTTGTGTTTTTAATTTTCTTTTAGTCATTATCTCATTTTTAAATAAAAATAACAATTATTCATTAAAGTGGCAGCATTTCTCCCCGTATGGTGCTATGAAGAAAAAAATAAATGTATGTCAAATAAAAACAATACTATGTATTAATTAATATTTATTTTAATACTATATAACAACGTTTTAACTAGACATTATTCGTTTTGGATTTAACTAAACAGACATTTTGTTTTTTCGTAAATGAATTAATAATAATAATAATAATAATACAGTATGCATAAAAAATATAATAAGTAACCGATAAAAATAATATTCATAAACAAATAAATAATAATAAAACTAATATTAAACGCCAAATTAAAAAAAAAAAAAATATATATATATATATAAAGCGTAAGTTTTGATCAGGAAGGATAATAATAGGTGGTTATCACATAATACAATTAGGTATAAGTATATTGTTGTATATGCTACTAATTATAAAAAATTGTCATTACGTGTTAAAAAAAAAAAAACGGTTACATATTTAATATTATGTGAAGTATACTTTATTTATTGAACAGTCAAAACGGATAGATAAAAAACAGAATTGTACATAGAGATCCAATAAGTTGCTGTTAAAAATGAATAATGAAGTTAAAAATTGTATGAATATAAATTAACATTTATTATAATAACTGTTATATCGATTACTGACTAGAAGATAAAAATACAAAAATAATTTTAAATACTGACATTGGATAATGAACATTACGAGTTAAAAAAAAAAAAAAAAAAAACAAAACAAATAATTGAAAAACAATATTTGGAATGTTTAAGAATTACATTGTACCGTGTGTATGTATATTTACTTAAGCTCGATAGATTACTTGTTTTAATTGTTAAATAGTTTAAATAGTCTTACTCGTAGTATTACATTAGAAAATGCATTCGTAAACAATGGACAATTATCTAATAGTTATTTAAACTCTACAGTGCATGACACCGAGAGGTGTGGTGCTACTATATAATATTCCTGTCAACTGTGAAATCCATACAAATTTCAATATTATTAGCGATGTCACAAACTGTTTGAAAATCAAAGTAGTAATTAGAATTAATATTCGAACTGAACTAAACACGAAACATTTGTAAAATTGTAACGTATAATATGTGCATAATATGAAACAATATTCTGTTCTATATAATAATTTATTTTATGAATTAACTAATTTAATTTACTTAGAAATCTATTGTGTATTTAGCTGTTTTAAATATTTTATGAGTGAAATTCCTTTAAACTTTTTTTTGAAGTTCAGTTCGTGTTCGAAATTTAAATCGAATAATCCGATTCGGTTCGGATTCGTTATAATTAAAATAATCTGAGTTCATGACTAATTTAATACTCATCTTGTGAAACCACAATCTCAGCACTTTAATAAACGTTAAAATATTTGTACGGATCAACTAGAACAGTAGTTACATGTATTTAAAAACTTCTATTTGTATATATATAAAAAAAATTTATTACGCGATATAAAAGGCACCTAGTTACACTTCCTAAATTAAGTACAACTCTATTGTTTACGCTCCATCTTTGGTTTTTTGTATATATACACGATATGTCATATATATATATATATATATGCTAATGGAGAATTAAAATGATGAATAGTTTAAAGTATACACATAAATTACTTTTAAGGCACTAATTTACCAACATTCAAGTATGTCTTATTGAGCTCGTGACAAGAAAAGTGAAAACATTTTCGATGTCTAAAAATTATTAAGTAATTACATTACATATATAACATTCATAAAAAATAAAATAATTTGTTATTCATTGTAAACGTAAGTTACATTTTATGAGTAACTTTAATAACACACAAGGAAAAAAATTGTTACGCATTTAAAAGAAATTGTAATAGTAAATAACAAAAATTGCACAAACGAACAATGAGCCATTCACCTTTTAACAGTTGCTATGTCTAGACCCTCGTATTAATGGCACTAGAAGCGAAGGAGGACCAGCTAACCTTAAGAATGGATGTTGCAGAAGTTCAGCTGCAGTTGCTCTTTGCGCCGGATCTCTAACCAATAATCTTTCCAAGAAACCTTGTAGCCTGGGCGATATCTGTAGAATAAAAATTTATATTTCATATCATTTTCAATTCTTTTGAAAATCCATTCAAAAATGAAGAACAGTATCAGTTTACTTTATGAGAATTTTTGAGTTTAGGCGGTGGCATGTCACGTATTCTTCTCATAGCTTGAAGAGGTGGCTCATTAAAGAATGGCGGTTCACCATCAACCATTTCGATGACCATAATACCTGGGACATGAAAAATACGTATTTATATTAACAAAAACAATATAATATATTAAATAAAATTATTACCTAAGGACCATATATCAACTTCAGGTCCATACGGTAAACGCGAAATCACTTCGGGAGACATCCAATAGGGGGTTCCAACTAACGATTTTCTCTTAGGCAACTCTTGAGATACTTGAGCACAAAAACCAAAATCGGAAATTTTTACCTAAACAAATTGCAATTATAGATAAACGTATGTAATTTATGTTTCAATAACAATAAACAATCGCCAAACTATTAACAATTACCCTTCCGTCAGTGGTTAAAAGTATGGAATCGCTCTTGATATCCCTATGTATTACGCCCTGCGAATGCAAATAAGCCAGCGCTTTCAAACACTGTTTGCAAACAGTAGCGATCTGTTCTTCGTCCATCCTAGTATGCGTCACCATGTCAGTAAGAGCTCCGCCTTCCAAATATTCCATAACGACCCATAATTCATCACCAACCAAAAAACTATCATACATATCAACAATATTAGCATGATGATAGTCACGCATAATGACGACTTCGTTGAACAACAGTTCTCTACGCTGTTGTTTCCTCAAGTCCATTTTTTTTACTGCTACTTTACGCCCAGTCATACGATCTGTAGCTATGCAAACCGTCCCTGTTGACCCTTCACCAATTTTTTTAAAACTATCTAAATTCTCGCGAGGATCTCCCGGGCTAACCACAAGCTGAAGGGCGGCTCTGAACTATAAAACACAAGACATTTGGACTTAAGCATATTTAATCATACATTAAATTATTTACTATTTAACTAAACAAAATGTATTTACTTGTTCATGTGTAATACGTTGTTGTTCGTGGTGTTGTTTTGTAGCTACACTAGGAATCGACGTAGTACTAGCTGTCGATATACCATTTGTGGTCGGTTTAACAATTTGGTTTTGATCTTGATTTCTCGCAATACTCTGACCAACACCCTTAAATTAAATTTATTAGTTAAGATTTCAATAATAATAATAATAATAATAATGTGTTAAAACTCTTACTTTGTTTGTACTAACAATTTGAGCATTGTTAATAACAGGGTGGGTGCGACTTTGGGGCACGGGTGTATTGGCCTGTGATGTTTGACTACCAGATGGCGAGTCGACAGCTGTGCCATTAGAAAATATTGGCGGGATATTTCCATTCTGCATGGAATGATACGAATGTGAGCCGCCACCTTGATCAGACGTTATTATTTGGTTTGTAGGAGTATTGTTCTGATTCATTCGTGACACTGGCGTTTCTTGGCCAGACCATTCTGGTTTTATCTGAAAAATATAATAATAACGATCACATTCGAACAATCTGAACACGTTTTGTACGACTTACATATTTATTACTATAGTCGAGTTTATTTTGGGTACTATTCGGCGTTGGATACTGAGGTAAATGTTGTGGTACTAGGCTTTGGTTCATCACCAATATCTCGTTTTCAGGTAATGGTGGCGGTACATTTGGATGTTGCCTTCGAATACGTGGTGGACTTGAAGAACGCAACGAGTTTGAACGTGCAACATTAGAAGTTTTTGGAAGTCCAGCCGGTTCATTGTTTCGATTGTTGTTTACAGGGTTGTTATTGAACTTTGGGTTATTTTCTCCGCGCACAATAGTCTAAAAGGAAATATGAACAGATTACATAACACGTAACAAAATATTATTATAAAACACTTTTTCCATGAAACATAACGAGATGGCAATTTAATAATATCTTCTTATTAGTATTAAAAACATTAAAAAACTAGTAATTATTATTGTACGCTTATTACTTATTTATATATATACAGATATCTACTTATTGTTATTTACAAAAATATAATTACCTTCAAGTCCAATATTTCTGTAGGAGTGATTTCCGATGGATCCACGAGTGGTAATGGTCTATTGGTACTCTTCAATATTTGATTGTTACCCACTATGCTCGCCCATTGTAGAGGCAAACCTATAAACTTACCTTCCCGCTTATCAAAGCCAGTATGCACTCTGTGTTCAAAATTTGTTGGTGATGATATTTGAGGTTTTTTCTTTTTCTTTGAGAACATCACTAAAAAAAATTAAATACTAATTACATTCATATTTTATACACTCAAAGCTTTTCGTTTAAAAATTTTATATTTTACTCGAGACGCATTCAGAATAATTGACCTTAAAAGTCAATATTTAAAAAAAAAAGCATATATTACGCATATCACAGAACCTGTTTTGTTTCATTTACACTACTGTTATAAAACACATATCAAGTAATACAGTAAAATATATAGAATGTTTAAAAAATATCGATTTATTTTCAATCGGGTTTTTTAGAATAATATGTTACACGCAGAAATATTCCCGAGAAACCGAGACATGAATATAATTTTAAAACTAATACTCGCTCGTTTGATTAATAATATATTTTAAAGGAACTCAGAATCACGCATAATAAAAATATAATATTTGATACTATTTTTATTTTTTTTTAAATCTACTCTGTAAAATTAACGTTTTGATAAACTATTACGCAATTCATTAAGAAAATTACTACGTTGAATTGAAAAACAAACAAACACAAAATTTTTTTTTTTTTATTAGTCATACGAACGTATTGTTATTTAAATTATTGCAATTATTATTTTTGATTTATAGTTTAAACTCTATAAATAAACGCATTTAAAAAAAATATTTATATATGAGGTTATTTTTTTTCAACAATAACTTGACTCCCAGAAACAATGTCAATAAGATCCGAGGTGATTTTAAACTGTCGTTTGCGATTGAATTCCAAAGACAATTTATCGTTCAATTTCTTCACGTTTTTCGAGGCGGCGTCCATAGCCATCATGCGTGCGGAATGTTCGCACAAGGCGTTTTCTACCATAGCGAAAAACAGTAAAGACACCGTAGAGAATTCAATATAAGACCTCATGTGCTCTTCTTCTACTTCTTCCAGACCGGCGATATGAGACACGGTCAGCAGTAAATCCGTGTTGTACAGTGAGATCCAGTCGACTTCCGATCTGCCTCTGGCGACGTTGCTGTTGTAGAATATCTGACAGGCGACGTATTCGATGCCGGCGCACCGGTCGAATATTTCTGAAGCGGCCAAGAAAGTGGGGTTGTCTTTGCCCGTGTTGAGAACGGTGAGCGTTACGTTCGATCCGTGCGTCTTCGCAATCGACTCTTCGGACTTTTTGCCAATGCACACCACTCTGGCGGACCGTTGGTCAGGCCGGGCCAATTCTTGTTTGACCTTATTCACGACGGCCGCGTGCACGCCGCCGCACAGACCCCGATCGGACGTGACGGCGAATATCAGATGATCTTCGACGTAGTCGAGCATGTCGACGTGGGTGTAGCGCTTGTAAAACGAAAGCGTGCCGAAGCCGAACGGACGCACGTTCTTCAGCAGGCGCTCGGCTTTGGCCAGTTTCGAGGCGGACACGAGTTTCACGGACGCGGTGATTTTGTTCATGTTGCCGTACGACTGTATGCGTTTCTGGATGGTTCTCAGTGACATTTTCCGGAAGCGATTCACGCACGAGTACCGGGGGAAAAGCGTAGGCAGGTATAGGTAGGATCTAGAGGCAGGAACAGAAAACAAATTCGACGAGGATTAGGACGGATTTCCACGGGGACACCGCGCGCAGCGAAATCATTGCGACACGATCACATGATACACGGTAAGCGAAATCCTATTGCGAACGTTCGTTCGGGACACCACTCACCTCACGGTCGACCCTGTGGATTTGACGGCAACGACTGCGACGGAGTTTTTCGTCACACGGCCCGTTAAAAAACATGCAGACAAATTCCCGTTCCGGGCAGCGTGACAACAAACGACAACACGACGACGACGACGACGACGATCCGCCTATAATAACCCGAGCGCCGTACGATTAATTTTTATTAACGAAAAGCGAATCCGCGTACGAGCATAACTACTTTTTTTTTTGGTTTTTGCTTTTCCGTACAAATAACGCGACGGAATGGAATGTAAACAAAATGGAATGCGCAGGTAGGTATACCTACCTATTATATATTACGTTAACGTGTGTATTTTGTATTATATTCACGAGACGGTTTTTGTCGCGCGGAGGGGGTCGGCGGGTGAGGTGCGTCGTGATGGTGGAAGGAGGGGCGTAATCACGTACGCGCGTGCGCAGTTGCCGGGCGCGCTGTTTGAAAAAAATTGTTTCGAAGATAAAAAAAAAAAATGTGCGCGACTCCCAAACCCTCACCCACCCCCCACATCCGATCGGTTCGACGGACAAACCGCGGAAACGAATATACAACTATATAATATAATAATCATAGGCGTGACTACGGTGGCAGCCTATAGGGTGCCTGGGCTGCCCCTGCAATTTTTAGAAAGGCGCCGGTCAACCGAGTTAAAAGTCGGTGACTTACAACTTTTATTTAAAAAAAAAAAATAAAATAAAATGTCTTCTGAATTGATGCACTCGTTTATTTACGATTCTTATCGCAAATCGCAATATAATATCGTGTAATTATTATGCTGGTACCGGGTAACTGTCAAATGCCAACTGGTACAATTTATGAGAAATATGAATTACTTTTAAAACTATATTGACGGCAGATAATTTTCGTAGACATGGCAGGAAGTGGTGGTGACGACCATACCCGACTTCTGAAAAACCCAGTATACAAAGACTGCCATACACTATCGCATCTATTATTAGATATATGTTTTTTTTTTATTATGAAACGCATTAAGTATCTACTTTTTAAAGAATTTTGGTTTTCTATACACTTACACATCATATATTTTGTATATTACTTACCTAATTATAATATGGTGTAATCCTGTAGATAAATAAGATTTCCGAAGTTAAATTTAAAGGTACTGAAAATACTGTACATTTATTAGGTAATTAAAAATGATAATACAGATTACAAACTTATTTACATAAATATTTAATTGGGGGGATTATCCCCCTTTAAATTGTGTGGTGGTGGGGGGGTATGGTGCTTATTTCGGTGTATTTAAGGTGGCGCCGGTCATTAGCTAGGCTGCCGCTGCGGATGAAGTCTAGTCACGCCTATATAATATATTATATATGAATTTATTAAAATTAAAAATTCAATAACCATGCAAACAATTAACATAACGCGTACATGTTTTGAGTAATAATTAGGTATCGATAAAAGTACGCCGGTTTAATATATTATGAAGACGAAACGTAAAAACTAATCAGAGTGCAATAACACATCTAAGCTATCTATCTATCTATAGGTATAGTCCAGGGGCGGCCCAAGTGTGTGTAATAGTCGAGGAGCACGAATTATTTATGAGTAGGTTACCAGAGGCGTGCTCAGGGGGGGGGAAGTTAGGGGTTATATCCCCCCCCCCACATTGTCTTTTTTGCCGACCTACAGAAAACAACTTATTAGTTATAAGAGCCGTTTTAGAGTCATCACTTAATACTTTTTATTAGTTATTAGCAAAAAGTTATTAGTTATGACAATATAAACATTTACTATATACATAACGTATGTTATGTTAATTGAACAACTTGGTATTAGTGTGTTATAATTTAAATTCATTTTAATTATAGAACAATTTACAAATGTAGGTACACAATTATAAGCTAGAAACGATTTTGGAGAGCTTGAAACATTTGAGTTTTTGGTGTATTACCATGACAATTTATTAAAATGTATTATTACTATTTACTTATAACATCCCCCACTGAAAATTCCTGGCCACGCTACTGGTAGGTACCCACCTACCCATTAAGTGTCCTAAACGTAGCTGACAAATGCGGTAACTTTTGTTCTAATTATTATTTTTACACTTTTATATATGTATATAATATATGTATATATACATAATATTGCACTAAAACAATAATGTTTTAAAATACTTTTTTTATTTTTGGATTTCAAAATTTAAAATTTTATTCCATAGTTTTATACAAAAATCAAAATGGCCATTTCTAAATCCATTTTTTGAAAAATTTTAGTACTCATAATTCTAATAATTGATAATTTGTCGATTTTCTATAAATGAAAGTTTGTTAAAATTGTTATAAAATAAAAAAATTGTACGTTTACACAATTATTTATACCTAATTGTATATGGAATTTACCAAAAAAGGAATAAACACCATAGACACTACGTATAATGACTAAAATTCACCAAACATTTACAACAGTGTTAACGATTCGTGAATACATAATAATATAAATATTTTACTTGCCATAAAATATATTTGTAAAAACATAATTGTATAGGTATGTCCAGTGGCGTAACTACGGGATGGCAAGGCACGGCAATGCCCCGGGGCCCTGGACTTGAAGGGGCCCTCGACCATCGTAAATAGGTGCATAAAAAAAAAAATTACATACTAATACTAATTACTAAAACAAAAACACTTGATACTGCCCCGGGGATCCAAATTTATAGTTACGCCACTGGGTATGTCACACTTATACATTATAATATAGAATCCTACCCACCCCTCTTTTTTAGAACTGGAGCAGTCGCTCCTTAAAGTCTTATTACGGGTCGCCCCTGATATACAGTCACAACCTTTTTCAGTTCTACGAAATCTTCCACCTTCCATCGTTATAGTTTCTTCTTTTCCGCGAAGGTTTACCACGCGGCACAGCTTTGTTATTATATACGCGCTATTATATAGGTACATACATACTATCTACTACAATATATTATTTACCAATTATTTATATATATAAATTGATATATTATTAATATCATAATTTGTTGATTCGTTTTGTTTATTCAGAGTTATACATTCGTGGTTTTCTTTTTCGTATTGTATGAAGAATAAAAATTACGTATACATATTTATTTTATTAGAAAACATATACGAATTATTATTATTATTATTTTAAAAAACACAGATACATATATATATACTTATATAAATAACCCCATATTCTTTCTTCGATTTTGGCCGACTATATAATATGGACCACGTGAAACAACTTCTCACGATTGTTTTTCTCCCTATTCTTTCTTTTCTTCCGGTACTCTCTCATTTTTTCTCCATGCTGTTTCCGCTTCTTTCTTCGGTCCATTTTGCGCCCATCTTCTTTTCGTTCTTTTCATTGAAACCCTTAGACCTCCTGACCTTCTCTTTGAATTACTCTCTTCTCTCCATCTATTTCCATAATTTTCTCCACGTCTTTTCTGACCTCCTTTATCCGTGTCATCTGTGTCTTGGGGTTTCCTATGTCGAAGTAATTAAATATAATCTCCTTGTCAGTCTTCACTCATTCATTTTTTTAATGTGTCCGTATAGAAAGTCGCTCTTTTTTTCCTCATTGTGTCCGTTATTTCTTCTGTTTTTTTTTTTTGTATAGATCTCATTGTTGCTTCTCAGTTTCCACTTTCCTTCCTCATACTATACTCGTATATATTATATATATAGTAATATTTTAATATCGTCAATCGATGATTTTTTTTTCTTTTCACGAAATATTGAAAATAACGTCCAAATGTACGATAGGAATTTTGTTATATATTGTATATTCATAAAAAATTTTAGAAAGACCGATTTTTCGTGTCACGTTATATATCAGTAAAAATACAATATGATATTGATGCTAGAAAACGTACGATTTCAATATTTCAAAGACTCGCACCGAAATTACAATCCATAATCCATTAAAATAGTTATGCACTATATAGGTATACATAATGTTTTCTCACTTATTTTCTAATGGGGGGAAAAAAATATAGTCGTTATAGTCCGTCGGTAGACTGGAAAGTGTTTAAGTATAGTCTGCAAGTATATAGAGTATACGTTTTGTAGCCTTGAATATATATATAGGTATTTAAAATACTATTAATTATTAATGGTGTTTGCAGAAACCGTTTTCTAAGGAAATTAAAAAAAAATATATTTATATATATTTCTAATCGTACCTAATTATTTGAAATTATTTCGAAGTCGGAATAGATGGATACGCATTATATTGTACGTCATATTTATACCTATATACACATTCTTTAAAACGAAATATTACGAAAAATAATTTTATTGGTATGTCGTCGTCAACCGTTTGCAATGGGTACACATAATTATAGTACACACATATAAAACCATTGACACAAATTCCGAAAACAATGTTTTTAAAATGAAAAAAAACAGTTTTAAAAAAAATAATTTTTTTCCGAGTAGATGTACTCAGTTTCAAATGTATTTAATAAGTACGCCTACTTCCTAATAGAAACCGCAGCGTATAATAGTGTCAATAACGGATTTCGTATCGAAACCATCATAATATAAAATTTTAATTGTGGTTTTATATAATATAATTTCTTTCGAATTTTAATTATTATAATATTATTTATTTATTTTTTACGCGTGAAATTATACAAATCAAAATGATGAAATATTGTTACAAATTTTATAATTTACGGCCCTTCTGCAGGCCCAGCAGTGCAAATTATCGGCTGATATACAAATCGTTGACTGGCCAGTCACTACTTAAAAAAAAATATATACAAACCTATATTAATACCCGGATTTCAATAATATTTTAAATAAACTTGTTTGTTTAAAATAAATTAGTAATTAAACATATAACATATGTTGGCTATCGAGCCGTTAATACATTAAAATATCAAAATATTTGTAATTACGAGTATATAGGTACACCAAGCAATGACTATTTGACTATAATATACGAATTACGAGTGCATATTAAATATTACGATTTACAAATAATTATAATTCACGAGATCATACATATGTATACAAAGAATATAATGTCTATGATATGTATATAAAAGGAAAGGAGTATTCGAAAAACTTACTAAACAATAATATTACACAGCGGTAACGAAGGAATAACGACAACGACTTGGATTATACGATTTACGGACATAGAAAATATTATTATGATCCACGAAATTCTACATATAAAAAGAAACGATTATGCAAACGATTTACAAAAAAATATTACGCGATGGTAACGAACGAACTACAACGAATTTGATACAAAAATATATGCGATGACGAGTAAAAAGAGATAATAATATGGGCGTTGGCGTTTTGATAAAGATATATAATTATATAACAGCGTAAACAAATATTAAACCTTTAAATCGAAAACGTACAGTGAAAATCTTCTATAGAAAAGAAACATATTACAACGGTATATTGGTATATCTAAATGGCATAATTTTTAAACTTTTTATAACAAATAATTAGTATTACGAATACTATCTGCTGTATAGTTTATAAATTATTATGTGTACGATTTTGATTTCGATTTCGTAAACGGAATAACAATAAAACGGCAATAGAAATAGTATAGCCACCAGAAAGCGTTAACGTTACATTATATAGAAGGCGTGGCTACGACACAACATAGAGGGCGTGGCTATGAAATACATTGAGGGGGTGGCAGGAAAACGCTTATAAATAGCGGTCCAAACCGACGGACCACTCAGTATCCTTACTTATGCAGGCTCCTGTTGGGCTCCCTTCATTGGTCCCTCACACTGGAAACGCATCGAATCCGTCCAGAACATCAGCATCCGTATACGATAACGCGGGTTACCCACTATCGTCGAAAATACGGTCCTTCGCAAATCGACAAATTTTAAATCAATCCAAGACTCGATCCAATCTCAATCCAAAACGACGTTCTACAAAAACTCCTTTTCTGATCACGATCACAACCGCCTTCTTGGCAAAACACACTCCCAACCGACCACCAACCCCGCATACACCCAGACCATACCCATTAACTTGGGCAGACCAACTAACGTAACTCTAAATTACAATCCCTGCACACTTCCATCCCCTAGCAGAGGCGCAAGACTGGAATAGGTAACGGCACAGCCATCCCATCAAGGCAAAGCAAAGCAAAGCAGAGGACCACTCAGTGTAGTCGCGGCGGTCAAACGCGAACAACGTAGTTGGTGTATGAATGCTGTGCGACGCGTTTGACCGACGTGACTATATATATGCGCGCGCACGGGTGTGTGTTGTCGATTTATTTATGTATGTATATTTATTGATGTATAAACGCCACTATAGTTATAATACATAAACAATCGGACAGAGAGCGAAATATATAATTATATACATATAGGTGAGGTACTATGTATGTAATATAGTGGATAGAGGGCGTTAGTGATTATTACTGCATCACGAGCGATTGAATTTGAATATTATCGACAATGTCGAAACTCGAAAGGCATTGAATAAATAAATAACGTTGACGTACGCGCACAGTTTTAATGAATCAACTAATTATTCATGAAAATTAAGTATTTATAACTAGTCTTTTATAATGGAGGATCGGCAAAGTCGTATTCGTATACTAACCTGCAATTATATTATATATATACCTACGCGCGCAGAGGCGTAGGTATAGATTATTTATTGTGTAAAATTGTATCATAAAAAATATTCAACTTCAGTCTACAATAAATTAGAAATGGTTTTTTTTTTTTTTTGAAAAATATTTAACTGAAAAGTCCTTTTTGTACTTTGTATAGTACTTATACTTACATCAAAATTTTAAAAATTATTTTTATTATTACTTATAAATATATTTGTGTACGATTATTATTCGTCCACGTCTCACGAAAGATAAATTCGACTATTTTAGAATTTGTAAACAATTTTAGATTAATTTTTTCTATATATTTTATCTATAGGAATGATGCGTACCGCGCATCTTTTTTTTAATATACATATATTACGTTTGTTTACTGCGAGCTTAAATGCATTTAGAATTTTAGATATCTTAATATTTTCGTATTTTTTTTTTCGACGTTGTCTGTAACAACTCATTTATTTTATTTTATATTTTCAATTCTGTCACCAAATACGCTAACATTTAGTAATTTCGTGCGACTTCTTCAGTCTATTAAAATATACCAATTGATTCTATATAATTTATATAAAATGAAGTTTAAAATGACAACGCGTAAGAATAGTTTTTTCGACGAAGTACAAAATCGTTTTACTTTTGGAATGAAAAAAAAAACCACTAATATTTATTAATTTACTATTATTATAATATATAAAGAGAGAAAATATATATTTGCAGTATACCTATATGTAAAAGAGGTAAACTCGAAAACTACTGGACCGATTCCGAAAATTATTTTACTGTTGGATATTTGCTACATTATTTCAGATTAACATGTTATATAATATATAGGCTATATATACTTTTACGATTTATGAAAAAAAAAATAAAAAATTCTTGGGTACAAACAGTATGTAACTCGTGTCGTTTATATACCTACGACGCGTTAGCTGGTTGCCACCTATAGGTTAATATATATAGATGTTTTATTTTTATTCTAAAATTTGAAATAAAATAAAATAAAAATAGTTTTATTATGTATTCTTATCGCTTGGCTAGGAATTAAAAAAAAAATATATATATATATATATTAAGAAAACGACTTTTGACAAGCGATTATTAGATTTTGGCTAAGAATGATATTGGGGCCTTCTTCTTTCACCGATCTATAGTGAACAAAACCACTTAATTACTATACAAACAAACGAAAACGTACGTTTTTAGTTTTTATCAATGCAGGTATATGCGGTACATATATGCGGTTGGAAAGGAATTTATACATTAGGTATATTAGTGAAATAGTCGAATATCGAGTAAAAACTTGTTTTTTCTTCTTCTTATATAAACGACAAACGATTTTTAAATATGTATAAATATATATATATTTTTTTTTAGTGACAAAAATTTATTGATAGTTTAAAATTAGACAAAAGTTTATGGATATACGACAATATACAAAGCAATACACATTTTGATTTAAAAAAAAAATTTTTTTTTTTTGTAATAGTATAATATAGATAAATTTTAATAGGTACTATATATAGGCCGGTTTCACCAACTATTGTTAAATACACTCTAACTAACCGTGTTAGTTAACAATTTGTTTAAATTTAACATCTGGTTAAATTATATATACATATAAGTTTCACCATTATACATTATTATCGTTAAATTCTATTTGTTAAGTAACAAAATGTTAGTTGGGTTACCAAAACGGTTACCGCTTGATTCTAACGTTCTCATTGGTCATCACGAAATGTGATAACTGATAAGTGATAATATAATATTAAAAATAGGCGATTATATATAACCTAATTTACTATAATATAGTGTGGATCTGTGGAATTTTAAAATGCCGCGATTAAATTTTAACAAGCCGATTTCGGGTGGTTAACTCAACAACGCGTGTTAATATAGGTTAACAAATCTCGGTGAAACCTAATTTTCACTGACTAATTATTAAACACTGCAATTAACAAAATGTTAAATCGTTAACAAATGTTGATGAAACCGGCCCTATATATATGTCGTTAATCGAAAGTTCTATACTTTACACGTTTTGCGCTTGAACAAAAACAGGATCTTTTCAATATATTTCATTGGGAGAACAATTTTTTTGTCCTCCCAATTGTCGCAGACGTTATATTGACTTTTTAACGTCGCATGCGTTATAATATAGTCTGTGTTTGCCGTCGTAGGTATAGGGTACATATAGGCAATAATTCTCCGCGGTTTTCGCTGCATTTTCTTTATATCGGCGACGCGGCGACTGTTATTGAAAAAAGAAAAATAAAAAAAAATAATTCCATTATATACATAAACACTCATCGACAGCACAATATGCGTCGTATGTATATACGACACGGCACTGGCACGTTGCGAGATTGAGTGCGTGTGCTGAAAAAAAAAAATATAAAATTCAGGAGAGAAGAAACCCAGAGTATATATTATATATTCTCGATTGAATATTATATACCGCGCCATCGAAAACATTTAATATATAACACGATAATAATGTATTATTACATATATATAATATGCAAATATCGTCGCGTATACCTACCTATATATATAATATATATAGTGTCTATACTTATAACATACGATTTCCTTAACAGAAAATAAAAAGTGATTTAAGTACCTACTCGTAGTTATATATACGCGTATGCAGTGGCGTATTTACGGGGGTGGGGGTCCAGGGGTACTGGACTCCCCCCAGAACCAAAAAAAAAAAAAAGATTATCCAAAGGTATTTTTTATTAAATACCTTATATTAATATATCCTGTTGGAATTTTCAAAAAAAAATTTGGACCCCCCCCCCCAGAAAAAAGTTGAAAATACGCCACTGCGCGTATTCTCAGTGGATTAACGCGTTTATTTTTTTTTCGAAATTCGATTTTAGTACTATATATTGGCGGCCAGTGGTGTATTGGTAAAAAAATTAGTGAGTATATGTACGCCATTCTAAAAAAAAGTAGGTCTCAAAAAAATTTTTTCTCGCTTCGCTCGAAAAACTTACAATCTATATGGTTCAAACGTACAACTTTCGAACTTTCATTTTTTATTTTATTAGCGGGTAAACGCCATTTTTTTAAAATTATTAGGTTCAAACAAATTTTTTTTTCATTATTTATTTATTTATAATATAGTGTGATTCCTGTTGTATTATGTATTTGTTGTACTACACTATGTAGAATGTAGATACAGTTTTAAAGAAATTAAAAACACATAAGTGATACCTATAAGTAATAACACAATTTGAAAAGTTTCGATTAGTTCACGCCACAGAGTAATAATTATATATACGCATCGTCAAAAACACATGTTCTTATCTCAAAGCCGTTGTATATACAGACGTCGGCCGCGCAACTCCCTATGTCTATAGAAATAACTGATATAATGGTACCAATATATGATAATAATATACCTATACGTAATATAAATATTATTGAAAAAGTATAGCAGAAAAAACTTTTAACGTAAATCGTGACATTGAACTTCTCAAACGAAATATAGTATACGTCACGTAACGGCCGTATATATTTATTTTCCGAAAGATAACTCCGAAGCAAAAACAGAAAAGAGAGTAATACTATACGCGCCATGTAACACCGGCCGTATACACCGTACCACGACATCATTTTTTTGTAGGTATATACGCAATATATAAAAACACAAAAGAGAGTATATATAGGCGTATACCACCCCATATATAATATTGCAATAGGAAGGAGTTTTTACAACGCGTAAAACAAAAATCGATTTCGTTATATATTATATCACTAGCCGACCCGGCACGGCTTCGCCCGTGATTGGTTGGTTTTTTTTTGCCTTCGGACGATGATACGTATAGTATTTTTTATTCAAATTTTATCGTTTATTGTGATCGGCAAGTGCATATAAAAAATGTGTTAATGAAAACGCATATATAAATAAATATATTTTAAAATATAAATATATTTTTATTAAAAATGAATATAGATATAAAAGAAATGCTAATTTATTTTATAAAACTTTACAACGGAATTTGAGTGATCGGTGTTTTCCGCACAACTCTTATAATATATTAAAATACTATTTGTAGTATAGTCGGGGCAACGAAAAACGAGCGTTGACCGTCACGCGCCAAGCGGCAGTTTATTATAGTAGTGGTTATCAAACTTTGAAACAAAAAGCCCGCTTTTTTTTTAAAATTTTTCAAATTATTTATAATATATAGGTACCTATATTATTTAATTTTTTAAACATTTTTAAGTTTTAAAACAAACGTACTGAGATATTCAATAACAACTATAACACGATGCGCACGAATCTTGGCCGTAACGGCGGGTGTAAACAACGGTCGGTCGCGGGGGCCAGCGCTCATTTTTCGTTGCCCCGACTATAGTTCATAATTTCGGCAAGTGTTTATTTACGGCAGAGTGATGCGTAAACGATTATAACTGTAAATTAAAATTAAACTGTGAATAATAGATCACTCGTAGGATGAGTATTTGGTGTAACCTTATAATACAACACTTCCCCTCCCCTCCCCTCCGCAGACAAAAAATGAAAAAAACAGGGGACAATCGGAAAAGTATTTGGAACCACTCTGTGAAAAAAAAAAATTGGGAAAAAGTTAAATAGTGCGTCGTAACGAAATCGGAACATAAATATACAATACCTCCCCTCAGACAAAAAAAAAGAAAGAAAAGAGAAGTCCGGGTGACACGGTGACACTCGGGAGGGTATTTGGAACTACCCCGTGGAAAAAAAATTGGAAAAATGTTAAATAGTGTCGTCAGAAAATTGGAACATTTAAATACAATACACCCGATCCGGACTTGTTTTTTATTAACAAAAGTGGTACTATAAAACCTTCAGCACACTGCCAGGAATAATAACAGTAAAAAATTTCAGCCAAATCGGTTCGGTATAGTTTTCTCGGTTAGCGCGGTCGTAGAAAACCCATTACAATTTTATATAATATATTATAGATTGGAGCTGTAATAGTTTGACTAGAAGCTAATAAATAGTCAATGTACGTGGCCCAACATCATTCCAACAGTTACGAACTGTTGATGGTGAATTGTGGATCCTACAGAGAAGCCTGTCAACGTTTGCAATTGCTTGAAAATGACGCTCATTGGGATCAAACTCTCAATGATGCTGTAATATCATCACACGCTCATCAAATACGAACATTGTTTTCTATAATCATATCTACATGCTTCCCATCAAACCCAATTGATTTGTGGATCAAGTACAAAGATTATATTTGTGATGATATTTTGTATCAAATACAGAATAGAATGGAAATCAAATATACAAATCAGTGAAGAAATTTACAATGAAGCATTGATTTCAATTGAGGACATGTGCTTGATAATGTCAAACAAACTATTAATTCAATTAGGCCTGACCGCGCCCAATCGTCCAATGCATGACGCTTTTAACCAAGAGTTGCATCGAGAAAGACTGTATGATCTCAACGCTTTGAAAGAATTAATTCAAACAAATCTTCCACTGTTAAACAACAGAGTAAATGAACAACAGAAGTATGTATTTGTTTTATGAAAGTAAATAAATAATGAAACTGGAGGGATTTATTAGATTACATGATGGTACAGGAAAAACTTTTTGATTTCATAGATTGATTATAAATACTATAATCAATGATTATATGTATATACGCAGACACGCGTATATTATACGTATTTTTTCTTTTGATTTTATAACGCGGCGCGGACGTAAAATATTTTTCTAACGAATTCGCTGCAGTGTAAATATCGAACCAATTATATTGTTGTTACACTGTTGTTTATTATATAGTGATTTAATGTCTGGAAGAACACTGCACGAGTATATATATAGTACGGAGGCGAGTACTGTAATTATGCACATAAACAATTATTCCCGTGTTTTCCCGGCTTAACGTAAACGCGTCTAACACAAACTTTGAACGTTAATTAACTGTTTGTCTGTTTGTACACGGAAATTTTCCAAAATATATTTTAATGCGAAGATAGAAAAGCGTATTTACGGGGAGAGTTTGCCGTTAAAACAAAATTGCCGAGACAAACGGTTTGCGTAAAATTTACAATATCGTATAACAGTGGCGCCGGAGAAGGGGTGGCAGAGGGCAGTTGCTGTCGCAGACGTTATATTGACTTTTAACGTCGCATGCGTTATAATATAGTCTGTGTTTGCCGTCGTAGGTATAGGGTACATATAGGCAATAATTCTCCGCGGTTTTCGCTGCATTTTCTTTATATCGGCGACGCGGCGACTGTTATTGAAAAAAGAAAAATAAAAAAAAATAATTCCATTATATACATAAACACTCATCGACAGCACAATATGCGTCGTATGTATATACGACACGGCACTGGCACGTTGCGAGATTGAGTGCGTGTGCTGAAAAAAAAAAAATATAAAATTCAGTAGAGAAGAAACCCAGAGTATATTATATATTCTCGATTGAATATTATATACCGCGCCATCGAAAACATTTAATATATAACACGATAATAATGTATTATTACATATATAATATGCAAATATCGTCGCGTATACCTACCTATATATATAATATATATAGTGTCTATACTTATAACATACGATTTCCTATATAGATACCTATAAGTAATAACACAATTTGAAAAATTTCGATTAGTTCACGCCACAGAGTAATAATTATATATACGCATCGTAAAAAAAACACATGTTCTTATCTCAAAGCTTCGTTGTATATACAGACGTCGGCCGCGCAACTCCCTATGTCTATAGAAATAACTGATATAATGGTACCAATATATGATAATAATATACCTATACGTAATATAAATATTATTGAAAAGTATAGCAGAAAAACTTTTAACGTAAATCGTCGACATTGAACTTCTCAAACGAAATATAGTATACGTCACGTAACGGCCGTATATATTTATTTTCCGAAAGATAACTCCCAAGCAAAAACAGAAAAGAGAGTAATACTATACGCGCCATGTAACACCGGCCGTATACACCGTACCACGACATCATTTTTTGTAGGTATATACGCAATATATAAAACACAAAGAGAGTATATATAAGGCGTATACCACCCCATATATAATATTGCAATAGGAAGGAGTTTTTACAACGCGTAAAACAAAAATCGATTTCGTTATATATTATATCACTAGCCGACCCGGCACGGCTTCGCCCGTGATTGGTTGGTTTTTTTTTGCCTTCGGACGATGATACGTATAGTATTTTTTATTCAAATTTTATCGTTTATTGTGATCGGCAAGTGCATATAAAAAATGTGTTAATGAAAACGCATATATAAATAAATATATTTTAAAATATAAATATATTTTTATTAAAAATGAATATAGATATAAAAGAAATGCTAATTTATTTTATAAAACTTTACAACGGAATTTGAGTGATCGGTGTTTTCCGCACAACTCTTATAATATATTAAAATACTATTTGTAGTATAGTCAGGGCAACGAAAAACGAGCGTTGACCGTCACGCGCCAAGCGGCAGTTTATTATAGTAGTGGTTATCAAACTTTGAAACAAAAAGCCCGCTTTTTTTAAAAATTTTCAAATTATTTATAATATATAGGTACCTATATTATTTAATTTTTTAAACATTTTTAAGTTTTAAAACAAACGTACTGAGATATTCAATAACAACTATAACACGATGCGCACGAATCTTGGCCGTAACGGCGGGTGTAAACAACGGTCGGTCGCGGGGGCCAGCGCTCATTTTTCGTTGCCCCGACTATAGTTCATAATTTCGGCAAGTGTTTATTTACGGCAGAGTGATGACGCGTAAACGATTATAACTGTAAATTAAACTAAATTAAATTAAAATTAAACTGTGAATAATAGATCACTCGTAGGATGAGTATTTGGTGTAACCTTATAATACAACACTTCCCCTCCCCTCCCCTCCGCAGACAAAAAATGAAAAAACAGGGGACAATCGGAAAAGTATTTGGAACCACTCTGTGAAAAAAAAAAAATTGGGAAAAAGTTAAATAGTGCGTCGTAACGAAATCGGAACATAAATATACAATACCTCCCCTCAGACAAAAAAAAAAGAAAGAAAAGAGAAGTCCGGGTGACACGGTGACACTCGGGAGGGTATTTGGAACTACCCTGTGGAAAAAAAATTGGAAAAATGTTAAATAGTGTCGTCAGAAAATTGGAACATTTAAATACAATACACCCGATCCGGACTTGTTTTTTATTAACAAAAGTGGTACTATAAAACCTTCAGCACACTGCCAGGAATAATAACAGTAAAAAATTTCAGCCAAATCGGTTCGGTATAGTTTTCTCGGTTAGCGCGGTCGTAGAAAACCCATTACAATTTTATATAATATATTATAGATTGGAGCTGTAATAGTTTGACTAGAAGCTAATAAAAAAAAAAAAAAAATATTATAGATTGATTATAAATACTATAATCAATGATTATATGTATATACGCAGACACGCGTATATTATACGTATTTTTTCTTTTGATTTTATAACGCGGCGCGGACGTAAAATATTTTTCTAACGAATTCGCTGCAGTGTAAATATCGAACCAATTATATTGTTGTTACACTGTTGTTTATTATATAGTGATTTAATGTCTGGAAGAACACTGCACGAGTATATATATATATATATATATATATATATAATACGGAGGCGAGTACTGTAATTATGCACATAAACAATTATTCCCGTGTTTTCCCGGCTTAACGTAAACGCGTCTAACACAAACTTTGAACGTTAATTAACTGTTTGTCGAATATATATATATATATATTAGTTTGTACACGGAAATTTTCCAAAATATATTTTAATGCGAAGATAGAAAAGCGTATATACGGGGGAGAGTTTGCCGTTAAAAACAAAATTGCCGAGACAAACGGTTTGCGTAAAAATTTACAATATCGTATAACAGTGGCGCCGGAGAAGGGGTGGCAGAGAGGGCAGTTGCCCCCCAGATATAATTCTGGGGGGCTAAGTTATACTTTTGCCCCTCGGATAAAATGAACAGTCATCATCAATGTAAACATATATAATTAATTTCAAAATAATTCTATAAATCATACAATAACAAGAAGATGGTAAAACTACAGTACATTTTATCAACATCTAAAAATAAATATGCTACGGGTTTTTAATTTTTGCATCTGTGTCAGTCGTGGACTTTGTTTACTTCCTCGAGCATATATATTTTTTTTTATAAAGGAATAACTTCCTTTTATTGGTTATTAATGTTATTAACTTTGTACATAATATGTTACTAGTTACTATAATATACACAAACACACATATTTTAAGTAAATGATAAACATACTAAATAATATATTTTATACATATAATATATATATATATATATGTATAAAATGTTTGCCCCAGTGAAAAATAGTTCCTGCGCCACTGTCGTGTATAATATTTACTTCGAATTAAATTCTAAAACGATATTCGTAAATCTATAGAAAATTGACCGAGTATAAAATAATATATTATGTAGCGTTCTACGCTATATTAATAAAATGGCTCTGTACAAAAAAAAAAAAAAAATTACAAGCGAGTGCGTATATTATATACGGTCGTCGATCACCTTTTCGCGATACGACGGTCAACAATATAATATGACGACAGTTTCTGGTAGAAAATAAATCGCGGGAGGGTCGAATAGTTGCCACGTGTGTGATTTAACACGCGAAATATGTAAAAAATAAGAGTATACCGTTAACTGCAGCATTCGATAATTAATAATGTGGTTAATGGAAATCGTAAACGTTTCTATTACATTGTAACGTTTAACGCAAGTTGGTGGTTGTAATTTTAAAATTATGATATGGAGACGATATCATGTTGTATAACGGGCATCTTAGTAGTTGGGGGGTTTCAGAGTATTTTTGCGTCTGATACCGCAACACCGCCACCTCTCCGTCGTCGCACCACCAACGTCAAATGCGATATAATAATTATAATTTAATTTTATATAAGACGTAGTAATTACCGGTTTTTTTTCTTCTCTCGTTCACTCTCACCGGTCGCTGACGTGCGCCTCCGTTTTTTTTTTTTTTTTTTCCTCACTCGAAAAGTCAAATTGTTATTATTATTTTTTTTTCTTCTTCTCCTTTGTTTTTTTTTATTGTGAATTTTTTTTTGAACAATGGAAAAATTACCCAGCATGGAGTAGATTTTAAAAAGATCATCCCCGCGGCGGAAATCCGTCGACGGAGGGTATTGCGATGGTCGTGGTCCTATTAACACCTAGGATCACGAGGTGAGTGTTGATATTTATATATTTTGTACATAGTACTGGGCCGGTACGTTATAGTTTTGTTTTTATATATATATATATATTTTTTTTTTTCATTACCATACACGATAATGTACACGTATTAATCTTGTAATTGTTTGTCGACGTCCACGTACGTCGAAAACCCCTCGCGAGGTTCTGTCAAAAATAATGATAATATTTATAGCGTACATACGTGTTATGGTAGTTGATATTAGTATAATTTTTTTTTAAACGTGTTATTTTTTTTTATGTCTCTTAAAGACTTTCATACGAAAAGGTTTTTGATGCTAGGACGAAAGTCCAAGCTTTTCCTTTTCGGAATTTAATTTTTTTTTCTTTTTTTCTCTTTTGCTATAACGAGTAATATATATATATTTTTTCATTATTACAAATTAAAATAGTCGTTTTTTTTCTTTTAAAATCCCTATATTCCGATCCTATGGATCTCGATGTATGGTTGGCGACCCTCATGACAAAATTGTATGGGGTAGTCACTCGGCGCTCGATTACGAGGCGTTGTCGAGACGTCGCAACATATATACGATCTGAAATAACCGCAGAAAACGTATTTATTTATTTAACAAAGTATTACGATTTTTCCCGTATATACTATATATTATATTATATGATGTTATAATCCTGCAGGAAACACTGCTGCAGGAGCGTGTACTCAATGTACAAAAACGGGATTGGGAGGGATTTCGTTTTTATGCGTATGTATACTCATGAAATGCCATAAAAAGGTCTGAGGTACTACCACCCGCAAGCGAACACCTTCATAACGAATATCAACGAAAACCTTCATAACGATGGCTATCGCGTAGTCGTTAATTTTACCAAAAAAAAAAAAAAAAAAATCGTTTCTTCTATACGGAAAACGTCTGCAGGAATAGCTTTATCGCTCCACTCAGAATCTAAAATCAAAACTTTCCCGGGACATATAACGTTAATATAAATTTTAGAAAAAAATTTCGTAATACAATAATTAACAGTATCGATTTATACTTTGTATTGTTATTACGATACGATATACTATAAAAAAGATTTTGTTATACTATTATTATTTTTACTATTTAAATTTTTATAGTAAAACAAAATTTTAATTTATAATAAATAACACGATGATGGGTGTTTATGAATAAACCCCGGTGAAGTCATGGCGTTTGGAAACTTTTAATTCTTTACCACTATAATCGCCCAACGAGACCATACAGAACGCATGACTAGACGCGGAGTACCTATTCGGTGCCACTGCAGAGTGCGTCGTTCTTCAGAGGCGGACTGGGAGGCATGCGGCCCAGTATTCCACAATTATAAACGGCCCAAACTCATTTTATACCGACCTATTTATCGATTGATTATATAAATACACCACTGGTCTTGGATCTTTGAGGTCCACGAACAAAATAAAACTTATGCAGTTAATATTCAATCTTTTTATTAGAAATAATCAATTACCTATTATATATTGACATATTGAACCGGCCCGCGGTGTGCTACTACAGCACACTAGCACACCCTGGCCAGTCCGCCCCTGGATGTGACCTGCACGGAATAAATTTAATTTATTCTGTGACGTAACTTTCGACTGCATCAGTATACTATTTTATTACGTATTTACACCTGTTTTGTTATTTATAATTTTTTTATCGTTGATGATCACAAACCTTTTTTATTTAAAACCTTTCGCATATTATAAATCATATCTATATATATATAGTATAACGTAATGTTTTAAGCAGGAAATACGACCTTTATATATCCGCGTATTCGTTTTATTTCCTTTCCTATATACTCATTTTTTTTTTTTTTTTGGAATTTTAGCGTTACGGGTATATACAGTGAGATTCTCTTATATAGGAGACTCACCGCGCGTATATATATATACGCGATAATATTTTGGTAACGAAATGGATGGGACGAAACGACGGACTACAAGAGCCCGCAGAGCGAATTCGCTATATATATATATAAAGTACAACAAATACGCGGCGTTTGTTTATTCTGAATAAAAAAAATGAAAAAAAAACATATTGTTCAGAATTTATTTAAAGAAAACGAGTAGGTATATTGATTGAAAAACAATTTTTTTTTGTTAAAAATAAGCGTACATTTTAACGAAAAGTAAATATATTTTTTGACGTCTATTCCCGCGAGATATAGGCGTACGTTTTTTTTTTTTTGATTTTTTTTTCGACAAAATCGAGTTTGATGTATATGTGAGATCATTATAGACCATATATATATATATATATAGAGAAGCTCGTGCACACGATACGCCTGAAGTTTTCGCGGTTCGATGGCATTTCCGTGGAAATAAAAGCGTCTTCCACGCGATTCGTGTTTTTAAAATGTCGACCGTCCGATGCACGCGACCTTTGCTTTGGCGACGATACGCGCGCGCGCTTCGTCCGTCCGTCATGCAGCAACAGCGCTGCAGGTCGGTGAAATTGACCTTTTCCATC
The DNA here is from genome assembly GCA_032441835.1 of Slavum lentiscoides. Classification (NCBI taxonomy): domain Eukaryota; kingdom Metazoa; phylum Arthropoda; class Insecta; order Hemiptera; family Aphididae; genus Slavum; species Slavum lentiscoides. The sequence goes on from CM063713.1 coordinate 9,632,435, forward strand.
ATCGGTTCCCCTCGGAAATACAACATTGTATTATCGATGAGATTTTACACCGATATATATATTTTTATATAACTTATATATATAAGTACGTCACGGATATCGTTATAAATTTATAACGTGGCCTGCAATATCACTTTAATTCGAAACTAATATATATATATATAGTATAATATCGTTGTACTGTTATTGCGTATAAAACGCACTTATATATATATTATACTGATTGTCCCCGGATTTATTGTGTAAAATCAAATGCGTGCAGTTTAATATTATTATTTTTTTTGTCATATAAATCGTTACCATCATTATGACACATTGCAGTGTGTCTAATAATACGATATTTTAAAAGATTTTACTTTTTTTTTTGTTTTTGTTTTTGTAACGATACTTTTTGCTCGTCACACGTATTCATTATAAACGCGCAAAAACCACGCGAAGTATGTATAATAGTTGTAATCTATTCGATATACCGATGGACGCACAATGTTGACGAACCGAAAACTATATAAATCCAATAAAAAACCACGACTTTTATCGAATAATTTCTATTATTTATTTTATAATGTTATACGTGACATATTATGGTCCTTGTATATATATTTTATAATATTTTCTTATTCGTCGTTGAACGTTATCTTCTGATCCGGATAAGCTTTTTCCAAAATACCTGCCGAAATCGAATGGTCAGCAGGTCCGTATTGCTAGAAAAAAAAAAAAATGAATATTTCCGTTATACAATAATACAATATAATACTAATTGTTTTTAAAAATTATTATTATTATTATTATTTTTCAACTCGATTATTTAATAATGTAAAATTATTATTTATATTAAATAATATAGTATCTTTTTCTTTTCATATTTATGGGAGTGCAACAAATGTTATAACTCGTGCAGAAAACGGGAATTCATTACTATATATGTAATATAATAACTAATCCAGTTTATAACAATATCTACGGAACATTTGTCGGGAAAATGTAAACAATTCGTTTTAAACGTTTACTGTATGATATAATATTCTGCGTTATACGTGTTGAAGTCGCCAAAATATATTTATACGATATAGAATTTATATACTCGATGACTATACAATAATAAAATACATATATTATTATATATATATATATAATGTACACCGCGGAAAAGGATTTTACGAGATTAAAAATTCGATAATAAAAATATCGAATTTATTTTATAACTTTTTCCAGTATAAAATGTACGTATTATTGACTATATATTATATACTATTTATTCTTAACAGAGAAAACTCCCGAGTTGAACAAGCGTATAGGCGAATAAAATAACATAATAACTACGATATATCACTAGGTAAATCTGTCCGGTATACAGCCTAAAGGCCGATTATGAATTTCGATAAATTCGAATTTTCTCACTATTTATACATTTCATGTTTTTATTACAACTTTCAAACGCGTTTTCTTTCATAAACAAATAAAATTTTATACGTATTCATTATTTCATTATTTCCTGTATATTTTTAGAGTCGCTATTCAATTTTTATTTTTTTGTATGGTTGATATACGATATATAGAATATTTTTTTAGTGAACGTTCGTACCTATATAGTAAAAAAATATCGCAATATTTATTTGACTGAAATTCTACATACAGATTATCCTCAAACGTATATATATATATACATATGTATGAGATGTTAAAAAAATAAAAATTACGTGTGTTGTCGGTGCGGAAATAATTTCAAAATGTTTATATTATTATTTATATTGTTATTATTATTACAACACGCGTATAAATTTTTATCGTCACATAAAACGTTTTAATGCGAATTAATCGCTAAATTTTCGCGCTGTATATATATATATTTGGTGGTAATATTAAAGAAAAAGGCGAAATACAGCGTTCGTGACGTTTTAGTTTGGTCTACACACTATTATATATACAATATATTACATTGTCGGGCTAATGGATATAAGTACATCATAGCATATATATATATATATAACGACGCGTTTCTATATTCTCTTTTTTATATGAATATTATAATAATCTTCTCATCTCTTTCATACTCTAATTCGTTTGTGTAATATTTTTATATAGACATAATGCTTTTGAAAATCCATACGGGTTTTTTTTCGCTGGTACTCAAGAAATATACGCAATTTATTCGACGTTAATTTTTAATACTAAGAGCTATACGAACGCTGCCATTATTGTCGTTTACATAAAAACGCACGGTTCGAGTCTCGGTGAACGAATAAAATCAGATAAGATATGTGTATAAGGCAGCGGGTGAAAACATTCGAACTGGGGGAAAAAAAATAAAAAATCGTCGATAATATATTTTTAGCGTTAATAATATTTTATTCGTGTGATATTCGAAATGCGTTTTATGCGCGAGCGATTAGCGAAGCAAGAATAATATTATGTACTGCGGTTGCTGCAGGTTTCCGTATATATCGCACGGAAACCCTTTAGGCATTATATTATTTTAAGCACCCTTCCTGAGGTACCATCCCTTATACCTATACTAAAACAATTTTTCGTTATAAAAACAAATCGGGAAAATGCTGCAATCAAATCACGCTCCGGGCATTCGCCTCGGTTCCTACATAAATTCTCCACGCACAAGAACGTATAACGCAGGTTTTTTTTAATTATGTATAAATTGTGTGTACCTACGCGACTTTGTTGCAATAATAATAATAATAATAATAATAATAATCCAAAAATCAAATATAGTGGATGAAATAAGGAAGAGGCGGCTCTTATGGGCTGGTCACGCATGGCGAAACGTCGGATCACTTATATACTTAGTACAATGTGGCTCTCCAGTAGGAATAGGACGACCAAGATTAAGATAGGACCAGGTGATGAAAGATGTGAAGCAAATTGTACCGGACGCAGAGTGGCGAGTCTTAGCGAAGAACAGAGAGAGATGGCATAGCATATGTTTGTCAGTATGGTCTTGAAGGCCGATAACTATCAAGAATAATAATAATAATAATAATAATAATAATAATAATAATAATAATAATAATAATAATAATAATAATAATAATAATAATAATAATAATAATAATACGAATAAATTGATTTTATATACGAAATACGAAACACGCGTGATTTCAAATTGCCTATACACGATGCGTCGAGCCGGCCTGCAACCGCGTTCCAAAGAGCACGAGTATTATTATTATTGTAATTTTTTTTTTAAAATTATTATTATAAAAACGTACTATTATTATCGTTGTTAACCGATATTACTAATACTATTGTATATTGCTTTGTTAAGAATGTGTAAAATCGCTTGTTTTACACAATACGGCAGCAACACGACGAAATACGCGTAAGTCGTTCATCCTCTGCGCCGGGCTATGTATAATAAATTCATCCGTGGCCAGATGTATAATAACACGGAATTGTAATTATTATAATGTAAAATTGCTTTAGATACTAAATAGTAATTACCACAATATAGTGTCTATTTTATTGAATAATGTAAAATTTCCGAATTATAATAAATAATATGTTATACTAGCTAAACACGGCCACGCTTCGCCGTGATTTAGTCTGATATGAAACGAACGAGAGAGTATCATTTTTTTACTACTAAAGCTATTATAGTGTGGATTGACTACTAATTTTTTTTTTTTTTGTTTGTCCGTTTTTTCGCGCAAACACGTGAAGATCAGACGGTTAACCGACTCCGGAGCATGCGACGCGTATAATTATTGCCCGCGAGATAAGCAATCGTTTTCCAAATTCAAACCGCACGCTTGCAAACATTGATGCTTATTATTGATGTTTTAATGACAGTCGTCGCAAGGCGTATTGGAAATTGAATTCGTTTGAACTCGAACGCCATGTCGCGGTCGGAATGAGTGGTATTCGTGGAATTAGTATACGTCTTCAACTCTACGAGGTTCAATCAGAACTGTTGTTTTAATTAGATTGGTTATGCATTTTTGAACTGCTAATCGTGTGCCGTCGCCGTAACTTTGGGGCCGATTGATGTTTCGGAGTAATATAATTGGCACTTCGATTTTCAAAGATATTCTATATATTTTCAAAGACATTCTATATATTTTCAAAGATATTCTATAACAATTAAAATGGTCCTTACAGTAACGTGTTCAACACACAGAATCCTAACGTTTTCCGCTTTAGCATTCACTTCATTTGGTCTTAAGGCGATCTAACCGAACAAAAAAACCGACGGGAGCACCAACCGCGAACCTATATTATGATGTGAATATACGATTTCGATAGCTGTTGTGGTTTCCGAGATTACCGCTGTCACACAAACATACGCGGGCTGAATTTTTATATATATATTATAACGGATTATACTAATTATTAGTATATAATTTGCTAGACGCCGTTAAAACAGTATAAACAATTACGAATTTTGTAAATACGATTAATTTGGTAATTAAAAACATTTTTGTTGAAAACTGTGCGCGACTGATGTTGGCCGGTGACCGTGTAGCTATAAAGTAATATTTATCTATATTGTATTGGAGAATATATTATTCTCATAACCGACAATAGCGACGGTGTATACGGTTTCGATAGTTAAAAATCCAATTTCCGTTTCTGGATTCCGGGTTTGTTTTCGAACACCGTAACACGGGAAAAACTATGCAATAAACCGTTTCTGACCGCGCACGGACGGATTCCTGGATATATAAATATGGGGTATAATAATACGACGCGAACGCGAGTCGTGTATAGGTGGTATATTCGAAACCAGCTATTATGTAGGCCAACGTAAATGTTGAACTATAAAGTTATTGGGTATGCACGAGAAAAATTCGTTATTATTATTATTTATTTATTTTTTTTTTTAGAGAAAAAGGAAAATTGAACAATGTTACAATATGCTGTTTGTAGTCGATTTTATTTTTCAGTTACGCTCTTTTTTCACAACAGTTCAAACAGATTTTTAAATTTTTTTATTATCGTTTCAGGCATCTTGATTAACAACTGAACGAAACGCACCGAAGACGGATATTTTTTTTCAAGGATTTTTTTTTTCTCTGTTAGCGGATATTATGTAGAATCGGAGTGGATAACAAAGCGAGAACGAAAATGTCGACTTAAATATTCGACTGACACGTGTATACGTGACTGCAATGGCGTATAGGTACGGAGATGGTGCAAGGGGTTTCCGTCCCTCTAAACCCTCCCCCAAAAAAATTGCCCTCGCTATATTTTAAAGTCGTATTTTAGTTAACGACGAAATTAACAGCGAATTTCAGTGCACATTATTATTTCTATTATAATTATACGGAATTCAGGACCTCGAGCATTACAATGCTGAATGTATGCGTGAACGCATATACAAGACATAAATAATTGATAAAAAAAAATATCGATTTTTGTTTTTATTCGATTGTAGAAAAGCGCGACGAAACTATCTGTACGAGCGAATTCGGTAGTTTCTCAAACCGAGTCGAGCATTATAATATCTATTGAAAAAAATGTACTCTTCATAAAAACCGTATACCTATATACAATAACGATCAATGCGGAAGAAGTTTTGTACGTATACCATACAACAATCGGCGAGTTGACTTTGTTTTGTGATTACACGGAATTCTTTCATCAAAAATTAATAAATACGGATTTAATAAATGATATATATATAAAAATATTTTTATTTCCAGAGTTCTTTTGAACTTCCCCCCACACACACACAAAGTAAAAATCGCATCTATACGCCACTGACTGCAGAGCTGCGTATTACCTATTTAATCCGGTTATTATTATTCCATTGACCGCGTTCTGTATATAGGCATTCAGAAAAACGAGTGTAATTATGTGGGTGTACCGCGTGTATGCGGTGTACAGAAAAAAAGACAAGAAAAAGATGTCGGAAAAAACGTATGATATATTGACCCGTGTCAAGAGCACATCACGCGACAGAAAACGAATCAATATAATATAGGTGAGACGGCGAAGAGTGCGGAGGCGGCGTTGTGTGTAAAATACGTTTTATCGTAATCGTAAAATCGTGTCCACAGACACTTTAAGTGATGATAACGTGTGTATACACACAGCCAAAAGTCGACAATGGAGAAGACGAACGAGGTACTATATAAAAAAAAATATTTCCGACGTTCGATCGGCGTGCCTTCGTCTAGCATAAACGCAGGCACACGTTTCACTGTACACAGGTGAGGTGGAGTACGTTGTAAGGGGATAAAGTGTGAAATAGTCGGAAATCTATTAAATTTTCTGGGGGGGCTAACATTTTTAACATCAGTCATAATCAGTCAAATATCCAAAATACATACAAATTATAAGATATTTGGGGGGGGGGCTAAGCCCCCCTAAGCCCCTCCTTATTTCCGCCTATGGTGTAAACTGCACGCGAATAACGATAAAGACTTAAATGACGCTAAAAAAAAAAAAAAAAATCACCGACAAACTTCATTAATTCAACGCTGCTTTACGTACGTTTTTCGTTAGAAAACCCATGACCTACAACAACAATCCCGATTTCCGTAAAATTGTTTTTTTTTTTTATTGATTGCGTCGGTTTTTTTTTTTTTTATTGCAACTCATCGTTTCATTACATTTTTAGATATCTACCTAAAGTCCAAGTGTCAAATAAAATTGTAACACTACTTCCACGTCTGTTTTGTCTGCACTGTATTGCAAAGACGCTAGCCGACACGTTAATGCGGTATTTTCTTGTTAACATTAATACGTCAGCGCCGGGAGTTCTGCATCGTGTGATCACGTGCAGAGGTCATTCTGTTTAAACGACGTACAACGGACGAATGAAATATAAAATGGGAATTTACACGTGTTGCGTATTTACGTTCAATTACTTTTTGGCTTACGGGCGTTTAACACGCACTCCGCAAGAGACGATCGTACACGCTTTGTAGAAATGGAATGAAAAGATGGTAAAATGTCGCTGAAAGTGGATTTGAAAAATATTCGATACGAACACATAAATACGCGATTTCCGTAGAGTTCATTAAAAAAAAAAATTGAAAAAGGCCGTTTTCCGAATCATCACGAGTATACGGCTTAACCATTTATGGTCATAAATTCGGTACACGCCAAACGTCTGTCAACAGGAACACACTCTTCGTTATATACTGACGAGAGGTTGAGAAAACATTTTTTTTTTTTTTTTGTGATTCAAAAGAGATCGAGAACAATATTGATATTTACGTTTTGAACTTGCGTCAATGAGACTACTATATCTAATAATTTATATTGTTTGTAAATGGTAATAAAACCTTTATGTAACGCAATATTATTGCGTATTATTTCACACGACATGAACAATATTAATTGCGATTAATCTCAGTATAGGTTAAAATATCCGTTTACGGTTCTTTAAGTATAGGTACTTGTCAAACAAACAAGTCCGTGCGATTTAAATATTTGGAGACAAATTATTTAAATGTTACCGTATGGATTTGTCGCAAATAAATGCGGGTCATAAATAATAGTTATAATTAATATAATTTATACGCGTTAGAACTCGCGTCGACGATACAAAACAGGTCGTCAACGGGACATCGCTTATTTTGCGTACCTACGTATTCGCATTATTATAAATCGAGTACTGCGATTCAACTTTCGCCGAATATAAAACCACAATAATATAATGGAGTAATATATGAAGTCTCGAGAACGGTCGTCGAGGTAAAAATTTCATTTATGTCATATTAACATTCCTCGAGTTCCACGTAGTACGTATATTCTAAATACACATGCATATCGTATAGAGTTAAGACGAAAACATCGGCGTAGGCGCAATGCAGTGAAAAATATTATAACATTATTATTATTATTATTATTTTATTCGGAAGAGTCCATGTATATAGAGAGACGCGAAACGGATTGAAATCACACTGTGCAGGATTTTACAATATGATGTTACAAGGATTGAGTAAGTGTGTAGACGGTCATCAATTTGTCGATCGCCTTCGTTCGACGAGCGTGTGTCGCGTCTCACACGTCAATTACTTTGTTACGAAAACCCTGTAAACTATAACACACGTTCTGATCCGACTGATTCGATAAAAACACTACTTTTACCGTGTCGTCAATTTGTTTGAACGCATCTATCGCGAAAATACGTTTACTGACGGCACTCACAGTAAACTATAACATTCAACAGGGACACGTTTCGAAACCAATGAGTCATTCGAATTGATATTTATACGCAAAGAACTATGATAATCTGAGTGTGATTGCGCAGTTAGGGAGCCATATATCCGATTATTACAATATCCGATATTATGCGATTTATTGGCGTACCGAGTAGAGTATATTTTCTGATATTTATACACTATTATAAGTCTTTATAAAAAAATTTACGTTTTATATACTCTATTCGTGTACCGACAAATCTGTAGACCCACAGCACGTGGCCGTAGCAGACATTGTCTATTCGGAGCGCCGTGTGAACGATCCGCGGAAAACGTATAATTTTTTACGTCATCGGAATAAAATAGAAATAAAATACGCGCCGAACCGTCGTAATATTAAATTGTGTGAAGTTATTAGCAAAATAAAAAAAAAAAAAATTATCCATTATTCTCTATGTACTGAATTAAAAAATGCGACGGGAGATTTAACCGAGCGAACATAATGTGCGTTTCTCGGGCAGAAAAAAAAAATCTATAATAATTCATCTTTGCTTTCGAAGTTTCGATTTGTAAATAAAGCGCGATTTGGATTTTTTTCTTTCTTAATAAGTAATGTAATAAAAATTACATTTAACAGTACGAACAATCCGCAATGAAACGGCTACTATTTGAATTGATTTGAATAATGTAATTATTCTCCGGGTACGTGGTCGTTGTATTGATCGATTTTAATCTGTTTGCACGATAAGGTCACGACCAGTCGGTCATTGAGCGATGAGAAACACTGAAACACATACAGTGCGTGTGCACAAGCTGAATAAAAAAACGCGTACGCGAGTTACGCGCAAGGTTTTGGTTAGGGCCACGTTATTATTTTATTTTTACGCATTAATCGAATTATCGCCTATTTTATTCGGCTCACCGATTAAAAAAAAAAAAAAAAGATATTTTGTCGAAATAATAAACTTGTTGCGTAATTTTTTTTAATGAACTGAATTCATAAGACACAATATATAATATAATTTAATTGGTTTTTTTTTTATTGAAAATACATCACAATATAGGTACTTCTAGACTTGCGTAGGAGTTCAGCGTAGTACAATACTGTCGGTGTATGGTATATATAGTTATTAAAAAAAAAAAAAAAAAAAATCATCTGTTCCTTTCCGAAAATGAAAACACGATACCGGGACGACGAAACGTTCGAATGTTTCTGAACATTTTCCATTGTGTGCGCCAGGACTTAAAAAACTCGAGATTCGGTTAAAAATGTTTGTAGTACATTACAAATATTGAACGTGGACTTATACGGGTAAAAGTGAATCTATATGAATACATTCGTTTTTTTCCGTATTAAACGCGGTTATTTACTCGGTTCACTCGATTTAATTATATATACATATATAAACCATTTGAACATTTTGAACGACGACGTTGGGTGTATCCTTGCAGTATTTCGTAAGGGAACGGCATTTATTTCGAATCATCGAGCTCATCGAGGTTCCCGAACTGTGGGTCGTGATAAAACGTTTGACGAAAAGTTTTCACACGAAGAACACGAGGTGAACGAAAATTATTATTAATGCATTCGAAACTCCGAAGACAATTCAATAAACAGTAAATATGAAGTTCTGATTTTCTATTCGAAACATCTAACACTTTCTGCCAAAGCTCGTATAAACGCTGCTGCCCATCCTGCAATTTTTCATACAATCTCGTCAAGTTTGACTTTCGGTACATTTTTTAAAACATTTTTGTTTACCAAATAAATCGTACTTTATACAAAACGATTCATATATAAGTTATTTTTATTAAAATATATTGTCGACACTCTATAATTATCGATATTTGATAAAAAAAAGAAAAGAAAAAATTGATTTGTATGAGTCATCGAAATTTGAAAACTGTCAAAAGTGGGTATTAAATGTTGCATCGTCCGCGGGCAATATTGGTTCAGTTCTGTGTTAACGGTGTTGCAGTAAACATCTACTACGGCTTCAAGATCTGCAAAATTATTTCCAGTAGCTAAAGATAACGTAGTGTTATTGATAAACGTTGAATCGGAGTGATAGCATCTCGCATTGTAGTATCCCTTTTTTGAATTTCAACCATTCTCAAAAGTTCATCGAATAATGCACTATCTATTCGTAAAAAGTTTTGAAAATCACTTGGTTCACTAATTCTTAGTTCACTTATATTAACAGATTTTTACGAGTGTATTTTTTTCTTTCTTTAAACCATTCCTTCATCCACCTACGCTTCTTTTTCTCCTTCTTTTTTGAGGCTATACACTAATAATGCTATGGCCTGCACACAACTTGCTGTCTTTTTATTATTCCACGTGTCGACTGCACGAGTATCACCCGTGAACTAATCTGTTGAGCAATATTATTGTACCGTGTGGATTGACCAAGCAATACTGTTGTACAAAATATTGTCCAATATATTGACGTAAATACTGATCGTCTAGGGGCCGCTTTAGATCATCACACCTTCAGATTTAAGTGAGAAAACATTTTCATTTTTTTCGGACAAAAACGGTAGTCAGAATAATCGTTCGAAACGAGCGAACACATATTATAACACGATAAATTATTATTCTTAAACGATTTTCTACGACGAAGGGGATCCGTGAAAAACATTCTCTTTGAAGTATTTCGTAATAATCATACTACGATTTAATTTTCTAACTGTCATAATTAGTAAGTCGCACGTGGCGAATTATAATTCCGTTACAATTACTCGTCGTCAGACATCTGCAGCAGACGTTCTCTTAATATTCCGTTCGAAATGCAGACGCGAGACACGTTTCCATTTATCAAAACGTATACATATCCTCTAGTAATTGACCACGAACGCGTGTATTATTTAGTGTGTAATAGTGGGCGAGAAATACAATATTTGTACGAATCACGCTTCGCCCGTGATTTTAAATACGATCTAATACGTTTCGGTTATTTTACACTTTACAGCGATCCCTCTTGATCATTATATTATAGTAGTCAATGTGTTTTTTGCCGACCCGTGACGACGAGATGAGATGATTATTAATGGAACTGATATTTTACGCAGCGTTAGTGTTATTGTGACTCGTGGTTATATAATATTATTACCGCGAGGCGTTGGCGGCGGTACACCGAGTTTCAAGTTTATTAATTAAAAACCATAGCTCCTTAAGTACATATATGTTACAGCTTTCAGGTTTTTGAACGTCCTTCATAAAAACAATCCCACTGCTGTATATCGCCAGAGAGATATTTTACTTCATGTCGGTTATAGGTGTAGTCAAAGAACTCTAAATATAAGTGAATAAATGCCGGACGAATCGAAGCGGAGTCAATTCCGTTTCGACAACTATTAAGGGGTTACGCGTTTTAATGAGGAAAAATGTATTTATAATTTGTACATTTCGCAGAGGCGTGTCTAGAAATATTCTTTTCCACGGGGGGTTTAAATAAGTTTTATTTTTATATATTTTTAAACGTACTTATTTCGACTATGAATTAAAATGTCTGGTGGGGAAGGGGAAGGTTGAACAGCTAAAACCCTCTTTTAGGCACGACTCTGTGTCGACGAAAATCGGTTAAATGCGTAACCTGCATTAACGACCGCAGTATAAACTATAGATATCATAAACGGAGGTTTAAAATTTGGATCAAAAAAACGCTAGAAAAAAATAATAAGCACGTCAAAAGGTTGGGTCTGCAATATGATCGTGAACTTTTTTTCGATATTGTAATACACGACACATTTCAGTTATTAATATTACAATATGTGTTCTATGAAAACAACTACATTAGTATATTGTTATTTCAGAGATTATTATAGTTGATAATTAATAATATAATAATCTTATTTGTTTATGACTCAATAATACTATTAAGAATAACATTGTAGTAACGCTATTTATAATTACAACAATGTTAGTTAAGATTTGATGCTAGACGTTGTCAATCTACAGCCCCATTTCAAATATATATATATATATACATATTCGATATTGTTTTAATTACAATATACTTTATTGCATTTATTCTGTAATCGCGTTTGAAATTCAACTTATCACACACATATAAGTATATTATAAACGAACTTAGAAAACCCACGCTGAGAGTTAAGCCATCTTACAATCGTTTTTTTTCTTTCGTTACGACGAGAAACGAAAATAACCGCGTATATTAATCAGAGTTCTATAAAATATCTATTGTTAAAATTCAACATTCTACTATTTTCATTTTTCCTTTTATTCAACGGTATTTTTATGAGCTTTATTGAAAATTAAAATTAATATGTTTTTCGACGAATGCAGAACCTATTGGGACAGAAAAAAAAGGAAAACAATTATAAGAAATTTAATTTTAAGGACCAGTAGACTTTAATTCTAAGGACCAGTAGACTAGGACCTAGTTATCGTATTGAATGTGCAATGTATGAAATGTCATTTATTTGAAAAAAGAAAAACAACACGATAATATATAATATAATATAAACGACTCGTATATATTTTGTGTATAAGCCTGAAATTAAACTTATAATAGTGATGTGTGTTGCTGTTTTTTTTCACAACTTTGATGTTTAAATGTTCTTTTAGCGGAAATAAAAAATAACGCGAGTAGAAACATTTTATATGTGTTTTCAATGGTGGAAGCTGCGGAGGCTTCTAACTGATTTATTGTATTAATGTTTTGTTTCGCAGCTATTATACGAGTAATAACACCATCACTACATATGACAGCATATACAAGAAACATTCCGATATAATTAATCGTATTTTGAATAGTGTTTTCAATTTAATAGTTAAATTTAATAAAACGGAAATATTCGTGTTCAGTCAGGTTGTTGGTTGAAAAGTCGGCCGGTAAGGACCGCACTATACCGATTCAGTTTTGTTTTCAATTGTTCGTTTAAAAGCGTGGACGCTTAAAGTACTATTGAAGAGGTTAGTTGTGTCAATATTGAAAGTCATACAATGGAAGAAATTTAATTCTTAAAAATTTAATTGGGAAATATTGAAACGGCAAAATATGACTACGCAAAATACGATTTTTTTTATTATTATTATTATTCATTGTGACAAGTACCTACTAAAACTTATAAAAAAAAAAAACTAATCAGTTATTTCATTAATAATAAACAAATTCAGCCTGCAATTTCAGGCAAGAGAAAACCGTCTACCTCGCCTATACCGCTGAAAAGGTTGAAGTATAAATTATTAAAAAATTCCAAAATTAGATTTTCACGATGTCCGTGATAAAAGTTTAAAAAAAAGGAAAACTATTCAGTACGATAGTATTCATTCGTTTTCTTTACTATTCAGAACTTTTTTTTTTTCAATATTTCAAAAATAGAAGGCGGTCAAGTCAATAAAATATAAAGGTCCTTTGTACCGAGGATATAAAACAGGAAAAATAATTTGATAGATCAGAGAGCGTATTAATTTAAAAACTTACAGTCGTCCGAAGGAGTTGCGGGGAACGTCGTAATTGTGGTTTTATACTCGTAATAAAATTAAATTAAAAACGTACGACGTAATAATAAGAAACTGTATATAGATGATAATATACGAGAGAGTATGTACCGCGTTATTGTAAAGAAAAATTGTTTCAATTTTTTTCTTTTTAATAAAAACGGCAAAGATTCTGCAGACGAATGTCAAAGACATACGTATTTGCCGATAAAAAATTGTTTAAAAAAAAAAATAATAATAAAAAAAAATTCTATTCGTTGGGCATCGAATACGATTGGCATTATAGGTGTGTTATAGTAACCGGCGAACATGTTATTTAATAAAACTGAAAAAAGGATTATTAATTTTTTTTTCACGCGTACAATAACTTTTTTAAACTTTTAGATTCGAACGTGATCGCGGCCATACTGACTGAAATAAATAAATAAATAACGAACCCGTCGAACGTATTTATGCGTTTCCCGCGGGAAAACGTTCGCCGTTACGTTATGATTCATATACGTTACTATATAATTGATCGGTATGATTTAAAAACGTGCAGGAAATGAACACGAAGGGGTATTTTTTGAAATTGTGGTTTGCGTTTATTCTATAACGAGATAATTTTGCGACATCGTACAAACGTATGGAAAGAACGGGAGGTTTTTTTTTTTGTGTTTTTTTTCTGATGTCATACGGTTATTTTAATTACGAACAGAAAACGCATTTCAAAAGTCGTGTTGTCGAGACCACAGGCGGACGCAGACCTCATACGATTAGGGCGTGCAAGAGGTCAGATTTCTGGGCCGACCGAAGGAAAAAAATGAAATACTTTGATTTTTAAATTATTTATTAATAAACAACAATTAATTTGTATAATAATATGAGTTTTTTTTTTTTTTACAAATTACTAATAGCCAAGTAACCTATTTAAATAAATATTACAATTTCTTTTACGACATATTTTTATTTAATTACGGTACGCAGTTGCATACCCCCTACGGTCGGGGCTACGCGTATAATAAAATCCGTTTATTATTTATGCGATAGCCCGCGGGTAAACGTAATTATCGCGAAGAGAAATCAGTTTATAAACGTTGATTTAAGTATTGATTTTTATGTAAATATCGGAATAATTAAACGGTATCGAGTTAAGGCAATGGGGGGAAATGAACGCTTATATTAATGTTTTTCATCGAATTTTCAACGAAAACTGGGACCGAGAGATAACGTAATTATACGAATTCGGTAATTCGATTAAAACTAGTATTTGTCAATCGCGAGAACGTTTATAAAGAATCTTTTTTTTTTCTGGCAATCGTTTTGAAAATTAGTGTTTTTTTTTTTTAGTGTAAGTACCGCGAGTGTGGGAGAAGAGAGTACACTTTACATAGAGAGCTATATTATTATGATCGCGTTCATCGCGTAGTAATTCATTTTTTTTCGGTATTAAACCGAAATTCCATCAACAAACCGTACACTAACCCGTTATAAAAACACGTTGCGAACAACACACGTCAATACAACGTTAATATAACGTATAATATATTTAATATTATTACGTAGCCGTGTTAGAGGGATTCATATATTATACCGTGACGGTTTCAATTGGGGGAGAGGCGCGGCCAATTTACGCGTACCAGAGCAGCGCAGCCGTGTATATGGAAATATTGTATTTAGCGTATGGCCGACGTTAAAAAAATATCCATTAATTTCGACGTTTTTTTTTTTTTTAAACGTCAAAATTAAACGCCAACGAGGTAACGGAATGTAATAGATTGCGAAATTTCGGCGCGATGTGCGATGATCGAAAAAAAAAAAAAAAATGCCGTTACAAATCGTGAAAACCCGCGCGAATTACAACAAAATTTCGACAATATTAATCAAACGGGTTTCAATCAAATTTCATACAAGCAGAATCTGCTGACGACGACGACGACGACGGGGGGCGTTTTGTTACTATTTCGAAGATTTTTCGATTTTCACTCGTGTCCAGAAATATCCCGAGATTGTCGAAAGTATATTGTATACGCGTAAACTCTTTTAACTCGACGGCGAGGAAAATCCGAGGTCTTTTATAATATTACCTATATACGTAATACGTGAGATCAGCGAAAGACCTAACCCGAATCCGTATGGAAATAATTGGATTTGCATTTCGTCGGGCGGTGGTAAAAAAATTTTTTTTTACGTTTTCTCAAAAAAAAACCGAAACAACAGAGAGAGAGAGACGGATAACAATACAGTGGACGATCGCTTATAACGCTCGCGGATATAAACGGGTTCAGTCGCTTATTATACCAGGGCTCGGAAGTTATAGCACTAAAAGAGTTCATTTTTAGCGCTATAATATGCACTTAAAAACACCAAAATATGCACTAAAAATTCAAAATATGCAAAATAAAATTGTCAAAAAAACATTTAAATCTGTTCTGAATTAAATTTTTTTTTTAATAGATTTTTATTTTCTTTTTACACTTATATTTTAGTAAAACCATTGTATACATTCGGTACATAGTCGACCGTCGAATGTCGATACATATTTACAGATAAAAGTGGGAAATTTCATCAGTTAATACCAGTCAAGAAAAACAAATTCCAGGCGGCTCTGTCCTGCATAAATATATTTATTATTTTCTAAATTAGATAGACATTCGTGTTGAGTGGAAGAA
Organism: Slavum lentiscoides; assembly: GCA_032441835.1. NCBI lineage: Eukaryota > Metazoa > Arthropoda > Insecta > Hemiptera > Aphididae > Slavum > Slavum lentiscoides. Next base: position 9,648,658 of record CM063713.1, read on the forward strand.
CGGTAAAGAGAAATGTGATTATTTTCATTCATACGCGAAATTGTAAAAATAAAGTAGCACTTATAATCCTGAATTAGCAAAATAGCTTTAAAAACCGTAAATACGCAAAAATTAGCAAAAAAAAAAAATTTCGTAAGTGACGAGAAGGACGTGTGAAACGAATTTGTATCTTACACAGAATGTTCTAAGGCTTACAAAAAAAAAATATATATGCAAACGCTACGACTTCCGAGCCCTGCTTATTACACTCGAAATCGTCTGGACGTATCCAAAATATTAAACATTGAATTTTATAAATACCCGATTTCTCCACTTCTTTTAATTTTTGTTCTTCCGGCGTTTCCTAACAGTGCTATCAAATTATTACTGTTATTGTTGTTGTCGAAATACGCATGCGCGTGGTAAAAAGTGTACATTATTTTGTGATTTTGTGTTTCACAATATTAGTTGGAAGGATCGTTACAATATTACGGATTATTCGACGGTAAATCGTCTATCCTCGCTCCCGTATATAAAATTCGTAATTATACGCCACTGCAGGCCTCGTCGTCGGCGCGAAAATCGTTTTGTGAAATATTTTCCGTCGAAATGTTCGCTCGCTGGCGCGTATAAGACAAACGGTACACGTTCCGTTTTGACAACAATACAACCCCCCCCCCCACCCAAAATTCTGTATATTATTTTGAGGTACGTCGCATCAAATGTGCAACGACCGATAAATTGTTATTATTATTAATATTACTATTATCCGGATGATACCGATTTAATGTAACTTCAGTGTATAATGCAGACCGTTGCAGATAATAATAATGGATCCGTAAACCAAATACCGTCTTAACCTTTCTCGTTTCGATAATTTTCGGTGTATATTATGTTATTATATAATACGACGGCGGCGATGGGCGCGCACTAGATTTTCAAAACGACCCCCAATTCCCGCTAATCGGGCGAACATCACAAACGAATAATATTCGCAAGCGTGCGCACATTCGGATAGTTGAAAATAATTTTTACATTTCAAATCGATTTCAGATTTGATTGCCAACATTCGGAGGGGACGGGAACTGACGCAGGGGCGGATTTGAAAATTGTGACGTAATTTTTTAATATCTTTAAATGTATTAAGACTACGTACATCACTTTATAATGTTACAAAAATTAGGAATTTTCAATTAAAAAATCGATCAGAATGTTCAGTCAATAAGTTTCCTTTCGATATTCGACACCACGGACTAAGACATCACAGATATAATACACATCTTGGTCCGTGTTAGAGACTGTTCGTTTTCTGTTCGATTTACGACTTTACGGGTGTACACTTCATCAAGAACATGCGAGTATCCGATATACCACACGACGAGTTTACGCCCTAGTAGTGGGGTTGTCTACCCCTCAGTAACCGACAAAATGATAATGTGGTGGTGCTCTTACAACGTATCACAGAACAAATTAAATCAACACTGCACGACATTTAATTCGTTATCACATAAAACTGGAACTGACCATATGTTTTTGTACGAAAAATTCGAATAGGTCGTAAAAAAAAATTGCGACTCAACGATTTTCAATATTTTTTTTGAAAAATTTGTCTCTTTAATATATAGTTCAGAGTCACACATTCGGTGAAAACTTCAGGTTTATATGACCATTAGTTTTAAAATTATACGAAGAAGAAAACGATAATCGTTTTTGACGAAATGGCGTTTTCACCGGTTTTTGCTTATATAATAATTCTTGGTGCCAAACCGCACAATATTGTCAAAATTCGCTCCTCCCCTTATAAATGAGCTTCAGATCCGCCACTGAACTGACGACTAATATTTGTGCGGACACGACTACGGGGGGAAAAAAAGTAGTTTCTAATTACGTAAAGTCATCACTTTTCACGTGTTAAAGATAAAACCGCTTTGCAACTCCGTATATAAGTCTTGTAACTACCGTTGGAAATTCGAAATATTTCGCATAAATATAATTGATTTACAGATGAGGCGTTGAATTTGCACGGTAATGCTCGGAAATGAAGCGATGTTACGTAATTTGCCCCATAAATAATACCTACGTGAAAAAGAAATTATGTGGTCGGAATAAAGAAAACTATTTTTCAACCGAAGCTTATATAAGAAAAAAGTTTTTTTTCCGTTCTCTTCTTGTAATTTATGCGTGTTATGGTATGGATTTTAATAGAAAAAAAAAAAACCGAAAAAACACGTGAATTAAAAATAAAAAATTAAGAGGAAAAAAAGATTGTAAAAGAAAAGAAGATGATTTGAGGATGTTGAACCGACAACTCGTAAACCTAACCCAACTTTCATTACTGCTGCGAATATACACTCGCAGTATTCAAAAACTGAATGTATATTATGTACAAGACAGTAGCCAGCAAAACATTTTTTTTTTTTGGGGGAGAGGGCGCTGAGAGTATAAAAAACTAATAATAGAATATAAATCATTAAATTTTATTTTAAGAAAAAATTTCGGGAAGGTGGGGGGGTCTGAACCACTGTACTCAATACATGGAACGCGCATTCCGTATAATAATTCTCGTATATGAAAAATGGAATCTTATAGTGAACCGCCATATGCATTCCGTTTCTATTCTCTTGTTTTTGTTACCAACTTTGTTATGTAAAAATAACCGATTTTGGGGTTAACATTGATACTATGAACACGTCGTTTTGTGTCCTGTTATCTCAAAGTAAATAATAAAACATGATAACTCGTCGTTTTGAGTCCTGTTATCTCAAAGTAAATAATGAAATATGATAAATGTCATGGAAAAAACTGTATTTCATCGTATTCTCCATGACTTTTATATCTTATAGAACGCATATGGCGGCCTCCTATATGGGGTCATATTTTGATTGATCTTCATGATACACTCTGTATATAATGACTCGAAGACATTATTATTTTTATTTAAACTGTTTAGATTTAAACTGATTGTATTTTTGTATGACTATAGAGGAGAAATTGAAAAAAATACGATTAAATATACGGTACACAGTGTTCTTTTTTTATAACTTTTCGAAAAACTTTATTATATTTATTTTATTTAAGTATAAGAATTCAGTAATTAATAACTATAATATATCGTTTAAAATAAATTATTAAAACATATCGTTTGTAAACATAATATATATATATATATATATATATTAATAGTGGGATTATTATCCTACTATTTATATTATGCTATGTAAAATGTGGAATATTGATAATCGAAAAGAATATATTGTACACATTCGCGTTATTAAAATTTTTCTTAGGTCATTCTTTAACTGTATATTTTCAAAAATAAATATTTTGTTAGGAGACACGATAATGATTCGTTTTAAAATTCCATAATACAATGCTACGTATATTCAGTTAATTATAGTTTTCTATATATTTTAATCTATTTATAAAGATATTTATATCATTTGTAACTTAGTAATGCTTTTATATCGTACAATAATAATACCAATAAGAAATATATATATATATATATATATATGTATACAGAATACACTTTATAACATCTTTATTTGATTGCATTTTATTAAATCAGATTGGTTTGTTCGAGCTGAAATGGAATTACTTGAAAATATTGTACACGGAGTATTTTACGTTTAATATTCTCGTTCTACCGATAAAACGTTTTTTTCTCAGTCGCGATCAGTGTCAAAATAATAATTATGTAGATACTGTCAAAGAGGGAATCATATTTGATTGGTCAAATTATTAATATTAAAAATTAAATTGGTTACGACTGTATAAGATATTAAGCTTCGCCCTATAAATTATTTATTTATTTCACACAAGCCATCTTAAGACTATTTGTAAATAATGCGCTACTTTAATTCGCACATGACCGTTAGAGTTTTTTTCACTTTATATTTTATGTTTACTCCGGTATCACTACCAAACGTTAATATATAGTCTACATCGATCAGCAAAGGTTTACAAAGACGTATAAATATATATTATATATAATTAATAGTTATTAGAATTCTATAAAACGAAAAACGCGAAATCGTTTTATATAATGTAGTATTATTTTCACATAACAAAACTATAGTTTTTGCTTTAATTAAAATATTTTATACTCGTTTGTAACGCTATAAGGGGGTTTTATTTATTACACGCATTTATTTATTACGGAATTCATTAAAGACACGCAATATAAATATTTCCTCGAATAATTATTTTACAGGATTATCTCAGTTGATTGTTCGACAAAGGAATAAACGTTTTCCGGCCAACGAAGAACCTTTTTTTTCTTTTTTGTTAGATTAAAAAATGTGTTTTTTTAACGAACGAAATAACCAAACTTTTCCACCAAATCAAAAAAAAAAAAACTACCCGTTTTTTTTCTCTTCCGTTAATTATTGTTTTCAAAATATTTAGGTTTAATAAAATGTAGCAAACAAACAAACACGTTTTCTGCAGTAAATTAATCAATTTAAATACGGATCTATAGCGACACCGGAAGGATAAATTGAATATTAACCGATAACACGTTTTTTTCAGACCATAAATATATAATTTTATTTTCGCTTAAATCTCAACACTGTACGCCGTTCAGTTTAAGAGTATACCGGGCGGCGGACGAAAATTGGATCATTTCGCGCAGGCGAGGTTCTATCGGCATTCCGATTGGCGGAAACCGTCGTGAGCCGACTGCTGCCGACAGCAACAGCCAATGACAGAGCAGTTATTAGCCGTCTGGGGAGGGGCAACAGCCAATGACAGAGTAGCTATTAGCCGCCGCCCCCGGCGGGGGATCTAGCATCGCTCCGGCTTTCATTCAACGCGTTGCGCGTTCCGGTATACTCTTAAACCGAATAGCATACAATATATTATATTCATCACATAACACGTACTGCGAGTATAAATATAATAATTTACAAAACGAATAATCCGGGAAATATTTAAGACCATTCGAGACACTGACGCGAAGACAATTTCGTTACTTGTAATAAAATTTAATACAGAACGCGAATAAAATTCGATCGACGGAAATATTCATTACGCTGTAATGTCGCGCGTCTCTATATTTTGTGTTCTACACGCGCGTTACTCGCCTAACCTACTAACCTAATGCGCGTGTCGTTTATCGCCGACGTCTTTGTACGCGACAAAAGAACGAGTGATTTGCATTTTATTACACACACACACACACACACACACACATGTATATATTTTATAAAATACATTCGAGAATTTGTTTAAGTGACTAAAATTGTACAGCGTTTATGGCGGAGCGCGTACCATTATTATTATTATTATACGAATCGCCCTGCAGTGCGACATTAGAGTTGCGATCATAAAGAATCCCGCGTATATATTCCTGTATCATTATTCGAAACGAAATCTGATCCGGTTTTTTTTTATGCGATACACGTAATGATAATACTCGTTCCTTCTCGACGTACTTTATATTAACTCGAGTGTACTCTGAAAAGAATCGGTTTAACAGACAGAAAAATGAAGGGGGGAAATAATAAATAATAATAATTGTGCACGATAAACACAATGAATTATCCCGTAATCCCAGCTACAGTATATCTACTTCCCTGTACGTTGAATACGACGATTTATTTTCGAAAATACAATCGAAATATTAAACGCTAATTCGAAATGTATTATAAATTCAATACCGCGTAAATATAAGAAAATAATCGAATATTACGTTTTTATTTTATTTCAAACATGTTCACAACGAGAAAAATCATGCGCATTTAAGAGGATCGGTAGGAAAACCTACGGCGATTTATTTTGTATTACTACACTTGTATAATAATGAAACGTTGCTATACGTACAATGGTTTAGACTCTAAACTTTGGAGTGACAAGAAAATACTAGTGTACTAATATTGTGATCGACCCTATTGACGTTTAGAGTGGAAAACAAAAAGGATTGCAATTCACACACGCACACAAATTTTGAGTATATTTTTGTGTATTATACGTTATAGTGATCGAGATATTATTTTTGAAATATTCCATAAAATTCGCGTTTTAATCATATTATACTATGAGTTCGCTGCGTGATGTTATATTGGAAGTTGAAACTCGACACGCGTATTGCCACCATCAAGTATCGGATCACAAGCCATTAGTTTCTCGGACCCATCAATAATAATAATAATAATAATTGCGGAAACGTTAGACCGTATTATATTATTAATCAAATCACCGGGTGCCCAGATGACAAATTAGTGTAAAAGGATTTATTCATCCGAACGCGAACTGATTAAAATTCAATATCCAATATCGAATATACGCGTGTTTTATTGGTCACGTATTCGTTTGATAGAATCTAAACCTACATATATTACGCACTTCAATTCGTTTTGATACTACGTTTCATTGAAATTCTCGAAAATGGACTGATATCTTGATACGTTATAGATTCTGAGTGAAGCGACGCGAATGTATCGATGTGTTTCTTTTTTCCGCGAAACACTTATCGTGTAAAAGGAGAGTGTTCGCGGATGATTTAGACGTGCATTATTACCAGTGGCGTATTTGAGATTTCACCTCAGGGGGGGCGATGGTAAAAGAACTCCCCCCCCTTCCTACCAATAAAAAAAATTATATGTAGGAATATAATTATTGAACAAAACATTTTATTTATCAGATAATTTTTGATAACTATAGTGTTACCAACATTTTCATAAAAAATACTTGTAACTTATAACACAGAACAATATAATAAAAAATAATATAATTTTTTTAAATTTCCGGGGGGGGGCGATTGCCCCTATCGCCCCCCCCTCAAATACGCCACTGATTATTACGGTGAATTGTATTTATACCACACGTTTTTCGATTATCCCATTAGCCTGAGTAATTAAAAGCAACCCGAAAATTACAAAAAAAAAAAAACATTTCACAGCTGTTTGTTTCGAAACTACGTGGTGACGTGTGATGAAGACCTTTTTGATGGTGCTAAACAGACGCGGTCGATACACGCGCACCAGTTACCACCACCACCACCACCACCGACTCGCAGGGTCATATAATGAAATCCATATAACTTACGTTTATGACCTTTTAAGTACTTTGATACGTATAGAAGGAACGGGGTGAGAAAACAACGTTTCAAAACAATAAACCTTATTGTTGATGTAATAACACGCGGTAACTTATTCGTCTGAAAACTGCTAGAAAATACATACACGTAGTGACTGCAGGTGATACGTGTTTGTGGTTTGTGCGTACACGCGTATATAGCTGGAAATATTAGGCGCGGTAAAAGAAACAAAAAATACTACTGATCCATATGTGAACTGATTTCGACCAGTTCGTTAAGACCACCATAAAATATGATTTTTGTTTTTCGTTACCTCAATGAAATTATATTTGCAGCCGGAAAAAATAAACAGCTGAGTATACCGTATACTTACTTACAACGTAATCGTTTAACTGATTACTTTTTTCTCATTTAAATGATATTATATTTATATGATATTATTGAAAACACCCGTACACGAGAGACCGAACCTATCACGTTACTGTCTCCTAACGCTGAAAGCGTGCGATATTTAAATGTAACAGTAATAGCTGTAGATTTAATAGGTACATTTACAAAAGGCCCACGCAAACAAATCATTATATAATAATTGGAATTTTGGACGTGATTATTTGCATACTTGTTTACTAATTGCTTTACGTTAATTATTCACTAATATACGCTGCAATTCAAGCAGCTATACACTAAATTAATATAAGACAATATTAAGTTTCAAAAAAAAAAGATTTAAAAATGTATTTGTCGGCATATAATATGAGTTAACCTACGAAAACGAATACATGATGTAATTATATACCGAATGGATTTATGTCTAATTATTATATATATGGTATTATTTAGGCAATTTATTTTGTATTGAACTTCAGTGGTTTATCGACATTTTCAAATTTCAAATTTATTATTTACAATAAATTAGTTGCATTTTTAAAGTTCAATTTATAATTTTCTATTTTTTTTTTTATATAATTAATTGCTATTCATTTACGGAAAGCTTTCTAATATATTCAATCATATTATGTAATATAATACGTTACATAATACATTTTCGGATGAAGTTATTTTATAAAATAATATACGTATTATAATGCGCCATTAATTTTAATAAAACCGTACTACTAAAACATTGAAAATAGATATATCTGAGAACTTACGTAGGTACTTATGTAAATATATATGGTACATATATATATAAAAAAAAATAGTTTTATTTTACAGTGTTTTAAGAACTACAATGTAAAAAGTAATCGATAAAAGAAATAAGAATCTTATATACAATTTATCGTTAATTGTAATATTCTTTTATTTGAAATTATTTAGAATAATTGAAAACCTGACATTTTTTTTATAATAGACCTAACGTATTAATTAATGCCTATAAATATTAAAACAATTTAAAAGCAAAACTAAGGAAAACGACGGATTAACTTCAAATATTTTATTCAAACAGTAATTAACGACGTATTTTTGTATAAATGTCTACCAACGTTTTTTTAAAAGAAATCAAACGTATTCGGAAAATGTATACTTCGCTACTTTATTTGTATTTAGTTGACTTTGTTGAGATTTATTAGTAATGTGCAAAAGATTTAAAAACTAAGTTTGCTTATCGTAACGACATTTAAAATTAATGGCACGTTAAATTCGTAGTATAAATTAAGATAGTAACTTTTTTTTTTTTTTAATTACAAATTAGACGATTATCTTTTTAAATTAGTTAAATTTCTCGACAAAATATTATCGCGTAACGGGTGCCAAATACAAGGTTGTTTGGACAGTTTTCCAACAATTATGAGGCCACAAAGATTACGAGACGATAAAATGAGAAAACATATTATATTGTTGACGAAAATCATTTGGTAAATCATATGTTGACGTCAACGGGGCCAGCGTATTAATAATTCCGGGAGTACTCAAATAACATAATATATTCACATACATTCGTGAGATAAAATATAACGTCATAAAATATTTATTTATTTCGACGTAGGCCGAATCCCAAAAATATAGACTTATAATGCATAACTTAATTATAGCGATAAAAAAAAACCTAGTTGAACAGATATTTCGAGGACAATTAAACGTGGGATATTCATTGGCATGACGCATACGAGACGAGCGATAAAGGAGTTGAACATATAATATGTTAAGTTAGTTGAGGAAAAAAACGGGACGAAGAAGGGAGTAGAAAATCTGGTACGACGAGGAGGAACTTTAAATTAATTTCTGAAAGGAGTGTTGGCCAGTCAATCGAATTGGATAAAGATGGAAAGAAATGATAAATTCGCTGCAGTGTACAGCGAGGCTGCAGTTTAAATTTAAAACTTTACGGATAGGAGTATAATATAGTACAACCTATGATATTGAAAACGATTTTAAGTTAAATATTCATTTTTTAACGTTAACCTCGCAGTGGGAGTATAGTTGGCAGCGGATACATGAACACACCGCAGTTGTTACAAAACTTAATGGTTGACGTCAAAAGTACTATTAAGTATTATGAATAATACAGCGGTACAGCGGTTAACGGTCATAATACTCACATTATTTATGATTTTACTTATATTTTTTTGTTTCTACAAAATACTATTATTTTGCTACCTACTGCAGTTATTTATGCACGTGTTAATAAAACACACACACACACACATACACATATTAAATGTTTAGCCATAAATAATAGTTACTATTAATGTACTTTGAGTAAATTTTTAGAAATATTTTCAAGACGAGAAAAAAAAATTATATGCCATAAAAAAACGTGGTAAATATCAATTGTAGGTACATTATATCCAAACGTAATGACGTGGTTACGCAAAAGTCGTAGATATTATTAATTTAATATATATATATACATACACATATATAATTTTATTAATGACCGAGCTCACTTCTAAAATAAATATTATAAAAATAAATCAACTGAAATAGCACAAAGTAAAAACAACGCAAATAAATAGTTTTGAAAGTAAACGATTTTGTTTGTATTTGTACAGGATGATATTTTTTTTATCACGAGGCAGGCGCATGTAGCTATATCCTAGAAAATATAAATAATTTCTCTTATATTCTTTTTACAAAGTTTATTATATATATATATATATATATATTTCATTCTATGTTTTTCACGACTTCGATATTTTTAATACCATCATTTTATTCGTTATATTATAACTCATATTAATTTTTGATTTTTAAATGAAAATGAATAATTTTAATTAGCTATATCCTATATTGGTATACCCTGGGTAATATAAATGTATTTTTTTCATATTCTTTTAAAAGGTTTTTTTTTTTGTACATTTCATTTTATATTTTTCATGACTTTAATATTTTCAATATTTGTTATAACAATATCAACTTTTGATATTCTTTGACAAACATTTTTTAGCTTGGTACTTTCTACTTTTCTAATCGAGGTATAGGTATAATCACTGTATATATATATATATATATATTGTAATAGAGATGTAAAGAGTAGGTTACCGTTTCTATCGGACTACCGAAAAAGGACTCCCGACTTTCCAAATATTTATGTAATAATAAGTATCATAAATGGAATGTTGAAAATAAGAAATGAAAACGCAGTTATTTAATATTTTAGTTCTTTACGCGTAGGAAAAAAAATATAGGTTGTTATTTAAAAATAGTTTACATTTTTTTCGACACATGTCGTATAAATAATGTTTATACTGTTTAATTTCGAATAAAAAAAAAGAAATTATAATTTGTTTAAAACCTTGGCGAAATAATCGCTTGCTGGTAAAAAAAAAAAAAAATTGCCTTCTATAGTTCGTATGATTATACGAATTGATGATTGATTTTTAAGCGTTTCGCCACTCATTTTTTTTTTACTACAGGTCACGTATAGCGATTCAAATACGGTATTCGTTAACTATATTGATGTCACATCAAAACATAAAAAAAAAAAAAGATTAAATTCGGTTGCCAGATTGAAAAAACGTATTTTTACGCTATTTAGAGGCTTGCCAGAGCCGTTAATTTAATTACTGTACACACCACACAGTTGTCATACGTATAATATTATTAACGAGATGTGAATTCTCAACACGCGAAACGTTATTTTAAATAATCCTCGCCGTAATAAATACACACGGCCGTAGCTATATGTATTATTCTTTAAATAATTTTCACTCACAACAGATGCTCCTTCGACGAGAATGGACTTGTCACCGTGTTCCAACCAGCCACCTCCCGAAATTCTGGTCGTGACATTTAGTTCATCCGGCTTCACGCACTTCTTGAAGTTGTCGTAGACGTCAGCTATAAAAAAAAAAACAGTGATAATTTTAAATCTGTTGAAATGTCGGATAATCGAGTAAAACGTTTCGTATACAGTAATTTTCGCGACAATATATATAATATAATAATATCTACACAGTATAGTTGTATACGCGTTTCAGCCAAAAAGGGCGGCGCAAAAGCTGTTGATTACGGATGAAAAAAAAATATATTTACAAATATAACGTATTGTGTTTATTCATCACTTACGCGCGGTTTTAACCGCGAAATAATTTCGTTTTATATTCGAACCCACGTTACGATCATTGGCGTGCTCAGGGGGGGGGGAGGTTGGGGGTTATATCCCCCCCCCCATTGTCTTTTTTGCCGACCTACAGAAAACAACTTATTAGTTGTAAGAGCTGCAGTTTTAGAGTCATTACTTAATACTTTTCATTAGTTCTTATGACAATAAACATTCACTATACATAACGTATGTTATATTAATTGAACAACTTGGTATTAGTGTGTTATAATTTAAATTAATTTTAATTATAGAACAATTTACAAATGTACACAATTATAAGCTAGAAAAGATTTTGGAGAGCTTGAAACACAAAACATTTGAGTTTTTGATATTAACATGACAATTCATTAACATTTTAAATGTATTATTACTATTTACTTATAACATCCCCCTCCATAGAAAATTCCTGGGCACGCCACTGGGTACGATAAAGTGTAGAAGAGTACGCGACGACGCGCAATTAGATGGTTGCGCATAAGCACGACTCGTACATTAAATCGTAACTGCACTTGGTGTACGTTATAAATATGACGAATTCCGTACACGAGTATTAACGCGATCACGGTTATAAAACACACAGTGTCAAATCGCGAGGAAATATTTTTAGAATTTTAATTTATTTCACTGGTGGATATTTTTTTATACACAGTAGTCTTAGCCGCTTACAGTGATCGTCCGAGAATATTTTGATCACTATAACCGGAAATCACTATAAGCGGCCACTTGATAAGCAGGTCGAAAATAACGTAAAACGTTTTTCAATTACATGATTTTAATTAGAACGTTTTACACATTTTTGTACATTATGTGTATGAAATTCTTATTTTCTTAACTCTACTTATTAAATTTATTTAAAAAAAAATCTGTGACACGGGCCAGGGTTTTTTCCGTATTGAGACTATTACATATAATATATATATATAATGTATATTGTACCATATTTCTGATCACACTAACCGAAAATCTGAACACAATAATAGCGGCGGAAAATGCACTAATATAATTGATGTATGGTTCCGTTCCTGGCGTTTTTGATCACTATGAGCGGCTGATTCTTATAACCAGTGAACGCTATAAGCGGCTGATTCTTATAACCAGTGAACACTATAAGCGGCGACTACTGTAATATATATATATATTTTATATTAAATCGCGAACGATGCGAGCGGCGAATATTATTAGTATTTAAATGATAATTCCGTTATAACAAGACACATACGCGTTATTATAATATTAACAACGTTTAGTAGAAAAATTTTAATTCTCATAGGTACACTCGTCGCGCAAATAATAATATAACGTACGCGTAATTCGCGATTTTTAACAATATTATCGCAGTGGCGTCATTTCAGTTTTCGAAAGGGAGTGGCAAAAGATTTAACCGGCCCATTTAACTATTTCCCACTTACATTTAGCTCAAGAAGTTCTACACAATTCCGATATTTTCGTTATCACGGGCACGAATCGCCCGATATTTATTTTTTTACTTTTTGGAAGGGTGCAGCGATGGGAGGAAGTTCATTACTTTGTCAGCTATAATAAACGTATCATAAACGACTACATACAGTGCATAATATGTGATTCAAGTTTTGAAGTTTCCCTTGTCGTGACACGTTAGAAATGACGTTTTGTGACCAGTTCTGAGCAGCTTGTTCAGTCTTTTCCTCTCTTTTGTGACCCACACACACACACAACCTTTAGCTTTTTTCATTTTTATTTTTCTTACATTTGCCACTCATAAATTATAATATACGATACATACATAAAACATACGTTCAAAACGTTTATGCCGTACGCGATACAGGCACGTCAACCGTTAAACGTAAATCTTATATACATATTGTTCGAATTAACGTTAATAATTTGCGCACTGCCTTTAGGTAACGACGATCGTGTTTATCGAAAAAAAAAAACCCCCCATTACCGCGGTAAGTTGTAACCACAACTTCTTTAATCGTGGTTATAACCTGCGTACTTTTTAATTTTATTAGTAATTTAATTTTAATCCGCTGTTTGTGCCACGCTATTTGTTACTATTACTCCATAACTCGTCCGTCATTACTGCAGATTTGGTTAGAATAACTATTATATTACTTATATTTCCACCATCATCTCGGCACAAATCGTGTCGGCCCGATGTTAACAAGTGGGGGGCAAATGCCAATCCTGCCTCCACCAAATGACGCCACTGTGTTATCGTTTGGTTTATAAAACTGGAAACACGGTAGGTATAGCAGTCGGCGCGTACAGACGATTGTAACGTTTTGGAAATACAATATTGAGTAGCTGCTATATTAAAATAACACGCGTCGTTCTAACGAATTATTGCAAAACATTTACATTCGTTTTATTGGCGACCGTTCGGTTTTTCATCGGCTTTATTTTATCGATCACGGGGCACGGCCATTTCGCTATAGAACGAGGCTTATCGTTGCGCGCCGCCGTTTCGGTTTCTCGTTCGCTGCGGAACACTTTGCCCCGAAACGAATCTTAAACGGAAAAATTGCATGATCTTCGTATTGTTCGGCGCGTAACTCTCATTAAGAAATCTCGTTTTACCGAAAGGTTTCCGTCTGCGACACGACAATTTCCACGACATTGTTGATAACGCGATTTTTTTTTTTTTGAACGAAACGAACAATAGTCGTTTTCCTCGACTTGACAATTAATTTTATTTACAATACATTTTATTAATCTCCGTAAAAGACTGAGACGAAGTGTACAACACGTTTTCAGTTTCGAGTACTTAGGATTTCGTCAACGATACTTCAACACAAGATTTGACTGATTATAGTTCGGTGAATTTCAAAACGGATCCAGAGAATGATTTCAAATATTCAAAGACATATTATTTATTATAAGGACCAAAGGGAAATCGAGTTTTTTTTTTTTACAAATTTTCCTCTAGTAAAACATTATGACCACGATTAAACGGTGAAATATCACAAAAAGTGTATGCACAGAGTTATTTGAAATTCAGATATACTCAATATATTTCGTTCGACGAGAATTTAAAAAAAAAGTATAATAATTTATAAACGATTTATTCGTCGAAAATCAAAAGGGGAAAAAAAGGTTTGGCGATTTCACACGGCCGAGAAGAATACGAGAAAAGCATAAAATAAATCGGCGCACGTTCAACGACTGCACGATCAAATTAATATGTTTCGAAAATAACAATATTGCCGGAAAATTTAAAAGTAGTTATATTATAGTGTGCCCGTTCGTGCGAACACAAACGAACGAGAAAGGTCCGCGTTTTAAAGCGAGAAATTCAAAAATAACAATAATTTTATAAACGTTTTTCATAGAATTACGTTTTTGGAAAGCACGCGCGTTCGATACACGGCGAAAAACAAATATTTAAACGCGTTTTACTCGCCGAGCGTTCGTATTCTGACCGCCGGGTTTCGAGGGATAAGCTTTCTGTAGATTTCGTACCCGTTACGATGACTTTGTAAACGTTTTACACGTGCGCGTATGCGTGTTACACGAATTCAATTATAATTAATAAATGGGAGAAAACACACAGTATATATTATATATATAATATAGTGTATTACACGTATTAGTGTTAAAAATATTGCCGAGAAATAATACATTTTATTATACGGCGCGATAATAGCGTTTTACGCGAGTGTACGTCCTCTGTCGCCGCCATAAACGCGCGTATAAACTATTATTACGTTATTGCAGCGACGGTATTGTACCTGCATAGTAAAAAAAAAAAAATGCGGCCGTTAACCTCTGCAATAGCAGATATTAATTTAAAAAAAAAAATCGTTTCGCACGTAAAAACTAGAAATATACATATTTTTTTCCAGTTCAGTTTTGCGTTTGGAAACAGAAAACGAACTGCGTAGACAATAATAATAATAATAATACTTTAACATACGTTTATTATTGACAGCTTTACGGGTTTGCGATTCATTGAATATACGCGTCTTCTCGGTAAAAATTCAATTGTATACTTACTCGCTCATTACACACTCGTGCGCTTATTTTTTTACCGGTTTTCGTTGACAACAGACGATTATATAACTCGTATATCGGTTAAGACAAAGTTATGCGGAAGCCCATCGTCACGGACAGAATTCGTCGATAAAACATTCAGAAAATATTCATTGGGAATATGTGATGCACTACGGATTGATATATGCGAGTATATAGATTTTCGTATAAAAAAAAAAATTATCGACGCAACAACAACATCATAATATGATATAATTAATAATAAAAAAAAAAAAAATAATAATAATATTATGTAAACGCTCTATGCACCGGGAGTCGCCATAAGAAATCGGTCGCGACACGCATCGGACGACGTGAGCGATTAGATATTATTATTATTATTATTTTTTTCTCTTTTGTATCCCGGCAGTTCGTCGTCGTTCGCGGGTCAGAAAGAGAAGAGTCTCGACCGGTGGTGACGAGTAACAAAAAAAAAAAACCGTAATGTGATTGGCAGCCGTCATGAAAATGTACGGTGAATTTATGCCGTCGAGACGTCGGTCGTCACGCACAATTCCGTCGGAAAACGCCATTATAATATTATATATACCTACGCCGCCGTCAAAGTATAATATTAAAAAAAAAAAAAAACCGAATAATAACGCAACCTGCAGGGACGCCTTATGACCTATTTGAGGGATATGCACGTGTATACGCACACCATTACCCTATCGGATAATAGTCATCATCGCAAATTATTATTCAATTATACCCACTACTATATCGACGAACACGTTATTATAAGTTCTATATTCGATATATTATAACCGTGTTTATAGTGAGTATCATCACGACAGAAATAAATTATTGAAAATGCCGCCAATTGTAATAATAATAATAATAATAATAATAATAATAATAATAATAATAATAATAATAATAATAATAATAATAATAATAATAATAATAATAATAATAATAAAGTTCTCAATGAAGTCAACTGTGCGACAAACAATAATTAAGAATTATAATACTAATTAATTGCATAATATGTTTTAAACGGATAATAAGTTGTATAGTATAGTCTATAATATTCTTTATGACGATAAGTAGTCGAATTTCACGCGGTTTTGTTAGGTTTAATAATTATAGTATATATGTATATTGTGTATGTGTATATTATGCTAAGAATTTTGTATTTATAAGTACGGTGTAGTTGGAAACCGTATTCTCTCTTCATCGTTAATAGTTTATTGGAATCTATACGACTACAAGCAGTGGCGGATTTAAGATTTTTTTTTTGGGGAGGGGGGGCTCAAAAACGTATAATTCTATAAGTACAATATTTAGGATATGATGTAAGACCTTCAAGTAAAGTATTACTCAAAAATACTTATATATTACTACGAATATATAACAGCCAAGAGGGGGGGGGGGCCTCGGCTCCCCCTTGAATTCGCCACTGACTACAAGAACCTGTACGGTACACGAGTCGGATTTCGCATTATTATAAATACACCGACTGGTTTTTTTTTCTTTCTAGGTAGGCATCCAGTGGCGTAGTCAGGATTTACAAATGAGGGGAGATCCACCTAAACCCCATTGAATGTATGCACACGTAAAATCAATAAATATTTAAACATTTTTTTTTTAGACTTTATTTAATAATTTATAATATATACATTTAATTTTAAAATTTTAATATTAATCACGTTTTTTTTTAGTAGCTAAATCATCTCACTATACGTGTATTCACGTGAATATTTCATTCGTGGCGTTTAGAAAATATGTTTTTCTCTTTAATATCGAAAAAAAATCGTTCGCAGCTACGTGCGGTTGTAACTGTAAGGGTCGCTAAAATCTGTAAAAGTCTGCGAGTATATGGGAAAAATTGTTTTATTACATCGCCGAAGAACGTTAATTTTTTTTTTTTTTTGCGAATCTCGAGTATACCTGTCAATTTCCGTTGCTATATTTTAATTCCACCCACACGGCTGCTAGGCGTTAGATTAGATGTTTACTCAACACTGCAATAAATACAAGTCATAATATAAAAGCCGTTAAATTTTTTCCACCGTTAACGGGACACTGCGCGCTACAGGATTTTTAACAAAAAAAAAAAAAACACGCGCCTTTACTGGAAAAACTCTCACGTCTCGTACGTTTTCGATAAATTTTTCATTTTTTAAAAGACTTCTCACAGGGTGCAACGGATTTCTATTTACTAAACGCTACAATAAGAGTTTCGATAGATTTTCACAAGTCTTTTTTTTTTCCCAACACATTTTCGTCGTTGTGATTTTTATTAAAATAATCGATCCAAGAAGTAGAAAGTATTCCCTTTTTTAATAATAATAATAATAATAATAAAAAAAAATTTATTGATATCGGACATTTTTACGAGGCGTGCGAGTATTTCCTGTACATTATATTTCAAAAAAAAAAATCGAGCTTTTCATTTTTGTTTTTTGTTGTCCGTCGCGCCGTGCAGTCGACGTGTGCGTGCCAGCAGCGCGTTACCAGTGCACTAAATACATTACACCCTTCGCAACACGTACGAAGAGCACTCACATTAATAATCGTTTACGACCAACACAAAGGTCCCGGAAATTACAAATCGCCTACGTTTTGCTCTCTTATTAAGTATAGCCACGCCCCCTCCCCCTGTAAGTATAATAAGTGGATAATAGTAGTAAAATAAATTAAAATTTTAAAGGCGGCAACAATTTCGTGACGAGTAAGAAGTGATTGTCAACGAATACTTACTCTCAAACTGATCGTCGTTCGGCCGTGTTATAAATATTATTGTACCGAAATTATAAAATAAGTTTTCATTAATTTTCCGATTAAGATCGTCGTGCACTCGATCTCTGGGTTCGTCGGGCGCCACTATATGTAATAACCAAATAATATTAAAAAAAAAAAAATAATACAGTATAATATATAATAGTACCTTTCTCCTATTGACCGACGGAGAGTTTATATTACGGGTAGTGTGTATATCGTCTTCTGTTACGGTGGCTGACAAAAGGAGATGGCAAACATACGAGAGAAGAAAAAAAAATCTACAGGCGTTGTATAACGGGTCAAAAATTGTATCATATATAAAAAGTAAACGTCTGGAATGAAACGGTTAGTGTTTGGAGAGCGGACGGACCAGTGGTGTCATTTCAGTTTTCGAAAGGGGGAGGCAAAAGATTTAACCGGCCCATTTAACCATTTTCCACTTATACATTTAGCTCAATACGATTTCTGTTTTACATTATTTTGATATTTTCGTTAACACGGGCACGAATTGTCCGATATTTTTTATAATTTTTTTTTTTTTTGGAGGTGGGGAGGAAATTCATTACTTTATCAACTATGATAAATGACTATACAGTACATATGAGATTCAAGTTTTGAAGTTTCCCTTGTGACGTTAAACATGATAGCAATGACGTTTAGTGACCAGTTCTGAGCATCTTGTTTTTTTCTCTTTCTCGCCGTCTTGGTCACACACAACCTTTAGCTTTTTTCATTTTTTAATTTTTTTTACACTAACGACTAAACAAATTTGTTAATCGTAAAATTGTAAATCGTCAAACGTACATCGCATATTCTTTGAATTAACGTTATAATAATTTACGCACTGCTATTAGATAACAATAACCGTGTTTATCGCAAAAAAAAACCCAGAACCGCGGTGAGTTGTAACCACGAATTAATCACCTTTAAATCGTGGTTATAACCTTCATACTTTTTAATTTTATTAGTAATTTAATATATTAATCCACTGTTTGTTATTACCCATAACTCGTTAGTCATTACTACAGATTCGGTTGGAATAACTGTTATGTTTCCATCATATCGGCACAAATCACGTCGGCCCACTGTTAACAAGAGGAGGGGGGCAAATGCCCAACCTGCCCCCCACCAAACGACGCCACTGGGACGGACAAGTAATAAAAGAAGTTTGAGGTCAAAAAAAAAAGTAGAAAACGTTCATTAAGAAGACCCAGGACCCGATGGGTGGATGTTATAGCACCAATTTTTAAAAAAAATATAAAAGAAGATTCGATATTTAACGATTCATATGACAGAGAGAAATGGAGATAGGTTTCGTGACGGCAGCAATGGCCCTTAATGGGCTGACAAGCTGAGGAAAAAGAAGATATCGTTTTCAAGGAATATTCTCCATCTCCGTACGATCCGATTGCCGCAGTAAAATAGCGTCGACTAGACCGCGAGGTCGATCGATATCGACGACGACACGGAAATTAGCAGCCGCGGCGCGTTACACCGCCGCAGGCGTTTTATGCGCGAAAGCGTGCGAATCGTGTCCTGCGTGTGACGACGGAGGAGGAGGAGGAGAGTACAATTATTCGAAGTTATGTCCCCCGAAACGGCACGCGCACGACTGTGTAAATATTGAAATTAAAACGACGAACGAAACGTGTCCGTCAACAACTTTTCGGGGCACTTTTAGTCGCTAAACTTTATATTTTGCAACGCTGTAAACTATCTCGTGTGACGACCGTCTGCGGCAGCTGAACATGACGACATCGCACGCGACAATATTTTTGACATTCAATTTCGTTACAAAGCGTTACCACTAGATTTCCACTTCGTCCACTGCAGCAGTCGCGAGATATTACCCGAATATTATTCGGATTTTATGTCGATTATTATCGTTGTATTCGAGATATACGTTTAGCGGACAAAAAAAAAATAATTCACGATATAGCGTCCGAACTGATTTTTTGGTTTTACGAACGATTTATTATTTGGGCGCGTTTGCGTTTTACGGTAAGATTCACAGATAAAAGAGACCGTTTAAAACACTGTATATTCGCACGCGGAATATATTATTATGTTCGATACGGTTTTAGAACTACAGGAAGAAAATGATCGGTCGAGAGCTTCATAAAAGGACAAAGGATTCAGCGGTTGAGACAACGTGACGCGAAGAAGAGACGATGATATAACCGAGCGAGGACGACCCAGGAAAAGACGGTTGCGTGTTGTGGAAAAAGACCTTAACACGACGGAAGTACAAGAACGGAGTGGACTATAGTTGAGGATCGAGAGAAATCGTGATGATTGTGTTGAGGAGATGGTGATGGCGGCGAAAACTCTTATAGAGAGCATTTAACGCCAGAGGAGGAAGAGAAGAATACGGTTTTCACCGTGAATCTCATAACGTACGTAACAGTACGTTAACATACATAACACAATCCTATGATATGCAGCACGTGAACGGGGAAACGATGAAATTATTTTAGCGGTTTCCGCGAATACTCGTCACGAGCGTTACAATAATGGTGACGAACAACTGCAACAACGGCCCCATAAATTCTGCACAAACTGCGTTGAACACACACGTGGACAATACGAACGTTATCATACGAGCTGTTGCAGTGAGTATTTCAAGGCGTTTTCACTGGGCGACATTACGAAAACAAACTAGATCAATACGAGTACTTTTAATACGCGTTGACGTCAAGCATTTTCCTTTCACGCCGTAACAACAACAGCGATTTTCCGAATTCGAAGATCGCAGAGTTCTACAAATCAAACACGGATTTCGGTAAAGGTATGGTGTTTCGAACGTTCTAAGTCCACGGGTCTCGTTTTACACACTCGTCCATCGCACGAACGAGTATTGCAGCAATAATTCTAAATTCTTCCATAAGCGCGTAATAAAATATAATATTGTTTCGTCAATGCGGATCGTCAGAAACGTATACTCGCTGTCAAAAACGTTTCGTTACACGTAACGTTTTGTTTCTATACCTCCCCGGAAAAATTTATTTATACTCTTATAGATGTTATTCGCATGCCGTCGCTTGAAGCTTTTTTTCTTTTTTGGCATTCCATCCGCGCTCGATTTTAACGGTTCAATATTATATCAATTCGATCGCATCAGTTTAACAGATAATAAATAGGATACCGCGCGTATAAACGTTCCGCAAATCATTCAACGTCCAAAATTTCCGTCCGACTGAATTATATACGAGGTCACGTACTACTACATATTTAAATGCCGTTCTTAATATTATTACACGTGTGTTTTTATTTAGTTCTAAGGGCACAACGGCCGACTCGAAGTAAAAAAAAAATATACATATATCTCAAGTGTATACAGTTTAATTGTTACAAAGGAATAAAAAAAATATATATATACACGAAAGCCGCACAAACAGACGATTATTTAAATCAGTTTCGTGCGGCTCTTGAAACCAAGCTTAGAGTAAAATTAATAAATATAATTCCATTAGAATCGTTAGATAGTGTTTTTATCGCACACGTGCTCATGCAACAATGTGGCTCGCTTTGAATTAGCTTTATACATTTGCGGCTCCCAAAATTAAGGTTAGTAGCCATCCCTGTTATACTGTGCAGACACCTCGAAGAAATAATGTATTTAACCCATAACCATCGAATGTCCAAGTCGCTTCTATCAGGGATCCAGAATCGATTGTCTTATAACTCCACCCGTATTTATTCGATGGCTGGAGAAACTAGACCGCAAACTCTAACATAAACCAAATATATTGATTTGTTACCTTAATATATTATTATTCCCCGTTATTTTTACGTTTTTTTATTTTAATCATAAATTTTATACTAATTTCATTTTGTTCAATCTGAATTCATTTTTATTTTTATGTTCCTTCATTGTCATTAGTGTACTGCATGTACCTACAAACCATACGCTATATATATAATAAGGTATTTTACAAAGTCGTTATTGACTATAGTCAAGTGTGTGCGCAGCACATTTGGGAACATGAACTGTAAAAAAAAACTTTATTTTTATATCATTTTATAATAAATTACTTTTTATAATAAATAATCGAACATTTTTTTTTTCAGCATTACGCTAAAGATTTGTAAAAGATCTCATAACAAAAGCGAATTTTACAATGTTTTCCGCGATATCGTTTTCAGATAACTACGCACCGATTGTTGCGAATAGTTTTATTTTCTATCAAATCACAAAAGATGACGCGCGTACAACTAAAAATATAAAAACAAATATATTTATATAGATCTCCTTAATTATTTTTTAATTAAACCTTTTCATTGTTCTTCTTTTATTATATTTCTTTTTTTCGCATTTTCATTTATTTATTTCTTATATTTAGTTAATTACGAAGATTTTCAATAATTAGAATATTTAAATTATTAAATCATTGTCTGTTATACGTAGTTTTTAGAAAAAAATATCTATACAGTATAATATTTTGATGATTAATGATACAATAGTATTATATTAAATAATAATTATAATTAAAATGGTTAAAAACGAGTAGCGTTTGCATTTAATTTTCATACTTTAAATGAACAGTGTTTTCTTGTGTATCTTCTTTATCTCGAATAAGTTCGTTTTTAGAAAATATAATAATTCCACCTATAGGATTATATGATAACACGCAAAACATTTCTCAGTTCATGTTTCACTTAATTCAATGGTTACACACGAACAACTCGTTTTATTATTATTATTATTATTATGTCTGTGTCTGTGTGTTTGACTTGGTTATGAGCACAGAAACTGTTTATCTATCATAGAAAAACTAAATAATACTGGGTGAAACCGTATATGATTATTATGAGGCACGTATCTAAAAAAAGGCGTTTAATGCAATTGAATTTGAAATGCGAACAAATAAACAAAAATACAAACACGCGTGTTCGGTGGAATAAAAGAGAAAATAAAAATAAAAACGTATATGTATCTAGTCTAATAAAACAGTTCACAAAAGTGCCCGAGAAAAGAATTTACGCTTTTGTTTTTCATGAATTTTCCACTTGTCATAGAGTATTTTTTTATTTTTATTTTAATCGTATAACGATATACACAATATATTATACGTAAAACACAGTTCATAGTTAGGTCTGATGACGTACAGAGGTGTAGTGATAGAATGATTATCGTATCGTCCACATTATCTGCAAGTGGATTCGACAGTGATTTAAAACCGTCCGAACTGTCAAACAGAGCAACTGTTATTATAATAAGCTTTATGAAAAGTGTACATTTTGATTCAAGTGACGAAACTACTCGATGTAAACAAAAACAAAAATAAATCAATACAATAAACACTATAAGAATAGAGAGAGAGAGAGAGCTGTTAAGTATTCCACTGATGTCACTGTAATAAAACAAGTGGTCAAAATAATTAGGTTAACGTGTACGTTGAATATAAAAAAATGAGGATAATAATGTTTGTTAAATGAAAAAAAAAACGGTGTCGAGTAAATACAATTTTTAATTAATTTTCTTTGCTGAAACAATGTACGTCTTACGTCAGATAAAATTTATAGGAGCATTTCGTTTCTAGACATTTCAAACAATTTTTATTTAAATCGAACACGCAGTTGTGACCGATTATAAGATATAATTTTAATATTATATTTTCACGGGACAATTTAGGTATTAAATTGCGTATAAGTATATTATAAATATGACTTATAGCGGAACTAATACAGTATTGAATTCTAACGGTGTTTTATTATATATTTTTTTTAACACCATTATTTAAATTTTAAATGTATTAAACGTGTGAAACGGTAATTGTATACCGTTAAACGCACTTAACACAAGGCTGAACAATAACGAGTTACAAGATTAAAAAAGTCAAGTTACACAACGGGTCACTTTTTTTTATGTTAACTTCGCGTTCATTTATATATAATACAAATAGGTACATGTATCAAAAATAAGTTTAATCTTTATCAAACGATAAGCGTATACAAATATTTATACTTTCATAAACTATAAATAGTTATGTCAAAAAAAAAAAACGTAATTAAAAAACTCACCGAAATAGTATACGTTTTATTCTAAAAAAACTGTGTTTAAGATATATTTCTCTGGTATAAATTCTGATTTGTTGACATTTTTTTTTTATACCGCTTTTATTGAAAAGTTTTTTAATTCACTAAAGTCATGGTTCTTTTTTATACGTATATATTAGATTTGAACTCATTGAAATTAATCAAAAAGAGACGGTAATTTTTTTTGTTTCATATTTAATTGTTTTATAATTTAAACTTATAATGTGACTAGTTTAAAAAATACGGTCAAATTGCCTAGATCTATTATAATTACAGTTATTCAAAAAGATAAAAAGAAATTTACACTGGTCTCAAGGGTGAATAATTAACGTAAAACGTCTATAATTATTAATAAATATCAAGATATTTATTAATAATTATAGACTAAGGTCGATTCAAGACTTCAATTTCATTTTTTGTATGTTATTTCTTTGCAGAGTATAAATATTTAGTCTTTGAAAAAATAATTGAACGTGTTCATATAAAGTTACAATTTGTTTAAAAAAAAGAAAACCCCTTTTAAAATCTGTCAGTGACATTCTTAATCGCTTGATATTATCGTACAATATTTCTGAACTACGAGAAAAGACCGAAAAGGTCGAGATTTACATAACTTTGACAACTTTATGAAATTTATGATTCATGAGAAATTTTATCAAATTTTTTCTTAATGTTCAACTCGCATAAAGTATACTTTTGAATAATTTTATATAGTCAAGTTTAAAAAAAAAAAAAAATATTCACATTAATAGTTTTGCTCTAACGAAGCGGGCACGAAATGACTTATATATGACTATTATTATAGAAAACCATATTATATGACTTCGGGCGTAAATAATAAAAACAAAATTCAATAAAACATATTAAAAACGCGCCTTAAATTAACGTGTTTAATATATATTCTGATAATTCGGAACGGCAAAAATACATAATGCGCTGCACCTTTATAATAAGGTAGAAAATTAAAAATATACAAAACAACTGCTGCATAAATTAACAAGAAAATTAAAAAAAAAAAAAAATTATTATTATTAATGAAATCGGCTGTGAAGACAATAAATGGTAATTTTTTAACGCTTACTTCTTTTTTATTTAAATGTGTTATACGCATATATATGTATAAAATTAAATAATTTGCTGGACCGGATACGCGAAACAGAAGTATGAAAATGACGAGACACGACGAGTTACACGCGATTGTTAATTTTTTACACACCACATAATTTGACTTGAAAACATAACGGGTATTTCAAGTGTACCTACACAACGAAAATCCCGATAAATTCAATCAAAACCAAATTGATTTTCGTGTATATTGAATTGGAAAAGTTGTGGAAATTATTATTACATTCCATATACGGTACAAACGGAATGTGAGATAGTGCGTTTTACGTTTGAAACAGTACAGTGCACACGTGCAAGAAGGACGTTTTTTAGGACTCCGTTAAGACACCAATAATAATCGTGCAAATATCATAATTTTTTTTTAAACGGACATATATTTTCAATATGTTATAAAAATACTATAATAACACGTCTTCGAGAATCGATAAGGGGAATTTAGAGTTTATTATTATTATTATTATTATGAAATTATTGAAAAGAAAAATTACTTTACCGAGAAGTACATATTATTACGCGGACAGAATATTGTAACGCAACGTTTTCAGTGATGTCTGTCGGAAAACTTTCATACGATGTTGTTGTTATTTCACTAGGTATACCGTCATTGACGAGAAGTTATCGAGTGCGAAAAATCAATTCGAAGAACACACAATCCCCTTTTGCGTTACAATCGTTGATTCGTGCATTTTTTTTCAGAATTCGATTGACTACGTCAAACACATTTCATATACGGAGCCGAAATAATTTAAGAAAAATTCGTAAAAACGTAATTCCTCCCCCGTTTAGTATATAACATTTCTCATTAATAAATCAAACGTCAACACAACCACCACCGGCGACGCCGGTACATAATACTTAAAAGCTATTTTATAAAATGTTATGTATATAGGTACGTTATTCGCGCGCGACACGTTGGATATTATTTATTTAATTTTACGGATTATTATTATCGCGCGCGAAACGTTTGATTATTATTGGAATTTGAGTTCTAAATAGAAAAAAAAAAAATGATTATTGGAACGAACGAAAAGCAACGGTCGGCGGTCGGCAAATAATTCTCGGTACTTTAATTACACGCGAATATTTTAAAATTGCGTCAAGTTCAATGTTAGTAGTCACGGGGGAATACAAATTCCGAATACATTTCCGAGAGATTATAAAATGAATAATGAATGTATTAATTTCGACCGAATTCGAGTGTACGGTGGTGTTTTGGGGGAATTTTCTTGTACGGCATCACACTGCAGGATCGCGTTTTAATACGTAATACATGCACCAGCCTCCTCTGTTAAATTTCGAAATTTATTTCCAAATAATTATAACGGACGATGACGCATGATCGAGATAAAACGATTAAACGTTAACGTAACGTAAATCAGTTCGGAACAACTATATAGTGGAAGCAGTAAAAAAAAATATATATATATATATATTGCGTATTGGTCTGACGATTTTCCACTTTTTTTTTTTTTATTTATTTAACCAACAGAGATATTCTCGCGCATGAACAGAAACACTCGAATTGACGAATATAATATATATGTTATTTGAAATCGATTTATTTCTTATCCGGGGTTCGCTAATTTTTTTTCTACACAAACTATTGAGTTTGGCGTATTCTGTTTATTACGTTTATTCGCGTTCCATTCTGTTTTTATTTAATATTTTCCACTACGTATACCGCGTAAAAATATTTAATACGACGATATTAACGTAACAAAGTTGAATTTTATTATACAGGTAAGACAATATATTATAGTGATAATACGTATAACGTGCGGTTTTTTTTTGTACTCGAAATCCTCGATGATTTATTTGCAATTTAAAAAGATTTCTCTGATTTTCACGCACAGTTTACAATATCAATCTCACTTTGAAAACGTACGTATAGAAAAAAAAAAACGGTAGCGAGCCGCGGGCATTTTGTGGATATCGGCTTATAGTGAATTACTGTTTGATAAAGTTTTAGAGTTTTGTTTATTACTGTAAATCTGAAAGCGATGCGTTAAAATCATCGCGTTCAATAAAACGATTCTGAGCTTCGGCACCTGCAGCACATTGTCGGAAAATTTAAAACGGTAAAAAAAATCAAAAAAATCGAGACTTAGGATTGACAAGATTTTCTATAATACATTCGAAGTAACGTAGGACCCCACCTCTAATGTCGTATACAATTTTCAGCTCTTAAAACCAAAAATCACTCCTTTTATGAATTTTTTTTTTTTTTACGTATATAAATGTATTATACACGTTCGGTGTAAATTTCAAGCGTCTAGGGTCATTATTTCGGTAGTTTTGTGCCGCGTTCAAAAACTATTGAGAAAATAGTTTTTATCCTCTCGATTTTCCGGGTATAGTTTTGAATTACGCATAAGGAAACTACTACGTTGAGAAAATCGAAAAACGTTTCGAATAAAGTACCGGCAATTCGCTACCGGAACGCGTGACGCACGATCATCACGAGCACTTTTTCTGGTAGAAAATTTGTATAGAGGAAAAAAAAAATAAAAGTCACTGTAAAACCCAATAGCTTCCTCGCGTTTCGCTCAGAATGTAAAAAATAAAAGAAAACCCAAATCCCTCCTCCATCCCGTGTTATTTCTAATTTATACGATAGTATATAATATTACAGTGCCGTAGATGCCAATTTTTCTTTTCTGGGGAGGGGTTCAAAGGAAATTTCGAAATAAAATATATATATTTTTTTTATTAAATTTGTATTCACTGAGTAATTTTTAATGAAAGAATCCCATAATATTACAAAACAAAGTCAAGTCGCCGATATTGTTGCATAATACATCTAAAATAATTTCTTCCGCAGCATCAATCGTTATTGTATACACGATTTTTACGAAGAGTTAAAAATTATACGAGTTTGTATAAGAGTTGAATAGTTTCTCTTTCTCGTACAGAATTTTGTGTCCCGTTTTCTACAATCAAGTAAAAACAAAAATCAATATTTCTTATCAATTATTTACATATATTGTATGCGTTCACATACATATGGAACAAAAATTCTGAAATTGGGGCGCTCCCCCCCCAGAGAGGCGTAACAGAGTTTTTAAAAAACGAAGTTTTTGTGAAATTTGCACACCTCTGAATGACAAAGAAAAAAAATTATTAGATAGGAGTCTATAATGTTTTTTTTTAAATTTAGGAATTTTCGAATTTTTAAATTTTAGGACTATGCTTGCGCTTGCGAAAATGATATCGGAACCTTACTTGGTACGTTTGCTCGAAGAAAATCGCATGAGATTTTCAATGGAATGTTCTAATTTTAAAGACCAATATAGTTATCAGGAGATATGGCCAGTCAAAGTAATATTCAATTTACTTAAATAAAAAAAAAAAAAAAAACGGGTAAGTATGATATCATATTATGGAATTATTAAAAATACAAATTGGTAAAAATTTGGTGTAAGTAACTTAGACGTAAAAATAATAATACGCGATCAAGTAATTTTTTTTTTTTTATAAGCTTTTACAGGCCATTAAAGCCTTTTGCTGCTACTACCAAATTCTTCCATCTGACTCTGTTATCTGCATCCTGCACATACTTGCTGTTTCCTCCACTTGGTTCAGACTTGTCTTAATAGCCGATCTAACCAGCGCTGGCGTGGTCTGCCTCTAGGACGTGTTTTATTAAGATTTGTGACTATTATTTTCCTCATCGGACTATCTTTATCTCTCCATATATGTGCCCGGCACATTCCAGTCTTTTTGAGACAATATAACATCGTGAATAATACGCGATCGAGTAATAATTGAAATAAATGCCCCGAGACTTTTTTTGATTTTATTTTTACAAAATCTTCAAAAAAAAAATAAAAATTTCCACTCTTCGTTTACCTGTAACCATAAAAGTGTATTGGGCTCCGGCAGCCCACTCAGTCTCACCCCCTTTAAATCCGGCCCCGATTAAACTGCACCGCGGCGTTTTTTCGAACATTTATAAACCATATAAAAATACATTCAGCGTTAAATGATCAAATGAAACGTCGGTTTTGTTTTCGGAACGAACGCGATTTTCCCCGGAAAATTTCACGGTCGTGGTGGGGGGGGGGAAAAGAGAGCCGGCGTTACGCGGTCTGTTCGGCGGCGCGCGGCCGACAACAGATAGTGTGCCGATCGTTAAGGGCGAACGCCGCGAAACGCTGAAAACGAAAAAGGAGGAGGCGCGCGCGCCGCGCGGCCAGGTGTAAACGTTTCGGCGGCGGCGAGTGTGCGACGGGCGCGCAACAGTGTTGTTTTGAAAAGCTCTGTGCGACGACGACCACGACCGCGGTGCCGTTGTATGATAAATATACACTGCACAAATAACGGCGCGCGCGCGTCCCCTCCCCCAACGACGAGACGAGTTTTTTTTTCGGTGGCTAATTTTTTTTTTTCGTTTTTGTTTTTCGTCTTCCGCATCGGCAACGGAATTTGTTTTTTTTTTTGAAATTTTCACTGCGCTCTCTCTCTTTCTCTCCGTTTTAATTGAAAAATTTTTTATCGAAAAACCGTCGTGAAATATTATTTAGATTTCAATTTCTCTCTCTCTCTCTCTCTCTCTCTCCGTCTCTAGCGCGAGCGACCGCGATCGTACGGACGTTACGGCGGTGGATCCCTCCCCCCCCCCGCCCACCACACCCCGACGACGAGTAAGTACTGCACACGCGATGGTTTCGTTATAAAATATTTGGCACGACGCGAAAACGCGCGCGTATCGACGACCGGCGGGGAAACGCGGATTCGAAGAAAAACGTTTGGATTTATTGAAAACAATAACGGAACTGTAAGTAATTTTTTTTATTATTATTTTTTTCTCATACTCGTACTGCGTTCGATTCGATCAAATATTAAAACACTCGGGACAGAGTATTTTTTTTTTTTTTTTATTAACAAAGGTTTGCAAACAATTCGTACCAATACGATTATTGGTGGAGGGGGAAAAAAAAAGAAGTTTTATAAAGACGCGATTCATCAGTACAATACGCGGTTACTAGTAACTAGAGTTACCTTAAAAAGACTAAAAAAAAATGTTAGAAAATGACCTAAAAATTATAAAAAAATGAATTTAAAAAAACAAATTTGAAAATAAACTTAAAAATCAATAATAATAATAATAATAATAATAATAATAATAATAATAATAATAATAATAATAATAATAATAAAATATGTATATATATATATAAACGAGCGAAAAAATATTCAATTAAAAAAAAAAAAAATTATTAATAAATAGATCTAGAAATTTGTTTTAAACAGTAAAACAACTCAAATTCAAATTTGAGTTCCAGCGTATACGTCATTTTTTATTTATTCGGTTTAAAGATATTTTCACGCTGTAATAACGAATATCGGATATATTATCACAAATACTAATAGATTCCTACTAGATATTACAGGCATAGTCTCTCTCAACTATATCTTACTATGCGGTATTGGGTTCGTTCGATATTCTTTATTTTGTCGTCGAAAAACCATAGTAATAAATTATATTACTTTTCCAGTATCGGTGGAGTAGGTAATCGAGTTCGTCGCGGATATAAATCCGGGTTTTGAGACGAGACGAAATTATTATACAGACGGTACGAGAAAAAAAAAAAGCTTAAAACACATAAAAACGAGTTTAAATGTATATACAACGTAACGTGTGTAAAAATGACTTTAAAAAAAGGAAAAAAAATGCTTTTGAAAAAAATGCAATTTAGACGAAAAATGCGAAAAAAAACTCTAAATCGTTATATAATGAAACAAATTTGTAGCTCGGTTAGCGTTGTATAGCACTTAAAAAAAAAAAAAATGCAAAAGTCATCAAAATCCTATCTCTAGTTATTACATCTTTACAGAAACAATAACGTCTCGTGCGCGAAGTAAATTTAAAGTAGAGAAAAAAAATGGAAATTTTTTTCTTCTTCTTCTTAGGAACATTAACAAAGAATATATATATTATTTTGTAAAGTTTTTTTTTTGTGTTGATAAATGAATTAAAATAAACTGATATACAAAAAAAAAAAATTACGCGTATTTCACAGCGTAAACCTCCGGCACTGAGCCAACGATTATTTCTTTTTAATATATGTATATTAAGTCAGTTTAAAATAGTTTAATCCTTAAAAATATACACGCGCCTATATACCGCTATAACATATATATATATATACGATTTTATAAAATTAAAAGATTAAAATCGTATATTTCACATTAAATACCGTTTGACCGTAATTTTTTCTTTTTTTAAATCGAAAATTTCATACAGACATTCCGCGTTATACGTTGTGCAAACATCATAACAGATTCGAATCGCTAATTAATAATTATATTTTAATTAATTTTCGTTAAGAGCAGCGGAACGTTTCCTCCGTCATAATATTTTAGAAAACTTGGTTTATAAATTGTTTTTTTTTTTATATATAAAACGTAGGGATTGAACAGTAAAACCTATTGCTAACGTTTTCAAAAAAACGTTAGTAGAACAATTTCAAACTGACTGCGAGTGTTTAAAAATTAAACACTGACGGTAATAAACGCGTTCTCGTCAAATTAATTACGTCTACACGCGTGCACACCTATACTTATATAAGAGTTAAAATCCATTAAAATATTTAAACGAAAGTCGTTTTTCAATTACACCACCAGTACACCGTCGAACAGTTTGTTTATATTTTTTATAACGTAGGTTTCAAGGGGTTACCGCGTCCATATATTATTCAGAGGTTACGCATACAAACATATATATACATATATATATATATATATATATATATATATACGAGTATACGTATATGTTCGAGAAGTCTATTTGGTGAATTCGTCGAATGTTGTAATAAATGGCGCAGTTGGTGATTTTCACATGACCCCTTATATACACTATATCTTCTACTACAATTTCGTATAAATTTTGCATTTCGCTCTCAAAAAAAAAAAAAAACGATTTATTTCTCTTAAAGAATTATACGTTAATAATAATAATAATAATAATAAAATGAAAAACACCATTCACCTTTTTTTTTCTTCTTCTCCTAAAAGAGAAAGCGTCAGACGAAAATAAATTATAGACATCACATAAAATATAAACTTTTAAGAATTTTTCGAAAGAATACATTTTAATAATATACGAACGTGTAGATATATATATTATTCGGGAAACGTAAACTTTTTTAATAATCCGGACAAGACAACGGGATTACCTCCTAACATATAATAACACTAATTTCGCAGACCCGCCGCACTCAAAGAGTCGACCGTGTGGAGGAAACAATAATGCAGGTTATTGTAATTTTTTTGTTTATATTGAACACCGCCGCGAGTGTATAAAAATATACACGCTGCACTGCAGTAGTTGATCGCGTCGAATTTCATCAACTCTTTACATAAATATTATAACACAATATTAGTGGGGTCGCGCGATGAAAATTTACAGAACCGGATAAAACACGTTATTATCAGTTTTGCAAAATTAAAAAAAAACCGTTCTGTAAAATAATTAAATAGGTCGGTACATCGGTTATCGAATAGACAATTAGTATTGCGTAGATCCGATTTCGGTTCTATATAATTCGCCACAAGTTGTAACTTGTATGTACAAGTTACCAAGCTTTTTAAGGTTCCACACTGTGTCTTTTGCTCGACTGACATTCGGTCATAACCGAATACCGGCGCGTGGATTTTTTTTGTTAAGTCTCAATATTCTTCTCGTTTTTGTACGTGACACTCCTTTTCGGAACCTGCGAAGGGGGATTTGAATCATTATTATTATTATTTTTTTTTTTTGCATTGTCCTAGGTCGTCTTCCTTCGGGGGCTTCCTTTTTTTTTTGCACGCGAACAGTATTGATAGCTCTCCCTCATAATATTCTCAATTCATCTCGTCCTGTTATTTTTATAACCAACCTTATTATTTTCACTTCGTTTGAATATTTTCTTTCCTATAATTTAGTACTAATTCATTTATCTATTGTTTAACGCCTTTTAATTCATAATACATAAAATCTATATTCTATTTAACTTTCTGTTTTATATGTTCTCGTTTTCGTCCCTTAATTCTATGTGTACTATTTAATATTTACGTTTATGTACATATCATATTTTAAAATTAAGCTTTTTATTCAAATAAAGCTTTCAAAAAAAAAAAGAAAATTATCATATTTGTTATCACGAAAACCCATTAATTTATAATTTTCATATTTATTTGTCGTTTTCTTGCCCCGTCACTTTTCGTACTCAATATTTTTAATACGAGTAATTTAAATTGCAAATTCGAACTGTAACCGTATAAAGATAAAACTTACAACTACGACAACGTAAAAATCTTATCTCTGATAATGTATACACACACACACCATTTACCGAGTAAGTGGTTATCACCACATTAATAGATACTATTTACGATAATATTCTCTCAGGAAACGCGATTCGTTCTATAACTCGTAATATAATATACCGATCGTAGACATATTAACTCACGGACCGCGCATTCCACACCTCCCGACTAGTCGTTATCAGTTACATGTAGAGTAAGAGAGATCGTTGACATAAAACACGCGTATGAGAGTGATACGGGTTGGGAATTACATGGAAAAAAAAATCCATTTATTTCTTTTCCACGTATTATTTACATAATCAGTAAACAAAAAAGAAAGTGACAGCAGACCGTCCCAACTCGTATCTCTGTCTCTTTTGCTCCATATCGACCCCCTGACTCTCTCTCTCTCTCTACGCGCGGTCCATGAGTTAATATGTCTACGATACCGATAACTTTATCGTGTAAACAGAACTGTTTCGGCATGCGATCCCCCCGAGCGTTATATAGAGAGCTCTGAAAATTGAAAAAAAAAATTTTTTTTCTTACCATTATTACATTATTCAGGTATATTTATGAAAATATAAACGCTGTTAAAAAGTTTCGACGGCGGATATATTACGGATTCACTCAACAACAAATTGACGATCGTTACCTCCGAGTTTATTTCAATCTAATATATTACAATAAATATAAGTTTACGGTATACGCTTAATTAAATATGAAAAAAAAAAGGAAAGGAAATTACCATAATCCACCCGCGCGCATTTTCCCCGGGGTAATATATTACTGGCGCTCGAACGTATATTTTCAATTAAATACCATCGACATAATAATGTAATAACTGCAATTTTTTTTTTTTTACCATCACGTTCCGAATCGTGGAGTGTGCGTACAGAAACGTTATTTTATCCGTTTGCGTTAATTTTTTTTTTTACTCGTTTTATAATTTAATTGTTCGTTTTTTACTCCACCTACAACAGAATGCATATATACTTATACGCGAGCGTATACCTTTTAGATTCTGAGCGGAGCGAGGTATGTGTATATTGGTTTTACAACGATGCGCTTTTTTTTCTGTTTTATGTCTGTACCCAAAAATTCTACCAGAACGAGTGTTCCGATCCTTTACCTTCAGCGAATCGCATCTTGTCGGTACTTCAAAAGGGTCATTTTTCGATTTTCTCAATACTTTTTCCAAACGTAACGAAAAAAAAAAAATCTACGGAAAAGTTACATAATAAAAACCCGGTAAAAACGCCATTCCGTCGAAATCGATTGTCGTTATTTCTTTCTTTTAATTTTTGACTGTTTACAGAGATTATAATAGGATTTGGAGGTTTATTTAATTCATAAAATTATTCTGTTATATACCCAAAACATTACACCGGAGCTCCGTTCAGAATATCGTTTTGTCGAACGCGATATGATTTGAATCGCGTTGCTTTCAAATTTATAGCGATAACAATATATCACTATGCAGTGGCGTATTTACGGGGGATATGGGGGTCATATCCCCCCTCCCCGGAAGGTTATTTAAAACAATATTTTGTTAATTGTATGAACGAAAACGAATGATAATAAATTTAATTTTGGAAAAATAAATAAATAAATCAAATTTTGTACACAAATGACAAACGTCTGTTTACATACAACATGTATATAATAATATCAATATATGTGTATAATAAATACAATAAAAATATCTGTTAAAATTTGTATATTCCCTACCGTGGAAAAATCCTAGATACGCTACTGACACTACGTATGTAAAATCTTTATCGGCAAGTAATTCACTCGAGCGACATTCGCGGCTCGTTTTTTTTTTTTCCCCCACTCGTTTTAATTTTTTTTTCTTCGTTTTTTTTTACACCACCTACAATATGATAATATATTTACACGCGAGTGTATACGTTTTTAAAAAATGATTTTTTAAGTAACACCAAGCCGATTTTCGCGGCTGAAAATTTGTTCTGCGGAAAACGTTTTTGCAGGCACCGCCGCCGATTAAACTTTCACATATTATTATTTATACGTGCGCAAATATCGTATACTTTAGAAGTGTCTGCGCAGTGTTGGCGGACGGAGTGGACGGACAATATTTCAAAGTTTTTCTCGCATAAACTTTGCACCACGGCCCTTTCATCCCTCCTGCAGTCTTTGGAAGCAAATAACCTTATGACGCGCAGAATTTATCGGTAAAATCACGGGCGAGAGCGCGCAGGGAAAAAGTGTTATCCGGCAGAAATATTATTATATATATATATATATATATATACAGAAAAAGACATCGGTGTGCCTGTCTATGTAAACACACCGCTCGAATTGTGGAAAAATAAAAAAAAAGAAAGGGCACTCCAAGATTTAGAAAAAAAATAATAAAAATATGCGTCCTTTACAACGTTTCAACCCGACCCGTTGTGAGTTCGCCCCCTTCTACCATTCGTCTTCATCGAATTATTACAATATTATAATAATACGATTACAATGAATATATATTTTTTTCTTCTTCAAAACTCGTCGTCGTTTTTATTAACGTATAAAAATCAATGATTACATTAAAAATGTACTCAGCTGTAGCTGATTCGGTATCTAATTATAATTTTAAATAAACGACATTCTATATAGAATTGTCGGTATAAGTGTGATTTTACTTTTGTATTTTATATTCAACGCGACTTTACAAAATTACGTTTTAACGAAATAACGCGTCCCCCAAGGGCGTACTTAGGATTTTTTTTTTTTTTTGCGAGGGGGGGGAGGCTAAATAAAATTATTTTTAGACATTAATACGATTTATTTAATATACACAGAAATCCCGATTAAAGTGATACGTAATAAAATTACAAAAATATTTAAGAGGTCAACCGTTTGGGGAGGGCTTAAGCCCGTTAGTCCCCCACCCCTCGCCTTTGGATGCGCCACTGGTGCCACCCCAAGTTCCGACGAAAACGATTTTGAAGTGGCGCTCTCAAAATATGGGGAAAAAAAAAATTAGTCGAAGAAGAGCGCTCCACACCACGTCCTCCCCCTCGCCAATTCGAGCACTCCGACTATAAACGATACGCCGTGTCGCGGAGACAATATTTACTCGAAATTCGATTACGGTCGGTAATAATGCGCGGCTCGCTCTGCAGAGAACAACGGTCGACCAGGTATTATCATCAGAAGTAGTAGTGGAGTCGTTCGTGTATAAATATATAATTTCATCCACCGCGGCGATTCAATATACTCCTCTCGGCGGGCGCGTGTATTACCGCGACATTATTATACGTTCTCGAGATTTCGCGAACGGGTTACGATCGAAAAGTTTTAAATAGTTTTCGGTATTGTTGTACAAGTGCAGCGTACAAACTTTCGCCATTAAACCACTGCCGGGGAGAATCACCGACGCCTCTGCAGCATCAGCAGAGTATAGGTCGTTCGATAACAATATATACATATATTATGTACGACGGTGATTATTATTAAAAGGATAGTTAAAAAAAAAAAAAAATCCTCTTTATATAGAAACGACTCGTGTATCGACGACACGACGATCGAACAAATATCTGATGTACATATTCCGAGACACGCACGCTCTCAACTGCGGTCGCCGCGGTTACCGCAACCGTAAACACTATAATATGTTCTTCGATTAATTCGATCAACCGAAGGCGTTTATTATTTTATCATACGCGATTCGTCGTTGTATTACTGTTGACGTTGTGTCGATTAACGGGCGTGACAGTTCAATTTTACTGAAATTTTACTGTCTGTACGTATTACGGCAAACAAACAATAATATTAATAAACGGACGAACCGCGATCGTTATATCCCGTGCAAATATTCGATTAAAAATACGTTGTGGTTTTCTATTTCTTTTTTTTTTTTGCTGTTACGAATATTTTGCGCTATATTGCGCACTGCAATCCCAAAACATCTGTATAACTACTATATGTCATTAGATCTTCAGAAATTTTTTTTAGTAAACACATATAATCGTAATATTCAACACGATTATCGATTAGGTATATAGTTTTTTTTTTTTTTAATCTTTATTATAACGAGAGACACAAATGAAAATAAAACGTTTTTACTTTTATTACAAATCACCAATCGACGGATTAGTCCTTTACGACGAGTTAAACCACTTCGTCATAATTATTACTCGTTTAAGAAACTATAGTTTTAAGATTGTGATGTTCATACGGTTCCTATTGAGGAGGGGCTGTTTAAAAAAAAAAAAATGTATTACAAATAAATTATAATTCGTAATTTACACGTATTTTTTTTTTTTGTTAATAACAATTTGATTACAATAATTTAATCGAAAATCCACATAAATTCGTTTTGATTTTCGTGTTTTCGAGGAAATCTGATTTTAAACCGATAAAATAACTGTTATAAAAATATGATCTACAATATACTATTAGTGTGTATTCGGTATGTGCGGGAATGCAAATACGTGTTAATTTGCAAGAAATTAATTTAGATTATTTTCTAAAAGGAATGGTAATCAATATAATAGCAATATCGTTTACAATACGATATAGTCTTACTACAAATAGAAAAATGTATACCTATATAATATATTATATTAAATACACGCGTTTATAAAATTAAAAATCGCTTTCATGAACGTTATCTAGTTGTACACATCACTTGTGAATTAAATCGATTAATTATGATCGATTTATTTTTTTTTTGGTGATGAAAATATGGAGATTTTTTTTTTTTTAGCAACACTACTCTTAAATGGCTATTCGTTTTTCTAGCCTATAATAAAATATTATTTTATACGTTTTATTGGAAAATTAAACATAATTATTAACACATAAATATCTTACAATTGATTCCATAAAATTATTTATTTTACGAGCGCTCTGCGATTTGTGATGAAAAAAAAAAGTTTTATTGAACGTTAGGTATAATATTTTTAAGGGCGAGTACACGTTTGTAAAACATTATTCGACAGAAACTCGTCTAGTGAAAAACGTGCGGTGTTCAACGAAAATCGATACTGTTGTATCGACGACGGCAGGAGGCACTGGCGAATAAAAATCATATTTTCCCTCGGAACACCACAAATAATGACTGCTGCGCGCGTATACATTTATGTGTTTTACGTGACTCGAGAATGTCATATACGTGCGATAAGCGTATACAGTTTACAGGATTTATACAAAGTTTATGAGTAGGAAAAAAAAAAACGTATCGATTATTATACTGAATACACTCGCTCGTAGATGTACGTTAAACAATAATATGTCGACTCATTTAATGGAAATAAACACATTTTTTTTTTTACTTTTAAAAACCCCGTACTTTTACCGAGGCTATTCACACTCGAACGGGCTCGTTGGATTTTTATAATAACTCTGAAATCATTCCGGAATTAATTTTGCGAATTGTATTCCGCGAGTACACCTCGTGCGCGCGTTTCCAATCCGCACCGGAACGATTTCGAGAAACGCGCGTACTATTTTAAGTGTGAAACGTGTCCGGCGATGTCAACGGTGGCGACGACAACATCGGAAGCGACGGTTTCAAAACGAACGTCCCGCGCAGGACCGTCGTCTGCAGCAGGAGAATCGAAATTCGTTCCATTTCCAACCTCTCTGACATCAACGCACACTAATCCCAACATATATATATATTTAGCCGCGGCACACTCGGACATCACTGACTAGTATTTATTGATATTATCCGTATATCGGTAAATTACTATTGGAGCGAACAATTTCTAAACGAAAAACTCGTGTAAAATCGCAATTTAATTAATTTTTTTATTACGAGTTTCGTTTTTACATAATACTTCAACAGTTATAGACTATACCATGCACATATACCATACTGAAAAAACACCCAGTAGAAGCAATAAAATTTGATCGTAGTTCTACGACCGGTAATGCGGTGGGCGTACGCGTAAGACGGTAAAATCATTGTCGACCAGGAACATGGAATTTCTTCGAGGGTCTTAAAAAGTAACATTTTTTTCCGTGTAACTACAGTGGTACGTGAAAACAACAAACGAGTAGGGTCACACTTACTCGAGGGTTGATGTGTAGAGCACACGTAGGAGATTCGTTGAGCGAAAGAAGATACGCACGAGCAGGGACGAGGTTGTGTCCAACACGAAGTGTGGTAAATTACACAATTTGAGCCTTACACAGGAACCAGAAAAGTTTTTATTACAAATACGTTAAATTCATCGATATGACGGAAAAAAACGGTTACATTATCATTGAAATAATTTCATTCTCCTCCGGAGTAGAACGAGTAGCACACCCTAGGTGTCTCGTTCCTGCACGTTCTTCGGTCGTAATAATTTGTAATTTTACACCGTTTATCAAAACAGCATACGAGTCAGCTGGTTAGTTAGCCGGTGGTAGGATTGCCGGACAAGATGCGATCGAAGTCCGGTCGGGAAACGCGCTGCGGACTTTAAAGCGGTATAATTCGTCATATAACCGCGTGTGCGACCGCGGATCGATACATTTCGCGAGAACAGTGTATAGTTGCGAACCGATGGACTGCGAATTTCAGACTCAAATTTTCGGAATTCGTATTCGGTCAGACCGAGTGAAATCAATCGCGCGCGGACGAGGATGGACTGATGGATGACCATTAAAAAACCGAACGATACGTCGTTCGGAATCGGCGTATTTTCTCCACACACACACACACACTGACCGACACGACCGATAAAAATCACGAAAAAAACCTGCTCTTCCCTTACTTCCACATAAAAAAAAAAATGTTTTAAACGACGTGCGATTGATGGAGCCACACTGTTATACGAGGACGTCATAACGCACAGATTTATTTTTTCTATTTGGCGCGTGGTGCGGTTTTTTTTTTATCTCCCTTTAGTGACGTTTTTTTTTTTGTGAAATTGCTCGCTGCTGCTGCTGCTGCTGTAAGTATTCCGGAACTTTGTTCGGTACCCCGCCGGAATATCGCTGACGACAGTCGAGATTATTACTGAGCGGATAACGGTCCGACATCAAATCTGATATGCTAACTAATAAAGTTCGTAATTATTGTTATGCAAATATTCAGTTTACTGCGCGTCGGTCTTGGACGTTACGACGAATAACGAGTTTGAAAAAAAAATGTTTCGAGTTTGCAGCAGAGTAAAAAAAAATCGTCCAGTATAATTCGAACTCAAGACTAAAAAAAAAAAATCATATTTTTATTATATGTGACGTGGTTAAACCGAACCGAATCCCGCGACGGTGTCGAAGAGACTACAGTAAAAGCGTACTATTGTATTGGAGACGTGTTTTATTTTAAGGATATTGAAAGCGGACGTTTTCTCGCTTCGTCTTACACACACGAAACATAGCAAAATAGACGTTTCCTATACTTGCCAACGTGCCGATCGATCATCTAGTGGTGCGATAAGAAATTCGAAAACGGATTTGAATTCGTCCTGAAGTCTACTTGAGATCGATTTTACGACATTTCTAATTTTTTTTTATATTAATCCTTAAAAATCAATCGAACCAATTTAAAATACAAAAAAAAATCCTAATAATCGATTTTTGAAGGTCTTAAAATAAAAAAATATGAAAAAAGTCGTACTACAGTCAAATTCACGAGCAATTCAAATCTGTGTTCAAAATTCTATGATCACACGGTACGTTGTAAGTAGGAAACGTCTATTCTGCTGTGTTTCGCGTGTGTAAGACAAAGATAGAAAACGACGTCCATGAACTCGGCCCTACCATTCAATTTTTTTTTAAAACTCACCCCAATGAAAAATATTCGTAAAAACTTTGATAATGATTTGCTAACTTTGGAAATAAATTTGCTATTATTTGCTAACTATTTGCTAACTTTTGGCAATAATTTTATAAAAAAAATGTTGAATGGGTGGGCCAAGTTCATGGACGTTAGAAAACGTCCGCTTTCAATCCTCTTAGTTATTTTCTTCTACAGACCGCACTCGCCGTCGGCCACGTCGGCTAATAACGAAATCGCAATCGTCCGAATAATAATAATTAGTAATAATAATAATAATTGGTAGCAATTTAACAACCGTATACGATTGTGTTTTTTCACACGCGCACAGCCGTATAATTGGAATGTTTTTTTAAAAATAATTGTTCAATTCCAAGCACTCAATTTTTAACAGCAATTTGTCGATTCTATATTAATTCGTTTTCAAAACACAGATATGTACGTTGTACTCGCACGGCCATTGTACGAGAAGTATTTAGCTAGAGCAAAAAAAAAAAAAAAATGAAAATATTAAAAAAATTATCTAAGTCGATCGTTTTTGGGGACAGTTTCAAGAAAAATAAAAATCGCATCAATTCCTCCGTCTTCTGTACGTTCGGTTTACATCGACTTCTCGAGTTTTGATTAATAATAATGAAACGGAAAATATTTAATTCTTCTATTTTTTTCGAAGCTTCAAATTATTACAATATTTTGTACCTATATCTGTTTTCTGCGAATGAATATATAAAATTTCGTGTTTTTTTTTTTGAAATTATTTTTATTAATTTTTCATAACACACGGGAGTACAATATACGACTCGACCGTTATTTTTGAAACTATATACTAAAATATTAAATATATATATATATATACAAAAGTATAATATTACGCGTATACAAAGTCAATGAATGGACACCGTAAGTATAATTCATCATGTCATATCAATAGGCAAACACTGTATATATAAAGTCAGACAATTACGATACGCTTCGGCTTCATATACGCGGTATAATATATTATGTTTTCACACATGCAAACATATTTATATTCGTATTATATATACACGCATATACGTCATATAACGTAATTTATTATATATATATATGCATTGTCTCAAAATTATGATGAATGTTTTGTGTGTGTGTAAGTCGGTAAAGTATTATTATTATTTTTTTTATATATAAAACGTCTATAGGCAACACATTTCTAGGCGGTATCTAAAATCTTCGCAAATTTATTACTCATAGGAACGGAGTGGAAAAAAAATAAATATCAAACAATATTTATACACACTAACGAATATAAATCTGCCCCAGTTCCCTACAATAAAGCGATTTTTCGCTATAAACCCGTTACTGCGCATTTATAACCGGCCGTATCCCAAACGAATTTTTTGTCTCCAGCTACACAAACCGCATTCAACTCCGAACTACATAAACGTAGCAATATAACATCGACGATCCTGACAATGTCAAAAGAATTTAACGAAGACGAATTCGCACATTTGTGACTTATTATGAAAAAAAAAAGAGTCCTCAGTACCGTCTCATTAATAATGAGTCTATTCCTCTGTTGGATGGAATTATAAGTACATTTTAATTTTAATTTATAATTAAAAAAAGGTAGCGAGCCGCGGAGTGTTGTGGATATCGCTCAAGTGAATTACTCGGATAAAGATTTTTTTTAGAGTTTTGTTTTTATTACAAATTTGAAAGCAATGATAAATCATTGCGTTCGACAAAACGATTCTGAGCAGACCTCCGGTGTAATATACTTTGTATATTTTTTGTACAAAATTAAAGTAATGTACGTCTGACGTTGTGTCCAAATTTTAAGTCAAAAAACTCAAAATTAACTGTTTTATGAATGAAAAAGCTCAAAACCTAAAAATAGCTATAAATAGCCTAAAATTAAATGAAACTATTTGGACATTTTTTTGAAGTTGTATAGTACAAAGACACAATTTCGTTGAAAACTTCAAGACAACAGAATGATTGTTTTCGAAATTATTATAGCGAA
Organism: Slavum lentiscoides; assembly: GCA_032441835.1. Taxonomy (NCBI): domain Eukaryota; kingdom Metazoa; phylum Arthropoda; class Insecta; order Hemiptera; family Aphididae; genus Slavum; species Slavum lentiscoides. Next base: position 9,692,144 of record CM063713.1, read on the forward strand.
AAAGCTATACGCGATATTGACGAAATCCCATTTTTAGCGGTTTTTCGTCATTTTTCGGTAGTTTATCGCGTCGCGTTAAAAAACTATTGAGAAAATCGAAAAACGATCCCTCTAAAGTACCAACTAGATGCGAATTGCTGCCGGAAACAAACCGTGACCGAAGAGATCGGAGCACTCCTTCTGGTCAAAAATCTGTACACAGGATGGAAAAATAAAATAAACATCATTGTAAAAACAATAGATTCATCGCTCCGCTCAGAATCTAATAAACATTTACAATTCGGAATTTCCTTTTGAAAATTCCAATTTTTTTTAAATTCGATATTTCCTTTTGGAATTGAAATGATGATCGTTTCCTCGGTGTGTGTGTGTGTGTGTGTGGTTGCGCGGCATTGAAATTCGAGGCCCCGTAAAATCGTCGAGCATTTACAACAGACAATTATTTCGGTAAATTGTACAAGATTACATAGTAATAACGCCACGTGCCTTAATACTGCAGTACATTTAACCGCATTGTGTTCCCTAAATTCAAATACACACAACAATCCATTTGTACCTCCATACGTTAATCTCTATAAATATATTATCCTGCAGTATAATCCAAAACACAAACGGTGTAGAGACTTATTAATATGGATTAAATAGGAGTAAAAAATTCTCTTGCTCAAAACCATTACTCCTGCAGTAGCAGAGACGACCTAACATTAACTAAAAATCTAACGTTTAATATTATTTCGTTAATTTTTTTTTTTTTTTTAATTGGCGTTTGTCAATATATACGTCACCATTTAAAAATGTATTTTACAACTTTCTTCGTGTTCCTGTTTAAAGTAAATTTCTTTTTCTCCGTCCTTTATACAATTACAATACAAATGGTAAAACTTTATTACAATATACAATGTATATTATACATAAATATAAGTATATTACGCGTACGTTTTTTTTTTTTTTTTGAAGAAACCGTTGAAGAAGTTGATTAATTGAAATTGTATGCCGTCGAGTTTTTCGAAAACCCACTGATAAAACCCTTCAAGAATGAAAGTTTATTCCGTTTCGGAGAAACGACAATAACAATATTTGTAATATATATAGGTGTACACAAACAATTGATGGAAGAAAAGTTTCTACGTCAATATTTTAAATCCATATAGTGTAGAACTCAAACACTGTTTACAAAAATTGTAATTGCGTACAATCCAAAAATAGAGAACGTTCTATTACGTAACACGATTTTCTTTGAAAAGTTATAGTGTTTAGCATAGGCGTAGACGAGAGGGAGGTTTGGGATTCGGATTCCCTCCACTGATTAACATCACCCAACGGGGGAAAAAAAATTGCACTATCGAATAGAAAAAAGAGATACCGAACCGCGGGGTGTTGTGGATTTGATGGTTTAAGTGAATTACTTGGATAACGATTTTAGGGTTTTGTTTTTATTTTCAATTTGAAAGCAATGATAAGTCATTGCATTCGATAAAACGATTCTTACTTTTCTCGTAAATACAGTCTAAAATTACATATTTGGTGAAAATTTCAGGTTATTCTATGATTATTAGTTTCAAAATTACGAAGAAATAAACAACGATCGATTAAGACGAAATCGCACTTTTAGCGTTTTTGAGTTATATTTTTTAGGTGCTTTTGAGAAAATCGAAATATGACCTCTCTAAAGTACCAACTAGATGCGAATTGCTGCCGGAAACAAACTGTGATCGAAGAGCACTCCGTCTGGCCGAAAATCTGTACACAGGATAGATAGAACAAAATAAACATCACTGTAAGAACAATAGATTCATCGCTCCGCTCAGAATCTAAAACTTACTAATTATTAGTTATAGACAAATAAATAACAGACATTTATATATAAAAAAACGGATTTTTTTTCTACTATATAATTATATATAGAATTTATGCAGTATATAATTTATATTTGCAAATTTTTATTATTGTTAATATAACGAGCTTCGTTTTTTTTTCTCGCGTCACTAAATGTCAGCTCGGAAATAAAAATAATCTTGCTCGTTGATGTCACAACATAATATGCGCATACACACACTGCAAGCTGTATTCTTGACATAGGTAACACTATATAGGCTAAGACAGCGTTTTACTGGATCAGCAGTCTTTACGAATACTTATCGGAAAGTCGTTGAACCACAATAAAAATAGGTTAAATTAACTCTTATAATTATAAAACCTTTTTGTAACTGTTAAATTTACAAGAAAAACGTGAAATTTACTAATCGCTTTTTGATGTCGAACATTTTTATTCAAACACTGTGTTCGTATCATAGTCGAGTACTCACGCACAAATACGATGTGCTCGCGGTAGAAAATAAAATTGCACGGCCTAAAAATTCTAATTTACGCGGTGTACATTCGTTATACGACCACGTACCTATAATTGTTGAAAAGTGTCTTTTTTTTTAGATTACGATAATGCAGTAATACGTTCTTATCGATTTTTTTTTGTTGGCTTTAAGTATATTTAAGTACTTATATATACTATTGCGAATTGCGACGGAAAAATACATTTATTAATAAAAGCAATTATATTTGAAAAACAGAATAAACCTATTTATAATAGCGCGATTCAATCATAAATGTAATAAATATTGTAAGAACAATTTTAATAACACTGATCAGAGCGAGTGAGGAGATGGTCTATTATATATATATATATCTACGAGTCAAAACCTTTATTAAAAACGTATATACTATTCATATAACAACCAACTAATACTGTATTTTTCATTTATAAGACCGTTGTTTACTACGTATATATTATATACCGGGTAAATTTGTTTAATAAAAAGTTCGTAATTGAATTTAGTGTATCTATAGTTCTTTTTTTCTTTAAACATGATTTCATATAAAGATGCTGAAACGCTTGTGATATTTGACGAACAAATCAGAATTAGTATCGATGCGCAAACAAATTAATTTTTCCACTCGGTTGTCGACGTTATATTAAACTTAATTGTAGACATACGCAGTTATGTAGCGTATAAAGTTTTTAATTAAAAAACGGTCTTCTTAAATGTTTGCCGATATACTCGAAAACATTAATTGAATTAATTTTTAATACTTGTTTGAGCGAAATGTTTTGATTTTAATTTGCACACGGATTCGACGCGGTACTAATGACGTCAAACGGGTATGTAAAAAATATTGTTCGGAATTATAATTACAATTATTATTATTACTATTATTCAATATCGGAAAATATGTTTTACGTTTAAATATGGTATATAACAACAAGTCGAGAATTTATTACCAATATATATATATATTTTTTTATAAAGTATATGACATTATGGCAGTAGAAGAAGGACATATAAGACAATTTGTCAAATGGTGATTTACGACGAGTGAAAACTAAAAAGTTTTCCTAAACATGTTTTCGGTATATATTGTTACTTCTCTTTCCTCCCGCTGTTACATACATTATTATCTACCTGGTTTTTTAACTGCAACGCGATTGTGATTTATGTGTCCGTGTGAAATAATACTCAAGCTCAGGGCCCATAATAATTTATTCCACGCAATAATTCGGTGCTAGCCACCACTTCATGAAATTACTTAAAACGACAACTGCAAGCTGTCTAACTATATTAACCGAAAACTACACGACGTATCGAATCGTTTATTGGACTGAAAATTTAAGACGGCATCGATAAAACACGATGAATGATAATAATACGCGATTATAAAAACGCGAACACCACGAAATCGATCGAAATGACGTGAAAAAAAAAACCGTTTTACGTACACGTAAGAGTGTACTACGTGAAAAGGGATAAGTGGATTGTATTAATGTTATATAATCATATTGGGGTTATAATACGCCGAGGCGGCAAATAAAATTAAAATTAAAGTGTCAGTTTTCAAAGAATAAAATGTCTGAATAAAAACGTCAAAACCGGGAAACGCGGGAAATTAATTTATGCGCGTATATATATATACAAAAATATAATACGAATATCCGAGACACATATAATATAAGAACATATTTTTTTTTTTTTTTAATATCAGAATTCAGAATAGTACGCGAAATAAAAATTATATATTTTTCACTATTGTGTAGATTTAGTAAAAAAAAAATTTACTAAAAATGATTGGCATTATACGTATAATGACTAGGGTTCGGATTTGAAGGCAAAAGCCTTTTTTTTTAATAATAATAATTTTTATATAAAAATGTGTTTTATTTAATACCAAAGACGATGGATGTATTATTTTTTTTTTGCCCTTTTTACTTATAAATGCCTTTTTTTGTGTTTAATTTTCGATATTGATCTGATAGTTTTATACATCGCATATTATACGTATTATCGGTACAAATCGATAAGAGCTTGTGAAGACGGTGCATTGTCGATGTTATTTCTAAAATTATTTTGAACGGGTTTTATTATCGGCAATATATTTTATCGATATAGCTAAATACTTTATCCAGTATTTGGTACCGTCGGGGCGGTCAATGGCAGTTGTCCGAAAATGATAACAGATTTGAGATTGATAAAGGTTTGAACTCGACAAAGTACTGCCAACCATTGCTAACAAAATTATATTTACGTTTCACAACACACTACAAAATTCCAAATACTCTATAGACTATAACATAAACAAATAATATAATTATTATCCTCTGTTAATATCATAATATAACTTTTATCATATAGCAAAACAGTACACATACAAAAGGAAAAAAAACATTGGTCTTTAAATTTTTGAAAATGTTACGGTGGTACAAATTCGACGCCGCCATTTTCGATCTCATACCTGTTATCATTTTCGGACAACTGCCCCCGACCCCCGTCGGGGTCCGTTCTCCGACAAATCGATAAGAACGAGCTGTTGGGCTTCAGACCTAACCTCACATTGCTCTTAATACCAACATCAATCTTTTAAAAATGTACAGAAAGAAATTTTGTAATTTATATTATACGTAAATCCCTGATATAGTTAAGATTTATTTTATAAGATTTTTTTTAATAATCGTTAATTATCGAGTTTATCGTTAAAATGGAAATCGAAGCTGTGAATGATTTTGTGGAAGATGTTTAATCAGTGGCGTCATTTGGTGGGTGGGGGGGCAATTATTATTTTGTTTATTAATTAAAATAATTTTTATTTTATTTCGATCAGTCACACCGCACACGTGAAAGCGCTGTCAGCTAACATCAGTAACGCATATACAAACGTGTATTAAAACTCCAGGTTGGGCCATCAGTTGCCGCTATTTAAAAATTATTGTGTGATAATAAAACATCCGTTTAAAAATATAGACGCGTACATATTGCTATATATTTTTATAGTTATTTCATATTTGTTGTTTGTATTTTTTATTATTGAATTATTATATAATAAATAACATTGTACAATATCTTATAATTATATGAACAAACGTTTATGCCGTCAGATATGTCAACACTGCTATGTGACAGCCATGCCTTAGTAAGTTTTATTAATATTTGTCGGCGTAACAAATTGTATGTTCTGCTTAAATTAAGTGATACTTAGCGGTAAGTATAATTTAAGTCTTACTTAGTAAGGAAAGACTTAAGTAACACACTGGTGCAAATGGCCATTATACTCGTTCAATAAATTAAATTAAATTAATCCGACGATTAAGCCATTCATCATACAAACCGTGATATAATTATATCACGATACAAACAAAAGTTCCATATGACAAGAGGTAGTTAGGTTGTTGTAGTTTTAGTTAGATTTTTAATTATTTGTTGAGAATACTTTTCGTCTTCATTGTTGGTAGTACTAAATTCTTATCTACGCCAAGTTCTTATCAATGTGTCGGAGAACGGACCTCATCCCTATTTAACGTTCATAAAAGTACCCATACTGGTAGATATATAGATTAAAACGTGTTCATAACGCGATGTAAATTCAAGATTGTTCGTCAGTCCGCGTTCGTCGACAATAGTTAGTCCGTTTAAGTTTTTAGTAAATTCTGTAATCGCTTTTTTTTACATAAATTAAATGCTTTTTTTTATTGATTATATTGCCTTCAAATCCGAACCCTATAGTAATGACAAATGCGTGGTGAATAAAAAAAAAAAAAAATAAAATCTCCTCGTTATCGACGTAATTCGAAAACGTTTTATAATGCTGTATTTTCGGAAATTTTCCCTGAAGGCTCGTGAAATGGCATTACGCAAATAATATTGTTGTTGTGAATGAAAACAACCCGAAACTCCCGTTTAACTGAACAAATATTGTGTCAGTGTATGTAATATTTATGTACGTACGGAATTCGAAAATTGTAACGATTCTATTTCGCACGGTCAAATCCTACTCTCGACGTACGGAAAAATTATTTTCGGCAAAAAATTATTTTATTTGCGAACGAAAATAATAATTATTGATTGGTTTTACGAACGAAAATCCGTATTATAATTAATGTACTTATTGCCGTTTTGGGTAGCAGGTCGTCCGTCTTGCAGACGCCAATCGATTGCACTATCGTTGTTCTATATAACCGAATTAATAATCTTAAAATAACACATCGAAATCGACATTTAAACGTTTAAATCTCATTCGCCCTACACGCGTGATAAATGATCACCGCATTTCATTTTTCAATTTACAATCCGCTACGAAATTGTTAAGTACATACCAAACCGCGGTATACAATAATAAAATATAAGGAACGAAACGGTTTTTAAATCTTACTTATTATTCAAAAAAAAAAAATAATCATACGATATGAAATAACATCAAAAAAAAAAACACCAAGTGTGTTATTGCGTTTAAGAAAACAGTTCGTGACCAAAGTAAAATGAAGTCGGCAGACGGGACGTTTAATTGTTTGTATAGAAATTCTATTCGTTTGCCTGTACTTAGTAACAAACGAAAAAAAAAACCGATTATCCGTATACGGGATGAAAAGTATAATAAAATTATTATACTCTGTATAGAGTAGTGAACAACATAATTTTATTTTATTTACAGATATTTTCACCCGTCTACATTTACCGTACAAATATCGTGTATTTCGTTGGCTTCACTAAACAACTATTTTGGTTTGATATAATTTCAGTTTATTTTTTTTTATTGCAAACACTATTTTCGCAGGCACTTAAAACGCGCAGAATGTTTCGTGTGTTCAATCGATTGCTATCAAGATATCAATTGATTGAAAACGTGTTTATTAAAATGTCGACAAAACACAGATAACCCCTTTTATATACGACGTTTCTCAAAAGAAAGTATTTCTTCAATATTCTCAGTAATATTAAAAAGCAGAACTAAAAATAAAAAACACCCAAAAAAAAAGTAATAAAAAAAAATAGTTTCTCTTACGAGACAGTTTTTTTTTCTGAACATTTCGATTTGTTATCGATTCGAAATGTAAAAGAAAAGCATACAGAAATTGTGACGAAGCGATCAAAGAGAAACAAGTTATCAAAGCGACTGCAGATTTTTAGTTCGCAATACATATAATATATTCTCGTTTTTAGTAGGTATAATTAAATGTACAATTAGAAAAAAAACATAATTTTTTTGTTCTTCTTATACTATGCGAGCGTACAATTATAATAAATAAATCGCGTCAGGATATTAATATCGCGGAAAATACAAATCCTTAAGGATTTTTTTGATCCCGGTTTTTTTTTTTTTTTTACGTTTTTACATTGCGGATTCCTGTTTCAGTTAATATCGGTATTTTTTTTAATTCGGCAAAAAATTAATTTTAAAATAAAAAATAACTTATTATATTTAGAAAAAAAAAAAGTAATACCGTTTAGTTATTTATTAAAATTAACTGTAACTTGTAAATACTGTTAACGTTTGGTTTTTGTTCGTTACCTAATCGCTATTATTGATATTATTGAACGACCGATGAATTTTCATAAAAATTGGGAAAAATAAAAAATTTAATATGCGTAACTCTATGCGTAATATAAAAAAAAGTTATTATTTTTACCCACTAAATATTTACATAATATTTAAACTTAACTTTAAACTTTTTTAAAATTATGTGGTCACGACGAGTTTACACGACTATGGGAGAGTTATTTATACAAAAACAAGTTTTCTGTATTGTCGCGTTACCGCACACATTATAGCCGCCCGTGACGGTGTAATATTTGTCTCGAAAACACGGCAAAATATTTCATTAATTAATATTCGCCATTTTATCATCATTATTAGTTGTTTACGCGAAAATATTAATTTATAATAATTTCAGAGTTCATATAACGTCTCAATAACAAACACATCGAAACAAGACCGTAGCCAACAAACATTTTTTTTTTTAGTATAAATATGAAATGAAATAAAAACAATAAACTAATAATATAATATATCATTAAATTTTATTTTAAGAAAAAATTTCGGGGGGTCTGAACCCTAAACCTTCCCCCCTGGCTACGGCCTTGCATCGAAATATAAAATAAAAAAAAAACCAAATTTTTATGGAATCGAAAAGGACCTGAATAAAAAAAAAAAAAACCTGCAGTATTTTCAAATATTATTGGTTACGGCAGAGGTCGGCAACTGGCGGACCGCGGAAAGTAGAAAACTGTTAACATATCTTGAAAAATGATCAAAAATTATTCCGAAGTTGTAGACACCGAAATATTTTTAAGTTTTGTACCGGGTCTTGTAAAGGAATTCGAAGCGAGATTCAAAGATTTTTCAGAAATAGGAAAACTATCTCAATTTAAAAAAAAACCTTACGACGTTTTTCCGGAGGGAGAACGAACAGGTGAAAAATTATTCGGACTTTCAAAGCCAAAACTTCAAATGGAAATAATCGACCTACAGCCTACATGTTTCTTTAAAAAGCTTACAGAAATGCATTAACTGAAGAATTTCGGGCTATATGCATGTCACGGACAAGTATTCCAAACTACAAAAAACTGGCAATCAACCTGGACACGACGTTTGGTTCGACATATATTATATTAAGTTATGAACACAAAAATAAAACACATCTATCAGAACAGATTTTTTTTTTCTTTGGACCTCGTTTATTTGTTATTTTAATCTTTCGGACTCCAACTTGTCGACCCCTGCAGGGTTACGGTGTAAAAAAAAGAAAAAAATGTCGGTTACGCGTCTTCAGTTCCGATATTTTTAAAGGTATTTTACTTTTTGAAAAAAAAACCCCGTTTCTTTTCGGTTCGGTTCCATTCGTTGCTGACAATTCAATAACGCGCGATATGATCCTGTTTGTCGATTATCCTGCCAATGACCGTGATGTACACGCGCCGGATTATATTGTTTTCGCGGCCAACAACCGCGTTCGCGGTCAAATGCCGGTTTGTTTTTTTTTTCTTTCGTTTCGAAAAGTTTCAAAATCGACTTGTATAAGTTTGGAGTGAAAATTCCAGAATAGACTCGTCGTCGTTCGTAAATTGATTTGGAAAATGTTTTCTTAACGAGCGTCCGACCGTTTTTAACGTTACGGACTTTAAAACATAAGAATTCGTCCTGTTTCGTTGCGGGCTAGAAGAAGGACGACGAACGAGGCCGAATGACTTTTGTGAGCAAACAACACAAACAAATTCTACGCGCGTATAAAACTACTACAAACCGCAAAGCGTTGTTGACCGGCACGTCGGCGCGGAAAACGCGTCGTTCCGAACGTTATCCTGTTTATTTTGGCGCGTGCATTAAATAAAGTTTTTACAGTCGATCGCCATAAGGACGAGACCGGGCTCGAGACGTTTTACTCATAATCCGACTCGTTCACCATATACTCGTTATACGAAGATATTCGGTAAAATAAATTAAAAAATATTTTTTGATTTAATCGCATTAGCAACAACGGCTGTGTGTGTGTGTGTGTGCGTGCGTTTTCGTTTTCGTTTAATACAGACTTATGGATTTTACAAAAGCCGCACGAGCAATGAATGGTCTGCAAGCTTTTTTGGTCGTTACTTTCAACGATCATTCTCTTGCGTATACAGTTTTCATTTTGAAACGCCACTACCACTGCTGGACGTTTTCTTTTATATTATACTCGTTCAAACGCATTCCGTTTATTATTATTAATTTTCCGTTGTCTACAACAATCCCGTGTTCGTTATTAAATTCGCCGTGAAAAAAACAACAATATTCCCCCAAAAAAAAAAACTGTTTGTAACGAAGCCAAATATACAAACAAATATTATCGAATCGTGATTTTATATAACGTCATCGTGATACCTATATATATATAACAGCTAGGGCTCGGATTCTATACATACAGTATTCGATAAATATTATTATTATTGAATACAGATAAAAATAATAGTAGAGTAAGAAGCTATGAATTCGTTTTACGCGTCAAAGATTTCGAGAATAAAATTCTATATATTGCGTATTTTTTTTTTTTTTTTTTTGCCAACATGCGTATTAAATTTAAATTATTTCGTGTAACCTTAAGGAGGCAAGAAAAACAGTAAAACGCTCTCACACTGCCGTTCCGTTAAATATTTTTCATATTCTAATCTATTTTTAGGTAATTAAATTTTTTTTAAATCATCGAGATATAGTTTGGCAGTGTGCGCTGACCTTTACACTATGAATTCGCATAAATCAAAAAAAAAAATTATTTTGGTATTTCAAGATTCTTTTCGGGTCATTTTATAGCGCGCGTGTTCAACGGCCCTTTTTTTTTTCAGCGTAACGAACTTTTTGTGTCACGAATATTGTAAAACAAATCGGAGACGAATTTATTAATAATTAATTTATTTACACGGGTTTGTATATGGAAAAATGAAAATCGTACACAAAAATAAAACCGTTTTTGTTTGACAACAGAAATACATAACACGACGGTCTTTCATAAGAATCAAATCAATATGAAACGTGTACAAAACACGAATTCAGAACAGGAAAATATATAAAACGACATTTCGGACGCACGACTATACGCGCGTCGTGGGTGCGTGCAGGTATATATACAGGAAATAGTAAATAAATTGACATTAAATTTTGACCAATTTTTCCAAAAGTATCGTCGATTTTAATCGACAACACTCAAACGTATTATTATTATTATTAGGGAACGGATTTATATGTAAATGCATATACTTATTAGAATAAGCTATTTGAAATCTGATATAATAAATGTGCACGATTCAGAACATTTCTATAAAAATAACGCCAATTTTATTTTAACATATTTTTAACTTTTAAACTTTTTTTTGCATATTTAATGCATATTTGTCATTTTTTTTTTTAGTGCATATTTTTGTTTTTAACTTAGATTTTCACGTTATTCTTATTTCCAGCTAGAAAAATTTGTTAAATTACTGTTTTGAATAAAACTAATTTTGTTTGATTTTAATACCTATTTTTTCAATAATTTTTTTACAATTATATTAAATTTTAAATACACATTTAAAAATAAATGCATATTTTGTAGCATATTATAATATTTTTTAAAGCATATTTTGAGGGTTTTTAGTGCATATATAAATCCGTTCCTTAATTATTATTATTATTTAATCATAGACGCGGTCGTTTCGCTCCGTAAACGAGTTTGTCGAATGCCGCCGAATATAACTGCTATCGAAATCTATATATATATATCACTATTCACTCGATTGCTATGCACGAAAAAATGAAAAAAATTCTCTCGTTTTCGATACACCAATTTTCAAACAAACGAATATATACATTATAAAATATTGAAATTTCTCCGTTTTCCGTATATCCTACACGCAAAGTATATTATATTCGCGTAAAATTTTTATACATAAATTATTCGACAACTCGATGTGTTACGTTAGAGATTTTATTGTCGGTGAAGGGATTAAAAAAAAAAAAAAATTGTTTATGTACGAGATAAAATATGTAAATCATCGGCTACGCGCGCATTAGTCTGAAATCGAAAAAGTCAACCGATCGCGTTCCTTTAAATCTCCACCGTCCCCGGTCGCGTTATTTCACATCGATCGATCGGTGATAAATATATATTATAAAAAGCAGGGGAAAAAAACCAATTTCCTCTAATCGTCGTTACCGCGAACGTAAAACATAATAGATTTTTTTTTCCTCGTAACAAATACATTTAAAATAAAAAACGTATTAAATTACATATACGCTATATATAAGTATAGACGTGGAAAGAAATATACCTTAACGACATTTAAAAAAAAAAACCGACTCAAAATACGGAAAACACAATAATACAGTGAACGGTAAAAATTATTATATTCGACCCACGAGGAAGGAAAAAACGTTAGGGATAAATTGAAGAATTCCCTCTCGCGTATAAAAAAATTTGGATTGTAAAAGAAAGAAAAAGACGTAAACGTTTAAGGGGTATTGACTGAAAAATGTTATATAGTACGACGAATCGTGCGGATTCAAATATAGGATGACGGGAAAATTAAAAATACATATATATATATCGCATTATACATCCCGAGGGAATCGAATACAATTTTATAATATTACTTCATACGCAAAATTATATATAAATTTAAAAAAAATCAAAATTAAAAAATTGTAATGCTCTTGTAAAAAAATAAAATAATATATATTATAAAATCGTTTTAGTATAATATATGATGATGTACTATATAATGGTCATCGGTTTACGATTGTTTCTTATTATTTATAATATATTCTACGTTAATGTTCATTAGTTTTATATTTATTTTGTACACCTGTTTTTTTTATTTTATTATTATTATTATTATTCATTGTAACCCGACGATGACTTACGGTCGAAACTAGTTGTTACTTTCTAAAAAATTATCAAATACTCTAGGCACTTTTTTTTTATATATATATATATATATATTATTTTTTATAATATATATTATTTTATTTTGTTTGTGTATTATATATTACATAACTGTAATAAAATATATAATTTAAAAAATATATATATAATTTCTCTCGGATATAAAACGAGGTATTTCGTTCGGGTAAACAGACGTTTAGAAACCCTATATCAGCGGTTCCCAAACTTTTTCGTTTACGCCACCCTAAAAATAAAAAAAATTAATTGCGCCTCCCATGAATAAAAAAAAATAACAAATTTATAGTATTTAAATATACAAATATTACGCAGCTAGCGCCTGCCCTGTCAAGTGCTCGCGCCTCCCAAGGGAGGCGCGCCTCACAGTTTGGGAACCGCTGCCCTATATAATATGTTCTCTACACGAAACTATATATACGCCGCACGCGAATGGCCAGAATGAAATACAATTTCAAAACTCGCAAAACAAACGATTCGCACGTTTCAACGTTATTATTCTTTAATTATTATCGTTCCGAGATGTACTTTTTTTTTTCTATAATATTTCGTTAATTTTATACGTTATTTATTTATTACAAAAAAAAAAAAAATACGTTTAAAATATTACCGATATTATACGTCGACGGTGATTTCGGCGTTGATTTCTCACCTTGGCGCGTGCCAGCCGGTTTTCGTATTATTATTTTGTGAAAACTACGATAAATCATTGGATACGAAACTCGAATTCCGTATCAAAAGACACGCGCGTAAAAATGGTTTTTGCATTCGTAGTTTTATTATTATTATTATTTTTGTTGTTCACTCCGCGCATTAAAAGTCTCTCCGGGGAAACGATTTCTTTAAAACGGTATATTCGCGTTCGATTTCCGTTCGACTGACGGATTATAAACGCTACGCGAAAACGTTTCTGCTATCCGAAAAATTGTTCACCGAAACAACGATAAATCATCATAATGATCGCGAAAACCGTGAACGCGTTCATTTTGCGGTTTATTATTTTAACAGAAACAATCCGGCTTTTCGAAAGATCATCATCATCATCATCATTTCAATATAATTGTTACGATTGGCAAATAAAGTATTCGTACATCTTACGACATTTGGAGTCAACAAATTGATTGTCAACAAATTAATGCATTTAAATGCGAATTAAAAAAAAAAAACAATTTGTTTGTCATAATTACACGCGACGCGTAAATACTTGAAAAACAAAATATATTCAGTTTTGTGCGAGTTAAATAGAATAATTATTATTTCAAGAACATTATATATATATAATCGAATTCTATAATTAAATTCGACATAATGGCCGAGCGCCAAAATGCCGTATAGTACAATAATATGGTTCCGGGTCATGGACGTTCACGCAGTAGCACACAAAAAAAAAAAAAAATGCCATAATAACAAAACAAAATATCGGTATGATAAATTGTCGAAAAGACGCATTAAAGTAACTCTATATTACGAAGAGAACATCTACGCAATGTAAAACTAAAAAAAAAAAAAAAAACACGTTTAATTTGACACTTTAACGGACGAATATAATAAAATTATATATAGAACACATACAGAGAGAAAAAGAGAGTACATTTCAATCGAATTCAGTTACTTTGTGTAACAAACTACGTAATATTTTGAATAAAAACAAAACTATTTACGCGTATAAAATGCGTTTTGTTTGAACGTTTTGAGGAAATTAATTCGATTTGCGTTAATAATATTGTATACGTTATTTTATACGTTACCGCACTTTGAATACCAGAACGAGTGTGTTGTACTCGTGAACTTTTTCCTATTATTATATATATATAAATATCAAGCGTCACAAATCAAAAATGATTATAATCATTATAATTTTAGTGGAGAATATTGTAAAAAAAAAAACGAAAATAAATAAAAACCGATTGAAAAACGCCGAGATTCATAAAAAAACACCATCAATTATTAACAAAACGTATACAAGTATTTCGATTATTTCGTAGCAATTAAAAAAAAAATAAATTAAACCCGACCTTACCCTAGGGAATTGCGTCCCGTTTTAACGAGCATTAATTTGATTATTTTACAGACGCAATCAAACTATTATTTGCCATTGAATGTTTATTAATGTTCGGTGGTTTTAAGATTTTTTTATTATTACTCATAAAATCCGTAATATAATATAATTTTAAAAAAAAAAAAAACAGCGTTCAAAGTGTATATTGTTTATAGACAAAAATAATTTGAAAACCAGGGCCGGAAATAGGGAAGGGGTTGTGACACCCCCCCCCACCACCAGTGAAAAAAGTATATTCATATAGTCGGCAATTAAAAAAAAATTGCCGAGTATAATCGGAAATTTCATTTATTTCACATTACAAGGATAATAAATAAAATATTTGAATTGTAATCGCCTTTATATCCGATAATATATTATAAAAAGACACGTAAAGAATTCAAAAACATGGTCGCGACGGGGTTTCTCCGCGTGGTGCGCGTACCGGTCGGTCGGCGAGAAAAAAAAGAACGAGTATTGTTTTGTGGGGACATTATTTGTCGCGTCGCGGGTGATAAGCAGTCGTCCGAAATTGATAAGGATTTTTGAAGAGTGATCAAGATTTCAATCGTGTTTTTAGTTTTGTGACACGAATTTGCTGTTTCGGTTCAACTGCTATTTTATTGCGCGTCTTACGTGTTTTAAAAAAGGCACATATCGGTCGGCAATTAAGCGTTCACATTTTAACAAAACTGTGTTTGTAACAGTTTAAATAAAATTTTAATTACAAAAAAAAAAATGGTCGACATATTATTTGTACGTGTACACTCCCCCATCAATAATCACTAGCGCCGGTCCTTTTGAAAGTCACTTTTGAAGTCGGAAAAATCGAGTTTTTATAAGTCGGCGCACCTATACACTATTACACTCGTCCCCGACTAATATTTCCTGTTTCCGGCCCCGGACAAAACTGATATTAGTCAATTGCGATTCTATACTGCAGAGACCAATATACTGCGGCTCTCTGAATCAATTTAAGACTTATTACTGTTTTTAATGCCTACCAATTCCCGACGAAATCGTTTAGTGTAACATATTAGACGTTATTATATTGTACTATGGCGTGGTTTTTTTTATCAGTGCGGCTCTTTGAAAATCACGATTTCGCAATTTTTTGAAAAAAAATGGCTCATTTACACTAAAAGGTTCCCCGGACCACTGCCGTATAGAAACGTACGACTAGTTTAATTATTGTATTATCGCTGCAGTCCTTCCAAGTGTACAATTCACCGCGTTCAAAAGTGAAGACAGACAACGCTGGTCAACGGTGTGCTGTCCAATTTCAAATACGCTTATTAAAATTATCACGCGTTACGTATAATAATAAGGAATAATTTTATGTAGACGTATTATATTTTAAGGACGAAATCAGCAGCGGAATTTAATAAAATCGGGAAATTCAATAAGGATCGCACGAATTCCGGAGCAAACAATAAGCGGTTTTATTAGCTGGACGGAACAGTCACGGGATGACGTAAAACAAAACGTATTATAACCATCACGGATCGATAATTTCAAGACGCGCTGTGTGTGTACGCTGGTCGTACGGGGCTGAGTTACTCGATTTGTTCACACACCAGTTTCATAACTGTGTTTAAACAGCAATTATTGCATCCTTTTCGCGTGCTGCGAATTACTGCAACGAACCGAATCGGTCGGATACGATAGCCGCGCAGCAAATCGCAAGTACCGTAAAGTTTAATTTACCTATTCGAAACCGATTGGATTAAAAGAGTTCTGAATATACAAAAAAAAAAACACTATAGTTTTACTATTGGTTTACGGACCGGAACAAATGGATTATTATATTACATTTTCGGGTGAAAACACTTTGAAAAAATAAATATTTATGATAATAAAAAAAAACCGTATATATACCATTTATAGTTATGAACGGTGCAACGCAGGAAAATGATGTAAACAAAGGTTTTTGTAAATTATTCCGAATAACAGAAGAAATATATATATATATAACGGCTTAACACACTCGCCGTGAAAAACTGAATCCACTTACAGAAATAACGTTGTTTAATATCATTTGTTAAATGGAAAATACGAGTAAACAAAAACGACTTTATGCGTACTATTTAAATACTGCTGCAGCAGGGACTGAAAACGTTTTGATTTTAATACACTATAATATAAACAAACACTTAAGACGATATGATATAACTGTATACCGGTATATCATTCAATTCGGTTATAGCAAAATAACGAAACGCGGTTCCTGTATCTTCAACCAGACGTAACCGAGCTCGAATAAAAAATTTTCGTCGCGCATTAATGATTTCTATGCAAAAACTCTTAAGTAGTAAATTACTAACATCAAAAAATATAGATTTAAGAACAAGAAAACGTTTAATTAAAACATACGTTTGGAGTACAGCATTATATGGTTGTGAAACATGGACGTTGAACAAAAAAGATGAAACCATTCTAGAAGCTTTAGAAATGTGGTGTTGGCGTAAAATGGAGAAAATAAAATGGACGGAAATGAAGACAAACGAAGAAGTATTAGATTTAGTGAAAGAAAAAAGAACATTACTAAATAATTTAAGATTAAGGCGATGGTATATGATAGGTCATACGTTAAGACACAACGAAGAACTCCATAGCTTCATACTGGAAGGTACGATAGAAGGGAAACGCGGAAGAGGTAGGCCAAGAACGTGCTATATAAAGCAATTAATTAAAGATGCTAGAGTCGATTCGTACGAACAACTCAATGATATAGGGCACAGGACAGAGAATCATGGAGAGAACATTTATTGTAAACCAATCTACGGATTGAATACTAAAAAAAAATTACTCTCCTAACGTAACGATTTGTAATCGATTTTTAAGACGTAAGGTTTTTTCCACGAATAAACGAGTGAATTTAACGAATTACCGCGAGCCAGAATTATGTCTCTATTGAACAGATAACCTGACTTTATAAGTTTAGCACCGAGGCGTAAGAAAAAGAAAATGTTACAACTCTCCGAAATCTTGCGGACGAACGACATTTAAAGCCGTTATTAAAATAATTATGATTTTACTACGTACTACATAACGAATGAATAAAATATATTAAAACTGAATACGATTCGTGTACACAGTGTGTATACAATAACGATTATGAGATTATGTTAGAAAACAGTCCAGTAAAATTATTATATTTATTAGAAGTATAATATTATTATACACAATACAATTTTTAAATTAACATAAAATTCCGGAAGGAAAATTTCTGTGTATTGAGTTTATTTTTTATTCGTTTACGTTGTCTATTTAGAGGACAAAAATCAATATGTAAGAAATTTTTTTTTTTTGTAAATTTTATACTTTAAAGCACTGATAATAATTTAATATCAGATACTATAGAACCTGCATTTATAAAGAATAAACAATATTTTATCGAAAATGTTTTAAGTAAATAAAATTATCTTTTTACACTTTGCTCGTAAAAAAAAAAAATAATAAAAAAAGATTCAAAATATTATTTTATATTACAACAGCTACAGAAGAAAAAAGCGTGTACACAGTAAAATCATTGATTACTTGTAAAACGATTTATAAAGAAAAGAAAAAAAATTAAAAATTAACGACAATTTTTAAATTACACGGAAGATGCAACATTATAATTAAGTATAAAAAGAAAAAAGTAAATATTAAAAGGACGTTTCCAAGGTTTTATATATTATTTATTCCACAGTATAAATTTCTTTTAAACGTGACAACTTATAATAATAATAATAACAATAATAATAATAATAATAATAATAATAATAATAATAATAGACGACATTATACGTAAGACTCGAGTAGAACTGACAAAACAAAGGAAGCACCACCCGAAATCAAGCACCATAAGGATTAGTCTACCGAGAAATGAGGGTGGAAGAGGTCTGATTGATATACAGAATCTACATAACAATCAGATTAGTATGCTCCGTAAATACTTCCATGAAAGGAGCAATACATCCGCCCTACATGAGAAAGTTTGTCGAGCAGACAGCAACATCACACCTCAATCTAGCAGATAAAGAAACGCAGAGCAGCGAGACCATCAGGAGTTTGAGTAGCAAGGTGGAGGAGTGGCGTAGCAAATCTCTCCATGGAAGACATGTTCATGATAGCACACAACAATGTCGACAAGATTGCGTCGAACGCGTGGCTAAGACAGGGACAGCTCTTCCTGAAACTGAGGGGTTCATGCTGGCCATTCAAGACCAAGTTGTGAGTACCCGAACTACTTAAAACATATTGTCAAAGATCCAGAAGTTACAGATGACAGATGCAGAAAATGTCGGGAGAAATCAGAAACAATTCAGCACATAACTTGATGCAGCAACCTTGCTCAAACTGACTATCTCCATAGGCATAATCAAGTAGCATAATCCACCAAGGCCTATGCAATTATCTGAAACTGAAAGAAGACAAGACAGCCTACTATAAGTACGAACCGCCACCAGTCCTAGAGTCACAGAGCCAAACGGTCTACTATGACAGGTCAATCCTTACAGATAGGACCATTTACAATAACCGGCCAGATATTGTGTGGCGTGACAAACAAAAGAACATCGCATACCTGATTGACGTAGCAGTGCCTAATACACATAACCTGGAACACACAACTGGAGAGAAAATACGAAAATATCAAGAGTTGAAGGATGAAGTGAAGAGGATGTGGAAATTGAACGAGTCGAAATCGTTCAATAGTACTGTCTGCAACAGGCGTCATCCTAAAAACTTAAACCAGAGTCTGAAAACCTTAAACTTAAAAAAGAAACGTACATTCTACTCCAAAAAGCCGTCATATTGAATACTACCAGAATTGTTAGAAAGTTTTTAAAAGCTAAAAGATGAGAATATTGGTAAACACCGTATCTCATCTTATCACCGGAAAAACCGAGATGATATTAAATCACCCTGAAATAATAATAATAATAATAATAATAATAATAATAATAATAATAATAATAATAATAATAATAATAATAATAATAATAATAATAATAATAATAATAATAATAATAATAATAATAATAATAATAATAATAATAATAATAATAATAATAATAATAATAATAATAATAATAATAATAATAATAATAATAATAATAAAATGTTTTATAAAGGTAGAAAGTATTTTATTTGTTTGAAATTTCGCAATTATAAAAACGTACATACAAATGAAGCGTTCGTTAAAATGAACGCGTCAAAAATGTAACGGTGTTATTCCCTGACGGCAGTTCTATCAGAACGTGATGAGTGTGAAGAAAAGTTATAAAAAAAAAAAAAATTGCAATTTTTTTACTATGCTGACAAAATGATCACGTATTGATTGCCAAACTTTACCGTCGCGTGTATTCAAGTGAAATCGAAACTTTAGTCACGATTTATTCGAAAATAATTATGTGACAAAAAGCGTAATTCTGAACTCTTAATAAACCTCGCGGGTAACTAGCGGAATAAATAATACGTACGCTAAAATATATCTGTAATACGATAATATTTGTTTTGAACTTATTTCCATTTTCGCAAAACTTGTTAGGTACTCTTGTATACATATAAGAGAACAACAATTATATTATTTTATTCAAAATACGTTTACAAACTATATATATATATACATAAGTACCCATGTATCGACACGAATTATCGTTTCTTTACTTAAATAATAAATACGAATGCCATAAATTTTGTTAAATGGGGAAAAAAAAAATGTAATATTAAAAAATAAATTGAACTGAACTGCAGCATCAGCAGTAGCGACGTGACCGTTAATTAATGTAATCGAAACAATGGAACAAAAAACAGAGAAAGTAATAACAAAACGCGAACGAAATAAACTGTACAAAAAAAAAAAAAATGTAATTTTATTCTTCCAAAATGCACACTACGATATCACCTTAAAGTATACATTAAATAAAATAATAAAGCGGGCATCGTTGCTTGAAAATGTTTTTAAAAAAAAAAAATGTATATTTTCTTTTTTTACAAATTATTCGTAAACAAAAATTCGAAACGAGGTGAGATGATAACACTGTAAATTCGACGAACAGCTATACTGTTGGCAGAATCGCGTTGAATTCTATATAATAATAATATTATTATTATTATTAATAAAGGCCGGTTTTACAATGCATATTTATTCGTCAGATAGTGCAATTCGAAGTACAAGTTCGAAAAGTGGGTTCTACAACCGTGTTATCCGGAGATTAATTTTATCTAGCCAAATATGTTGGAATACAATTTTATTCCCCGGACAACACACGAAATTCGCTCGATTCTTTCGAAAAACAAGAACGCTGCGTCGTTCGTACACGCATCGCGGCCGCTGCCACCGCGGCATGCACCAAGTTTTTCAAAACATGTAATACGTGTACACGAGAAATACCACTCGTTTTCCCTTAATCACACGTTAATCGTTTTTTGTTCGTAATAAAGTTTGGTTTCTTTTATTTTTTATCCCTGTAATTCAAATGGATAAAGTAAAAAGAAAACGTGTTTAAAAATTTGTCGAACAACCGAGTTGAAACGTTGGTTACGTTAGTCGAACAATTATAATAAGTCAGTATTAATAATAATCTAATATAGTATTATAACCACTGTTCGTTTGATTAATCGGAATCGCCTGAAAAACTGTTCACTGTCTAATTCGTTAAGGTAATTACACCGAGTTTTAAAAACTTTCGGCCTTCGTGGTCGTACTAATTTATATACCTGACGATTTCTTCGTCATCGTCAGACTCAAATAAATTCATTGAAATTTTTATCTAAATGACCACTGTAGAAAAGATAAACACACAAAAAGAACTTCGATTATTTATTATTGTTCATTGAATATTACATTCAGGCGTGTTTTGGCGAGTCAATTTTTGGTAAACAGTTTACTCAATCAGCAAACAATTTGTTTTAGCGAAATTGTTTGGTGCAACTGTTTGGTGCTACACGAATGCACTTTATAGCAACCTGGTTGCCCGTTTCAGTAAACAACTCAAGCGTGGTGTTTACTCGTTATCATGAGCCATAAGGTTTGATACTAATATTCTAAATGATTACTGCTTGCTGATTAATGATGTTAAAAATTAAAATTAAATGTTTATTAATTTATTAATAGGTATAGTAAACAATTTCAATGAAAACGCGTTTTGGCGAATTATCAACCGAGTAGCAAAACAACAGCAAACAATTGCAGCAAACTGTTTACTGAAAATTACTCGCCAAAACACGCCTATTGTTTTATAGTTATCTTTAGTGTTATCTCATAATAACTCATGGAAATAAAAACTTGTTTCAAAATAATATTGAACTATGCGGAGAATTAACAATCCAGAGAATTGATTGTATTGTAATACCGTTATATTTTATACTCCGAATAAAGTGCAGTATAACTATTCTCTGGATAATATACGATATTATAAAACCGGACCTTATTACTATATAACTGAATTTATTCATGTTCTGCAATTACGAGTGTATTTAGGTTAGAAAATTTAAACACTCATACGTGTTATACAGTCGAAACACGCGTAAATAAAACGCGCAGAATGTCTTAAACGCGAACACGTATCGTGAATTTCATGAAATATTATGTCGAAATCATTTTGCACCAACGCGCAAGCCGTTTACACCCCGTCTGCGTTACTTGGGTTTGGCTATATTACGCATAACATAAGCCCGGCAAAGTTTCTGTACGGTGAACTTCCGCTTGTTCCTTCGAAACGCAAATCAAGGGGTTAACGGGCGAATCCTTTTCCCAAACAATACTACACGGGTACAACACGTTCGACGGGATATATATATATATAGCTTTAAAAACAACGATTTCCGCGCATTACATATTCGCACGTTTCCGAGGATACACGAATCTATAACAACGCGACAGATTAGTATAGTGGACTGCTAACGTGTATACGAGACTGCGCTGTATGTAGAGCATGTTTATATGCATATACGCAATATATTTCGGATTATTAATTGTTAGAAAAAAAAAATGATCAACGTCCTATATTGCAGCGTCGTAAAATTTAAGTATTTGTATATTATACAGTGCTATAAATTTCCGAGTAAAACATAAAAAAGCGTGTAAAAAAGTAATCGCATCGAATAGATCTACGTTAATAAATCGACAAAAAAAAAATATATACTTTGTGTCGTTCAGCCGGAATATAGATATTTTAATATGCGTATTACGCGTAATCGTGTAATGACGTTATATCAACAGAAGGATTGCAGTTATATTGATGAAACGATCAAATATCATAATATTATAAACTATAAATAGTGTTATGCATATATCGTCACATTCAAATGTATTCATATTCTTCGTCGAAGAAATAAAATCATTAACCACCGTCGAAAAAGGAAGGAAACAAAGGAACGAATACGAACACTAATAATAACGTGTATTGTTTGTAATCTAAATTGAATCCGAATTAAAAATCACTGAATGCGACACCGAGTATAGACTGATTAAAACCGGAACGAGTAAATACGAACGGTGCCTCTTATATAAACAGCGTGAAATTCGAATCAAGGAAACCGATTGAAAGACGACGATTATCAAACGAGCAATCTCACAACAGGACTTCGGAGAATACAATAAAATTTATTTTGAAACGATGTAAAAACACGACCGATTTGTATATTATATTGCATTGTCGAAGAAATCTCCGTTGTCAAAACATACGATAATAACGAATGATAATGTCGACGGTTTAGCATTATCTGACAATACACTCGTGTATAACGATAAATACTATACCATCTTTTGGGACAATTTTCGTTATTGCGTTAGAAAAAATGATGCGGCGTCTCGTTGAATCGTACGATAAACCTAAACAGAAATATCGATTAATAATACACATATTTTTTTGTGGGGTAAAATTGGATTTGACGGGTGTACGTCAAGTTTTATTCTAGAAAAATGATAAAATCCCAAGTAAAACTCTCGCTTGTATCACGCATAAGCTCCGCTATTTTCGTATATAGACGCAGATTTTCGTCTTCGTCTTGTAATGTTCTAAACGGACTTTTCCGTCCGCGTGCTTTTCTACACATTTTTTAAAAGACAAAGCAACCGCACTGACCATAACCGCGTTGCTATTAACGTCATTAACGAAACGTTATACATTTTGAAGGGACGGATATTTTCACGAATAATTCGAATTTTATTATTTATAACCGCGCGCTGTTTTAATTGCATTAAAATTCGAGATTCCCGATCGGACACGACCAGTGTCGGCCTGGCACACCATAGGCCCCTGGATCTTTTTATTCTGGGGCCCCCTGCCCCTTGGTTTAATATGAAGTTACAAAATACATATCAATAAAAACAATTCGTTATATAGGGTGTCCCAGATCCAAGGGCGGAGTGACTCTAAAATTCCTACCGGGCCACTTATGAAAAAAAATTAATTTTTTTTTTTGGACTAGCGCCTTCTGTTTCTATATAGAGTTAATACAGGTTAATAAAAGAGCCTACGTTCAAGTTAGAATTCGGTGGTCGGATTTAGTTTTTAAGTTAAAGCAATTTGAAATTTGACAATTTTACCGTGTTTCTTTAATAGGTTTATTTTCTCCAACTTTCGGCTCGTACTACAATAGTCCAATGGATAAATACCACGATTTTACGTGTACGGTTCGGGGTTCGAACCGCTGTTCTCAAATCAATATTTGCATTATTTTTTTTATACATTATAATAATACAAGGCAAAGATTTCAAAACTGGTGGAGACATAGTGTTCAAAAATATTGGTATAAAAAAAAAAAAAAAAGATGGGGCCCCGGCCGCATTCGCGGCCTAGCGGCCATGGCCAGGCCGACCCTGGACACGACCCGCGCGTCGTTCGTTGGAATATTCAGTGAGCGCAGTTAAATTTCACGCCCTTCGAAACGAGACAATACTACAGTGCAACGGTTTAATTCGATATGTCCGGAGAGGGTGACGGCAACAACAACTAACACAACGTTCGAACGGGTAAAATTGTAATAAATCGTCCGATCGAACGGGGGACGCGCGTAAAACGTGTTACAATGAAAGACGAAAAAAAAAATGAAAAAAGGGCCGACACAAGCGTTCAACAGCAACGACGCATTAATCCCGTTTTGTGTTTTATGATTACGGAATAAAAAAAAAAAAAAAAAAATACAAAAGCTCATTCATTAATATTCCTATCAATCGTATAAATATAAAAAACGTTATGATGCGTTTGCGTGACGCGCGCTGTCACAGTTCAAGCCAGCCGACAGTTACGCATAATTTGTGGTATCCTAAACTTAGACGTGCGTACGTATTATATAACAGTGTACCTTTTTACATATTTTATTAATAACCGTTTTTTTCATATTCGAAAAAATAATTGCTGGGAAACAACAGTTCCCCCCACCCCGTCTCTATAAACGATATAATGTATGTACGCGTGAATAATATCGTTTAACACGTCACAGACGTCAAATATTTTAAACTGACATACAATTTTAGGCGCGGCAGGGGAAAAAAATATATAATATTACGTTTTAACAATCTATAATATGGTTTAAATTAAAACGGCGAATTCAGTAGTTGTCTTTGAGTTCACTAACAGCTGTATGGCCTGTACTTTTTAATATTCAATCTCGTTACGTATATAGGTATAATAATAATAATAATTTTTTTTTGTTTATAAATTTCAAAATATTTTTATTATACAAACTTATTTAAAAATTAAATTTAACATTAATAAAATAATTATTTTTTAAAAAAAATGTAATTCACCACAATGTACACAATTTCTTCGCCGTTTTTTTATTTTTCTACTCTATGTACTTTAATTGTAATATTCATAATTTTCTTAAATAAACAAATTCAATACAAAAACTCTTTCTTTTATATATAATATATACCATCAAGCCAAAGAGTATTATGAAAAAAAAATTATATATAATATAAACGCATATAAGTTATAAATATATTTATTGATTATACCAGTAGAGTGCGTCATAAATTGAAGTACTTAAATATAACACGCAATTAAATTTTGATTTTCTAGATTATAAATTCAAATGTATGTGTGTTTGTGTGAATAATAATCGTATATTTTGAATCGATCCGGTATAATTTCGATTGTACGTGAAAATATACACAACAACAATGTTGAATGTTAGCGTAGGAATTAATATCACTTAGGAAAAACTCGAATACGGTAATATAAAATGAACGACGTTTAAACGGTGGTAATAAAGAGAGAATTAAAATGCCGGTTAATATTTCACATGACGTGTTTAAAAAATAATAATGTACAAAACACAACTGCATATTCGACATCAATACGGAAAACTGGTAAAGCGATCGGAAATTAAAAAAAAAAAAAAACATTGGCGTCAAACATCAACAAAATGTAAAACAACGCGTTATTTTATACAAAAAAACTATACAAACGCAATTTTCCATTAATCACGCATTATATTATAATCCTATATCTACAAACATTGAAACTCAATTAATGCAGCGAAACAACGGAGACTCAAAAAAAAAAAAAAAAAAATGGATCTAGTTAAAATTTCCTCGGTAATTTTTATTTTTTCATAATATATTTTTATTCGTATTATAATAATGAGAAACTGTTGAAATAAGAGAGAAATAAAACTGTACAAAACAAACGCTTTACTTTTTGGAAAACCGATTTGCACACACCGGAAGCGACTGAAGCGAGAGGAGTGTTCAATACATTATACGCGCGAGTATGTTTTCTTTTGTTACTACGTATACGAATTCAAAGCGATACGTTGAATTTTAAAATACCAGTATATTTTATATTTCTAAAACATAAAAAAAAATATATATAATCATAACATTATTTTCTTCTTCTTCGGCTATTCACAGGCCTTTCAAGCCCTTTGCCGCAACAACACACTGTCTCCACTCTTCCCTGCGTTCCTTACTCCTAATATCTTTAGGTCGTCTTCCTTTATTCTGTCTGCCCATCTTTGTCTGGGACGTTCCCTAGATCTGTTTGTGTTTGGTTTCCACGCGGTTATTTGACCAATTAGACCTTTTGATCTCCATACACGGGCCAGCCCCCAACTTATTCGCGCATTTTTCAAGGTACCGATAATGTTACGTTCGTTATATAGCTCTTGTAAGTTTTTATTATTTCGTATTTCCTATTCTCCTTCGTTGTTTCTCTTTGGGTACCCGAATATTTTCCTCAGTATCTTTCTTTCGAAAACTTCTAACTTTTTCTTCGTCTGATCTTGTCGTGGGCCAAGTGCTGCTTGCACAGAGGGCTATTGGTCTGACTAAAACTTTATGTAATGTTATTTATGATTTTCTTGATAATAGTTTTGACTTGAATAGTGGAATCAGTCCATAGTAGCACCTGTTTGCTGCGATGAGCCGTCTTTTTACTTCTCCGTGATTAATAGCATCCTCGTTAATGTCTGCACCTAAGTACCTAAAGTTTCTTACTCTGTCAGATTTTCAGTCGTTTATACTTTAAGAAACTCTGTTCTACGATTTTACCTAGATATTATCATATATTTTGTCTTTGTTTCATTGATTTTCAGGCCAATTTTCTTCCCCTCCTTCGCCAACATATCAGCTGTGTTTTTTAGGTCATTATTTAATGACATTATTATAGTCAGCAATAACAGTGTGTAAATGGCGTGTAACCACCAGATACAAAAATAATATTGGTAACGTAAATATAAATGAACAATTTAATTCGATAAGTTATAATATAATAAGACACGAAAACAAAAGCGCCGAACATCTTGGAAAAAATAACAACGAAAATTTCGCCGTGAACAATATAATACGAAATTCTAATAGCGGATAAACTTAATTTGGGATGTGCATTCGTATTATTGTACACTGTGATACACCCAATTTTCGAAAAAGGAAACCACAACAATGTTTTTATAGTACACTACTAGCTGAATTACCCCCGGCGTTGCCCGGGAAAATAATTGTGTGTTCAACTCCTTTCGGGTGTAACTCGCTGTGGAAGCAATGTCTTTTTAAGACTACAATTACCCGAAATAAACGGTTAAAATATTTTAATAATTTGTATTGCATTGTAAAATAATTAAAAAATAGTCTCTAGACCTAGCAATTTGGGCTGTGTGTTGATCGATATATCAAACTTTTAACCCCTTTTTCACCCCTTTAGGGGTGGAATTTTGAAAAATCCTTTCTTAGTGCTCGCCTACGTTGTATTAATAACCTCTGTGCAAAATTTAAAGTCTCTAGACCCAGCGGTTTAGGCTGTGCGTTGATGAATCAGACAGTCAGGACAAGTTATTTTATATATATATAGATTATCGGTAAAAAATGTATTTTTTTTTTAAAAAGTCTGCCCAACATACGAAAAATACGAGGCCGAATAGAGACGCCACCGAACGCCTGAGAAGAGTGTACAATATGATAATATTGATAACGCGTAATATACCAAAAAATATATATCCTGCACCGGAATGGACTAAATTGACACTCATTTGTGGAAATGAACAATAATTTATCTTTTTTTTTTTGTGTACGTTAAAAAATTCCGCGACAAAGCCAATGCGTATACAAACCTGCAGTACGTTGCGTCAGCGAAAAAATCTGAAAGGATGTTAAAAAAAGGGAGAAAAAAAACGACATAACTTTGAAAAATCTGAATGGAAATTCGGAATTTTCTATAAAATTACAATAATAATAATAATAATAATAATATATTGTGATCTAGATAACATTATATTTTGCCTGTGTTTATAAACACTTTCCAATTTCATGCGCGAGAAAACGATTTCATTTGTATTCCATAATAATTATTACACCCTCACACTATTTAATAATAAGAAGGTATTCAATTATTCAGTTTTCAATGAAAATGTATAAACAAATTTATTCACATTATGCGCATATACGAACATATTCTAACAATATCCCAAGGAGTAGAAACGAAGTTAAAAATAAAATTTAAATAACATAAAAGTATAATTTAAATTTATTTAAATGTCATGGAATGAATTTTCTTTTAGTACGACGTTACTACACTATATAGTAATTTACTGTGGTTCGATATTTTATATTTTAATACGGCCATTCATTTTATAGAATTTTTAATCGGGAATTTTCAAATACGAATGAAATTAATGTAAATAAAATATAATTTTGTTTTCTGTAAAATGATTTTTTTTTACGTATCTAAACTTCCGACCGGCAGTGTTGAAATATAAACCTATCTAATGCACTTGTCGGAGAAAATAAAAATTATTCATTAAACATGTTTTCTGTTTGAAATTGATGAGTAGATTTCAAAAACGTTGTGTATACACCAGAATGACAAATAACATATACGTATGCGAAAAAATTAATTAAATAGTGTAAATAAAAAAAAAAATGATAAAAATGTACGAGGGATATATAAAGTATCAAATACGAATCAGTGCATTTTTTAAACTAGTAAACTAGGCGACACAAATGTCGCTCAGCGAAAGTATTTTGTCGATTAGATGATTGTATTTTTGTAGACTACCACTAGTATCACCGAAAGAAAACGTGACGATAAAATGACGACATGAGCGTGAAGAAAAAAATTCGACAAAGAGCTGCAGAAAGAAATGATAGGATAGTATAAGTAACCGGCTTCATATAAGAAGGCAAAGAATTCGATAGCTTGGACACGTGATGCGGAAAAGTGACAGTGAGACAATATAATAAGTACCGACGTGGCAAATCAACGGAAAATGGACCTTGAGGTCGGCATAGAAAAAGATGGCCGGATTATGTGAATGGAGACCTTTAATAAAATAGGAGTACGTAAATAGTTCAGGATCGAGTTAAAAGTGGAGGGAGACCGTGATAGCGACCAAAACTCTTAGGGAGTATTTAAACGCCAGGAGAAAAGGAAATAATTCCTAACTATCATTAATACAATACCTGTAACTATATATTATAGTAAAGGAGCGACAACAAGTAAACGTCGTCTAATTGCGTTTTGAAATGTAAATCAATTCGAATGTATACCGACTAGAGTAGGTAACGATTAACCACTATAATATGCGTAAGAAGAAAAAAAATCACTGTGTACTAAAATTTTCCTAAGAGTAAGTATTTACACATTATTTAATTTTAAAACTCACACCTCTCTGCGGTGGTTTATTATTAATTTTTTTTTTTTATCTTTGATAATAATATACGTATATACCACGCGGTAATTCAATATTACATTAATATACGGTGTATTCGTGTGGCATGACCCACTTGATTATTTCGGAAGTATATAATACGCATGAACGTAATAATTTATCCTGCAGGAAGAAAATTGGTTTCACTAGGACTATATTCCCTCACGTACCTATGCAGCCGTACATTATTCTTCCGGAGAGAAGATAACAAAAATAGACAAATGAAAAACGCGTTTACGTGCATTACGGAGGCTGAAATTTTCAAAACGGTTACACGTAGCCACAAAAACAATAATAATAATAATAACTCGAGCCACGAGGCAAACCGAACTTCAATGATTTACAACTCGGATTAAATAAATTATCAATTATACGCGGTTGATCTCGTTCGCTCACAAAAATGGTACCTTCGCGTTTAGTGAAATAAATCGTTTGTTTTCCGGATCAATAAACCGATTTGTAATAATATTCTGCAGATTAACACAATTTTCGTATAATACAATATTAATACATTTTTAATTAAACGTTCAATTTTCAAGAACAGTCTACGGTTATTAGTTCGCCCCGAGCGAGCGTATGAAATCACTATGACTCGTTATATTTTATATAATATAACGGAACATCTAATTTATCCGTTTTTTATTTTTTTGTGTGTCCTTCACACGCTATACCGATAAGAGAATGCGATTCGATAGTTTCTGTCGCAGCCAATTCGACGGAAAGCAATCGTATTTTACGATGACGGGAACTCACTTGACGGTTGCCGGACAGGCAACCGGGAAATGCGATTCAAGTCAATGACCAGAATGCGTATAATGAATTTCCGAATACACTTGTGTGTATAAATACTTTTAGACTAAATTATTAAGAGCATGTTCGTACACGATAGTATAGTGAATCGATGCAAATAAGTCGAAAAAGTGTTGAAATTTAAACGATGTCACACTAGCGCCGATCGACAATCGGCAAAGAATTCGCGCGTACAGACGGAGCGCATTAATATATATATTATTACGTAATAGCTGAGAGAATTTCGAAAACGGAAGTAATAAACGTAAATTGAATTCCGTTTGATGTATTCAAATAACGTTTGGGGGGGAAACGAGAAAAAATTGGTTCGGATATATCCTTTTCCGGCTGAGCATACAAAAGTATATTAATTTAAATGGCTCGCGGACAATAAAAATGGACGTGTTATCTCGACCTAGAGAAATATTAAATATACTGACAACCGAATAATTCAGTTTAATTAGAATTCGACGTACAGAATAATGAAAAGGTAAAGGAGTGTTGTGGATAATTACTTAAAGATTTTAGAGCGTATTGTTATTATTACTACACACAAATCTGAAAGCGGTGCGATAAATGTTTGCTTTCGACAAAACGATTCTGAGCGGAGTTCCGGTGCAATACGCTTTGTCGAAAAAGTCGAAATGGTTATAAAAAGAAATTGCGACAAAAACGATTTTCAAGATTTTTTTTTTTGTATATATAGTCGAAGTAACAAACGTCTGACATTGTTTTAATTTAGTTAAGCCTTAAAACCAAAAAAATTATCTCTTTTACGAATTAAATGCCTAAAAATATACTTCTTCTTTAGTATTCAACCCTTAGGTTGGTTTTACAGCATTCTACTTCCGTACTCCCTCCACTCTTCCTTATTACTGGCCATTCTCTTCAGTTCTCTGTAGGTTCTCAGTCCGGCACCTTTAATGACTTTATTTATTATCGCTGTTCTTGGACGTCCTCTGCCTCTCCTGCCTTCTATTTGTCCTTCCAAAATTGTGTGGTGTAGTTCCTCCTCGTGTCTTAAGGTATGTCCAATAAGTCTCCATCTTCTTTCTTTGATTGATCTTAATAATCCTCTAGGCTCACCTATTTCATTAAGTACACTGTCATTGGTACGAAACTCCGTCCAACTCACTTTTAGCAACCTCCGCCAGCACCACATTTCGAAGCTTTCTAAAAGTCTTTCTTCTGCTTTGTTTATTACCCAAGACTCTAAAAATATACAACTGCTATAAATAGCCCACAATTAAAAGAAATTTTTTCGGAAAATCTGTGTGTCGCTAACGTATTTGGTGAAAATTTCACGTTTCACTACGACCACTAGTTTCGAAATCACTAGAAGAAATAATCGATAATCGATTTTGACTGTTTACCCCGTTTTGTGTAATTTCTCGGTAGTTTTTTCTGACGCTCAAAAAATGTATTGTAAAATGATCTCTCTAAAGTAGACGTTATTTTCAACCGGAAAACAGTGCTACGCGTAGAGATCGGAGCACTCCTATTCTGGTAGAATTTTTAGGTAGGTACAGACGTTAAAAAAGAAGAAAAAAAAACACTTAATTGTAAGACCGATGCATTCCTCGCTCCGCTCAGCACACAAAAACAATATTTTATTAAATATTCAAATATTAAAACGTTCTTTATACGTGATTTACTTACTGTAAATCAAAACGTTTGAATCATATAGTCTAGGGTAGTATTATCCGTAAAATCGAAATTAATACGGGTAGGTATTTAGAATCTCTGCTCTGAAGAGGGTTTCATGATATTCGTGTACGAAGACGGAAACAATAGAATTCCTATCGACATTGTACCTATAGTAATAATAATAATTTAATCACGCGAGGCGAATCAATGAAAATCCGTATTAACAATAATGCGGAATATTGTAATATTACTGAAACGTATAGGGCATCTTATTTTATAATATTGTCTATCCGCGCCGGTACAATAAACCAGCCGATGCGTATACGTTTTACGTATAAAGTGTATTTAAATCGGTTTAAGTTTTATGGAAAACGTTTTCAAAACACTGACGTTAAAACGTACGTACTGCAGTGTTTTCGTGAGTATAGTTTTCGTTGAAAATATTTTTATTACACGAAATGTTTATAATAAATCAAACGGATTACAGATGGAGAAACAATTTTAATCCCGACCTGCGTACTACACGATAGTCCTTTGATGATCGGAAACATGACTTGTATAATTGTATTTCATTATCTTATACGAATAGCGATGTAGTTTTATAATATATTGTCGCGAAATGATTTACGTTTTACTTACATTAACGCAATTGATCGATAAATTCTTTGTATACGAAAAGAAAATACGTTTCTTTTGATTATCGTAACATTCTATACACATTATTATTCTTACCTGAAACAAAAAAAAAAACAATTTACAATAATTACAACTATCGGTATTATATGTTTTACTAGGATTATTGCGCTGAAAAAAAACACAAGAGGGCGCTTCAATGATATCATGTTATAATTTAAAATAAAACGACTACAATTTATACGGGGAGGGTGCATATTTGTTTATTCGCCCAGGGCGCCAATGACTCTACTGCCGGCCCTGATTGTAACATTAATAAAACTAATAGAAAAGCAACAAGACTTTTCGTACGAGTCGATGATAATAATTTTTTAAACGCGGCCCGTTGAAATTAACGGACCACGTCCAAAAGTGCAGATTATTTTTATATTTTACGGCATGTTCTACCATAATATATACTGTGGAGTAGTAGGAGAGAATTCCTATATCACTCTAAACGGACGTTTCTCGTTAACGCTTATAATTTCCATGTTTAAATATATAGTATGTATACACACGCGTCACGTTAATAATAGTGTCGGCGGATTTAACAGTATAATATGGCGTTTAGTCGACAAATGCCGATGTCAGGGCCGGATTTAGGTATGTGGCGGACTATGGGCGGAATACAATGTGGGAGGCCCAAATAAATAAACAGGACAATACGTGTTTTGCTTATTAAATAATATTTTATATTGTCTGTAGTACCTATTATACTATATACTATGTCAGTGGTTCTCAACCTTTTTTGGTTCACGGCACACTATTATAACATCACAAGTTTTCGCGGCACACTCACGCACTTGACAACAACAACTTTGGCAACCACGCGAGGGCCATTAGTCATCGCTACGTGCCAAGACATCCAGCTGGGTTAAAACTGTACAGTTTGACTACACATGCGTCGTCTTATCTGCACAATTAATTGATTATTTGGTTGCTGTATTTTTAAAAAATAAATATAATGAAATAAAATACTGTTTTCAATATTTTTTTACCAGCATAATCACAAATATCAGACATTTCTCGCGGCACATCCAGTCGATCTCGCGGCACACCGGTTGAGAACCACTGTACTATATACTTATTTAATTTACTTAAATAAAAACAGTAAAAAAAAAAATCATAATATCATATTATGAAATTGCGTTATAAAAATACAAATCGATAAAAAATTAGTGTGACTTAAACATTAAAATTATAACAGTAGCGGTTATACATGATGTTCAAGGGGGGAGCGAAAATGGAGCCAACCCCTTTTGCCAATGTAATATCCACATCGACGAGTAATAACCAAGAAGAAAGATCTATTAATGTACCGAGACGAAATGCATCTGTAGAAAAAGGAAGAACCACGTGCATGGAACGTAAATGAAATAACAATAAAACGGGGGAAAAAAATCAGTCACCAGATAGCGCTACGACACAACACAGAGGGCGTGGCAGAAATGCGCATATAAATAGCGGTCAGTCTACACGCGCACACACACACACACACACATAGCAGTCAGACGCGAACTACGTTGTTCACGCCTGACCGCAGTGACTACACTGAGCGGTGCGATGGTTTCACTCCGCTATTTATATGCGCCTTTCTGCCACGGCCTCTATGTTGTGTCGTAACGCTATCTGGTGACTACTTTCTTTTCCCGTTTTTTTTTGTTACGGTCGGCTGACGCGCTATGTCGGTATATGCGGGCGTTTAGTTTAACGCCGACCGACCGACCGATCGTACGCGCGTATGCAAACTTTATTATTTATTTTTTTTTTTATAATTAATAATAATGTTATTTCGCGTCTTTCAATAAAATAAAATAAACGGTAAGGATTCATCTTTCCCCGTTGTACACTCGTTTACACTCTTATTTTATACGTTTACTCGTGGCCTGTCAAACGCAGTACGCTTTATACGAAGATACGTTTTTAAAAACTTTTCTTCGTTTTAAAAATCAATATTATTTATATTAGACATTGTCTAGTAAATAAAATATTGATCTATATTTTATAAATTACGCGAATGATTTTGTCAAAACATATACATTTCCAATACAATGTACCACCCTTTAGAAGTGAATGGACGCAAGTATTTAATTCGTGTCTTTCTCCTTCTGTGAGAAACACACATAATTGGATAGTAATAAAAAAAAAAAAAACGACAGCTTTAAAGAAAAGTTTGCGTAGCGATGTTTGATAATCGTTATTTTCACCGTTTTATAAACTCGAAACAAAAAAAAAAACACGAGACTTCTGTTTTATTTACACGTAATTTTATGATTCATTCGCAATTCACGATAATTTACATAATATAAACGCTAGAAAATCAATGAAAATCTTCCAATAATTCCAGTTCGTTACACGCGTTTAACATGCGCTTCTCCTCAAACGTTTTGAACACGATGCGCTCGCGCGTTTACCATTTTATAATACCATGCGCATTTCGATTCCGAGGCGATTTTTCAAATGACGCGCGAGTAACTCTTAAATCCGTTTA
This sequence comes from Slavum lentiscoides, assembly GCA_032441835.1. NCBI lineage: Eukaryota > Metazoa > Arthropoda > Insecta > Hemiptera > Aphididae > Slavum > Slavum lentiscoides. The sequence continues at coordinate 9,727,646 of CM063713.1, forward strand.
ATACCGTTTTGGAAGGGTGAGGGAAAAAACAATCTAACAGACTATGCCAATTGGTAATTCGCTGTGTACACATATATTTTCCATCGAAATTTATTTATTTATTTTTGCATAAACGCCCATGTGGGCTCAAGTACAATAAATAATGACTCTAACATAACATTGCACAATATAAAATACTTAATACATAATGCAATTCACATTTATACAATAATAGAAGTTATGTTAAGTAGAATAAACGAAATATAGATATATAAAAAGGACCTAGACAATTAAAAACAATAATATGACAATTTATGAGTACATTAAACAGCTGAAAAACAAGGGTTAGATGGATATAAATTCCTTATATTAAACAAATCAAAATGTATTAATTCGTTACATTCTCTATACGGCTATACGGTCAAGTGAATTATTATAACCATAGGATGTACGATGAAAAGGAATTTCAAACGTCATACATTGACGCGATTGACGTTGTGGAATATGGAAGTTAAGTAACTGTAATAATTCAGGACAATATATCAAACCATTAACTACGTAATTTAGACAAAAAACAAATATCATTGTACCTACGTCTATTCACAAGAGAATCTAAGTTTAGAAATTGTGTCGTTTTCCACCAACGATTCGTGGTGTTCGACTTTGTGACACGTCGCAAAGCGGTGTTGGACGAAGTGGACGGAATCAGATCATTTCATCGCAATCGTTTGGAGATGGGGAAAAAAAAAGTACCGAGCGCTAACACGAATTCCGTTTGTCGGCCGGCCACAACAATGCCATCCGATGAGTTTTCCCACAGGGGGACACGCCACATATAGATAGGCGCGCGTGTACGGTAAAAACGTCGTTTAGAAACACTATATATACTCTCTCTCTCTCTCTCTCTCTCTCTCTCTCTGTCTGCCTCGTGCTCATCCCTCTCATTCAAATATAAAATTCTAATACCTCGGGGAAATCATTTCGACAACGCGGAGTTTTAATATTCAAAGAATGAATTATTATTATTATTATACGCGAAAAAAAATGAGTAAAAGAAGAAAAAAAGAAAATTACGTATACCTACGTGTTTATAATATTTAATTTATAATTTAGAGTTTTTTTTTTTTTGACACAATACGTATTATCGTTGGAAAAATTGAAATAAAATTATAATTTTCGATTTATACCGGCGGCGGCGGAGTTGTAAAAAAATCACACCGTGACATTCTCGCATTATACGTAAAATCAGCAAATAAATTCGAACATATTTCGTAGAATATTAATATAATAATAATAATACGAACGCATATTTTCAATTGCCTACTCACATGAGGTTTAGTAAAAACGAAACATTTAATTCATTCGATACTGCACACCAATATATATATATACCATAAAAAGAAAAACACAATTATTAAATGTAAATACTGCGTTTCGCGTACAATATATTCCATTTAATACTTAAGATATTTATGTAAAAAAAAAAAAAATCCGTCAAAATTTGAAATATCTATTGTTTTGCCGAGTCAGATATAATCTGGTATTTTTTTTTTTTTCTGTATTACGTGAGCATGATAGACAGAAACAATATATGGATTTATGGAACGTCTACGTATACGTATTATACACAGGTATATATTAATAAATCTTATATGTGTATATCCGAAAATTGAATGGTATCAAGTGAAAATATATATGTAGACTTCCGCAAGCGAATCCGTACCACTAAATAAAATTTATATATATGTAAAATAATATTCGCGAAATATACAACGTACAAATCGAATACATAATAATATATATAGACTTGTATATACACGCATAAAGAAAAAAAAAAAATCTCGTGATTTTCTAATATCAAAATGGTTATAAACCGCGTATTGACACAATACGCTGTGCGAAAAATTACAAAACGAAATATGAAATCGATACGTTAATATAATATTTATGTTTACTGTTATTTTGTAATGTCTAACGAATCAAAACCGATTTTATAAAAAAAAAAACGTCCACAATTAAAAATAACAAAATTAATATTGTATTCTATGAATAAATGTTACAAATTTCAAAAAAAAAAAAACAACGTTGATAATTTATGATCGATATTCGCAATACGATTCTCGCGTATTTCGATACGGTTTTTTAATATATTTTCTAATTTTATTACAAGTATAGGCACTACCAATGTAATTATTTGTGAATAATCACGTATGAGTTATGTCACTACTTAATTGCGTGGTTCATACGAAGTCAATGCCCGCGAACGAGATATAAAATATAAACGCACTATTTTCGAACAAAATCGGTGATTTTCAGCGTTCAGCTCCGACATTTAACCCCCCCGCGCATATTTTTTTACGAAGTTTTCAAACCTTTTAATTCGCATTTTCGCGACTGAAAACACTGGCTCTTACATTTTAAACTCATTAAATGGTTTTGCGCGAGGGCGAAATAACGCGAAGAAAAACTACACGCGGATACGTTATTAAATAATGATTACAACGCGTAGGTCATATACATTACACGCAACGATGTAACTATATTATTATAGCCGTTATAAAAAGTATTACGCGAAATTTCGACTTAAATCATTAAGGTAAGAAAAAGTTTTAAGTGAAAATTTATACACGTATTTTAATTACTAATATAACGAGTAATATATTTTACTCTTTTATTCAAAAATGCGGTTCGGCGCTTATATTATATATATAACGGTATACAAATATAGTTTTAATAAAACGAAAAACTCATTTGAAACTAATTTTACATCGTGTGCCGATAGAAGTACGTTTTAAGTAATTTTCGAAAACGGTAATAATAATAATAATAATAATAATAATAATAATAATAATAATAATAATAATAATAATAATAATAATAATAATAATAATTATAAAATTTAAAAATGCAAATATATTAGTAATTTATCAACAGTAATTACCATATTTATTAAAAAAGTGAAAAGTTATTTTCGTAAACTGTTAAACTACACTATTTGAGTTACCCACTTATATATATATATATATATATTTATGACAGTGACGACTTATAAATATATATCCAATCTAATACTTATATAAAGGGATCCCAACAAATTAATTATTAAAACTTAATTTAAAACTGAATTTACCGAAAAACTAAAGTGAAAAGTATACATTTTAAAAACAATATTATCGTTGTTACATTACGTTCGAATAATAAATACGTTTCGTGAACTTGGAAAATCAATATTTCACGTGACTTACGACGAGATCAAACACGTCCGCGGTAGGTACCGAAAATATCTCAGCAGAAAACGACGGGGAAAAAGGCTAGAAATAATAATATTAGTTTACATTTTTTTTTTTTGCGCTCCTAACGTGAACGCGAACTGTTCTGTGGACGTATAATAATTAATAAAAAAATTACACACTCGGGTCATGGATCACTTTTGTACTCATTTATTTTTAAAACGCAATCCGATATAATTAGAAAAAAAAAACACGTACCTACTCGATTTCAACAAAAATATTATAACACAATTATATTATGTTTTTTTTTTTAAATTTTCCGCGAAAAAATAAGAAAAGCAAGTCAAAAATAGTATAATACGCAATATCCATCGTCTCGTATTTTTTTTTTTTTTTGATTTTATTTTCTCCTTTAATTCAAATATTTATAAGTATTCACATAGTTTGTCGAGAGAAAAAAAAGGGGAAAAAAAGCTACTACATACAAGTAATACTCGGTAAATTTTCTGAAGACTCTCGACGTCTGGCACTGATGTACAAAGCGTCGACTTCATAATAAAATCAACGGTGTGTGAACAGTAATAATAAACCGTCGAGTACTGAAGTCATAATATATGGGTTTATTATTTATCGTATTCGATTATTATTAAATAAGCTTAATAATTATAAAAATAATTAAAATTTATAAATAATACGGTTAATTCAGAATAGATAATGAGAAACTCTGTTCATTTCAGTGAGTGTAAAATGTATTTTTGTCGTTTAAGAAAAAAAAAAACAGGATTTTGTCTCTCCCCTTCCGATTGATTCCGTCCATACTAATGCACGTAACGCCCACGCGTGACAAGACACTTGTATATAAATACATGCGCGCGAACCGACAACAGACACGTATTTGTTGCGAACACGACGGACACAGGGTATTTTAAACGGTCACGGTGATGACGGATTAGTTGTGACGATGGAGAACATCTCTGCGTTTATTACATTTATATATATTTTTAAGTCGAATTACATTAAAAAAAAACCAATTTTAATTTGTATAAAACGTATACGACATCAACACAACCGGCAATATACTTGTAAACAAAAATTTGTTCGAATATTTTTTTTTTACGTCGAAACGTCTTTTTAATAATTTTTGATTCGAATTAAGTTTTCTCCCGCGTATTATACAGACTGAAGACGACACGACGGTATTTGATTATAACTGCAGAGAACCTTAAATTCGGTTTTAAAAATCTTCAGCTCAGAAAATACGCACGTTCTCCTATGAAACGCGCGGGTACGAGGAAGTATTAAACTATAATATTTCACTGCTACGCATAAAGTGAATTAAAAGTAAGCTGGATTTCGAAGTTAATTCATACAAATACCAGATATATTTCGGGTAAACGAACATTGCCATAGGCGTGCGCAGGAATTTTGTATGGGGTGTGCCATGAAGAAAATTGGGCCGCTTTCCCTTATATGAGCCTAAGCAAATCTAACCTAACTCTCAACCTAAAAAAAGGAAAAATTTAATGCAAAATATCAATTCATAAAAACTTATTGATTAAATGTTGTGCTTCCTATACCTATACCAAATATATAGGTATATACTATATTGTAAAAATAGGTATACCTAGTGGTTAGTAACCTACATTAGAATATTAAAAAATTTTGCTAGAGCGCCTAATTTATTTTCTCTAATTTTTATTATTTATTGCTTAAAATTCAAACAAAGTCCCCGAATGAATGAAAGTTGTACAAAAAGCCACGGGCCACGGGGTGTGCCACGACACACCCGGCACACCCTGTGCGCACGCCTATGATCATTGCAGTTTTTCAATATCTTTCTCTACGTCTGCGTCTAAAAACGATTCTGCTTCATTATTTCTATTGTACTTATATTTTAATTATAATTTGCCGTTTGATGACGGGCCCCTAAATCGTTGACCACAGTGGTGTGTGTGCGACAGAAACAGATTTACGACGATGGCAGCAGCGGAAACTCAACGCGTACAGAATGCGAAATACATTGCTGCGACAAAAATTCCGATAACGACATGTATTCTTTCAGCAGAATACAAATCAATAGTAAAGTCCTATAATGATATGCTCCGTATCATAAAGGTACATAGAAAAAAAAATAAAGTCCTTCTCCTGCCGGGAGCCTTCTACGGGTCTGTTGCCACAACAACCGCCGATACTGCCATTTCATTCACTACATATAATAGTTATTTCTACATTTTCTCCTCCTAATATTATAATTTTAATTGTATAACGATCCCGTCACTGTCCTTTTGTGTCCGACTCGCGTATCTTGTAATCCGCAACGGACCTCCATCCACGCAGACCGGCTCAGTCCACACTACTCTTCAAGAACTCTTAATTACAGATTATTTGATATCAATGTTAAAAATCATACAGGCACTTAATATAATATTATTCAATAAATCGGTACGTGCTGACCGAATGAGAAAATACCATCGCTATCGATTATTCCGCACAAACAATACGTATCCGTATATAGACCAACTAATCACAAAGAGTTTCTTCGTTTGAAAAAATTACGTTCTGAAAATCCGGTTGTCATTTTTCCGCGTTTAATATGATCCTCAATCGATTCTGATGATCCTACCACGTCCAACAGCAGTTTTTCAAATAACTCGAATGCAACGCTATTCACACACCATCTTATAGGTACACTCCGTTTTTAATACAGTTTTACATTTATCTAAGACCTAAGTAATCGCTTTTTAAGTGATTACAGCTATAATAACGTGCTGACTGAATTTTCAATTTTCTAATGAAATTTACTCTCTTCTCTTTTACACACTATTTAATTTTATTACACTTGACTTTCCTTTGGCTTATTACATTCTGTGGAATGTTCCTATTATTACTGCGACTTCCGTTTAATGCGAACGTTCGGCAAACGATACACGCAAAATTATGTATATAATAATATTATATTATTATAGCGCACGAGACCGCGGCGGTCGATTTATGACATCAGCAACGCGAAATGCGAATGACCACGCGCTACAGAGGCTAATGAAAGGGTCGATGATATTTTCAGACGAGACGATGGTCGGAGACGGGTCCGTCTAAGGGTTGACGAGGACGTACACACATCAAAGACACGTTTTCCGTAACCGTAGTGATGGTCACAGGGGCGTATTAAGGAAATATGTAACGGGAAGAAGGGGAGCACCAACAACAATATGTAAAATAGATATTTCTATAAAACTTACGAAATCAACGATAAAATAAAGGCGTTTCAAACGACCGGAATTTAATATACAATAATATTATTTGATTTTTCAAATGTATTTTACGTGTACTGTATTAATTGTTAATAATATTACAAGTCTAATCGGTATTAAATTAATAAACGCTGATTTTGCATTCATAAACCATATTAAAATGTAAATAATTATTTAATATAATGGGAGGGGCACGAGTCCCCTGTGCCCCTCCCCCACCTTAAATACGCCACTGGCGATTATAGTGATGGTTACTGGTTAGTCCTCGTAACGCATACATAACTCGAAATCAGTAAGTGTTTTAATATTAAAAACGTTCCACGACAAGAGAGGTTCTCACAACCGGATAAAATATCGGCAGACGCGTTTTGTAAAAATAATAATAATATTAATTCAATGTATTATGTATTAAAAAGAAATTCGGCAATATTTTCATTTTACATGTCGAATATCGAATAGCAAACCATCAGTGTTTTATGATTCTCTTTAAGTAGAAAAAAAACGGATTACAGGTATGACAGTCAATAATAATTGTGCGGTTAAAAATTAAAGAAAACGAAAAATAGAAAGTTATTTAAAAAGTTCGATACGTAAAAGTGATTCATCGCGAACGGAGATAGAAAAAATTGTTATTATTTTTTTTTTAACTAAATTTAGTATTTTCGTTATCAACACAGCATTCTATTTTAATTAATTAATTTCAAAAACTACACACAGAATTATATGTATCTTGTACTCGTTTGCGAATTATAAACATCACCTGCAGAGTGTGGCGTGTGTGTGTTTAATAAAAAAAACTCGTGCGCACGTTATAATGGATAAAAACTAAAACTATACGGCCGATGTATAAAATGGATTTTTGTAAAAGGAATGAGTTTTTTTTTTTTTTTAATCTTTCAACTCCTTTGAAAGTACCGGAGGCGTACGCACATTTTATTTACACAACACACACATATTTTAAATATAGTCACGACTATACGCACTACTTGCAGAATATAATATACGCTATATTTATTTATACGGGACCATATAAACAGAATAAAATATAAAAACGAAATGTAAATTACTACGAGTATTATTAATTTAATAAATTCCGTGTCAATAGCAGGCGCGATCCCAAGGGAGGGGGGCGAAGAGGCGTTCGCCCCTCACCCTTATAACAATTTTCAATGTATAAAATTACTTAAAATTTAAAATTAAAATTACTTGTTTACGTAAGCTTATTTGTAATGTAGTCACATTATAAAAAAAATTAATTCAGTAAAATCGACTCAAGTTCGGCCAAACTTTTGAAAAATACGCGTAGAGCGTGATTATTGATTTAAAAATTGGTTAGCCCCACTCTTGAAAACTGTCTAGGGACGCCCCTGGTCACTAGTGTTAAAAAAAAAAAAACCACAAAAAAAAAATCAATATGACGTCGCCTGGTCAGCCGGGCGCATATATATATATAGTATATTATTTCTGTAAAAATCCAAAAATACATATTATCGTCGAAATACGTCCAAAAACATTATATCTCACGATTAATGCATTTTATTGGTTATGTACAGCTAATTCGATGACAAAGTGGATAGAGGGAGGAGGATTTTATTTTTTATATGACGTGTCGTAATAATAATTAAAATCTTTATAAAAAAAAAAAAAATTCTCCAAACGTATTATAATTTACACACAATTCAAAAACGTTTCGGACAATTATTTTATACTAGACGCGGTAGTCGAAGGCAAAAAAAAAACCACATTTATTTCACAATTCAATACAGTATAGGTGCGTATATTATAGTCCGCTAGTTTTTCGACAATTTCTCAATACATCCATTAACCTACACACGCCATCCGTATAACGTATATTACTATGTAGAACAAATGGCCCGACACAAAATGCGTTCCACGTCGTTTGCTAATAGTTTTCCCTGCCAATCGTTTCCAGTCAATCAGTTAAATACTTTTATCTCGGTTATTCTCAAAAAATTATAACGAAAATTTACACATAATATTATTTTCTACACAATATTTGCGTACATCTGAATACAAATGGTTTATACACATCCAATGTATATATACGTATAAACGAATGTTTAATAGAATAAGTATATATGACGTGTCACAGAGTTCAAGTTAATTTACGCGTTATTCTGTGTGAATGAACACTGTTATACAACTATTCGAAATAATTATAATAATATAATACTTCTATCGGATATAATATTTCAATCAATACATTAGTCTTCAGCTGTTCCGACAATAAAATTTAACGTTTTTTTTTTTTAACCGGAGGGTCTTATAGAATTAGTTACATCTGTATTCCCTCGTTCGTGTACTATTAACGTTCGCCGTTCTCGATATTAATTCGTAGTCTTTAAAATAATAATAACTGAAATATTACTCACCAATAGTCGAATAACATTATGATTAATTAACGTAAATTTACATTTAAACGGAACGAATAAAAGTAATATTATTTACGTTTTACGCGTATTATTGCGCTTTGGAGAATTAAATTATTATCTGACTACGGGGCAGACAAAGCCCTATTGCAGGAGGGTTTACAAGGTACTTTATCATATTCGGTAATACGGAACCTCTTGAATACAAACACTGAATATGCCGCCAACCGTAATAATTGCATTTAAACAACAACGTCGTAAATCTTATTGCAAGCATCTCCGACCACCGTCACCACCACAAAAAAAAAAACAAAAATTATATAATAATTAATAACAATAATACAAAGTGGAAAAATATTACAATTGGAAACGTTATGTCTTATTATTATTATTATACTCGTATAATATTAATTGATGAATTAATTTTTTTCATTCGCAAATAAAAATAAAACGTATTTAGATGAATTGTTATATTTCTTCGTAATATATAACTACTAAATTAACCGAAGACACTTTTTTTCACGTCGTAAAAACAAAAACTATCTGCGAAATACTCGTGGAAATATATGCTGGAAAATGATTAATATTTGAATAAGCAACGTGTGTAAATATTTGTTACGATACTGTACAGAACATAAAACACTATCGAAATTAAAAAATAAAAATAAATTAAAAAATTAGAACTGAAACAAATGTACGACGCGATTGCTTTTTTTTTCCACTGTACACTCTCCGCACCGACGTTCTACACGACGCGTAGGAGTCTATGGCCGTTTTATCATCAGACCCGCGGTTATTTTCGGCGTTTTTAAAATACGATCTGAAAACGTCCGAAAGAAACGATCTACGGATTAGCAGCTGTGCGTATTGGAGGGTATACGCCCAGATCCTTGTTTTCGGATTCCTGCGTATATCCTGTCACGAAAGGAACAATTATTATTATTATGGGTGTACGCTAGTTAATATTATTATTTATCTCGTCGCCACCAATTTGTATTAGGTTTTCTTATGTCTATATAATTTGTCGGTTACCCGAAGTAAATTATTTTTTCTTTATAATTTTAACGATTTTAGCAAGAGCACACCATTGTGCAGTTCTGCAGCGTACGGCGGGGAGCAACGTACACTATACGGGAATGCCCAAACCGCGACGGCTTGTCCGCGTGCACGGCCCAAGTAAAATTTCAATCAATTATAAATAAAGCATACAAGATACGACTAAAGGTAGCCTACACGCGTAGAGGAAATCCTCAATGTTTGGACTGCGCAGTTCAGTCCTTGAGGATTTCCTTCACGTGTGTAGGGGCGGCGGCCTTGAGGAATATGTCGGCCTGCACAGTCCGAAAATCCTTTTCGAAACTCCGAAAGGAAAAACTGCGCAGGTCGGACCGTATACAGTTCAAAGTCGCACGTGTGGAGGCACTGTAAGGTCTGCCTTGAGAATTCATGCAATATAATGACTATTATTGCTATTATCATTAAAAATGTGTTTTTTTAATTTTTTTACAAACTTTCAAACCTCAAGCAAACGATAAAACGTCACGATATACGAATAAATTTGAAAAATACTACTTTAAATAAAATAATATATTATATAAAAAAATACTAGGCGCACGGCTCGCGATTAAGTACACTGCAATGGTGGTATATCGGGTACACTGATAAGGACAAAATCCTCGAGTGCTTCACACGAGGCCGGGCCCTGAGGATTTGGACTTGAGGATTTCCTCTACATGTGTACGTACCTTAATACGGGTTACACGTAGATAAAATGAATCTAGTTGTTTTGTTTTGACTGTGTACACTCTGAATCGGCATTTATTATCAATAGTAATAACCTATGATTAAACTGTATATTTTTCGAGTGTTTTGCATTTTCCAAGCACAATTATTTGATCCCGATTCACGAGTGGCACATTATTTTCCTATAGGCGTTTCTTAGTGTTCTAGTACATTTCTTTTTTCTATATTTTTATTAGCGTTTACAAACGTACATTCGTATTACGGCAAATAAACGTGAAAAACGCATAAATACGAAAAATTACAAACTTTTTTTCAACAAAATTTTTTTCGATAACTAAGTGCTTAGAAATGTGCGTATACCCTTAAATTTATTTACCAATACACCACTGCGGATTAGTATATAGATCATAGTATGACGTAGAAAAAAAAACACTTATATTGTTATAACTTTACAGCGAATTGGAAATTTAAAAAAAAGTACTTTTTATACGTCACCGTGATACTGCACCGCGAGCAGTAGAAACCCGAGGTTTAAAACTTTGTTACAGCCAATTTAAAACAAGATTGAACAATTTTCATTGTTCTGTGTATACAGAGGTATAGGATTAGTTTAGGTACACTCGATGACTAAGAATAACAGTACATAAATTCTTATAATATTTCCTTCACAAATAATAACAGTGTCGTAGCCAGGATTTTTATTTGGGGGAGGGCTAAAGGTTGATAATTAATTTATTTGTCAATAATTAATATTTATAAACGGTACCTACTAAAAAATCTGATTATTTATTCATTTCAAGGGGGGCTGCAGCCCCCCGGGCTACGCCACTGAATAATAATAATAATAATTAGGGAGGAGGACTTGTAGCATTTACATATTTATTTTTACTCAATCAAAAAAATAACAGAGTAAGAAACAAATACGTTTTATGCAAAAACAAAGCTATATTTTGAGTTTTTTTTTTGTTTGTTTTTACGCCATATTTCTTCCATTTTATTCTTTTTGAGAAACATTTAATACAGTTAATAATTTTCTCAATATCAAAATCGACGTTTTTATTTCGTTCAATATTATAATATAACCAAAATTGATGAATTTAAATTAATTTTCAATTTTTATCGTATAATATTGTTGTTGACTGTTGGCGGACGCGCGTTTTTCCTAGAAAAACGCTTGAGGATCTCGATTAGATTAATTCTAATTCAATAATTAATTATTATTTGATATTATCAATATAGTGTATACCAAGGACATTGTAGGTACCTATTACGTCTACTCTCTAATTAAATCAATTAAAAAGTTATTATTTAAAGTTAAATTTTATTAACAATTTCGTTAAAAAATTATTTATATTTTCAAAAAAAAAATATTCATTTTGCATATTTTTAGTGCATATTATAGGGTTTTCAAGTGCGTAAGTGTTTGCATATTTAGCGCTTTTTTTTTAAAGCTACAAGTCCTCTGCCCTAATATAATAGTAATAATAATAACTATAGGACCCGGATTTATACGCGTTTAAAATTCTGAAAACATGACGTTTTGTGCTTTATAACCCGCAGGACGCACACGAGTATATTACAGGACGATTATTATTAGAACCGTGTAAGGACGTGTGGTCGGAAAAAGGATTATTATCGGAGGCGGTATGCACTAGGCCATATATTATTATTTGTATATATAAACACACACGTCTGTCGATAAAATACGCGTTTCTCGCGTTTCAAACGCCACTCGGTCTCGGCGTATGGCGTTTAACGAGTTTATCATGCGCGCGTGCCACAGCTTAAACGCACTTTTCCTATCGACGGAACAAACTACACGTGTAATCGTACTGTACTCCCCCCACCCTCGCCCTCGTGTGCGTAGTGAGTAATTTATTTCGTCAATGTTTTCCCGATCCAAATGGTTTTCGTACGTTCCGTCGTCCGGGGACGACGTATGGAAGAAAAAAAAAAGATGCTAAAAAGGGAAAAAAAAAGCAGCCCTCGAAGGAAAATGCCGGCGCGGTTTGCACCGCATACCGCACGCGCGTAGAACGTTTGAAATTATTGCGAAGGACGACCGTGTACACCGCGCGACTACCGCGGTCCACGTAGGTACCTATAGAGCACGGTAACGCGTTTTGAATTTTCTCCGCGGTTCTAAAGGAAATTGCCTTCCGTTCAAATTTTCCCCGAGATAAACTTCTCTTCCGTCGCTCACCGTCTCCCAGACTCGTTGTACCACACCCACTTGCCTCTTGTATGACGTGTTTGCACGCACGCACGCACATACACACAGAAACGCGAATACCACAGAAACACACACACAAACATCCTTACGCGAACTATCAGGGACGAGAGCCTAGGAAAAAAAAAAAATATATTTAAGACGAGTTTTCTGTATCGTTGATTTTGCGAGGAAATCGTAGTGTAATAATAATTAAAGGTAATAACTATAAAAAAAAAAAACGCTACTAATAATTATTTATAAAATAATATACTCGGTGTTTTTTTCCTACTATTCGTGTTGCTCGTAACGTTTCCTGGTGGACTTTGTTGGGTTTTCAATATTATAATATTATTTATTACTGCAGTCTCTACTATATATATTATACGGTTTCGGTACGAAATACGAATTTATCAATACATTTTATTTATTTATTGATATTATCAATCCCGAGGAGAAGAAAAAAACAAATGAATTTTTCAACGATTCCCACGACACCGCTATATATATATAAAATCCATTCAATGATTTAAAAAACGCTATAACGGAACTTTAAAAAAAAAAAAAAAAATTGCTATTTCAAAAAGAAACCGGACGAATTATCAAAACATCGTGCAGACCTTCCACCTAGCACATAATACGCATACTTACATTTACTCGACTTGTTTTGAATTTGTTACAAACTTAATAAATTGGACTTTGATTAAAAACATAAACCATAGTTTTCGTTTTAAATTAATTTTTATTATATTACTGCTATATATAGCAGTATTATGAAATATTTGACATACGTACATATAGTATTTTTGATGTACTGGTATATTACTGCTATTATAACAGTATTAAAAATTACTGCTATAGCAGTAATGAAAAATGACATTTTTCGGACGGTTTTGTGGAAAAATAATAAAATGGGGTGTCCGTCAACGTGTTAACATTCGAATACGGAAGATCCGAAGCACTTTTTCACTGTAATTAACAAATAACCGATTTAAAAAAAAAAAACAAATGGAAGATTTATATATATGGATTAAGAGTTTTTTTTTTTACCGTACTTGTATTTATTTATAAAGCGAGCAGGGTGGGAGAGAAGTTTCACCAAACTTGAATTTAATAAAAACGTATACTAATTTGAGATCAACCATAATTAGCACAAGACTGCACCAACTTCAACGGTTTATTGGCTACAGTATAAGCATTGGAAACTCGAATGCTCGACATTTCCACTTCTCTGAATTAATTAAGATTTTTCTGAAGATTTTCGAATGTAAAAAAATGAAAAATATATAATATAGTGTAGGGGAAGCGATAAAATAATTTTTTCACTGAGCGCTGAAATGCCTGAAGCCTGCAGTACGTATATCATCACAGGGATGAAGACGTTATTATCGCAATTCTATTCCCACGAACACAAACACAAACGCGTGTAAAGAATAAAACGTATTTTACCGGTATACAGGAAATAATTTTTTTTACCCAATCAAATTTAATAGAAATAATTGCAAAGTGAATTTCACTGAGAAAAACGTTGACATTTTAATAATTCGAAAAACATCCATTATAGTCATTTTAATTGAATACAGTCGAATTAAAAAAAATAATCAATTATTTCAATTGTTTAGAAACAATATTTGAGAACGCAGTGTTCATCATATATAATTAAATAAATTTTTTTTAAAACAATAAATTGTAATTTATAAAATAAATATTAAATTTTGAATACGTGCATATGAAAGTTCACTATGTATATACCTATACATAATATACTGTAAAAAGAAATTACACGTTTTTTATGGTGTACACTCATAGTATATTAAAATTAACGGTGATGATAATAATTTAGATCATTATTGGATTAAAATTCAATAACTCGAATTTTATTACCTACCACACGACGAAAAATGGTAGGTAACGATAAAGCAGCTAACTGGCAGAGTAGAAATAATAATAATTAATAAAAAAACTCAAACATACGCTCTTATTTCATACATACATATTTATAATTGATTACATAGATAATAATAATAATAATAAAACAATCGTTTAAAAAAAATGAGGAAGAGTCCCTACAAAACATTTTTTGTTGACGCTTTATATGAATGATTTGCTTAAGAATCGATATTGTAACAGATTACCCAATTTGATATCTCATATAATTCCGTTAATATTAATATTAAAAATTACGTCAATGAATTATAAAGATGGACATACGGATACACCAGGGGATATGCGGCTCACAATATTAAAGAAACCTAAAAAAAAAAAAAATTAATTGTTTCATTTATTTAAAATTTTAATTCGAACGAAATACATTTTAGGTTTCCTAATTTTACGATCGCCCGTGATAAAGTTAAGTACGGTACACTCTAACCCTATTTTTATTCTGACAATTTTCATAAAATAACAACCTTTCTTTGAAACCTTTTAAAATTTATCAAATGTTTAAATATTGAATTTTATATATATATATATATAAACTCAATAACGAAAAAAATACAATGACGTACACAATAAAAAAATATCTAAATATTATATAAATGAATATAATTTTTTTTGATCAGAATATTTAATTGAAAACTCATAACGTTACCGCATGATTTTATATTTATACTGTATAAAACAATTTTGATTTTGATTTAAATAATCGTTTTAATAACATAATATACTAAGCGTTTTTGTAATGCAATTTTGACGGTTACATTTCACGTGGAATATTGATTTCTACAGAGTATATATATAGGTAGTCTATAATAATAACGAACCGTCGCCGATTACGAGTATATTTCATACTTCAGACGATGTACGTTTAAAACCTATGAATTCAATATTATATGATTCGTTTTATTTTTGTATTAAATTATATATTTATTAGGTTTTAATAAAATTTAATTTTTTTTTTTACCATACAATTGATTTTATACATCAAAATTTAAGATTTTCTTTGTTACATTCATACGAAATTTATTGTGAACATGTGGTACAAGTGACAACATAAAAGTAGTCAATTACACATTATGTTTTCAAATGCGCATGTTTCAACTGAAAAACAAAAATTAAACGAAATTATATTTTTTTGCGAAATGTAAATTATACTAAATTTTGTACTAATTAGTTTTCTAACACCAGCGATACAAACAAGTATTCATATAATATGTAATATAATAACGTATACACTAAACATTCGAACATCTAAAACAATAAATAACTAAGACCAAATATATTAAAATATTAGAATCGCGAATAAATAAATTGTACGTTTTAAACGTTGTAAACCATAATATAGTATCGATTATTTTTTACTTAGTTTAATTAAACTAAATAAACGTTAACTATACACACAAACAAAAACAAGTAACGTTTTTATATTATTTATCGTTCGATAAAATAAACACATTTCAGGGGATTTGTGCGAACACGCTATTCTTATATTAAACAAATTCAATTATTTCTTCGAAGTGCGTTACCACTTTAAAGATATTATAATTAATTTGTAAAGATTCAGCGTGAGCGTCAAGTATTTGTAATAATAGTGAATAAAATAACGTTAAATTTCCTTTGACAAGTTTCACCAGAAACTCTGCAGTACAGCCACCATCGCCGGAGAATGTAATTAGATAAAATAAACATTTAATTATAAACTTTAAAAGGTTTAAAAAAGAATATATATATATATATATCGTATTTAAATATTTGTCCCATATAATTTAGTTCATATACACGGATTGCATAGACAGTTCCAATATGATCGAAAGTCATTTCAATAAATATACCACTTTATACTTATATAACCTAAAACAGTCGATTTCGCGAAATGTAAAAATAAAAAATTAAATTTTTTTTTTACAAAGTAGATTTTCTCAGAATATACGTAACACACCAATATTATTATTTTCCCGCGTCTTGAAATACATGACGTGTGTGTACGCATTATATACAGTAGATCGATTTTCTACAGAAACGTGCGTAAAGCTCGAAATTCTACATACATCCGAAATAAATAATATAATATATATATACACACACATACACATACAGTTAACAGCTTTTTTTATAATATACCGAAGTCTATATTATAAAACATAAATAAATCATATAATATATTATGTATTTTTATATTTTTATCTATAAATTTGAATATGCGTATTTTATTTAGTTATAAAATATATATATATAATATGTGAGGTAAGTATATAACTTAAACGCGACAATAATAACAATAAGTTATTCTGGAAATATAAATCAAAATGAACTAACAATAATATTAATATTGAAGATGGATAATAATAATAATAATAATAATACTTTAATAACTAAAATATTTTACCATTTTTTTTTAATAATATTATACGATTTTACTGCAATATTAAAAGAATCGTAGTTTATACGGTAATTATTATTATGTCAAAAACCAAATGAATGTGTACACATTTCGTATGATTTGATATGGAAATAAACGAACGAGCATTAAAATCGAACGTCATTTAAACGTGTAAGTGCATAACAACGTAATTCAAATTATATAACTGTTAAATGTATATGTACGTGAATATTTATTGTTTGATGACAATTCAATGATGTATAACGGGTAGTTGTATCGTTATTTTAAAAACGTGCGGTTATATTTTTTATGTTATTCAAATAGTTCACGTACGCACAGTATAAAGTGTACGCGCACGTTCTGGCCGAACGAATTGTAAAAAAATAATTTTTTTTTTTTTTGATTAATAATAAATTGATTTTATACAGTTCCGTGCCTCGACGAAAGTATATTGAATTTTGGGTCGTTAAATGTTTCGTCCTGAATTCTGACATCCTTGCCCGTGTCGTCGGTATATAAACGATACGGGAATAAAACATATAATACCATCTTCTTCGCGCCCCCCCCCCTTCCGTATAGAAAATAGGAAGGTGCAGCTGCTGGTAAATCTTAAAATCCGAAACTTTCACAGTGCTCACATTTCGGTATGGTGACTTCTTCGCGTTCATAAGCTAAAATCAAGAATTAATAAAAAGTCTTCTCAAAGCATATACGGCAAATTGTTATTCGAATATCACACAGTTATATTACGCGATAGACGACTGTAAATAATAACGTACCTCTACGCGTACGTTCTCAGAGATTTGTTAAACAGAATTGATTTTATTCGAAAAATACTTTTAATTAATTAGGTCAAGTCAATTAAAATACGTCATTACGTCATTTTTAAAAAAATTTATTAATACGCGTTTTTAAAAAAAAAAAACAAGGGTAATTGGAAAAACGTACGAAGGAAAACTAATAATGATAATTAATATTTTATAGCTCCACTCGATCGAAACCACATTCTTCGAAAATAATAAGTCCATGCAAGTTTATTCAATTATAATTTACGCGGAAAATAACAAAATAACTATTGTGGTTATCCGTACAAGTATATATAATATAGTAATATTATTGCACATATACTATCGGAGCGCTGTTCTAAATCTGCAGTGTATTACACATTTTTACCACTAATACTTATATAACGGTGTACTCGCGTAGTATAACTATATATTGATAATATATAATATTCGAGAATATCTGAATAATTTCAAATTTAAATACCGAAATTAATATAAATATTCATATATATATATATATACAATTTGATACGAATAAAGGATAATGAAATAATACGTACCAATAATATATATATACATTTGATAACTTGATAAAATAGCGATAGAATTTTTTTGAGAAAGAATTAAATACGAAAATTTTTTAGTCGTATATGATTTGCATATACTGTTTTTATATTTTAAAATTTACAAATGTCAGCATTATAAAATCGTACAAATTATTATACGGAATCAATTATCGGATAACGATTTTTCATTAATTTGTAACCCTCCCCTTTATATTGACGTCGATTAAATATATATATAAAAAAATTTTTTTCGTTAAATCGTATACGTCTTTTCAACAATAATGTGTGAAAATAATATTCCCCCCTCACACTGTTTTATTGATTTTGGTACAATTTCATTTCCAATATTCCTCCCCCTCCCCCTCACCGAACTTTATTGACAGAACACTGTCACATAAAAACGCGTTTTATCGGATACACTGCAGCAGATTTGTTGACGTATAGCGCGTAGAAGAGGGATCGGTTTTTTTTTTCTTTTCATATACGACATTTAACCAACACCGGAAAAGTGATTCATCATCGAGCATGTTATAGTATTTTTTATTTTTACGAATAGGATAAAAAAAAAAAAAATCAAACGACGGGATAAGGAGGAATCGTATTGAATAATCGCCTTGTCCTATGGGACTCCGGGCCCTTTCAACATAAATAAAAATAAAGATTTTATTTATACGCCTATATACGTACATATATAACGCGCGCCACAGCAGCACTAAAAACAGTTTTATGTTCAAAAACAACAACAAAAAGCCGAACATCTTGAATAAATATATATATATACATTATAATATACAGCGTATACAAATGTATGTTTTTATACGTATAGTTATTATTTCAATAATAATGTATTGGTGTCTGCAAGTAATACTGATGATACGCGTATATATTGTATATTATAGTGGAAGGTTTTTAGCAGAGCATATTTTAAGGAATTTGTACTGGGTGGCACTATGACTAAGCCGAGTGCCTATCCTCGGGTACCTTTTTAGTTTAAGATTTAATTAAATACAAAGGCATTCGTATAAAATAATGTAATACTATAGGTGGCACATCCACCAACTAATGCAAACCGTGGCACTAATTATTCACTAGATGACACTATTGCCAACTACTTCTTTATATACGTTAAAATATGCTCTGGTTTTTAGCCATTCGAATGTCGAGTTGTACGGGTACTATTATACTACTATATAAGAAATTTACACGGGCGAAACGAAATAATATTGTAGAAAATGTACATAATATAATACTAGAAATACTCGCGGAAATAATTTATTTCGATACGACACTACGTTAAACGAGTGATTTTGTATATAATATTTTAGGTAATTTTAAAAAAAAAAAAATGAAATTTTCTAATTCGCAAGTATTTTGACAAAATTTATGCGATTTCAGGTGATGACCGCGACGCAACAAGGTCCGGACACGGCAATCACCACAATGCCGGAAGAACACGAAGACCACGAACCGTCTAGTTCAAGAGATTTGTGAGTATAATATTGTATTATAATCTATATTGCGTTACGCTGAAACAAAAAAAAAATATTTTGCGCTTGTGTTCTTTACGTGAATACGCGAACGTTACACGTAATACAGATCACGGAGCGATTTTTTATTCTCCCTTTATTCCACGCGGTTACTCTACGAATTGCAGTCATAGCTATTTCAGATACCCACGAAACCCAAGAACGTATTATACAGTTTTACAATAACGACGTGCTTTTTCATCGTTTCTTTTTTTTTCGCGTAGAAAAATTTCTCGGATCACGTGTCGACACGAATCGTCGCGTACACATAGTTTGTGGTTTTCGATTTTCGAAAGCGTTCGATCCGAAAACGTAGGAAAATCGCTAAAAATCATGGTAAAATCATCGACGTGGAGAATTTTCGTATTTTTTTTTCTTCGAAAAACTCAAAATCGAATACAAACAATATATATATATAAACTATACTAAAATCTCCGAGTGTCTCACTCGATATCAATACAACTCGCTTCGTTTTTTTTTTTTAATCGTACGCAATTAAGTTTTACACATACTTTTCGCGAGGACTGTTTCAAAGGATTGTCAATTGATATAATTAATTAAATATTGTTAACGGAAAGGCGTATAAATACAATACCGATTTCATAAACGAATAACGCGATATATATTTTTGTAAAATACTTTGAATTACCTGTATATCTGACGGAAAAAAATTGCGAAAAATCGTTAGGAAACGACCCAGAAAAACGAGGGCCGTACGCGTAATAATAATAATAATAATAATAATAATAATAATAATAATAATAATAATAATAATAATAAAATAATTCACTCTTTACGCGTAATACGGTGCGCAGGAACGTGTCAAAAGGTCACAGTGAAACACTGCGCGATATAATTAAAATCCTCGGCGTGTGACATTATATTCCGTTATCTCGTCCTGCCGTTTGCTCGTAAAGGATGAAATTTTAACAACAACAACAACTGAACAGACGACGGTGATGAGGCGGTGGAACGAGCGAGGCAGATTAGTCGGGGCAGGGGGGGAGGAAAAAAAATATACGAATCGAATTCGAGCAGATGACGAGGGTCGTGTAATTAATGTCAGCGACCGAATTCAACGGCGTACGTACAGAAAAATAAAAATTGTTTCTTCGCGAGTCGATAAAATTTCGTTCCTCCGAGTCTACATTTGCAGATTAATATTCACCTCGTCACACCGGAAAAATAATAATGCTCAAATTTTGGCAGCGAAAAAACTGTCGTCAACGCGAGACAATTTTTTTTAACGTTCACAAAAATTCCACTGCACCCTGTGAAATAACACTCGCGTCTGTCAACCGAAACAACGCTACACCTTTCACGTACGGGTACACAATAATCTCCCATCCACCATCGTTTACAGCAAGCGAACCCTTCTGCAGTTGTCCTAAAACAAAAACAAAAAACGAGGCGAAAAACGAAAAAAAAGAAAAACTCTAGAGGAGGCAGCATTCGGTCGTTCTTACCGTTTAAAATATTTCCAAATTACATTTCGTTTTGAAAATAACAGTGGAAATTTCTCGAGCATTTTTCAGGAGGACATTCGATGGTTTCTAAAAAACGAGGAGAGTTGTCAAACGCTTTTATAGATTAAAGATCATTAAACGGACTGGCGATAGCGTCGATTCGTTCGTTAAAAATTACTTAATAAATAACATAATTTTACTTCGTAAGTTCTTTTGAAAACACTCCACAGGGTTGAAAAAATCGCTGGTTATTACACACGCTGCATATTTACGTGTTATTATCGTATTTAATAGAACGTTCCGAATCTAAAACTCCGCGGGGACACGTAGAACACGAAATCGCTCGATAATAATAATTATTATTTATGTCAAATTTGAGTTGATGTGAAACATGTTTTCAGATTAAACATACATTTTCCTCTTCTATTTTTTTTTTTTTTTTAGGAGAACTAGTAACGTCTCAGAATATCGATAGTATTATATATTATGTACACACGTAAAAAAAAAGCAAAATCACTTGTTAAAAATATATCGATTGCTACATTCAGATTTCAGAATACTGGATTTTTTTTTCTCGATTTATTTCATTATTTTTGTTCGAATTACCATTATAGAAAATTAATTTTTCCGTTGTCATGGCCACAAAACGTTTCACGCACGTACGAGTACTCTGAAATTATTTCACCGTTTTATATAACACAATTTGTGTCGTTTTTTTTAATCAAATTCAATTTTTTTTTTTACGAACCAGAAATACAATATTTAAATATTTCGATACATTAATAAGTGTTTTTTTCGATCGTATCGCTACTGATATATTATTTCGAAATACACGCAACGAACGCGTTAATAATCCCGAATAACTTACAAAGCGCACAAATGCCGAGTAATCTATAAGAAATATAATGAATTTTGGCAATTTTTTAACGCATTCTCGGATGGAATTGTTTGACAGTCCGCGTGTTACAACCACTGTACTCAATACGTGGAACGCGCATTCTGTATGATTTTCGTATATGAAATATGGACCCCTACAGTGAACCGTCATACGCATTCCGTTTCTATATTGTTCCTGATATTGTTAACAACTTCGTTATGTAAAAATAACCGATTTTGGTACTAACATCTATACCTACTATATACGAGCACGTCGTTTTGTGTTCTGTTATCTCAAAGTTAATAATAAAACACGATAAATATCATGGAAAAAATTATATTTTGTCGGAACCTCCATGACTTTTATATCTTATAGAACGCATATGGCGGCTTCCTATCTGGGGTCATATTTTCATTGATATACGCTGTTAGTTCAGTGGTTACAACATTGCAAAAGAGAGTCAGGAACTACCCGGTAGTTTTTCGACGCGAAAAAAACAAACCGCTATGAAAGCATAAAAAACGAATAATAACAACGCGTATAGGTACATATATACATCTATAATATTCTTTCGCTTCGACCTGGCAGTTTAAAAACACAAGGATAAAAATAATGCAAAAACGCGAAATACCCAAATACCAGCAAAAATATTAACATAAAACTATATATACATATAGGTACACGTTCGTGTCGACGAAATACCGATCTACTTGAAATATACGTACATGTCGATCGTATGAATATTTATGTTTCAGTATAATATTTACTGTTGGCGCGACTTTTACAGAAATTCAAATTGTAAAAAACGGTATCCTTCGCGAGGAGGCGTTTTAAATTTTTAAGCGAGTCGCCGTGTACGTATATGTAGTACGGGTTCTTTGTATTTCGCCCTAAAAATTTGGTAAATAAAAAAAATTATATTTATTAAAAAATTCTATAAAAACAAATATCGCGTACGATTTTTTAAAAGAACTAAATATGTTTCGAAAACAGTTTTATTTTATATTTAAAATAACTGACGTATTCGGTCGATAAAAACTTACCCGCGAACTCTAACGAGAATATATATATATATATATATATATATATATTATAAACAAACAACCGACAACTACTAAAACTATACACTGTTATTTGTGTCCATAACAAGTCTATAGTTTACACACTACGTTAGATATAATATTATTATACCCAAAAAGTTCACAAACAACCGGTAAAATTCGTGTATATAAATGCGAATATCCAATTGCGCTCGTGTAAATTAATTTATTACGGACGTGCACTGAACATTACAGGAAACCAGCAACAAAGCGGTGGTGCATTAACGAATTAAAAGTTGAAAATCAGTCAAAAAATCAAGTCGGTTTTAATTTACAGTACGCAGCAACGCATTGAATTTTTTTTTTTTTTTAATTTCCTTTTAACTTAAACTGACTTTAAACTATTTTTAACATCGAATTAATAACTTTATACCGAAGGAATCTGAGATTTGAATTTCGGCCAAAGGCCAATAAAAATTTTCTGAACGCGGTTTTTTTTTTACTTTTTTAGTGCAGTCAATTTTTATTATTAGACGTCGACTTTTGAACTAGAATATAAAAACGAATATTTTTTAATAATTATTTTCCTACGTTTTCGAATAAAACACGGCCATTATAAAAAGTCAATGTTTCAAACGTTACATAAAAAAAAAACCGTAAAACATTTATCAAAGGTTATTCGCGCTATTTTATTATTATTATTATTATTATTATTATTATTATTATTATTATTATTATTATTATTATTATTATTATTATTATTATTATTATTAACTGTTACTATTAATTTGCAAAATTTTCATTTTTTTTTTTTACGTTTAAAATATAAGTGACTTTTAACTAAACTCATTTAATATGTACGAATATATATGTATTTTTTTTACATTTAATCGATTAATAAACGAGTCAAGAGAATGTTTGAACAACCTCGTAAACAAATATAAAATAATGTGCGCGTCTAATTCCCCGTTATATATATATATATATATGAAATAATACGCGTAAATAAAATAATATAAATAAATAAAAAGCACGCATTATGGTCGTCGCTCTGTTTCACTGTCGGCGTGAAAACGTCGTCGAATAGCAGCAAATGGTTTATAAAACGCTTTTATATATATATTCCGAGGCATCGTGCTACACTTTTACGATAATACCTACTATATAATATGATTATTTAAAAATCGAACGATTATTTATTGATATATCGACCGTATAATCATGTTTTATATATTTAAAAATATATATATACGTATATACGTTAATATTTAATCAAGCCAAAGAACGTTATGCAAATAGAAAAAAAAAATAAAAAATAGAAAATTCGTTGTATTGAATTCGTTTACGTACTATTGCGGGTTCGACCAAAAGTAGTGAGCGAAAAAGACCAAAAAAAAAAAAATAAAAAATAAAAATGAATCAGGATCAAAATTGTTTTCTTAATATTATTTTTAAAATCTCTTTGTATATTTTTAAATTCATTACGTTAAATTCTTCCGAAACCGAATTTTGTATATAAAAATACATTATTATTGTAACAGTCTCTTCCAAAATATATGCATATATTGTTTTTGCAAACAATTTGAATTCGGATTAGTTTTTTTTAATTTTATTTCGGACATCTTTATACGTTTCGTTTTAAAAATTCCTATTCGTTTTATCGACATACAGTTTATTACAACTATATACATTTTAAAGTTTCTGAATTCCGCAGCATAATCAAATTTGTCGTTATTTAGTTTTACTCGGAAAACGTTTTATTTCAGTTTTTTATAATAAATTATCATATTGTTTTCGAATCGAGGCGGCGGTCAACATTCATCGCACACGACGAGACTGGATATGAATTGTGTTTTGTTGCATTCGGTTCGGCCGTGCAGAGTAGTAGCGCGGGTCGAAGAGCAGTGGGCGAATTTGTAATTTTAAACGGAACGAAAAACACACACAGCCCATAATAATAATATAACGTATCCGTGTCTAATTGGGGCGCAAACGACCGTGTTGTGCGTCGGCTTCACACAAATTCAGATTAAACGCGAGGGAGGATGTCATTTGTAATACATACAAATGACGGCAACGGGTATTATATATGTCAGCGTGACGGAGAATACTCTAACGTATATACTCGTATATATATATATTACAGTTAAAAAAAAAATTAATACGTACAAACGCAATACGCGCAGGGTCTCGTTGCTGTTCATTACGCGAAACCGGCCGAGGGAATAAAGTATGGGTATACACAAACGATTGAACTGAACTAATACACACGACCCGAGCGGGGCGAAATTAACCCAAAGACTATACACATACCTACCTATAAACGTACAGTTATGGGTATTAACGACGTTATTTCGGATGATTTGCAGGTACATCGCCAAAGAGATTGGAAATAATCCGTACCCGTATAGGATTTGAAAGTAAATGCGAGCAAAGAGGATTTAAAATACAGTTTATTAGAACTATAACATTACGATTAAATTTATTATTCTGGTAATTCTCATTAACATTCCGCATTCGTCGTGTTCAGCTGTACTCGTACTAACGAGTTAACGACGTTTTTTCGCCATCGATATCTAAGAAATTGTATATATAACTTTGATGAGGTAAACAGTAAATCAGTTTCCCTTTTCTTGTGTCAAGCGTAGCTGATATTAAAACGGAGTACGTTAATATAAATTTAAAAAATGAACACTAATAATAACCACAGATTAGATGAATACAAATGGATCACTCGCGATGTAAACAAAAAAAAAATGACGTCATTCGATCCCCCCAACCAAATCAGTGTTACCGCATGATAGCGCAATATATTTACCTAAAATTTAAACGTTACTCCCAGTGAGGTAATCTCTTTGTGTTGTTTACATAGTGAATTCTGGTTTGGCCATCGTGTCATATAATAATGTCTCGTGTAAAATATACTCGTTTCATACACACAGTTGAAAAAAAATCGGCGCTTAATCTGCGTCAAGATTTTTACCGGCACGTGATAACCACTATTATGATAATATTATATGAGATAATAAAGAAGTTGTACCACAATATTGTATAATAACAACACAATAATTTATATCGCCGTGTGCGCCTACACTGATATCGAGGGGGGACCAATCAGAAGAGCGTATTTGCAATGCTTTTGTTCTCGGGCCGAGTGATCCATCTGTATTCATCTAATCTGTGTGATAACTATAATAGTAATAATAAATTAACCCCAAGTGATTAATAAAATTATATTTTCAAAGTAAATATACAAACATATATATATATATTTGGTATAGATAATTGTGCGTTTTACATACGGCGTTTAGTTAAGAAACAAAATGGACCAATACTCTGCCAACACTGACTCGGAGGCATTTGCCCTCCGTCCACTGGACTTCCCGAAAAACGATTTTGAAAATATTAATTTTTAATATTGTTTAAATAAACATTTCATTGACAACGTGACATTAGTATAGATTCATGTAAATTTGAAAGTGACACGAATAAGAGTGCGTTTATAACGCAGACCTTCATAATAATATAATTTACAAGGTACCGAAAACATAACAATATCGATAGGAAAATTCATCATCCAACGTTTGGTCGGAGATTCTGAGACCGGTTTTCTAATCGTATTTTCTCGATTTCCCTAGTTAATACATCGTTTTATAATTAAATACGACATGTTTTAAACGCAATTTTTGTGAGCGCCTGTGACTGTTGGGTACGAGGCGTCAATATATATTACACAAAAATACAGCCAACACAAGCCACCCTGATCGTGTAAATCAAAATACACGATTTTAAAAGGATATAAGGAATATTCAAAAATACCGACTCGTCGGAAGGGAAGAATAATATATGTGTGTTAGCGTAATTTATAGTCTAATATTAAAATTATTCACCGCCGTTGTGTGGTTGGTTTTCGCGTAATCCAGGGGTTCCCAAACTTTTTTCGAGTATCTTTTAGACTCCGAGCGGAGCGATGAATCTGTTTTTTTTTATTAAACACTTTAAAAGTGACGATCCTCTGTGGCAGGTGTCTGTGACGTGAATTCAAATGCGACGGGTGAACACGGTTTTCTCAAATCGTGGACTAACAGCAAACTCACGATTCCTCGCACCGTCTTAATTTTAGAGCGGCATTTGGTATTTATTACAAACAGCGACCGCTGAACATCCGACCTATATCGCAAAGATGAGAGACGTGGCAAACGAGGATCGAGGGGACTCTCACAACTTTTGGGTATTCAACTGATACGCAAAACTCAACAGAGCGCGAACAACCAAATTTATTTTAAAATATAGTGCTGTTAAAAATTCCGTAAACCCAATACATTTTTCCCTCGCCATCTCGCATTTCGCAGTACCGCAGTTTGGGAACCTCTGCAAGCATCTGAAATTCACACACCGCCTTCGTCTTATTATATTTCGTTGACGCTTTACTACATATCACGTGTGTTTACTTCACACACGTACACACACGGAAAATAACATTTTTTTTTTTTTTTAAATCACGTCGTCATCTCCGCGTGTAACACGAGTGTGAATAATTAAAATATTAATTATTCGAGAATTATTCACCGACACGAATACCGGTGTCGTTATAATAATTACACGCGCCCCGGTGGTTCAAACGATCGTCATGTGTTATCCAAAAATTATATGATATATGTCTCGGGATTACGGTCGGCTGTGAGCGTATTGTTATACACGTTTCGTATAGGTTTTATTAATAATATCCTCGAATTCGTTGATTATATATAAAAAATAAACAAAAAAAAAAAAAAAGAAAATGATGACGTCTTAAAGACAGTAAAAGAAAATCGATCGTTGATAGACACCCTAAAGCAATGGTTCTCAACCGGTGTGTCGCGTGTTACCGTGACGTGTGTCGCCAAAAAAAAAATTTTTATTCATAGTTGTTTATACTTTACACACTGATTTACTTTTATAAACTAATCGTTTTTTTTAAATTTCAATACCTACCTTAAACTGTTTGAATTTTAATTATGTAAATTTATAATTTTTTATTTATTTGTTTTTTTAATAAAATGGTAACATATAAATGTAATACTTTACGTAGGTATATGTATATTATTTGTTAATTTTTCAAATATTCATTAAAGTGTGTCGCCATTTTTACGGATCTAAATTACGGTGTCGTCACACAAAAAAGGTTGAGAACCACTGCCCTAAAGAGAAGGAGATGGCTAAATGATGATAGGACACACGCTGAAACGCGGAGACGAATCGCATAGTCTAACAATTGAAGGAATGATTGAAGGAACACGACCAAGAAGAAGACCTAGAGAACAAAGTACATCAGCCGAATAACAAAAGATGCCGGAATCACTTCCTACAGGGAGCGCTAAAAGATATGGCGAATGACGGGGTAAAATGGAGAAGGCAACTGTCGTGAATGCAGTTGATATAAAAACCGATCTTCGGATTGATAAAAAAAAAAGCATTTGCAGGGAAACATTATTCTACAAGTGCGACGATATTTTTATTAAATATGTACCGTCGAATTTCAATAATAATAATAATAACCTATTCCGATACGCTGTGAACAATTTTAATAAGTTACCTGAAACGCGCAATACAAGAAAAAAAAATCAAACACCACTCGGCCGTCGAACGATTCGCAGTTGTGCGGTGTCATTTTAATTCCCACTTCGATGTGTCTTATAACGATTATATATAATTACGCACAGATGTCGGAATTCATTGCATATATATTCGTTCCGAGTCTGCAGCAGATGGCGATTGAGAGAACGGGAGTAAGACATATTTACGTTTCGCGAAGGAAATTTAAAAGGTATTTTATTTCGCATAAAAACGCGTATTTTGAGGCGAAAGAATATTTATATTATCGAATAAGTATATATAATACATATTCGCGCGGTTCGTTAAATGATTTTGTACTGCGGAGAATTATTCGGAAGGTACGAAATGTTCTGTTTTCCCGACGAATTATTTTCTGATTTCGCACATTTTTTTAATATCACGTTATAAAAAAACTACTAAGAAAGACGAGAAGATAGAAACGAAACCGGCGGGCGGTGCAAGTAAGCACAACGAAATAATTCGGGCGACCGGCAGTATACATTACGAGTGTTTTAATGTCGAAGACAGTAGGTACAGTTGATTAGAAATTAAATAACGATTTCGTACACACAAATGAAATGAAACAACGGAGAAAAATAATGTTTTTTTTTTTTAATTGTAAAAATATCGTGTTCAAACAACAAAGAGTTGTAATTCTACCTTTTTTTTTTTCGTACAGAAAAAGTATACGTATTTTTAATTTTTAATTGTCAACCAATGTTAAATAATAATAATAATCATTTTGCGCTGTATTTTATTACGATACTCGAGTAAATATACAAACGCGTAAATACGCATACGTTTTTCAATACGAAAAATAAAACTAAACATTTTGTTACCACAAATCGTGTGTTTTAAAAGAATACTTGATTATATACCGTATCGTATTGCCGGTTTTTAACGAGATAAATAATCGGGATTTTAATTGAATATTTTTTCGTTTTCTAATTTTTTATTTTTTTTGGTCTAATAATTATATTATATTATTCGCGTGAAAATGAATGGAAGAAACGTCATTGTATAGGACATGAAAATTTTTCACCTTGCAACTTTTTTTTATTTTCATTTTCTTCTAAAATTTCGTACGAGTTATTATATATATTTTTTAATTTACAAAGTGACTCGTTTACACCGACCTCCTCGTTTTTTAATTTCACGAAAATATAATCAATGTTTTTTTTAAAAATATGAGGTGCCCAGAGGTTTAATTCGTGTTTCTCGGTCATAACAGGGTTTTTTTTTCGCGTCACGACCGCGACGGTCCGTTTTTAATAAAACTTTCAAAACGTCTCTTACCCAAGAGAAGAAGAGTTCACAAATATAGTTAATGGAGTCGAAACCTCGCGGGGCCACCACTATCCAATTAGGCTTGACATATTATTATGGTCCGTAAATTTGAACAGAGGATGCGAACTAGATTCGCAAATATAACGGAGCTATAAAATGATTTATTAGTTTATTTATAACGTGACGTAGTTTGACGTTGTTTTTTTCTTCCCCCGTTTTCTTTTGTTTACCTTGAAATATTTGAGCACCACGAGAGCACTCGATTTAAAACTTTCTTCATTTAAAACGTACAGCGCGTGCTGAGAGTTTTTTTTATTTCCTAAAACACGTTATACTTTTATAATAACAAATTAATAATTACACACTTGATCACATATTCGTACACCATAACGTTTTCACACGTTAACAGCATCGTCACGATGACGATTTTGCAACACACGATAAATAAATTAATGTAATAAATATCTCCGGTTTTTTTTTTTTTACATATTCTATATGAACATTATTCAGTAAATGTTTCAAAACAAAAAATTAAATATATATACGTTATTTTGTATAGAATCATATTAGTATTTTACGCTAGCTGTCGTATTTGCAGGTGATCATTTTGATAAAGTAATTCGATGTTTGGAATATGAAGGCTGTCACATCTTCTACAACAGCTTCTTTCACCTGCCTTTTACACGCGGAGTGAAGAGGCTTCAATAGCTGGGTGATTTCTTTTCGCACTCGTGAATTGTACAAAACTTTTTATGATTTCCCTGTTGTTTTGGGTCCAAGTTCAATTGTGCAAAATTCTACCGTGCTCGTGTATAAAACTGTTGATTTAGGTACTTCTTTCGACAGAAAACAAACGACCAAACACCAATTCTTTTTGTACACCTAGAACCTTGAGGGTACACCATACGTTTTTCATTTGTTCAATTGTTCCCAACGGCCGGACAACTTTTTTACTCCAGTACTAAACCTATTTTATAGGTTTCCCTTGCCCTAGACACAGCATCTTCACGTTTACGATTTTGCTGTGGACGATGCTCTGGGTATAACTTCCCTTAGAAGTAGAAGCTCTGCCGTACACGAACGTCCGGTTGTTCAGTTCTTTCTGACACTAGGATAATTTTTTCTCTTTTAGCTGCAAGTTTTTTTTTTTGCCTAAAATATGTTCTTTTCCTCGTTGACGTTTTAATGAAATGAAGAGTTGACGAGTTTACTTGACTTTAAGGGTCGAAAGAGTACGACAAACTTCTATACAATATATCTCATACCGATTTATTGAACCTTAGGGATTTCTATTATAAATTATTATTATTTTATATTCTATAACAATTTAAACGACCACCCACGGTAAAACGTTTTACACATAAAATCGTAGAATTTCAGCAGTTCCTATTGCGAGCAGAAAACGAGTATAACCTTTCTCCGACAATGTCAATGGCATTCAATGCGAAATTTGAAAGCTATAGATCGCGTGGATTTGTATAAAATGCATCCATACATACATACAGCATTTTATATATATATATATATATATAACTTTATATAGATTTAGGCGAAAGAATATTTATATTAAATTAAATACAATACATATAACACACACACACACTGAATATAATTATTAGAAAAATTCCTTACAACCGTTATTGCAGTATAGTGTCTTAAATAAACTTGGTAATACATTATATACGAGACATAAAAATCGTTCAACGCTCTTTATATTAAACAACACATAAGACTCAAGAGTACGGAGTAGTGTATACGTGTATTGTTACGGGAATTTCTTATCAACTCAATACCAGTACATTGTTGAAACTGATTGAAAATCATCAAAGGTTATAATATATATATATATATATGTTATACAATAAATGTCTAGAATCAAGGTACGTAATATATAAATAAGTCACGATAACAGATTATAGGTATATGTGGAAGCACGCCTTCAATTCACAAATAGCCGATGTAATTTAAAAATAAAGTTTTAGTTGGTTCGAAAAGCGTAATGCGAGATATTATTCACTTTTCAACTCGTGAAAAGTTTTATAAAATTTAATTTTTTTTGTCGACGACAAAACTACAGATGAAACAAATAGTATTATCGGTGGAACTTTTTACGTTCTTACACACACACACACACACTTTATTTCCCGTGACAGCATCTTTCTCTTTGCATACGAACCTTATTATATATGTTGAAAGTTCAAAAAAAAAAAAATCTGAACTCCGAGTAGGGATAACATAAGAAACTATAATAAAAAAATTTATGATTAATATAACGAATTCCGGCTATACATATGTCGTCGAATTAATCTAATATTCCGTAATTTCGGCTACAAACATTTGAGGTTTCCATAATTTAAAATAACACTACACTCACACTGTTACTCATCGTATATAGCCTTCATGAAATTTTAAAAAATTTTTTGTAAACCATCTACATATTATCACGTCCTGTACGTGGCTGATAATATTGATAAACCATTTACTGTTTTATTGTTATCAAACACGAATTCGAATTTAAAACTAAGAGCGGGAATTTCTGACGTTTTACTTTCCAATACCCTAGACGTTTTTACCAGAAGTAAACAAGTTTACAGATATTAAACAATTATTCATATATTATATTTTCTATACTGACTATTGCAGTTGACATATTTTACTTTTAAATAGTTGGATGGAATTCATCATTGGAGAAACAAAATTTAATCGTAACAGTTTTACTCTAGTCGATTATATTTTTATTGCGTCTTTTACTTGAAACGACGTTAAATGCAAAAATCCCAATAGTATATTGATTACGTAAATGTTTACGTTTATTTTAAAGTGAATTTTAACACACATTTATATAAGAAACGTACTCAAAGAGCTTAACGCGGGCAATAAATTTTCTTTTTTTATCGAGTTAAAAAAAATAATTAAAACTGTTTTTTTTTTTAAAAAAAAAACTGTTTTACTGCATCTGAACTCAATGTTAATGCGTCTATCTCTATGACTTTGTTCGACTACGTGATTTATTTAATATTCCTTCTATTTCTTCGCGTCGCGCTAAAATTGTTAAAAACTTCTGATCCGCTTTCCTCAATGGCGCACCCTATAGGTGCTCCTAAACTTTTTCCTATACGCCCAGTTTAAAGTCCCCGCTTGTATCACGCGAAACCGAGTCCACTTTTATGTTCCGTGTCACTCTACAGTCTACGGTAACGACGGCCCACTGCATAGGATATTCTTCGCGGTGCCGATCAGCTATTGCAGCGGTTCTCAACGTGTGCTCCGCGGAGCCTTGGAGCTCCGCGGACACATCTGGATCTGAATTAAATCGAAATGTAATAATATAAAGTTTATAGTGTTTATTTTATTAGTAAATCAACTCGCATATTTTGTCTCTTAGTCGAAAACCAGATTAGATAAGAGTTGGTTGACGGTTATATTGCTTTTAACTTTGAATCTTTGGCTCAAACAGCTGTACGAATACTTTTTCCATTTCCAACAACATATCTCTGTGAAACTGGATTTTCATTATATGCATCTACGAAGACGAAATACCGCAACAAATTAGATGCAGAAGCAGACACGCGCATTCGACTGTCTTCTATATAAAGCCTAACTTTAAAATACTGGTAAACGAAAAAAATCAACACATTAAAATTTATAAATTACTAAATAACATTCTTATTGTATAATTTCTTGTTAATGAAAACACTCAAAAGTAATCATATTATGTTTTTTTATTAATTAGGTAAAAAAAATTTGTTTTATACGCACAATAAAGTTCCAAATTAAAAAGCAAATCGTTTTTATAAGTTGTGGTTTAAAAATTTTGTTTTTGTTTTTGGGGTTCCGTGAATTTTTTTTCAGCAATTTAAGGGCTCCGCGAACAAAAAAATTTGAGAACCGCTGAGCTATTGTGCCGTGGCATCTAGCCTTTTGGGCGCAGAATTTTTTCTTCCATTCGTCAATCTTAATTTCCGATGTACATATAACACAAACTGTTTTTTTCTTTCTTTTCTATCACTACGATTTAATAATCGAGTTATTGTTTTATTACTACTAACGTACATTTTGATATTTGCCGTTTATCGAATAAATGAATATAATTACTACCTAATATAACGATAAAATCGTTATCACTCATCAGCCGTTATCCGCGGATATCACCGAAACGGAGGATATATACGTGAAAATATATAGCAACTATAACCAGACGAGTCTCGTTGGATTGCGCGCGCGTAAAAGTCGCGTGTCTCCTGGAACAAAAAAAAACAATCGACTTTTCGAAACCGCCCATCACCGTTGACGTCATACCGGGGGGAAAAAAAAGGGGTGACCGACGACAACGACTAAACCGTGGGAAAGAAGGTAGAAACCGCTCGCGACACGGAAAAGAAGTTGGTGGTCGGTCGTATCCGTCGCACGGGAAACGATAACTACTTTTGTGACTTGTAATTATTATTTACCTGCCATGGTCGGCAGCTCTCTCTCTCTCTCTGACCAGGATAGTAATCATTTTACGCGTCCGAGGGACGAAATTCCCTGCAGTGCAGTGCTGTATCGAGAAAACGGGACGTGCGGCGAGACGTCTATATATAATCCCTCGCCTCTTCACCATCCCCGACACGTGCGCTACACGACGTGACAGCCACACGCACGTGTATTATACGTCATAATATCATACAGATAAAAGAAAATTAAGATTTTTTTTGTCTAGGTTAAAATTCGGATAATTTTTTTTATAAATTTTGTATATTTTCAAAGTTAACATTCTGAGAGGTTTTACAACGCGATGTGTTCCATTTTTTTTTTTTTTTGTGAGTACCCAAAAATTGTACCAGAAGGATAGAAAATTAGTCTAGTCTAGTCGGTGGTATACTTTGAACAAGTCGTTTTTCGATTTTCTCAAAAGCGCCTAAAAACGCAAAAACTACACCGAAAAATTACAAAAAAAAACGCGATTTCGTCGAAATCTATTACCGTTATTTCGAAAACTCTAAATATTCATCGAAAATGTAATTTTATATTAGGGGGGGAAATTTTTTTTTACATTTTGGGCTATTTACAGCGATTATAGATTTTGAGGTATTTAATTCATAAAAATAGGTAATTTTTCGGTCTTTAACAACTTAATACAATGTCAGACGCGTACGTTACTTCAATTATATATACCTAGGTATATTCAAACAAAATCTCGAAAATCGTTAGTCGCGATTTTCTTTTATAAACATCTCAAGCTTTTCGACAAAGTGTTTCTTTTGTGGAAAATTAAACGTTATTTCAAAACTAATTAGTCCTATAAAGTCTTGAAATTGTTACAACGAAACTCCGCTCGGAATCGTTTTATCGCATATTGCTTTCAAATTCATATTAATAACAAAACTCTAAAATCTTTATCCGAAGACCCGAGGTAATATATTCACTTAAACGACATGCACAACGCCCCGCGGCTCGTTACCTTTTTTCTGCTGGTTCAAAACTCCCATCACGTATAATTTTAAACACAATATTGTGTAAATTATTGAAAAAATCATCATTAAAACCTTGATAAATTATGTTCCAACATAAAATTATTAACAGGACGCTAAGCGAAGACATCTGTTGTCTCCGTCCGCTGTCTTCCGCTGGGCGATATAGCGAAACGGTACCGTTCGTAATTAAAAAAAAACATTAAGACACAATAGTTACATACCGTTTTAACTTTTTCATCAATGTTTTGTTGGACTTA
Source organism: Slavum lentiscoides (assembly GCA_032441835.1). NCBI lineage: Eukaryota > Metazoa > Arthropoda > Insecta > Hemiptera > Aphididae > Slavum > Slavum lentiscoides. The sequence goes on from CM063713.1 coordinate 9,763,621, forward strand.
TATTTTGAAAATAATGTTTTTTTTTTAATATTCTACGCAATTGAATATTTGATGAATATTACACGCCGTTAATTCTATACGCCATATATTATCGATTTGTCGATAAGGTGTTCAAAAATAAGTTACTGACAAAACACGGCTCGACTTCTCGTCTCTCAAACAGCGGTGTACAATTACGTTCCTACGTTATTTTAAAATCACACAGCACTTGAATATGATGATTTTCCATATGTTTCCCGCGGTAAGACGGACGGAACAACGTTCTCTTAACGTGCCGAGAATAACTAATGAAACGATTGTGAACACAAAATAAAATTAAAAAAAAAAAAAGAATTTCGATTTAATATGAAATAATATATATATATATATATATATATATGAGAGAAATTTTCATCTAAGACACGTATTTAGATATAATTTGTCATTATTTACTCGGACGAGATAAAAACATTAGAAAATATCTATCTAGATGAATTATATTTAAATATATAATTTTAATATATGTGTTGAAATAGCAGATGCACGTATGTACGGCTTAGGTACGCGCGTACGTATGTAGTCACATGTCGGGACACAAGAAGGGATTTTCGGCGACGAGTTTAGCGAAACTTCCCTGAAATAATTATTTACAATAGTATTGTGGCGTATACGCAGCAGAGGAAAAATGAAAAAATAAAAACGTAGGTACTCGAGTACCGGTGCCACGCATGTAAAAAATATTTCGTCCCGGACCCTTTCACTAATTACAATATGTTATACAGTAAGCGCGTGTAAACATATTATTTTATATGATACAGCGGACGAGATTTTGCGAGAAAAACCACCCCCCGTACAACTGCGTATTCCATCCACGGTCGTTACACCAGCGTCCCGTACAGACTCTCATCCGCACTTTTGACCGGCCGCAGTACCGACGACACGAACAGTGAAAAAAACTGTCTGAATAAACTCTAAGTAGTCTATATACTCGCTCTCGCAAAGTCAACGTTTTATTGTGCTTATTCCTCCGTCAACGGTAAAAGACAACGTTATCGGGAAACTGGATATCCTCCGGTAAAAGGAGTCTCTGTCCCGGAATCAAACGCTTCGGGTGTGAAATCGCGCCGAGTGGTTTCTGTGTTAGATCTTGCACGATTCGGATTCGGTACGCGGCAAAATTTCGACTCGGCTCAGCGTTTTCTTTCACCTTTGCAAGGTGCCGACGAGTGAGATGTTCCATTGCAGAACGTCGTGAACAAAACTCGCATCACATCGCGTTTTTTCGGCAATACATTCCTTGACCCTCATCCAGCATCAGACACTTTTTTTTCTTGTGGATCCACCTTAAAGCGCCGTGCGAAAATCTTATTAGCGCGTTCGGTTCCAGCAGAAATACAATGTCTTTGTAATCGTTTTCAATCGTTGATCATATTTTTTGTCGTATTTTAACCGCGTATACTCTACTTTTCAAAACGTAATAGAAACGCGTTTCTTTTTGTTATCGCCCCGTATTATTATTTCTTTAAACGCGACGTTATTTAATTAATTCGCCTATTAATGAACGTCTCGTTGAGACGTTTCTCTTTATTTTTTTTAACGAAACTGTTTTTTAACAATATATTTAGGATAAAAACGTTATCAATTGAAACAAGGCAACCCAATTAACCGGTATCTTTCAATTACCAAGAGACGACAGTGATGTTTATATTTGTACGCATGGGTTTTGGCGCTTTAAACGCACTTGGAATATTTTCTTCGGATTAATTAATTTCCCCCTTTACATGAAAATTGCATAACGAATATAAATCCGGCCGTATGCTGCCTGTGTTACAGTATAATAAATCCCACCCATACTCTCCGCGAGACGTACGTTTATCGATTATATAAAATGTTGCGTGAAGTGTGTGTGTATATATATATATATATATAGGTAGTAAAGTTATTTCTATTCACGATTTAATGGTGTATTCTGAGAGTTTATACGCTGAAAATCGATTTTTAATCAAAGATTGAAGGAGAAAAAAATTGAACTCTAAAAATAAATAGAATCAATTCAATGGAAAACTAAATCGAGTTTACCCACCCACTACAATATATATATATATATATATGTCAATACATTAATCTTATATACGTTGTACTCATATAATCTCTCTCTTATTGACATCGAATTCCTTCATTGCCTATAATAACCGAACACAAATTGAACGTCAATGAAATATTCGTATATAAACATGCAGACGTATGTATTGAAAATATAATCATATATGCGCAGTACACATATATTTTAATATTTAAAACACGGGATGATTTTTTTTTTTTTTTAACACCGCTTTTAGTGAATTGAATTCTATTTTAAATCGTTTTTCCAGTACGAACATCAATAAATTACCTCTGATATATTCAAATACACATTACGGACAGTGGACACATATTTTATTTTCTCCTTACAAACTCGCTAGTTAAAAATTAAAAGAATTCTTTTTTTGCTTTCGGCGTGTCTGATACGCCAGTCGTTTTTAAGCAACACCGCGCGTATATATATATATATCGTTTAAATAAAAAAAATAACATCCGGCTATAAGAAGAAAAAAAACACGTATAAAGTATTCAAACTTTGCGCGTTACATAAAACAATTTTAATGAAACGAAATTCTACTAAATACACATTTTACATGTACACAAATCAAGCTGTATAATTGTAGTATGCATTCTACATTCAATATACAGTTCTCCAACTGTATTCGTCCGATTGTTCCGTTTGGCACTCGATTAAAATTGAAATCGAATTCGATATAACCGAGTAACAATAATAATAAGAGCGGCAATATTGTGGTTAAAAGAATTTTTGAAATTCCGGTAAATCCATAAAGTGGTTTTCCAATAACGGCAGATTGTTCGCGCGAGAATTGCACAACACAATTTGCCGATCGACACAAATAGTTTTCTTCGCGAAACGTCGAAACTAAAGGGATTATACGCGTAAACCAAGCACGGTATGTATAATGGAATTCGGCACGATGCACTACTGATTGAGTAAACTGAAAGGGTATATATACCTACTTAATTGTGTTAACGAAGTATTGTATTCTGCAGTTGTCCTACGTCAGCTCTTTGAAACAAAAATTCGTTTTTCACCATCAACTCTACCCACTCATTTATATTATTTATAGATGGCGCGTAAAATACATTACAACCGTTGATTTTTACCGGCGACAATCAAAGAGTAGTAGTAGTTTATAGACAAAAATTATTATCAAACAGTGAAAACTAAAAAAAAAAAAAAAATTATATAGGTACGTACGTTTTACGCTGACAAGAACTACGTAAAAAATACCCTGAAAATCGTATTTCGCGTATAACGGGAGAAAAAAAAATTTAATAAAAAAAAAAAAATCCTAAATTTAAAACCATTCGTTAAACGGTAATGGTATACATATTCATAAGTTATCGTTGAATTTTTACCTCTATTATACAATATTATCTGATTATCTTTCGGTTTAATAAGCACGTCTCGTTGCAGTATAATTTACTTACGCATTTTCCATTCTACTTGTACGTACACTATACATTGATTTTATCCGTCGATTATTTGTTTAATATAATATACGAATTATACTATTATTAGAATAGTATGATAATATTATATGAATTATTGCCACGATATTCACGAAACCAACGAAACTTTTTCGTCTCAATAATCCGTTGGATAATTTCACTTTTCACTTTTTTTTTTTTGTTTAATACGTTAAATTACGTTATTATAATTCATTTTCATTTTCCAACAACGTTTTTAGATTACGCGTTATAAAATAAAATAAAAACGTGGTATAAGCGATTTTATATCGTTCGTCTACGGATCAAGTCATACAATTTTTTACACGGGTGATAAAATACGTGGTATAACAAACGCTATATACAAGTGTTCTCGACAGTACGGTTTAGACTCCCGAATGAAAACGAAGAATTGTATTGATTTTACCAGCGATGGGCTTTGTTCCGTTTCGTCAGTGAACACTTTTCGTCTAGAAGTGATCGGATGATCCCAAATGTGTCAACACGCGTTACGTTCCGATAAGCAGCAAATTGTGTACTTATTTAGTTGGTATGGCATTATATATTTGACACATTATTCGATTTGTCTATAGTAGTTTCCTTAAAAGCAGTAAAAAAAAACAGGAAAATTTCAAAAACACGTGTAAAAATGTCAATTTATTGGTTTTAGACAAGAACGATTTTTTTTTTTTAAAAGCTTAAAACGCAATACGAGCTTAGATATCTACGAATATTTTAACAATATTTAACAAATCGTATAATAAACTTTTAAGCGTCATTCACAATCGTTTTTCTAATGCAATGTACTTCTAAATCGCATTGCTTTGAAATTCAAAATAATAATAAAAGGGATTTTATCTATACATGTGAGTAATTCCACTCGAACCGACACCCGCAACGCTGCACATATATACGGCTCGCTGCGGTGTTCCTTTATTGTTATATGGTTCTTAAAAAAATGTATAATTATTAATATATTAATTTAAATTATGAGAAAACGGGGTCGGACGTTTGTTAAGCGCGCGAAAACGTTTTCAGACGTTTAACGTTTTGATACACTCTGAAAATACAGAAACGTTATGAAATAAATGCAATTGTAAACTTTTAAAACGCGTTATGAAGCCGATGGAATATTACTTTATCTGCCGTATTAAAATATGCATATATATATAAGTAATCACCGGTATTACTTTAAATTGCAATCAAATGAAAGTAAAGCTTTTAAACCTATCGCGGCGGAAAAGAACCGCATCTGTACGCCGATTAACCGCAGACGCGAAAGAAACCTATTCGGAGACGTATATTCTGCTGCTGCTGCTGCTATATTGAAAATAGCGGTTCACGTTATTTTCTTTTCACAATTCTACAACCGTCAAAATCACTATAAAAATAATTATTTTAAAGAAAAAGGCAGCAGCAAACCACCGACGCTGTGTGATCGGCTCGATCGGATGTTAGTGGCTTTCAAAAAAACGATTCTGAGCGAAATTATTATTTATTGTTTCTATTTCGGAATTCAATATTTACACCCATTTCAAAAAAAAAATTATGACAAATGATATTTTAAATACAGTGTTAACGTAAATATTATACGTCTAACATTATAATAAATGTTCAGAACTTAAATAAAAAAAAAATACGTATCCAAAACGCGTACGTTTAACAATTTTATGACGATTTCCCGTAAATTTCCCTTATATACGCTTAATATAAAAAAAAAAATACTATTGAGAAAATGGAAAAAAAATTTCAAATACCGATTACCTGCAGAACCGTCTTAATGTTACGTGAGGCCCAAGGGCCTAAAATATTTGGGGGCCTTTAAATACTTAAATTATGATAATACGTACATTTTTTTTTTTTAAATTTAATTTTTATATTAGCTATACTTTATTAATATAAAAACTAAAACGCCGATATTTATTAGAATCTCTGTTACTTAATTTGTTTATTATGATAATATTACAAAATGTTTATGTTTTAAAATTCAAATATTTTTTTCGACATTTATTTTTTTTTAAATATCTAAGTAAAAAAAAAAAAAAAGTCAATATATGGTATTCTGTAAATAAATTGGGGGCCACGGGCTCGGGCCCTCCAAGCCCTTGCCTTAAGACGGCACTGCCGCGATTACATTACGATTTTATAACGCGTGTAAAAAAATTCGATTAAAAAAAAAGTGTCGTTGACAAACAAAATAACAACTATATGTAAAACCGACGATTGTTTCCGCGAAATAAAAACCGCGCGTTATCGTAAAAACGAGATATTCTTAAAAAAAAAAAAAAAAATTACAAAATTCACCTATATATACGCGTATATATAAGTGAAACAAAAAAAAAAAAGTGATCGACTATAAAATACGGTATACGAGTAAAAGGTTCGTAAAGGAACTAATAGTTTAAGAGGACCCTCGCGCACACCACCTGCACTCGTACACTCAAAGACCCGCGAGTGGAAAATTGAAAATGACGTCGACCTACTCGACGAAATCTCCCGGCCATTATTTCGGTATAAAGAAAAGGATAATAATCTTTTCTCTCTCTCTCTCTCTCTGGAGACTTCATTAGCTATATATGTATATTATACCGCGGTGCTTTTTTCCTTTTTTTTTTTGTTCGGATAACGTAAAAATCGACAGAGTTCATCAGAAACATATTGTCCGCGACGCGATCGACGCGCGTGTATGCCTACCGTGCACGCGGCGCTCCGGACGGGCAATTCTGGTCACACGCTTGCGCGCCACCGTTCTGGTATAATAATAATAATATAACGTGACGCGCGACATTTCGCTTTACATAAAAAAGTGAAACAAAAAATAAAAAAAACGTATACTCGCCGGTTCATTTTTAATTCCAAAGCAGTAAACAACGATTTATATTTTTCATCGTGTTCGGCGCTCTATATAATATTAACAGACAGCGCGAAGACCGGCCCGTCTAGTCGTATAATATATTTTCATATCGCAGTACAAATCGATTTTAGTGATAAAAAAAATAAAAAAAATTTGACGTATGTATCCACTCGTTTTTTATTTACGACAATACCGTGGACTATTTAAATCATATAAGGCAGCGGTTCCCGACCTGGGGTACGCGAGATGATCTCAAGGGATAGGTACACGAAAAAAAAATTTGGGTAACGGCGGAAAATTATGCAATACGTGTTATTAAAAATGAAAACTCGTGTCACACAAATATAAACTTAGTAGTTTTGTGAAAAGGTTTAATAAGAGTTACAATGAGGAGTACGATCTATCAAAATATTAGACTCAGGGGTACGGAAGAAAAAAAAAGGTTGGGAACCGCTGACATAAGGTACTGTGCACGATATCGTACAAAAATCCTACGCCATTTTACACCATACATTTTACAGAAGACTTTAAACGAAACGTAAAAAAAATATATATATATGTATACACGAAGGCGAAACAAATTCGTAATAGGTGTACTCAGGAAGTAAAATTCCGTGTCAAATAATTGTGAAAATCGCAGGGCGTAAAAATTAATCACAGTAGTGTAATTTTTTACAGTATAAAAAGACTCGCGGACGTTGAGTTCGAATATAATATGTTGCGAAATAAAAATAATTCGCGTTTATTCACGTGTACACGTGCGTGTACGGCGGCGCGTTAGGTATATTATGTGTTCAGTATAAAAAAAAAAGAATAAGTAAACAAAATTTAAACGTTTTTAACACGTCGCTGCATCGACAGTAATAATAATAATAATGAAAAAAAAACGCCTATAGGAGTACTCGATTACACCAGCGTCGTGTTCGAGGTGGAACAGTATTTACAGCCGGTTAGGTTTGTACTTATTTGTTTTTAAAACGTAATTAGAAATAATAATAATAATAAAAAAAAAAAACACTAATCTTTTTCGCGGATTCTATCGGAATAATAGAGAATTGTGTTTTGCGTTTCGGGCGGGAGGCGAAATTTGAAATCGTGTCACGGTGTATTATACTTAACCTCCCACTCATTTCACTTGTAAAGCGATTTCCACATACCAGTTACACTGGCGTACACTTTTTGTGTGATTACGATTATTATTATCAACCGGTATCAATATAGTGCAGTAGATAGAATGCAAATTTCACATAAAAGTGCGGTGTATTAATACTATCTACCAGTTCCGAAGCCGGGGGGCACTAAGTGCACGTGCCCCCCTCCCCGAAATTTTATATATATATAAATTTATACTACTAATAAGTTGATGTATTTTAGAATGACTATAATAGTGGTAAAAAAAAATCTAGTGCCCCCCAAAAATAAATTTCTGGCTACGACACTGTTATCTACACGAGTGCAGAAAAATTATATTATAATTATATCATTTATATTATATTATTATTATTTATTGCTATACATATATTATTATAATTTTCAAAAACAAGAAAAAACGTTTTAGCTATATATAGGTGTTTACGAGTACATTTTTGGAGGTAAACGCATTCCACTTCATATCAAACATATTATATATTATTGATAACGCATTGCTGATCTTGTTGTTACACTAGAGCACTCTAGACAGTTAACAGTGCTTTACACGCGTGTAGTGTAATACACTATACACGGGTGTAGTGTAAATAAATTAAATACATAGGTGGAAAACGCTATATTAAATTTCAGGTGGTTTTTCATAACAAATCAATGGACACTTTTAGTCTGTCCAGACAGGAGCTCGCGAAGCGTCCAAGCGAGCAACGCTTGTTAGAATGAGCATAATATAATCACAGATTAGATGAATACAGATGGAAAACAAAAGAATTGCAAATACGCTCTTCTGATTGGTCCATTTCCGTGGATAATAATTTCATTACATAATAACCTTAAAATATACCCCGTGCGAGCAAGAGAACCACTCCAATGGTGACTTCTCTCTCCTTTGAAATGGACCGCTACCCCGTGCACATTCAACATAGGATAATATTTTATTATCTGTATTCATCTAATCTGTGATACAATAATAATAACACACTGACATCACAACAAATGTCACGGGACATAATATTATAATTCCGGATTTATACTTTCTTCTGGCCATAACGGTAAAATAATACGCCGTGACGAGATTTGGAATTTCGCGGGCGGCAACGCTGAAATTAGTTTGATGATTGGATTATATTCGGCGATTAATCGCGGAAACGCAAAATCGCATTCAGCGGGGCCTCGCACCGCGACGTTTAATTTACAACAACGGCATCGCGGAAACCGTGAAAATTTCGCAAAACAAATTTGGTGGCGTCGACGGGCCCCGTCGTCGTCACGCACAACACACAATAATATAATATATAATATTATTATACAAGACATAACGTGTGCGACGGGAGGCGGCGCGCTTTTCGCACCGGATAATAATAATAATAATAATTATAAGCCGCACTGGGAGTGGGGACGTTTTACCACTCTCGTCTCCCGGACCTGACCACAACCACCGCGAGCGGGCTACGCGTTACGCGAGGTCGCCCAGAGATTTTCAACGGCATAAACGAACGAGCACCACCACACACACACACACACACCGCTATTATAATATAATATGCGACGTGTATGTAAAGGGTTTTTGCGAAATCGAGTCGGATTTACCTTATATCGCGGAACAAGCGTTGTAACAGAATACAATATGTGATATTATATACGATCGGCTGGATTAAATTCCGTTTTCGAATTTACTCGCCATTTCCTACATTACATTATATATCCGACACGCAGCTAATAATTTCCCGCGCGATTTCGCGGTTAAATCGGCGGCATTCCTTATGGACTTTTCCGCGTGCTTTGCGCAGCGTTGTTCACACTAGATTTTTAACTGTTCCCGGAATTATTAATTTCGAGAAGAAAAAAAGACGACGTCCGTATTATAATTAATTTAACGCAAAAAAAAAATATATATATATATACGTAATACACGGCGCGTCAGCCGACCGTAATAAAACGGGGGAAAAAAGAGTATAGTCACCAGATAGCGCTACGACACAACACAGAGGGCGTGGCAGAAGGGCGCTTATAAATAGCGGTACGAAACCATCGGACCCCGCTCAGTGTAGTAGCGCGGCGGTCGGCCGCGAACAACGTGGTTCGCGTCTTGACTGCTGCGTGTAAATAAATAATTAAACGTTTTGCGTTTCGAATAAATCGATAAAATCCATTGGCAATTTCATCGGCTTAATAATAATATATTAATTTTGTTTTCCTGTGCCACGCGCGGTTCCCTGACCAACTCACACGACGACGACCCTGCAGCAGGAAGCCGCGACGCACGGTCTGAATAGCTCTGGGTTGAAAATAATGTGCGAAAACTAATACCTTATACAATATACAATATAAACTTATATACAACTATACATCATATGTTATTATTAATAACGATATTTCAGTTATTATACAATAATAATTGAACGAGCGAAGAAATGTCGAGAAATTTAAACGATACGGAGCGATTTTTTTTTTTTTTATCGCGAGACACGTCTTTTAAGAATCTGCATCGTTTTCGATTTTCCGTTTATGAATAATAAATCACTACTATAAAACGCGCTGATAACAGTGGTAGATATACATTTTTTTTTTTTTATCGTTTTATGAATTTGTGAAAACTATTGGAAATGTGATTCAAATTTCAAATCACAACGTATCTAAATAATACGTTTTATTTACATTTATGTTTCGATTTTCCAGTAAACAATAAGCTAATTTTACCCGGCTTCGCCGGTGCGCAGTTTTTTTTTTTAAAAATGTTGGATATATTATATATTATAATTTGAGAGAACTTTAGGGCGTAAAAAAATGTCTGAACACGCGCGGTCTTCTGTAAAAGAGGGTAAATTTTCAATAACTACTACACATTACTCGGGAAATATTCGTCGGACGACGGTTAAAAATCGACGTGTGCATAAATTCCGAAGAAAAAAAAAAGAAATTCGTAATTGAAATCGTACGAAAATCAAAATAGTCTGTATACAGAGTTATAAGTATTGAAAATATTAAAAAGTAGAACGAAACGTGTGGAAAACTCTGTGAAAAAAAAATTCCTTGTATTTCTTTAGATATTGCTGCCTGGTTGGTTTATGATGAAAAAAAAAAATCACCCTGTAAATACTTTTTGTGTCACTTGGACAATTTCAAAATATAGCGAGTACTCGATTTTCACGTTATTTAAATTTAATTTTTAAAAAAAACCCGTCGTTCGAAACCGTTTTAAGTTTTTTTTCTTAGAATCTTTTCCACGCAATTCGTATTTCACTGAAACCTGAAATAACAATGTAAGGTTAATTGATTCCAACGGTACGCGGACGTGTCTAAAACAATTTTCAAAACCGCTCTTTTTTTTTTTTTACACTTAAAATTTAAAAACCCATAATATTATTTATCATCGCATCCAAATGTCTAACAATAATATACGTGCATCACCGTTTTGTAACATACGTAGGGTTGGCAGCGAAAATAATGTCCAACACCGGGATAACTGTACTCGTCAAGCAGACATTTTCCCTTTCTTTAAAAAAAAAGAAATTAATAAAGCAACGACGTCTCGTTTGTAAGTAGACGATTTATTGCTCTGTACTTCTTAATGTGAACGTATACTCACGTTTTCAACGAACGAACTATTATATATTATACATTTTAAAACGTCAGATTACACAAAAACCCGATACAAGCGACAAACATTCACTGCGCTGCGAGCATGTATACTCGAAGAATCTTTTGTTAAAGCGAGTATATAATATACGTTCACAAGAATATTATAATATAACCGTTACGCATAATATTAACTATAAAGTTTCTTTTTTATTTCTTTTCTATACAGCACGACAAACCACTTAACGTCCTAAACTCGTTATAAAATAGGTATTACGTTAAAAACAGTAGTGTATTCGTTACGCGTTAAACCGTTTCTAACAACAACATTGTTTTTCTAAATGTTTACATCGAATTAAAAAAAAGTCAATGTATATACGCTTAACAATATGTAAATACGATTCGACGTTTAAACCGTTTACCTATTTATTGTTTAGTTTGAATAATAACAATAATCGGATCACTATGGTTTCACGAGCTTTTCGAATATGGCTCGAACAATACGATTATTATCGTTCATTGTTTTAACTTGATAAACGTATGCAAAAAAAAAAAAATTATAATAATACGAGAACTTTCTCCTGAATATTATACGAAACAGTATCGAAAGTGTTTTTTTTACTTATCGTCTCACGGTTTCTCAATGAAATTTTAAAAATTTGTGCCGCTAAGTTGAACAAGACTTTAGATTTTGACATTATATTTAGAGAATTTTTTTTTTTTCTCTTTACGCGATATCGTACAATTATTACAATGCGAGGGTAACAGTTATTTTATACGATTCAAATAGTTTTTAGAGAAATTATCAAAACACGAACAAGTTGATAATTCATTAATATAATTTTGTGGGCACGCGAGATTCGAAAACGATGTACCTAACACGCGCATTTAGGTTTAATTAATGAGTCAAATTTAATACATCGTCGTGAGCAACCCTAAGAGGTGAAATGTACGTACATTATAAAATATATAGTAACAGCTTATCCAGTAAATATACTATATATATATATAGTCTACAATCCACGTGATTAATCTTCATTTATCTCGACAATACAGACACAATATACAAATTATTTTGCTTTTTAAACATTTTTAAATAATTCAATATACATACGGTGATTTTTTTTTTTTTTTATCATAACCTAGGGCTTAAGTTTAAAAACTAATTTTATTTCCACGTTTTTTTATTCGTTTTAAAAACAATTTAAGAATTATTCATAGACCGTTTTCAAAACTATATATATTCCCACTTCGTATATATACTATGTATATATACGTTAAACAAATACATTGATTTTTAAACGGCGACCTTTATTTTTTTTTTCTGCGCCAAACATTTTATACGATTAAAATAAATTAATTAAAATACTTTTTCAATCGTGAATTTTAATACTACGCTTAGAAATAATCACTATAGTTAAAAAATGTTGATAGTAAGAGTCGATTTTTTTTTTTTTACGTAGTTCGGTGGAAACGATAATACCACCCGTATTTTTATTGCAATAATAAATTTATATTTGATATACGTACTTTATAGCAGTCGTATAATCTACAAGGGTTATTCGACCGACTCGCTTTAAAAGCATAATCTCTCAGAGGATAAATTTTCAATATAAGTACGCTACAGTACAACAACTTCATTTCACCGTGTCTTTAACGTTTAAAAATCTAATCCTCGAGAAATACTCGTCGCATTTTAAAAATCGTCGTGCGGAAATTCTCATAAAAAAAAATATATATATTACTTCAAAACGTATAATATATATTAAACTCGCTGGTTACCGTTTTAAAATCGTAAATCGATATAATAAGTAGTTTATAACTGCAGGTAAAGGACGGGTGTAGAAAAAAAAAAATATATATATATATGACGAAAAAACGTAAAACGGAATGAGCAAAAAAAAAAAAAAAATTTTCTACAAAAATATACCTAACAAAAATTATTTACGTTTCCCGAGATATAGCCAAGCACGCACGATAAAAAAAAAAAGCACTTTATATATCCAACTATTCGTTGTTTGTTTTTTTTTATTGAAAAATAATAAAATATGAATTTATTTTGAAAGAAAAATCAATATGTATATGCCGAACATAAAAAACGACCGTTCCGTTTTACAATTCAATACAGTATATACTGCAGTATTTTAAAATAATCTATAACGCGTGTTATTATGTATATAATATTATATAATATCAATTTATTTTATTTTCTAAATACGCGTAACTTATATTTGAAAAGAATATTATATTTTTTTTTTTTAATTTAAGACATCCGCCGAGTCCTGTATATAGTATCATTACGCCGTAACCTCGCGAGTCAATTCGATTTTTTCAATCACACACACACACACATAATTACCTAAAATAAATCAATAAGATATCGTTATGTAGTGTGTACAAGATCGCACAACAAACAAAGTCATAAAACAAAACGTATTTCACAAATAAAAATTTACTCGGATAATCAAGAAAATGTACAGTAGTATCCACTATACTTATTATACCCACTATTTGGAAATATTATTAAAATCAAATTAACCGCGATGAAAACGCGTTTGAACGTCATGACGACCAACATTATTAGGTCTTATACGGTTTCGAGAAAACCATTCGAAAAACTCTACTTTTGTGAAGACACTGTAAGCTATATACTTCATTAACCCGTTTGGGGATTGTAACGGACATTAATTCGATAGACACACACGGGTACGATGGTAGTGAGACACGTCGTCATCGACACGAGAAAACAAATAATATTTCATCGGATTATTATTTTTCTACGTCTTGTGCCGGTACAGAAACTGACACGAAACGGGCTATATTCAAACAATATAGAATATATTTTATGCGTCAGTTCCTCAAAGAAATCCTAGTAACAAAATATATACTTTTTTTTATTCGTACGTGTCAACCGGGGTAACGAAAATGATCAATACAATACAATAATAATAATAATAATAATAATATATATTACATTAAATAAATGTTCCGATATTATCATCGAATAATAACAACGGCGCGCGTTTACTGCCGATATCCGCCAATCAACCGACACGTCTCCAATATATATATATATATATATATACCGACGGCCGTATACTCGTCATTAGTAATAATCTAAACGCGCAACCTGTCAGTTGTTACTTCGAGAACACGCGAACAAAATCAATACTTTGGTCAAATCAAACGCCCGAATAAAAATTAACGAAGACAAATCTGTAGCGAAGTCACCCGTTCGCAGTGAAAAAAACACCGTTGCAAACGAACAAAACGGAATGTCTCTAATGCGAACTAAAAATAAAAATAAAAATATTACCCGGGTTTTTGATTCGGAGTGCCCGTTTGAAATTTAAAAAAAAAAAAAATTATTACCGCCGTCCGAGTAATCCGCGAGTATATACACAATTTATATTATATGATATTCCACAACGTTGCTGACAAATATATTAGTGTATATATCCCGGTATTAAAAATAAAATTATTTATTTTCCGCCTAATTAAAAACCATATAATCGTAAGTAATAATTTACTGTATAATATATATATATTTTTTTCACAATTTTATTTGAATATCGTTTTTGATCTAGAAACGTCGCGTTCGTAATATAATACCGAGTGAAACTCAAGGTTTTCCGAAACGCACTCGCTTTTCACCGTTTTTTTTTTTTTTTTATTTTCCTTTCGGAACTTTCCCTTCCGCGTTCTAAAATTACTCGGAAAACCGGAATACGACCCAACGTCTAAAGTAACATCTGTGCTAGATGTCTCGTCTATGCATATTGAATACGCTACACGAAACTTTTGAAGCGTTTCTTCCAATCGAATATATGTTCTGCAAAATATACAATACATTCAAAATAAAAACACCGCAAATGCAAAGTGAACACAATATTTTTCTCGCTGCTCTCACATAACAATACGCGCAGGAACGCATTTAAAATTTTGGAGCCCCGGGGCAATTTTTTAATTCCGCGCCTTTTACGTGGCCCAAAAATCGACACTATTGAATATGTGAAAAAAAAACATTTTACTTAATCATTAATCATAATATTATTGAATTATATCTAAACACAAAAAAGAAGTTCATACAAATTTACCGCCCCCAAAGTTCCACAAGGAGGGGCAATTGCCCGCCTTGCCCTCCCCCCATAAATAGGTACGGGCCTGAATACATGTACTAATAATAATTGGATTCAATGAGTCCAAGTTATTATAATTCCTTACAACATCTCGTATATGTATAACGACAATATAACTGTTTAGATGCTCTATAGAATTACATTTTTTGAAAAATTAACATATAAACATTTTATAGGATCACGCGTGATTTTCGACATTAATAATATATTTTTAATAATTTTCCAATAATTGTGTCTTTGGGAAATTGCATACAACGAATGCGCGAAATATCGTGAGATAAATATAAAACTCGAGTTTTTCCCGACTGGGTCGAACGTAAATTTAAATATATTGTATAATTAGTAGTCTGACTAATATGTTATCGGCTCATCGACACGCTCGCGATTAATTTTTAACTGTCTAATCAAAACCAAAACGAACTCCTTGATTTGATAATATTATTCGAATCGACAATTATACGTACAGTTTAATATTATTCGAGTATAATACACACTATTATACACAGGACACGTATTATAGTACAGCGATATCGAAATACATTAAAACACCTGAAACTATATAATCTATATAACAAGATCGTTTGCGCGGTTTAGTATTGGATGAACGAGTCGTATTAACTGCGGCTATTTCGACGAAAATATTAATTTCCGTCAACACGGAATATCGAACGGACACGCATCATATCATAATTATTCGAACTAAACGTACCGAAAATTATGAGACGATGATTTGAAATCGAGTGAATATTGTAATAAACAAGCAGGGCCGCTCTTAGGATTTGCGAGGCCCGGGGCAGAATACCTATTATTGCGAGGATTTTCTATCTTAACCTATATAACCTAACGTTATAATAACATTTTTTTTTTAGCTATGCGACCAAATAATTGAATCAAATAAATTGCTGTGTTTAGTTTAAAACATTGCATGGTTCAAAATTTATTTTCAAAAAAAAAAAAAAAAAATCGTAACTACAAAATTGCTTAATATTACGAATGTAGAAAAAAAAAATTATTATATAATATTCACGTACCTAATTCAGTCTTTTACAGATTTCCGAATTCTGAAATAAACCCTTAAGCCAACTGGTAACTATGTACGTAGGTACTGACCGACATTTATTATGGATATTGATTAATGATCAGACAATACGAAATATTTATCAAGGCGCCGATAAATGTCTACTTTATTACAAAGTGTACTATATATTATATCAACTACAATTAAATGAATAAAAAAAAAAATGTGTTTCACGTTTAATGTATCTAACTCGTTAATTTTTGAGCGCGAGGCCCGGGGCATGAGCCCCGTAAGCCCCCGTAAGAGCGGCCCAGTAAACGACGGGGAAAAAAACGACGAGTAAAATCACGTCGGAACAACATTTTAAAGGCGAACGAAACAATAAAACTGCTTGATTCGAATGCATCGTTAAATTTCATATATTATAACGAAAATAAACACGTGCGAACAGTGTCGGCCTGGCACACCATAGGCCCCTGGATCTTTTTATTCTGGGGCCCCTGCCCCTTGGTTTAATATGAAGTTACAAAATACATATCAATAAAAACAATTCATTATATAGGGTGTCCCAGATCCAAGGGCGGAGTGACTCTAAAATTCCTACCGGGCAAATAAGATTTTTCCGGGCCACTTATGAAAAAAAATTAATTTTTTTTTTTTGGACTAGCGCCTTCTGTTTCTATATAGAGTTAATACAGGTTAATAAAAGAGCCTACGTTGAAGTTAGAATTCGGTGGTCGGATTTAGTTTTTAAGTTAAAGCAATTTGAAATTTGACAATTTTACCGTGTTTCTTTAATAGGTTTATTTTCTCCAACTTTCGGCTCGTACTACAATAGTCCAATGGACAAATACCACGATTTTACGTGTACGGTTCGGGGTTCGAACCGCTGTTCTCAAATCAATATTTGCATTATTTTTTTTATACATTATAATAATACAAGGCAAAGATTTCAAAACTGGTGGAGACATAGTGTTCAAAAATATTGGTATAAAAAAAAAAAAAAAGATGGGGCCCCGGGCCGCATTCGCGGCCTAGCGGCCATGGCCAGGCCGACCCTGCGTACGAATGACTACTACATCAGAGTTAACTTTAAATAATTTAACATTATTGTGTACCTAACCTAACGCACCACTAGTATAATATTATATGAATCGTATACATATACGTGTAGTCACAGAACTCGGAGGTCATACGCTTGACCACCAACGACTATAAATTGACAATTATATTATTAAATTTGACAATTATTTGAAACGTCCATATATATATATATATATATATATATATATATGTACCTACTGTAGTCTTTTCCACGAGAGAAGGGCGCGCACATATCCCGCCACATTTTGTATCGTCGGCGATTACGTGGAGGGGATTTTACGGCCCGGCGAGTGTTCAAAGTTCATTCGACATGCGCGAAGCGGTACCTTTCCTCTCGTGGAAAAGACCATATTACAATAATTACCTAAAATTTTAGTAATATTAAATTTATTGATAAATCGTCATTACGAGTATGACACGTGATTGTGTAATGTACATAATAATGTGCGCATCATATCTTTTTTTGTAACTTTCTGTGTTGAACGTTAGTGATTTTATTTGTTTTCATCGTTTTGACATTATTTGACGGGCTCAGCTCTTTCAACCTTTCTCCGCTCGAATTGCTCAATGGACTCACCAAAATTAGTGATCTACTCAAACGAATTCCATTTGTAAAGTATCCTTGATTTAATCAGTTTCTTGTATATTATATATGTATATATAAATGAAACTACTAAATAGTAAATACTAATATTTTCGATATTTTTTTTTTTTTTTAGTAAAAGTAAAATAAATTGGTAATATTTTACATTCGAGCAGCAACCAGAAACAACGATACCATACGTCCGTATCGTTATTTGTAATACAAAATTTAATCGGGTGAAAATATTTTTTTTTGTGGGAGGAGGTCTAATCCTCCACTCCCCATTTAGGAAATAATATACAGCAGAAATCTACTAGTCGGTTTCGTTACTGTATAATAAAATATACAAGACCTTTTTTTTTTTTTTTGCGTATTTTCGTTTTGATGGAGAGGTTTTTCGTCGGCAATTTTATCGGCACCCCCCCCCATGAATATTTCTTATTTACGGCCCCGACTCGAATGATATATTATATTATACGAGTTCTTATAAAATCAATACTCGTATAAAAACGTACGTCCGAATATAAAAAAAATAGTAGCTTCTTGAATCGTATATAAACAACAAAATGAATTTTTCTTAAAATAGTCGACAAAGTTTACATTTGAATATACTGAATACACGGCGTACTGTAGTTATTGAACTTATTTTATTCAATGTATAGATTTCCAAACTTAAATAATAATAATTGTATTTGATTTGTTATATAAAACCGTCAGTGTGGTTTCGGTGAAAGGAAAACTTTACTAGTGAAAATATATTTCTGATTCCTGTCCAAAATTAAAAAGTTTTCGTATGCTTTGTGAATATTATTATTTGATGTAAACCATTGTTTACTATATACATATATATATAAATATATTATAAACTGGTACAGTCAAATCGATTTCCACAATAAACTATTGTTTGGTTATGGAAAATATCTTAATGGATTTTCCAATCAGTGTACTTGCGAGAAATCCCTCGTATTGCAACGGTTTATGGTTCTGCATTAATATTTCATTTGCAGTAACGTGCGGTAAGAAGTTGATCTCAAATATTTAAAGGGAATCGTTAAAATTGTAATGTAACGTCCTTTCATCATATCAGCTGCGACGGTTTTATAAAAATGAGCAAGACAATAATAATAATAATAATAACTGCGTGTGATATAATTATTATTACGAGTGATAAACAAAAATGTATTAAAAATCGCACATATATAGTTAAGACCAAATTAAGTAATAAAAAAATTTTTTTTTTCCATTATATTTTCACAATAAAATCAATATACAAAATACTTCTTTGAACTCTACAAAAGTTTTTAATGGCAGATATTAAAATAACACTGCAACTACGTATATATTACAGAATTCATAAAGTATAAATATTATAGTTCGCGTGGATACCGTTTATCAGCCGTATTTTGTTATATACATTGTACGTATTATTATTTACATAGTGTACTAATATATTACTAATAAATTACTAATATATTTTTGATAACTTATAAATGCAATATTGCCAAATTATTTTTGTTAATCGTACACTTTAAACGAATGCGCGTATTTTATAGCTTATTTATTATACTTATAATTATTACCTATTATAGTAAATTAATAATGACTACGGCAAATTTCAATTTTAATTGTAAAATAAAATGTTTCTGTGCCCTTGAAATACAATTTAATATATTACAGCGATTTGAACATATCAAAAATACGAAAATTCTCGATAAGTACTAGGTGTAGTAATATTGTTCGCGTCACATCAGATTCATTGGTATGATATACGAGATTAAATGGTATGAAATGAAACCAGCCGTATTTATAATATTAAATAACCAAAAATACTAATGAATACGATTGTAATTCACACGTCTTAAAATATACATTAGAAATTCAACTTGAATAGGATGAATCAGCGTTCTTGTGAACCAGTCGTTCGAATCATCCCGATTACAGCAATACATAAACAGACGCATTGTTCATTTTTATTTAATTTTTAGAGTGCCCCACTATATTGTGTAAAAGCTCGGAACTTGACATTAAAACTAAATTACTTCTGCATGAGTCATTTTTAATGCGCCGATTTGACGCACATTGTCTACAATTAATATATAGGGAGGTTTCTGCTAATGCATCAAACATTCCAAGCATTTCACAATCTGTCGCACTTCGAATGTTCACATTATATTTCTGACCACAAGACGTTGAACTCTGACTGATGCACATTAACATTAACACTGTATCTGAAACTTCCACTGCCCTAAACAAATTATTACGTAAACGTAGTCTCAGCCACCGTCAGAATCCTGTAATTAAAGTACTCGGATACTCATATAATAATTAATACTCAGATACCATCCCCGGGAAATTTTCCTGTAGATGACTTGACTACTTAAGCACCATTTGTTGGTGTGGAAACCTCAATTCTTAAATTTAAATTTTTAAAAAATAGCAAGCTACACAAGTGCCGTCGCTAGGTGATTTTTTTTTTATCTGCTATTCATGTGCTAATTTTTTTCATTTTATCAAACATATGTACATACTTATATAGAACGTTTGTAGATTTTTTTTAAATTAACGTTAAAAAAATTTAAAAATTTAGAATACGAATCACTAAGACACTAAACGGCAGTATCGATTCGAATAGCCGAAATTATTATAACGCGTATTACAGCACATGCTACATAGTATATTATGTGGTGTATAAGTGATTGGCGTAAACTAAGTCATTAACCAAATACGCCTACACCGCTCTCGCTATCAATTATACGGACTGGTTACGATTAGAGTCCACACTGGTTTAAAACGATTAGATTCAATATTTTGACACTTTTAACAGTAAATTTATAGTTTATACATTAATAAATGATTTTTTTTTTTAATCCTTTGATATTTTACATTTAAAATAAAAACGAATAACAAATATATATAAATGGTAATTTTAAAAATATTATTTAGTTTAAAACCCTTTTAAGGATAAAATATATATTATATACTAACAAAAATTGTATGAAAAAAAAATTGAATTATATAATCATTGAAAATAATTCAAACTGTATGTAAACAAATTATGGATTTTCTTTTTAAATCGAAACTTTTCATATAATATTATAAACCAGTGCGTCAAATGAGAAGCACGAGGCAACGAATTCAACAAATAAATAATAACTATGTATACATGAATACGTTTTAGCACAGCTGCGCGTGTCACATAATATGTTATGTACCTACTTAGAAATTACATAAAAGCAATAATATAAATCGTGATTATTGCACTTTGTATTCCTAGCAGACAAAATATGTCCGTGTTGTAATAATTTTTATTTCGAAGAACGTCGAATCAAACAAATGTGTTCATCTTCGCGCATGGTGTTGACGAGCTAATCCGTTCGTTTCACACACCTACAGGCTACATGAAATGAAATACTGCTTATATAGTACCCATAAGCATTTTTTTTCCAATAATTGCCCTACATACTCGTATATTAAGAATGTACCTTAAGTCCTGAACGTGTAAACGTATATCCATAATGAGCAAATGTTTGTAACTGCAAAATTGTAATCGGTCAAAAGACCGAGGGAGCTTAGTTTTCACTCATAGATGTAACTATGTAAGTAAAAACAGACGGCCACTTGTATAATCTCTATTCAAAAAATTATTATTATTATTATTACTAATTGTTCATAATTTATCATAAAGGTGAATATTTTATATATTACTACTACTACATACAGGAAATTAAAATTAATGGGTGATATGTCAATACAATTATAACCAGTCACACAAATCTTACCATATTTAACTGGTTTGTTAAAATCGTACACTTTTATTGTTTTCACGATAAATTATAATAATATTATCATCACAAGGTTCAACTATCAAATAAATTATACTTACTTATAAAACACATTTCAGTTGCAACAAATTCTTATATTTCTTTTTTTTTGAATATATATATATATATATATATATATATGTATATTATACATATTATTATTACTTTTCTGTTCATAACAAATGATATATTGAAATTTAAAGATTTATTCTACGAAATAAGTATTTTATACACTATAAATGTATATTCCGTATTATTATGAAAAAATAAATCAGAAAATTCCAGATAATTCTACTTGACTTAAAAACTACCCTATGAAAAATATGAGAATTTTGACTTTAATAATTATTCTATATAAATAAAAATGCTCTCAATAGAATACAAAGTAAATACCACCAAATATTGATATTGACTAATAATAACATGTATTGCTGTTACAAATTATTCAGTTTTTATTTTTTAATACTTTTTCAGGTCATGCATTCAAGATTCTTTACAAGGAATAGCGCACAGGTAATTTTGTACTTAAATCGTTATATTTTTAATTACTTCAAATACTTAAATTATGAAAATGACTTCGCATTAAATTTGATAAACCTTATAAAAATACATAAATCCACACTATAACTATAGCTTATACATATATTAATATATATAATACAACTGAATGGTAAGAACTTCTGTTAAAATGATTCTAGTATATAAAAGAAAGAAACGAGTAAGAACAAAAATATTTTTCTTTTGTGTTGTTTTTTTTTTTAAAGAATTCCTTTTTTTCATATGAAAACACAAAACAAACAAAAATCAGCGAACACGAAATTAACAATGAATCCGGAGCACAACAACGGATGCACAATGACATAAATCAATAACTGCTGTTTGCGCGTAACAGGAAATAATATCGATTTCTTAAAGTGCATAGAAATTAAAATGATGGATATAATATATTTATAACAAAAATATACCGTATTCATTGAACCACGCTGATTTTTAAAACTATCAAACAATTATTCGCAATTTACAGAGTTTTCAGAAAAACTGCTCAAAACAACAAGCTGTGTTTATATTTGGGAAACAGAGATGTAGTGGTGTCTAACAGTTCGGCGACAAAAATACACGGAATCGTATTGGTGGATCCCGATCTACTGAAAGACACAAAGAAAAAGGTATGACGTACAAAAATTATATTTGTATTTTAATTTGTTTTAATTCTTATTAAACGACATACACGTAAAAAAAAAGTAAAGGATATAATAGGTCGAATATTCTTTTATTATTCGTTTATACAAATGCAAACCCTTGAACTGTGGAACAATACTTTTAATGGCATAAAAAAGAAAATTATCGAAAAAAATAATTAAATGAATTTAAGGAATCAATTTAATTTCAATTAAATCACTGGACTATATAGATGGTAAGGATAAATCACAGTAACTATAAAATTTCATAAGTCGCGTATACTGTCAAAAATACAATCATTATGATTGTCGATCGAAGTTTTCATCTTTAAACTATACACACTCGCTTAAAGGTCGACGTATAAAACGTATAGATATAACGTAGGCTCCCACATTAGGTATTTATTGGACATTCGAAATATTGCAAAGAAACTTCCGTTTAGTACAAACGAAGCCGACCGTTTGTTCAGAGATTAATTGCAAACAAAAAATAAATAAACCCTAAAAAAAAAATTTTTTAAATCCAAAACACAAATTACATCATAATACTCAAATTTACATTAATCTGTACGAATCTGAGAAACATGCTGAAAATCATACACACAAATGTACGTAATCAACTCGATCATAAACAGATATACCGAGTATCAAAATAAAATTCATGTTTATTTTGTTTATAACAAGCGATCGTAATAATAAATATATTATTAGTAGATAATCTGATGAAACGTAATTCGTTTAATATTATCGTCTTAAACAATTTGGTTATAAAAAATGCGTATAAGGACGTGTTAAGTACACTGCACGCACGTTTATATTATACAATTCAAATCCACCCCTACACTATAACGCTGTGAAGCGCGTTATAGTTAAATGACTTTTGAGACCTATACACTGGCGTTAAAAGCATTTCATCGCGGTCACGCTGAGTTTTACAATATTATTACTACACTTATTACTTTCCGGTTCTTTTGCGTCTTTAATGGATAAATAAATGGAAGGCTCTCAACAAAATGCAGTATAATCATGTAGTCTGATATACGATTTTAATTTTTAGACGGTTGTATACGGATGTCGTATACATAGTAAACTAAAAAAAAAAAACGTCTTACACAATACATCTTAAATATGTACATTTATAAGTGACGCTAAATTCTTTAAAAAGTATGAGCTTTATATAATACACAATTTCAATTATCTAAGCATTTATTTTACACACAATTTTCTTTCTTTTTTTTTAAACGTAAAAAAAAATAATACAATTAATAAAATACAATAATAATAAAAATAAAATAAAATACGCGCGTACGATCGGTCGCTCGGTCAGCGTCAAACTAAACACCCGCATATATACCGACACAGCGCGTCAGCCGACCGTAATAAAACGGGAAAAGAAAGTAGTCACCAGATAGCGCTACGTCACAACATAGAGGGCGTGGCAGAAAAGCGCTTATAAATAGCGGTCCGAAACCATCGGACCGCTCAGTGTAGTCACGGCGGTCACACGTGAACAACGTAGTTCGCGCCTTTCTGCCACGCCCTCTTATGTTGTGTCGTAGCGCTATCTGGTGAGTACTTTCTTTTCACGTTTTATTATTATTTCGTTTACGTTCCATGCACGTTGTTCTTCCTTTTTCTACATCTGCATTTCGTCTCGGTACATTAATAGACCTTTCTTCTTGGTTATTACTCGTCGATGTGGATATTTAATTGGCAGAGGGGGTTGGCTTCATTTTCGCCCCCTCCCCCTTGAACGTCGTGTATAAACGCCACTGATTTACGATAACTTTCCAGATTTTTATATTTCAAAAAGAACACGCTATAGTAATATATTATATATATAGCCATAAACCGCCATAACACGGAGAGTATATAATCTTATAAGTAATAGTTAACGTGTATATAAATATATATTATATTATATACGTTATATTTTTCACTGTAACGAACTGAGAGAGACGTAGGCGACTTCATCGAGTGGGCTGACGTAATATTGTTCGTTTTCCTGGTCGTAAAAATTGAACAACCCTCCTTCGTTTTTACGTACAAAATAATTTGTTGTAAAATCAATTTTAAATTAATAATTATCTATTGGTACTGGTATCTGTGTGTAGTAACTAATTTTCGTAGTTTATATACGATTAAGTTTTACTGGAAAAAAAAAGAAAGTATTTTAGAGAATATTTGAATAGTTTTTGAGCCTAGCAAAATAATATTTTAGTATTTTTAAGTGTATACCAACCAACATCATATTATAAATGATTATAAATCCCTGTTCTAATTATAAGATACTATTAAATAATGTATATCTAACATAGGTAATATACATGTTTTAATAAGTAATTAAATTGACTCAAATCGCATCGACCATCTAATATTAAAAATTAACCGACAGTTACTGCGTAATAATGTTAACATTATCCGACGTATTAATAATATACGATTTTAGACATTACCCGTAATAGATATATCCGTAACTTTTTTTAATGAAATGCATACACGCAAATATGTATACAACACAAATATAACTTAAATACTGTAAAATGTTAAGATTTAATATAAAAATAAACAATATAATATTAATTTTAAAAAAACCAGTCAAACGTGTCATGCGCTTCAGCGATACATTTATGCTGATACATTTTTTTTTTTAATACCTACATAACAAATAAAACTAAAAAAAAACCTATTTTATTATAAACGTACCGTGTTTTACTTTTGACACAGGCGTATATATAAAATTATCTACAATTAAAATAAATGTATATCCGAAATTATTATATAAATTGGATAAATTAGTGTATTTTTTATTTAATTAATTAATGTTTTATACGTTGCAACTGATACAGGTGTTTGGTCAAATTACGTTAACATTCCGATATGGTCGAGAAGACGAAGAAGTGATGGGATTGAAATTCTGTAACGAAGCAATTATGTGTTTAGCACAAATATATCCACCACACGAAAACGCACAGCGTGAACAAAACACGCCGTTACAGGTAAATATTAATTGACGGATATTAAAAATACAATTTAAAAAAAAAATTAAATATTCGTCAATACACTTAATCAATATTTTACAAAATTCATTAAAAATAAATGTTTACGAGTACAGTAGCCATTTTTAGTATTTTTTTTTTTTTCTAATTTAATAAATATTTGCGGAAGTCGAAAAAATTAAAACCGTTCACTAATAGAAATTGTAGGTAATAGTTACAATAATTTTGATTTTAAATAATACACGATTATAGTATGAATTCAACAAGATTTGATATAATA
Source organism: Slavum lentiscoides (assembly GCA_032441835.1). Taxonomy (NCBI): domain Eukaryota; kingdom Metazoa; phylum Arthropoda; class Insecta; order Hemiptera; family Aphididae; genus Slavum; species Slavum lentiscoides. The sequence goes on from CM063713.1 coordinate 9,789,856, forward strand.
TTCAGCCATTATTGATCACAATAAACGTCCTGATATATGATTTCCATTTTCGAAATAACTAGATGATAACAACGAAGCAAACAAACGCAAAAATCAACCCATGAATCGCATATACCGCGGTATTATTTTTATTCTTTTATTTTTGGTATTTTCAAACATTACAGTGGAAATAAAAATGATATGAACAGTGTAAAAAAACACGTCAATTTATTAGTTTTCACTCGCTCACGTGACGACATTATTTTAAATGTGTACAAAAAAAAAAAAAAAGACAAAAAAGATTACACGATTTTTAAAAATGTTTAAAGAAACAACTGTTACGCCAATACAACAAAAATCTATTGCACTTTTTATTTTAAATCACTAATATAATAAAATTTAGAATAAAAAAAAAAAAAAAACGTTTTCTCAATAAACATAAATAATTATCTACCAGCGTTGGCCAGCTGTCTATAATAATAAAATAAACCCATAAGAACAAAGTTGTACATTTCGACAAAGGATTCTAAAAATATTAATATATATTTTTTTTTCCAAGGAAATGTTAATACAAAGACTGGGAAGCAATGCTCACGCTTTTTCGATGGAAGTCACCTATTTAGCTCCACCTAGCGTCCAATTAGTTCCTGCCAAAGAATATAATGGCGCTCCAATAGGGACTAGTTATGACATACGAGTGTACATAGGTATGGAAACAAAATACATATTAATGCGCAATGACAATTAATATTATCGTGTGTAGGTACACACACGTTACCGTCAATGACGATATTTCGGGCAAAGATAAAAATCGACTTACTTAATTTAATAATGCAGACCGACACCGTTAGATAACGCGAAAAAAAACTCTCATCATTTATTAACACTGACAACGCAATAATTTTAGACAATAACTAGGTGTCATTATCATTGGCTTCTACAATACAGTACACAGGTCTTCGTTATAAATTTACATTTTGTGTAAGTTGTTGGATTTCGCGTGTCATTCGGCACTTACTCGCAACGCTCCACTTATTATCTAAAATGCCCCTGGACTTGCTGTGGAACACTTGCAGCGCGTAGGGTACAGGTCAAAGGGTTAAAAAACACGAAACGTGTAACTAATCGTAATTTTAAATAATAATCGAATCGTACGCGTATTCCAGATACTATCTGTACAGAAACGAAATGATAGTCAGATTGTATCAACAATAAGATGATTTTGTACGTGATAGATTCATGCAAATACTCCCAATTCAGTGTTAACGCGCGAATCGAAAATAATGTACCTAAAAATTAAATCGATATACTCATCTGTAACGTCTCAAATAAAACATAATAATAATAATAAAAAATGTGTACGTCGTTGTTAAATTAAATGAGAGATAAATAAAAATGGGCAGTATCGCGCAACTGGTATAAACCGTTTGGTTTAAAGTTTCGTTAATGAATTCCGTACGAAGAAAAAACGCGTGTATTATTAAAATTGAATATTATTTCTATTTAGTTCTGACGTACTAGTTACAATAAAAATAATAAGCAGAACAGACGATCAATCATAATAATTTCAAAAAAAAAATTTACAATTTTGGTCTAAATATTGTCAATATAATGACTATAGACATTCAATCATTTACTGAGCAAACCAGACGGTGTTACTATTTGTCTAGAATTACGGATGACAACAATGACCGATGTTCATCTTCGGCGGTATAACCGTACAAAATAAACTATCACGCACAAAAATATATAATATATATATTTTAACACTTTATATGAAAATTTTGTATATACAAAATACAAAGGAATTTGTACTGACGAAAATAATTGTTTTGGATTTATCGATGTATATAATAATCACATAATTATAATTAATGTAGTTAAGAAAATAACACTTTTTCTTCACCCGCTAATATCTCCGTAGAAATCAGGAAAATCATCACAAACTTAAGTGATGTTACTATAAAACAAAAATAAGAAAAATTATCGAATACCAACTATGTATATAGGTAGTACGTGTTACACTATAAGTGTAAATTATAGATTATATCATAAATAAATTGCGTTAAGTAAATCCGTATATCGGGTTATCTACGAATTTAAATCAAATTCTAAAAATAAAAAAATATTGATGACAAACGATAAACTCATAGTGAAAATGGTACAATTTTAAATGCATAAAATAAATATTTATAACCGTTATATTATTATATACAAACATGCAAGCGTATCGTTATCGAACGCAATGAAAATATTCATTATAAATCCATATCTCAAAGGAAAAGCTTTACGCGCGCGACCGTATTTAAATTACATCAAACCCTATACCGATGTCTCCACAAACCCTTTTAGTTTAATTAATTATTACTATAGCCCAACGAATGCCGGTGGGGGGGAGGGGGGAATAACAACGTTTTAGAGACAAAACTCTAATACTTTCTAAATGGAAAACGTTAGCTCCGAACAAAAAAAAAACCAAACCAAACACCTACTGAAGGACTTTTTTACATCCTCAATACACGCACGAAACAAGTTAACAATATTATATATTTTATAATAATTCGTATATATATATATATATTTTTTTTTTAACACATTATAAAGTACGTATTATATATTTACCACTGATATATTTACTTACGTTTTGTGCGCAAATTTTAACATAATGTTTTATACAAATATATGATGCATTAAACTCTGTACGTATATATGTATAGCCGAAAGAGCCGACGAAAAGCTACAAAGAAAAAACATCGTAAAAATGGGTATCAAAGTAGTACAAATGGCATCAGCGCCTCCACCGCCTACACCCACGCCAAGGTCAGAACAGCCGAAAGGATGGCGTCAAAAAGGGCCACAAGCTACTTCGGAGAAACCATTTTTACTCAGCGACGGAAAAGTCACCCTGGAGGCAAACTTAGACAAAGCTATTTATACACACGGTGATCCAATCCACGTGAACATAAGCGTGAGGAATACTAGTAAAAAAGCTGTCAGGCGAATAAAGGTAAAGACTCTCGTAATTCACGTATAGCAAAATTAAAACCGACTTTCTTTCTTAATAAATATAACGACATATGAATTTATTTTATATCCCTGGTACAATAATGTTTCCGATCAGATCCAATTAGTTTTGACACATTCGAATAACAAAACACGATTTCGATATCTGCAGTGTATTCACCATAACAATATTGAATAACAATTTGTATTGTTAATAGAAAACACCGAATACTGATTGACGACAATTAATTGATTTTTTTTTTTTCTACTGAGAATGCAACTACAATCCCGCAGTTTATTTCAAATGTCCGTCGTAAATTCGATGTAATAAGTAAAATTCTAAACAAGAAATATTATAAATAGCAAGAATCATATATAATAAATAAAGTACATAGACAAACAGAAAATTACGTTAATTTAGATTTTAAAGCCGAACACGACAATTATTAAAATAAGTGATCAGTACACGCTCGATTGCAGATTTCCGATAAACGAAATGTAATATTTTAATATTTCACTGGATCGCTAACAACCAGTGCCGTCCTTACCACCAATAACGCCCTAGGGCAATAAAATTTCACGCCCCCCAAAAAAAAAAACAAAAATTTACGACTAACGTTATATCTAACTAACTGACCCGGCAAAATTTTTTAAAAGAGTTTTTCCAAAATTTTTTTTCGTAAAAACCTTCTTCTGGCAATTACGAACAATTAAAAAAAAAAATTTGAGCCAAATCGGCCCAGCCGTTCTCAATTGATGAATTGTTACACATTTTTGGCTCCATTTTTATATATATAGATTACATCATTTTATATATTTTAATAGTAAATACACTCATCGTCGAAATCATCATATACATACAAATAGAAATTAGTATCTAAAATAAAACAACAAATTTTTTTTCTTTTGACATCCATTTTTATATGACGCCCCTTGCATTAATAATACTTTGGACGTCCTATATATAGGGCACTTGCCCCATTTGCCGCCCCACCCCCCCCCTTGGGACGGCTATGCTAACAAAACGTACAACCGCGTTCCATCAGCAATCGACATTAATTAATATCATTTTGATGTATAAAAAACACAGGTGTTTATAGTTCAACACGTCGACGTGTGTATGTTCAGCAATGGTAAATTCAAGAACACCGTAGCGTCGGAAGAATGCACCGACGTGCCGATACCCGGCAACGGAGGTTCGCTTGAAAAGGAATACCTGCTGTACCCGATCAAGGCCAGGACAAAAAACTGGATCGCGTTAGAAGACACGCTTGGATCTACTGTGAACAAGTCGGAAGGCTCGTTATCCAGCACCGTAGTGTGCGTATCGCCCGAGGACCGGAACGTATTCGCCATTTACGTGACGTATTACGTGAAAGTCAAACTTTTAATAGGCGCCATGGGCGGTCAAATGTCGCTAAAATTACCGTTCACGCTGATGCACACGCCATCAAACACGTACCCATCAGGTAGATGTGCGAAAACGTGTTGTTTACGCGTTACCGCCCTACTATATTGTATTATATATAGTATTATAATGATATTGATTTTCGTACACCATCCTAGAATGCAAGGACGTCTCGTGCGGATCGTTGGGATCGTGTCCATTGGTGGACAGTAAAGAAACGACTATAACTTTAGAAGAACAGTGCACCACCACCAACAACTTAGGACTCTGAGGATTAATCGAATCGGCCGATAATCGAGACATTCATTCGGCACCAGCCACGGCCGATCGAAACGCCGAAGACCATCACGAAGACAACCGGTTTAAATTTCAGAAAATTCTTTGTTGTTTCAACAAATATAAATAGGTAGCGACAACGGGTCCAAAACACATATAATGTTGTAAATGTTATTTTCGAAAACACGTTTTTTTTTTTTTTTTTTTTATAAGAAGTAAAACGGTTTGTAAATAGCAATCGTTTACGTTTAAGATTACGTTTGTATAAAATATAAGGGTAATAAGATTATTACATAGCATTATGTTTAGCCACCTAAATTAGGCGTACCTACCTAAATAGTAAAAGTACACAACTAATCAAATTCGAAAATTAGCCCGATATGATGTATTAATATGTGGTTTGTAGGAAACAACTTTTCTTATGCAGCTTATTAAATCTCCCAAAAGCGAAGAAAAATATTTGTACGTATTAACGGGCTGATTTTTTGCAGGGTAGAGTATTTTTGCAATTTAAAAACTGTACAGTATTATCGTAGACAAGCCATATTCTAAAAGCTACTAAAGCTCAATAATAATCTGTTTAATGCTTCAATAAATATGGTTTTTATTTCACATCTACACGTGTAAAGAAAAATATTAACACAAATATTTATATTCGGATAAAAATGAAGTAAGAAACTAAAAAACCGTTTGTATTAGTATAATTTCAATTCGTTGTAATAATAAATTTATCGATCATATTTAATGTATTTAAAAATTTAATAAAACATTTTATAGGCATTCATAAAAAAAAAAAAAAAAAGATCCATAAAAAGGAAATGGACTACATCATTTATTCGTTTAATTCAATTAAGGCTATCCGACTTTTCGTAATAAAAGTTGTTCACAAAAAAAAAAAAAAAAAGAGACGGATATATTTAATATAATCAAATAGCATATTACACCCATACACCTTGTAACGTCTATACAATACAAAAACACAATAACAAGAATTTATTATCATTTGAAAATCAAGAAAACATAAATTAAATTTAAAACAAAATGAATTGAGTTAATCAATGCCAACATTTTATATAGTTCTGTAAACCACATATTAGGAAAAAAATATTATACATCTGTTAAATTATAAAAAGAACATTTAAATTAAGTAAATTTACGTGTAGCAAGAATAAATTATTACAATAGTATTCGAAAAATTAAATAAAAAAATAATAATGATTTTATTTATTTATTCGTATGGCAAATAATAATGATAAAAAACGTCGACAACAATTTTTATAATTTAAAATTCAAACATTCATAAAAAAAAAAAAGAGCAGAATAAAAATATTTCGATTGAACCCTGAGAGTTAATGTTTGTATATTTCTGCAGTTGGTAGAATACAAATTTCAATTTTCAATTAAAATAACAAACAACAGAAATGTTAACAGATCTATAAAACATATGTATTTTATTTTATCCCCGTTATACTTTTAAAAACCATTTAAAAGTATTAGAAGCAATCATTTTTTTTATGCTAAACAAGCATCTTTTGTCGTTGCAACTTCAATTTCACTTTTCTACAGACTTCTATAAAGAACTCGGGAAAACTATTTTCGAGTAAATATCCAGCAATTTAATATGTGAATAAACCTGTACAATCAAATAAAACATTGTGACATATTATAGCTTAATTTGTTGCTAAGAATTTATTTAATTAAAAATAATAATAATAAAACTTTAAAAGACAGGAACAATTTTAGTGTTTTGACAAAATGTATTGTTTTTTTTTTACGTCTAATTAAAATATTTTAATAGCGATTTTGATACATGTAAATCGTATGTTCGTATGTATATAAATAAATGATAATACATTATACCTTACTGAAAACAATATTATTTGAAATATCAACCAAATACGTATTTAATTTTCCTTTACAACTTGTTAATTATGTAATTAATATTAAAATAATGATGTCGAAATAGTTACAACCGCTAGATTTTCACAAAAAAAAAAACTGTAATATAGTTCTAATCTAATCAGAAAATACTTGAAAAATGTTGAGAAATTTCTAATGTATAAGATTATATAAATATATTTATATTTTAAAATATATAAATATCACACACACACACACACACACACACACACATACATTTATGTAATTCTAGAGGTATTTATAAGATCTGAATTAAAATTAATAATCTCAAAATAATTTTCAATAATGTTACCGAAATGTAAATAGATACATAGAATTGTTGATGTTTATCTATGTTGAATTTAGACATATTGTAATATTAATGTGGCGTTGTTCTGTTTAAAAATTATAAAGTATAATATTGTCTGGTTTAAAAATAATCAATTTTATGTTAATATTTTGAGAGAACAAAATTATTATTAAGACCTAAGTTTACAAACATTTCAAACATGTTTCAATAGTTTTATATTACCAACCGATTTTGTAAACTTTATTGATATAATTATTTAAGCCAATGTACATATCGAAATATTTTATAAACGCTATGTAAGTAATTATTATTATATTTTCAATGACATAATATTATTGAAAGATCAAATCTCATATGTTTCGATAAAACATTTCAAAATAATATTTAATGAGATCATCCTGATCTCCGTAACAGAAAATTATAATTAGAAAACCACTTTCTTATAAATTATTTCATATCTATATATTATAGATACGTATTAATGGAATTTATAATAATATAACGATTTTTAAAATTTAATATTTTATGTGAAAAATTTATTCAAAATGCTTTTATATTAAAAAAAAAAAACTTGTAATTATCAAATCTATAAAATTTTATCCACGAAGTATATTATTATTGTTGAATTTATCATTCCGATAATCATATTATTCACATTATAAAATAAAATAACAAAATTCCAAACTATTTTGTTTTAACAATACATGTATTAAAAGACTAGAATTTTTAATTTTTACATTCATTTTATTTATAAATATAAATTGTGCATTATAAATGTTTGAAAATAAACATTTTACATGCAGATTTAAATCTGTATTTGTATTTTTTACCCCAAAAACTGATTATAAATAAACATTACAAATTAGATACAATCAATGAGCAATAATAATTAATTACTTTGGCTATTGAACTTTTTTAGATTATGAGCAAAGCAAGGAAGCTACTCAATTAAATTATATAACCATCAGTAACGTAAAAATACTTGGTCTGCGGAATCAACATTGAACACAGAATTCAAACACAGGTGTTTCCAGTGGGACACCCTAGCAAACAACTTTTAACGTTATACATGAAAAGGATTTGAAATTCTCAAATTAAAGCAATGAACCCTATATAATGTCTAAACAAACTCTCAATGACTTATGGTACTGACAACCCCCTTTGTCAACTAACAGTGAACTCTGTCAACCATTCACAAACTTAACTAAACAACTAAAGCACTACATTTAAACTACTTAATGGTGTCCTTTAAAAGTAATATGTAGTATATACAAAACACTTCAAAAGTAATTTTACAGCAATAAATAAAAATATGTTTAAAACAACTTTTTTTTTTTAAAGTTCCTTAATATTGTTGAATATGTCGAAATATTGAAAATTTAAAAAAGCGTTTAAAATAACATGCAAAAAAATATAAGTAATAAAAAAATCGGTAGGTATTTACTTAATTTTTTCATAATGAAAACTTATTAATACTTTTATTATTATTATTAATGAAAATCAAATTACAATTATATAATACATGAATAGAAAAATATATTTTACGACAGATATTAATATATATTTTTCAATAACTTAACTGAAGTTCAATATGAACAAATATTTCAATATAAAATATGATTTTTTTAAAAAAAAAACCATTTAATCGAAAATTAATTGGATTTTTTTTTTCCATCAATCCGCTTATATTATTAAAAATGTTTGCTTACCATGATATTCGAAAACTCGACCTCCTCGTACAACATATTTCGATTGGTTAGAAGAGTCATTTTGATCTGTAATCTTAATCAATATGTACTTGTAACGGCCTCGGTTATCGATTTCTACATTCGGAATCTTATCCAAAACTGAAGACGACATTGTGCGTATTGACTGAAAAAACATACAAACCAAGTTAATGAATACGCATGAATTCACACACACAAATCATAATTTAGAAACTAAAATAACACAATACAGTGAAATCTGTCCAAGCCATTTGAATACGGGTCTCAATTTTATCAAGTGCGTAAAAATAAACTATACTGCAACAATATTGTAAACCATTTTTGAAACGAGTGAAGTATAGGCGGCTAGCGCTCAACAACCAATTTATATGTATCTAAATACGTTTTCAGACGCCCACAGGGGGAAGAGGGCACGCTTTCACGCACTCATTTGAAATGACGGTTCGGACTGCACACCAATATTTTTAATATTTACGTCCGTTTATACGGTCGCAATGCAATCGTTCGTCGACCATCTGCTCCGTTCTTTGGCGCACGACCATGTAATGAAATGTGTGTGCGAACGGGTACCTTATTATTGCGGCGACTACCATATTTATTTCTGAGCGCGTGATTATCATTCTTACGTATATATTCGGTCGGGTCAAAGTGATGAATGATATCACAGTCTAGCCGAAAAATAACAAATAAATACGTTCAATTGTGTCGTTTTTATTTACTAAACCAATTTCAGCAATATTAACAGGTTAAACGCCATTGTGTATTAAGTATTTTTGTTTATAACTTGTTGACCCTACAGTATATGTTCCTAGTACCACGTAAGGTTTTTTTGACCCTACAGCTAATACTTGTTTTTAGCGCCACGTAAGGCCTCAAGAACCTTTATTTTCTATATTTTCTTATGTGATCATAATTATACACGGCCTACAGAACAAAGTGTTAAAATGGTTTAACATTATATTGTGGTGTTCAAGTGAAGTAAATTTATGTGAAAAAAAATGTGTATTTTCATTTTGATTTTTTTTTTTTTAATATTGTTGAAACAATTATAAACAAACATATACGAATTAGTACAAGTTGTATTAACAATTGACATGTTGGGTCTAAGGACCTCACATGGCGTTCAACTTGTCAACAACAGAGGTACGTTTTGAATAATAAGAACGATTTATGCACGAGTTGCGTCGTAATTCGAATGCGCTTCAAGGGCACGAAAAGCACAGAAAACATACACTGCACGGTTTAAGGTGCCTATTTGTTTAGTTGACGACCACCAAGACAGTAACTTTTAATATTATTACTATTACTATTTATTTTTCTTTATGACAATACGATCTCAAATGACACCGACACCAGTTATAATGAATAATAATATTATTATTATTATAATAATAACATTATAGCAGAGGTATTCAAACTGTGCGTCGGGCTCCCAGGGGCGTCGCGTTAGTTGGTGAAGGGAGCCGTGGCAAAAAAACAGGAAAATAAAATTAATGTAATAATGTAGCTAATTATGGAAACGATAATGAAACACAAAATGTAAATAAAACTGTAATTAAAACAAAATATCGGTCAAAAGTGAACGTTGAGAAGGAGATGAGAATAGCTATTTCTAAACTAGAACCAAGATTTGAACATATTATGAAACATAATAACAAGAGCATCCATCTCACTAAATATTAATTCATTTTTTTATTAATTTGTATTTATTAAGCATAAAATATTTAACTGATTTTTTTCTATATTATCTATTTATTTGTAAAATGATTTATACAGTCGTATGATAAATAAATAAATATTAATACATTATAATAATTTACAAACATAATATAACCATTGTTTTTTTCTCATTAATAATTTGGGAGCCGTCAAAGTATTGTGAAGACAAAAACGAGCCGTGTGATGAAAATGTTTGAATACTTTTGCATTATAGTTTTGTAAAAAATATTATTGCCCACGAATCCGTCATCCACGTCGCTATGAAATCGTCACAAAATGCATAATTTACAAGAACAAAGTCAACTACACAACATAATATAAGTATAGTATAAGAGAAAAACGTAAAGTCCAACACTCACCTGAACGAATTTCACCGTTGAAAATGACGATATTATTCTTTTGAAAATCATCGACCTCGCGAAAACACACTCACCGACCGGTAGATAAAATGATATCAGATAACCGTTATCAACAACACTGATAACGCAATAATGATAACGCGCGCGGTAAAACGGTCCGTGAAAACGTGACGAAAAATATAACGAAAATATTCGTTTGGCGGTGTTCCTGGAGCTTCTCTCGACCAACGACGCCCGAAACCATTGAAAATCTCGTCAAATTGTAAACAAAACACGACGACTGTGTGATAACTCAATGTTTATTATTTAAAATTCGAATTTTTTTTTTCTACTAAAAAAATGACGGTGTAAGTTTATTTTTTTTGGTTTCTGTCGCCCGCGTCGCGGTTTAAGCATCGATGTCAGTCTCGAGACATGGCCATGAAACGGACCATTGACTTCCACCTGAACAATCAACGGAAAAAGGCGAATCTGTTTCGAGCGATCAAAAACGACGTAAACAAACCGTATTCTCTTAATTTATTCCACCGTTTTGTGACGCTGTTTGCCAGTAATTACAAGCACTAGTGTGCCCATCGTTTACCGTTAACTCGACAGACTATTCTGTGAATTCTTCTCTAATCGGATTACAAAATATTTCATTGCATTTGCGTCTGCAAATCAACGAATTTTCCAAATTGCCCGCTCGTAAATTTTAATATTTAAATTAAATCCAGACAACGGTCTACTCTATAGTAAAATTTGTACAGATAAATTGAATTTTCAATGTGCCCGTTTTAAATTTCACCTACTCAAATTGTTATTTTGTGTTTAGTTGGACGACGATTCTAGTACAGATGAAGAGCCTACGGAACTGTCAAATGATTTATATCCTCTCAGTCACTACGCGAACGATCCCGTACAGTTAATACATCAGTTGTTTTCTGTCGTTCGTGGTAAACGTCTTGCTCGACTTATACCGCCAGAACTTAAGGTCAGTACACGACAATAACACGTGCGGTACTGTATTACATTTTAATATCGTCGCATTCTTTTTAGGACTTGTCATTTGAAGAATTGAAAGCTGATTGTTTAATTCAGTTGCTGTGCATGTCAAAAAAGAGGGTTTTAGCCACGTTAGAAGGTAAATTTAATGTTTAAAAGCTCGTAAATTATTTTTGCATTTTTTTTTTTTTTGTTTCAATGTTATTTATTTTAGGTAAAGAAATGGATTCTTCGTCAGACTCTGATGACTCCGCTGATAATCAAAGGAAAAAAAAGTTTGAAACAGAAAGGAAAGACGAAATTGTTCGTAAAAGATTGCACAAAGAAAAGAAAGTCAAATTGTCGAAAAAAAAAAGAGTCGAAACAGAGTCCGAACCTGAAGAAGCGAAATCGAATGAAAAAGAAGGAAAAACGTTATTAGAGATATTAGAATTGGAAATGAAAGCGAAAGCTATACGAGCTCTGCTTGGACCAAACGAGAAAGACGGTGAAACACAGATCGAAGAAGCTGTTAAAAATGAAATAATCGCCGAGAAAAGTGATGAAAATAACAGCGAGGACAAGAGTTGGAATGAACGTTACGAGGAAACAGAAACTGTCAAAGAAGTAATTAAAACCAGTCGACTCTGCACAAATATGAGACGCCGAATGCTTTTACATCAACAAAAGGTAAAGTATGTTAAATAACATTTTATTTTATTATTATGTGTAACGAATTAAACAGTCAACAAAATATTCTTGTAATCAATTATCCTATATAAGTAGTTTATTATGTTTTTTTGTAGATGCTAGCTGACAGAGCAAAAATGAAAGGTGAAGAAGATGAAAAGAATAAATCTGTAGATACAGTGAAATTGAAATTGAAAGAACAGTTAAAAAGCTTGTGTACCACAATAGACGGAGAGCAGTCAAATGATAATGTACTAGAAAACAATTCAAATAATACCGCCAATGAAGTTATTGAAAAAGCCCAAGCGATAAAAGAGGTACCCGACGATGATGCAGTTGAAAAAAAAAATGATAGTGCTACTAGTTTTGATGAACGTGTTAACACGAGTAATGCACGAGAATCAACTGACGACGACTCACAAAAAAGTACAGATTTTGAGCGTGTGTTGAGTGAATATACACAGAAGAATACAGATTTAGAAACAACGATTAATGAATATTCTCAGAAAAACACCGATTTGGAACAAGAGATTGACAAGTGTTCAAAGAAAAATGACGATATGGAAAATACAATGAATAAATGTGCACAGAAAAATTCTGAAATTGAATTCACCATAAACAGTTATTCTGTAGAAAATAGCAATGTTGATGAAACCATTGTTGAAGGTATTGAGAAAACTAGCGAGTTAGATACTGCTATTGGAGAGTATTCTAGAAAAAGTACTGACCTTGATAAATTGATCAGTGAATACTCGAAAAAAACGTAGATCTCAAAGCTATTGTGAATGATTACTCGAAGAGGAATTCTGAATTTATGACATTGATGGGTGAATATTCTCAAAACAATATTGACATCCAATCGGTTATTGGTGATTATACTGAAGGCAACCACAAGTTGGAGACAATAATTGACGAGTACTCGAACAGAAATACTAAAATCAAAAATATGATTGATGAATATTCAGCAAACAATAGTAATGTAGAAAGAATAATTGATCGAAACAATCGAAAACAATCGTTAATCGATAAATGCAATAAGGAATCGGCCAAAGGAAAAGCCGAGGATTTAGATACGGGGGAAAAAATTGAAACTGCTAATATTTGTGAACCAAAAAATTCAGATCCATCATTAGTTGACAAATCAGTCGATGAAAAAGATGAAAAAAGCAATACAGAAAATTAGATAAGCAATTTTTTAAAGTTTTCATTTCTTCCCAACACATTATATTAAGCTATAATAAAATATAACCCAATCAAATTATATACCTAGTGTAAAATAAAAATTAATTTGCTTAAATTATATAATCATTTTTAGTGTAGAAATAATGATTACACAAAAATTGTGTTTTACATAAGTCAGACTAAATGTAGAAAAATCTTTGTTTCCAATAATGATTTATTTGATTTAGCCGTGTACAAAATTTTAAAAAATCACCAATTATTATTCGGTATCGTAGACGGACAATTATAATTTCGACGATATGAAAGATTAGTCCTCGAATTTGTAATGTTTTATATCTTTTCAAAGTAATACAATATTTAATTATATTATTATCATAATTCATATTAAACACAGTAGAATTCAATTTTAAAATGTAATATGTAATTATTTACTATTTTAATATTATTATAAACATTTTATTCTCTATTCAAATCATAAATTACTAAAGCCATGATGTCTTCCAACAAAGTCAAAGTGTGTTTTTTGACTTTCTTTGAATTTATTTCATCTGGTCTTATTAAAATAATCAGATGAATTGTCATACTATTAAAATTGAGCAATAAATTGAAATTAAATGAGCTTGTAGACTTGTAGTAGAGTATAATATGCTTTTGTCATAACGTTTTATAAAAATATAAAACAATTTATTTTGCTTCTTTTTTTTTTTTTTTTTTTTTGTATTTATTAATAATTATTAATTACTATATTGTTTTAACTTTTGTGCTTATAATTAGTGTTCAGTTTTCATTACAAATGTGTTTAATGTAATAATTTATTAAAACTCAGTATTTTAAAATTAAGTATACTTTAAAATCATAATATTGTGTTCGTTAAAATATAGTGTTATAGTATCTAGTACTGTGTGCTAATTTAATAGTAGTTTTATGTATTTATTAAAAATATAGCTTAATCGTTTCTGAATGTGTTCGTATTCTTCATTTCATTCTGTAAAAAAAGAATATTTCGTTTACTGTATAAACAATTCTTGTTCTAAATTTGTATTATATTATGACATGAATTGGACAGTTAAATATTATTTTCAATACTATTGTTTTTTTTTTTGTTATTCGTTTTTTTTTTTAATCAAATATTAAATTTGTATCAAAAATACATTTTAACACAGTTCAAATATTTACTAAATTTTTCATACCGTATCAAAAATAAATTATATTAAACTTATATCTGTTAATTGTTTTCTTATTAAATATAAATTATTAACGTATTTTTAATTTTATTATTATTGTTTTATGTGTGTTAAGTGTAATCATTTTTCAATTAAAATCTTGTCACGTTTTTGATAATACATAATATTGTTACTCATATTTTCGGAGAAATACATATTTCAGCTTTCAAGGTCTCTTTTATTTGGAAATGTTTTTGATATCATTGCATTGATGGTTTTAAACAAATCTCCATCGTGTCATTATTCAGTTCGTACATTTCAAACAATTAAATTATACATTTATAAATCATTTTAAAAATTAAAAATAAATATATTTATATTTATAAACGTTATATTCTATATAATAGGTCTGGAACATTGGAATTGAACAATGACGTGACCCAATAATTCATTTATATAGGACGACAGTCGATATTCAAATAATCTATACCGTATAGATAGTAGGTATGGGCATAGATTAAATACAAAATATTTAATCCACGGTAGGTACGTATACAGATTTCAAAAATACAGGGTGACTGGTGATAAAGTGTACAAACTTCAGGAGGTTATTGTACACGTCAAATGCAACAAAAAAGTTCCTATTGACCATGTTCCGATTCTCAAGTATAAAGTAGTAATTTCAGTTTTTGTGGTTTTAAAGAAAAAAAAGGATTTTTTCCTTTTAATTAGTATATTTCCTGAACTATTGGTCCTATAGCAAATTTAAAAAGTCTCTTGAAAAGCTCATCAAATTTTCTTTAAGAAAACATACCAAGCAAGATTCTAATCACATTTTTACATGCCCAGATGTAATCCTAAAGTTAAAAAATCCAAAAATGTCTAAATTTAAAAAAAATTTACTTCTACCAAACGATTATTTTTTTGTCACTCAAAGGTGTGCAAATTTCACAAAAACTTCCTTTTTTAATAAGCTTTCCAACGGTATAATCAATTTTTGAAAAAATTTGTTTTAATGAGAAGAAATTACACTTTAAATCACCAGTCACCCTGTATAAATAGGTATACTTTATACTCGAGTTCTATATAGCTTAAGTATAATGTTGTTAAAAATAAACGTAGGTATATGGAAAAGGACTAATATTACAATTTACAATTGTATTGGAGTAGTAAACAACGGAGGAAAAAGAAAAAATAAACAACGCGTTTTCAAAGTACGATCTATTTACAAAAACGTAAAAATAATTATATTTTCTTTAAGAACTGATCTTTGGTTACAGAGTATTTTTACATAATGCGTGTACGGTCACTGTGAGCGAATAGAATTATCGAGTCGGCCTCAGCGGCTCAGCAAGGTACGTCGCGTCGTATCTCGTCGTGCGGAACAGCCGCATGTGATGGGTATCCTGTCCGGTTGTTATTAAGCGTTCAAGTCAAAACACTGATTGTACGTGCCGACTATGATGTTGTTGTTTTCCTGGTTGCTAGGCATGTCCACACAACATGTGATCTTCGGAGGGTCGACAAAGCACTGGTCAGGCAATTGTTTTTTGTAGAGCTTCCGGGCCAACGCGGCCAACAATAACATTTCCCACAGCATGGTAGAGTTGTATATCACTGCGAAAATACATTTCACGCGGTTTATTGTTAAGCGTTTTTTCGGAAATACGTCGTGTTATTGTCAATATATGTATTATAATGCAACTTGCAAGTATAATACAAGTTAAGTGGCGTCAAAGTCTAATATTAGGTATGTGCAATAGCTAGTATTAGGTATACCTATTTAATTAACATTCAATTATTCCACCCATGAAGGCATGAACCATATGAATGAGATAAGTATACGTAAAAAAAAAAAAATAGTAATAATAATCAATCATTTTAACAATTGCCCTTTGTTTTAATAATTAATTACCGCGTTTAACAATACCCCGATACAAGACCCGTCCCTTAAACAGTGCTTGAATTGGAAAAAAATTAGAAGGGGGATGCAAAAGTACAAAAATAATGTGCGTTCCAGCAGATTGTAATGTCTTATAAATTCGTGGGGGGCTTTGCCCCCCACACCCCCCACTATATTTTTCATTATACAATAATAAATAAGCATCATTTTTTTTTAACTGTAAAAATTCGCGCCACATAGTAAAGGAGCATTTATTATTATTATTATTATTATTATTATTTTATTAATTTACGATTAATTTTATTTACTTGTTTAATTAAGCAAATACTATGATTATTATTATTGGTATTGATATTTAAATTTGTTGTTGTGTCATTGCCAAAATTATAATATTTCGTCATTATTTTTACAAAAAATATTATTTGTGTTTTGCGCAAGAAAACTTTATCATTCGAGTATCCTTTGTGTTTTGTGGATGAAACTCAATGAAAAGCTCATTGAGTTTCATGCATTCGAGGATCAGGTTTTTTTACTTTCTTTTTGGTGTATTTATCGTTTTATAATAATTAATAATTATATTATCCAGTAACTTTGTATGGAACTTATGTAAACATTATATTTAATATTCCCTTTATTTTTAAGATCAATTATTGTTTGTTATATTGAATTTTATTAATAATTTGTTAAATACAGTCTGCTTTTTTCTTTTACTGAACTTTGAAGTGTTATATTTTTTTTTTGTTAACTTTAGTTTCGCACTGGTTAATTTTTCATAAATCGTTTGTATTTTATTTTGACGAGAAAACTGTGTATCGAACAGTAATGTTCTTATGAAAATAAAACAAAACATATTTTATAAAAATACAACATATATAATAAAGTAGATTACATTTTGTGTTCATAATAACAAAATAATACCGAGAAAAATTGGCAATCGACGATTGTCATTTCAAGAAATATATTGTTTGTATATTGTGACAACTACCGACCACTCCTTATAAATAAAATTTTTAATTTTCATTAGTTCAATACAATTTTAGTCTTGACCGTCCCGTTCTCTGCGTCCCGGTATGAAAAATTAGAAGGGGTACGCTATAATATTTTGAAAAAAGAAAGGGGACTCCGTCCCCCCGCGTCCCCCCTCAATTCAAGACCCGTCCCTTAAACAAAAGCTCATATTAATCTATTATCCGACGTAAATGTTAAATCCGATCACCAGAGTGTACATACGGTTCGCGTAAACTGTTGGTGAAATGGGAGGCTTGCAGGTAACCATCCCTTCCATACCATCATCCTGAATGCCAGTCCTTGTAGCTTGGCCAAAACTAGTACCAATTGGAGCACTACAAATTTCCCCTGGATGTTGTGGTCCTTAAGGATGTCTGCAAGCACTCGCATGGTCATCGAAATGCCCCACATGCCGCATATGATGGATATAATGATAAACGGTTGCATGTACATGTAGTTGACTTGATACAGACTCTGAAATTGAGTTTAAATACGTATACTGTACATACATAATAATAGTTAAGAGAGAACAACACGATTGAAAATCGTAAAAAACCTAATGTAAGTAAAAAAAAAAAATTAAAACTTAAACTTAAGAAAAACATTTATGTAAATACGGATTGAGGAACAAAAATGTAAAATCATCGTGTACCTACTGTTGAAGAATTTCACGAGATTTTAGCAAAAGGCGAGTATTTATCGTTAAACATTGATAACAAAGTATAAGTATGTGCACTACCCCCCCCCCATTTGGTAAGTGAGACATTTGAGTTAGGTCTGGAGCCTGATAGTTGTGAAAGTATATTGAGTATCAACTAGTTTTTAATAGCGTACCTTGGGACATATATATATATATATATAGTAACTAGTAGGTGTGTATAATAACCGTATAGTATTACCTCTTCTTCAGCCCACATGACGAGCAGCACCATATAGACAAATCCTTGGACGACAGGTAATTGTAGGACCAACATTCTCAAGTGCCTCAAATGTTTCCTATTTATAGACAATAAGTACAAAAAAATATATATTTAGAAATTCTCTAGATACATAAAACTATACGCGATGGGTACCTACTGTCGTAACAGACGTGAGTAAGTGCGTCATTATATATTACGTAAAGTATAATTAAAACGATTTGTTTTAATATTAAAAATAATATCGCGTACTTGGTGAGCGTAAACTTTGGTAGGAAACAACAACACGGCCAACAACAACAGGGCGGCACTTGCATGTCCAACGACTGTGGTTTTACCGAAGCGATGAGATTGGCTTCACCGCCGCAGTAGGCCATAAACAGGCAGAACAGCTGGTACATCGAAGCCATGAACATGCCCTGAGTCATAGCTTCGGCGAGCAGATGGGCCCTGGGCACCAGGATGGCGCAGTACGTAGCTACGGCAACGACCTGTTAAACCGAAATAAGCGAGGCAAGAAGACGCATTTTAATGACTTAAACACTCCAAAAACATTAACTTGAAATTATTCATTTTTTATTAATAAAATATTTAATAATTTAAAAAATTCTCTAACAAACGCAATTATATGATCAAAAATGTATGAAAAATGCATCAGTGAAAAAAATTATTTACTTTTATTTAGTTATTGAAAGATAGATTTTTATAAACCAGTAGTGAGGCCAGCAATGTTGTATGGTTCGGAATGTTGGACGGCGGACAGGGATACGGAATAGAGATGAGAATGCTAAGATGTATGTATGGAGTAATTAAAAAGGATAGAATAAGAAATGAATACGTAAAGAGTAGGTATAGGAATGGCATTTATTGTGGAGAAAATGAGAGAGAACAGGTTGTGATGGTTCGGACATATTGTGCGCGAAGAGATGATTTTGAAGCTGCGTGAGAGGTTTCATGGAAATGAATATATAGAGGGGAAAGAAAAAAACCGAAGAAGAAGTGGACAAATGAAATTGAGGGTGATATGAATAGACAGCGGGTGTGAGAGTACAAGAAGTGGGTGATGGTGCTTTATGGAGGTGTAGGTCTAGATTGGCCGACCCCTTGTAGTTAGGAGTGTAAAGCGAAGAAAAAGATTTACTATTTAGATTTAGTTTGGACGAAGTTTTTCTTTTTTTCATATTCCTAGGAAACAGGTTAAAAATGAAGAACTATCCCGAAAACGTTAAAAAATTTTGCAAAACTTAAAAACTCTAAAAAAAAATTCGTTATTAGAAATATGCAGCCATGCAGGTGCAGCGTGATTGAGATATTTTATTATAGCTTGAAAAACATCGTATCACTCCGAAAAAAAGAGATATGCGAGTGCATTGAAATCCGAAACCCAGTGATGACTGATATGATACGATTGATGCGTTTAATCATATATAATATTTATCAGTTATTGATATTGTTCGACCCACCGAAGGACGATGATGGCCGTTGGTCGTGCGAAAATATATAACTATTGCACTTACCGGATACACGCTCAGTATGAACGCCGAGTGAGTTTTCACCATGGGCGGTGCGTTTTTTATGATATACCTCAGAGTATCCACGTACAGATAGAGGATCGTGGCCACGAATACCGCACCGACCGTGAATATCGTTACCCCAGTCAGGTTTATAGCTATATAAAAACAAATATACAAATAATGAGATTGGCGCGGTTAACGTTAAATCATATCGTCGTAAATAATTTGCATAAAATTTGGCGAGTATATACGATTGCACGCGTTGAGGGAGGTACGCATCATCCCTCGAGAATAGCACCACAAAACCATTGAATACTGTCCAAAGTGTAAAATGTACTTATTTTACATAAATTATTGCAAAAATCTTGGAACGTCGTGAAATAATTTATTTTAAGATTTCATCGGTAAATTTGTTATACGTATTATCTGTTCTTGCCGAAATTGCAATAATGTAATTATATCATACGATCGTGCGATTTTCATTCAACGAGTAAAATTGAACTTGATTTATTTTACTGTATATTATTATTATTGAATATACTTGGTAACACTTTCGTGTTTGGCGATATTAGTATAATCGGTTCCGCAAGAAATATAGTTTTATATTTATACATGCGAGCAGTGTATTTATTTTATTTAGACGATAAAAAAGTAATAACGTAGTCATATATCGTGGACATTTATGCTGTGTACGAGTGAAAAGAAACTACCGCCACTGATTAATATGTCCTAAAAACATTTTTTTTTATCTTTGACACGTTTTATATAGGGTAGATTTTGTTTTCCAAAACAAAAAACCGCCTCCGTTCTCTAGAAAAATCTTAACGTTTTTACGAAAGTCAAATCAGAAAAAACATTCCTCTCGGTCTCGTCACAACATTGGTCTAAATCGGAATAACACATTTTCCTTTCCCTATAAATAGCATTCCCGAGCAAGTCAATAACGGGTATTAGTGAAAAAGATTACACACGTCAATTATAGTTTAAATGTTTTAGAAATTGCGTGATCTTTACGAATTCGGGGACATTTTGAATAAAAAAAAAAAAGCGTTTGAAACGTCCCTATAAGTATTAGAATAAAATTGTTGGGTTGTTCAAATCACGCTTATACGCCGCATGTCAAAAGGGCGTAGACTTTTTTTATTTTCCTTGCAGTTTCTAATGAACGATCACGAAAGAAGCAAACAACAATATTACTAAAATGTAATTAATTTTACCTTTTATCGTACGCATAATTAATTCAACGACTTGACTGGGAATTATTATAATGATACCTACGTAATAACAGTATAATTATTGCGACTATATATATATAATAGACCGAAGATATTATAATAATTATTTCAATATGCAGAATCATATAGTGTTACACCGTGAATCGAAAGAAAGAAAAAATTCCTCGTTGAGTTCATATTTCGCGTAGTAGACAAAACTGTATACGTATATAATAATAGTTAAGTCATCGATACCCCATGACCCTGGATCAAGACGAACTACCGAATGCGGCCGAAAGATGTGCGAGGCGTGTTATTTGTTTCATTTACGAAAAGAATGCGCTCCAATTGAAATATAATATACAAGATAACGACGAACGCGATCCTATAGAAAAACCACAATAACACTATAATTAGCGCTGTATCAGTCATTAAATAAAATATATACGTACAAAAAAATATTTTATTCCAATAACTAATTAGCGTATTATTATAACACCACAATAAAACGCCTTTTGTTTCCATATTATTTGCGAATTCGTACATATTTCGCCACTTCTGAATGATGAAGTTTCGTCGTGTGTACCTATTTGGCGACCACGTAAGACATTTTATTATACTCGTATATATAAAAAAAAAACAGTGTAATATATCATTACAGTTCCAATGGAATAAAATTATAATCAATATTATATAAACTTTATACAATTATACGTAGGTATTATACCTGTATAGTGTATGTACAAAACTATATGATTCTACAGTTCAACTATATAATTAGAAATATAAATATATACTCTGTCTATGTGTTGTACTGCAATATGATGTTTTGATAAAAAAACAAAATCAATTCGTCTATGGATTATCGGAAATTCGAATTGTTTTTTACCTGCAGTATTTGTATAAGACGTATATATATATATGTATTATGTACGTATGTTAATTTACGAATATCATCCCACGCGCATCGTATTTCTTTAAGTTGTACCTACTTATACGCGTTTTACTTTTTCACGTATAATTTTTATGAACGACTTTGTGATTGATTTCAGATTGATTAAATATTATAGTATGCTGTTGAACTTACAGGGTTATATAATACGTGTAAAAATATTAAGTACGTCATATTATACCATACAGTGGAATCGACTCCATATAAAATGTGTTCGTTGTTCAGTATAAAAACCATGTATTTTATTTGTACCTACCGCGTAATTCTTATTTTACCAAACAATATGAAACGCAGCCATTAAGACGCGAGTATAATAATTGGATGCCGAAAAAAAAATGTGCTTTCATAAATATGAACTTGCATATATTTAATATTGATAGGTATGTATCATATAGTAAAAGTGACTTCTTACGTTTCCCAATATTAACTTTATCAAACGAATTATTATTTATTTTATTTAAATAATATTATCAACTTTGATATTATTATTATCTTAAACCAATATCAATTTCCCAAATTTCCTTCATCGCGTACAGAGGAAGTTAGGGGGAGGGGAGCGTTATTTATATAATTATATAACTAATAACTAATAAGTATATTATTAACTGGATACTATAACTCATAAGAAGCAACTAGTAAGAGACATACATATATATATATATATATATATATACAGAAGATGAGATCCAGTATATATATATGAATTATTTTATTATAGAGCGTATTATGACAATATTATTTAGTTAAAACGGTTGAAGGGTAAATGCATTTACAAATGCATATAAATAATATAATCGTAAAAAAAAAACCTTACCACTTATGCATACCTTATATTATTATTTCTTATATAATATTACTTTCTAATATTATATATTATAGGTACATTACATTTCAATGTATAGGTACATTCGACTTTATGCGTTTATACACTTATCGAAGCAATACAAATATAAATAATTATTTACACGAACTCTTCGTATTTTATAGATATTATTTTACATCAGAGCCATCTAGATCTCAAAAAAATAGTTGATATAAGTAAACCGGAAATCGTTTCGGATTTGAAAAATATATTCAAAAAAAATGTTCAACGCGGGCCCTAGTCGATTATTGTCGGCATACCATCTATACAATCTACATAGATGTACACAGTCCATCGTTCAATAGAAGAACGTATTTAGTGAAGGTAAAGCTCACGTGTTTTGTTCATTCGCGAGTCGCGCTATACAAGTCTAAGAGTCCGCGCCGCACGATACGCCAATTCGACCGAGTGTAAACTGCAAGAATTTTGTAATATAATATTTTGTAAACTGCGTTCGGGATGAATTCAGTATACGGTGTATTGTGCAAAAGTAAAGTATATGACGCCAAAAAAAAAAAAAAAAAGAGTATACGTAAATAACTTATTATAATAACGCAATGTAACTTACTGTATTGACATGATGCAATTTCAAGAATTAGACACGGCAGAAAACTTTTCACCGCGTCTAACCACAATAAAATATAGTGTTGCAACGATGATGTGACAAAGACATAAAATATTATAAGAATACACGCTGAAGGTTCAATGCACATGTAAATACATTATTTTTAATATATATATATGGCCTATTTGTTCGGTGTACGTGGTAACAAAATGGACCAGTACAAGTTCCCGATAAAAATCAATCAAATATCTTTATATAGGATGGTATTAGTTATTCCCTATTAGGAAATGTTAATCTCGAAACGTCAATTAAAAATGAAATATTTTATAACGAAATGGACTTCATATTATTTAGATCGCCGATTTCAAGTTGTATGTGTGACATTTTTGATCTTTTACTACACTTTTTTTTCGACGCTGAATATTCGAATTAAGTACACAATATTACTGGTACAAAAAAATACCAATGCGATTTATCGGAAAGTACGTGTCACGAAACGTTACGTTTAAAAACTTTAAAAATATTCTTCGGTATTTCAAGGCGATGTCGAAATGCCGTTTATGCGAAAAACTTACATTTTTTTGGGAACGCGTGTTACTGTTTCGGTTACAGCCGAGCAGGAGCAGAGAGATCGTTTGTGTAGTAAGTTGGGAAATTCATTGGAAACTCATAGCAACTATATAAGTCTGGAAGAAAATGTCGACGATCTAAACGAGTTTGCTCTGTTATCAAAGCACGCAAAGTAAAGTTTTTTTAAGACATCGTTTGCTCGAACAAAATCAAAAATTACCTTAATATTATTATACGAATAGAAATATACGTGTAGAATTCTTAATTATTATTTAATAACGCGCGTATTGAATTCGATACTTATAGACAGCTATTAGCTGTACATTGTTGTATTCTGTACAAGGCCCGAAGGAATTTTTAATATATAAGGACCTACACATATAATCGTACGTGGTGAGGTGGTATTATGGATACCTATTATTATACAATACTGATTATGTGCTATAACTAAATAATTATTTTCTTTAAACCTATCGCATTTTCTATGAAATTCATATGGAAACACGACGACGGTCTACTCTTTAACGGGTTTACGGGGTTTACTGCACATACGAGTACCTATATAATATAATATGATGTAATAACATACGCATTTGCATTGTACGCTGCTGCAGTATACCGCACACGGTCGTACGGAAACGATTGACGAGAAGAGAGGTGGAAGGATAGATCGGAGAAAGTGGTCTGTCCACTACACAACGCGATCGTGTTGACCATTCTTTTAAACGAGTGTGTACGTTTAAAAGAAGTCTGCAATATTAATACGCGACGTACATATACGTAACCTATTGCCGTAGAATGGTATGCACATAGATGAGATGGAATTTTATATCCTATTGCGCGATCGAAATTAAAAACGACCGGCGGATGTGTTGCACGCGATCACGTGCGATCGTGATCAATATATTCGATATATTCGGAGGAAATGTGTGTTTGTGTGTATAAGTACGACGAATTCAAGTGTGCGTTCGTTGGATATACACGATGAAATAATGCCGCTGTAGTAGCAGTGGTATCCTTGAAATATTCAAAACTATCCGTGTCCAAATGACCGCAAACCGTGCAAGTTATAAGGCGTATATGTATATATATATACAGACTTTTTTTGCGATTCTCGAGATTTTATTCGTGAAAAAAAAAAAAAAATTACAGAATCCTACACGTAAATAATACGTATATAAATGCATTAGTTATGCAACAAATTTCTTTTTTTCCCTCGTGATTTCCCATTGTTGTTGTTGTTATTATTATTTCGTTCCCGCGATTGAATTTAAGAAGCGAAGAAAAAAAAAATTAACAAAAAACACCGCGGATATATATAGTGGCTATATTTTATTTTCGGCTATTTATCACACGCTATATAATATATACGTATACGAGTAATAAGACTTCTTCTTCTTTGATGTATTAAACAAAATTATTACGCGCGAATGATTTTGGAGTCACGCGCGATGATCAAACCTTGCCACGTCGGACAGCGCGGTCGTATTGAGTTTTTTTTTCTTCTTCTGATGTATGAAAAACATCAGAAAACAACAGGAACTCGTGTGCAAACGAATAACAAAACGACTACTGGAAAAATTCGGGAGTTGATTTTTTTTCCATCGTACCAACGGTTTTTTAGCTACTTAAATATATAATACTACATATATATCACGCGTGATTCTGATTTGTTTCATTTTCCCCAGACACTAAAAATCGTTTTATAAGTAATAACTAATAACATTATTGATTTTACGTTATAAAATCACTGGTAATAATAACAACGCGTCAGTCATTTTTCGATCGGACAGAGAATTCCGTTTGTTTTGAAAATCGATTTAAATAGTCCGATGTAAGTACATCAATCAATATATGTTCCCACAGCGCGTTCATCAAACGATAAAAAAAAAAGTAAGTTATTTCATTATACAAATATATATACGTTATTATATTGCGAACCGATTGATTTACAGCACTGAAACGAAACGGAACTATAGATTTTCGGGATTATTATTATATTAATATGTATAGACAGTTATATATACTCGTATTACAGGTTTTATAAGAAAGTGAAAACGTATAATATACAATTTAATTTTGAGACAAACGAATTTTTCGTCACTCGTATTCGTATTCAAATCGAATGATATATATATATATATATATAAAAAATCTATATTTACACTACAGTGTCGTTTCTCAGGACTTATTCTAAAGCGCAGATGGACTTATTTTGCGCGCAGTCATAGGGAAAGAAGATTAATTAAAAATATTTTGTACTTACACGTATCTACATTATATAACCTACATAAATTAATTTATCCATATTTAAATTATTATTCCGAAAATCTGGTTTTTATAAATAATCACTCGACATTACCACTTTCGTTGGTATTCAAAACTTTTGAGACCGTTCTAGATCACATTAATTCGGAACCTCCTACCTCTCCCCCCTCCTTTCCGGATCACCTCTCAGCACGATAAGTTCGTATAAAAGTGCAGTTGAGAAAAATCCTCAGAAAAAGCATGTGGCGCGTGTTGAGAGAGCATTTTTTTTTTTTACTATTTTGCAGGAGCAATACTGCAGTTTTCATCGATGAACTCGACGGATAAGTGCGGATATGTTTCGAACGGTAGTTTTAATATGCAAATATCATAGACCAAGTTCAAGAATTTGTAGCAATATAATATCAGACACATTCTTGGTTAAATTTTGGAATTTATACGATTTTGCAAAGCATATATACATAATATGGACATGTCTACTGCCAGGGCCGACGACAGGCGGGGTTGAGCTGGATAACTGCAGTTAGATTTTCGACCTAACGACATTTCAAATCGAAATAAGTACCCGGAATCGTAATACGTTTCACATAATATTTCAAATTTCAATGAACTGTCTATTACAAACATTCGTAATAATATGATCAGAAGGTAAATGGTTATAAAATATTAAAATCCAGCAACCAACAAAAATAATAAAAACACTTTATATACGGCTAGGTACGCATAGATCTTTTCCGCGTTTATGTGCTTTTTACCTTTCTTGTATCAATATTATTTCTTTAAGTATAATTATTTTATATTATTCATTTAAAAAAAAAAACTAAAATATTAAAATAATTTATTTTTATTTATTTCTATCTATACCGGAAAGTTTGACGTACCTATATGAATTTGGTTTTTTTTTTTACATCACGTCGTTTAAAAAACAAATATTTTAATCGTCAAAACTGATATTTTTGTGATTTTTTTTTTTTTGTATTACGGTTATTTATTAAGTAAAATTTGTATTTTTATACAAGACTCAAGACTGTTGCTCTGTGTCTATCACCCCGTTGATCTCCTTTAGCTTCGCCAAAACCTCTTCGTTCATTACACGTCGTAACGGACGTATGTAATGAATTTACAGCGCACAAAAATAGAGAAACACTACGTACAGTGGCGCGACTTGACCATAAGGGGCCCATGTAGGAAAATTACTATAATGAGGCCCCTGCTTGCCAAACTGTTATTTTGACATTAATACCACGATTTAAGATATTATACATGTATGTGTGCATATTGGTTTTTCCTTGACAAAATTAATTTTTCTAATCATCGAAATTCAATAAAATAAATTTTAAAAAGTCTATTTATATTGTACTTAAGTACAAAAAAATCTCGTGGCCCCACAAAAGCGGGGGGCTTTTGTGAATTGCACACCCAACACTCCCGTAAATTTCGCCACTGACCACGTATGGACACAGAAAGACTATAGGTATACCTACTTACCGGTAAAATATTCGTCGACGGACGGTATGCCGGTGGACGGATGGCACAGGGCCACGGAAACGTTTCGGACCGCATAATCAATGGCCGCGGTGGCCGCAGCCGTGGTGGTCGTGGTGGTCGGTGACGTGGACAGCTTGCCGAGTGCGAAGGGGTAGTCGACGGACAACTGCAGACGTCCGGGCGACGCGGGCGCGGCCACGGTCGCCGCCACCGCGGCTTCCCGCTGGACCGTCGTGGTCAAGTCCGCGTAGTAGTCCACCGCGTCTTCCGACACGTTGTACACGACCATCGGGACCAACGAAGAAGACGTCATAATTATGCGCACGGCGGTTGTGCGATCTTAATAAACGTCGGCGAATCTGCCGCCCTGCAGTACTGGGCCAGGTGTCGACACTATACGCTCGATTGTATTGTATATTACACCTGTGTGCAAAGAAATAAATTCCAGAGTCAATAAAGCAATATACAGTCATATACAGGCAATAATATAATGATAATATAATATGGCTGGAGAACCTTTTCGGTCGGTGTGCAGCTTATACAGGATAAAGACGACGACGGGGCAACGGGCTTTTAATCGGGTCGACATGGCCCATTGGCGCAACTGAGGAGGTGCTTTGGATCCTTAGAACCCCTCCTCCCCCAAAAAAAAAAATCGTATCGAAATTTTAGTGGAAAATCAGACATTCTGTTTTCGTATCTATTTTATATGAATAACGAATTAAATATTGTTCATAGCATTTGTTACCCATCAGAATATTAATTTTAAATATTATTTCATTTTTTTTTTTTTCTAACACTGATGGCGATTTATAAAAATAATATTCTAAAATAAAAAAAATGACTCGTGTTTTATTATCAAATGATATTTTTGGAGGTTTTTTTTTTTTGAACGGATTCGAGTGTGTACCTATATACGTATATGGACAAATAAATGATGTGTGGAGACGGGCTCCTGC
Organism: Slavum lentiscoides; assembly: GCA_032441835.1. Lineage (NCBI taxonomy): Eukaryota > Metazoa > Arthropoda > Insecta > Hemiptera > Aphididae > Slavum > Slavum lentiscoides. The sequence goes on from CM063713.1 coordinate 9,818,754, forward strand.
ACGAGTTGATCGGATGCACAAAAACCTGGAGCTCAAGCGACCGCTCGATCGAATGTCTAGTTGCGAATATATGTCATAACATCGTTTAAATAAATGCCTATTTAGATGCATAACATCGTTTAAATAAATGCCTATTTAGATGTAATAGCAAAATATACGTGTATCTGCCGGTGCAAATTTAGTGTGTATTTTTAAAAAAAAGTCACGAAAATATGCAAATTTACGCTGTTTCGTTTGTACTCGAAATACGAGAAAAATTACTGCCCGCGATCAAATTATTAACGAATAAGTTTAAAAAAAAAAATTTATTAAGATCGATTAAATCAAAAAAATACAAAACGCGTTAAAATCCTTGGAAACATTAACAATCGTTATTATATAAAATTATTCCAGCGTACCGAATTATTAAACGTGTCTTAATAGGAATGATTTTTAAAAATCATATTTACCGCATAAGTATCCGATAATAAAATGTTTAATTAAACAATATTTGAGTCATAGACTCTAATTTTTAATTTTGTTTATCTATATAGCACCGACAAACAAAATAAATTTATAACATTATAATTACGTAAGAAATCCAAATAATTATATGAGCTTTATACAGGTAGTTCCGAGCGTGTGATGGGCAGGAAAACTGGTTACAGCCCGTGCCAAAATGTTGGAATATTCTCACAAAATGTTCGATACAGTAAAATAGGTAATATAATAATAAATTTAGGTTCGTATAAAGTTTTATCGAATTATCGTTATGAATTATAATTTTTGAGTACAGAAATGTGGTACAGTTGCCTATTGCTAGATGACGATTTTCGTAAAAATATTTAAAATCAGTTTTTGGGCAGTGAACTACTATACTAACAAAATGTTATGTAGACTTTCTCTCTTATAGATCTTTTCGCCAAATGGCTCTCTTATAATAGTATAATAATATATTCTTCAATTCTTGCCCGTGCGAAATTTTAAATTTAGAACAGCCATATATAGTCGCTACAATAAGTGTAGGTAATACTTGTACACATTTTTCCGGGGGGGGGGGGGAAGCTAGTTTAAAAATAAAAAAAATGTACATATTGACTGCGGTATATACGCGTATATGTGTACTATAAAAATATACGAGATCAGTTGCAGACAAGGATAAATTATACGAATGAAATATTTAAATAATTGGTATACAATTTATCAGCTGAATACGTATTAATAAATAATTATCAATTATATAATACAATTAAAATAGCGACTAATATTAACAAAACGACTGAAATACAATTATAACATATAATACTATACATTGAGTGCGAGACAAGCACTTGGCCAGTACGTATACAATATTACGATTTATAATATATTTAATAATGTGATACGAAAACACGGCGTATTATATAGTAATAATAATATACAATATTATTATGTAATAATAACGGGAAATTGGAAACGTGTTTTAAATTCGTTTAAAATATCTATACTTAAATGTATAATATAAATATTTATGTTATATTATATAGTAAATACCTCGAAAGTTCAAATACGCGTATTTTATAGATTGCCAAGTGTTTATATATTATGTTAAAATGCGTACCTATATTTAGTTGCATTGCGAAAGCGCGAATTCAGTCCGAATTTCAAATTCAATAAATTCTATTAAATATAAATAATAAAAATAATTTTAAAAATATTAAATGTATGTACGGTCGAACGGGAGGATTATCGTATATAAATACTTATAAATAAACGACCTAATTTGTTCGCGATTACAGATCGCACTACTGTACCTACTACCTACATATGAGATTATCTGTTGGCCGAGAGTTCAAACTTATACGCGATGAGCGTATACATAATATAGTTAATTGTGTAAATAAATTACGCGAATTTTTTCGGGGTCACAATGTCTATATGCTCACGGAAGTGTATATTATTGCGAACAGTAAAATCGTATATAGGCTAATGCAATAATAACTCGGGTTGAACAAACTAACCGCCCAGGTACCATCTTGTAGCATTGTTACGAGTGAAAAAATAAAATAAACGTATATACATAATAATGTTAATAATACGAACGAGTAAGCAATTGTATTCAGCGACAAACGCGCGCGTGTATTATTTCCTATAAAAATATATTGACGACTATGCCACACAATCGGCCGACTAGTATTGCTTATTTATTATTTTTATTATCACATTAATGACCTGAAAATGGATTTCGCAACGAAAACCGTTCGTACTCGAGGAGTGGCTGGTAAATTAATTCTTTAAAAATAATATGTATATTTTAGATGCGCAAACACCCGCTGCTCTATTATAATGATTCTAGTTTTGATCGTAGCGTATGACTTGGGCCAGATAACGAATATTTCCATTTTTTTTTCCTTCTGATTTTACGCACAGTTCGCAATGTCTGATCATAATACGCGTATACATATACATATATATATTTAAGTTTAACTTTTATAGATCAGGGAAAATATTGTTGCATTGCTAGAATATAGAGACGCGTATGCGTATAATATAAAATTGTATAATTACTATTACGGGTTAACGCTGATAATACTGTATAATTATATGATGGTTAATAAGCGTATTATTTATTAAAAAATACCGGCACTGTGTATAACTATATACAGCACAATAAAAACAACGTGCGTATTTATTATATTAAACGGCTCGCCGCTAGTTTAATCGAAATACGCCATTTACATTTTTTTTCTTTTTTTCTTTCGTGAATCGTGATAAAATTAAAGATTAAAGTCCGTCAAATAAACGCATATGGAAAATAAAAATATTCAGCTTGACGCTCAATCGTAAATAAAAAAGAGTTTTTCGCGGATTAAAAATAAGTTTTGCAAAATGATTAGAAAACAAATCAATAAGAGTAAACGATGAGACGTCGACTATTAAAATTGTTCAGCTTAATATATTATAATACCTTCGGCAGTAAATACAGTAAAAAAGAATCTACACAATTATTTTTCTATAGTTTAATATACGGGAAAAAACTTGGTTTTTATACACGTCTTGTTTTCGCCCTTGATTTGTTCACAGTAATAACCCAATCATTTCGAGCAACGAGACATGCGAAAAATTAACAATGACAATGATCAAGTAAAAAAGTTCGAGAGTAAAAATTGTTTTTTTCTAAAATCCCAACACTATATATATATATATATATATATATAATTTTGGGTTTATTAGACGATTATCTGTTTTTTTTTTTTTTTAATCGTTGCTTTGAGTGTGCCTTCTCTATTCATTTTTTCACGTGTACAGGTTACGAAATATCATCACCGTGACTAGTGGTGAAACAACGTGTCGAATTTTCATCACGGATATCACACATTATTATTTATTTTATTTTATTTTTTTATCTAAAAACGCATAGTATACATTTTCTTTTTTCCTTCACATGTAAAAAAAAAAAAATCGAATATTTAAGTGATTCCGAGGTTAATATTTCACGCTTTGAACATCTTACAAGTATCTATTGAACTCCTCGTTCGAAGAAGGATGTCGTTTGGCAAAAAAAAAAACACGGACTATATATTAACGATTTCGGGAAATGGTAAATATATTCTACTCTTTTAGACGTTTGGCAATAATTATTATATATACACGACCATACTATGGTCGATTTCGAAACTTACAAATAGGTTATATACGATTTTTTTAAAACCAATAAAAAATTAACCGCGGTTAAAACGACGAAAGTTTAACGGCGCATGTTAAAAACCGCGAAGGTGGTGCATGCATATTTATATATACGAGTATATACATAAATACATTCATAATTTAACGTAATATGGATGGGCGTGGAGTGTGGACATTTTCAGGAAATATCGTGAAATAGAAAAAATAAACCAGAATCTAAGACGAAATAGATTTCTGATAAACTGTAAATACGTCTTGCTGTCAAGTGCCAGCACGATTTTATACAAATATATCCTTTACTATTATAATAAGTATTGTAATAGCGATAAATTGTTTTAACATATGTATTTTTTATATTGAAAATGAAGGATCGTGACGAAAAATGGTTTAATACTTTCCAGGACATCAAAGCTACCTTGTATCCATATACAAGTCTGGAAATTTAGAAAAATCATTTATATAATAAAGGATTCTCCTAAACGGAAAAATGTTATTAAATATATGTAGGCTGTAAGTCACTATATGGAACTACCGTATGATTAATACGTCAATAACTGTTTAGAGTTCAATTTTGCAAATTCGTAAAAAAAATAATAATAATAATTTTGTTTTACGTTTTAATCCGAATCCGGCATAGGTTAAAGAAAACTTGTATTATTCATTATCAAGGGCTCGGGATTTCATGCGTTTAAAGCAAAATAAATATGCATTTAATCATGCGCTTAAAAACCATGAAACACGCAGTTAAATACGCGATTTGCCAAAATATGCGATCGAATATTCTAAATTATAAAAATTCAACTAATAATTAGTGAAAAAATTGAGATTTAAATTTCTATTAAAATTTAAATTACTTTTTTATGTGTTACAACGAAGAAATAAAAATATATATTTAAGTTTGTATAACAATACGTCATAATACGGTGGATTTTTGATAATAATTACACGCGGAGTTCGGGCGATGTGCGCCGTTATCACACAATCGTCGCGAACGCAGTGTTGAGGCCAAAACTGTGTAAGCAAAATAGATAAACATAATAATAATTTTTCGTATATTATATAAAAAGAATATGTATAAATATTTGTATATGTGAATATACAATCGAGCCAAAGAGTATTGTGAAAAATAAATATGTAGGCGAGTTCTCGCATTAAATTTGTTTATTTACTACCGGTTTCGACAAAAAGTCATTAACGCGGGTATTATAAGCGAAAAATAAAAATATAACAGAATAAAAAATAAAATTGAACAAAATTACGCAGAGGAAATCGGGAACATTTTATAAAGTAAAATAATATAATATTTATTATGATAATATTATTATTTTTTTTTTTTTTTTTGTAATATAATTTATTGTTCATTTTTATTTTTTATTCTGTTGTATTTTTCTTTGTTGCCTAATACCTGATGCCTGATGATGAATTTTTATCGAAACCGCGGGTAGTAAATAAAGAAATTTAATACAACAACTCCTATATATACTCGTATTATATTTCTTAATATTCTTTGACTTGATTGTATATTCGCATATACAATATATATTTATTTATACAAAAAATTTGTATATATATAAAATTTTTTATTTACTAGTATTAATTTATAGTTTTTTTAAATTTCTATTTCTTTCACATATTTTTTGTATTATTTTTATTTAGTTAATTTTTTTTGTTTTACTATTTTATTATAATAATAATGTTCATCAGCAAAATTCGTTACGATTCAAGATTTAGTGTGCGCGTATGAATAAACGAAATGCACGAGTACAATATATTTATAATGAAAATATAATAGTATTTTTGTTATTTTTATTATTATCTCATAATATTACGAGATTAATATAAATAAAAATTTAAGTTTTCTTTTCGTGCGTATAATTATTCAAAATATTTAAGAAATATGCAATAAAATCCGAAAAAAATTTTTAAAAACGCATTCATAGAGGAAATAGAGCAAAATACGTATAAGCTTGATAAATTTTAATTTCAGATCAAGACACATAACGTAAATATAAATATTTATCGAATCTCAGAATTCTTCTAGTCGTTTATTGAGAACAAATACGTATGTGCATAAAGTCCCGAGCCCTGTTTATCATATATACGAGTATTTTCATTGAGGGCCACGTTAATAAAAAAAAAAAATTTTACATATGATATAACACTAATAATTTTATTATTATTCAATTTATAATACCGGTTAACATCGGTGTTATTTTATACACGTAAATATGCGTGTTAAAAAAATACGAGTTTCTACAAGTAGACAAATTTGCTTTCAGGAAAAAATTGAAATAAAAAAATGTAAAATTGTAAGCCAATGCTATTTCTAATGCGCGAGATTAGATTAAATTTTAGACAAATCCCATAAATATATACTTTTATATCGATAAAATAATTTCTTTTTTTAATTTAACGTCTTCGTGTGGGGGCCCATAAAAAATTACTTCGCGGACCCCTGGTCTAGACAAAACTCTTTCTAATAAAAAAAAAAAAATATGTTTCGTTTATCGCAGATTTTGAAAAAGAGTATCCACACTGCATGCAGATACATCGGTACATGCATATCGTATGTGTATATAGGTACGAGGAGACAAGGACTAAGCGATAGGCAACTTTTTGTCACGTGTAAAAAATAAATGAGATATATACATATGTACCGATGTATATGCATGCAGTGTAGATACTCTTTCATTTTTTTTTTTTTTTGTATAATTTTGATTCGAGTTATTGACAATGTATAAGAAAAACGCTTATGCTCCGAATAATATTATAATTCAAATTTTTCTTTTAGTGCAATTATATAGTGTATATCTATTTGATTTTAGATTTGAAAACTAAACCGAGTGATGAAATTATTGCTTTACGAAAAATCAACGGACTGCGCACTGTTCTGAATATAAAAACAATATATTCTAAGAAATTATAATATAAAAATATTATGAGACCGACAATAACCGTCGGGAGTTCACCATATATATAATTTACCTCGTATAAAACGCTTATGAGATACACAATATAAATCTTAAAATATAAAATTCGCGATTTCGAAAAGGAAAATAAAAACCGTATAAATCAACTCACTCGCACGTGTTCGCGGTATGTGTGTATATATATATAACGCAGTGTGATGCGCCTCGACTATGTGTCTTCGAATTTCTGTACTTCACTGCAGCACTGCAGCAAAGTGTAAAAATTCTTCGAAACTCCAAGACTGCTGGCTGTACGTATTATTATCGGTACTCGGTACACTAACGTTCGACGTTATTACTGTTGCAAATCGCCGGCAAAATACATTTTCGGTCGTTTTTTTTCACCGCCAAAATTGTATACTACCGTCGCGTTTATATACCTAATTACCGCAATCAATACAGCAGTTCTCTGCAGCCGTCATGGGCGCGCGCGCGATCGGTCATCTCGTGGCAAACACCGCGTCACCACTGCGGTCCGCGCGGCAATCGGCCGCGAGCAGCACGCGTTCGCGCGTAGCGCATTTTATTTCACTCCGCGTACTGCAGCGTGTCGTCTAGCCAATCCACTTTTGGTTTCCTCCGTTCGGCGAATAGAAAGCAAACAGAAAAAAAAAACGAAAATAAAAAACGTTATTGGTAGTGGGAACGGTATAATAACAATAAAAATGTACCGAGCCATATATAACGTACGGATGCTGCAGCAGTGAACAATCTTACGCGGGGGAGGGGGAACGTTCGGCGACGGAGCACTAGAACCGAAAATAACCGATTTTTGGAGCTCGAAAACCCTAAAAAAAAAAAATAATGGAAACCCGAACCGGAACACGTATTATTTGTATTTTTAAAAAAAACCGAAACCGCGAAACGAATAGCGTAAAAACGAGGAAAGTTTTTACTGCCCTGCATTTTATATAATATTCGGTTAAACGTTTTCGAATTAATATTCAATTTTACGTTGTCCAACACTCATTATAATACAACTACTGCGCACATCGCGTATTACCATAATTCGGATTCGATTCGCGGAACCATATTATATTTTCCCGTTTTCCGGAAAGAAATTTCTAAAATTTATTATAGAAGAATTCCATTCGGTTCTAAATAATTTAACAAGCAATCCGACGCATAAATATTATAAAACACTCGAATTGTCCGTCAGTACGAAATGAGTTAATTGAAATGGCGATGGGTAAAAAAACGCGTGAAGTAATTTTAACTAACTTTAGTTTTATTTTTTTTTACAAGGATACGATGACGGTAATGATTGGACGGTACACGGATGTTAATTCGATCTGATTTTCCTAATTCAGTATATATGCGTACACAGCTGTTACGCTTATAACCACGATTTAGTCGTTCTCCGATTCAACAAAACGACACCGTACAGTAATAAGTTCGAATGTATTTTTTAATACGGTTCAGAATGCGTGTATAATTTTTTCGGGCGTAAGCGCACCAAAACGGGTATATCATATTAACCTTATGTATAATGAATCAGGGGCGACTCCAGAGACTGAGTTGGGTGGGGGCCTAAATCATAATAAGCCAAAAAAAAAAAAAAAGGTCTTACTTTACCAATGGAAGAGAAACCGGGAATTACGGTTTTAGTGTAATAGACAATATAAATTTTTTTAGAAAAATACGGGCTTGGGAGGGGGCCGCGGCTCCTAAGGCCCCCCTTGGAGCCGCGCCTGTAATGAGTCTGGGTCAAAAGTCCAGATAAAACTCAAAAAAATAATATATATATATCTAATATGGGAGTAGTGCCATTTTTTTTTTTTTTTTTTGAAAAAACAAAATCAATACTATTCTATGATACTTGAACAAAAACAATTTTTTTTAAATACAATTTGAATGAGAAAACGGGTCGTGTTAAAATTTTTAAAAAATTACCGCGTGTACATTAGTATATTTATATTAATAATTTTTATTTATACATATATATATATTTATTAGGTACGTAAAAAAAATAACTGAATTTTATCCCGTACAAAATGTATGGACGACGCGATGATAAAAACAACTAATAAATGCGCGTTAATGAAAGCAGTCCTATCACACCCTGCCTCTGTTTGCTGCTACAGCCCACGATAAGTAACATATAATATATATACTATATACAAATTGTACGTTCATAATAATATTATGACGTATTTACTCACTGCGTAATGCTCCGTAATATTGTGTATTTTTTTATACTTTCTTTTGATTCAATACACACTCTTGGTCTACTCATCCATTCGTGTTACGTGTTTTGTGCCACATACTCGTGTATATGTGTATATATATATATATATATACATTATGAACTGACATAATATACAGGTGTTTCGTTATGAATAACTTTTTTTTTAATTTATTTTTTTTTTCATCTAAAATGTTATTGGAATAGCCAGTAGCGTGCCCAGGAATTTTCAATGGGAGGAGGGGGTGTTATAAGGTAAATAAATTGTAAACAATTTTAATAAATTGTCACGGTAATACCAAAAACTCAAATGTTTACGTTTCAAGCTCTCCAAAATCGTTTCTAGCTTATAATAATTGTGTACATTTTATAAATTGTTCTATAATTATAATGAATTTAAATTATAACACACTAATACCAAGTTGTTCAATTAACATAACATACGTTATGTATAGTAAATGTTTATTGTTATAAGTAATAACTTTTTGTTAATAACTAATAAAAAGTATTAAGTAATGATTCTAAAACAGCTCTTTAACTAATAAGTTGTTTTCTGTATAGGTCGGCAAAAAAAACATGGAGATATGACCCCTAACCTTCCTCCCGGCTGAGCACGCCACTGGAAATAGCCATTTAACATTCATCAATAATAATCCGTGTATATATAGAATGTGGCAAAGAATAGCTCTCTCGTTATTATACACACAAACCGTTGAAAACGAGCGAGTGAATCGATCTATATATTGAAAATAATTAAGCCATACACGTCGATAAAAATTTAAATTATTAGACTGGCTAATAATAATAGAGTCTAATTAAAAACAATTTTTTTTTTTTAAGAGGACGGGTGATGGATGAGAAACGCCTCGTTATAAAACGCATTTTTCGGATGGAGAAGCTTTTAGGGGACAAAAAAAAATAAAAAGAGTTTGTAAAATGTATTGACGAAAACGTTTTTATTTTTTAATATCATAATTATCAGAAATAAAATACAATATATATGTATATTAAAATTCGACGTAGTAAAATCGGTGAAACTAGTTGATAAAAATAAATACTTATAGGGCCGGTTTCACCAACTATTGTTAAATACACTCTAACACCGTGTTAGTTAACAATATTTGTTTAAATTTAACATCTGGTTAAATTATATATGTTTCACGATTGCATTATTATTGTTAAATTCTATTTGTTAAGTAACAAAATGTTAATTGGGTTACCAAGACGGTTACCTTGATTCTAACATTCTCATTGGTTATCACGAAATGTAATAACTGATAAGTGATAATATAATATTAAAAATAGCCGATTATAACCTAATTCACTATATAGTGGATCTATGGCATTTTAAAATGTCAATTAAATTTTAACAATCCGATTTCGGGTGGTTAACTTAACAACGTGTTGAGGTTAACAAATCTCGGTGAAACTTAATTTTCACTAACTAATTGTTAAATATACAATTAACAAAATGTTAAATCGTTAACAAATGTTGGTGAAACCTGCCCGTAGTATTACATAAACCCCATAAAGGGTGCGTGAATATTAAATATAACATTATAAAGGCCGTTCAGCAACCAGATAATTTTTACTCTAAAGTACTTTCCGGTATAAATGTGTCGTTTCGTTATAATACCAATTTGCTATTTCAAAAACAATTTGTTACAAATATTTTGATTATATTCACAAATAATTTTGAATTATATTCATCCACATTCCGTTATTGAACGTGTGCAAGTGTCATAGATTAATTGTACGAATATTTGTGTGGTAGTACCCGAAGGAAATTATTATCTAAATTCGTATAGGATAATTAAATAAAAAAAATAATGAACTAGGAAAAGGAAAGATTACTCGAGTCAACAACAAATAAATTATAACTCAGCAACACGCTGCTGCAGAACGATTAAATTTAATAAACAATAATAAAACAAATGTGTAAAAAAAAAAAACAATTTGTACAATTAAATATAGTATTTCAACTTATTTCATAATTCTGCAACGAAACGCGAGACATTCTTCTTGTGCTCGGAACGCATTACGCTCGATATAATAATACACGTAACGAATTAAAAATAATTATTACATACCGTTTATATCGATCGTGCTGTTTAATACTGACGCAATATTTTAATAAACCAATTACTATAATATTCAAATGTTAACAGACATTAACTCGAAAGCCTTAAGAACTGTCAGAAAGATTTTTTTAAACTTTCTAAGGGTATTTGATTTTTATCAACATTTCCTTTCTCTTCGCAACTTCCTAATAAAAAAAAAAAAAGAAATAAGCTAGCCCGTTCCGACGGTTTTTCATTTGATGCGGTTTTTCTCATTCCTCTCTCATCCTTTTATATTAAAAATAAACGAACCAAAACTCATAAAATTGCTTTGTTTTTGCGTTTTACCTTTATACATATTTCATTCACTGTAGGCTATATGACCTCGGAAACCAATTAACCCTGTTGAGCCGAAATTATTATTATTTTTTAGTTTCATAACTCAAATAAGTATTAATATCCTTTATCCACTTTTCTGTAACATTTTCGCGTAGAAAAGATATCTACATTTTTGATGCAACAAATAAATATTGTCTACCTTAAAGATAAGAAGATTATTTTCGTTTCTACAACGAGTTAATAATAATAAAATTAAAATTATCAATGTTTTTATAGGAATTATTTTCGAATCAATTAGTATTTATATGTACTTAATGTAGCCTATTTTTCTAAACCCGATTTTATAGCAAAGGCCAATTTTATATTATTTATAGCAATGTTTTTATTAGGATCATTTGGTAATTTACGAATACAAAATAATGTTCTCCATAATAATGTACCTACTATATATAATTAAATACTGTACGTCGTATGAATATAACGACATTTTATGATTTTATTTTTATTTTTTGTGTAAAACATTCGTACTAGTAGGTATGTTAAATTGTTTTAGAAAATTAATGAAAAACTGAAACATTAATATAATATTTATACGTTTTTCAATAGTAGTTAGTACACGATAATTATTATTTTAAAAGAAGGAATAATGTAAACAGCTTACCCCATCATTCTCGTGAGATAACCTTTAACCTTTACCTACAGAATTGATAATGCCGAAATTTATCAGCTGCAGCCTGTAGTGCACTAGTACTTATACGTAATGTGATTTGTACACATATTTTATTTTCTAATCCAATAAATAGATCATTATCCACTAAATATAAATTATATATACTGACAAATTTCTTAAAATCAATGTAAACGTCTGTAAACGTAACTATATTTATATTAGTCACCTTGTAATTTAAATAATAATATCTATGAGAAATTAACATATTTATTATTTTAGTGTTTGTTTAATAGAGTTTTAGTTATCTGCAGATAAAATAAGAAACAAAAATAATGTTATTATCACAACAATAATAATATTAGTAGTACAGTGTCTAGTGAGTACTAGAACAGGATTACTAAACAGCTATTACGGAGTAAAATACAACACTTCTAACTATTAAACGCGTAAATTGCCTATTTAAAACTCCTATTAATAACTGTAATCCAGGACCGTGCGCACGGGGGGGTCGAACCCCCTCCCCTCCCAATTGGTTTATAAAAATGTGATATCGTGTACGTAAAACGCGAAAAGTATTAATTATTAATTTCGTATGATCTGACAAAAATCCTGAGATTTTAGTCTATCCAAATATTTAGTTCGGTGAAAATCAATAGGTAGGATAATCTCTCCTATAGAGAATACCCAAATGAAGTCGGTTTTTCGAATTACAAATTTCCAACACCGCGGTATATATTTTATTGAAATTTTCTTATTTCAAACGTATAATATGGAAAATACTCAGTATACGCGGTCTTCGAGTGGGTTAAGGTTATCCAATCAGTAGATTGCATGAGAGTTTTCCCCAATCGTTATTTACCTACCGGAAAATGTTTATACGCAATGTCGCAATCGCAGTACACGACGAATAATATCTATTCTGATAATATCTAATCTGTTTCTGGTAAAAACAATTCTGTTTTATTAAATATGGTTACAACTTACAATATAATATTTTAAATTTATTATTATTAAGAAATATTGAATTAACAAAAGTGAAAAATAGTAGGTAGGTACCTACTATTAATACTATAAACTGTTATTATTGGATTTTACTAAAACTTTGACTATAATACACGTACCTCAAGGGAATGAAATACAGAAGGATACTTTTTGCCTTTTTTTTTATATGCGTTTTTGGTATTATAAAGACCTTTATAGCATTATTATTATTCCTGGGTATTGCACCCAGGAACAAAACATATATTAGGCATAGTTTTAATTAAACATAAAGTCTACTATGTGATATCATTCATTAAAATATTACCATAGGCGAACCCAGAATTTTCTTCCATACACTAAAGTCAAAATATTTTAAGTATCCAACACTTGTTTACTAAACAAACTATATTATACTAATTTTATAATATTTCTTTTTTCTTTAGGGTGTGCCTTGGCACACCCGGCACATCCCGTAGATCCGCCTATGAATATTACATATTTTTCAGAATTCTAATTTTTCTTGGTTATAACCATTAAGTTTGTATCTACTTGAAGGTTTAAACTTTATATTTAAATTAATTTTTCTTGGTTATAATTAATTACTAAAGTTGTCTCTACTTTAGAATAAATTTCCAGGAGTGTATGCGGGACCTTTCTTAAATTCGGCCTTACCCCTTGATATATATATATATGTATAATAAAATGCAAATTATGTATGTTAATATTCATTAATATGTACCATATTATTTGGCACGGCAAAACTAATATAAAGTGCTCCTCGGTCGTGTATTCAGCGCGATCTAGTGATGAGTTTTTCTGATGCGGTATTTTCAATCCAAGCCAAAGTTTTACACCTTATCTACCCACCTTGGTATTTGATTTCCGACAAGTCGTTGAACTGTTTATCGGCGGTATCCGACATTTCGAATATTGTTCCCCCGAGTCCTTCAGCTGTCGGATAGAACTATTCGATAGTTCTTAGAAACTATAGAGTTATTCTCGGTAGCGCCTATCGCTAAGTTCTCCGCTCGTCATCGTGATTATAAATAGACACACTCGAACCGACGTCGAAATCGTAGAATATAAGTATATTAAATTTAATCGCAGTTTTAAATATTTGTAAATATTTTGTATATCGAAGACGAACGAATATCACCGTTTTCCTGTGATCGCGCGTGATTGTTACCTTACCTGTCCGTTGTTTTCGCATCAATGTCGTCGCGTTCCCCGTGAAAAGGACTCGTCGTCGGACTGTCTGAACCGAACGTTTGGTCGTACTCGTAGTTCGCAATATGAAATACGTTGTCAGACTACCGATAGTCGTTTTGTCGTCGATACTTTTACAATGTTCCCAAGCGGAACGTTTAAATGTCGGTAGGTATTGTCTCTGCGTTGAGCACGAATTTGTTATAATATATAGTTTGTCGGCTACATAGCGATTTTTAATTACACAGCGATAGTCGGTGGCGGCATCGGGGGAACGTCTTGCGCGTATTTTCTAAAAGAAATATTTAAAGATGCAGTCGAAATAGACGTATACGAGGGTAACAGGGTCGGCGGAAGGTTAGCCACGGTGACTATGAACGACGGGCGTGAATACGAGGCCGGCGGGTCGGTCATACACCAGAGGAACAAGTACATGTCTGATTTCGTGAACGATTTCGGTAAGTAATCCGGCGCAGGCGTTCTTTAGACGCTTTGCTACCCTGTTGTTGTACGACTATATTATTGTGTACTGTGTTTGCGTGTCGTTTCCGTTAGGTTTTCAGAAACGCGTGCCGGTGTTTAATAATGAACGACTCGGTCTGTACAATGGAAAAGATTTCGATTTCATCGAAAACGACTACAGCTTTTTGAATTCGATAAATATTTTATGGCGATACGGTTACGGCATCCAACGTTTACGCAATTTTATCAATAGTATGTTAGACAAGTTTGATAGGTCGGAAAATTAAATAAAAATAATACAACTTTATGAAAGTCTAGAATCAAAAATGAAATGTATATTTTTGTTATAGAATTTATAAATTACAGTATAATGGTCAAAGTTTCGACACGACGTATGACTTATTAGCGGCAATGGATTTGTCGTTTGTCGGTTACCTTAATACTTCTGTGAGAGACGGATACTTGAAAGACGAAGCTATTTCTGAGTGTATTGTAGATGAACTGGTACAGGCTTCACTTAGAGTTAACTACGGACAAAATACCAATGTTCATGAATTTGTTGGTAAGAATTTGATGGCCTATACGTTAAATAATCAAGTTTCACATTTCAATCCATTCAGTTCTATATACAAAAACATTTTTTTTTTTTTTTATTAAAAACGGACATTGTAATAGAATCAGTTTTATATTTCCAATTTTATCAGTGGTGTACCTATGGATTTTTACGTTAATATTGTTCCATAGTTTTCTTCAAAACGCACATTCTAAGGAATGATTTTTATTATTACCTATATGCGTATAAATATTTTCAATCCACCAACACTAATAAAATATCCTTTAATACCTCCTGCCACCTTCCCCTCTCCGATAGCTACACCCAACAAATTTTTAGAATTTTAAACGCTTCAAATATATTAACGTATTTCTTTTTTTTTTCACCAAAATAAAACTGCCCCGACAGACTATTTCTAGATGTGTTAGTATTAGTAAATATATTTATATTATACGAACATTTTAAATTGTTTTGTAGGTTCAGTTTCTATGGCCGGAATGGATGGATCGTTGTGGTCTGTAAAAGGAGGTAATCGAAAAGTTGCTGAAAAACTTCTCGAAATGTCCAACGCACAATTAATAAACGAATACGTTACACAAATAATTAAAAACGACGAATCGTATACATTGTTGACAAAGACTGAAAAAAATACTACTTACGATTATGTTGTTTTTGCCGCACCTTTAGCTGAAAATCAGAGAGTACCCATCATTTTTTCTAACATGCCATCACAGTTAAATAAAGTTGGGAAATACCACCAGACAGTAAGTACATTGGTTGTCGGCGACATTAAGACATCGAAATTTTCTCCACTTTCTAATGATTACTCACCGATTTTAGTAATATCAAACAATAATAATGATTTTTTCAACTCAATCGGTAATGTTGAAGCAGTCGATGAAACTGCCAGTTTGAATGTTTGGAAAATATTTTCACAACAACCATTATATAAAAGTCAAATAGACGAATTATTTGAAAAAACTAGTGACGTCAAAGTCGTGGATTGGTTGGCGTATCCTCGTTATCGAGTTCCGACAGAATCGCAGAGTTTCCACATTGCGGATCGACTTTACCATATTAACGCTATAGAGTGGGCGGCAAGTGCCATGGAAATGAGTTGTATTGGTGCGAAAAATATAGCACTCTTGATCAAGAAACACTTTTACGGCGAAGAACAAAATGGAACGACTGAAAGGTCTCGAAAGGAATTGTAATGATAATAATAGTGAATAGAGAGACAAATATTTTAATATGTCAACAACAAAAATTACGTTATGTATTTTAAATAAAACATAAATGTTAATAAATATATAATGTACAAACGATTTCAAATAAAGAAATCAGAAATTAAATACTAATAGTGGCATTTCAATGTACAGTAATTTATTTATATATATATATGTATATGTATTTAAAGACAAGATCTACCGCTGTTGAAATGTACCGAATCCAAGACCCAGTCCTCGATGTGTGTGTGTTGCCATTCGAGCAACTTCGTATTGGCTCTCCATGGAGTTAAACATTTCTTCTTGTTTTTTAATAATATCTTTCGATGGCCCTTGTTGAGTAGTCTGATTGTCAACACCTAGAAAATAATCAACAATTAATATATATCTATATATTTGTATAAATACAATTGTTTTTAAATATACTGTTTATAATGAACCACTCTCTTATTACCTGTATTATCTTTGATGCCCATTAGCCTTTTAAACTTGGCAGTAACTTTCCCGTCTTGATCTCCAAATTTCGTAGACTGCCATATAGTCGCCGTCTTGTTCGTAGGTGTTATAGCAGCTGGTTTAGCTTCTTCAACTTTCGGAACAACATTATTTTGTTTATTTCCCCACAACAATTTTCGTTTCTGTATCTGTTCGGCGTATTTATTTGGATTTACAGCTACTGGGTTGTAATAAGATGGTAACTCTATTCCAGTTTGTACCTTCACTTTTTCTACTTGTGCCTCCATAGATTTTTGTAGTAATTGTTGAGGAGTAACTTGTGGGGTTGGTGGTAGTATAACATTTCCAACCGATGGGACTTTTAATTCAATTCCCAATTTATCCAAAACTAAATTAAGAAAACATTAATTAACAATAAATAATAATAATAATAAATCTTATTACAATATAAAAATTTAATATTTACTTTGGCGTTTATTATTAGCCTTCTTTTCTAAGAAGTAATTATGTGATGTAAGTTTTTCTTTACTACTAGAACGACTACGTTTTTTGTGTTTCTTCGAGTCGTGTCTAGAATATGGACTAGATCTTTTACTGCTACTACCATTCCTATTTTAAAAGCAAATAATATTATATTTTTTGAAAGAAAACTCAAATATATTGATATTACTTTTACCTTTCGCTTCGGCTTCGACTACGTGATCGACGCGAACGTTTTTTGCTTCGGCTATGGCTAGATCTTCGTGAATGCTTTTTAACACTACTGCGACTTCGCGATCGACGCGAACGTTTTTTACTATGACGATCTCTTGATTTATTTCTAAAATTGTACATAATATTTAGTAAATTTGTATGCTGTGATAAAAGTAAAAACAAATTATACTTTTTATGTCGTTTACGACTTTTCGTCCTTTCTTCTTCGGAACTACTTGTTTTTACATCACTAGGGCTTTCATATTTTCTGGAGCGGCGTGATCTCGGAGACCGTGATATAGAAGGAGATGATGCTGAACTGGAAGGTGAAGTTCGATCTTTAAGTCGAGATGATTTGGTCGAACTATGATTTGATTCTTGCTGAAAATGTAGAACTAAATTAATTATTACATACACAATGTGTTGTAATTTATTTTTTAACTAAATTAAACAGATTTGTTATTAGCCATTTACGTTTTATGTAAATATAATGATAAGTTATTATCAAATGTATTTTGATAATTAAAATTATGACTATAAACAAATATATATATTTTAAATATATATATACACTGTTAAGAGTCGATAACAAAAAAAATAAATAAAAAGATATTCAATATAGGCGTTTAAAATTAATTATTACCTAACGATTAATGATAAAATAAAAAAATATACCTTCTTTAAGGCCACAGCTCACAGAGAATGACATCTAGCGGGAAAGGGTTTACCTGATTGTTTTCCATTATTACTCACCAATGTCAATGTACAGAATTCATAATCAGCCGCAATCAAATTTCCTCTTCAAGCGGCGCAAAGAATCAGTGGCAAGAGACTCCCACAGTCGACTGACTACTCGTGGACTATTTTATATATAATTTCAGAACAATGTCGTGTTAATATTGGTTTTAACCGGAATTTACTTTTTTTTTTTTTTAGAATTGCATTAGGTATATTAGCTTACTTATTCTTTATTTATTTTTTTTTTTTTTAATAGCCTACTTCAAAATATATTTTACCCACCTTCTGTCTTGGTCATATGAATTTAACCAGGACGACTTGTGTAATCATACTGAATGGCTGGTCTCTTTAATAAAATCTTCGGAATGAAAACAAAAATATCATTATGAGGGTTTAGTGGAATTAAAATGTACGAAATTAAGATGTGTATTAAACATCTTCTAATTGTGTTTCACTAATCTTCATTAAACAGATAATGATTGCTCAATAACATTGTTATTAGAATGTTAATAAAAGAAGAATACAAAACATTTCACCTAATCATTTTCAAACACGAGTTTTATTAAAGAAAAATAAAACGAAATTGTGTATTTTTAAAATGCAGTAAAAAAAAATAAATAAATAAAAATTAGAAATAATATAGTTGTAGGTACCTATATGTGATCATAATGAATACACACCTTGGAAGTTTAATTAGTAAAATAGGAACTACTTACAATACGAAAATAATCGATACTTTATGCCTTTTTTTTTTTTTGTAAATGAACCAAATGAAAATATAAAATTAATTATAACAAATAAGAAGCGTAACAAATTAACAACTAATATAATTTAAACTTTTTAAAGTTTACCCGAAAATAACCGATTCAAATGGTAAGTACACACTTAATATCTATAAAAGAAAAAAACGTCTCTATGGCATTGTTAGGTAAATTATGATAATTGATTTATTGTAATTACAGGAATTTGTGTTTACCCCTAACGTTCTTAAAAATAATTTAAAAGTCATCAACTAATAATAACCGAAATAGACAAAAGTCATACTCATCCATACCTCACTCATATCCATGGTGACTTGTTCGTAATTTGCATCGGCTTCCACTCCATTAGTTTTGGTAGATTTACTCTAAAAAAAAAAAAAAAAAAATGTACGTAACGTAAAAAATAAATATTTTCGAGTAAACACAAATAACAATTGTCAAGTAGTTGAATACTGTTTATTTAATAATTTTTGTGCGTAGGGGGGTTTTTTTTTCTTCTTAAATTCCAAAACCCATTTAAAACAGCAATAATAAATCGAAATAAGTATTTATTCAAATAAATATAAATTCGAGAAAGTTCTCAACAGAAACCGACCAGCTGGTGTTATGATAACAATTACCACGTACACAAAATAACACTGGTAACTCGAGTCGCAATTAAACAACGCGTACTTTATGGACAAACAAACGAATAACCTATAGATATAATATATGTGGCCATGAAGCACGCCAGGTGATTACATACCATATACGAACGCGCACAAACGAGTTGTGGAAGAAGTAAAAAAAAAACACAAAACGAACTTACGGCGATTTCTCTTTTAGGGCTAGAACTGTTGTCATCGTCACTGCCGTAGTTGCACAGACTTTCCATGTTACCCGGGTTTTTCGTCGACGTCTTATAGATTTTTTTTTTTATTCAGACTGACAACAACAGCAACAGGGCAGACTATCGGCTACTTATCGGACGAAGAAAAAAAAAAGGAACAAATAAATGTCGAAACGTTACTGCAGATTTTTTCCCAACGTTTCGAAACGCATTGCTGCGTCGACGTGCAAACGAAAATGAACAGCACTAGAGTCGCGTTAAAGAGCTGCCAACAGAATCGGCGGGGAAAAACTTCACTGAAACGACATAAGACGAACCGTAATGATTATCGACGAATTCACCGGGGGGAGGAAAAGAAAATCGAACGACACATTACATACAGCCGACTGACACTCGACACACACAAAATAATAAATACGAAATTGAGTTTCGACAACGCGCGTCACGATTATTCATATAAAAAGTTTTGTAGCGATAATCGTTCTGAACTCGAGCACAGCCGCGTCTGGCGAAATCGACAAAATGGCGTCACCGTCGCATTATTCGACGAGTTTACGACCTCGACCCAAGAACAGGCCACGCCTACGGGGACGGGCGATCGATAACATATGTTTTTCTATGTCCGGCACTACATTATCATGTCGACGACACTGTTACAGATACCATCAGAGAACAACATATGGCATATTTAATCGATGCTGATACCGTATTTTACAATAGATGCCCGCGTCCGTCCTATGTTTGTATTCTATTATTACCGTATACGAGCAAATTACTTATCGATTATCATATCGTAATTTCTTATCAATTATCACGTGAACAATATTGAATCACAGATTAGATAAATCTATAGATTATAAATCGTATAAAAAAAATTGTCGCTTGGGTGGGTATATTTTAATTTTATTAACTGCCCGTTTATAATATAATAATTAATAACTAATCAGTGTTGCGTGATTTATTTTTATTAATGCTATATGAACAAGAACGTAATGTCCACTGCATAGGCGGAAATCTATTAAATTTTCTGGGGGGGCTAATATCTTTAACATCAGTCATAATCAGTCAAATATCCAAAATACATACAAATTATAAAATATTTGGGGGGCTTAGCCCCCCATTTCCGCCTATGGTCCGCTGCCCCCCGTTTCGTTAAATAAAAAATACAAATCAAGCCAACGAAAATGACGAAAAACAGTCGCTATATTTTTTTTATCAATAAAAATATTTATGTTGTCTCTATAAACGCTCGTTTACCGTATAGATTTTTATATATATATATATGTATATAAGCTATGCTATGGAATAATGTACGCAACAGAACCGTAGACCGGGTTTACACGGGTGACGGGCACACGGCCGAATTGCTAATTTTTCTGCTCTTTAAAATATGAACACGTTATTTAGTACACTAATATTCCAGTACTGGTTTCTGTAGACGTTTTTTGTCAAGCAGTCAACAGAAAACATTTTCTGTTTTCTCGGTCTAATTGGAATTGCTATTCGCACCACTCGTTTGTCTTCTACCACAGATAAGATAAAACTTTTTATTTAAATCTTATCTGTGCTTCTACTATAAACCGACGCGTAGACGTCACAATTACTGAACCCCACGAGTATTATCCTAGTGTGAACCCGGCTACAGAATTGTATACATTATAATGCAAATTATCATTCGGAGTCAACAAGAACTCTTGTGTTTACCATTTTTCCGACGACTGCGTTAAATAATCAACCACCAAAAAATAATTTTTCATTCGTTTGGTATATACACTTAATTCAGTAAACACTACTAAATAAACGTATCATTTGACATTTCTTACTAAATTTCCTACACGACCGAATTATTTTAGTTGTATTCGTGTAAAAGAATTTAAAAAAAATATATAGTTAAACACATAAACATATTTCTGAAGTGCTCGTAGTTTTGAAATTATTGTACTATACATAATATTACTATGATCGCATATTATTGAAAGGAGGAGGAGGAGGGGGAAATGTAAATTATTCTGTTATTTGTTTATTATTATTGTGTTCATTATTTTCGTTTTCGGACCTAGTTATCATTTTTCGGATCGCCACTTCGAAATCCAACGTTATCCTATCACAGGACAACCAGGATAATAATATTATTGTTGTAGTTAGATTGTCCACACTGGTCATCAATGTTAACGATGTCGGGTACCCACCATAGGATTCTGTGACTGTAGTACCCACGTGCGAATATTAAGCGATAATAACGATAACCTACAAGGCGTAACGTTGTTTACTTCTCCACACGATTTTGTTTGAAATTTTGTGACACAGCCGTAAAATTTCAAATTTTGAACATGGCCGCAAACACAAGCACCACCGAATCGGTAAAAGAAAAAATCTCCTACTCCACGAGAATCAAATTCCTCAACGAAATCGCAAAACCGTTGGCGAGCAAGTCGCTTACAAAAAGAATTTATAAACTCGTTAAGAAAGGTAAATCGTTTGCATATTGATAATATCAGGACTAGAATTTTAGTGCCTTAACTTTTATCCCTTTTCAAATTACTAATGATTTTAAACACGGTGTTACTCGACCATTTTTTTTTCTTTATTCGTGATTCCTTTTAAAAAACATTTTACAGAACAAATTTCCCAATATTTATTCTTGGGTATTTGAATAGTGTACGTACGCTATAGCCTATAAATACTCTAACCAAATAAAATATCTGTGTACACTTTACATCTTGTCGATCCTTAAGTACTCGTTTTTGGTAAATTTTTCAAAAAAGTACTTTTGAAAAGATGGCGCCCAGTCATTCAAAATCATCATGTTTTAAACCAAACAACCAGTTTAGATTTTGTAATAGGTATTCAACTATCCGTTAAGTTCATCGACTGATAAAATCTCAACAGCTCTTGCAAATAGACAATACTGCCCTGTATTGTTTTTAGAAATTTTAGACATTTCAAGCATTTCATAGAATCTGGCATGAAAGGCATACTGTACAAATTAAAAATTTTCTTGCTCGATTCCTACTGTCTTATTATAAAATCATATTTTGAAAATTAAATCTTTTGTTGTACCGTACCGGGAGTATCGTTCATCCACCAAATATATATGCCTGAGTTTTACTAGGCACTTATCTCCGAATCTGTACAATGTTTTTACAACTGTTATCCCCAAAACTGTTCACATTCTTCTTGTTACACCGCTGTTTTTGTTAACGATGAAAATTCCGCAATCGAGTTAGTCAAATTCTTTAGGATCGTGTTAATGTATGTGTGGTCCAAAAAAAAAAAAAATGGCGAATTAAAATCAATAATTACAAATCCGCGCTAGTCACAATTTCTAGACTGTTCACAACATTCCCATTTTTGTGCGAACTGAAATTTAGGTATAATATTAACAATAAACCTTTCAGGTCTTCATCTCAAAGGAAAGTGGTGTATATTAAATTGTATTTACTGCATCCTATCCTTAATTCCAAAACAAACTTCTAATATGTAAGACAATCATAATGTCCATTTGGTCTTATGGAATTGCCAAATAGATCTTCTAAAATTAGGCCAATTCAGTGATTCCAGTCCATTGCACTGAGGATACTAACACTTGCTCTTTAGTACGTATCAGATCTTGCTTTGCATAATGACAAAGTCAAAAACAACTAACCAAACTAGACTAAATAATCCATAAGTTTTCATCAAAATTTAAACCCTATAATCAACTTATATCTCATATGTCTACTTTCGCACTCCCAAAAGCCCGCCATGTAAACTGAAACGTAAATGATATAGTGACTTACTAAAAAACAAGTGTTATTATTTATTACCAATGGGTGATAATGAATTCCTCATCATGCTATTTATACCATGTATTAACCTTATTAAATTTAATTATGTTATTGTACAGGTTGTAAATTTTCTCTTTAAATAAATTTTAAAAAATGCATGTAAAATACCTTGTATTATTTCGGATGTTATAAAAATTGTTTAATATACAAATTCATATGTTTATTTTTAACTAGATTAATAGATTCATATGTTTTAACCTACATCAATTTTGTTTATTTGATAGTAATTTCTAAATGTTGTAATAGATTTGTTTCAAATTCAATATTTTAGTTATAAAATATACTGAATATTTGTGTTTATGATATAATACTATGCAACATTATGTTTTATGTTTCATAATCCATTAATAATTGAATATTTATTATATATAAAAATGTAATAAAGTGTAAATTATCACAATATATATATATATATATATATATATATATATATATATATATATAAATGTCAGTAGTTTTCCTGTATTTATTTGGTACAGGGTTTTAATATAATTAGTTTTAACATAGTGTTAATAATAATAGAGTAATGATATTTATTTTTATTATAGCGCACAAGGAAAAGAATCATTTACGAGTGGGTTTAAAAGAAGTGCAAAGAAGAATCCGAAGAGGTGAAACGGGCTTGGTAATTTTTGCTGGTGATATAACACCAATTGACATTATGAGTCACATGCCAGGTGTGTGCGAGACCAAAAATCTGCCATACTGTTATGTGCCTTCACGTGAAGACTTGGGTTCATCAATGGGTGTTAAACGTTCTTCAGTCATGGTACTTATAATAAGAAATGAAAGCTTTGGAAATTTATATGACGAATGTTGCAGTGAGGTCAAAGCTTTGCCATTTGACTTTTGAGCTATTGAAATTAAAATGCACCCTATTTAAATAATAAGAATGTTATAATTATAATTAAACAATATATATATAATAATGTAAGCAAAATTTATCATCGTAATTATTAAAAAATAAAGTTTATATTCATACCCATTAAAATATATACATGTAAACCTCATCAATACTATATCATGTTCGACTGTCTAGTGGAAAGTGTACAAGAGTATGATAAAAGTACACAAAACAACAACACCACCGATTATTAAGGAATCGCGTTTTTTACGCATGTTAATTTTTTGTACAAGGGTATTGAGAGCTGGAAATCTACTTGACAAATCATGTAATCTTGATTGTAGACGCTTGAAATGATGACGTTGTGACACTAAATGTTCTCTGGTTTCCATTGCAATCGCTATTTGATCGGACACCAAACGGTCTGAATTACGTACGTGTTCATGTTCTTTAACATACAAATCCATACGTCTGTTTTTTGTCCCAGAATTTTTGTAACCGCTAAAAAAAAATTAAGTCCAAATGTTAAATAAACATGATGTTCAAAATGATACACACGAATGTATTTACTCAATATCTTGTCGAACGCTGTGCAACAAATCTTCTCTTTCCCTCCTAGCCCTAACGTTGGATTGTATCTTTCGAAATTCTTTAGTATAATCCTGCAAAATGTCTCTATGACGCTGAACAGTATGCATAATCTGTGAAACTGTAGACTGTTCGCCCTCAGAACACCGCTCTGCCATTTTTTCATTGACCGTGTTCAACTAAAAATCCGTTTACAAATAATTGTATGCATTTGTGTGTGAGAAATTTTACCTTGGACAGAAGTTCTTCAATTTCAGAAGTGGTCGTTTCGAATCTATCGTCTGACAGTAACAATTGTGATTCATCGTCGCTGCCCATTATTGGATTATTAGTGCTTATTTTACTCAATGATACCAACATTGAATCGATTTCCGTTTCTAATCTTCTCGCCTGCTTCCTCAAATCTACAAAAATACATAATCAAAATTAACACTGTGTGTGTGTGTGTGTATATCATATAAATCAATAGGAAAGACGTGTATTTCCAATCCAGAATACAATATTCTTTTTTTTTTTAGACCTTATTCGAATACGGAAACCTAAGGTAATTTATACAAAATGCCTTTTCGAACCTGATTGGTATGCGTATTTCAATGTCATTTGTACACTCAAACGCGTTCAAATATTTTACCATACACACGTTAACACATAAAATAGTTCAATACATCCTTTAACCACATATAATTTTCAATTTCAACGTCTCGAATAGAAACGTTGTTAATCGCATCTCAGTCAATCGACAACCGTCTACATGAAATACATTTGAAAATTTATTCAAATGAGACGAGAATCGGATACGACTGAATAACGGCCGTCGAGGAATATAGTAAATTTTCAACAGACGAAGAATCTTACCTTCCCAAGACGACATTTTTTCAGTGGTTATTCGTCGCAAGCGACGGTCTTGGAGAGTGTTTCTTCGTTCACACCGCTACGTCGCAAAAGTGTTGGAACGCATAGGACGGTATGAAATACAATAATATACGCACTTCAAAACAAAAAAATCGTGTTTTTTTAAACTGGATCGTGAAAAAATTACTTTTCGAACATTGATAAGATTTTGGAGAGGCCGTGATATGAACAACTTGTTTATATCATGGGAGAGGCCACGAAATGTCTCATGTTATCTTTTGCGTCGGTCTCTTGTGATAACATTTTTTTAGTGAGAAACGCGCGAAAAAATGGGAGCGTTAAAAATTAAAAATATTTGACTGAAATAAACGATTTTTGTTCAAATGTTCATTTCCGTGCTACGTGTATATCACAGTTTCATTTCAAAAGTATATTATTGTATTTCAGTAGTCGGATCGAAACCGTTTTACCAAAAAATGAGAATTGTTACCACCATTTAAGTCGCACCCTAAGTAATCGATCTCGGGTATTATAAGTTATTGCTTTTCGTTATAACAAATGAACACCACGTATGTTATAAATTTAGAAATAATTATATTATTTAGTTTAATTGTAATATAAATTGTTAAAAAAAAATCTAATAACACCGAGGGTCTTCTAAAAATATTTTACAAGCAAGTATAATTGAAATTATTTCTTATAATGGATGAGTATATTATAAATAATAAACATTTCATTATTCTCTAAAAAAAAATAAATAAATATATATATATACATTAATATTTGTATTATACAATAAATAAATTAATTAAAAACACGTAACTAACTGCCAAGTTATGGCTTTAGGTTTAAAATCAAATTCAAGAATGCCTCTCTTCGAGTTGTTTTTGGAGTTCTTCGTTTTTGAGTTTACGGTTATGTAAAATTTTTTTCATCACCTTATTATCATTTTCCAATTTAATTATCTTCTCAGTCAAGATTTTATGGTCAGCCATCTAAAACAATAGTAATTAAAATTGGTACATTGACAGATACGCGTTACCGATATTATAAAATTATCGACTTACAATTGCAGAACTCACTACACTTTGTTCTTCTACAGCAGTTTGAGTGCATTGATCAGATTTTTTTACGTTTGTAATCTCTTTAAAACGTCTTAGTTCTTTGCGCAGCATATGATTCTGTACAAATAAACCAATTAATTTAAAAAAAAACGTACATTAAATTTGTTGTATACAAAGAATTATGTCTACATTATGTATACCATAAAATAATTTTTGTTTATGTTACCTCATCTCTAACCCTTTTAAAGACATGTTCCAATTCAGTATTCTTCTTTTTGAGCTCGTCATTGTTGGTTTTGAAAAGCAGTTCCAATGTAGAAATTTTGGCGTTCTTATCGACAATACATCTATTCAATTGTTGTATGTCTTCTTTTAACGATTTTTCCAAATTTCTAGCAGTCTCTGTCAAAAGTAACATTTATTTAGACTAATTTTTGTTTATGCCAAAGCTTAGTCACACTTACCTGATAATTTGTTATACTCGTTTAGAAGTTCTAAGTTTTTAGCATGAACTTCATTCAGTTCAGTTTTGAGTTTCGTCAGTTCTTTGTCATGTTGAACGATTAGCTGACCTTTCTCTTTTCTTAGCTGATAAATGTTTTGTTCATAACCACATATTTCGTCATTTAATTTTTTAATATCATTCTTGACACTTTTAAATTGTTCATATTTGTCTTTGAAAAAATTCTTTTCTTCCGTTAACAATTCAATACTTTGGTTAAGTTCATCTTCACGAGTCATAAACTCTACAATCTTGTCATCTTTGTGTTTCATTTCAAGCAACATTGATTCGCACTCACTGTCCAAGTTAATATTGGTGTGTTTTAGTTCATCTATTTCTTCTTCTAAACCTTCACATTTGGCCATTAATGAACTGATATTTTCATAGAGTGTGGGCAGTGTACCAGTGCATTTCAGTATATTTCTCAATTTTTCAGTTACACTGTTTATCTCAATTAATTCGTTTTCATTATTTTTCGATTTTATTTGGTAATTTTCAATTTGATCATCTTTTAACTTTAATGTCTGATAACAACTTTCCAATTGATTCTCAAATTTCGCAATTGTCAACTTACACATTTTAAGTTCATCAACAAGTTTTGA
This sequence comes from Slavum lentiscoides, assembly GCA_032441835.1. Lineage (NCBI taxonomy): Eukaryota > Metazoa > Arthropoda > Insecta > Hemiptera > Aphididae > Slavum > Slavum lentiscoides. The sequence continues at coordinate 9,846,806 of CM063713.1, forward strand.
ACACTGTGCATCAGTATCTTTCAGCTGATTACACTTAGATTTCAATTCCGTTCTCAAATTTTCCAATTTTTCTTTATTCATTGTCGTAATTGTTTGAATATCTCGTTCAAGCTCCGCTACTTTTAAGTGCACAGAATTATCATTTTCTTGTACATGTTTAATTTTCAACGGGTTTGAAGAACTCTCTTCGACAAGTCGATTGTAATTTTTAGTAACTTCTTTCAACAACTTTTCTGTACAATATAACTTTTGAGTTTTGGTATTCAATTCCAACTGTAATTCGTCAATTTTCTTTGTGTGGATATCTTTCATCTCCTCTTTTTGGAGACTATTTTTTTCGATCAATAACTCGTAATCATTCGTTTTCACCTTTATTTTGTCTAATAGGTTTTTAATATCTTCATCTTTCTTTTGAATAACGGCTTTTAAACAATCGCATTCCGATTGAATATTATTTATTTGGCTTTCAAGCGTGGCACGACTGTTCTTTTGATCTGTGTACATAGTTAATGATTCATTATACTTGTTAGTTAGGTCTTCAAGTTTTTTTTTAAGATCTTGTATAGACTGCTCTGAACTAGTTTTAAATACTTCAAACTCATTTGACAGTGCTTGGTAATTTTGTTCACTAATTTTACTAAACTGTGTCTTTAACTCTTGTAACTCGCATAAATAATTAAAAGATTGATTTTCTGCATCCAACACTTTTTCTGTTAATTCTTTAATTTCAATTTCTCTGCTTGGGAAGTTATGTTTCTGAGATTTCAGATTTTCAAGTTCTACACAAAGTTTTTCATTATCACTTTCAACTTGTTCTTGCCATTCTTTTACCTTTTTAATGTCTTCTTGGTATTGTTTAATTTGATCTTCATGTTGTTGTTTGATCTTGTTGTGGTCATTAACCAAGTCTGTAACTATTTGATGTTCTTTAGTCATTATAAGGCTGACAAAAATGTCCAATAGATTTGATAAATTATGATAAGTAAGAACACCAGTAACTTTTCCTGGTTCAAGAAGATTAATTTCGTTTACTAGATTCTTTTTGCCAGTTCTCAATTCGGCATCAACGTCGAAGCTATGATTAATTTGTTCTTTTATAGCCCGATTGTGTTCTTCAAGTTCGGTATATTGATTTTTGATTTGATTCAATTCATCATTTAAATTGCTTACCAGTGATGTTTTTTCTTTTAAATCATTTCCCATTGACATTATATTTTCCACTAATTTATTATTCTCATCAGATAAAGCTTTCATTTGTTCTTGAAGTTCATTTATATTTCTTTCTCCATCACTTTTAGCTTTTTCAAGCGTGTTTATTAAATCCATTTTATCTTCCAATGTCTTACGTAAGTTATCAATTTCTAAACCGATTTCAATATCAGACGTGGATTTGGAGTGACAACTTACCTTCCAAGTTTCATCTAGTGGTAAAATATCATCTTCAACTGACATAATTTTCGTTCTAAATTGTTTTTCATTTTTATTTCCCGATATCATTGCAGAATTAAGTTCAGTGAGTTTTAATTTAATATCATGAACATGATCGACAAGTGGATCGATTAACTGATTTCTAACATCAAAACCTTCTAAATCTTTTTTATTCATTTTATCAATAAATTTACATTCGAGATGAAGTAGCTGATTTTCAACAGATTCAACTTTAATGCATTGATTTTCTAATTCTATATGCGTAGTGTATAATTCACGTTTAAGATTTTCTACAAGATCTTCAGACTTAAGTAATTCGTGTTCAGCATCATTCAAACGAGTCTGTAAGTTTTCTCTAACACAATTTGCATCATTTATTTCAATTACTAAAACATTAATAATTGATGCTAAATCTTCCGATCGTTCTTCACTGATTTCCAATTCTTTGGTATTATTATTTAGTTTTTCTTGAAGTTCACTCAAATTACATTCAAGTTTTGCTTTTTCCTCTAATAATATTTTCTCACATTCAGTTTTCTTTGCCAATTCTGATCTCATAGAATCAAATTCTACATCTAAATCCACTAAAACATTTTCTTCAAAATCATTAAATCTGAATTGGAAAGAATCATTTCTCGAAAACAAATATTCAACGTTTTTCTTATATTCATCGATAGCCATGCATTTGGATTTTAAATTATTTCTAAGAGCAGTTTCAGACTCCTCTTTTGATGACAGTACTGATTCAAGATTTATAATTTGTTGTTGTGCTGCATCACATTCTTGACATCTCAATATATATTCTTCTTCTAGTTTTTCATATTCTTGCTGTAAACTTGAATCGTGCGTTTGCTTCCGTAAATCATCAAGTTCCATATCCTTAAGTAGAATTTCTTCCTTCAAAATGGATTCTGTATTCATTTTAAGTTTTAGTAATGATTCAACATCACAAGATAATTTAACAAAATCTGTATACAATTTTTGATAATTCAACACTTGTATTTGTAATGTATCTTCCAAATACATTTTTGCCTCTTCATTATGTTTTGTTACTTCCAAAAACTTTTGGTTTACCAAATTCAAATCTGAACAAATTAACTGTTTTTCTTGAATAACTGCTTGTAACTGATCTTGAATTTTTGTGTATTTCACAAGTAATTCAGAATTGTGAGTTTCTAATTCAATTAACAAATTTGATTTTGTAGTCAGATCACATTTAAATTGTTCCATGGAATCATTATTTAATTTTATTTCTTTTTCCATACTTTCTACTAAAGTTTGTACTTCATTTTCTTTAACAAGAGCATCTACTAATTGCACAGTTTTAATTTGTAACTCATCTCGTATTTCATTTTCAATTTTCGTTTTGTTCTCCAGTTTTATTTCAAGTTCATCGATGATTTTCTTTAATTGGTCAATAATTTCAGAATTTTTACATTTAGTTAAAAGTTCTGAATTGGTCTTTTCTAAAATAACAATTAAATTTATCTTTTCCACAAGTGTAGATTTAATATATTCAAGTTCATAGTTAAGTTGTTCGATAATACTTATACTGGATTCATATTTGTTATTTAAGATATCCATTATAGATTTCACTTTATTGGCCATATTAACAATAACATCGTCTAATTCTACAGTGATAATTCGTAATTCATTTTTCAATATTTTTTCGTTCTTTGACTTTTCCTCTAAATCATACTTAAGTTTGATGATAACTTCATTTAGTTCTTCTATTTCTTCCAAATGATTTGATTTTAATGTCTCAGATTTTTCATTTTCAAATTTTTCAATTATTTTAGATTTTTTTGCCAGTTCTAATTTAATATTATCGAGTTCCAGGTTTAATTTTTCTATAACAACATTATTAGAATCGGTTTTTAAATTCATTTCTTCAATAGCCAATTGGAAGACATTTATTTGTGAAAGAGCATCATTTAATTCTTTGGTTTTTGTATTTTTAGAAACATCATTTTCTTCCAATTTGATTTGGAGATCAGAATTGATAATACTGAGTTCATCGATTTGTTTTGATTTGTCTTCTAGTTCAATTATTAACTCCAATTTTTCAGATTTAACCGAATCAAGTAAAGTGTTTAATTTTTCAATTTCACACTCATTTAGTTCAATTTGTATTTTCGTTTCTTTTATTTCATCAAGATAATTTTGCAGAGCATTTGTCTTTGTAACTAATTCATCTCGCAATCGCTCTTCAATTTCTCGGCTGTGTTCAACATTTTTAGCATATGACTGATGACATTTCTCTAATTCATTGCATTTTGATAATAAAACTAGTTTAGTCTCTTCAAGTTCAATATTCAATTGATTGACAATGGCAGTATTCGAATCGGTTATCAATTTATTGTCTTTCATAACCAGCTGCATTCCATCTAGGTCAAAGAGTGCATTTTTTAAATCTGTCTGTTTAGCATCCAATTCTTCTCGAATTTCTTTTTCAACTTTAGATTGGTTTTCAATGATTGTCTTGAGGTTAGCATTAAATCCGTTTAATTGTTCAATTTGATCTTGAAACTCCTTTTTAATTGCATAACATACAGCAAGATCTTCTTTAAGATGGATAACATTTGACTGATTAATTTTTGCTTGTTCAACTACTTCAACAACACATTCAGATGTTAATTTATCAAGTGTTTGAATGTTAGATATAAGGAATACATTTTCTTTAATAGTTTCTGAAAGTTGAATCTTTAATTTTTCCATTTTATTAGTTGTTTGAACTTCCATTGCATGAAATATATTATCAATATTACTAAAAATATATGATTTTATTGCATCTAGTTTGTTATCTGATGATAATAATTTTTCTCTTAAAATATAATTGTCACTTGCAAGTTCTTCGACTTTCTTATAAGTATGTTCAAAATGTTGATCAGCAAATTTAATTAAAGTATTTATATCAGAATTTTCAACATCGATCTCGGAACTGGCACTAAAATCATTGATAATAGACTTAATATTTGCTTCAATTAAATTTAGTTTTGATTTTAATTCATCATTACTTCCTTTTGTGATATTTATCTTATCAGTAAAATCCTTTGTAATACATTTTAAATTGTTATTCTCATCTATTAAACTATGGTTCTCTTCTTGTAATTGTTCTACAGTATTATGAATGTGTTCTAATAATTGATCTAGTTCCTTAATTTCATCTTTTCTTAAAGCAAAATACCCTTCTTGAGCTAAAAATTTAATAGCACTTGGAACAGATTTAAGTTCAGCTATATGTTTTTGGAGAACAGATAGCTCATCCAAAAGTGAACAATGTTTAGAGGATTCTACATTCAATTGCTGGTCTTTATCTAATAACTGTGACTTCAATGTTTCTATTTCATTAACACATGTATAATTCAAACAACTCATTTCTTTGATTTTCATTTCAAGCTTTTTAATTTCTTCTTGTTTTTCAGCTATAAAAGTATCTTTTGATATGATGTTTTTCAATTGTTCTTCCTTAGATTTTAATTCTTCTCTGGTTTCCTATAACAACAATAAAAGTAAAAGCTTAAAATTCAATATTATTTATTAATATAGAAAATTATTAACCTCAATTGTAGATAAAAGTTCGGTTTCTCGCTTTTCAAACTTATGTTTTTGCATATCCATAATAACTTCAATATCACGCTTTTCATTTTCAATTAGCTGAATAGAGCATTTTAGTTTTTCAATCAGTTTGGTAGATTCATTTTTTTCATTTTGAAGATCACTAACTTGTGTTTTTAAAAAACTTAAATCTTTTAGCTGCTCATTCTGTAATATATTTAAGTGTAGGTATTATGATAGATTCATACATTAAAATTTATTTAATTGCTTATAACTTACATTTTCATAAAACATTTGTTTCTCAAGAGTTGTGAATTCTCTCAACTCATTATTTTCCTTCATACTCATTTCAAACAAACTTTTATAATTATTTACACGTTCTCTCAAAACTTTTCTAGGGGTTTCACACACAATGGCAGGAATGCTAGAAGGCCTAAATAATAAGAATAAACACATTAACTACCGAAAGTTTATATATATATAATTAAAACTTACGGGGACATATTATGTACAATATTATCATTGTTTGTGGTGTCTACTTTACGATCCTCTTCTTTTATTAAATCCCATTCAAATGGTTCTAATGGCGTTTTAAAATCTAAAAATCATTAATATAATATTAATATTAAATAAAAAATAATAAGTATTTGAATAAAATTGAAAAACCTTTATTGTGATTGCCAAAGTTTGATGGCACACTGGGTCTTGGCAGATTAACATCTTCTTCAATAGTTTCAAGTATACTATTCGAGGAAAATGTATTGTCAAGTTTACCACCCCATGTTCGTCTACGATTATACCCTTTCTAAAAATAAATTATGAATAAATTATACCATTGAAAATTATTTGATTAAACGTGCTTACTTTATTTAAAGATTGATCTCTGTGCCCGACAGATGTGATCATATTCTTTTGCAAACGCATTATACGTTCCTTTAATTCTTCATTTGTTTGTTTCTCTACTTGATACTTGTATTTTATTTCATTGACTTCATCATTTTCATACTGATTTTGTTTCATACCCTCCAATTCTTTATTAAGCTTAGAAAGCTGAACTCTATAGCGTTTTAACAGGGTTTCATCTGTGACATTTTCATTTACCTTAGCAGAGTTCTTAATTTTCTTAGCACGGGAAGCAAAACTAAATTGAAAACATACATAGTATAATTTAATTATAATAAGCATTTATTTACTTTCTAATACCTTAGTGTATTAAAAGTCTGATCATCCACTGCTAATGTCACAGTGCAAATAATAGCAGTTAATGAATTTCCACCAAGAGATGTTTGTAAAATTCTTGTCAGTTTACTATCACGGAAATTGATATATTGTGAGCTTAAAAAATATTGATAAAAAAAAAAAATATATATATTTATATGTGGGTGTAAACTATAATGAACAATATATCATTATTATGTATTAATTCAATTCACCTATCTGGACATTCACTAAGCTGTTGGATGACAAGACCTAAAGTCGTCAAAGAACTATTAATCTTGCAACCTTCTTTAAATCGTTCTATGGATGACTGTGTTTGAATACTTCGTTCTGAACCAGCCAAGTCTACTAAATTGATCACAGATTGTTGGTAGGCACCATCACAATCATCATCTACATTGCGACTTTCTAGAATCTAAAAACAATAATTAAAAATTATTATGAAAACCGCTTTAAAAAAGTATTTGTTACTATATTATCGAAAACATTCAATCTAATAAAATACTTTAGTGTACAATGCAGAATATTGTACTCTATTATGATTGTTTTAAATACTTACAATGCGAAATATCGTATGAGATCTTGAAGATCTCTCGTTCATATTTGTTTCTCCAATACTTCGGTTTTTCTCGCCAATTTTCATAAGATCGAGGACCTGAAAATAAGAAAAATAATTTAGGAAAATTGATACGTAACATAATAGGGTTTTTAATTGTACCATTTGAGCATTTTGACAAACAACAGCTTTTAGAGGCGTGATATGTAAGCCATCTTTTTGAATTTCAATTTTCTTAGTTATATTTTTGTTATCCTTTGCCTCAAGCAAATCTATAACTTTCTCATTGTAAATTTCTAAATAACAAGCTCTAAACAACATAGAAAACAGCATTACATTATATATTTAAGAATATACCAAGTTCCCATATAAACTCAATGTTGTACCTGAGCAAATATTCTCTACTAGTAGAATTATTCATAACATCGAACATGTAATTTATAGCTAACGGAATGATTCCAGGGTTCAACTGATCACCAGACATAGTGTGTGTTTTACCAGTAGCAGTTTGGCCATACGCAAATACTGTACCATTGAATCCTTGTACTCCTCTGTCAATAATTGGTCTGACAATCTCATCAAACACGTCATAGTTAGATGAATTATCACAATATATTCTATCTAAATAATAATAACAAATAATTTAAATACAATCTGACCGTTTAATGTAAAAGAATATAACACAAAATTACATTATTTTTAAAATTACTACAAAATTAAAATTTTAATATTATTCTCTAATACTTTTTTATTAAGAAATGATATAAAAATTAGATTTATCTAAATTTAGTGTAGAAACTAAAAAGTAGTTATTAAAAAAAAATATATATATATGTCATATAAATTATAAAGTATATACATACTGTAAAAGTACTATAAAACGGCCAGTAAAAAGTAAACCGATGCCTGGGTATTTGACATTTTATGAAATCAAAGGTCCTATGTTTATGTTTTTTTTAAAAAAATAAATGGAATTTACTCGAACTTTAGTGTACACATTTTTTGTTCATTCAACCGTTCGTGTAAACGATTTTCTAAATACAAATAATTTTACGTGCCATATTTTTTTCAACTTTTTATCAAGAGCCATATTAAAAACACAATTTTAACATATTACACTAATAATTTTATTCATGAGTTTTAATGTTCGGTTGTCTTTATTTCTGAACAAAAAATTATAATAATTGTTTCGAAGAAAACAAAATTTAATACACAAGTACATACATATATATATATAAAAAACAGTGTACAAATATTTATAACAAGAGTTTTAAGGTAGAATATTTTCCTTTAATTTGTTTACATCCGTTATACTGAAAATTCGTTTTGCAGGGTTTTGATTATATTTAAAAACAAAACATTTATAACAATTTCATCATTTTTAAACATCCTGAAAAATATTTGGAGTCGCGCAATAAAAAGTCACGCCCGTTGTGATGTATACGAACCCGTTCTGTTGTTTTAAAAAATATTTTTGTCATTAAGTCCTCGAATTAATTTTTAATGCGTTCTATACAATGTGTACAAGCAATAAAAGTGTATGACCTACCAGTACGTTTTTGGTAAATTATGCAGCTTATCATATGGGTCACAATGAGATGGGTATTTCAATCTATTTTTATGAATTAAGCGTAAAGAGATAAGGACATTTTTTGACTGCTCAAAGATGAAAAATAATTTCTCTTCTACACAGAGAAAAAAAGGTCGGCATTCATGTGTAACGTACTCCTATTTTTCCGGATTGATTACTAGGTATACCGGTTTAAATCCGTAAACGGTAACTCGACGTTATACAGAGTCCGATTCACAAAGCCGCCGAGAATATTTACCGAAAAAGAACTGATCTCCGTTCCTCTTCTCGGTGATCGGATCCACGTGGATTATGCTGTCACATTCTACTTTCCAATAAACTCTACCGTCCAACCGTTCGGCGTGGTTCAACGGCCGAGCCTTGATGGCCACCTTAATGTTACAACTGTCCATGGTTCTCGTCGGGTTTCCACGCACCTACGGCTCCGTCTAAACGAAAATCACCACGTCAATAACATTAATAACTCGCGACGCGGCAAAAACTGAATAAATAAATAAAAAACGCGAAACACGGATTTAAAAAAAAAAATTCGGGGATAACATAAAATCGGAAACACAACGCGCGCGCGTGCACACACAAAACTCCCGGGAAAACTTTCGGTTATTTTGTCGGCCGTCCGAGATTGTCCGTTGACGTTCCGGTTCGATTTGAATGGACCCAGTGTCGCCAATCGCGCGCGACACCCATTCGGTAATCCATGAAATTCTCACATTGTAATTGACAATATTTCAATAATTTAACATTGTTTTAATTGATTATTAATTATTATTGTAAAATGTCGCGCGGTCTCTCCTTGACGGCTTCAATCGATTGTAGCAGCACAATATTTAGATTCATCTGATCTGCTGTAATGAGAAAGCCGAAGCCGCGGCCACGAAAACACGAGAGCTCGCCTTATCGTCACGATTTCAATCAGCTAGGGACACCAGTAGTATCGTTTTTAAACGTATTCGTGATAAAAAAAAAAAAAAAAGAAAAAATTGTTGTTATCCGCGGTGGCGTTTATTTCTTTTATTTACATTCTTACTCCGTATTCTGTGGCCTTCACGCATGACGATGAGATACGCGACGAACAACGAAACAAGTATTTGAGACTGTTTACCACAGAGCGTACTGTTTACTGAAAATAGTTTGTCGCGTCTCACAGCTGTTCCCGGTGTTGTGTTTTGAAAGCGTTTTACACTTTTTTTTTTTTTTTTATACGAGTCGGTGTAGCGTACCGAAATAACGAACACACAAAGAGTGAACGGACGGGTTTAGAACACTGATATAATTACTGAACAGTAGTAATCGGACAAGGCGTTATTGTTGTTTAAACAGTGTTCAGACACGAGCGCGCGTGTCTGAAACGGTCGTTTGTTATGCAATGTCCGTGTCTCTTTGTGTGCTGAGGTTCGAACTGACCGGAGACGATACGCAATCGGACGAGCTGCAGCAACGCCAGACGTTAACCAATTGGGGTAGGTGTACCTAATTAAATAGAACTCGCGTGTTCTGTTTGGCATTTCGAAAAAATGAAAAATTACTACGTAACGTATGCCCAATCGTATTGTGTAATCGTTTCGTTGAGAAAATCATTGGTATACATGTAATGGCGCCTGTATCAACATGGTCCTTTATATGGAATCTGTTTTAATCGATATATACGTATTTTGTATTTGGGTATTAGGTATTTGTTAATATCGACAAAAGCGATACGTGATTTACGCGAATAATACGTTTTATTTTATTATCTGTATCAAACTATTACTTAAATTTTTATTTATGTTTTTATGAAAATCTTAACTTTAGTTATTTGTTCGTAGCGCTAGTACCCGAGTCGTATTAGATAAAATGTCGTCGTCGAAGACGTTAAAAAAATAAATCCAGATTTAATAATAAAATTTTTATCGTTTATCGTTGTGATTTTATATAAATACAATATTGTGGTGCGTTGTAGATAAACGGAAAACCATGGCTTGTCGAGGTCGTCGTAAATCTAGGGAACTAACAGTGGAAACGTACGGTCGTGTGGATGGTACAGCTCCCGTGGTACCATTAATTGACGGACATCTGAAAGAAATACAATTTATTAATAAGCCGAGTTCCAAGGGATTAAAGAAAAAAAATAAAAATAAACGAAACGAGGCGAAGCCTGCGGAACAAATTAATTTCATTTCTGGGAATCCATTTGTTGAAGCTACTAAAGGTGTCTTACACGTTTACAAAGAAAAGTAAGCAATAAATACGCTCATGTTAAATAGGTTTATAAATCGGAATGTTTTCTGTTTATTCGTAATACGTATTATTCATTGATATTTATTTTAATAAAAATAAATATTTATTTTTGTGTAGCAAATTGACGCCGGTAGACAGTGCCAGTAGTCGTAGTCAAATGATATGCATCTTGTCTGTTCCTTCAAATATGAACTGTCACGACTTGCTGACATTCATAGCTGCTTGTCAAGAGAACATTCATCACATACGGATAATTCGAGATGCCGCCTCTCTTAATCAATACATGACTCTTATTTCATTCAGAAGCCAAGTGAGTTATACATCGAACAGTATTTAACAGTAAACGATTGTTTTATTGTAACATTACAGGAAGCAACAATGGATTTTTTTCATTCGTTCAATGGCATGCCGTTCAATTCGTTGGAACCAGATTGTTGTTGCAATTTAGTTTTCGTATCTAAAGTCGAAGTGATAAAAGAAGACGAACCAGGATGCAGTGCTCCTCCGTCTCAGCATACTGAACTTCCCGTGTGCGCTGTTTGTTTAGAGCGCATGGACGAATCTGTAGACGGTATTTTGACTATACTCTGCAATCATTCTTTCCATGGCAGCTGTTTGACTAAATGGGGCGATACTAGGTAACACAACTAGTAAATAGTTATAATAGTTAATCGGTAATAATGTTAACCCTTTAACATTATTCCCTCTTAACAGAACCGATTAATTTTTTTGTTTAGTTGTCCAGTGTGTCGCTATGTTCAAACACCTGAAACAACTACAGACAATCAGTGTCAGGAATGTCATTCTTCTGAATCGTTATGGATATGTTTAATTTGTGGTTATGTTGGATGTGGTCGTTATGTACAGGGACACGCTTATAAGTAGTCACTGATTATTATCAATCCATAAGTGAACAAATATGTATTAATAAAACATTGCATTTTTTATTTTTAGTCATTATTTAGAAACGTCACATTGTTATTCAATGAACTTGGGAAATAATCGTGTTTGGGATTATGTTGGTGATAATTTCGTTCACCGTTTGGTCCAGAACAAAGGAGATGGAAAACTAGTTGAAGGAAGCTCGCCTGGAAAACTTGATGTACAATTATGCATATATTTTATACTACACTTAGAACTTTATGCTAAAAATATCTTTGAATTTTATGTCGGATGTTCTGAATGTGATACATTTTATTGTAGGATACGGATCAAAAAATCGAATCGGTTCAACTTGAATTTACATATCTTCTAACCACTCAGTTAGAATCACAAAGAAAATATTTTGAAAACCAAATGAAACATTTTGAAGAAAGTACATTTGCAGAAGTAAATTTTTGTAAAATATATACCTTTCAACTTATTATTACAGTTCTGATTATAATAAAATCAAGTACATGAAATAATTTATTTATAGATCAATAATGTTAACGCTAAGGCCAAAGCGGCACTGGAAGAAAATGAAAAATTACAGAAAATTATCAATAATTCTTCTAAAGATAGTAATAAAATAGAAAAAAAAATTGAAGAAAATCAAAAACTTGTAGAACGTGTGAATACAATGACAAAAGAAAAAACAATTCTGGAAAAAAAGGTATTTTATACTTGAATGCAATAATTAAAAATTAATGTTGATTTATGGTTTTGAATGTATGTAGGTTAAATTGTTTTGCATTTACACTTGTCATTCTATAACAGTTATAAGTATTTATTATTTTCTGATATGTTATAATTTGTTTCGTAAAATAACAATAATAATTCTATTAAGATTTATTGTTTAGGTTCATAATTTAACAACTAAATTGGAACAAACCAAAATTAAATTAGATGAAGAATGTCAAATTAACTCGTCACTGCAGAAAAATCAAAGTGAATGGCATTTAAAATTTTCCAATTTAGAAAAAGATTTTAGCAGTTACAAAACTACTAAAGATCAGGTAAATATCATTATGTGTTCAGTTCACCGTTTTAAGTAACACCGAGTAACATTTTAATAACGCAAGAAGGAAGACATATAACCATACATTTTAATTAATTTTAATTTAAAAAGCTGAGTCTTGGATATAGGTGATGATTTTTGAAAAATATTTTAAGTGCAATACATTTCCTAAATAATTAGTCAGTAATAATAAAAATTCATTAAGTCAAAGTTGATATAATGGTGCTAAAGAAACCTGTTATTTAAATATTTGTAATAAATTTATAATATGCATATTCGTTTTCCTGCAATTCTCATTAAAATATTGTCATTATAGTATTGCAATTTAGTTCCTGAAGTTTTATTATACTTACAAAATAATACAATCTATTGTAAAATATTAAAAGAATAGTTGGTTATATTTAATGAAACGTTTTCCAGGAAATCACAGAGTTAAAAGAGCAAGTCCGCGATCTCATGTTTTTCTTAGAAGCTCAAAACACAATTGACAGAAGTGTTGACCGGGAAGACATCGTAAATGGTTCATTGATTGTCGAGCAACAAAATTCATCGGGTCAAAATAAGGTGTCCAAAAACAAAAAACATAGATGATAACAAAATATAATAAAAATGCGTATTTTCGTCTATTGCATAAAGTTTTTTTTTTAAGATTCATTATTTGGAGGTTTGTAGATTAATAATTAAGGTTATAAATACTGCGTTTTAATTGACAATTTATATAAAGTTCAATTGTTTAACGTATTATTATTATTCATATTGATAAAATTAAGATATATATTTATTGTTATTATTATTATTTCCATACAGTAGCAAATATAATAAAAGCATTTTATACTTGTTGCTAATTTGGTTTAAACTTAACCGATGACTCTTTTGTGATACAAATAATATATTAATTAAGTGTGTAGTGACGCAGAGCATATATACTAAATTATTACCGTTGCGCTCAAAGTGAAAATTGTAAACGTATTAAAATTTAAAAATGTGTTTCAAATAAATAACCACTGTAAATGTGATGGACATGTAATAAGTTATTAATAGAAATTAGTGTATAAAGTACGTCATTGCACAATTGTATAAGTATTTATCTAAATTATTAGATCGCCCTCCAAAACCTGTTACACTTGTAAAGATATAAAATCATTTTAAACAATACATCATGATTATGTAATATTTTTCATATTTTAAATTTGATTTTTTTGGTATTAATATTAAATGCAGTTATTGTAAAAAAAACTACTACGTAATGTGATGTGAACTTTTGAGTGAATAAATACACCATGTCTGTATAATAAAGCAACAGGTTATTGTTAATTACATGTATTAATTATCTGTATGAGCAGAGATATCCTAACATACATATACAAATAATGGCCATTATATTTTAATTAGTATTGCGAAATACTATGTTAATTAAAATTATTATGATGTATGTAATACCATTGATAATAAATTAATATCATATTTGTGTCTATAATCTGTACTCATAGTCGTGAGTTATTGGCAAAACTTGTAGGTAGTCAATAGCAAGAGAAGAGTAGTTACCTCCTATGATTTGTAGGCGGTATGTAAGAATTAATGAAGACCCATAAAAAAAATTCAAAATATTTTTCCCAACAACTGGTTAAGATATTGATGCACGTATTATTATTCCACGGCTAGAAAAGTTTTTTCAACTCTCTAAAGTTAATCATATTTTTTTAATCAAGAAAAAGAATGATGATGGCAGTGTTTACTGGCCCATTGTCACAAACGTTTTCCTCTTTTCTGTTTGCTCGTAGAGTGACAGGTCCATTCGGCCGAAAAAAACGTGCCACGAATTGCAATGCATACTACAGTCGCGTTGTGGACTCATTTGTAACAAATCAATGGCGCGAAACACCAGTCTGGTGTAATAAAAACGTCTTCGAAATCACTATATTGTCATACCTATATCATTTTGAGACCAATGATTAACCCATTAGCGCCCGAATTTTTTTTTTTTAAACTTTCAATAAATTATTGTTGAGAACTTCTAAAAACACACTCATATTAATATAAAATTTTTTTTATTTTTTTAATTCACAGTTTTCGAGATATTTGCTGTTGCCATATGGCAACGCTGGGCACTTATCCTACCTATTTTGTAACTTTTTTTTTATTATTTATTTTTTCTATCTTTAAAATATAATAACATGTATAAAATTGTAAATAAATATCAAACACAGTAAAATATAAGCATTATCTATATATTTTATAATTTTTTTTTTACTAGTTAGGAAATAAATATTGATTAAATATAAAAAAATGTACTTATAGACTTATACAAAAAAAAAAAAAATAAATCTTAAAATATTTTATAAATATAAATTATTGGGAATGAAAAGGTTTAAAACAATTAATGCATAACCCAACAGAACGTTTTGAACACATTGTTTGTACAGTTGAGTTGCAATATTTTCCGGCACATATTCTTTTTTTTTTCTTCTGTATGTTGTACCAAGTGATCAATTTTGTTAAACCGCAATGTATCTGATATACGAGAGTCTGACGAACAAATTGATTTTGATATGCGTCCGGCTCCTGTGAGAATATTTTTGTATTTTTCTAAATAAACATTTACTACTTCTCTTCTAAATTCAAGTTGAGATATTTTTGGTCTCCCTGTTTTATTGTATAAAATCCAACTGTTTTGCACTGCTACATCAAACATCCATGTCACTAGAGGCCAATGCCATTGTTTTCCACGAACTCTAATCGGTTTCCCACGAATGAACTGTTTGCAACTATGTCGCCCAAAATATTTGACCATACTTTCATCGTAGGCAAGATGTTGTTCAGGAATAAAATTCTCAATACATTTTTTTTTAACATCTCCATAACTGGGCGTATTTTCCACGCTTTGTCATTTTGATTGATATCAATGTTATTAATTAGCAAGATGCAAAAATCGACAAATCTGCAAAAATCTATTTCGTCGCACTGATTGAGATACAGCAAAGTTTTTCATATCAGTTTTTGAATTCCAACAATTTCGTTTCGAAGGCAAATTATTATATCCACTAACATATAGGTAATATCGCAATAAAACAACGAATTTCTTCTGCTGTTATGTTTGGATCTGGGCAGTTAAAAAATAATGCATACCGTCTAGTTTCTACAACTAAATGTTCAATAATTTCGGTATCAATAAAGTTTTCAAACATTTCGATAGCGGACATACTTTTATACCTAGAATAATCTGGTTCGGGAAATGAAGCTGGTCTTTCGATGTCAAAATCCGTCCCCTTTTCCAGCGAGATATTTGTTTCGATTTTTTCCTGGCCTCTAACCACTTTCTGTGTTTTTCAAATGTTAAAACCAATGTTTCAACAGACGGTGATCTACGAGTCGAAATTGAAGTAGAAGAAATGTCTGTAGGTTGAACTAGTTCGTTACAAAAGTTGCCTACTCTTTCTTTATTTCCTAGTCGAATTTCAGCCTTTGCCGTCAATTGTCGAGATGACAGATTATCAACTAAACTATAAAAAATACGGGATTTATTTACAAAATATGAAAACGTCTAATTATAGTATATTATATCTTGCCCACTCCCGTCTTCATCTCCTGAATCTTCATCAGTATCGACACTAGGATTAGGTGGCTCGATGAAAATATCACCCTCCATCTCGTTATTGTATATCTAATGCTTCAGAAAGCGAAAGACCAGGCCTATGAAAAAAAAAATAACGATTTATGTATTGAAACGCCTAGAGTTGCCATACGGGAACACCAAGACGACTTAGATGACCATAAATATTTCCAATATAATCAAAATATTTTCAAACTATCAAGAAATTGTTCATATAGAATGTCTTATTAGTTAATAATAAATATACCGTAAGTAAAAAAAAAAATCTACGTATGCTAAAATCTACTTACTCGAAGTGAAGATCCATTTGTTCAGTCATTATAATATTCGTGAAAATAAAAGCGCGTTTCCGAGAAAACGACACGTGGTAAACTGACTGTATTTGTTCATTCGCAAACTAGACATGTTATTACATCGTTAAACATCCATTGTTACGATTCCGATAACGACAGTATACGCGGAAAAAAAGTTATAAATAGAGTCTATAAACGTTGCCATATGTTCACGCTGGGGGCTAATTGTAAATTATAATGAAGGCAATAAAATAATTAATCTGGAAGATTTTTTCAACATTTCAACTCGCAATTCCCATAAATCGGCTTTGCTTGATTTCAGTAATTTTTTTTGTCTATTTTTCAACCAGATTGACTGCATTCTTAATAAGGCAAATAGCGGACAGGCTATTCAAAGTAAAAATTAACTATATTTTCTTCTTGAAATGCTTACTATATATTAGTATAATACTATACTAATTTAGTCTATTTAGTATTCGATTATAGGGACAACCGTATATTTTTGTAAGACAACGGACAAGTGACAAGGCTTTGTTTACATGAAGAAATGTAGAAAATAGCAATTTCTATCAAAATGTATTATTATTATTATTATTATGATTATCAAGACATAATCCATTTATAAAAATGTTGTTGGACGATTTAGAAAATATCGTGGAACTTAATTTAGCCATGAATCACAAAACGAGTTTCCAGAATTATTTAAGAAGAACAAAAAACTATTGAAGGATTAGATAATAATATAAGATACGACATACGATATTTTGCATAAAGACCAGTTTGTGTTCGACTTATAAATTCATCATGTGTGTATTTATATATATACACACACACACACATTATTTATCGCATGATATACGATATAATATTTATTTTTGATAACGGATAATAATAATAATATATTTGTCGGCATTTTTACTTTTAAAATAAGAATGGCTGACCCTACTTGTGAGGGATAAAGGCAAAAAGTAAGAAGAAGTTCGTTCATTTCAAACAAAGTCAAATTGTATTATGACAAATATACCGAAATTATTTTATTTATCGTAAATAATTACAAAAGAAAATAGTCTACGGCATAAATCGCAGAAAAAGAATTGAATAAACGAACGCAAACACGATAAAACACACTCTATCGATTACTTTGGTCAATTTTTGTCTCATGTTCAGATGGGCCCGAATTTGCTCTTTTATTTCTTCGGATTCGCAGAGCATATGACAATCGGTCGTCGCCGTCAAATCCTGTACAATTGTGAAAAACTCAGTTGAACACTTATATCATATATTATTATAATTATTATTGTTATCATTATTATTTCATCGTATACGTTCGTCTCGACTCCCAAGTACACCAAACATCTGGAATGAAGGAGTTGCGTAACTTCATGCGGCAGTGGTCTGTTCTTCGTAGAAATGCATTTCATAGTCATAGTCATAATCACGGTTATAGCAATCAATCCTAAGCTGTAAGTGTAGTAGACGACTGTGGAAAAATAATCAAAAGCATTGGGAGTGGATAATATTTGTATAATAGCGATATTATCATTCTGACAGTTAACATTATTGAGTAGGTAACAGTATATTACATATACGTATTATAAATATACCTTATAAATAAGTATTAAATTTATCTACTGCATTCAGCAGCAGATATTTATTAAGAGTTTGTAATTAATATGTCATATAAAATGATATATATATATATATATATATATATATATATATATATATAAGTAAGACTGTCTTACTTAAAATTAAGACGTATGTCTTAATTTTCATTCTTTTTTAAAGAAACATTTAAATAATTGCACAGATATACCTATATTTATGTAATTACCTATATCATACAACGTCTCATAGACGTGTATACTCCTTATAGGAATCGATAAATAGTTACTAAATACATAATAATAAATCAACAATATTAATATTTTATGTAAAAATTTTAAGTATGCGTACCGATCAATGGAATACTGGAAGTCATAACTGGCACCTTAGAGTAAACGATGAAAATATTTAGAGCAACGAATAACGCGTTGAATAGGTTTGCGAACAATTTATAATAATAATTATTGTCTGTGTACGGGAGCCAAAATGTAATTAAATTCAACGATGCACAACCTGCGGATATAAAACCTAATGTAGTTTTTTCATTAGTCAAATATTATATTTTTGTGAACATTTTTTTCGTTTTTCATTGAAGTTTTACCACTGTAAATACTGGAATAATCGCTTACATTTGATTAAATACTTTTTAAATTTCTATATTTAGTAGTATGTTAATTTTAAGTGCATATACTGCACTTAGATAATTATATTAATACATATATTTACATTTTTTATTATCGAATACCTATGCTGTATCACTTTTGGATGAAAAATAAGTGCAAAACAAACAATTATTTTTGTACCCTAATTTTTAATCTAGACCGGAAAGAAATCATGAAAATTCCATAATATTCAATGACATAAATGTTGTTTTATCATATCCAATATATGAATATTGATATAATGCCCACTGGATACTGTTTCGTTTGGTGCTAGTAAAAAATAAAAAATAATTAAGACGAACTAGTAACTAAACTTATTTTCAAATATTATGCGTGTATATTAATTCATTTATTTTCAATGTTTTCAAGCATAACACAAAACCGAATATATATATATATATATATATATATATATATATATGTGAGAAAGTCATTTAATATATTTTAAACGAAAATGTTTTTTTTTTTAATATATGATTAGTTTTCATATAGATTTTACGAGATTGAATTATCTTATAATTATAAAAAACAATGTTTTATACTCGACACATCGACTATGTATATATATATATATATAAATATCTATTGTTGAAAAATTTTCAAAAGTTCATTTGCCACTGATCGATTATTTTTATGTCGATACGATCTACATTTTAAATAACTTATATCGACGGAACGTAGATTATTAAAACTTAATAATTAATATTAATAAAAAGAAAAGACACTTGCATAGTGCTGGAACGTAGATGACCGATAAATACTGATGGACTTTTCGCCTTAAAGTGATGTTATACTCGACAAAGATGAAATGCAAGCCGGGACAACAGGGGTATTCATACTGCATTCTCCTGAAGAAAACGTTAGTTGTGTCCCATTCAGAATGCGTGGAAGCCACTACTCTCAACTAGAAGACAAACATTGCGGAAACATGACCGCGATTAATACACATTTTTGGCCTTGCATTACATTTGTATGCTGATAAATTATATTCACGGGTAAAAATATGATCTGAACAAGATAGGTAGTTGTAATTTAAGTTTCCTTTATTAGACATTCGTAACGGTTATGATTATGACTATCCATTCATTGCTTTAAAAAGAAAAATTAAATAAATAACAAAAATTATTTTTTCCAACTATGTTTAACTATATATGAATATGAATTGTATTATATAATATAATGTACGTAGGTATTCACTATAACGTGTTTTATATATTATACAGTACACATATATCTAAATTAAATCTATATAAATAAAATTAATGTTAAAGTTTTAATAATAGGTTTGGTATTAACTTTGTATTATTTATCTTTATATGTGTTCAGATGTTCTTAATAATAATGTATACGCATTTAATGTTAGCATGTAATTGCTACGAAATTAACATGTGTATATATAAATGAAGTTAAATTTTATCTTTGGTTTATGTAAATAAAAATTATTCCCACGTATATATTAAAATATATATATTTATATACGAAATGTAGAAAACACGGATCACATACGTCGTCGTCATATGTTTTATCTGTATTCAAGTCCACCGCGTCATCACTGTACATATACGACACGAAAGTCAGGACTCCAGACGGGCTGTCATAAGGCCAATTCGTTAAATCCGTCTGACAGTTAATGCTATATTGTATTGGTTTGAAACAATACACCAACCCGTTATTTTTCAATAAATTGTTAATACGCGTATGGTCGCTTTCTACGTTGGCATCTACACTGAAAAAAAAATCTTTTTTTGAAAAATAATTAAACTTTTGATATATGTTTGAATCCTTAAATGGACATTATAGATACTTGTTCGAAATAATGTTCGGATGCCAAACCTGGTCATTGCCTACTACCATGTATTTAATTTGATCGTACTCGTCCGGTTCCCAAGTTAATCGATAATCATTCCAATACTAAACAAACGATTGTGTATTTAAAATTATATTTGAATTTAAGAAATAATTTTCATTTTTTATGCCATTTTTTTAATCATATTAATATCAGTTATAAATTATAATACAATATACCAATTCCGTTCAAATTTCTATATTCTCGCCATACGTAGTATTTAGACGAATCATAACTTTTTTATCATGGCGGATTAAGGCAATTAATTAAGATAATTTTACTTAATCAATATTTATCTAGTAAATCAAAAACGTATGGACGTTTTAAAAGTAAAATTTAAAATTCCGTTTAAAAATTTAATATTACACTTACCGTTTTAACTTCGACATCCAGGATCATTTGAGATTTTTCATAATCCTATATAAATAGATATTAAAATGTACAATTTTACGGATATCATGATATAATACAGGTTTATTACACATGTATACGAGTATTACTGAAAAAAATTAATTAAGGAATACTCGTATTAATAACAAATTAGTAAATATAGTAAAAGCAAAATTAACACGGAACAAAATAGAATTAACAATAGGAGGAATGTTAAATTTTGTGATATACTTTACAGAAAATATAGTGATAATGGAAAAGAGTAAAAGAGTCAAGTGAATGAAATTACCTAATAGGGAGTAAAATTACGTCGGACGGTAATAGCACTAAAGGAATCAGATAAAGAACTTTTCAAACAAAAAGAGCTTTTTAGTAACGAAATCAAATTATTCACATCGAAAAGAATAAATAGAACACTGAAAAAAAAGGATGATACTAATTTATGTCTGGAATATTTTGACCTATGGATGCAAAATACGGGTTATAAAATATAAAGTTGATGAGAAACCATTGGAAGTCATGGAAATGTGGTGCTGCAGACGGAAAAAAGGATAAGGCGGATGAAAGAAAAACTAACGAGGAAGTGCTAGATGTTATTGGAGATTGGCACAGTTTGATGGTAATGATTAATATAGACATCGATGGAAAATCGTTGGATACACAATAAAATATCTGGAAGAATTGCGTGAAATCATCCTAGAAGGATGATCGTGGGGACGATAAGAGTGCGACGATCCCGCAACTCCTTTAGTAGATAATTAAAAGAAGACGCGGAGCTGTCATGTATAAATATCTAAAGGAAATGCAATTGAATGGTTAAAGTGGAGAAATGAAATAACAGTAAAACAAAATATGGGTTGAATATACACAGAAACAAAATATATAAGTATTTAGTCATTCGATTTTAAGCGAAGACATTATATTAATACTTACCAACTCGGCAGTTTCTATCACCAAATTTATGATCACTTTTATGGAGCCATCTAGATTGCTAGGGATCACTAATCTGTCATAGTTTTTAAAAATTTTTGTTTTCAAGACATTTTCTACTGATACATTGTTGTTTAGCTTGTCTTAAAATCACAAAAATAATAAATTAAATGCAATGGATATAAGGTATTTATAGTAAATATTTCTCTACATTATCCTGATCTTAAAATTGTTTGAGTTTTTTAATACCTATAATCGATAAGAAATGTTCACTTTTATTTTAATATTCATTATTTATACGAAAAGTATTTTACCTACACGTATTAAATGAACATAGCTGTGTGGCTACGATTAATAATATTCCAAGACGATGGTTGTACAACATTATAAAATGTT
This sequence comes from Slavum lentiscoides, assembly GCA_032441835.1. Taxonomy (NCBI): domain Eukaryota; kingdom Metazoa; phylum Arthropoda; class Insecta; order Hemiptera; family Aphididae; genus Slavum; species Slavum lentiscoides. The sequence goes on from CM063713.1 coordinate 9,869,045, forward strand.
AAAAAAGAAAAAAAAACACCAATAATTTGCCAAAGTAAAAACTCCACTGATCACAATTGGTGACACTTTGTAAACGTGTGTGATGTACCTACTGGACAATTTTGTTATGAACGTCCGTGGTTATTTGGTCTATTGAAGTACAGGATACAACCTTAAAAGATTCAATTAAGTGTAATCAGCTCAACGTTTATATATTATGTATATATATATATATATATATATATATAAAACAACAATAATAAAAATAATATATAAATGACGTAGACCAAAGGCGATCTTTGAATATCGTCCTTGGAGATTATACAAATATTAATCTGTATATACTGTACGTGATAATGTGGTCGTCATCAGTGGTGAATTTGTCTTAAGGAACGAACAATTCCAACTCGTAACCATATTGCTTATATATTTCGGATACTACTCTAAAATATAAAACAATAATACTCAAGTACAAATTTCTTACAATATATACTTAGGTATTTATAATTGTACTTCACATTCGTTTTCTACAAAAATAATATAAATTATTATTTAACTGTAAGAATACGAATGAAAATTTATTTTTGTTTCGAATTCAATCAATACATTTGAATTTTGAATTTAATAAAATGGTTTATTGTACAATGTTGTTTAATTTGATATAGCATATCAGTACATACATATTACATATATACATATAGTAGGTATAAAATATGATAATAGTAATATTATATTTTTAGTCAATAAATATAAATTTAAATATCAATCGATATTTCGTTTTTATAGTACGCACTAAACGACGAATTAACATTATTTTAATCGCTATGTATTCATATTTAATCGATTTAATTCGTAAGGGTCATTGTTCTGATCTTAAATTTTTTTGTTATTTATAATACCTATAAATTATCATCGCTTAAAGATGTTTACTTTTATAATAATATTAATTAATTAAACAAAATGTTCTCTATTCGTGTCGATCGAACACAGTGGTGTGGCTATGAATAATAATATTCCAAGACGACGGTTATATAACATTATAGTAAATGGCAAAAAAAAAACATCAATACCTAATTTGCCAATGTTAAACTCCACTGATTACAATTGGCGACACCTTGAACGCGTATGTGATGTATTGTCCAGTAAGACAATTTAGTTATGAACGTCCGTGGGTTTTTAATCTACTTAAGTACAGAATACAACCTTAAAGGGTTCAATTAAGTGTAATCAGTTTAACGCATACAAGTACATATAAAATTGTAATATAAATATATATCAAACTGTAGCCGGTAGTTTAAAATCTAGTCCTGTATAGGTAATTATAGTGTGTTTCCGATAAATATTTTTGCTCTTACATATTTTATGTAGGCTGTAAATATAATATTTCTTACCACATAATGATAACTAATTTTCGTACAATATTGTAGTATCAAGTATGGTAGCTATCATCAAACATTTAAAAATATGTCATAATATATATAATTATTTTTCGTTCTATTGACAAAAAATATTTATTTCGTTTATTATATATTTACATGTGTTGCAAGAAATAACGAAATATTATAGTCTCTACATTATACTTTTGTTTGTATAATATAAAATAATTTTAACATATTCTATGATTAATAAATATGTTCTTACCGCTTAACAACAATTAACATTTTTAATTTTAATTTTTGAAATTTGACGATTTTATACAAATATGGTTTGCCATCAGATATAAAATAAATGGAATATTTTACTACTATTACTTTATGATAAATGAAAAATCGTCTGTAAGAACTAACATTTGCTTATTCAATATTTAAAATATTTCTTCCTGTGACTAAGTAAGATACTAAAATATTGACACATTCTATTGTTCTAAGCCTGGAAAAATTAATGATTTTATTTTTATATATTTTGTTGTATGTCTTCTTGAGACACCTATTTTAGTGTTGAGGGTGAATATATAAAACGGATTGAAACGTTCACATTAATGTGTATATAATATTAGGTACATAATATAGTTCGGTAATGATAGCCGGTAGGTATTATTAAATTATTGTTTTGATAATAATTAATAATATTTTAACTGATAAGTGATAACTAATAACTTTATTTATATATATATATATATATATATATATATTTCACAAAAGTATATTATAACAGTAATAATATGTTTTATATACATATATTGTAATTAATTAATAAATCAAAATATAAAATAATACGTACGAACATATATTATTATTGGACTTTTTAATATGTTTAATGTTAATTAAAGTGAATATTGTGCACTATAGTTTACGGCATAAATCGCAGTAGAAGAATTAAATAAACGAATGCAAATACGACAAAACACATTCTATCGATTAATTTAGCCAATTTTAATCTCCTGTTCAGATGGATGCGACTATGCGCGTTCATTTCATCGGATTCGCAAAGCGTATGACAATCGGTTGTCGACGTAGAATCCTGTACAAATGTGAAAAATTCAATTAAATACTTATATTATTATTATAATTATTTCATGGTATACGTTTGTTTCGGCTCCCAAGTACACCAGACATCTGGAATGGAGGAATTGCGTAACTTCCTGAGGCAGTGGTTTCTTCTTCGTAGACATGCATTTCACAGTCGTAGTTATAATCGTGGTTATGGCAGTTAATCCCAGACTATAAGTATAATAAACGACTGTGAAAAACAAAATGTATATATATAAAAAAAGCATTAGGAGTTAATAATATTTTTATAATAGCGATATTAACATTCCGACAGCCAACATCACTGAGTAGGTAACACTATATTACATACGTATTATAAATTTACCTTATAAATAAGTATTACATTAACTTGCTACTGCATTCAGCAGCAAATATTTATTAAGAGTTTGTAATTAATATTTCATTTAAAATGATCTATATATACTTATAAGTAAGACATACGTCTTAATTTCTATTCTCCTTTATCGAAACATTTAAATAATTGCACAGATATACCTATGACCTAATGTGTATGTAATTATATCATACAACGTCTCCTAAACACGTGTACTCTCCTTTTAGGAATCGATAAGTAGTTACTAAATACATAATAATATATCAACAATGTTAACATTTCATATACAGTTTTTAGGTATACATACCAATCAATGGAATACTGGAAGTCATAACTGGTACCTTCGAGTAAACGATGAAAATATTTAGAGCAACGAACAATGCGTTGAATAGGATTGAAAACAATTTACGATAATAATTGTCTGCGTACGGAAGCCAAAATGTAATTAAATTCAACGATGCACAACCTGCGGACATAAAACCTAATGTAGTTTATTCATTGGTCAAATACTATATTTTTGTAAAAAAAAATTTCGTTTTTCTTTGAAATTCTACCAATGTAGATACTGGAATAATCGTTTACATTCAATTAAATACTAATTGAATTTTTATTTTTAGTAGTATGTTAATTTTAAGGGCATACTGCTCACATATAATTGTATTTACATTTTTTTATTATGGAATACTTATTCTTTATTACTTTTGGATAAAAATAAGTGCAAAATATACAATTATTTGTATGCCCTAATTTTTAATCTTGACCGGTAAGATTCCATAAAAATTCATTAATATTTAATGACATAAATGTTGTTTTATCGTATCAAATATCCGAGTATTGATATAATGCCCATTGGATAATATTTCATTTGGTGCTAGCAAAAAATAAAAAATAATTAGGACGAACTAGTCACTAAACGAATTTTCAAATATTATGCTTGTATGCGAATCCATTTATTTTTCCGTGTATTTAAGCATAACACAATATTTTATATGAAAAAGTCATTTTATATAATAAACGAAATTGTTTTATTTTTTCCAGTGTGATTAGTTTTTCTATAAAGTTGACGAGAATATTTGATTTATCTTATAAAAAAAAGTTTTGTATTCGGCACATCGACTCTATATTATTGAACAATTTTCAAAAGTTCATTCGCCACCATTGATCGATTACTTTTATGTCAGTACGATCTACGTTTTAAATAACTTATATTGACGGAACGTAGATTATTAGAACTTAATATTAATAAAACACTTGCATAGTGCTGGAACGTAGATGATCGATAAATACTGATGAACATTTTGCCTTAAAGTGATGTTGTACTCGACATAGATAAAATGCAAGTCGGGACAACAGGGGTATTCATACTGAACTCTCTTCAAGGAAATGTTAGTTGTGCTCCATTCGGAATGACGGGACTCCAATACTTTCACCTACAACACAAATATTGCGGAAACGTGACCGCGAATAACACATATTTTTGGTCTTACATTATATTTGTATGTTGATATATTCACAGGTAAAAGTGTAGTCTGAACAAGATTGAAATTTAAGTTTCCTTTATTAGACATTTGTAAAAATTATGATTATTATTTATGACTATCGATTCTTAATTTTTTTCAAATTTAACAAAATAACAAAATAATTTTTTCAAACTCTGTTTAACTATATATGAACTAAATCAGTCTAAAAATACCGCATTATATAATATAATGTACTTAGGTATTCACTATAGCGTGTTTTATCAATACAGTATACACATACCTAAATTACGAAATTGACTTGATTTTATTTATTTTTATATACGTGTAATTTCTTAATAACAATATACGCATTTATTTGTTGTCATTTATTACCTACAAAATTAATACGTATGTATATATGTATATATATATATTTATTTAAATGAAGTTAAATTTTAACTTTGGTTAAGTAAATAAAAATATCAAATTATTCGCACGTATATACTAAAATATATAATTATATAAATAGAAAACACGGATCACATACTCCAATGTCATTTTTTTCATCTGTAGTCAAGTTCAACACGTTACCAGTGTACATAAATGACGAGAGAGTCAGGATTCCAGTCGGGCTGTTGTGAGGCCAGTTCGTTAAGTCCGTCTGACAGTTGATGCTATATTGCACTGGTTTTACCCAGTTCACCGACCCGTTATAATTTACCATTTTGTCAATGCGCTTCCTGTCTCCTTCTATATTAGCATCTAAACTGAAATTAAAAAATATAAAATACATTTTTTTTAAGTAATTAAACTTTTGATATATGTTTCGATCCTCATATGTATATTATGGATACTTGTTCGAAATAATGTCCGGCTGCCAAACCTGGTGACTGTCTACCATCATTTGTGTAATTTGATCGTACTCGTCTGGTTCCCAAGTTAATCGATAGTCATCCCAGTACTAAACAAAATATTGCGTATTTAATGTTATTTTTGAATTTAAGAGATAATTTTCATTTTCTGTGCCACTATTTGACCGTAATATTATCAGTTATACTATAATATATCAATTCCATTCAAATTTTTATAATCTTCCCAAACACAGTATACAGACGAATCAAACTTTTTATGATTTTTATTTTTCATGACGGATTAAGATAATTACATTTCACTTAATCAATATTTGTCTAGTAAATTAAAAACGTATGGCCGTTTTAGAAGTAAAATTTAGAAATGATCGTCTTCATTACCGATGGAAAAACTAAGGTAGAAAATGCCACTTGTTATTCTATTGAGGTCACACAATTTACTGACCTAGTATAATAATAGTATAATAAATCTAGTATAACAATATTCAATATATTGTGTTATAATTTTCGTGAGTTTAACGTAAATAGTTTTATATATATTTCAAACCGAAAGTATAGATAAAATAAAAATAAAAATAATTACGCATCGATGGAGTAAAAGTTTTGTATTATTATTATTATGAAATTATGTAATTCGTGCCTACAGTTCTTTAATTTTAGACTATTACCATTAACAAACTTTTATTTTTACAATGAAGATAAAAATTACACTATTTTAATCTTTTGTAATAGTTATATCAAACATAATTGCTGTATTTAGAATATTTTTAATATTACACTCACCGTTGAAACTACAGTATTCAGGACCATTTGAGATTTTTCATAATCCTATGTCAATAGATATCAAAATTTACAGTTTTACAGATATTGCGATATAATATATTATAAATGTATATTAATGAAAAAATTAAAATAAAAAAATATTAACAAATACAGTAAAATTAAATCTAACACGGAATAAAATAGGAATAAAAATAGCATTGTTAAATTTTGTGATAAATGTTGCAGAAAATATAGTATTAATGGCAAAGAATGAAAGGAATAAACAAGTGAATGAGTTTACTTACTTGGGAAGAAAAATTACGTTGCATGATAAAAGCACCAAAGAAATCAGTCAAAGAATCGGTCAAACAAAAATGGCTTTTTTTAACAAGAACAAACTAATCACATACATGAAAATAAATAGCATAGTGAAAGAATAATAATAATAACTTATGTCTGGCCCATTATGACTTATGGTTGGAAGATACGTGTATAAATGATGGAAAGAAAAATTATGAAGGAAGTGAAAATAAGCACAGTTGGAAGGAAATGATAATAATAGGTGTCGAAAGAATAATTTTTGGATACACAATATAATATCTGGAAGAATTGCAGGAAATCATCCTGGAAGGATGATTGCGGTCAAGATAATTATGCGATGATCTTGAAACTCCTCTTCAGTGGACAATTAAAGAAATATATGGGAACCGTCTTGTATAAAAATCTAAAGAAAATCGCAACTGAACGGTTGATATGGAGAAATGGAATAACGGTAAACCACTCTACGGGTTGAACACACAAAGATATATAATAATAATAGTATATATGTATAAATAAATAGTCATTCGATTTTAAGCGAGGATATTACTAATACTTACTAACTCGGCTGTTTCTATCACCAAATCCATCAACACTTTTAAGGAGCCATCTTGATTGCTAGGGATCACTACTTTGTCATAGTTTTTAAACAATTTTTTTTTCAAGGCGTATTCTACGGAATCATTGTTGTTTAATTTTGGCGTGTCTTGAAATAACAAAAATAATAAATTTAATGCAATGGATATAAGGTATTTATAGTAAATATTTCTCTACATTATCCTGATCTTAAAATTTTTTTGAGTTTTTTAATACCTATAATCGATTAGAAATGTTCACTTTTATTTTAAAATTCATTATTTATACGAAAAGTTTTTTACCTACACGTATTAATTGAACACAGCTGTGTGGCTATGAATATTAATATTCCAAAACGACGGTCGTATAACATTATAGGAAATACCAAAAAAACAACAACAATAATTTTCCAAAGTAAAAACTCCACTTATTACTATTGGTGACACTTTGTAAACGTGTGTGATGTACCTACTGGACAATTTTGTTATGAACGTCCGTGGTTATTTGGTCTATTGAAGTACAGGATACAACCTTAAAAGATTCAATTAAGTGTAATCAGCTCAACGTTTATATATATATATATATATATATAACAATCTCTATTTAATCTGTTAGTATAATCCACGTGTACAAAACTTTATAACGTATGACTATTCAAGAGCGTAAATATTCTTAATTTATATTTTATTATTACGATATTTTAATAATCCATCAATAATATTATTTGTATATATATATATATATATATACAACAATAATAAAAATAATAAATAAATGACTTAGACCATAGAAGACGAAGAATTTCGATTCGGAGCCATATTGCCTTTATATTTCAGACAAATATAAAAACAATAATACTCAAGAACAAATTTCGTACAATATATACTTTAAGGTTTAATATAATATATTTCGTACATGATATAAACAAAACAAAAATAATTGATGTAATTGACAGAGTGTATAGATGGTTGTTTGATGTCTAGTCCTGTAAAGTTAATTATAGTGTGTATTCGATAAATATTCTATCTCTTACATTTTTGTAGGCTGTTAATATATTATATTTATGTCTCATAGACCATGGTGATAACTTATTTTTGTAAAAGTCTGTGGAATATAGACTGTAGTGTCAAGCATTGTACCTTATATTTTATATTCGGCAGGATTTCCGGCCTAATCGTCGACGTCCTTGGTAATTTCGATGACTTGTTTATGGATGAGGTCGGCTTGTTCGTGATTAATCGATGGTGTGCAGATGAATTTGGGTTTCAAGTATTCAGTAAGACTCTTTGCTGGCGTTGTTGAAGTCTTTAGGTATTTTTCTTATTGCTTAATACCTGACGATGACTTTTTGTCGAAACCGGTAGGTAGTAAATAAACATATTTAACACAACTATTATATTTTTTTTTATTTTACATAATTCTCCTTGGCTTAATTGCATATTCACATATACATACACACATAATATATATACCTATATATATATCCTATTAATATACATACATATAGTTATAACTGTAATATAATCTGTATTTATAACATATTAATATATAATTATTGTGAAATATACAATACATACATATATTATTGTATACTATGTTGATCTTAAGTGAATAGTTCAGTCTACGGCATACATAGTAGTAAAAGAACTAAATATACAAATGTAAACACGACAAAACACATTCTATCGATTACTTTGGCCAATATTTGTCTATTGTTGAGATTTGCGTGAGTTTGCGTGTTCAAATTTCCGGATTCACAATTGGCCGTTGTCGTCAATTCCTGTACAAATGAGAAAACCCCAATTAAATTTTTATATAAAAATATAATAATAATAATAATAATAATATTTTTTTTTCGTATACGTTTGTCTTGATTCCTAAGTACACCAGATAACTGGATTGAAGGAATTGCATAATTTCGTTCGGCAGTGGTCTATTCAACGTAGACACGCATTTCACAGTCATAGTCATCACCGTAGTTATGGCAATTAGTCCCAAACTGTATGTGTAGTAAATGACTGAAAATAAATTATAAAAAAGGCCAAAAGCATTATAATTTAATAATATTTTTGTAACAGCGATTTATTCATGCCAATAATCAATATCACTGGTTGGTTATGTAGTAGTATTTTATAATGGTGATAAAAAGAACAACTTTGGATCACTGGCATTCAGCAGTACACACATAAATAAAATGCGCAATTATTATTTCTTTTAAGATTATCTAAATTATTTTTCATTTTTCTATAACGAATCATTAAAAATAAAATAGTTGTACGGGCATATTATACAATGTAAAATATAATATTATATTTTTAACATATACTATGTACTGCATAGAAAACTATAAATAGTTATTAAATAAATAATAATAAATGAACAATATCAAAATTAAAAATATTTTTTATGCATACGAACCGATCAATGGAATACTAGAAGTCATAATGGGCAACTTGGAGTAAACGATCATAATATTCACAGCAATAAATATTGCATTGAATAGGTTAGTCAACAATTTACAATAGTAATTGTCATTGTATGGGAGCCATAATGTGATTAAATTAAACAATGCACTACCTGTGAACATAATACCTAATATAGTTATTTTATATGTTAAATAAGAGTAAAATATTATAAGTTTGTAAAACTTCCTCTTATTTTTTTATCGAGCGTAAAGATTTTTATTGTTGAAGTTATCGCCTGCTATTATATAATAATATGACGCGTAATCTAATATTCCGAGATTATTACCTCGAATAGTCTTATTCAGTTTTTTTTTTGCCAACGAATTCAGTCGTTAATATTGTCAACACATAAATTAACACTTTAAATGCAATTTAGACAATAATGTCAACAGTCTGTATGTAACTTATCCTTACTGTAAAAATTATAGTTACTCTCTTTCTCACTGTCTCCAACCTATTTTTATTTGCTGATAAAACTGAATATATAATAAGATAAATTCGTTATATATTATATTGAAATCTTAGTGCTTAGTATATTTTGTCAGTATGATTAATTTTCATATCGATTCTACAGGCATATCCGATTTATTTATTAGATTAAAATGATTATAAAAAAAATCGTACAAAACTGCAGTAGGTAATCAATGTTGAACAATGTTTTAATGTTCATTTGACACTGAACCATTATAAACATGATGAATAAATGTTAAATGACGCATATTGATCGAAAATAGGTTATTATACGTTAATATTAATAAAAAGAAGAAACACTTGCATAGCGCTGGAACATAGATGATCGATAAGTAGGGATGGACATTTCGTCTTACAGTGAAGTGGTATTCGATGGTCACAAATGGGTCGGGACAACAGATGAATTTCTTCTCATGTCTCTCTGTAAATACGTCGGTTATCTCCCATTCAAAATATGTGTTTTTCACTTCCACCTAAAAGGCAAATATTGTAGAACTACGACAGCGATTAAAATATTTATGTAACTGTGCACAATATTTTTATACTGATATACGAGTAGAATATTGTAGTATATTGCTCATTAGTAAAAGTTTATTCTGGTCGAAATAGACCACGCTTCAAGTTATTATTAACGTTTTTTTTTATTTAAGACACGTAGAGAAAAACAGGTACTATTTATTATTATCGATAAGTTAACTGTTTTAATTAAATAAATAGAAAAAACCTTATGTCGAATTCCGGTTAATACATTTGAAATGAAACAGTCTAATATGACCACTTTAAACAATATAATATATGCCTAGGTTTACTATACAGTTATTTTATAACGAAAAAATAGTAACTAAAAGTTTTAAAAAGAAATGCGCAACTAAATTGCCATTTGTGAATCCATTTTAATCCTTAAAGGTTGTTAATAATAATATTTACGTTGGATGGTGGCATATGGTAACAGTATTGAATTCATGAATTTATATTTAAATCAGGGCTCGCAAACGTTATAATAACGTTTCGATTATAACGTTATAATTGCAAAATATCAATTGAAATGAATATCAAAAAACGTAACGGAAAACAATAAACACTAATTTTAAACTATCACAAATTAAAATATATCATAAAACGAAATAAGGTATTAACGTTATATATCAAAATATCGAAAACCGAAAAATAGAATTAACGTTATTTTAATATTTGTATCCAATTTACTACTGAAAATATAAACTTATGGTGTAGGTTTATTATAGTTCTATAATAAGGCTGGGTTCACACTGACGCGTAAAAATTATTCAAAGATACGTGTCTTAAAAGATGTCAGCTAGTCAGAAAAGTTTCTATTGGTAATTTAATCAACATTTTAAGAAAAATATTCTGCATCGGAATATAATATCAAAAATAAACCAAGGTTCTCACTGAAAAAATGTATAAAATCAAAAAATTAAGTATAAAAATTAGGACTTCTATAATCAATGAAGTTTAATGAAGTACATTACGTTTATGAGATTTGAAAACGTCCTATAGTCTATGGAATATGAATGGATTTATTTATTTGGAAAAAAAATCGATATTAAACCAAATAACGTTAAAATACCGATAAACGTAAAACGTAAATATTATATAACGATAAAACTTTCTTTAACGTTAAACACAAATAATCCATAACGCTAAAATATACCATAACGATAAACGCTAAAGGTAAATAACGATAAAAAACGTTAAAACGATAAACATTTTTTTTTTTTCAAATGAGAGCCCTGATTTAAATATAAATTTAGATATATATATATAAATATTTGTATTTTTTTTTAATAATGTTAACTTTAAGTTTGGTTAATTAAATAAAAATATCTAATTAACTGCCTAAATATACATTCGAACGTATAATTATATAAATATAAAATAAAAACCGCATACTCCATTGAGATATATAGTCATGTTCATCTTGTTAGCACTGTACATCCACGACCCGAGAGACAGTACTGCGTTCGATTGGTCGTACGGCCAATGTCTTATATCCGTCTGACAGTGGACGATAAACTTCACTGCTGGTACCAAGTGGGTCACAGAACCGTCTTTGGACACCAAAATATTGATGTTAGTAGGGTTGTTATTCGTGTTGGGGACAACACTGAAATTTTACCATAAAAGAAAGTTAAAAAAAATAAACGAATTTTAGAAATGTTTTTCGCTTCCTATGGTTTTTTTTTTATAAATACTTGTTGAATGCAATAATGTCCGGATGCCAAATCTCGTGATTGTCAACTGTGATGTAATTAACTTGTTCGTACTCGTCTGGTTTCCAAGTTAATCGATGATCAACCCACTTCTAAAGTAATGCTTAATTTTAAATGTGTACATGAATGTAAAAAATTTATTTATATTTCCATGCCATTTTTAAGTATCATAATAATTTCGTCTATATAAGGTAATATGTAAATTCAATTCAAATTTTTATTATCTTGCCATACGCAGCAGTCAAACGAATAAATATGCTCTATTATCGTCCCGGATAAGTGGTTATATTTTACCTAAACAATATATGGTAAACTTCAAACGTACAGCCATTTTTTTTAATGTTATATGTAATGAAATTAATTAAATTTGTCTACGTCAACGTCGGTAGACAAATACGAAGACAGTAAAGTCAATTAATTTTTTTTATTGAGATCATACAATTATACCTACTGCATTAGCATAGTCGAAAAATAGTATATGATGTAATAATTTTTGTGGACCTTATGTATATATTTTTCTATAAAAAAAAAATATTAAAAATGTACTTGAAAAAATATGTACAAAATAAACGAAAATAAATGCGTTGACACATTTCTAAAAAAAACGATATTAATATATTTTGAAATACAAATCACTTACCGTATTGATTGCAGTAATTAAAATTATTTGAGATTTTTCATAATCCTATATTAATATATTTAAATGCACAAGTATTATGATTAGTTAATGAATAGTCATTCAATTTTACGTAATGTAATTTTTAATACTTACCACCTCAGTCCTTTCTATGAACAATCTTAAGTCCACATTTAAATTGTTATCTTCTATGGTGGGTATCAATATTTTGTCATAGTTTTTTAAAATATTTTTTCTCAAGACAGTTTCTACCGTCGTGTTCTTGTTTATTTTTACTTAAAATAATAAAAAAAATATAATACATTTTATACAATAAGTATAAAGTAAACGTTATGTATATTAAATAATTGTATACATTAGTTATATGCTTATATAGAATATAGTTTAAATAGATATAGCCTATTAGCAGTGGCGGATTATGCATTTTTTCACCCCGGGGCATTTTTTTGGCGCCCCCTCTCCATAAAAGTCAGCTCATTGGTTTATTAGACGCCCTTTTAAACCTGGTGCCCTGGGGCAAGCTGCCCCAGGTTGCCCCGTGTGTAGATCCGCCACTGCCTATTAGTATATATAATATGTAAAGTGGTGTTTTTTTTTATTTAATTATTATTAACTTTTATACAAAATGTTTCTTACCTGTATTAATCGAACACAACTGTGTGGCTATATACAATAATGTTCCAAGACGACGAATATATAACATTATTGAAAATCATAAAAAAAGAACACCATTAATTTGCTAATGTTTAATATCACTGATTACTACTACTGGCGATACCTTGTGTGCGTAAGTTGGACAATTTAGTTATGCACGTCCGTGGTTATTTGGTCTACTTAAGTACAGGATACAACCTTAAAGGTCCAATTAAGTGCAATCAGTTTAACGTACACACACACACACACACACACACACACACACACACATATATATTATATATATATACAACAACAATAACAACAACAACAACAATAATAATAATAATAATAATAATAATAATAATAATAATAATAATAATAATAATAATAATAATAATAATAATAATAATAATAATAATAATAATAATAATAATAATAATAATAATAATAATAATAATAATAATAATAATAATAATAATAATAATAATAATAATAATAATAATAATAATAATAATAATAATAATAATAATAATAATAATAATATTTAATAACATGCGAAATAATAATTTTTAAACGGCCACTACAAAAAGACAAATGATTAAATTATAATTATAATTAACCAACAATTTTGTGAGATTCAGATACAGCAAAAAACGTTCAACAAAGATACTTCATCGGTGTAAAAGTAAAATAATAAAAGAAAAAAATTAAAATTATGGCATTTGTTATTTTTATTTAGTTAATAATAATTTGTGTAGTCAAATTGAGTCAGTACAATAATAAACATCACTATTATCTGCGTTACATTAAAATTAGGATTTCTTAATTTCGAAGGTATAAACTGGTTGAAAAAAAAATAATTTGACTAAATTTTAACAAAATTTTCAATAATTTAGCTAAGTAGATATTCCAGATTGTTTTATTTTGAAGTATAAAGTACAGTTATATAAACAACCTATGTACAATAATAATATTTTAATTTACTATCTGTATATAAAATATTTTTGACAAAAATCATAATAGGTAACTATGGTAGAAAAAATTAATGTTCTTGTGACTGATAGTAATAACTAATGAACTTGTATATATATATATAGTTATAATTGTAATAGTACCTACGTATAAATATTATATTTATAATATTTATATATTATATAACATTCCTTCTGGTCGAAAATCTGTACACAGTATAGAAAAAAAATATATCATTGTAAAAACAATAGATCCATCGCTTCGCTTAGAATCTAAAATCCGTATCATATTTTATTACATTAAGCAATTTCTATGTATTATTAAATATCATGTATATATCGTACCTGCCTATAAATTATTATTATCTTCTAAATTTTGCTTAGCAATTTGTTTCTACAATTATATAAATTATACCTATATAAACATAATAAAAACATTTTCATTTGACTACTTGTATATAAAACATTAATGACATAAATCACAATAAGTAATAAATTATAGTATAGATAGAAGTAATTAATGTTCTTTTGACTGATAGTAAAAACGAATGAACTTTATATATATAGTTATAACTGTAATACAGTACGTACAAATATTAAAATGTAATATTATATATTTAATGTTAATTAAAGTGAATATTGCAGTCTACGGCATAAATCGCAGTAGAAGAACTGAATATACAAACCCAAACAAGATAAAACACATTGTATCGATTATTTTAGCCAATTTGTGTCTGTCATTGAGATGGGCTCGATTTTGTGCTTTCAATTCATCGGATTCGTAATTAACTGTCGTTGTCATACCCTGTATAAATGCGAAAAACTCAATACAATTTTTATATCGTGTAGGTATAATAATAATATTTCTTTGTATACGTTTGTCTTGATTCCTAAGTATATAATGTATCTGGACTGAAGGAATTGCGCAAGTTTGTGTGGCAGTGGTCTATTCGATGTAGACATACCTTTCACAGTCATGGTTATCACTGTGGTTATGATAATCAGTCCCAAACTATAAGTATAGTAAACGACTGTGGAAAAAAATTTAAAAAAATCAAAAACATTAAGAGTTAATAATACTTTTATACTAGCCATATTATCATGCCAAGAATTGGTACGTTATATAGCAGTACGTATTATATAGGTCTCTTATAGTGGTGATAAATAGAACAACTTTGGATAATTGTCATACAGAGTTATATAGCTAAATAAGATCGTAATTAGTATTTGTTTCAAAATTAACTAAATTTTTTTTCGTTTTTCTTTACGTATCATTTTAATAATTGTCCAGGTTTACAAATGTGTTATATTATTTCAGAAACTTGTACACTGCATAGAGAACGATAAAAAGTTATTATATAAATAATAATAAATTAGCAACCTAAAAATTATAAATATATTTTTGGTATGTACACTTACCGATAAACGGAATACTGGAAGTCATAATGGGCAACTTAGAGTACACGATCATAATATTCACAGCAACAAACATCGCGTTGATTAGACTTGCCAACATTTTACAATAATAATTGTCATTGTATGGAAGCCAAAATGTAATTAAATTAAACAATGCACTACCTGTGGGCAATAAAACCTTTCAGTTTTCATTGATAATCTAGCGTAATAATTTTTACTGTTGAACGTATAGTTTGCTATTATTCAATAAGCTCGAAATAGTCTATTTACTTTCTTTTGCTATCGCATTCTATATTAATATTTTCAATACAGAAGTTTACACTTTAAATGCAATTTAGTCGATAATACTAACTTTCTGTATGTGACTTATCCTTGTAGCAAGAACAATGCAAATCTAATTTATCTTTATTTGCTGATAAAATTATATCGATAATAAGGTAAATTCATTATATATTATATTGGAACCGCAATGCTTATTTCTTTCCGATAGGTTTAATATTCATGTCGAATATTTGAATTATTTGTTAAATTATAATAATTATAAAAAACTCATACAAGAGACCCAACAACTCTAAACATACCTATAATGTTAAACCATGTTTTAATGTTCATTTGGAACTGACGGAATACTAATAAGGTAATATTAAATTACGTACCCTTAAATTATGTATATTGATTTAAAATAGATAATTAAGAGTTAATATAATTAAAGTGAAAAAACACTTGCATAGCGCTGGAACGTATATGATCGAAAGATAGGGATGGACTTTTCGTCTTATATTGATCCTGCAGCTGACGGAGGTATATTGGTAGGGACAACAGTCGTATTTCCATATGGTTGTCTTCCAGGACACTTGGTCTATATCCCATTCGGAATGAGTGTTTAACACTCCCATCTAAAAAAAAACAAATATTGCAGAACCCACGATCACGATCAATATGTGCACTTGGTCCTACTCCATATTTATATTGATATACGTAATACGAGTTATATATATTGCTATAATATATAATTCATTGGTAATAGTACAATCTGCTCGGAATAGACTATGCTTCAATATATGAGTAACTGTTTTTTTATTTGAGACATATAGAATTAATTATTCTCACTATTTTTATCGACATATTAATTTTTTAAATTAAATAAATAACAAAAAAACATTTTCCAAAATTCTGATATACTTTATACATGAACTGTTTCAATAAAACTGTATAATATACCTAGGTTTACTCTATACAGTATTGTGTATATTTTTGTCTAGGATGTATACATATTGAACAAATGTGAAATAAGAAATTTAAGTGGTAAGTGTCACAAAACATACTTGGTCTTATAGGTGAGAAAAGTTCACCATACAAATCGCTAATTTGGACAACACCAGGTACCTAACAGCAGATATTAACAAATACAAATTACACCCATAATAATGCAAATATAAGTTGAATAGCTGAACTGTTTACGGTCGAAGATGAGTAATTCAGCTAGTAGTCAATAAAATCATGAATTGTTAACAGTGAATATTAAAGTAATCAAATGTCGCCAGACAAAACTATGAAGTTAGGTTAAAAATAATTTAAACTAGTCAGTAAAATTAATTAATTAGTTAGGTTAAAAGGTAAATAAGAAAATTAAATTTTTAATTTAACTTGAATTTTTTGACTAATTAATGACTACCTCTGTATATATTATATATGTATATTTCTTTGAAAGGAAGGTTAATTTCGTTTAGTAGTTGTTTGTGTATATACAAGTATTCTTATTAATGGCCTATACGTACATATTCATATATATTTATATAAAAAGAAAATGAGAATTACATACTTCATTATTATTTGCATTTGTAGTCAAGTTCAGCTCGTTAATACTGTACACCCACGACCCTAAACTCAGGAGTGCGGTCGATTTGTCATAAGGCCAATTCCTTATATCCGTCCGACAGTGGGTGATAAATCGTAATGCTGGTTCAAACCAGGACACCGAGCCGTTTTTTTCCACGGCAATAATGACATTCGTTGGGTTGTCTTTCGTATTGATGCCAACACTGAAATAAAAAAATTTTAAAGTTAAAAAAAAAACAAATTTTAGAAATGTTTTTCGATCCGTATGAGTATTATAGGTACTTGATGTATGCCATTATGTCTGGATACCATATCTCGTTAAGGTCAACTGTTATGTGTTCGACTTGTTCGTACTCGTCCGGTTTCCAAGTTAATCGATGATCAACCCATTTCTAAAGAATCGATCAGGTATTTAAAATTTATACACGAATAAAAAAAATTATTTATATTTCTATGCTATTATTTTTATTATCATAATAATTTCATCTATTATATAACGTAATAAATTCAATTCAAATTTTGAATTATGATCTTATCATAAGCAATAGTTAACGAATCAAAATATTTTATTATCATACCGGGTAAATATTTATGTTTCGTATATTTTATATTAAGTATATTTTATATATGTTTATTCCTAAACAATATTAGGTAAACTTTAAATATGTGGGTATTTCAAAATAAACAATATAATTTCAAAAGAAAAAAATTATATTAAAATTAATTAAAATAATGATTATTATTTTCATTAACGCTCGACAAAGACTAAACAGTAAGAACCACTGATTACGCTATTAAGGCCATAGAAAATATTTATTTAGTTTAGTAGACAAATATAATATTGTGTTATAATTTTCTTAGAGCTTACGTAAATAGTTTTCTATTCAAACCGAAAATAATATGTAAAATATAAATATAAACGATTACACATTTCTGGAGTAAAAGTTATGTATTTATATTATTATGATTGTGAAATCATAGAATTAGTTCTACTGGTTCATCATATTTGTGAATATTAACATTTACAAATTTTTATTATTACAACGATGGTAACGTCTTGACTATTCAATATATTCTTTTTGTGTAATAATTATTTTAATCTTTTAAAAGAGTGACATTGAACATAACTGCTAGGTATATATAGGTTATTTTAAATAAAAATAAACACTTACCATAATTAAATCAGTACTCAGGATAATTTGAGATTTTTTATAATCCTATATTAAGATATTTAAATGTACAGACATACAGCTATTATGATTAGTTATATAATTAGTCATTCGATTTTATGCTATGACATTTTTAATACTTACCACCTGCACACTTGTTATGAGCAAATCAAAGACCACATGTACATTGTTATTTCCAGTGGTGGGAATCAATACTTTGTCATAGTTTTTAAAAATGTTTTTTCTTAAGGCAGTTTCTGTCCACGTTTTGTTGTTTATCTTGACTTTAAATTATAAAAAAAAATTTTTACACAATAGGTATAAGGTAGGTATTTTCAGTCAATAATTTTTTAGATTCATTTTTCTACGAAAAAATTATTAATTATGTAACTGTTAGAAATATGAATTGTAACCTTATTTTATTTCAAATTTAATCAACATGACTTAATTTTTATTTTAATGAAACGGTTTATAAACTGTTTAACGGTTAGCAGGTACTTGATAAAAACATGTTTGAAATATAATAATGTGATTTATAGCAATTATATTTTTAAAAATAAAGAAAATTTAAATATTAATACTTATATCAATATAGCAGTAATCACAAAATGATGATCCTACTTTTATTTTAAGTAGGTACTATATGTATTTACTAAATTGATAATACATATTTTCGGTTACTATCCCGATTTACATTTTTATGAAGTGTATAATAGTATAATAAACATAGATATGTTCAATTTAATTACGATATATTTACGTATAAATGTATAATATTTATTACTTACCTACATACGAAAAATTTCTTACCTGTATTGGTTAAATATAGTTGTGTGGCTATTAATAGTAATATTCCAAGATGACGAGTGTAAAACATTATTTAAAATGACGAAAAACACCAATAATTTTTTACAGTTAAAACTCTTCTAAATTAAAATTGGCGACACTTTGTGTGCGTGTGTGATATACTGGACAAGCGAGTTATGCACGTCCATGGTTATTTGGTCCACTTAAGTATATTATACAACCTTAAAGGATTCAATTAAGTCTAATCAGTTAAACGAAATATATATTGTATATATACATACCTACATATGATATATATATATATATATATATATATATTTAAAATAATAAATAAATACGTAAATAAACAAATAAATAAATGACGGAGACATTCAGATTCAAATCTCAGAATATCGTCCTTGGAGATCATATAAACAATAGTCTGTAAGACTGTATACTACACGTGATTATATGGATGTCACTGGTGCTAAATATATTTAAAAAAAACTAATAATTCTAACATTTGAACTGTACTGTCATATTTATTGTATATTTATATATTGGCTATATAGGATAATACTATAAAATATCAACATAATAATCATCACTAATTCCTAACGGCAACACCTTGTTTGGACAGCTACGTCTCTCTTTCAGATGCCATCCGTTTCATTTGTTCATTGGAATTCATATCTATTCTTTGATAAACATTTTTGAACTATCATTGTCTTAGCCGGCCTTCAGCTCTCTTTCCTAAAATTTTACTTTCAAAAATGTTTTTCATGAGAATACTATGCATCATTACATGTTTTATTAACTTGATCTTTCTCTTCATTATAATGTCCAGTAGCTCCCACATAATTCGTTTTACTTATAAGCATTTGGTTTATGAGACATTGTTTTAGCTAGTTTAAATTTAAATTCATTTCTTTTTCTGATACTGAAAGTATAAATGTATCATCAGAAAACATAATACTATGTATATGTTCCTCTTCCTCATTTAATACTATTTCAGATGTTTATTCTTTCGTTTCATTTATTTTAAATTCGAGGAATAGGTTAAAAAATAAGGAGATAGAGAAAAGAATTGTCTCACGCCTTTCCTAATTCTAGCTTCTTTTATGTTTCCATTGATATCGATAATAGGGCTTTGGTCTTTGTACAAGTTCAAGATCATTCTTCTGTCTCTCATCAACGTTCTTCTGTCATAATATTTCAAACAATAGTTTCCAATTTATATTATCGAAAGCTTTCTCCAAGCAGTGGTGCATCTAGAGTTCATCCCGTCGCAGACAATATAAGTTTATAAAAACTGAATTATTTGTTAAATACGAAATGCGTATAAAAGTACTTATAACTTACATGTATTTATTAAATTTGAACGTAGACATATTTTATAAAAAAAATTTTTCTTAAATTCTTTTAATAAGTATGATTTTGCACTACATGGGTAATTAGTCGGTCTAAATCTGGAAACAACTCAGTAAAAGTGTAATTGTTTAAAATCGCGAAAAAATAAAAAGGTAACGAGCCGCGGGGTGTTGTGGATATCGCTTAAGTGAATTACTTGGATAAAGATTTTAGAGTTTTGTTTTTATTTTAAATTTGAAAGCAATGATAAGTCATTGCATTTGATAAACGATTCTGAGTGGAGCTTACTTTTCTCATAAATGTAGTCTAAAGTTACATATTTGGTGAACATTTCAGGTTTCTATGAATATTAGTTTCAAAATTACGAAGAAATAAACAACAATCGATTAAAAGGAAATTGCATTTTTAGCGTTTTTGAGTTATATTTTTAAGTGCTTTTGAGAAAATCGAAAAATGACCTCTCTAAAATACCAACTAGATGCGAATTGCTACCGGAAACAAACTGTGACCGAAGAGATCGGAGCACTCCTTCTGGTCGAAAATCTGTACACAGGAAAGAAAAAAAAATATCATTGTAAAAACAATAGATCCATCGCTCCGCTCAGAATCTAAAATCCCTATCATATTTTATTACATTAAGCAATTTCTATGTATTATTAAATATTATGTATGTATTGTACCTACCTATATATTATTATCTTTTAAATTTTGCTTAGCAATTTGTTTCTACAATTATATAAATTATACCTATATAAACATAATAATAACGTTTTCATTTGACTACGAGTATGTGTATACAAAACATTAATGACATAAATCACAATAGGTAATAAATTATAGTATAGATAGAAATAATTAATGTTCTTTTGACTGATAGTAACAACGAATGAACTTTATATATATATATATATATATATTTATAACTGTAATACAGTACGTACAAATATTAAATTGTAATATTATATATTTAATGTTAATTAAAGTGAATATTGCAGTCTACGGAATAAATCGCAGTAGAAGAATTAAATATACAAACGCAAACAAGACAAAACACATTAAATCGATTACTTTAGCCAATTTTTGTCTGTTATTGAGATGGGTTCGATTTTGCGCATTAAATTCATTGGATTCGCAAATTGTTATCGTCGTCATATCCTGTATAAATGTGAAAAATTCAATACAATTTTTATATCATATAGGTAGTATTATTATTTCTTTATATACGTTTGTCTTGATTCCTAAGTACACCAAATATCTGGATTGAAGGAATTGCGTAAGGTTGTGTGGCAGTGGTCCATTCGATGTAGACATGCATTTTACAGGCATAGTTATCACTGTGGTTATGACAATCAGTCCCAAACTGTAAGTATAGTAAATGACTGTGAAAAAAAAATCAAAAGCATTAGGAGTAAGTAATATTTTTATAATAGCCATATTATCATTCCAAGAATCAATATCACCGGAAGGTTATACAGTAGTACGTATTTTGTAAGTATTTTATAATGGTGATAAATAAGACAACTTTGGATAATTTGCATCCAGAGTTATATATCTAAATAAGATCGTAATTAGTATTTGTTTTAAAATTAACAAAACTTTTTTTTGGCTTTTTCTTTAATGTACCATTTTAATAATTGTCCAGGTCTACTTATTTATTATATTATACAATGTTTCAGAAACTTATATACTGCATAGAGAACGTTAAAAAGTTATTATATAAATAATAATAAATCAGCAACATTAAAATTATAAATATATTTTAGGTATACTTACCGATAAACGGAATACTGGAAGTCATAATGGGCAACTTAGAGTACACGATCATAATATTCACAGCAACAAACATCGCGTTGAATAGGTGTGCGAACAATTTACAATGATAATTGTCATTGTATGGGAGCCAAAAGGTAATTAAATTAAACAATGCACTACCTGTGGACAGTAAAACTTCTTTTCAGTTTTCATTGATGATCTAGCCTAATGGTTTTACTGGTGAACTTATAGCCTGCTATTATACAGTAAGCTCGGAATAGTCTTAATTACTTTCTTTTGCTATCGCATTCTATATTAATATTTTCAACACAGAAATTTACAATTTAATTGTAATTTAGACAATGAAGCTAACATTTTATATGTAACTTATCCATATTGCAAGAATAATGCAAATCTAATTTATCTTTTTTTGCTGATAAAATTACATGGTTATAGGATAAATTCGTTAGGTATATATTATATTGGAACCTCAATGCTTAGTTCCTTCCGATACTTTTAATATCCATATTGAATATTTGAATTATTTGTTAAATTATAATAATTATAAAAAAACTCATAAAAGAGACCCAACAACTCTAAAGATACATATAATGTCGAACCATGTTTTAATGTTCATTTGGAACGGACGGAATACTAATAAGTAATAAAATGATATTAAATTACATACCCTTAATTTACGTATATTGATTTAAAATAGATAATTAAAAATTAATATAAATAAAGTGAATAAACACTTGCATAGCGCTGGAACGTAGATGATCGAAAGATAGGGATGGACTTTTCGCTTTATACTGATCACGCAGCTGATTTCGATAATTTGGTAGTGTTCATATTTCCATAAGGTTCTGTTCCATGGTACTTTTGTTATTTCCCATTCGGAATGCGTGTTTTCCACTTCCACCTAAAAAACAAATATTGCAGAACCACGATCGCGATTGAAATATTCACTTGGTCTTACTCCATATTTATATATTGATATAAGAGTAATATATTTTACTGTAATGTATTATAAGCAGCATTCGGCCATATAAACAAAAATAAAGTGTGAAACGTAACGACCCTGATGGGAGTACCCGAAAAGCTTATTAAAATGATCAAAGTGTGCGTACAAGTATTTAAATGAAGGTGAATTATGGAAGAATTTACTCAAAAGAGTTTTAAGTATTGACAGGTCTCAGAAAAATTGGCGCTTTGTCGCCGGCTTTGTTTAGCATACGTACGTATGCTGACGATATAGTAATAACTCCAGGAAATGAGGAAAGTCTAAAAAAAGTTAAAAAAGAGCTGGTAAGGATAGCGAAAGAAATTAGTTTTAACATAAAAGAAGATAAAACAAAATACCTTATCTATCCACACATCTGTACAGGACAAAAAAATCTAGATGTAGATGGGTATACATTTGAACATAGGCGGAACTGTGTCTCTGAACTAGGAGGGGGGGGGCTAATTTTTATCAAAACATTTTTTTTTTTACACAAAAATATTTTTTTTAAATTTTATTGAAGTTTTGTAGAAAATACCGTACATTTTTAATATAGTCAGTTTGCCTTTTTTTGGGGGGCTAAACTAGTGACTGTAGGGGCTAAGCCCCCTGCCCCCTAATTACACCTATGCATTTGAAAGAGTAGAGTATTTCAAATACCGTTGAGTGTGGGTGAACGAAAACGTAAAACACTACTAGGAGAAAATTAAGAATGATAATTGCAAATAAATTCTACTTTGGAATATTAACATTGTTCAAATCAAAATTACTTTCAAGAAGATCGAAGATAACATTGTATAAAGTTCTGGTTAGATCTATACACATATGAGATCTGGGAAAATACAAAAACAGATGGAACTAATTCGGTGTTTTTGAAATGAAAATACTAAGAAAAATTTTTGGTCCGAAAAGGAACGAAGACGTTCAATTTAAAATTAGAACAAATGAAGAATAAAGAAGTTTATACGGAGAAACCAGTATTATAAGGGTAATGGAATGCACTAGAATAAGATGGGCCGGACATGTATGGAGATCTGAGGGGATACTGGGTAACAAAACGAAATGGGTACCGGACTTAAAACGACTCAGAAGACGATACAGACAACGGTGGTCAGATAGAATAAAAGAAGATCTCAGGATGATTGGGGTAGAGGACGAAGAAGAAATATCAATGGACACGGGGTAGTGAAGGAATGTTGTTTCTGCGGCGATGGACTTTAATGGTCTTTAATATGACAAAAAAAAAATATATATAAACATAAACATCTCGTCATAAAGCCAGTACCACACGACTCGTGTACTCGGCGAATAATCGGAAATCGTTACGTTAAGAGCCGTATGGGAGGTATTTAATCGTACGACGACCATTTTTACTCTCTGAGTTCATCGTGGTTTCCCGTCGTTGTCGGGTATCTATAACAGGACTCTTGTTGATAAGAAACTTTATCTTACATTTTTTCTCAAAATACATTATTTGGTAATAGTCGCACGTTATAAAGTATACGAATAATAATCGGCGACCACACGAGTCGTGTAGGAGCAACTAGTCGTTAGAAAAAAAAGGAGCGAAACGAAAAACCACGGAGTCGGTGGCCGCGATTTATTTTTTTATATAATTATATTAAGAATTAAGTACTAAATTATAATTATTTCAATGATAAGTACTATCATTGACTAAATACCTATTTAATCAATTGTATTACTATATTAATATTTTAATATTAAAATTGAGAGAATTATTTTAGAATATTTTTACTATAGTAAACTTGCGCACGTCTACCCATTTTCTGGTAGCAAATTTATCAGGTCATTTTTCAACTTCTTCAATAAGTGTAAAAGAAAAAACAAATGAGAGAGCAAAATAACTGGTTATTTCTTTGTAAATTTTAACAACTTTCTACTTTTCATTGTATATTCTACTGTTGTATATACTATGTATATATACCATATACGTTATGATTTTTTTGACCATCATAATAGTCATAGTTGTAATTTATATGTAGGTGTATGTACTACACCTACACACTTACACCACGTTTCGTCCAGTTACTCTATCAAAACAAATTATTTATCATTCCATTCAATGTAATGTTATTTTCCGCAGTTATTATGTGAATTAATTAAATTGTGATAATTTTATAAGGTACAAATGTATCATAGCTAAATATCTAAATATCTAAACGATATTTAGCCATGCAACTGTATAAGTACATATCATAATCCAAACATTTCAATAAATCCCATGTGATGTAAAATAATTATCTTTTTTTTATATAGATAATTATGAATTTTTTTTTATCTGTTATCTAGATAAAAAACTTAGTATTATCTAAATAAATTTTCACTTAATTATCCGTTAAATTACCTAGATAAATTTTAAGTTATTTTTGCACAACACTGTATATATAGGTATATATATAATATATATATATATATATATAAGACAATGAAAATGACATACTTCATTGTGATCTGAAGTCAGGTTCAACTCGATATCAGTATGCATCAACGACCCGAAAGTCAGGACTGCAGTCGATTTGTCATAAGGCCAATTACTTATATCGGTCTGGCAGAGGACGATAATTTGAACTGCTGGTTCAAACCAGGTCACCGAGCCGTTTTTGAACACCGAAATAATGACGCTCGTCGGGTCGTCATTCTTGTTGCGGCCAACGCTGAAATTAAAAAATTAAAAAAAAAAAGAAAGCCAAATTTTGGAAACGCTTTTTCGATCCGTATGGGTGCATTATAGGTACCTGACGGCTGCCATAATGTCCGGATACCAAATCTCGTGAAGGTCAACTGTTATGTAATCGACTTTTTCGTACTCTTCTGGTTTCCAAGTTAATCGATGATCAACCCAGTTCTAAAGAAATTATTATAGGTATTTAAAATTTAAATTCATGTATATAAGAAATTAATTTATATTCCCATGCTATTTTTTTCGTTATCATAATAATTTCATATACGTATTATAATATAATATATGTATAAATTCAATTCAAATTTTATGATTTATGATTTGTAGTATTGTGTTATAATTTTCTTGGGTTTTATGTAAATAGTTTTCTATTTTAAACAGAAAAATATGTAAAATATAAATATTAATGTTTACTCATTTCTGGTGTAAAAGTTACGTATTTATATTTGTATTATTAGGAAATTATATAATTAGTACCTCCTGTTCATTATATTTATGAATATTAAAATTAACAAACTTTTATTTTTACAACGACGATAACGTCTATATTATTTAATATGTCTTTTTTTTATTGATTCACAAGTATTTTAATATTAGATTATCGACATTGAACATGACTGCTGTATATAGAATATTTTAAATAAAAAAAAAATTCACTTACCATTTTGACAATAGTACTCAGGATCATTTGAGATTTTTCATAATCCTATATTAAGATATTTAAATGTATATTCATGCAGCTATTATGATTAGTCATTCGATTTTATGCGAAGACATTTTTAATACTTACAACTTGTGCACTTTGTATGAACAATCCAAAGATCACATTTATATTGGTATCTCCAGTGGTGGGAATCAGTAATTTGTCATAATTTTCAAAAATGTTTTTTCTTAAGGCAGTCTCTGCCGACGTTTTATTGTTTATCTTGACTTAAAATTATAAGAAAAAAATTTTTTTCACAATTAGTTTGAGGTAGGTATTTGCATTCAATAATTTTTTAGATTAATTTCTCTACTAACAAATAATTAATTATGTGACTGTCAGAAATATGAATTGTAACTTATTTTTATTTCAAATTTTATCAACACAATTGAATTTTTATTCTAATAAAACATGTTATAAACGGTTTAACAGTTAGTAAGAATTTAATATAAATATGTTTGAAATAATATATTGACATGCTTCATAAGAAGTATATTTTTGTCAATAAAAAAAATTTAAATATTAATTCTTAATATAATAATAAACACAAAAGATGATTCAATTTTAATTGTTCTCTTACTTTTAATTCTTTAGTTTTATTAGTTTTAATAGTTAAATCATCAATATTGTTTTATTCTTTTCATACCATTGATTTAATAATATATTATTATTTTATATCATAAAATCAATGTTTTGATATGCCGGAGCCATGTGTAGATAAAAAAATGATGAAATTTATGATATAATTCCTTAGAGAATTCAATTTTATTATAATATTTATAAGTAGCTAATTACATTTAGTTTCGTTTATAATAAATTCACAGGAAACCTATGTAAACTGACTATTATGCATTATGATTTCAATCATCCTTTTACACCAAAAAAATGCCTTATCAACTTTATTTTTTTTAGACGAGCATATAAGTACCTTTAAATAAATATAATTATAATGATAATTATATTGTTATTATATATGATATCATTCTTTAAAATAAATAAAATTTTAATACAATCATAAAATACATAAAAAATTAAAGAAAAATTATAAAACCTAAACAATTAAATAATGTATTTAATTATTATAATATGAAATATCAAAATGTATTATCAGAAAAATTCGCTCAGGTATTAAATATTACGAATAATATTAAGTCGCATTACGTAGTAATAATAACATAATTAAATAAATAAATTATAAAATAAAACAATTTCGATATAATAATTTTAACAAATTTAATTGTACTGGGGTTTACAAACATAAATGTAGTTTTAATACATTCTATATTTATGAAACGAGTAGAAATTTTAAATATACAACATCATATTTATAGAGATTCAGCTTTGGAAGAATTCAAGAATTATACATACGCAAAAGAAATTAAACATGATAAATTCAAAAATATTTTTTACTAATATATATATATTTATATATTTATTTGTTTATAAATACACAATTTTATTATTTATAATATTTATTGTTAATCTGTATAAGAAATGTTTCTTACCCGTATTAATCGAATACACTTTTGTGGCTATGAATAATATTATTCCAAGACTTCGAGAGTGCATCATTATGGAAAATGACAGAAAAAAATAGAACACCTATATTTTGTCAAAGTTAAAACTTCACTGATTACAATTCGCGACACCTCTGTGCGTGTGTGATATACTGGACCATTCAGTAATACACTTTCGTGTTTATATGGTCCACTTAAGTACAGGATATAACCTTAAAGGATTCAATTAAATGTAATTAGTTAAACTAAACGTATTACGTATATATATATATATATATATATATATATATATATATATATATATATATATATATATATGTACACTTAAAATAATAATAATAATAATAATACTCAATTTTAAAATATTTCATACAATTAATAGTTGTAGGTTGATATATATGTGTACAGTGATCCATTGATTTTTACTTAGCTTTTGATTTTGGTTTGATAATTTGGAATAAAAAGGAACAATAAGCAGGAATAAAAAAAAATGTGGTCACCCTAGGTTATCTTCAACGTAAAAAGTTAAAAAATACATACAATAATGTATGCATTTATGAATATATATGTATATATAATATATAACAGTTATGAATTACATATTAATTATGTATATAGCTAAGTATGCGTAATATGTAGTACGTTGCTGCGTGTATTATCGTTATAATAATTGTTAAGTTTACTGTGATAATTATTCATATATTTATTTAATCAAAATAAAATTACTGCTCTACCGTAATAAATTGGTTTAATAATGCGTCGGTTTCGCTGCAACATGTAGATTACACATATTGTATAATCTACGTTTATTGTTAAATGTTTAGGTTAAAATTCACAACATAAATATTTGGTATTATTATTTTACATAATATATTTTGACCAATAATCAATATTGGTTTATCGCATTTCAATAATAAATTGTTGTAGCTGCAGTTATCTGTTAGGAAAAAGTACGTTTTAATATTCAAACAAAATACATGTACTAATATATATATATATATATATACATACAATATACATCTTATCAGGCAGTTGGTATAATCTGACTACCTACTAATATAAAATAAAATAAAATTATCGGCGCTTCTCAGTTGTGTTGTAACAGTTTTTCGAGCAACACATACCGGAACGATTGCGTTGAGAGGATCAAGACTTCTTTGTGTACAATATTTCAAATAAAATTTTTAATTATTTTTTATACCAATATATAACATATCACATACCTTTTTGAATTTTATCTTCCATTTTTATTTACTTACTTTAAATTATAAATATGTATAAACATTTTTTAATAAATACTTTATTTTTAATAATCATTTTTAAAATTGTGAATATTGCTGCCGGAGCTCCAGGTTTGTAAAAGAAATACTCGAACTTTTATTATTGACATTTGTTGACATAATTTTTCTGTAATCCATTATATGTATATATATATATTTTTTTTAAATCGAATCATCTTACAGTTGCACGATTCATCGAAAATATTTAATGATCAAACAAAAATTACTTAGTTAATTAGTTTGAATTATATTTTATAATATTGTAACTCGAATAAAATTCGAATGAATTTTATTAAGGCTAAAATACCGTTTTATTGATAGCATAAAGGATGTGGTAAAAAAAAAAATGTGATAATATGGCCGGAAGTTTTAGTTGTAAATATTTTTTCACGTACATGTTTATTTTTTTGTCACAATATACATTTTATTAGATTGATTTTACTTACATTTAGTAATATATAATACATCAATTTAATAGGTCATTATAAACTCTAGATGAATACGAATAATTTATCACGACATATTCTCTACATCGTTTTATATATTTTTAACACCGTTGATTTAATTTACCAACCTGAATTAAGATTCGAATTAAATTTGTTATTACAACACACTATTATACAGTTATATAGAAAATGTAACATTTTATTTTGCATGTTTTATCATTTTATAGTCGCATGACGCATATTTCTGTACTTTCTGTACTTTTATACTAAATTTAGTTCTTCTATAAATCTATATATTTTAAATTTATTTATATTACAGGTAGGTAATTTGTATATATTAGTAATTTTATTTTTTATCTAAATACACCTATTATTATTTTTGTCGGATATACATTTACATAATAGTAATTATTTTCATAATTTTTACTTTTTACGAATACAAGAGAAACGAGATATTTGTATAAATATATATATTATTATTTTGTTTAAATGACAATAATGAACAAATGAACACTAGGAAATTTATTTATGAATTCTAGTGGAAACCAGGGTAATAAAATAAACTTTTTTGATAAATAGTTAGGTAATACTTATTATAATAAATTAAATATTATTATTAGGTATCTTAAAAAATGTAATATTATTCATAATTGAACTTGAACAATGAAATGATTAATTAATAACAAATTATGCATTTTAATGAAATGTTGTTAATTCTCAAAGTGCAAGAAAATATTATAATAAATTATTGATAAATAATATTGATATAATAAGAATAATAATTGTAATTTTCATATACGTATATATAGGCACGTTTTCTTGTCTTAATTAAAATTGACAAGAGATAGATAAAATTACCAGAAATTAATAATACATATATTATATACAAGTATTTTTAAACAGAACATAAATTTTAATTAAAGAAAATTTGATTAAAATGTAAAATTGAAGGTCAATATAACAAATAATAATTAAAAATGAACTCAATAATTCCAAAACAATAAACATTATAAACGAAAATATGCAAAAAATATTAATTAATTGTTAACAATTTTCATTTAAAGGTCATTCGAGATCAAGTACAGTTTCATAATTGAGTGTTATTTTGTATTCTTTTCTGATAAGCGATAAAATTATTAACTACAGATAGTTTTTATATAATACATAATATTTTACAAGTGCAGTACACTTAAAACTATAGGTATAACATTTATATATATTTTTTTATCTCGAATTAATTTTAATAAATCAATATTAAAAAAAATAAAATCTATTAATTATGTTTATGCAGGTATTATAATAGGTAAGCACCTATTAATCAAAACGTGTTTATTTATAATATTTAATATCTAAGAGTATTTATATTTTATACTAATCCTTCCTTTTCTTATAATATTAAATATGTTCATATTTATGTGTGTGTTAACGTTAATGTTCAGAGATTTAATCTTTAGAATTTGTTAAAATTTTAAAATTGTTTTAATTTTGTTACTTCTTATATAAATTATTTCAGCGTAGGTAGTTATTTTAACCTAGTAATTTTATTTTACACAATTATTATACAAATAAAACAAGTAGAATTTTTATTTATGTTTTTTATATTACCAATCATATTTTATGATAAAATTATATAATTCATTTTCGTATTTCAATATACTAAAAAATACAATAATCATTAAGTGTAATTTTTAATTTTGTAACTATATAAATCATCTATAATATTTCGAAGACGAAAACTGATGTTTTTAAATTTTCTGTTATAAATCATATACGAGTAATATACGAGTATATTAGAGTTTATATTTTATTTTATTTCAATATATTTAATCGTTATAAGTCAAGATAATTTTTATTTTATCTTATGATAATTGAGTGGACTCTTAATTCTAATGTATATATATATATATATATCTTTTTTAAACCATAACTACGCAAATTGTATTATGGTGTAAAGATAATTAATTATTTCAACTCTATCATTATCATCATAAACAGCTTAAGGGACCATTGAGGTCCAACGCTGCCATCACAAACTTATTCCACTCTTCTCTGTTGTACGCCATGTCTATCGTCACCCCTTCTTGAAGCATATTCAGATCTTTCATGACAGCGTTTCTACATCTTGTTCTGGGTCTGCCTAAAGGTTTTTTATCTCTCATTTCCGCCACCAGTGCTTGTTTGATAATTTGGCCATCTGCCCTCCATACATGACCTAACCATTCCAGCCTTGTGCTTCTCGTGTGTGAGAGGATATTCGGTCTTCCATATAGCTACCATATATAGCATGCATTTCAACTCTAAAACACTATAAAAACACATGTAATAAAGGTAACTTAAAAACTACATATGTTTTAATTTTCACGCGTGAAGACTTAGTATTTGTATCTATTATATTGCAATAAATTCAAACTACTATTCGGAACAAAGTCTACGAAAAAAGTTCTCATGTAATATAATGTTATGGCCAATTAATATTAACGTATATATTTTTTCTTATAAGAATCAATAAATAAAATGTAATTAATACTTTATCTCATTTTTAATTACGGGGAAATGAAATATTGATTTTTCGTACCTACAAATATATTGCAAGTTAAATTAAATATTAAATTCGAATAATTCATGACCTTACGTATTTAAGATTGTGTCACATTAAGTAAAGATTAATTGCCCCGCCTCTACTGCTCTTCTTCCAATATGTATATATATATATATAATTACACAATCTGTTTTATTGATATTATAATTAATTTAACTAACATTATTTATAATATAAATAATATCACAACGATTTTGTATTTCACGCCTTGATTTCTGCTCACTGAATTGTCGAATTATTTCATCGTTATTATATTGTACGTCGATGGTTAAATCTGACTCTATGTAAAGTTTTTTTTAGATTATTAAGACGATTATCTGTAATCCTATATTTTATCTCTCTTTAGGCCGCTAAAAGATCTTTCTCTGCAGGAACACTTAAAAGCTGGAAAGCGTAAAATTTAAAAACATTCTAAGCGCTATGTATTGACGAATGATTTATGTATAATGTAATACTCCATATATATATTTTCTTAAATTATCAGTTTGTATAAAGTTCATCTAAAACAATAATTAATACAAATATAAAACATTAACTAAAATAAAATCGAAAATAGGATTTAAGTTTAGTTAATGTTAGATTCAATACGTTATAACCAAATTCTAACTTATTTAAAAAAAAAATTTAACGCGTTGAATATCTTATTTTAATAATAATTAAATCGCGCTGGCGATTGTGAGGCCATTATTTTGTCATCCATAAATCACGTGAAATATGTGCCAGCTGGGACGATGGCACCCTCTTGCCACTCTAAATACGTCTCTGTACCTATATAACTATAGTTATATAAGTTTTTATTATACGTATTATATGGATTTATGATTCATATTTAATTTCATGAAAAAATGAAATCAATACACACACACACACACATATATATATATATATATATATATATATATTTATAATACAATCGAATCTTTGTTTCGCACACGAAATTAAATTGAAAATGTAAACGCGTTTTGTCGATAATTTGAACTAACGATCACGACTGATCCGATAAATCAGTGGACGTAGATCCCAGATGGAATTACATATTTATAATAGCATTGTTGTATAGAGTCATCGTTCATTTTATATGTATCTAACCTGACATATTAATTATTATTATTTAGCGAGTAGTGATAATTCATGTATTCCAATTAGGCTGAGAAATAAGACGCATAATATGTCATTTAAGTTCGAATCAAATACGCAAATTATTCATAGCTTGTATTTCGTTGGATTAATTACAGAGAAAAATGGGAAACAAAATTGGAGCGACACGCGTACGGACAAGCTGAGACGAGATTTATTAAGGTTCTACGACAGGCACTCGAGACCAGTTATCAGTGACAATCTTACTAATGTAACGATCAACACTGTTCTGAAATACGTCGATTTGGTAAGTAACAATTTTTCGATTATATTGTTTTATAAATAAATAATCAAGGCTGGTTTAAACCGATAACTGATATTGGTCACATTGTTTGAAAATTAATAAGTATAGAAATAATTTTTTACTCAAATTATCATAATTAGATACTTTCAATACTCGTATTAATACTGATGTAACTATCAGTTGTAATGATTTAAATATTGAGATTATATAATAACATGTGGCATTTTATAATTAAAATGAAAACTATACCTATATAATTTCTATTCATTTACTAAATTATACACAAGTCTGTATTATTATATCGTCAGTTATTGTCCTTACACTCATATATACTCGTACATATAAAATATATAAATGATAAAATTCGAGGAGGAATTCTTGTCAGGCACTTTTAAACCTTTAAATACAGGTATTATAATATCAATTATACGACCAATGACTTTTTGTTAGACTTGCAAGTATAATATAATTTATGAAATGTATATATATATATATGTACACAGGACTTTCAGAACTCAATAATGACCATTAATGCCTGGGTGTCGATGGTAAGTTCTAAATAGTATTATTATTATAAAATATATAATTGTATTGTACGTTGATTGAAATCCTAATTAAACGGTTATGGATCGATAATCGATCTTAGATTTCTGAGCAGTTTTACACACGAACCCAAAATGTTTTTCAATTATATTCTATTTTATGTGTTTTTATAAATGGAACGTTTTTGGGTTTATTATTGACATAAAAACCATAAAACTATGGACCAAAACGGTTTTTGATTTCGCTACATTCTTATTGTTCAGTCTATTATTAAAATGTTGCTTTCGTACTCCTACTTTCGTAGACATGGCAAGATGAAAAACTTCTGTGGAACGTATCGGATTACGGAGGTACTAAAGTTGTAAACATGGCTTACGATGAGATATGGATGCCCGATATTGTGGCCTACAACAGGTAGGAATCGTTTGTAATCAAATATTGCACAAATAAATTGTATTATAAACGTATATGGACGAACTTGGTACTCAGTCGTTTGTTGTTTTCTCGATAATGCCCGTGACGATTTGTCGGAAATATTTTGTACTACCAACGTTTTTCCAATCGGAGCAAGTGTTAGAAATAACATACTTAATAGAAGAATAACCTTGCGAATATTTTTTCAATAGTACGTTATGGTGTTTGGTGAATCGAAATGTTTTCATTGATAATAATAGAGTCGATTCAATATTAATATTCGATATCCGAATTGAAGAAATATACATAAATACTGTTTTTTCAAAACATTTTTCAAAGTTTTCAATAGAATTATTTTTTTATTCCAGGAATGAATATAACATGAAATAAAATGACAAAGGGCATTCTAAAACGTGTTTTTTGTGTAAGTACTTAGTGGATTCGTCGAAAGTTCCATTTTAATAAAAACATAATAATTCTCGCGCGTTTTATTATGGCTCATTTCGAAATAATAAAACGAATCATTTTTTTATTTGTTTTTGTTTTGTGTTTTGTAGTTGTTGTTCTAACGAAAAAGAACTTACTCTAGGTAATCAGTATTTCTAGTTTATTCGATCAAGCTGTGTGACGAGTAATCTATATTTTGACCTTTATGGGAACTTACCCATATTAAATACATAATTGGGTTCATCCTTAATTATTCATAAGTTAAACACGCAGTGACTTAAGCGACATTTTATAATTTTAAAATGTATCGAATTTTGCTCATTTATACGCTTGAAGCAATTCCAATTATTCTACATTAGCCAAAAGCCGAAAGGTGGTAAAATCAGGTGATACGTATACATTGTTTGTATACGTGTTTTGTGTGTATACAAAATTGTAACGATAATATTACTTTAAGCCTTTAAATTATTCGTTTGAAAATGTAAAATTAGATGTGAAATTCCAGAAAAGTGGAAAGAGGAACAAAGAACACCCTCGCTCAAAAGAATTTGAATATACTCGTATATTGTATTGTGTAAAACTGCATTGAAGGTGTCTGTCTATTTGTATGATTCACAGCGCTGACGGATACCACGACGAAACGTATGGAAAGATCAATTGCGTAGTCCGGTCGGACGGTAAGGTCCATTGGATACCACCGGCCAAGTATCGGGTGTTTTGTGACGTGGACTTGACAAATTGGCCGTTTGGAGAGCACACCTGTTCGCTGAGACTCGGCTCTTGGACGTACGACGGCAATTCCGTCAGCATGCAGATCAATAACAACATAAACGTACGGATACCGTGACAAGTATTATCACTTATTTTCTTTGGAATAATGAACCCGTCGCAAGTATGATATTATATTCTTAAATTAACCATGAACATCATCAAATCCACAATTAGTTACCTGTTATTATTCATAGTGAACTTCTACAAAATCGGTATAATACACGTATATTTTAATGCAAAACTAAAATGAAAATGTCGATCATTTCCATAATTCTTATTGTCGAGTAACACTCCAAAACGTACAAACTGTCACGAACTTCACGCATAAAACTATTCTTGGAGTCATTACAATGATTTCACATAATGCTCTAAGGTATAATTATATTGATATTTTTCATAACTTTCACAATATGTAATTGTAATAAAAATGTACTTACGACATGACAATCCTTTTTTTTATCATAAGTATAAATTCGCGATTATATTCATAAATTAAATAATATAACCTTTCTTCTATAAGGTCGGGAAAACAATAATTTATCTACGAGTCGAACAATAAGCACACCAAATTGTTTTCAAACTATTTATTATAATAATATATGTACATTGTACGTGCTGACACATAATCGCGTATTACA
This sequence comes from Slavum lentiscoides, assembly GCA_032441835.1. Classification (NCBI taxonomy): domain Eukaryota; kingdom Metazoa; phylum Arthropoda; class Insecta; order Hemiptera; family Aphididae; genus Slavum; species Slavum lentiscoides. The sequence goes on from CM063713.1 coordinate 9,906,019, forward strand.
TTTTCTCGTGTCTAAATTTCTATATAATATTAATATTTGTATGAGCTGAATTGTTCCGATCGCAAATTTACTCGACTTTATTTATATACATATATCCTCAATATGATGTATAATTAATATTCATTAAATTCATACCACCTAAATGAAAACGTAGTACAAATGCTTAAATGTATTTTAAAACGAAACGATGTACGCATTAAACTATGGAATTCTCCATAGTTCTGATTTCTGGTGATCCATAAATTAAACGATACTTCTTACTAAATGTATTTTTTAGCATACGTATATTACGTATTAACATCTAGACATTTCGTCAAATAAAAGGAAATCACGTTATTTTTCCTTTTTAGACTGCAGACATGATAAATTTGGATGAAGGTTGTAAATGGGACATCACGAAAGTGACTCAAAGACGAAGAGTTGAGAGCTACTCTTGTAATTCCAACGACATATACGAGGACATTCACTACAGTATCACCGTGAAAAGGAAAATACCGGCTTATCATAGTGTAATCGTTATTCCAGCTTTAGGTAAATATATTAATTTTTACTTCTAGTACAAAATAAACATGATAAAGCGGGCAAATGTGTTGCGTGTTCATTCATTAATCGTTCGTCAAACGATTTTTGGAATACACAAGAAATAAAAAATTACTGTTGTGAAGAAAAAAAAATCTATATTATTAATTCTATATTATTTATTTAATAATAAAATTATTATTTTTTTAAACACCATCGTCAAACTAAATCGAAGTATAAAAAGGATCTCGAGTTAAGAAATAAGAATATCGCAAAATTAAAAATCAATATAGATACTGTATAAAATTTATCGGAATTATTATATTTGTTAATATTTACTGGACTTGTTATGTATTATTTTATAGTTGTGGTGTTTCTGACGCTTTCCGTGTTTTGGTTGCCTCCAGAATCGTCAGAGAAATTTATGTTGAGCGGTGTCACATTGATCATGATATGCATATTGTTGGTGATGGTTTCCAGCAATGTGCCTATAATGAGCGATCGTATTCCGTTAATAGGTAAGTTCTGAATCATGACGGGGGAGGGAGAAAGGGGTTTTTATAATTAAGATAAATGTTATGTGTTAAAAAAAAATAAAAATATACATTATACTCTTACGATTTCCAGCATTTATTTTCCACCATTATTATTATAGATAGCACGTTGTATTTTTCGGTTTACAGTGATTTTTTATTCAAATTCATTGGGCATGGTCACTATGTCGATGGTATTCTCTGTGCTGTTGCACAACTTAGCCAAGTCCAAACAACCCGACCACAAAGTGCCTAAATATATTACTCAGCTGTTGAATACGAAATTTGGAACCGTTATGAGATTCACGTCGTTAAAGGTTTGCGTTGTTGAATATTTAATTAATTACGCCTTATTTTTCTTTCTTGAACAAAGCATATGCTTGTGTTCATTTAAATATAAATATATGATACGTGTATATATATATTTTTTTTTGGAAATCCTGAAGATTTTTATAATTATAATTAAATTATTAATTTAACTATATTTGATCGAAATGTGCATACGTTTTTCTCACATAATATAGTGCTGACGATCTTAATTTCTATTTAATTATATACAATATACAAAGTTCAAAATATTGTCATATAAAAATATTGTTTATTTTTTATTTGAATTAATCTATTAAAAAAAAAAAACACTATTTAAAAAAAAAAATTAATTCAGTATGATTTTTATGTTTGACACGGCAGAACAACGACGAGAATAACATTTTGGATGAATCGTTTGAAGATAAATCAGGAACATCTAACGTGAAAGAAAGTCAATGGTATTATCTAGCCCTGGTTTTGGATAGATCTATGTTTTTCGTTTACTTATTTTTGTTCATCTTCATGGTGGTATATTTTCTGAAGTGAATATAATCAAAATTATATTTAAATAACAAATATTTAAAAAAAATTTTAATATGAACGAAAACGAATATATTCTTTTCAATTTATTTATATATCTATTTAGTAGTTTCGGTTACGGAACAATTATTTTATATTATTTTGTATCATCGGATTATTTATTTTTACAATTCTCATACGTATATATTTTGTATAAACTTATAAATATAGATATTTTTAAATTCATTAATGTTTAATCATATAATGTTAAATAAACGTAAAAAGCTTTAGATTTTAATAATAATTATTGATGTTTTTTCTTTAAATAAGTATACTTATATTTGTATATTACCGACCAGTGTTTATGTGTGATCGGTTATGATTTTGTATTTTAAGCGAAATTTAATTTAAAGACAAAAGAAATATTCAAGTAAACTATTATGTTATTTTATAGGATTTTGTTTTGAAATTGTAAATAAAAAATGCATTATGCGTATTTGAATAATGTAGATCAGATCGTTTATTTTTCAATTTATTACTTTAATAATTATATAATAGGATCAAATAAAAAAAAATTATAAATACATGCTAACATAACATATAACAAAAACATAAATTCAAAAACATGAACAAGATTTAAAACAAACAATTAAAACAAGTTTTCATAATCATATAGTAAGTATATTATATTATAATAATATATGAAAAGATAATATTAGTTTGATTTGCGTTTTCAAGAAAAATTCTAAGAAACTACAAAACATCCAAGTTCCTTACAATACTTAATATGGGTAATATTTGATTAGTATTCTATAATTAAAAAAAGAACAAACCGAAACAATAATCCAATGACCCGTAGTGTCTAATATATTATTTTAGCAAATAATTATTATTATTTAAACATAAATATTATTGTTAACATATATACGTTAATTATAGATATACGACACCTATCTAATGACGATTATGAGATTACGTCTTAAATGTAGATAAATATTATATTTTGAAAAATTGTGGTATTGTAGTATTTATTTAAATATGTTTGATCTCGCCTTATTTTTTTAGTTTACGCTAAATCCGGTTGCTTATGGTATTTGCACTCGTTTCTCTTTTTTAAAGGGCTGAAAAAAGAAAACCGTTGTAAATACTATCGGTACAACATTTTAATATTTAGATAAATAAAATGAAATAAAACAACATATTTATAAATACTGAATAGTAAAATTATCGAGCTAACAATTAAAAAATAAATAAATAAATTTACTGTTTAGTATTAAATATTTGTACTCACTGCACATAGTATAGGAATACAACAATGGCAGTAACCATCATCATGCCAAATCCAAAGCATAATAAATAATCAATGACACGTGGATCATCTTTAAGCTGCACCCATGTTGCCAACTTATCACACTGCAATTTGTCGTCCGGCATACAGATGTCTTTAGTGCAAATATAGCTACCTTGCAATGTGCTGCACATTGATTTTGGTTTCTCCAATTCATTACAAGAAGCTAAAAGATCAGATAATGTATTGAAATTTGAAACATCATACAATATGACACATTTAGAAACCAAAAGCGATAAGCGTTTTTGATATAGAACTGAATTTCGTAATAATAATAATAATAATAATAATAAATCCACGATGTCACAAGTGATAAGATTTAGATCTTTGTGTTAAACTATTATAATTGGTTTTTAGGATTATTGTTGAATTTTCGTATCGTATGAAATGATAATGGCGAGGAAGATGAAAAAGTATTTCGAGTAACATATGGTAATTAAAATTATCCGATGTCTAAGTGCATTATAAGACATATACAATAAACGTGCATTATATTTTGCAAAATTATAATATTGTGGACATTTAATTACACATATTTTTCGAAATCCAAACATTCCGGTATACTACTCGTGGAATATACAGAGCACTTCTAAACGTAATTATACTAAAATATATATTTTAAACATTCGATATAATCAAGTAAAATAACAAAATGTTAATAGTATAATAATTTTTCGACTCACATTCTGAAACTACGAGTCCATCAGCTCTGCGGCAAATGACATCGGCATTGGCGGTCAGTGCCCATTCGTAGGTCATGCAAGGTGGTATGCGACAATCTCGGGTCTCCCATAGGGGGTCTGTGCACGCGGTAGTACCGGCAGGTGATTGTGATATTACTGTGCGGGACCTTGTTTCATAGCCTATAGTTTCCTTTTGACAGTCTCCGTGACAGTGAGACCACGGACTCCACTCAGATAGGGTACAACCGGGACCGCAAGACACGTAACAATTTTGCCATGATAGCGGTTTTTGCTGACCCAACGAACCACAGAATGAAGATTCGACCATTTCGCCATCATTAGATCGTATGCAAGATACGTTCCTAGTAGTCACACCATGTCCACATGCGGCTCCCTTAAAACAGAAGTAGTTTTTATATAAGTAGTGTTACTAATTAATACTAAAATGTTTAATACAATATACACGATTGTCGAGCTATTTCAAAATTATATATACTTCCAAATTATTGACATGTCGCAAATTAGAAACTTACATGAAGTTGACATGCAGACCAAGATCCAAGAGACCAAGTGTAACACGGCACAGCTGGACAGGGCTTCCATTGTTCGATAGTCATAGGACACTGTCTACCTGTCGGACTCGGGTTCATAGCTGTATAAGCTCTGCGTGATACGCCTATTTAAATTCAAAATAATACAGTTGTAGTGTATCATTATTTTTTAATCATATGCAGATAAAATTTAGTGTTAATAATAGTCACCTGTGTCATTACAAGAACAACTTGAATTCCACGGTGACCAACCTTCAAGAACGCAATCGACGGGACAATCAATGTAACACCATTTTTCCAGCGGATTAGGTCTAGGCTGGTCTGCGCAAAATCTAGTAAATCATTTTTTTTTCGAAGTCATATTATACTTACATATGTGTTTATTGTAAATAAAATTAAGTACAATAATACAATATAGACATATTACCGGTCAGCAACAGTTCTACCATCGCTCCTCTCACAATAGACTGCACCGACAGTCATACCTTCACCGCACGGACTTCCTCCCAAAGGTAAACATGATACATTTGTTATTGTTTTCCATGAATATTTAAAGCAAGTGAAATTTAAGTGACATGGTTGCGTTTGTATTGCTATTGGACAATTTGCGCCTGTGGGACTTTGACTTCTAAGTAATAACCGAGTACGTTGTTGTTCTTGGGACGATAGACAATCCTTAAAACATTAAAAAATATGCATTTTCACTTAAAACTAAATATTAAATATTTCATTATTTAAGTACCTATTCATTATATTTATTAGTTATTAAAAATACATTTATTTATTAAGGTTATATTATTATTTAATATTTTAAATGAAATGCACGAGATAAGGTGTGAAAAAAAATATAGTGGTAAATTCATTGTAACCTCTATTAAATACTTACAAATTCATTTGATCGAAACATAATAGGTTTTAGGTTTTTACATGCTAGATTTAAATAATTTAATTGTACTTGCTTTTGGACAAGGGGACCAATCTGACCAACCACTTAAAACACAATCACCGGGACACGCAACTGTACATAAATTTACACCATCTGGTCGTATTGTCCAATCACAATACTCTTCTGACATCTCTATTCCAGTATTTACGTGAATGCATCTGTACACATATTATGTAAAATTAATCGTTAACAAAACAATTTTATCGTACAAAATATGTAATGGTATTCGATATTGATATTTGATAATTGTATTTATTTACCGCACTAATCTGAACATTTCACCTTCACCACATCCTTTCAATCTATCTTTTTCGGGCAATTTACATTGGCTCCATGGGTCTGTAGTCCACTGGAAACTGTTACAAGGAGTGTTACACACTTTTGTCTGTACCGTTTCACCACACGGTCTTCCACCATTCGTTGAGTTTCGCTCAATCTATTTGATAATGATGCCGTTATTAAAGCATAAAATTAAAGTTAAAATGAATTACGGTTCTATAGCGGTGATGTATTCCTGGTCCACATAGTCTATTGCACACGCCCCATTCGTTCCAATCAGACATTTGACAATCGATTGAGCACGGTACTAAACAAGGTTCTTCTTCAATGCCAGTACCACCACCACATAATCTGTACAAAATTAACTCGTAAATACAAATTGTTATTTGCACATTTAATAGTCAGATTTCTTACGACGGGTTTACAAGATGATTATCCATGTTGTAACATCCCAATGACCTATATCTTGTACCAGCTCCGCATCCATCCGTTTCATTTGTTAAGCAAAATGACCACTCGGAAGTAGGTTCCAGAAAATATTCAGAACACGGGCATTGTGCTGTTTCAATTTGACGTACTCCTTTACAAGCCGGATGTGATATAGAACCTCCGATAAGATCTCGTGTTCTTGTACGTATACCCGAGCACGGTTGTGGACATGATGACCAGTGAGACCATTCAGTCATTTGACACGGCGTTTGACAATCAACATGGCATCGTTCAACACTACTTGGTGTTATGTTTTGATATTGTAGACAATGTTTTAACTCTACGTGAACTGGAGAATCATCTTTTGTACACCAGAAGTCTAAAAAAAAAAAAAGGTTTAAGGATAAAATTATAATGAACATGCGTCAAAGGAGAAAATATAATATACCTCTTGTTCTTAAACCATGACCACAAGTGACACCTTCAGCTAACTGACAGTGAGACCAAACACCCAAGACCCAAAAATATTTAGGACATACTTTATTTGGAATTTGACACGATTCTTCTTCAAATACCGGACCACATGATTCACCACCGAGAATTACTCGATTCCGTTGTCGTTTGAATTTAGTTAAATCCGTATGTTCTTCAAAATATTTATACATATTAAATAGTTATTTGTTTATAATTTATGTTCTTGAAAATATAAGTTTATTAATTTAAAACTATTTATTACCTAATTTAACATTAAGATCAATAATTTTTTATAAATTAATAGTTCTATTACGTATTTTAATTATTAAAATACATTGTATGTTTATTATATATTTTGAAATGGAATATATGAGAGGCACATTTAATTGAAAAGCTTTTGAATGTCAATTAACTCTATTAACTTACCATTCACACAAGAATCTTGGGGACATTCTGACCAATCACTCCAGTCTGATAGAACACAGATTTTACTTTCACAATCTTTAAAACAATCTCTTGCAGTCACTGGTTTTTTAAGTTCCATACAACTAAAAATATGCAAGTTATTTTGTTTCATTTACCAGTTGATATTTGAAAAAATTATAATTAATTTCTTTACTTTTCGTCCTCAACATGTTGATCATTTCCTCTCATACACCAAACTTCTCTTGTTTGTACTCCGCGACCACAGGTTCCATTGCAATCCGTCCACGGTAAAACTAACCAGCTATACCCGTAGCATCCGTGTGTGTTGCAGTTCTCAAATTGAACCATATCATCTTTAACTGGACAAGGATGTCCAGTCGGTCCCGGAGGTCCAATCACAGTACGGTTCCTGTACCTAACACCTATGTCAAAATTGATTGAACACCCCATTGAACATTCACTCCATTCTGACCATCCAGATACTACACAATCTTCTGGACAGGGCACAGAACATGGTTCGGATTCTGCTGGTTTAAGTTTAGAACATAACGAGTTATGTACTACTTCCTAGAAAAGTTTTTAGAACATTGCAAGACAACAATATTTTATTATTGTTAACATGTATATATATATATATATATATATATATTCTGATATTTACCTTTTCGTGCGTAGTGCAATACACCTGCCTATTCCTTTGTCCCGTACCGCATTTTTCACTAGGGTCATCAAGCATACAACTTCCCCATTGGTCATAGTCCCAAATATAACATTGTGGATTTTGGCACGGTTGAACTTCATTAAGACTTGGACATTGTACGCCATATTCACTGGGCGGTATCAATACGGGCCGGGTTCTTTTTCTGAATCCATTTTCTTCAAATTCTATAATAAACGTTATAACGAAATAATTAATATTTCGACATTTTATATACTCGTATATAGGGGAAAAAGTTAAGCTTTACCTTCTTGTGAATCATTGTCATATTCAACTGGACACTTCGATGGCACACATGGACTCCATTCACTCCACGATCCAACTTGACAATCTCTTGGACAAGGTATTTCGCATCTGCAAATAAGTATGTAATTTCGAAGGTTATAAACACTACGAGTATACGTTAACAAATTTATATTTGTTAACCTTTGAATCGTCGGCGGCGTATCTAAAATTCGACAAACCGATGGATCCATAAACTTTCCGGTCATAATTTCAATACAAGTGATATTTCTATATTGAAGTCCACCACCACATTGCACCGATGCGTTGGAAATTGGTTGAGAACATTTACTCCAGCTTGATATTAACCATTTGTATCTAATAATAAATACATGCGAACGTATAAATACTCGTATATATTATATTGCAGAATAATTTTGTTTATATTTTGAAGTAAAAAAATAGATTTGTATAATATTTATTACTGTAATTTTTATCAATTAAATGGGATCAAATCGAGCGCAATCAAATCCAATAATTATTATTTTATGTAATGAAAAATGATTAAAATTTGTATAACAATATCGTACATAACGCATTAGGGCAAATAACTTTTTCGGAGACAAATTTCTGCGTTTTCTTTTCTTTTTCATTTACAAGAAGACGAATAATTTTCTTTATGGAAATTCGTTATAAAAAATTTAAAAATTATTACATTCGTACTAGCACTTGTGTTGGTACGTATTTATCTCGACGTAAATTTTTTATTGAAAAAGAAAGCGTTTGTTGTGCTGAATTTGTGTCGATTTTTTTTCATCCGTATGGTTTACGGTTAAGTGCGGGATTACTAATATTATTGATTACGACTGCCGGGAGAACGCAAATAAAGTTTAATGCGTTATATAGAATATATTTTTTACGTCTACTAGGTAGCGAATTTAAAGAGACAACTGTTTTTGAGGGTATCTCGTAAAGTGCTTCGGTACGCGATATTTATTGCGGTCGGCAAATGAATTACAGCGGTTTAAGTTTTTGATTTTTAGTCATTTAAATAGTTTTGCCAAAAAAGCTACGAGGTGTTTCCGAAAACAGCATTATATTTTTGAAATTTATTTACCCTTTATACTTGTTCCGTTACACAAAAAACAACAAATGCGATAGGGCGTCATTCCGGTAATTATTTCCGACAAGTAATACGTTGTGTCGTTTTACATTTTACGATTGTACGTACTTGTCAGTGCACAGCGGTAGATTTTCTTTCGTGGTTCTTGTTTCGACCAGATGAGGACACGGCGAACCCTGTCCTTCGTGCAGCCGAAGGATTTTACGCTTTCTAATTGCTTCCTCGGCTCGGATCTGTTTAATCGGACAATTACAGTTTATATAACGACGTAACGTTGCAAATTATACGCGCATATATCAACCGTGTCTTGCACAATTTCGCTCGGCAAATAATGAATGATTTTCAAAAAAAAAAAAAAAAATTGTTTTCCGATGAATTATACTAATATTCATATAATACGGAAGCTCGCGGTAATTAATTTTTGTCATATTCAATTGAACGCATATTAATATCGTCAAACTAATTTCGAAATATAATAATGAAAATTTAACAAATAAAATTTAAAAAAAAACCTCCGAGCATAATAGGTTTAATCGTACGGACGTCTAAAGTGTACACGTATATATACAGGACTTTGGCTAATTTCTCGATATATATTTTCAAATGTTTCGTCGATTCATACGATTTATATATTTAGGAAGGACTCAAGGGAATAAATTTTGTAACGAAAAATTATAATACAGCGAAAACCCAATTGGTCATCGATCCGGCAGGGTTTTCGAATTAGGAACAACAGACGGCGCGTTTTATACGAATAAAACAAAATTTATATATTTTTTTTTTTGTATACTTTTCCACCGGCGCTAACGCATCCGCCCTGCGTGACCTCCCACTCGGTCCAGTCGCTGACGACGCAATCCTGCGCGATTATGCACGCCCTGGTGTTGGTGGGCAACTGTTTGTCCTCGCAGAAACTGAGCGACACGAGGATGCCGGACTCGTCGAAACAGCTCATCGACCGCTTTTGCGTGCCCACCTGAGGCCAGTGTTTGTAAAACGTGTCCGAATGCGAACCGGAGTTCAGTATGCCGTCGTTGTCGCCCACGGTGTGTTCGGAAAACGGAACGCACTGTTGCCACTGGTTGACTTTCAGCTGGTATCCTCTCGAGACGTTGTTGGAACACGATTGATCGTCCGGTTTGCACGAACGCGATTCCGTTAGCTGGAGTGCGTACAAAAACACAAACTCAAAAGCTTAAGGACCCGACGTTTAGCCAATAATCTCCGTTGTGTCGTAACGACTTTTTTTTTTTTTGTTGTAACAACGCGAAAGATAATAAAATTATACTGACTGTCGTATTATATACAAAATTATTATCGTTATACAGTCGAAACGAAATCTCAGCGTCGAATCGATTGTGTCTACATAATATTATTATAGCGTATACAAAACGTACGTTTAACACATAATACGAAACGTATGGTGTTCGTTTGAAATTAGTTTTACGATACGATGTTAGGTTCGTAAGTATTATTATTATTATTATTTGTTTTAAACGCATCGTTACTAATACTAATATTTATGACGTTTTAAATGATTATAATTTTAATATCGTACCGGCGGACATTTGGCTCCGTCGTTCTTTTGCTCGATTACTATACTCCTCGTCCTGCGCTGTGTTCCGCCGCAACAGTTTGTCCAGTTCGAATACTCGGTGACCGCGCAATCTTGATTTTGTTCCAGAGAACACACTTCCACGGGAGGCGTTCCCGGGGACAAGTTTTGGCAACTGGTGTCTTCGATTTCAATCGGTTCCTGTCCACAACGCAGTAGCGTATTATTTTATTAATAATTCCATACGATCGTTACGAACACTCGCGCGTGCGTATAGGTTACAACGATACACGAATTGTCTACTATTTTTTATTTTTTCGAATCAATAAAAGAACACTGTATCAGCACGTTAATTAGCCCAAATTAATCGCGTAATATTCGCGTTTAATTTATTATTTCGTTTTGGTCAAATACTGGTTTCTAATCGTTTAAACGCGTTTGGAAACTTGTACGACACAGAAAACTATGACTCACCTCGAGTTTAATCCCGTCGTGTATGACCATAACGCACGAAATCTTCCTGCGACGTATACCCTGGTTGTCGTCTAGCCCGGTGTCTTCGGACCGAGTGCACGGTTCCCATTCGCCGATTCTCCATTCTACCGCATCTGCAGCACCGCGTTTAATAAACGTATATTAATCGCGTTAATAATCACGAAAAAAAAAAAAACCGCGAGAAAATCTCTTCGAATAATAATTATTGTACACGGGGCCGGATTAAGCGCGGAGCGTATACAGGATCCCGCGAACGCTCCGGGCCCGAAAACATTGAAGACGTCCCCGAGGGATCTATTTTCTCAGAACGAACGCAATTATATTTAAAAAAATATAATATATTTCCACAAATATTTTAAGTCCAGTGCTTATTGAAAATCTGCCGATCCGAATTTTATTTTTATAATACGAGGTTTTTTATTATTATTATTCGTATTCGTATCGCGGAGTTTCAGAAAAAGAAAAGAAAATCGATACAAAGCGCAAATTTATTTAGAAAATATTACATTCGTTTACGTTTAAACTATTGTATTTAAAACGGAAATTCACTGCCATAACAGACGGAGATAGAATTGAATGATTCTTATAGTGATAATAGTGCGTAAAACGGGCCCCATATCGGACAGCGGTAAACTCTTAGCCCGAACAGTGAAAATAACGCTCGGTTCGAGTAGGTTTTTATGGTAAACAAAAAAATTCTCTTACCGGTGTTCCATAGGAAATTTTGTGTGATTTCGTTTGACGGCGGCGGCGGCGGCGGCGGCAGACCGCACATGGACCGTCCGACCTGAGCGATCAAGACGATCAGCGGCAATCCGACGCCAGGAGAAATCATCGCGTTTCAACGTTTTTTCGGACGGCCCGAAAAAGTCGGGCGTGTGTGCGCGCAGCAGTCGTCCGACACCGTTGTTCAAAGCACCGCGGCGTCGTTCATCTGTATACGACAGGGGACGGGGGACGAATTTAGTAAATGTATTCTCGTGTGTCGCGGACGGCCCGAAAACGCTAAAGCGCTGTCAAAAAAAACACTTCGGCCTCGACGAATCATACGGGGCGGGGGTGCGGGGGAGGAGCGGGGTACACGGGCGGACGTTTCGACGTGTTCGCGTGCAGCGAGTCGAACAGCGGACAGCACGAGTGGAACGGAAAATAATAAAAACACACACAGACGTACCTGTTTTTTTCGTCGACGGACGGAGCGGTAAAAGGCGTAAAACGAGCAGTGAATCCCGTTTTTCCCGTCGTGATTTTCAACCGTTTCGCCGGGGGTGGCGCGAGGAGAGAGAGAGAGAGAGAGAGAGAGACGTCTGGAACGCGCGCACGTACGCACACCTACTGCGGGCACCGCGGGACTCGGCGGTGGCTACAGCGGACACGAGAATCGATTCACGGGGGAGCCGCCGAACGATTTCCGTTGCCCGGGGAAACACGCTTTTGCGTCGGCTTTTGCGACTGCGTTCGCGTTCCTTTGTGCTCGCGCGTTAGGTGAACGCGCGCACCGCCGCGACCAGCTAGCCCGCGCCGGGACGGGCCGCCGCGCATCGCCCCCCTTCCCCCGTCCGGCGTGCCCCGTCTGTATCGCCGCCGCCGCCGCACACCAATCAATTTCCGCGAGTTTTCGCGTGCCCTCACAATCGCCGCCGTCACCCCCGTGCCCCCCCAACACTACCCGCAGACGCGCGCGGGTAATTAAAACGACGCGTAAACATATTAAATTTGTCGTGAAAAACGATTCGGTGTGTTTTTTTTTTTGTGCTTCTTTCGCCTTATTTCACACGATTTGATGATACGTTAGCGCGCGCGCGTTAACAGGGCCAGAAGTCGCAGCAGTGTTTTGACGCTTTCACCACTGAGCGGTACATACACACCTCCCCGACCGCAACCGCCAGGCGCGGATCCAAGGGCGACCAAGGGGATTTAGCCTCACCCCCTCGGGCCGTAATCGTTGTTTAACAATTATACGTATAATATATACCGCTATATTCGCCAAGCATTTATTTCTCCTATCTGCAATTTATAATTTCCATAGATCAGGATCACTACGTATATAACTATACCTAAATAGGTATAATTTTGGGTGGCCCTCTCCGTTTGTGATTTCTGGATCCGCGCGCCTGGCATCCGCCGCGGGACGTCACAACAAGACGTCGATAACGTGTATAATGACGGCCGTTATCGGCCCACCTGCACCGTGCAGTGCGGTCGTGGGCGTGCGCACGGGGTATACGCGGGCGAGGCAGGGCCCGAAGTTGCTCGGGGCGCCTTCGGCCCCAGACGGACGGGGCCTTTTAAAGGTGTTTTAAGGGCGTCTGTTATAAAAAAAATTTCCCGGTGCGCTATGACATATACAGGTCCTGTATGCATACCCTGCAGACCGTGTTTTTATTTAAGAGCACGAGAACGCGGGCACTATACAATACCAAATGGCACAGGCGTGTTGTAAATACCTAAATTCTTCTTGTTAGCAGGTCTCGGATTTTATAGCACTATAAAGTACTGAAGTACGCGCTATAATATACCAAAAAAAAAAAAAAAAATAGCGAAATAAAGAAAAAAATTTAAATCGAAATTATTTTTTATTCAGTGTTTTGTATAATATTATCGAGTATTACGTAGAACTGACCGACGACGGTTTAAAATATCAAAAGAAAAATAATTGTAGGCAAAAATACATAAATATATACTCAATGCGGGACGACGTTATCGAGGGTATACACAACCGATTAGAAGACCGATACATCAAAATGATCGACGACGGGCCACTGCTCCAGGATATCGCAACAGCTCTGCGCACATACATAGTGTGACAATACCGGCCGAAAGGAAATGCCATCGTCTCAATGTTTTTAACGAAACCAACGAGTGAACACGAAGAACCGAATATGCTATACTTTATATCATACTTGTTGTGATTTGTATGAAACGCATTTCATTTGGTTAATTTTTTGTTAGCTGTGCAATCGGTATGACGGATCTCTACTAATCACCTACGTAGGTATTTCATTGACATCATCGCCGAGTTTTGTATTAGAGACGCGAGCTGAAGAACTGAACGGTGGATTCGCAGTATTCAATTCACACACAAAATCTATCACCATCTGCATCAACTTTTACAGCAATAATAACAACAAATAATAACAAAACAACAAAGGTTTTAATTGTGTAAAAAAATTATCAAATTAATGAAAAACAATATTGAACAACAAATAGGTTGTGCAACAAATGCAATAAAAAAATTATTAAATTTCTATATATATATATAAAAAAAGTTGATAAATAGTTAATGAATAACAACAAATATTTTGAAACAATTGAAATAAATAATTAGTAAAAAAAATTGTTGGAAAAAATGAAATTGTTTAGAAAAATATTATATTAAAAAAATGGATAAATAATTAATAATGTCAATAATGATTGTGCAACAAAATAAATAATCAAGTGAATAAAAAATTAAATACAGAATGAAGACAAAAAAAAAAAATTGTAAAACGTAATTACAAACAATGGTTTTTTCTTCATAAGGGCTGGTACTTCTTCTTCTTCTTACATACTTATACTTTTTCTTAATATATATTGTTCGTCCATTATATGTTCATAATATATTTATATTACACCGTATGTTGCCGAACTTCAAAAACAAAAATATAAATTTATATTTTATATAATAGTAGAATAATAATACTATAGGTTATGAATTAACAATACTTGAATGCAATACTTGAAATTCAGTAATTATAGGAAAAATTAGAAATGTTTACCAGACATTGAATTTAGCGTTTTACTTTTTAAACAAATATTGTTTTTGGAATAATTCGATAACTTTTGGTCTTAATATATAACATATTATATAATATAATAATTATAATGTCGATTTCCGACTTGTTCCATGTTCAAAAATTAATACAACGCCTATAACTATACAGGGGAAAGACAGTCTGAAAATTCAATATAAATTTTATCGTGCGGTATTCTAATTGTATTGAAAAAATAAATCGCAAAATTAAAAGACGATTTCCCCTCCCCCATTAAAATTCAAAACACGAGCGATTTTTATTGTGTAGAACTGAGGACCGTCTACAAGACTAAAAGGTCAATGCGTTCCTATATAATATACATATCAAAAATAATTTAAATAAAGGCAGATACATTATGAAACCGTTAAAATTAATGTAATTTACGACGGAATTCATTTGTTTCCTGTGATGTTATTATACATTGGTAATAATAATATTAAAAAAAAAAAAAAATGAATAAAATTTATACGTAATGGGTATAGGTGCATATAGTTAGCTATATGAATAATTATTACTTAATTATGTAATTTACAATATTAATTGATAAAAACCGATTTTTGCGACTACATAATAATATACTGTCTAGATTTGCTTTTCGAAAAAAAGAAAAGAAAAAAAATTGGTATATGACAAATACCGGCGCACCAGATTTATTTTTATTCGCGTGCACTCGAATTAAGAGCTTGGTCCGTATATATACAATACGTACTTTGGTCTATCGTGTACGCCTTCTGTTTGAATTCAATGCATCACACATAGAAATGTACGAGTTATATTCACATAATTTACAGTGTCAATAGACTAATATTGAAAACCAGTGGCTAATGTATTTATACTAACTCTGTTTAGGCATTAACTTCATAACATTTATGGTAACAGTAAACCGGATTCACAACAAGTACTAAGGAGATATATTATATCAAAAACCGTTTGTGTTAAATAAACGCCAACGGGTATTTTGTTGACAATTGCATTTTGATAACTTGAATTATAAATTGTATTTTAATTCAGTGTATACTGAATAGTTGTTATAATACTATTTTGAGAATGATTGAACAACATAAGTGTATAATTTTGATATTATCCACCTATTATATAAACTCCTTAAATTATTATTTTAAACATAATACTTGTTTAGAATAAATTCAACTATTATATGTTATAATAACAATGGAAATGGATGTATGTTTACATAATATATTTTGTAATATTTTAAGATTTAATGATGTTGAGCTGACACCAACAAGATTTTGTTTATAGTATTGTATTGGCATGGCTGCGATAAAAATTTATTTTTAGTATCAATATAGGGGATAAACCCATTTACATTATCATAAACGTACCTACAACTCTCGGTCCTCACTCCTCAGACACTTCGTAATAATTGTTTTCATTTTCTGTACCGGTGCGGTATTCGAATGTTTAATAAGTATAACGTATATTTTTTGTGCTGTGAAAATATTACTATTTCCAAGATCGCAATTGTACATTCACATGTTTTTCTTTCGTGTGGTACCTATTTCATAATGGTGTGCGCTCTGCGGTAAGTTATATCTTATAATTTTTTTAATATATACCATTATGTCGACTCCAGTAAACACTTTTATTCAGGTATGCATTAAGTTGTAGTGTTCTTTAAATTGTACTGACGTATAATAAATATAATATATATTATGATTACAGCAAATTGAATAGTAATTACGCAAAGTAAACATTGAATTATTAATTGATGAAAACAAATAGTTTTACTTACGTGTTTTTTACTATTTCAACGCTTAATATCTTCCAATGTTTATGTAGATAATACGTTCAAATTTAATTATTTTAAATTATTTATTATGATCAGTGGTCTAGCCAGGGTGGGGTTTAAGGGTTCAAACTCCCCATTTGCTTTTTTAATATAACAATAATTATAGGTAATAATATTTCAATGATTACTGTTTTGTACTATTGGATGTCATGTCTTGAAATTATTTTATTTTATTTTACTTCCAGTCAAATATTTTAATTCGGAAATTTCATAATTTTTATGTGGCGTGCGTTACAAAATAAATAGGGATCGGCGATAGACTAAAAACAAAAATAACGCTGGGTATTCTATCATTTCATAACAGCGCCCGTATAACGCAACTTCTGGCACATCCTTTACTGTATATACTGTATATTTTTTTTATATGTTGAAACGTTGGAAAATTTATTAATAATTAAGCGGCGTTGTGTCGTTGAACAGTCTTAGAGTACCTAGTATTATTCATTTTTTCGTTTTGTTTAAAGCAACGTCTTGTAATGTGTTTGACTTCAGACTTTTTGAGTACTAATATTTCTTATAGAAACTTTCTTTTGACTGTGGTCCGAATGTTTGGTTCTCAAGTATAAGGTAGAAATTTCAGTTTGTTTTTTTTTTTTAAAAAAACTGGGTTTTTCTCCTTTTATTAGCCATCTCTTGAATTATTGGTCCTATACTAAATTTGAAAACCCCAAAAGTTCATTGAATTTTCTTTAAGGAAATTAAATGAACTTTTCAATGGGGTTTTCATATTTTCTGTAGGACTAATAATTTAGGATATATGGTCAATTAAAGGAGAAAAATCACATTTAAAAAAAAAAACACGAAAACTAAAATTTCTACTTTATATTTGAGACCGATCAGTGAAAAGGAACTTTTTTTGTTGCATTTTAGGTATGCAATAATCCCTGGTGTTTGTATATTTCATCACCTTATTGTATTATAATGTATATTACCACGATGGCTATGTCACTGATTATGATAACAGTTGACGTTGTGATCTACAATTATTAATATTTGTTAATATGTATTTATGTAAAAATAAATTAACATTTTGGAAGGCGATAATGAGTATTTATTTATCTTTGGTTGTTATATTAATATGTCCTTTTTATACACTATAGTTATCTAAATATATATATTAACATATATATATTATATGTCTATGTTAATATATTTTAGTTTTATATATATATATATATTGTATAAGTATCATGTTATTTTAAATATTATATTATGCTAAATCAGTTTTTTACTTCAATTCGTCTTGGAATTATCTTACATTCAACATATTTTAATGTTTATTTAGATTTTTTTCTGTTTATTTATTCATTTATAGCATGGAGTTGTCTTGATAATTACTTATTGGGTTAAATTTATACTCGGTATGTAGTTAATTCAACACTCCAATAGTGTATTTTAGCATCAAATGAATATTCTAATAAAAATAATACTATTTTCTCAATAAAAAGCAACTATATAAATTACTATGAATCTCAGTGTTGTTGTTTCAACTACTAACTATATTGAATATAAGATAATACTCTATTCTCAAATTAAAGAAACGCTGTAAGTTACTATGAAATTCGTTGGTGTTGTTTCAACTACTAACTGTATTGAATTTCCAAGTTGTTTGAAAGGTTAACTTATAAAAACAAATAAAAGTTATAACA
Source organism: Slavum lentiscoides (assembly GCA_032441835.1). Classification (NCBI taxonomy): domain Eukaryota; kingdom Metazoa; phylum Arthropoda; class Insecta; order Hemiptera; family Aphididae; genus Slavum; species Slavum lentiscoides. Next base: position 9,924,401 of record CM063713.1, read on the forward strand.
AATGAAAAAGGGCCTTAGCGCAAAAACGACGTGCAGATGTGTACGTATAACATTAACACTCGTTGGTGTTGTAAGAACTACAGATTTTTATGCGTGTGCAGAGCGACCGTCACGAGAACGTCTTAACGGCGTGGCCGTTTGCCTGTTTGTGAACGGCAATTTTGGTCTTGTATCCTGCAAAAATAAATAACGAACGTCGAGATTAATATTTAAAAAAAAAAAACACAAATCGTACATCGCGTACGAGAGTATGGAATATTCAAAGTAAAAAAATTCGTCATTTAATCGACTATATCGTCGTAAATGAGAATATATCATAATTTACACGAAAGTGTATTATTTTTTTTTTTTTATTTAAAGAGATTTTGTGATACCACATAAAGTGTATTATATATAACAATAAACGCGATATCTGCTCTCTATATCATAAATTAAATTTTTATGCGCTCGCAGCAGGAAAACGTTCGCGGAATACCTGTCGTAAAAAAAATATATAATATAAACGACGACGTCGCCGTTGTCAGAGAATTTTTTTTTTTTAGTGTTGTGGATTTCGACTCAACGGAGTCGTATCGTTTGGACAGAGATTTTAGAATCGTATTTTTGGATTTCGAATCGATAAAAAAATGCTGTCGTCATTGATTTTCAGGTCTTACGTAGGAAAATCGCGTTCGTCTCCGAAACGGATACACGCGTGTCGTGTTGGTTTTTCGTGCGACGTTTTCATAAGGTTTTAGTCCTTGAGTTCAAAAAAAAATGACAACAACTATACCGGGGGAAAATTTTTTTTTTCGCAAACATTTTCCAAACGTTTTCGCCGCGAATAACTCTAAAATCCGTCACTATTCTCTATAATGACCGATATAAACTATTTTAAATGATTATAACTTTCTATATTACATATATGTGTAATATCAATTTTCACGACCTGAAGTGATGGACGACGAGGATAGCCAAGGCTGCGCATCGTCCTGAGCTTCACCACGTTTGATTGCGGAGGCGTCATAGTCTCCTCCGCCGCGTCGCGCGTCTCGTCGCCAGGCAAAGTCGCCTGCGTGCCCGTGACGTGTCCGTCGAAGGCGCAACGACTCGGCGATGTTCCTGCAACAGATTCGACGACGGTATCTGTCGTCGACGCGTCTACCTCCACCGCGGACGTTGCAGGAACGTCTGTAAAATATAGTGTGTAGTAACAGCATCTTGTTCGAAAACGAGACCGGGAGTTCTCTCTGTCGATTATTTGGAGAAAACTGAGACGCGAAAAGAGAAAATTGACCTCGATACTCATTAAAATTATACTAAAAAATATATTTTCGCCGAAAACGTGAAGATTTAAAATAAATTCGTTAATACAGTATGTAATTAAACGCGCGATCGTTTAATTTATATACAGACAGTCCGTTTTTCTTGTTCCTACACGGGTTTTCGTTGTTAACATTTGTTTGCTCAGCGAGTGTGTATTTCCCAGAGGTACTCTTATGCGTACCTTAAACCCGCGGGGTAACGAATCGTATAGCACAACGAAAAAAACGGTTTTTAAAAAATAATCGAAATTCTTTTTTTTCTCTCTATTATTCGGCGTTTAAAACGTAACGCAATGCACTAAGACGTTAAGAGAAAGCGTTAAGAAGTTTCGAGCGGGAAAAATGTGCCGGAAAAACGTTTTTATCACGTCGTTTAGAGACGACCGATATTGTAGGAAATAATTGTGCGAAAACGCGAAAAAGTATTGTGAAGAAGATAAAAATAGGTATTTTTTTTTCTCTTTAATTTTTCCGAAAACCTTTTACACGGACAAACTGTGTAACTTCTGTGGCGATGATCGTTCGACTATAAACACCGCTTAAAAATATATAGGTACCTGTTTCGACGAAAAAGTCCTCCGTAAATTCAAACGGATCGTCGTCAAACCTCTTCGCTTTGAATTGCGCGTCTTCCGGAATTAGTCTGTCCCAATCTATACACGTACACGCGTATTAATTATTATTCGTAACAATATTAATACGAGGTAAAATCGAACGGAGGGGTGGAAGAAAATATATTGATCGGTCGTATTGAAAAATCATCCGAACGTTCGCGATTTAAGATATTGTGTTAAACGATTCGTGCGCTCGGAATATTATTCGATCGTATTGAAAAAAAAATTTTAAAAAATGTACCGTCGTCGATCCATTTCGTCTCGTACAAATTGATGACGTCATTCACTAGCGCGACCAGTTCGTGGACTAATACGTTGACTTTTTTTACCTTCCTCAGTGTCCGCACATAACTAACCAGATCATACGTCTGTGCGTATTAGAAACGATATTCGATTATTATTATTATTATATTGGTATTCGGTAAAACACACGGTCGTCAACACGTACTTCCGAAACTTTACTTCCCGCCGTTTTCAACAAAATGCATACCAATTTTAATTTTTTTCGAGTCACGTCAGTCAATAGCGTGTTGACGAATTTTATTATTAATTCTGCCGGTACCGCGCCGTAGTTGCACAATTCTCCGATAAATCTAAACAAACGCGATGTCGTTTAGACATATAATAATATATAGTGGGTTTGGCCTAATACGTATATATATATATATATATGCACCGAACGAGTTGCAAAAAGGCGGAACGCAGGGCAAAGTCGATTAAATCTGTTTCGCGCTCTCGTTAAATGATCAATACTGCACGAGTAATATTAAGGGTTATTATTGCTCGTATACACTATATATAGAGTGTATGCAGCTTGTCGGCGTACAAAAAAAAGAAAAATCATTTAAATTTCGTCTTTTTAAAATCGCGTTTAATCGAATTATTTAACGTTTTCTAGTCGCCGGAATACCACCTTGTAATCGGCACGATCAGACCTCGCAATAGTGTTATTTATACGGTTTTCGATACTCATTCCACAACGAGTCTATACCTGTCTTTATAAACGATACAATAATTTTTTTTTTGATATTAACTGCGAAGTGATGTAATAAGCTCGGGCGACGGCGTTTTTCTCATGTATTTATAACGTAAGAATATTTTACGAGCTTACCGATATTTAGAGTATTTCGAATCGTATACAGTAGTGCGTACCTATTGAAAATACAGTAGGATAGGAAATAAAATCGCTGTGTGTCAACAGGCGCGGATCTATATAGCACACCCCTTACCTGGTTAAAAACAAATATTATACACTATATTATGTCTATACGTATTTTTCTGTGGGCCGGGTACGTTTATAAACTAAATTGGTAACAAAAAAAAACTGTTAAGTAATTTTTCCCTCGACAATACTGATAAGTGATAACCAGAAGTGACTGAAAAATGGAACGATACATCACTACCCACGGGCCACCGCGGGTATCAGACATGAATATTGTGTCTGGTGTCACACCGTTTAAAGCACAGATATTTTCATAGACCATCATAACTAGTGTTATCACCGAATACCGTTTATTAATAAAGTTAATTGTTAATCAATTATAAAGAAATAAAGAAAACAATAAGTGGATGTGATAGAATTTTAATTTTTTGTTACAATTTTTGTTTTATTATTTTTTTTTTTTATTACAGTGAAGATTTTTTTTTTTAAATAAAGGGATTTGTTTTAGATGTATTTTTAAAATTGTCACTTATGTTTATCCTCTTAAATATTTAGCACATTATTAGGACTAAAAAAAGGTCATACCATCAGGATGGAGCATACAGAATACAATACCTTAACCTAAGTACCCCCCATAAAAAAATCCTAGATCCGCCACTGTGTGTCAAACACATTCAATAGAGTCTGCTGCTGCAGCTGGGTGTCGGGGAAACAGTGACCCGAGTCGTTTCGGGTATTAAACGTTTGTAACGCGATATAATTACAATATTTACAATGGCGGAGGAATTTGAAAATTATTGATTACAGCGATATCGAGAGTTTCGAAAAAATGTCATATTTTTTTATTATTCTAAATAATATGTATATATATATATATAATGTATTTGGAACGCCACTCAAATGTAATCTTTGCCGGTTTAAATTATATGACTGCAGCGCGAGTCAGTGGCGTATGCATGATTTTTCAATGGGGGGGATCAGGGGCGGAATTATGCCTATGGGCCTAAATAAGGAACCTTATAAAAAAAAAGATCATTGGGGGATCTGACCCTCACATCCCCCCTTGTATACGCCCGTGGCGCGAGTCTTTTATAATAAAACGCGTATTACGCGTGTCGTTATTTAAGACGTGATAATATTACACGTCGTGAGTTCCAAATAAACGATTTATATCGAAATCCATTCCATGTATTATGATTTATATTATTAAGCGTATAGTCAATAATGGTAATAACTGCAAATCTACCACAGTATATTACATACATCAAGTATAAGAAAAAAACTTACTGGCAAAACACCGGCATGTCGCGTCTGTACGGTTGTTTGTTGTCTGCCTGCTGTTTATAGAAAACAAAAACCGCGTTAATATGTTATTTAAATTCACGCGCGCGTATATTATAAGTGATATAATATACTATTAGTAGTGGTTAGTACTTACGACGGTGCTTTCTTCGATTTCGTTTTCTAGTTTTTCGATTAATAACTCTTGAAACGTCACTTTTGGTTTTTTTAACGTGTTATTGAATCCTTCGTCGCTCACCATAAACCCGAGTAGTCTGGCGTACTCTACCGTGAACCTGGTCCTTATTAGTGCCTGTATACACGTGTGTTTAGTAAATACGCGTGAATTTTAAAAATTAAATATCGCGAGAAAAAAAGAAAATCGACAAATTTTCAAAAATACCAAGCTTTTCGCGTTCATCGCCAATTTCAAAATACGATTAATTTATTATTATGTAACTTTTTTTTTTTTTTTTTTTTGCCACTCCTCGAACGTTTTTATTATTTCAGTATTATAAATATTCTATATTACATATACGATTAACGCCAATAAATTTAATATTAATATTGTATTAAAAAACATTTTCTATATATATATATATATATATTCGGCGCGCGGGTATCAGTTAAAATTATTTTTTACTATAAAATGAATATCGAATTTAAAAACCGTAACGTATTAATTTTTTTTTTTTGGGGGAGGGGAGGAGGTTTCTTGAGAAACGGAAATATATATCGCTACAAATTGCCTTTTATTGTCGATCGTTTCCAACACGTTTTATTTTTACCTGTTCAAATAATTCTTCCAACACATTTTCCAACACCGGCTTTGACCTGATCTTTAGTTTTACTATTTTGCAGTCGATAAGTTTAAAATTTATAGTGCTCATGCTTTTCGCCGCGTATTTCGCAAAATCCAATATTATCTGCAATAAAACAACGTGTAGTACACTCCGCGAATCGCGCGGGCAAAAGTGTGGCTACTTAAAACAAAAGATAAAAGGTTCAACGCGCGCTTACTTTAGTCCGTCTCATCGTTCTCGGTTTGCACGTTTTCGTACTCGTCATCTGTAAAAATGCGAGTCGAGATTAATATTTAAAAAAAAAAAGGTCGTGTTGCAGCAGGAACCTGTTTGGTCACCCCAGTGACTTTGTTTCCTCCATCGACACAAGCGCCACGCGCCGTTAATTCACCTGTTTTCAACCTATTGTTGAATGTCTCAGCACTAGTAGTTTTAAGAGTTGCGGGGGCCTGGCTGGCCACCCCCGCACCCTTTGGTAACGCGTCTGATGGATGGCCCCCCCCAGAATCCGTGGGGCCGACCTCCGCAGAGGGTGGATTAGCCGGCATTGCCGACATACCACCTGGGGTATATGTTCCATTTTTGTTTTGTTCCATCATTCGCGTGGCTATAATGCGTGGGCCGCCATCTCCACGCATAGTCGTTGCCTTGGCGGGGGATTACCAATCTCCCGTTGCAGTGATCCGTGCCCGTTTGTGTCAAAGCCTGCTGTCGCCCGGAGAGGTGGCCAGTTTCTCCGGGGGGGTTGTGGTTCCCACGGCGATTGATGAGCCACCCGGCTAAGAGCATCCCAAACAATCGCCGCGGGGGTGGTCCCAGTCCTGGAATCCCCGACGGATGACCGGTCCGAAGGAAATGGTTTGTTTTCGGGGTTTTCCTTCCCCTAGGACGGATGCCCGCCGAGGCTAAGGAGCCCGTCCTACCCCTGGAACTGCTTAGTCAGGTTGTTCTCCGCTTCGTCCTGTCCAACATGGGAGACCCTGCTGGCGGAATACACCACCGTTGGCATAGCACTAAGCTTCACAGAACAACCGCTCAAGCCCCCTCACCACGTCAAGGTGAGTTCCACGAGGGGGTAACTAAAAACATATCATGTATTGTAACCGTCCATATTCAAATTATATTTATATCCTTTCTACTGCAATATATAAATGTTTAAAAAAATATATATATACATATATATATATATATATATATATATATATATATATATATATATATATATATATATATATATAGTATAAACGTTTGTTCGTCAGTTGCTAAGGAAATCAAATCAAAATATTTGTAATCTATGTTACAAAAAAAAAAAAAAAAATTAGTAAACAAAACGATTTCCGTCGCTGTATGTGCCAACAAAAGCTAGGATGTTATATAAAATATTCGCCATTTTTATATATAATATTATGTAGTTACGCTTGTTTATCGTTCGCGTAGTTATAGTAATTGTATATTACATTTTATCGAATACGAACGAGAATTTAAAACGAAGAAATCTTATTATATTATATAATATTATATTATTATATAATATACTCGTAATAACAATACGATAAAGATCTTAAAAACGACATTTTAATGTGTTCGATACGCGTATTTTAAGAATACAATAAAAATACCCCCCGTTAATTTTTTCGCTTTGTTCTCCGCCATATTTCGTTTAAATCTTCTATTTTTCTTTTATTCCCAATATATTTCACCTATATATATTGTATACACAATATATTGTAACAATATAGTGATATTTATGTACAAAAACTAGTTTTTTTTTCCATTTTTCAAACAGTAAAGTAGTGTTAATATATATATATATTTTTTTTTTATTGAAATATAATAATAATAATAATAATATTATTATTATTATTATTATTATTATTAATTTCAGAGAACGTAAACGTAGACGGTGGACATTTCTGTTTGAAATGCCGTAACTATATTATATTTCAGCTATAAAATTGTCGCCCGGTATACCTTAGAGCTTAGCCACGGTTCGATCTAGTGAAGAATTATTAGATATCGGTTAAATTTAAAACGTTAAATTAGTTAAATTTAAAACGTTTGTTTTTGACGATCCGTTTAAAAAAAAAAATAAAGAGAAAAGTGCCCCGGCAATTGCCTTAAGAGGATGCTACACATCTCAAATAAGAGACTAAAAACTGGTTTACGCGAACATAAAACAACACCGGGGCTACAATCAAAATAAAATGATCAAATTTTGTTACCACATAGAAGAGAACCTAATCGATGTCGTAGCGTTTTTACTTTTTTTATAAAGTCATTTTAAAGTAATTAACTTTTATGATTTGTGTTTTTTTACATATATAATACAAAATTGAAACAAGCTATGAAAAAAATTAAAACGCTACGACGTAGATTAAGTTCTCACCTCTGTAGCTCCAAATTTTGGTGTTTTTTTATTTTGATTGTAGCCCCGGTGTTTTATGTCCGCGCAAACTAGTTTTTACACAAAGTTATACAGTGAATTGCATGTATTTTACTTTCAGTATAGCATCCTCTATGATGTTAGATATAGTATGATAGAGCGTTAAATACTATCGTTCCCCGGTCTCTCGGTTACGCGAAAGAACGGATCGTGTAGCGCCCTATACCATCCGGTGCGACCGCAACGCTTGCACACGGCCTCGAGCCCTCGGCCCCCGTTACCTGTTCAACGTCCGCCATCTCGTTGTCGCAAAATACAAACACAAAAAAATAAGAAAAAAACTTATTGTATCAAAGTACAAAAACACTGTTGTTTAACGAAAAGAACGCGTATAAAACGTATAGAAAAGAAACAACAATGTGTAGGATTAGAAAATTGTCAATAATGCGCGTATGTTTTTGTGTGCGTCGTGTCCGGGTGATTGCTACTAGCACAATGAAACCGGGCAACGGTGTGCGAGGTTTGTAGATTTCGGAACGCGCGGTAACCACGGCGGATTGTTGATTTCGGAAAAAAGCCAGAGTATTAAACAAAACAAAAAAAAAACCAATTCGTAGACATTTTAACGGTAACGAGGGTGGACACAGAGAGTCTGTGAATATTTTTACTGGCGCACACAGTGGTAGGGGGAGGCACAACCCCCTCCTACACTGAAAAATATTTAAGAGTCGTTTCATTTTTTTTTTTTTTTGATCGTACACTACGTTATAAAGACAATACGAGTCTTTTGCCTACAAATAATAATATTGGTTAAAAAGTGAAGGACTCATAATATACGTTTTTGTAATGACTGCCCTCCACACGTTTTTTCGCCCGACAAAAAAAAAATTCTCTGTGCGCAATACCGCGCGTACGTATTGTGACGAATAGGCTGCAGGAGAGAAAGCAGAGGGGTCAACCCCCCCCCTCTTCCCACAAAAATTTAGGATGTATAAAATACGTGATTTTGAATTACTTTACACACGAATGTAATATGACCAACGGATATTTATTGTTATTTTTCTTTAATTTTTCTGAAAACCTTTTATTCGGACATACTGTATAACTCCTGTGGCGATCATTCGACTATAAACAAAGCTTATAAATATAATATTATATATATATATAGGTACCTATTTCGACGAAAAAGTCCTCCGTAAAGTCAAACGGATCGTCGTCAAACCTCTTCGCTTTGAGTCGCGCGTCTTCCGGAATTAGTCTGTCCCAATCTACATACGTACATACGCATATTAATTATTATTCGTAACAATATTAATATGAGGTAAAATCGAACGGAGGAGGAAGGAGAAAAGGAAAAAATATGTTGATCGGTCGTGTTGAAAAATCATCCGAACGTTCGCGATTTAAGACGTTATGTTAAACGATTCGCGCGCTCGGAATATTATTCGATCGTATTGAAAAAAAAAAAAAAAAATGTACCGTCGTCTATCCGTCTCGTCTCGTATAAATTGATGACGTCATTCACTAGCGCAAGCCGTTTGTGGACTAATATGTTGTCTTTTTTTACTTTCCTCAGTGTCTGTACATAACTAACCAGATCATACGTCTGTGTGTGTATTAGAAACGATATTCGATTATTATTATTATTATTATATTGGTATTCCGTAAAACCAGGGGCGCATTAAGAATCAATATTTAGGGATGGGAGGGGGGCAAATATAATTTGCCGCCCCTAAATTTACAGTATAGATTAAAATTCCAACAGACTAAAACATATAATTCCAAATGTCCATGATCAGTGTGCCGCCCTCTAAAAATTGCCGCCCGGGGCAAACGCACCCTTTGCCCCCCACTTAATGCGCCCCTGCGTAAAACACACGATCGTTAAAACACGTACTTCCGAAACTCTACTTCCCGCCGTTTTCAACAAAATGCATACCAATTTCAATTTCTTTTGAGTCACGTTGGTCAACAGTGTGTTCACGAATTTTAATATTAACTCTGCCGGTACCGCGCAGTAGTTGCACAATTCTCCGATAAATCTAAACGAACGCGATGTCGTTTAGACATAGTGGGTTTGGCCTAAAATACGTGATATATGCGCCGAACGAGTTGCAAAAAGGCGGAACGCACCGAAAAGTCAATTAAATCTGTTTTGCGCTCGTTAAATGGTGTCAATACTGCACGAGTAATATTAAGCGTTTGAGTTTATTATTGCTCGTATACACTATAGTACATGCAGCTCGTCGGCGTAAAAAAAAAAATCATTAAAATTCGTCTCTTTAAAATCGCGTTTAATCGAATTATTTAACGTTTTCTAGTCGCCGAAATACCCCCTTGTAACCGGCACGATCAGACCTCGCAATAGTGTTATTTATACGGTTTTCGATACTCGTTCCACAACGAGTCTACATATCTGTATTTATAAACGATACAGTAATTTTTTTTTTTTTGATATTAACTGCGAAATGATGTAATAAGCTCGGGCGACGGCGTTTTTCTCATGTATTTATAACGTAAGAATATTTTACGAGCCTACCAATATTTAGAGTATTTCGAATCGTATACAGTAGTGTATAAAATACAATAGGATAGGAAATAAAATTGCTGCGTGTCAAACACATTCAACAGAGTCTGCTGATGCAGCTGGGTGTCGGGGAAACCGTGACCCGAGTCGTGGCGGGTATTAAACACGTTTGTAACGCGATGTTATTACAATCAGTGGCGTGCAGAACATTTTCCAAACCCGAGGCAAACTAGATATATATGTTTTTAACCACTGAACCTACCCACCCACCAAAAAATTACCGTGAGGCAACTGTCTCAAAAAATGTCTCTTCGGCACACCACTGATTACAATATTTATACAACGGCGGCGGAATTTGAAAATTGATTACAGTGATTTCGACAGTTTCGAAAAAAATCGTCATATTTTTTATTATTCTAAATAATATGTATAATTGTATTGTATAATGTATTTGGAACGCCACTCAAATGTAATCGTTGCCGATTTTAATTATATACGACACTGCAGCGCGAGTCTTTTATAATAAAACACGTATTACGCGTGCCGTTTAAGACGTGCGATAATATTATTACACGTCGTGAGTTCTAAGTAAACGATTTATATCGAAATCCATTCCGTGTATTATGATTTATATTATTACGCTTTATACAGTCAATAACGATAATAACTGCAAATCTACCACAGTATTACATATATATCAAGTATAAGTAGTAAAAACTTACTGGCAAAACACCGGCATATAGCGTTTGTACGGCTGTTTGTTGTCTACGTGCTGTTTATAGAAAACAAAACCCGCGTTAATATATTATTAAAATGCACGCGCGCGTATATAATGAGTGATATATACTTAGTAGTAGCTATAATAGTACACTAGTAATATAGTAGTATACTAATACTCACGACGATGCTTTCTTCCATTTCGTTTTCTAGTTTTTCGATTAATAACTCCTCAAACGTCACTTTTGGTTTTTTTAACGTATTATTAAATCCTTCGTCGCTCACCATAATCCCGAGTAGTCTGGCGTAGTCTACCATGAACCTGGTCCTTATTAGTGCCTGTATACACGTGTGTTTAGTAAATACGCGTGAATTTTAAAAATTAAATATCGCGAGAAAAAAAGAAAATCGACAAATTTTCAAAAATACCAAGCTTTTCGCGTTCATCGCCTTTTTAAAATACGATTAATTTATTATTATGTAACTTTTTTTTTTTTTTTTTTTTTTTGCCACTCCTCGAAAGTTTTTACTATCTCAGTATTTTAAATATTCTATATTACATACGATTAACACGCCAATGAATTTATTATTAATATTGTATTGAAAAACATTTTCTATATATATATATATTCGGCGCGCGGGTATCAGTTAAAATTATTTTTTACCATAAAATGAATATCGAATTTAAAAACCGTAACGTATTAAGTTTTTTTTGGGGGGGAGGAGGTTTCTTGAGAAACGGAAATATATATCGTTACAAATTGCCTTTTATTGTCTATCGTTTCCAACACGTTTTATTTTTACCTGTTTAAATAATTCTTCCAACACATTTTCCAACACCGGCTTTGACCTGATCTTTAGTTTTACTATTTTGCAGTCGATAAGTTTAAAATTTATAGAGCTCATGCTTTTCGCCGCGTATTTCGCAAAATCCAATGTCATCTGCAATAAAACAACGCGTAGTACAAGCCGCGAATCGCGCGGGCAAAAGTGTGGCTACTTCAAACAAAAGATAATTGTTTTATAAGTTTAACGTTAAACGCGCACTTACTTTAGTCCGCCTCATCGTTCTCGGTTTACACGTTTTCGTACTCGTCATCTGTAAAAATGCGAGTCGAGGTTAATATTTTAAAAAAGAGATAATAATAGTAATAAACTACGAGGAAAAGGCAAAAACCGAATGACACGCCTTTCTTGTGTTTGAAAAAAATTCTATAATTAAATTTCGTTTATAATAGAACAGAGTTAAAAAAATAGTCATTGAATTCACAATACTTAATGAGTTGTTATTGTATAAGAAGAACGACATCATTTATTTAAACGTATACTCGTGTATATATAACTGTTCGCGCGAGCGAATATAAAAGGAAAGGTTGGCTAATTTTCTTCATTTTTTTTTTGTAAAACAAAGAATAATATTCATTACCTCATCCGAAACCTCCAATATCATATATCACAAAATTATGGAAGAATGACAAAAATATTGGCTAAACCTACCTCACTTCAAAAAACTAAGAAATACAAAATTGTATACTAAAAAGGGTTGGAAAACGTAACGTAACATGACTAGATAATAGTAGTTAAACACACGTCAATATCAAAATATTTTCGTCGGTAGATAGTTCTCTTATTGTTCAATAACAGTATTGTACAATTTGTAAAACAATATAATTAATAATTGTTTAAAATTAAACACACTACTACGCGTTATGACCAATGGTTATTATGCTCATCGATATACAGCCACGTTTCCTTCACACACGTCATTGTACTGCACAGTACTGTATTCAGTATGACGTATGATGCACACCTGTTAGATTATTATATCGATAGGCATGAACGAAAAAAATGAAAGAAAAAAGAGTACTTATTCAATACTATTCCAATGAGGCTGAAAGGTAAGTTCTATAAGAGTGTAATGAGACCAACTATGTTGTAAGATTCAGAGTGTTGGGCGGTGGACAAGAAAATAGAGCGGGGAATGAGTGTAGTAGTGATGAGAATGCTTAGATGGATGAGTGGGGTGACAAGAGAGGGTAGGATAAGAAAAGATATTAATATGCGAGAGGAAGCACAGGAGTAGCTTCGATCGCGGAGAAGATGCCAGAGAATAGACTTAGGTGGTTTGGTCATGTTATGAGAAGAGAAGGTTCGGAAGCGGTAAGAACAGTTATGGAAATGAATGTTGAAGAAAGAAGAGGAAGAGGAAAACCGAAGAAGAAGTGGATTGAGTGTGATATGAGGACCGCTGGTGTGTGCGTAGAAGATCGCGTCAAGTGGAGGTTTAGGACAAAGGTGGCCGACCCCAAATAGTTGGGATAGAGGCGAGGGAGAAGAAGAAGATTTAGTAGTATGTTACTATAACATAATATGTTTTTAGTTCGTCGATATAGTATCATATTATGAACATATTAATATGTATATATTATATCTTAAACATTTATACTGCAGTCGAAAGGATATAGATATAGAAGTCGATATAATATCATAATATAATACTATATCGACGAACTAAAAACATATTAAGTATTGTAACCGTCCGTATTCAAATTATATTTATACCCTTTCTACTGCAATATATAAATGTTTAAGATATAATATATACATATTAATATATATATATATATATACTTATATATTATATATAAACGTTAGTTCGTCAGTTGCTAGGGAAATCAAATAAAATTTGTAATCCATGTTATAAAAAAAAAAAAAAAAAAAATTAGTAAACAAAACGATTTCCGTTGCTGTATGTGCCAACAAAAGCTAGGATGTTATATAAAATATTCGCCATTTATAATAATATTATGTAGTAACGCTTGTTTAACGTTCGCGTAGTTATAGTAATTATTGTATATTACATTTTATCGAATACGAACGAGAATTTAAAACGACGAAATCTATACTATATTATTATATAATATACTCGTAATAACAATAAGATAAAGATCTTAAAAACGACATTTTAATGTGTTCGATAAGCGTATTTTAAGAATAAAAAAAAATACCCCCCGTTAATTTTTTTGCTTTGTTCTCCGCCATATTTCGTTTAAATCTCCTATTTTTCTTTTATTCGCAATGTATTTCACCTATATATATATTATATTTTATACACAATATATTGTAACAATATAGTGATATTTATGTACAAAAACTAGTTTTTTTTTCCATTTTTCAAACAGTAAAGTAGTGTTTAAACATATATATATATATTTTTTTTTTTAACGAAATATAATAATAATAATATTAATTATTATTATTATTATTATTAATTTCAGGGAACGTAAACGTAGGCGGTGGACATTTCTGTTTGAAATGTCGTAACTATATTATATTTCAGCTATAAAATTGTTGCCCGGTATACCTTAGAGCTCAGCCCCGGTTCGGTCTAGTGAAGAATTATTAGATATCGGTCGTCCGATTGCCTAAAGTTAAATTTAAAACGTTTGTTTTTGACGATCCGTTAAAAAAAAAAGAGAAAAGTGCCCCCGGCGATTGCCTTAAGAGGATGCTACACATCTCAAATAAGAGACTAAAAACTGGTTTACGCGAACATAAAACAACACCGGGGCTACAATCAAAATAAAATGATCAAATTTTGGTGCCACATAAAAGAGAACCTAATCTATGTATGTCGTAGCGTTTTTACTTTTTTTATAAAGTCATTTTAAATTGAGTAATTAACTTTTATGATTTGTGTTTTTTTTTATATATATATAATACAAAATTGAAACAAGTTATGAAAAAAATTAAAACGCTACGACGTAGATTCAAGTTCTCTTCTCTGTAGCTCCAAAATTTGGTGTTTTTTATTTTGATTGTAGCCCCGGTGTTTTACGTTCGCGCAAACTAGTTTTTACACAAAGTTATACAGTGAATTGCATGTATTTTACTTTCAGTATAGCGTCCTCTTAAGAGCGTTAAACACTATCCGTCCCCGGTCGTGTAGAGCCCTATACCGTCCGGTGCGACCGCAACGCTTGCACACGGCCTCGAGCCCTCGGCCCCCGTTACCTGTTTAACGTCCGCCATCTCGTTGTCGCAAAATACAAACACAAAAATATTAGAAAAAAAACTTGTATCAAAGTACAAAAACACTGTTGTTTAACGTAAAGAACGCGTTTGAAACGTATAGAAAAGAAACCACAATGTGTAAGATTAGAAAATTGTCAATAATGCGCGTATGTTTTTGTGTGCGTCATGTCCGGTTGATTGCTACTAGCACAATGAGACCGGGCAACGGTGCGCGAAGTTTGTAGATTTCGGAACGCGCGGAAACCATGGCGAATTGTTGATTTCGGAAAAACGCCAGAGTATATTAAACAAAACAAAAAAAAAAAAACCAATTCGTAGACTTTTTAACGGTAACGAGGGTGGACACAGAGAGTTTGTGAATATTTTTACTGGCGCACATAGGGGTAGGGGGATGTTTGTACCCCCTCCTACACTAAAAAATATTTAAAAGTCGTTTCATTTTTTTTTTTTTTATAGCACACTACGTTATAAAGACAATACGAGTCTTTTGCCTACAAATAATAATATTGGTGAAAAAGTGAAGGATTCATAATAGATGTTTTTGTAATGACTGCCCTCCACATGTTTTCTCACCCGACAAAAAAAAAAATTCTCTGTGCGCAATACCGCGCGTACGTATTATGACGAATAGGCTGCAGGAGAGAACGTAGAGGCGTCAACCCCCCACCTCCTTCTACAAAAATTTAGGATGTATAAAATACGTGATTTTGAATTACTTTACACGAATGTAATATGACCAACGAATATTTATATTGTTATTTATTCGTATAACTCACTATTGGCACTTTACGAAATATTTTTTCATCTTTTATTAACTGTTATTCACTTTAAACGGGCTATTATCATCAGGCACGGAACCAGGAGCAGGGTTCAAGGGGCTGAAGCCCTCCTTCCATCAAAATTTTACAAATTCTAGCGAAGCTGTGCTTTTCTATGAAAGTCTTTTCTATTTCTAACGAATACGAATTTTTTATTGTCAGCAAGCTTATCATTCTTTAATTACGTACTTATTTACCAACGAACGTTTTGAATGAATATTATATATAACAGTCGAGAAACCTCGACGGATCGAACTCTGTAATTTATATGTTATGTTCAAAAAACGGCCCTAATTTGGAATAATTATACATTTTTTTATACTTGATTTTCATTTTTCTTTCATACTTCCAATTTTGAAGATCCTTTTGAATCCAGAATTGTATTTTGACTGATTTAAGCATTGATTTAATAATATGAAACCAATGATATGTAAGCGACACCTTTATAATATCACTTATGACCATTATTTTCCATGCAACGAATGTAATAATCATACGGCTTAAAGTTTATGAGAGACTTTATTTACTTTTTTACTTCCAAACTCCTCCCCTCTCCCCTAGAAAAAAATTCCTGGCTACGATCACGGTTATAATACATTACGTTTTTCGCATAACGAATATCTCATTTAATCGTCGTTCATTGTTGCTACATAAATATGCACCTGAATTACTTAATACATCTTCAATTATCGCGGATTATTTTTAAAGTTTTATTAAAAACGAGTTCTGAAAATATTTTGGAGATCTTCAAACCGAAAAACACAACAACCGTTCCAATTATTTCACATTCTTATCCTATAATTATTTATTGATATTTTTTTCAAAACCCCACCACTCCAATTTTTTTTCCTGCGTTCCAGGGGCGTATTTAGAAATTTATTTTTTTTGGGGGAGGGGGCTGAGGCCTTGAGTAAATATCATTGTTGAATTATTTCTAAATTCTAATTCAAGACTAAATCTTAAAAATAGGATAAATTACCAAATTCTCAACATTTTAAAAACAACTACATATTAGGAATTTATTAAAAATATTACATCCTATAGTCATAGGGCGTAGGAATAAGTAAAGAATGTTTCTGAAATTTTGGGGGGCTGGAGCCCCATCAGCCCCCCCATAAATACGCCCCTGCTGCGTTTGCTACTGTGAACAGAGTTCTGACGTTTTTCACTAGTCGATTTTTAATATCGTATCCCGGCGTTTCATACAGATGTTGTACAACTAGGAGTGTAATTATTATTATTATTATTTATTTATTTTTATTTGTATAAAAAAGATTAAAACAGGAAAATCGATAGACAGTGATGATACTTGAAAACGTAAAACTTTCGTCCGTGTCTTGCAATACGAGCTACAGTCTACACAGGAAAACAGAAAAAATTATCTTCGTGGTCATATTATATTGTATAGATTGTCGAGTCAATTTATGTTTGACGAGACGAAAAATAAGCAGCATTTGAAATCGCACAAAACTTAAAATTTTTTTTAAATTTCAATATTTGTAATATTGCGTGCTTAATTTAAAAATTCACTAGAAAATAGATAATAAATAGGGCCTCGATTGAATCAAATACTAATTCAAGCGCATCATTATTATTTATTACCACCGCAAAAAGATTAAAACTAATTATTTATTGTTTTCAATACTGCGTCTGCTATACGCAAGACGCGACTCAAAAACGTGTGCTTTAAAAACAGTGGCGGTTATAAGGGGGTGATAGGTGGATAGCCCCCCATGGAATTTTATATTTTAAATTAATATATCTCTGACGTAACATCACCGAATTGTGTCTTGTAAGGTGGTCCAATTATGTTATGGTTATGCTCCATTTTCGCCCCCTTCCCTTTGAACATAATGAATAAGGCTGGAATTAGTGTTCGACCAACGATCAGCGCGTACGGTACGCGCTGATCATCGGTCGTGATCGAGCGTTTAGTGCTTAGTTGACGACAAACTCGGTCGGATGTGTACACTGTACAGTGTAAACGAGTGAACGTGTAAATGTGAGTAAAAGAGTAAAGGTTAAATAAATAGTAAACGTGTAAAAAAAAAGTGTAAATGAGTGTACAGCGATGAATCCTTACGTTTATTTCATTTGATTTAAAAACGCGAAATAATAATATTATTAATAATAATAAAAAAATAAATAATAAATATTACATATTATGTGCGTACGATCGGTCGCTCCGTCAGTGTCAAACTAGACGCCCGCATATACCGATATAGCGCGTCAGCCGACCGTAATAAAACGGGAAACGAAATTGGTCACCAGACAGCGCTACGACACAATATAGAGGGTGTAGCAGAAAGGCGCTTATAAATAGCGGTCTTAAACTATCGAACCACTCAGTATAGTTATGGCGATCAGGCGTGAACGACGTAGTTCACGTCTGACTGCGGCATGTGTGTGTGGTGTTCGAGACTGACCGCTATTTATATGCGCCTTTCTACCACGCCCTCTATATTGTGTCGTAGCGCTATCTGGCGAATACTTTCTTTTCCCATTTTATTGTTATTTCGTTTACGTAATTACGTTACATGCACATTGTTCTTTCTTTTTCTACACTTGCATTTCATCTCGGTACATTAATAGATCTTTCTTCTTTGTTATTACTTGTTGATGTTGATATTACATTGGCAGAGGAGGTTGGATCTATTTTCGCCCCCCTTGAACATCATGACGTATAACCGTCACTGCGTTGAATTTAGGGTTGCCACCTTTGAAAGATGGCAGACCCGGAGACAGGCCGATAAACATAAAAAAAAAAGTTCCGCGATTCCGGAAGATACCGTGCTTAGTTAATGAGGTGAAAATATATTAATATATTAATTTACATAAAATATATTAATTTAGAGCTAATTTTACGACGACTCGGAAAATAATTCATTAAACCCGGAGCCTGTAGATTTATATCTAAGCCCGGATTACCCGGGTGAAACCCGGAGAGATGGCTATCCTATAGCTGTATTATGCAATCGATTTCCGACCAAAGTGATTTATCGTAACAATTATAAATATTCGAATTATGCATTTTTGAAATATTTGTATTAAAAGACAATTGGGTAATAATAATATAATAGCTATAATAATTTATATAAAGAAAAAAATGTATAGTTTTAACTTTTCCTGTATACGAATTAACACCAATAGAGTTTACGGCTAATCAGAATTTCATGAAATTATTTCTGAACTTAGTCAGTTTGTCCGTTTGGTATAGAATTCTTCATTTAGTCCCTTATTTGTCCATTTAAGAGATTCCGTTTTCTGCAACTAGAGGGTGCCAGAATGATTGGTCTCGCTACATTATTTGGATCATTTCATTATCGTATGACATTAAAGTATTATGGAAAATTGATACAATTTAAAAAATTCAAACGCATCACACATTATTACGATAGTTTATTCTGTTTTATTATACGAGTACAGTTACATTGGATGACGCCTCAAAATTAATTAATTTAATTTACGTCGTTAAAAATAAAAATTTACTAGTCGTACAAAATTGTAAAATTATTAACAGTATTTTATCGATTATGCTAATATACGAGTAGATCATTACAGTCGATATCATGTAATTCTCAAACAATACGATTACAATTATAAATGTATATAAAAAAAAAAGAATATTATTTATTTCATTTAAACTCCACATTGAGATTTAATAGTCTTTTTAAAAGCTTTTATTTAACTTCACTTGTATGTCCTGGAATTTTGTTCAATTTAACATTATTTTACGCGTTTTCAAAAAATCACGCTTGCAACATATTACGTTATATTAAGTATCGTTATCACGTAGTTTGATTGAAATTGATGTGTTAACTATTTTTTTCGAAAAAATGTACATCCAATTGGAAAAATGAAAATTTACGCCGAGAAATCTTTCTTGGCACCATTCGTCTTAAGAAAAGAGTCCTCTCCCGTTTTCTACTTTGGTGGAACCCTAATCCCAGGTGTAGCCCAATTTAAACATTTAAACATGATCTTAACTCAACAGCAGATTTCACCTTCTCCTCCTTAAACTTAAATCAAATCTTTCTCTAAACAACAAAACTACAGTTTACAAATCTATGTTAAGACCCATCTGGGCTGACGGAATTCAGATATGGAGCTGTGCTAAACTATCACAAACTCAAACAATTCAGCCATTCCCATCCGTTACTTTCCGTTTAATAACTTCAACCCCCTGGTACGTTTCCAATAACTCATTTCACAATGACCTCAACATCGAAATCATAAACAAAATTGCTCATTAAATTAGTCAATCAGTCCAACCCACTTATTTCCATTCAAGGTAGTGAAAACATCCTCGACAGTCCCTCCGTCGATTAAAAAGACTTTGGTGTAGAGGTCAATTATAAATCCCGAGCTTTAAATTTCACTTCTGAGGGTTCTGTCACTGGACTGCTTACCTCCTCACACTATTCAAGTCATGTAAAAAAAAAATCACATTTGCTTATTGTACATAATATGTTACAGATTGTAAATATTCTCAAAAAAAAAAAACAATTTTTTAACGTTATATTTTGTTTTCGTCTTGTTATAATTTAAAATTATATTATCCCAGACAACAATTTTAGATTCTAAGAACATTAAAATAACATTTTAAAATTAATAAAAATGTTTAAATAACATTCGGATTGAGTTCTCATAATGTTCCTCAAATATTATAAAAATATTCTCTCATGGTTATTTGTCCACGAATTTAACCTTATTAGAATATTATAAAAATAATATTTTGAAAACATATTAATCATAATGTTTTATAATATTTAATATATTTGAGTATAGCACACTGCATAGCCTGTTCGCATTAATACTTCTTTTTTGCTTATCGTTTTTTCTGACTTTTTTTTTGCTCACCTCCTAATTATCATATCATGTTAAATAGTCTAACATTCCTCAAAAATTGAGCTATTAAATACAAAAAGAATTTTTTTGAATCCGACTGGTAGTTCCAGAGATTAGCATGTTCAAACAAACACTCTTCACCTTTATTATATTAGTATAGATAATAAAACTAGTATTTTCAAATAAAATAATACATACATCCTTTTATTTCATCATACTATACAAACACAACACAATAGTTATCATAAATACAAGTAAATTATTTTATTTTGCACTGGATTGTCTGAATTTTGCATGAGCTAACCATACTACTAGAGGTTCATGGAATTTTTTTCAATTATGTTTTTTTATTTTGGATGTACTCTTAAAGAATCTGAAACAAAAATATATGTACCCATTATAATTATAATTTATATTTTGACGTAATTATTAAAATAAATTCATTAGTAAATTATAATTTTATTTTTCAATATGTAATGGCAAAATTAAAATGTTTAATAATGAAGATTATTATTAATAATATTATCTGATTGCTATTACCATATCAAAATGTGTTAATAATTTATATTTACCTATCAAGATATTGTAGCTTCCTAATTTAGAAATTTTTTTAATTTTTTAAAATCCTTGAAGTGAATAATTACAGAGTAATTCGTCCGAGAACATCTTAGCCATAATTTGTTGTATACTATCTCCAATGTTTTTAATCCCAACCAACAATGATAATTTTGAAAACTATATAATATATATATATATATACAGTGGGTCAAAAAAGTCTCCGTACACTATTGTTAGATTTTTTCAGTAACATAAAATGGTTATTCAAATGTTGAATAACTTCATATTTTTAACAAACATTTATTCAGAAACATATTAATATTCGTTTTAGAAAATAAAGCATATATATTAATTATTTTATTATTTACATGTATATTAATAATCAATTTTAGAAAATAACAGCAAAAAAGTCTCCGTACAAAATAATATAAATATTTTAAACTTAATACAGTATAATAATTATTATCACTTTATCATAATTAATGGTCAGTTGGTCCTCCTTTAGCTATTAAAACTTCGTGCATTCGCTTTCCCATCGATTCAACTAATTTTGTTGTGACAGTAGAGTCAATACTGTTCCATACTTCAAGTATTGCATTTTTCAATTGGTCTTTGTTTCGAATTTGATAATTTTTTAGACGTCTACCTATTTCATCCCATAAATGTTCTATCGGATTCATGTCTGGTGATTGTGGAGGTGTATTAAGTTGCTTTGGTACTCGGGATAATAACCATTCTTTAACTTTTTTCGCGGTGTGTTTTGGATCGTTATCTTGTTGAAAAATAAACGAATTGCCAATATTTAGTTTTTCAGCACTTGCATGTAAATTATTTCTCAAAATGTTTAAATATATATGTTGATCCATAATACCATCGATAAATACCAAATTACCAACACCATTAGCGCTCATACAGCCCCAAACTAATACATTACCACCCCCATGTTTTACCGTCGGGCACAAATTTTTGCAATCCATCTGCTTATTAGGTTTTCTCCACACCATAACTCGCCCATCTGAACCAAAAATATTAAACTTGCTTTCATCACTAAATAATACAGATTTCCAAAAATCATTTTCCTTATTAATGTGTGCCTTCGCAAAATCTAAACGTTTCTTTTTATTTTTTTGACTGATAAAAGGTTTTTTCCTAGCTACACAACCTTTATATCCCGCGTTTCTTATAACGTTACGAATGGTCTGTGGCACAACTTTTACATTATAGTCAGTATCAATCATACCAGCCAATTTGGGTGCACTGGTTTTTGGTTCCATCACAATTGTCTTTAAAATGGCCCTCTTTTGATGTGATTTTAATTTTTGGGGACGACCAGTACGTTTTCGATCTTTAAAAGAACCAGTTTCATTGTATCGGTTTATAATATATTGTACAGTCGAGTGCGATTTCTTTATTGTCTGTGCAATATTTCTGAGAGAATTACCATCTTCTCTAAGTTGAACTATTAATTTACGAATAGCAATTGGAATTTCCATTGTTCAATGTAAATGAAATGAAATGTATGAATGATGGTAAAAACTTACCTTCACGCTCGCTACTCGTATACTGTCTTCTCCGCCTAGAAAATCCCGTATTAAAAACCGACCACACCGCTAACAACCTTCTACCACGTCGTTGCCTATCTACGCGGATTTTTCCTATTTCAATTCTATTTTTATCTGTTATTCATATATGTACGGAGACTTTTTTGCTGTTATTTTTCTAAAATTGGTTATAAATATACATGTAAATAATAAAATAATTAATATATATATACTTTATTTTTCTAAAAACGAATATTAATATGTATCTGAATAAATGTTAGTTAAAAATATGAAGTTATTCAACTTTTAAATAACCATTTTATGTTATTGAAAAAATCTAACAATAGTGTACGGAGACTTTTTTGACCCACTGTATATAAATCAATAAGAACTGTAAATTGAATGTAAGTTACATTAAAATTAAGTAACTTAATTAACTATATTAGTCACTTACTATATTAGATCTGAAATCATCATTCATAATAGGAAATATATCTTCAAGGCATACTGAAAAATTGCTTATATTTGCAGAGTTAGTATGCTCAATTGGCGGATTAATATATGTGTCTGTAAGTGTACCAAGAGCTGTTGAAAGTGCATTCTCTTTGCCTAGAATTGTTTTTATGAAGTATACATGTATTTAGTACACAGTTAATCATGTAATATAATAAACACATTATAAACTTACCAATATTTGTAGATTCAAGATGTATAATATATTCTGCATCTTTATTAGAATCATTATTTTTTTCCTCTATATCACTCGTCTCAGAATCAGACAGCTTCGACATTAGTATCTTTCCTAAAATATAATTAAATCAGAATTATAATTATTAATAAGGACTGTTTCTATCTTAAGTTGTTCATAAAAACATAAAACATGAAGTTTTTTTGAACAAACTACTATAATACCTAAAAAAATGTTTATAATTAAATATTTAGTAGATAACAAATTAAATTAAACAATATAAATATTATGTATATTACTTGGCAGTTTAAACTTTAGAGGACTTTCCAATATTTTTCCAGTAGAGTAATACTTCCGTTTCTTCTTTCTAGCATTGCCATCAAAATCATCATTGCTTGATAGATCCGAAATAAAAAGTGCTTTATTAACATTAGTAAGAGCTTCTTCTAAAGTCACTATAAAAAAACAAAATTATTTTTATTAGAATTTTAACAAATAGTAGGTAACAATCAACAAAAATAAATGTAAACAGTATGTCTTACTATAATTTCGTCCTCGTATTCTAGCAGGTAACCATTTCATTTCCAGTTTCAGTTCATTTGGGAACGCACTTTTTTCAATTAATTTTTTTACATTATGTTTTAAATTGGGCCAAGTACATCTTTTTTCAAGTTTACGAAACCAAGTATTAGGAATGGTCTCCACTGAATCTTCATCCAAGAAATGTACGAATAACCACATTATTGTCTTTACTTTATAAATATTTTGGTTTGTTAAAATTACAATACTTGTATAATATTATGTAAGTAAAATATATATAATTACTATTATAATTTATTACAAAACATTTTTGATGATTAATACAAAAAAAAAACTACATTTACAAATTAAGTTATATAGCAAATTGTTTAAATAATATTAGCCCCCATGAATCCTACAAATAAAAAGAGCTTAATAACTGTAATAATTGTAAAATGTGTTCTTAAAAAACTTTTTTTTATGCATTAACTATGGAAAAATATAAAAAAAAATAATATAAAAAAATTAGCCCCCCCCCAGTAATTACACCGAATTTCCGCCTATGATAGCAATATACATATTAAAATTTGACATATAGGTAATATTTTTATAATACTTACTCATTAAATAAAACCGTCTTGAATAATGTTATTATTTTTGAAAACGCCAAAACGAAAATAGCGGCATGGGGACTGGATTACCGCTAATGTGCACCGAAGTTAAAAATTGTATT
The DNA here is from genome assembly GCA_032441835.1 of Slavum lentiscoides. NCBI lineage: Eukaryota > Metazoa > Arthropoda > Insecta > Hemiptera > Aphididae > Slavum > Slavum lentiscoides. The sequence continues at coordinate 9,948,932 of CM063713.1, forward strand.
AAAAGATGTGTGCGTCTTTAATTAATACGTTTAATTATAATTAAATCACCAAACCAAACTAAAAAGTGAAAACTGAAAAAAAGGAAAAAGAAAACGAGCCGTAACATTTTTCTGAAGTGCGATTGTGGCATGGACGCATCAGTGTATTGGTGTGTAGCCGACTCGCCGCGTCGGTAAATAAATTGGGAATTACCCTCTACGTCGCTGTTGCCATTCGGCATCGTGTACACGTGGCTCGTTGTTATTATTATTATCACTTCCGTTACTTCTATGGCGCCGCCGCCGCGACCCGCGTGTATCACTACCCTGATCGCCATATCACACTGCGCGTACGCGTGCCGACCGTTGCCGCCAGCTCAGCACGAAAGTGTTTTTCTCTCCGTGATAATTTTTTTTTTTTTTAAAGTTTTTTTTATACCCCTTATTTAACCACTACCACGGAAGATATTTTAAGACGACGGTTCGAACCACGATCTTCAAATATTTTAAGACCGTGGTTTGAACCATAACGTTTTGTATTATTTTTTCCTCTATACGCGTATAAGTTTTCGACAAAATTCTTATAAAAAAAAAATTTACGCAAGTTGAACCGCGGCCGTTCTTCGTATCGTCGTCGGCACATTCACCCCGACTGTGTCGCCGCGTCTGTTTCTTCGGGTCGTTTCATATATTATAACATATATTTGCCAAGAGAGCGTTTCGCATTTTCGCGCATACGACTAACGAAAATAATATATGAATCAATGAATGTTATAGGCATCAATAAGAACTATCAATTAGATCTAAATGTTTTAAAATGTTCGCATAAAATATATAATTAAAAGTTAAAACATGCCTAAAATATTTTAAAAATAATATAAATTATTTTTTTTATATATTTTCAAAATATTCTCATATAATTGAAATATGAATATTGAAAATAAACTAGAACTGAAATATATTTAGAACATTTCAAAATTAATATTATTTTCATTTGTTTATTTAATGTTATCATAAAGTTTTTATTAAATTTTAATTATAATATTTTAAATTTTAAATGGTTATAACATTTTCAAAATATATTGGAAATAATATTATTATATGTTATTAATGTAATATTTTATAAACATTCTGTTACGATTTTATTTTAAATGTTATAAAATTAATGTAATTAACATATTTTCAAAATGTTCTTGAATTAATATTATTTTTATAAAACTTGTAAAATATTATAATAATATGAAAATTAAAATATTAACAACTTAATTTGGTTATAACATTCCCAAAATATTATTGTTAAAGAATTGCTGTCTGGGATAATACTTACAATTTGTTCGTGACGAACTCGTATTCATCATTTCTTAAAAGAGTTATTTTTATTTTTTTAAAAAAAAAATTAATACGAATCGGCAACAACAAACGTTATAGTGATAATATTTCACAAATATATTATCGTATACGCAGAAGGGGTAATATTATGAGAACATGTATATTATATATTATAACCGTGTAAATATAATATAGCGACTCTGTTCATTCATGTGCCTATTATAGCCGTTGGCAAGACGGTTTTTGTACGCCAACAATATTTTGTATTCTCTACTCGACTCGCAGCTGTTTCTCTTCTTGTTTCGTCGCTTAAAGGACCATATATATATATATATATATATATATATATATATATATAATACTTTTTCACGTCTCTCTTCTCTTTTTCCCGTCGTTCTCTTTCTTTAGTCCATAAATTTCGCCCGTATTAATTAAACGTCTACCCGAAAATTCTCCGGGAATGCAGGGGGAAAAAAGCACTGGCCCAAAGAATTCTGTTATTATATTTCCTCGCGTTCCGCGTCCGCCTCCTGTAAGAAGGACGTGAAGGGAAAAGTTCGCCGCCGTCATATTACGAATGTCGAAAATTTGTAGAGGTTCGCGTTACGATAGGTAGTTATGGGGGGAAAGAAAAAAAAAATAAACCGAAAATAAGTTTAATGAAATATCGCAAAAAGTTAATTTTTTTTCTCTCCTTATTTACATTATAAAACGTGTTTTTTTTTTTGAAAAAAAGTTTATTTTTTTACTCGGTATTGAAGAGTTTTGAAAATAAACAAATAAATTTCAAACTTCGAAATTCGTTTGGTAACAGTCAATGAAAATTTACGAGAAACAACGTTTTTCAATATAAAACGCGTTGAGACGACTACACAATATATTATTATGGTCTATAAAATATTCGTCAAAATGTAAATTCACGCAGCCTGTTGAAAGCGGATGATGATTTTTAAAGTCCGCCTGGAAGAGTGAATTTTACTATTCTGAAACATAAGCAAACCCATTTTTTTTTCGTAAACCAAATTTTAGGAATAAAAATAAAAATCCATAAAAAAAAAAAAAATACAACTTAATAAACCCACCATATTACTGTATTAGTATACGATTCAATTATAGACATATTAAATTAATATCATATTATAATTGCTTTATATATATAAAAAAAAAAACGGATCGAACAATACAATTATTCGTTTCACTCAGAATCTAAAAAGAAGTGATTTGAACATAAATTTTTTTCTCTTCTTTCTGCACACAATCAAATACGTAATTATTATTTTTTATTATTTTGATTTTATTTCGAAACGAAAGTCAAAATAGTTTAATATAAGTACTGATTAAGTAGCACATCCATAATATGTGAAAAAGCAAATGGACAGTGTACAGGTGTTATTTCGTGTAAATATATTATGTTAATTTTATACCGAATTCGAATTTATAGTAATTAAAATGCATAAGCGTGATACGTATTTAAGAAAAATCGGGGTTTTTTTTTCGAGTATTTGACCATAATTTCCGAAGTCATTAGAACTTTTTTTAACATTTTTTAAATTTATTTATTGAATAAAAAAAAAACCAGCCCGAAAACTTTGAAAGTCTGTTGGGTATTTTATGTAAAAATAATAAAATTTTAAAAATATACTCGATTAAAACTTTAAGTCAACATAATACATCTAAATCATAATTTGTATTTGGTATATATTAATATATTCAATTAGACGTGTCGTAATAAATTTATATTTTTCCATCCAGTTTTCGTTGGTCGATACATTGTTGGATGTCATGGTGCTATAATAATTCATACAATTCGTGGGCGTATATTTTGTAAAGTCGAATGTGCCAAAACTCGTCTGAGAGATATACTCGGCTTTCAAACACTTTTAGCAAGCTTTATATCGGGACAACACGTCATAAAAAACTCTGTACAAATTTTTCAAGTCGTGAAATACGTTAAATTAATAACTGAGCAATGATAAAATCATGGACATCTTGAAATGATTAGGAAATCATGCAAATCTTGGTAATCACGTGGAAATCGCTTTAGTCAATCACGGAAATCTGGGTAGTCATGTGAAAATCATGCGGTATTCTGGAATCAAGTGTACACACAGTTTTTATCAGTATTATTTACTCCATTTATTATCGTGTACTGCGCTTTTCGCGTCCAACACGACCACCGGCTTGGCGTTCTCACGCTGTTGCATTATGAGAACGACGACAACAGCAACAACAGCAACAACAACAACAGCAGCAGCAACAACAACAACAACAACAACAATATTATTATCTACTCGCCTTCTTCTGTGGTCGAGGAATACATACGAATATCATTGTCTGCAGCAAAGGCAGGGATAAGTTTCTTCCCGTCATCGTACGCCGAAAACTTTTCTGTCTTCTACTACTACGATATTACTGCCATCCAGGCAATAAGCGCGCGCACACACACACACACACACACACACACACGTAATAGAGATATAATCGCGAGCTATAGCCTGTATCCCTGTAACATACTTCTACATAACGTACGAGAGTAATAATATAAAATACAAATTTCCATCCTTCCGTGTACTAAGTCGCATACATAAGAGGATTACGCTCTTTATACCGTCACAAGTTTTAATCAAATTTAATTAGAAAACGGACTCCGGGGAATAAAGTCCGTAATCCTTTTTCCATTGTATAGCTCTGCAGATCTCTTTCTACTTTTTCCCGTCTCTTCCTCTCTCGATCATTCACTCGCTCTCACCTCGCTTAATTCGCATTCCCTCCATTCGCTCTTATTATCCCATATCTTTCTCCGACTATATTTTAATATTTTACGATTTTCACCACCCCCCACGAAAAAAAGGAATTCGCCGCAAAATATGAATAACTAACGCAACGATATTGATGGTTTTCGAATATTTTTCGTTGTTTTTTTTACTTTTATACAAGTATAAACATTTATATAAAAAAAAAAATTACACGCGATTTCGGTTGACTACTGAATTATACATTATAAAATTGATTAAATATTATAATAAATGTTATTAGTGTAATAAACGAGATTATTACCTTAGGTGAAAAAAAAAGAAAAACGTAATGTTGTTGTTGCGATATATAACTAATAACTATATAAATCGAATAACGTACAATTTTCCAGTTAATTATCGACGACATTGTTGTTGTATCTGACGATTCACTGCTATACGAATTTTATTTTGATAGAGCCTATTTTATTATACGCACTTTTGCGCATCGTTAATATTGATTTTTTTCACGTGTTATAGATCATCGTTTTTATATTCCAGTACATACCGTTTAAAAATGTTGAAAATTTTCACGTACCTACCGCTTGAATGTAAAACTTGAAATTCCGTATGATACTTGGCTCGTCTACAAAGTTATTTTTGAAAAGAGTAATTTATCTTTTACTGTTTAAATTAGTAGTATGTTAGATATTATATTGTATTACATTTATTGTTAGGTAATACGTGCGCACAATTAATTGTATTTTAGCGTTTTATAATAATATAAATGATGACGTCGATGTTTTGGGAATTATTTTGAATTATAATTTTAGTTATTTTGATCGATTTTGCGGTTGGTGGTATTAAAAGCTATTAAAAAAAAAATAATAAAATGATGAATTCCGTTTTGCAACATTTACTAAATTTACGCGCCAGTTGATATTTATACATTCCCTAATGGGCCGCATAAATCTGCATTGTCATTATTGCAACCAATCGGAAACACGGGTAACCGCATTTGTGACCAAAAGTCAATGAATTCAAATCGTCAACCAAAATAATTCAAATTATAAATAATTTTCGATTTCATTTTACCAGCACTCATCAGAGAAAATCGAATATAACATTCGATTAGCTGATGTCGGACTGTTTCGGAATCGATCAGCTGCTGTTAAAAAAAAATATATATATATATATATTTATACCTTTCTGAATTAATAAAATTATATTTCACCTTACGCGTTTTTTTTTTTAAATTTCTTATCGTCGGGTTGAGGTGTAAAATAAAATGAATTACGCGTTGCTCATTTAAATTATTGCGAGGATTTCAAATGGAGTAAGTATAAATTATATCATTTAAACGACATATTTTATATTTTGAATCTTATTAAGTCAATTTAATATTCATTTTAAATATACTTTGACGATATATATTTTTTTAAATTTAACGGTGTTTAAATAATTTTGAAATTTACGAGTTCAATTAATTTTTTTTTTATATAATTCGTTTACAGTACAGAGATTCATACTTTCACAAGCAAGCACGCGTCTGTATCAACTACATAAAAAAAAAATGGTCAACGAATATAATATGTTGGTTTTCTATTTTACATAAGTATATAATAATATAATAAATAATTATATGTTTTTGAGAAAAATATATTGATCTGAATTTATTAAAATTATAATTAAAAAAAAAAAAACATTTTTTTTTTATTGCCTATTATTATTATTATTATTATTATAAGTCTGGTTATTGTACAATTATCGTTATGTACTATATAACGCGCGTGCTCACGCCGGATATTCTGAGTAGTTATTTCGAAATTATTACGATAAAGATAAAGTTACACTGCAATAAAACCTTCTCATAATGAGCGATTTCCTCTTATAGTCGGCATTTAAATAAATAAAAAAAAAAGAAATATTTTCGTCGTCAAAAATGTGTGCCTAACTGGAAGACAACGGGCTTCGCGGAACTTTTGTTATGTCGACTTCCGCGAAGTTAAAAAAAAAAAAATGCTATAAAAATAAAAAAAAAGACGCGTATAAAAAGTAACGTGGTACTTGAAACGTGAATCCTTATATCAATTTTATGATGTTTTTTTTTTTTTATGTAATCTTCTCTTCCCTTTTCTTCTCGGGCCTTTGGACGACGGATGCGATTTTATAAATGCGCGAGTTAACAAACCGCTTCGGACTCGCGGCATTAACCCCGGTGGATATTAATCCGAATTTGCACTGCCACGAAACTGTATTTTATGACGAACAACGGCGACCAAACATAAATTAAGGGGTGAATGCGTGTTTATTTTGAACTCAAAAATTTGTTTATTTAAAAAAAAAAAAAAACACTATGTCACATTTAAATTCACGTGATTAATGCTTTTAAACGTATCGCAACACTACGTTTATTACATTTTTTTTCTTCTAAAATATTTAAATAGATATTAAATTGAGTTTGTTGATTAATTCAGTGTAAAATAAGTAATATAAAATACATTACTATACACTATTGTATTATTATTATTATTTAAAAAGTTGAAAGTCACGATAAATCATTTCATTCGATTTTGAAGATCGGTTTATTAATAAAGTTTTTTCAAATACACGCAAACGTTTCAAAGAACAAATTACGAGTAATAATTTCGGAGTTTATTAAATACTGTAGTTGATCAATAACTGGTATATACAAATATATATATATATGTCTTATCCGTGTTTAAATGAAGTTTATTTATTTTTGATAAAATTACTAATTAAACTTTTCAGACGTTTATAGAGTAAATAATTTTTCAACGGGGGGGAGGTTTTTTTTACGCAATATTACAATTTGAAAATGTTTTGATTAATTCCGTAATTCGACACAACATTACGAATTCTGTTGGTATCATATGAATTCCACCGTCGTCGTCGTGATATGACATACACGCATTATCTATAATTTTACAATTTTTTTCAAAACTTATAGAAGTGCCTTGTCTTTCGAAGAAATGTATGATTTATCACGCCGATAGGTTTCGGTAAATTATTTATATGAAATCTAAGATCTATCGCATAGGATTCACATTTACTATTATATATATATATATTAAATTATTACACGTTCATTTTATTCACTTTCTCGAATAATTCCGACTTTAAATACCACGCGTCACGGAGGAACGCGTATGGTGGAAGTTAATAAGACCCGAGTCAACGTTTACGCGGAAAAATAAATATGACGATATAACTTAGTCTTGAATACGTGTAATTAAATTTGAAAAGCCGATTAAATGCGGAAAAGCGGCTTTACCGTTATTTATGTTGGCAGTTACAAATTGTTTGCTTATTTTATAACTTTTTCTTATTCGCGCAGGTATTTTAACTTTGATTTCAAAAGTAAAATAAGCCCGAGAGTCTCTGGCTCGGGTCTTATTTATTCAGTACAGTATTATTAAATCTGTCTCAGTCAAATTTTTAGATATTATATTATTTGAAACCGCTTAAAAATAATTATTATATAATTAAAACTCAAAAACGTATTTAACGAATCGTATCGCGGGCGAATGTCAGAATGTTTTTCCTTTTTCAGTCGTGATAACGGAAATTATGAATAAATTAAAAAACGGCATTTCTTAATCAGCAACATCTGCCGAACGCAGAATTGTTTACGCGCGATATCGTAATAACTGTATTTATATTAATTATAAAAAAAAAAAGGTTAAAACATCGCAGTAAATTTTTATCGATTTACTTGCAATGATGCCAAGACTCTCGTTTCATTTGTGATAAACTAATTAAAATTTAAAGAGGACATTTGATTATAAACGAAAGCGGCCATTCGAACACGTCGATATAAACACGTATAATGCGCTAGCGTCACCGAAACCTCAAGTTTAACTCGCATTTCATTTCGAGACCGCTCCAGACGTAAATTCAATCGAACATTTTTTTTCTTCTTACAATACAATATTCTTTATTTCTTTATAACTCAACAATCGACGAGCCATCCTTTTGATGAGGTATACGACAAATTTATTTAGATACGTTTACGTAATTTTTAATAATAATAAAAAAAAAAAATCCATCGATTTGACTTGACGGTCGATCCTGCTGTTCGGTGCAGATAGTTCCGGTGACAGGCTTGTAAAGCAACGCGTACTCGTATATTAATCTAATATCGCGCGATCGTATAGTTTAGCGATCTACGTCAGCACAGCTCGAAGGGAGGAGGTTTCTCCTATTGACAAATTTCAGTTCAATTTGGCATCGCACAACAACTACTGTACGGGGTCTATATATCGTTTGACGGCGACCCCCCTCGGTGTGTCACTTACCTCGGTGCACCAACAGTAGTAAATCACGTATATAAAAGTCCTGGCTCCGGGCCCGTTAGTTTTGTCCGGAACGTATATATATACAATAATATGATCTCAAAGGTAATAAATCATTGCAGTGTACAAAATTGTCGATATTACCTATATGATATTACATTATATTGTATATACGCCTTTATTAAATCGTATGTATATCTTGGTACAACGTTCAATAGACAATTCGGTGTGGTTTATTTAAATATTCTATTGTATATCCAAATAAAAGTTGGCCGTAAAAAAATAAAATAAGATTAAAAAAAATAATAAACGAACCGATTAGATCTGTTTTGTGTTACACATAGATTATTATAATAATGCGTTGGTCCTACGTGCTCGTCTTTCGTGTATATGACGATAATTTCGATTAATATTATATCGATTTGTTTATATAAGTTTAAACGTTTTTTTTTTTTTATTGAACAGTATAGAAATATCTTTGCAAAGTATATTTAATAGCGAACGAAATTTTTGTCGTTTAAAAAAGAAAAAAAAATTTGGACTTTATGCTCAGGATCCAAAAACGTTCAAACGAACCGTCCAAAATACTTATTTCTACCAAGTCATTAATGAAACGCCTAAATTATTGGTAAGAACTCGACAAAGGAATTGTCGAAAGTCACACTCGGCGTATCCACAATATATAAATAAAGATATATTTTTATTTTTGAAATCGATACAGATTTTCGTTCTCAATTCGACGGTGTTTTCGCATTTTGATAATTTTACTTAGGTAAAATTTCATTTTCAACAATTTAATTGTTTTCAAAGTTGATGCAGTTTTAAAATATATAATTATTATATAATATATTAGTAACACGGTGACAGAAATTAACAATAAAATTATTAACGGATCAAAAATGAGTTTCGTATTGAGATGTTTACTATATTATAAGAAGAATACGGGATTGAAAAAAACCAAATTATTGTCCATAATATTTTATTTAAATATATATTTTTTTTTAATGTAGAAAAATAATTACATGAATTACTTAAAAAGCACACAATATTGTAAAATAATGCCACATATAGCGACCAATAAAAATAAAATTTATAGAATTTTAATCAAATATCCATTATAAAATTTTTATCATTTTGAGAATTATTAGAGCATTTCAGGTCTGCACAGTATATTATAAAAAAAAACACATTTTATTTTGTAAACCTACTGAATATTTATTGTACGCCGTTGTGACAGGTTTTTTATTCAAAACAGATACTATTTCAGTGTAATATAAACTTTTATACCTCGATAAAGTACATTTTATATATACATAATATATATCTAATATATAAATTACAAATATAATGTTACGCATTTTTTTTCTATAGAAATTCGTTATGTGAAATATTTAATAGGAATAAAAAAAAATATCAATAATAATAATTCTATGGTGTTTTTTCGTACATGTAAAATTGTAAATACGTACAGCAATAAGCGTTTGTAAATTTTAACATACTCGTACTGCTCAGGTTAACCGTGACCAGCTCTTATGAACGGAGCATATGATTTTATTTACTTAAATTTTTAACACAACCACATTGAAATAAAAATTTTACATAAATTTCATATTGTATTCGTTTTTATATTGTAATACACCTATACGCACGCGCCATTTGTTGAAATTTAAAATTTCATTGTCAGTTCGGCAATTAATATTATTAACGTACAATATCAAAATTGATCTTAAGTTTTCGTTTCCAACGTATCACAAATATCTAAATTGATACCGATGCACAAACGTGACATTTATCGTGATGAAAAAATATTATTTGTGCGATTGTAATATAACTTGTTATTGAATGGGATATTACATGAAATCCACGTACAGTCGTCAGGCTATTGGGATTTATGGTGTTTTAAAAGTCGCGTCTAGTTTACAGAAGAACGCGCTGGAATGGATATTCGAGCTGTGACAAGGTTGACAGGTTGTCTGTCAAGTGGTATTAGTCGACTCATTGAGCTGAATAATAACAGAAATATTTTGACAGTTAGGTGCAGAAAACAATTTGATATATTTTACGTAGGTACTGAGAAAGTTTTGCAGTAAGTTTGAACTTATAAATCGAAATACCACAGTGTAGTGAAATTAAGCATAAAATCCATTTGAAAGTTTCATCGTCTACTTTTCCATTGCTCGCATAATAATATCTTTAGTTCTTAATACGATTTTTAAAAAAATAACGTTTTTCTCAAAAACAATATAAAATGCTTTCGCAATATAAATATTTTTTCACGGTATTTCAATATTACATAACCTTTTGTTACGAAACACGTGACAAGTTATTTAATACATTTAGGTTCATATCGAATACAGTAACACGAGACGTTTCAAATATTAAATAAATTTAAAAACTTTGTCTCTTACACTTCAATTGGGCTTTTCTTTAACTGTTTATTTGAAACACATTAAATTACATTATTTCGTATGTCGTATTATTATTATTATTATTATTTTTAGATTAATATTCTTAAGACGTTGAAGAAATTATAATTGAATTGTCTCCGAGTCCGAGAAAATTATAATTTATATTTAAATAATAATAATTATGAAAAAAACAAATATCGCATTTTGTCAAAATAAAATTTTAAACATACCGTTTCGGAATATTATAATATTTCGTAGGATGAGTGGGAAGGGGAAAACTGGAGGCAGGAATGCTGCTTTGTTACAAATAAATCGTTTCATCCCTCTCGTGGAATATTGTTAAACACCCGGGTGTTTTATTAAATTTGTATTTTAACTTCAATTGAATACAATAATTTTCACAAGTCTGAAATATTTTACGATTGTTGGAATGAGAAAAATCAGTAAATATTTACCAACTATAACAATTATTTACTGTTCGTTCAAATGGAATTTATAATGAAAATAACACCGGGTTTTCGATTTAGAAATTACGATATTTATTTGGAAGATAGAAAGTTGGGTTTACCGTGGACTTTTTTCTTTTCTTTTGTGTGTGTCGAGACGAGGGAAACTTAGTAAAAACTGATTATAAAGGTGAAAAGTCTCATAATTTTCTCTCAAGTCAAAGGTGATTGTAAACTTTTTGTCCCAAGAAAAGACACATGTTTCTACTTAGCAGGCGTAGCACCGAAATAGCCCAACAGTGATTTATACATTTCCAAGACCTTTTCGTCCGCCCTATATTGTTCCGCTCGAAAGTTCTGCCATTTTAAATAGCAATATACGTACCTATATACAAACACACACACACACACACACACACAGTAAATATATTGTACTCATACAATTCAACGTGTAATTCACGTTGAGAAAGTTCTGGACCATCATGAAGTTTCTTATCAGTTGTACAATTTCTACCTATAAATACAAGACTGCTTTACAAGTATCGATATATATATATATGTGTATGCGTGTGTATTCGTATACTAGACCGGAACGAATGAGAAATGTCAATGTCATTGCAAAACATAAATTGTTAATTTATTAACAACAATATAAATTAGAGGTTACCAAACTTTTTATACGAACCGTTTTTGAAAAATTTCAAAATATTTAGGTGACACGTTCAAACTAATTTTTTTTTTTTTTTTTTGGCCATTGAGGTATGGTAAACGGATAAATTAAATACGAACATAAAATAAACATGTTTATATATAATTATAACATTTTATAAAGTATGATTTAAAAAATATATGTACCTATGTACAAAAAATTTTTGTTAAGAAAAAGACGATTTATTATTAAATTTACTGTATTTTATAAATTGAACGTGAACGGAGAGTTCACTTGATTTTATCGATTATTCTTGATAACTGCATTAATATTGACGTCAGTGTTGGTTAATGTGAGACGTAAAGATTTCGGCAGTTGAAATTCGTTCCGAAATGTAGTTTTTAAATCAACCGAAAATCCATCTTCACAATTTTATGAAGAACTGAACGGGAAGTACCGTCTTTATAACTTTAGCAGAAAGTGTTGGATAGGTATCTTGGACAAATAGAAGTCCATTGAATATTTACGGTTGACATTCATTAATTTATATATTAATTATTGATAACACTTATTAATTAACATTTATTAGCTTTTATTGGTAACTTAGCCTATTGATCATGTGAAAATTTTTCGCTATCCACAGCTTGGGAACATCTGTTATTAGTCACTTACAAGGAAAAAACGTATTTTTAATTAAAACACGCACGGAAGTCGTACATTTTGTATAGCAATTCGTTTATTTTTATATAATATTTTTTAATGTTTTTTTCGATATACCTTCTAACAAATATTACTTTAACAAAATTGTATGACTTTTAGTACAAGAATGTAGTAAACTTTTATATTATTTTTAAATAAATAAATTATTAAAATATATAATTTTTTTATAAATTCGATTAAAAACGCGGAATAACAATTACAACTGAATAAGAATTATTTCAGTTATATTACGTTTTTGTTTCGTTGATTAATTAATAACAAATTACAATTTGTGTTTTTAATTATTATTTTTATAACGACGTTTTTAAAATAAATTATATAACGTTTAAACAAAAGAAATACACGTTTATTTAAACGCACATATTCAATAGAGGAATCGGTTGACATTTATTTTTTTCGAATTTTATACTTTTGTTGTTGTTTTTCACAATCGGTCTGTATTCGATACATTTTTTTTTTTTTTGTGACATAATCCACTATCAAATACTGATAGTTTATAAATTAAATCAGGCTCCTACCCACTGCCTTAAGCGCACATGATCCGATTTAGCTTTGAAGGAAAAATACGTCGCAAACTCGATCGTTAAACGAATTACAGACAGACTCTGGCGTCTCAACGCTTTACGCAGGATTTACTGTGAACCCTCGTCTTCAAATTTTATTAAGCTTGCAACTGGCGAGCTGCTATAATACTATTTTATAATACTTATCAATCTCTCTGTAACCATACAATAAAACTGTGTACGACTTGTAGTTATGCGTTAAATTTTTACTATTACACGATGTCAGTAACAATACGTGTTAAAACAAGATCATACACAACGAATTACACGTATTTTTAAATACATTTAGTTGATAATTTATACGACACGGTCCGTTTCCATCAAAATCTTTCCTTCTCAAACAGATTTAAAAATAATCGATTTAAAGTTTTTTTTATTTGAATAATGAAATGTGCAATTTCCACAACGGTATTAGACTTAAAATAATTTATTATCCTAAATCTTATTTAATAATAATCGTAGGTCTTTCGTGAGAAAGGATATTATATGTCGACTATCTTTACCAATTCTATCATATAGTTGCTTCGATTTATATAAACAATCGCACTGTAGTATATATTTCGTGTAAACTCTTAAAAAAAAAATTAAATTATTTCAAAACGAATTAAACGCTATAGTGTAGAAATAGTACATATGTTTATGCGTTCGTAAACTGTATCCGTGTATTTTAGTTTTAACGGAAAATCGAATCGGCGGAAAAGGGAAAATACAATTTATTTATAACGTCCATTTATGTTATTCAATTTAAATAAAAATAGGTATAGTTACGTGTTTAATAACTTTTTTTTTTTTACAATTTTATAATGCATTTTATTCAATAACACTTTGGAAACTCTGAAGCATTATCCGGTCATACGACCAATCGATCTAATTGTATTTCTATTACCTTGAAGAAATATGAGTAAATAATGTACACGTTGTTTTCGAGTTAGAAACAGAGTTGGTTTCAAGACCCGACTTTCGTTGAATCACTTTGTGGGATAATTTCTTGACTCTCTGTAAGTCTGCAGGTATTATATACCTAGTCTGCAGTTCGTCTTAATATATAATATACATAGTCGACTCGCACCGACTAATCGTCGGGTATTTTTTATTTATTTTTTTTTAAATTGAATTAATTTATCTTGTCTCGCTTTCATTTGTACGGCTATTTGATTTATGGTGGAATTACGTCAGGCATTCGAAATGAAAATTTGTTTAAAATAAATGAAGTTTTGTTTTCCGTCTGAGCACACAATTACCTCGGAGGAGTGTAAGAGTGTGTGTGTGTGTGTGTGTGTGTGTGTATAAACAGAGAGTAGGTTAGGCTGGAGAGGTAAGGGTGGCAGTATTATTAGATCTGTTTCGGACCATTTATCAAGTTCCTTCGTCCATTCCCTTCGGTCCAATTTCCGAGCACGCGTAACGCTATATTATAGTCCAAAGCCGAAATAACGTCGTCAGATCGCCGGATAAAATTGTTCGACAAACAATATGGTGCATATTTGTTTTTGCAGTAATATAATAGCGTTTACGGTTTAAACGAGAATAACGGGGAAACAGCTGATATAATCTTAAAATGGGTCTATATATACCCATAATAATAATAATAATAAAATATATATATATATATACATAAAATACAAGAAAGAATGATAATAAAAGAACGTCGAGGAAATTTTCATTATCAAGACTCCTCTAATAAAACAATACCGCGCGCGTCTAGCTGCAGTGCGAAGGGGGCAGAGAATGTAAAGAAGAATAAGCCGTATGTATAGACATTGGCATAGAGCCACACTGAATAATAATTTTCTAAAATAAACAAACTAAAAAAAAAAAAAAGGATTCTTTTTTTTCTCTCTCTACTACCAATGACTGCATTACAGATAATGACGTTTTGTTGGGCTGGGGACAAAACAAAGTTTTATTGTCGATCGGAAACTGATAAACCTATTGGTTTGTACCGGGTATTAAGTCGTGTAGAGTTTTGTATATTTTCTAGTGAGACATTTATTACAGTATATTTATGATTACAGTGTCTATTATATTATTGTCGATTTATACGATATACGCGTGGAAAATTAAACTTACATATATAATAAATAATAAAATTGCGAAATAAATAAATAAATAAATAAATAGGATATCGATTTATCGACGAATGTATAGTAAATATGAAGACGAAACACCATTCGTCACTGAAAAACATTTGATTTCATTAGCATTGGATAAACGTTACAATTTGTGGACTTAAGAAAAAAAAATGTTATTTCTTTGTTACACGCGCGCACACGTTTTTTTATGTACATAATATTACACGTGCGGTTTTGCTTGCCATTATATTATATTAATATGCTCTTGTCAACAATAAATAATACAAAACGTTTTGAATCGGAGGGAGAAGTCGGTGGTTTGTGTAATATTAAAATATGGTTAAAGGGCGAGGCGGCGGCGTTCGCCGCCGTTATCCTTCGGGATCTTTTCATTTTTCTTAATACTGCAGCAGTGTATATATTATATATATATATATATATAATATAGTGGCGTCGGTGAATGGGATTTTATATTAAATTCATTCCTCTCAGTTATATTTTTATTTTATACGGAATACAGTTTGTACGTAATTTTGAAAATTCGGGGTAACTCAAATGTAGTTTTAAAAATATTAACTCGTTAAAAGCCTCCGACATCAGTTCGTGAATTCTTTTAAACAGTTCAGACGTGTAGAATCATGAGTTTAATTCGAAGTCGGCTCATCGTGATCTTATATTATTTTTTAAAAACCTTTGTTGTAGAGATGTCACTATCATATTTATACATTTTCAATGTAATCATTCAAGTCACCGATAAAGTTATTTATGTTTTAAAAATAACTTTTTGTTTTTAACGGTTAATTTTCGCGTGTTAATTATTGTTTATGACGTTTTGGTAACCGTCATTAGTCTCTCTAATTGTGTTTTATGTATATTTTTTTTGAATTTTAGTTCTACAGTGATTCACGTAAATGTACCAATTAAGTTTTATTTTCCATTTATTATTATATTGTTGTAACGATACGTATTTGTTTAGTAATAGCTGAGTTTTACTTCATAAAAATAATTTTCAAAGGAATAAGGGCAACCAGCCAACTCTCGCATAAAATGTGCCAGGTTTTGTTAAGCGTTTAATATTTACTGTTTTTGTATTGCCTCTAATATCGGTATTAAATATTTAATTACGGACGCATTTTAAAACATTGTTTTTTTTTTGTTTAAAAACAATAAAATTACACTTTATTTTTTATTACACATTTTGGTCAATAAATTACGAACAAATTATCATTTATAAACTGGTTGTAAGCACGAGAATTTTTATTATCAATTATCGATCGTTTTTATTGTTTGGTGATTGAAAAAAACATTAAAGCCGCATCGACGTTTCACACGGATTTCCTACGATAAAATAATAACGTGTTGTATCCATAAGTCATTATTTGTGCTATATTATATTGAGATACATAAAGTCAAATTAGTATAAGTCTGTAGAAATCGGGTGCTTTTAAGAGGGTCATTCTATTTCAGTTCGAGAACGTATTATTTCTGTGGACGTTAAAACGAATTAAATTAATTATTCATTTATATAATATAAAACACGCGCGTCATACGTCTTATAACATGTCATCGAGTGTTTTGATTTCGGAGCGAGGTATTATGTATTTGTTTGGTTTTGTTGACACGGAAACCTAAATATAGTAATAATAATTCTGATTGATATAGCCAAAAATGTTTTTTTTTTTTTGAAAAGATAAATCGGATAATTATGTTTTTCATTATTCCAACGATATTGATCAAATAAAATACGAAGTTTAAACGTACGCGAATAAAACAAAATTAACAGTGATTAATGATTATGTAGTGTTAAAGTTGATTTAAATGTTCAAAGGAATTTTTGTTTTGACATAACGTATTCCAAGTCATTTTTAACGTAAATATTTTTAAATATAATCGATTATATTAAAAATATAAAAATGATCTATTACATTTATCAATCTTAATATAGTCATGAACTCACATATTTAAGTTGTTTTGTACCAGCGATAGCAGAAGTTGACGTTTTTGATCGATTATCTGACGAACTCCTAGTCGTGGACACATCGCCGATGAAGAGCGGGAAAAGGTCTAGTCGATTTGTTGATTCAGGTGACAATATATTGTGCGACCACTGACAGGGAATGCGATTCTTCCAAAACCCCAGTCGCCGTAATAACTCTATTCTTCATCCGTATCTCCTATACAAGAAATATTAGGCCTATATATTTAGAAGTAAAAATTGGTTTGGAAAAATAATTGCCTCGTTAAATGTGACATATATAGCGTAAAATGTTACAATTTATTGGTTGAGATGGAATATGTATAATTTCCTCGTAAAAAATTATCACTTTACCTTTAATAATACTGTAATAATGTAATGTGGTAAATAAATATAGTTATAGAGGAATAGGTAGAAAAGTATAATGTTATTGTTGTATATAATATTATATATACGAGTATATAAATACATTTTAATAACAGTTTTTTAAGTATAAGTTTCCGATACAAGAAAAAAAAAGTATATCTAAGTGCATGGATACCCATAATATTTAATACAGTAATTATTGGTAAAAGATTATTATTTGTATTTGTATTTAATGAATATTCATTATATTTATGTTTTTTCTTTAATGCCGAGTAAGACTTTTACATGTTCACTATTATTATATCATTTAGAAAATATAAATGTACCTAAAAATATATACTTTTATTTTCGATTATTATGATGAAATTTAATGATTACAACCAGAGCTCGGATTCTATAGCATTTACTAATTAATATTAAATACGGATAAAAATATCAGAGTAAGATATGAATTTGTTTTATACATCGAGGATTCCAGGTATAAAAGTATATTTTTCATATTTTTACGCGTTGATTATAAGCGTTTTATATTTTTAGCGTTATTTTCTGTTGTTGTTAATATGCATTAATTTTAAATTGTTTTATGGTTTTCATAAATCTCGTAACCCTTAAGAAGGTTAAAAAAAATTACCCACACATTCTATAGTGCCATTTCGTTAGATGTTTCTATATTATAATTTATTGTGTTTGTGTATTAAATTATCGTGATATCTTGGCAGGGTGCAGCGAGAATCTTTACTATAATTCATAAATAAAATACATTTTTTTTTTACAATTTTTACTGTTTTTATGATATTTTTGTGTGCATATTTTAAGATTTTCTCCATTATATTATAAGGTACTTTCAGTAGTTTTCAGTGCTATAAAATCCGAGCACTGATTATAATTACAATGATTTTTCATCTGGTGTTTAATGTACCTAAGTTATACATGTAGATTGTTTTTAGGAAAGCTTATTATTATTATTATTATTATTATTATTATACGTGCATAATGTATTATAAACTAAATGATATATATTACTAGTAACAGCCGCTTGATGTTAAATATTCGAAATTCCCGTGGGTTTTAGGTTTTGAAAGGTGACTTTATAGTGTTTGTAATGTAACGATAATAATCGCCTATAAAACAACCCGGAAGTTTTTGTGTGGATTGTCTAACATAGGGCGAGCATTAATCAATTGCGGTTTCCGACCAATTAACGCTGGTCAGCCGTTCTAAACGGTTCGTTTAGATAGGTACCGCAGTAAACTTTTCCTGAATCGTGACTTGGTTGTATAAAACGATCGAAAATTTGCTGGCAACGCGTAATGTATTGGCAATATAATTTGTAACGAAACACCATAAATGTTATGAAGTTCGAAAATAATATGTTATACGTCCAATTGAATAGAAAACATTAGAAACTATTAAAAACGGAACGGCCGTCTTCTTCCGAACAAATTTGATATTTCATACGTCGTTATAAACAATATTTAAAATACGTGTAATATTGTTTTTTTTCGTGTGTGTGTGTGTGTGTTAATTTATATTTATGTATTATGATAATAAAAACAGGAATTTTAAAAATTTTTTAAAATAACTTCGGTTTAATAACTACGGTACAATAAAAAGATATCTAATGATCGAAACGTCATCGGGTATAAATGGATTTATTATAATTTACCAAGTATATGACATGTTGACGTGAATATAGTAGAAGGGTGTATCTAAATCGCGTTAAACTTATTACTTTCCTTGTTCCACCGATGCTTTTGTTAGTCGTCTCTGCCAGTTGGGTATAATAATTGTATTTGCCGTTATATATGAATAAAACGATGGAAACATTTATCTGGAACAACAGTCCTTTATTTTGAAATCGTGACCACAATTGGATTAGCAGCGCCGAGTGCGAAATAATTGCTATTTTATACAACAGTATTATACCGGAGGTTGTTCGTGAATTGTGATTATTTTTTGTTGTTCTTTAATTTAAAATCTTTTCCTAAAGTTGCAATTATAAGTACCGCCTACATTGATTTGGAAATGGTACAAATTAGACGTAACCGTGTTACCCTATGTGTTTTGAATAATGTGTAGAAAAAAAAAATTAAAATTATTACGTTTTGAATAGAACACATTGTAAAGTATTGATTTATTTTGTTAAACGATTGATAATTATATAAAATATAAATGAAAAAAAAAATACAAATAAACGAGAAAACGGGGGGTTTTATGAAATAAAATACACTTTTATTATTTTTTATTATATATATATATATAATAATAATAATTAAGTGTATTATTTCGTTTTTAATTTTTTATGTTGACTTCGAGACGTGCCTACAGTTCTGGAGCCTGGAGGCTGTATATATATATATATATACCCGGTCGTCGGACATTATACCCGTGCACGACATATATATTTTTTTCTCGATAGTACATAGCTTCGGTTGACTGAGACCCCAAGGTTAAAAATCAGTGCAGAGAACCATTGTAATTGCGTTTTGTATGAAACAGGGCAAATACTCGTGGGCCGATCAATAAACCGCGAACAAAGCTTTGTCCTGTCCCCAACAGAACGGCATAAAAGCAAATTGGTCTATTTGATATAGTGCATCGACCATAGGAAAATCATTGTGTACAATTTCAATGCAAGTATTTCAATGTAAACATGGTTTGAAAATAGAATAAAATTAATCTGACGAGTGCGAAAATAAAAATCGATCTAGATTAAAAATAATGAAGTTAGAAACGAAAAGACGAGAAAATTTTAGTATGTGACTATATATATAAAAATAACAAATTACACCAATAACACTGATATTATTATAGATAAATAAAGAGTTTGTTTTTTAAAATTATGTCGAGTACAAACAAGGATGTAAACGATTTTTGACTTAATAAATTTCACTAAAGTATTATTCGTTTTTCTCTACGCGTGAACAATACATAGCGCATAATTTATTATGCTTATTTTTGTATTAAATCGCAATTAATACACGCAGATATTGATTGTAATGCATGACGTACGTACTGTTGAAGTACGACGCAAGAGTTTAAATACATATAAATATATTAGACAGTCGAATTTTAACTTAACGAACTTGACATTTTAATAATGTCAAATATTTTAAATTTATATTTAAATATATATTCAAATATTTATAATTTATCATATTTATTTAACGCCTATGTCGGATTGACGATTATGCGTACTATATAAAAATTACAACTACGGTACATATTAATTTTAAGTTTATTGCACAATAATTAATATAGTATTAATGTATATATTATATTTAATAATGTATAATATGTAAAATTAATTCGCTAAATAGAAATGTTTTTTTAACGAAAATTTCATGGTTTCATAAAAAATTGTTTGTGTAGAGAGCTTTGACTGTAATATAACGACTCGAAACGAATACTCGAACCATTGTTTTAAAATTATCTCTTAGTTACACAGATTATTATTATTATTATCTTCATTTTAAAACTTTTGGTGTATTGTTTCGAGTTGTTTTACAAGAAAAAGAAAAAAAAGGCATTTATAATACGAATGATGAACCAGATTTTATTTATAGAAAATATCGTACGTAATTCGATCTTTGATTTTTGAACCGTATTATACCAGCTATATTACACTGAAATAAGTAAGAAAATCTTTTGAATTATAATACAACAATTATTATTTTCAATCTTAAGCATTACAGTAACTACATTATATTGAACATTTGTAGGTATACTTTTTCATTATTAAATGCATTACTCTGGTAAACTATTTTGTTACCAATGGTTTGTTGAAAATTAATAATTAATTATCGTATATACCTATATTATACTACAGTTTGCATTGTATATTTGTTTTAAATATGTTTTTTATTTATTCAGATCGCAATCATTTATATATTTTAATAAAAGTATATCTTTTACAGTGATTTTGTTGTTGCAGTTTTGTATATTTGAATTGTTCTTTATAATAAATAACTAGCAGAGAACCAAAAGTGAGTGTTATAATTGGAGCAAAAAATGTATGTGGTTTTACATATTTTTATTGGTTGGACAGAAAAATAGCTAGTTTATACCAAAACGTATTTCACGACTTAAATGGCGGGTATATAAAATTGTATTTTGTTTATTTTTACACATTTCGAGTTCTTTGCATTTTGATGGCACATTTTAGTGTCTGGAACATTTTATAATAAGGAATTTTTTAAACGAACGAAAAAAAAAATTGAATGAATTAAAGATTCTTAATAAGATAATATCTTAGGTACATTTACTTTTACTACCCGAGTTTTAGATAAAATATCACTGTTTCACTCAAGTGGGTTGTTGAAGTTATGTAATATTGTTTGATACAAATCTTTCTTTTAAAAATTATAATTTGTAAATTTTTTTTTTTAAAACCATATTTTGTTTATTCTTACTGCATATCTACATAAATATTTAATCGGTTTTTAGGGCATATTATCATTTGCCTTAGTTGTAACGTTTTTAATATTATAACTTATATACATACAAGAAGCCTCATATATTAAAAAACAGAAAATTATTGTAACAATACCATATGCGATTATGTATTAATATTCATTGGACAGTGTATTTTACGAGCTCCGTTAAAATATCATTAAGATTGTTCAACTAAATTTTACTGAAATCCTATACGGTTTTACAAAATTTCAATGAAATTTCGAATTGGGTTTTCATTTTTCGCGGTAACATAACATAATATATAACGTTGATATGAAATGATATTTGTTTGGCCGATGAATAGTCATGTTTTTTTTTTACAATTAATTGCGATTTTAGATTTTATTCTCGTTCATAGTTATTTATGTTTTTGTTTAGATTTATCGCGTTCTTAATTTGCCAACATAAATATGTGCAATAGTTTTCATATTTGTTTTAGTTTACCCGTGCAAATGAACAATTTTTATTTTTAATGATTTTTTTTTATTTATTTTTTTATTATTGCACTATGGCCAACCGCTTGGATTGTATATCAATTGAAGGTACCAACAAAAAATTAGTTATTTTGAATTATGTTTAGCATTATTGATTATTGTTTAGATATATTTAGTATATTATTGTTTTGTTTGAAAAATTTTTCTTTTATAGTTTTATGGCCAGAAAAGTGTTAATTTTCATAATAAATATTATTACGCGCATACTATATAATACATGTGATAAAAAAGAATGTACTTTTTTATTTACAGTTTATCGTATTAGATTCGTTAGTGTTTCATGAAGTATAAATTATTATTATCGCGAAAGTAGTGCAGGGATGAGGGGAGGATACGTTTTTTTTTATACTCGTATTATCTGTTACCGTATAATTTATATATTCAGGGTATCCCACGGAGATATGACAAATACAATAACTATTGTTCTATTCAATATATTTTAGCGGTTTTTTTAAAAAAAATTTCAATTAATTTTTATACTTTCGCACAGTAATAAAGATATTTTTAATTTAATTTAAATTATAAGGAAATCGAAATAAAAAAAATGAATAGTGTTATTTTAAGTTTACTTTTAATCACAATAGCCATTTATTAAACATAATTTTTAGAAGAATTTTGTTTTAGGCATAGCACTTTTAATTAGTTACCTAACGCTGTACATTTTAAACCAAGTTTATAGTTTTTTTTTTTAAATTCAAATCGATATTTATACCTTTAACGAAAAAAAATTAATATTTTTATGAAATTTATTAAACAATTATATATAATCAGCGACTAAAAATCATTGATAAAAATATCTAATAATATTATTATTTTTTTAAAAAATAGAGTACTAAAATACTATATAAATGACATTACATTTTTAGTCATAAAAAAAGATAAAAAAATATAATAATATTGTAGCTCAGGTTTATAATGATTTATAGTTATTACTATATATATATATAAAAAAAATAAAATTGTTTAAGTATTGAATAGGACAAATGTTGGTGCATTTGTCAGATCTCCGCGAATTAGACTGTAGACTGCACATCCGTTATAATCCGCCATCTGACTTGCTCTTATCTTACGTCAAAATTGCTGGTAAATGTTAACAATCACCACCGGTGAATGTCGACGTACACGCTTTTGTCTTGCATTGTTTGTATTGTACTCTGTATCGAGAGCCGTATAATACGGCTTCTATTCCGGAGTGCTGTTGATGTTAAAATGTCTGGAGTCTGGTTAACTATTTTCCTTATTTGAAATCGAATTGAATTTCGTTAGACTGTTTTTGAAGCGTTCCACGGTCGACTGTCTTATTTTGTTTCCTGGTCTCGTTGAATCGGCTGCGATCGATGGACGGGAAACCGGTCGAGTTTCGGATCGCTTATTTGTTCGAGACTAGCACTCGTGACTTCCCGTAGCGCGTTGCTCGCAATGTCGTTGACGGAGCGGTTTCTGTATTTTTTTTTCAACCTCGCTTCGGACGTGTTGACGAGTCCGTTGTAACGGTCTACGACGTGCGTATTCTGGAAACTTGTAAACCGTCGTTTTGTTTGAAGCTTATGACACTGCACGCGCCTAAAAGGTTTATGTGGTAAATGTATTGTCGATTGGTCAGTCCGTCTCGAACACGACGTGCGGTGGTGGGAAGGCGCACGGCGTAGGCGTGTCTAGAACTCATCGCACGTCCGACCGAGATGTCTGGATCCGCTATTTCAACATTCCTTTCTTTCTTTTTTTTTTTTGTTGCTTTATATACGAACAATAAAAAAATTTAATATTAAAAACTTTACACCGACTGTTTAAAACAATTATTATTATTACCGCCACCGTTCGTCGTACCTACACTTTTTGTGTTCGGAATTTTTTTTTACCTTTGTTGAACTGTATTCGTATATAACGTTTTGGGTTTTCTTTGTTCGTTTCCTTCACTATTTAAACTGCAGGGAAAAATATAAAACCTCGCGGGTACGTGTATAGGCGGGAAAATAAGGTGAATTCAATAAACGCGAATTCGTTAATATTACATATACCTATAACAGAACGTTTGAATTCATTTGGATAAATCATCGGACGGAAAATCGTTTCCTCTCCCCCCCCCCCCAATAACTATTATTTTCATTCTTGAACGGGATGAGGGGGAGTGCCTCAGCTGACGGCAGGGGAAACCGAAGAGCACCTCGCTGGTACACGTGCGTGGTACACGATAATAATTATCGATATTGTCGGTGGGCAACGCGTGTACGTACAAATATACCCCAGAGTGCACGCGTACGGTAATATTACTACAATATACAGGAAGACTCGGATTACATATACCGTTTAGTATGCGCTCTCCCTCGCTATAAAGTCGGGAAAATTTTTTTTTTTTTTAATTGAAATAGCATTGACGACTGCGCTTCCTCACTCCAACATATATATATCGCGAACCCTTCCCGCTTTCGGCGGACTACCCCTCGTAAAATATCACACACACACACACACACACCACGTTTTCCGAACGTACGAAAAGGGAGCGGAGTCACGCCGGCCGCCCTTACCCCGCCGTCCAACGCGTGATCCCTTATACAGCGCGACAGTGCACGACTCGCGCGCGCCGGCAACAGCCGTTACGGTGGCGGTGGCGCGCTCGTGGAAGAGCACCGTCTCTGCGCTCAGTTACGTTTCGGTATCGCTGCCGCGCGCAACCGCCACCCCCGACGACGACGACGACGGCAAACGCGTCGGACGCGCTTCACACGGATCGACTTGACCGCGGACACAGTCCGCAGACTGCCTGCCGAGCGCTCGTCGTTCGCCGTTTCCCGGTCCCGTGAACTCTTCCACGCGAATCGTTTTCTCCGGCCCCTACACGAAGACCGCGTTTGTGCGCGCTTTTTTTTTGACGACACGACGATGCGATTTACCAAACCGCCGTTCCGGTAACCTGCGTAGCTGTCGGGAAATTTTTCCGCTATTCGTAAGTGTGTCGCAATCACTCCGTTATAATATACATATTATACTAGCGGCGTGCAACCTAAGGGGGTGGGGCCAGGGGGTAGGGCCATGGCCCCGGGCCCATCGAAAACCGATTACCTGCGGGCCCCTTTCGTACGAGAAGACTCAATTTTGGAATAAACGAAATTCAACGCTACGGCCTTGTTCAGACGACGATATAAATATATACTTTTTCATTCATTTGGTGAATTCTCTTGCCTAAAAATTAACCTTTTTTTAAAAAATAATAACCCTTCCCTTTATGAGTGACAAAACCCGCTTCGGGCACGGGCACCCAAATTATGTTTGGTCCCGGGCCCAACGTTTTCTCAATCCGGGCTTGGCGGCGTGCGATTTTTCTCCATTTCGTTTTAGATCCTGATTCTAATGGTTTTACAAAGCCGTGGATTTTTTTTTTTTTTTGTCTACACCCGAAAATCCTACTCGCAGAAGGAGTACGCTCCGATCTTTATATACGCGGTCACGCGGTAGCGAATCGCTTCTGGTTAGTACTTTAGACGGGTCATTTTTCGATTTGCTCAAAAGCGCCTGAAAATACAAGTGAAAAACTACCGAAAAATAATAATATAATATACAGTAGAATCTCGATAAGTCGAAAACCTTGATAAGTCGAAATAAATGCCGTTCCCTTGCGAAAACCTCGATTACTCGAAAGGAAAACTATAGATAACTCGAACATTCCGTGTTCAGAATATAGACGATTTATTATTGGTTTTTACAATTACATTTTAATTTTATTAAAGAACCTAACTCAAAGCGTAATATCTTAAATTATTTTTTGTAAAATTGTAACACTATATAATTAGCACATTTTATATCATATTTTTTAAATAATCATTTGAAAATAATACCCACTATAATTTATATAATGTTTGTAATAAAATAAATTTAAAAAACCCTTTAAGTCGAATTTTTTTTTTCTTAAACCTCGATAACTCGAAAACCTTAATAAGTCGAAAACTTAGATAAGTCGAAAAAATATCACTTCCCTAGAATTTCGACTTATCGAGGTTCCACTGTATATATTTTTTTTATGTCTGTACCCAAAAATTTCAGTGGAAGGAGTGTTCCGATCTTTACGCGGTCACAGTTCGTTTCCGCGGTAGCTGGTACTAATTTAGACGGGTCATTTTTCGATCTGCTCAAAAAGCGCCTGAAAATATAAGTGAAAAACTACCGAAAAATTACATAAAAACGCGATTTCGTCGAAATCGATTATCGTTGTTTCTTCGTAATTTCGACACTAATGGGGATAGAAATTCGAAATATTCGTCAAATACATGTAACTGCGTTCATTATGTCGAGGAAAAAAAAATCGAGAAAACTCTGTTTTAATTTTTTGACTATTTATGTAGCAATTATAGGTTTTGAGGAATTTAATTGATGAAAAGAGTTAGTTTTTGTTATCGTATACCGAAGACATTGCACCGCGAAGCTCCGCTCAGAATCGTTTTATCGAATGATTTATCATTGCTTTCAAATTTATAGTGATAAAAATACATTATAAAATCTTTGTCCAAGCAATTCTGCATTTAAGCGACATTCACAACACCCCGCGGCTCTTTACCTTTTTGTAAAATGTATACGCGCGTCTGCGGAACGTAAAACGTTCAGTGGCGTAGCCAAGATTTTTATTTGGGGGGAGGGGGCTGATAAATTTTTTTTTTACTTTATCGATAAACTCATAAATTAGTAAAAACTACTGAAAAATACCTGTTGTGTACACTGAAAGCGTTATTAAATTTTCCTTGAATTTCGCGGGAGAGGCTGCAGTGCCGTCAGTTGCCTTCCTTGGCTACGCCACCGAAAAGGTACGCATAGGCGTGTGCAGGCTTGAGTATAATGTGTCCTCCATAAATAATAGGTGCTATTTGAAAAATATTCAAAATCCTAATTAAAAAAGAATTTTTTTCTTCTTTACATTAATGCCACTAATTTAAACTTTTGATTTCTTACATATTATTTATAATACATTAAATTTATATATATTTATTATTTATAGTTAAATTTTATAATTCCAGTCTTCTCTTTCCTGCGGATATGAGTACCTATCTCGAATTCTTCAATTACAAATGTACGGGGTCAATTTCAGTAGCGATAAAAAAAAAGTACTATTATATTGAAAACAAATGAGTTTTTTCTTTTTTGATGTATTGAAAATTTCAGACAGAGTTGTGGCCTGCGTAAAAATATGCGTTTAAAAAAAAAATAATTGAAATGACGCTAACGATTGATTATAGAATATAGATTTTTACGTACTATATGGTTTGCAAATAAACAAATAATAGCGTATAAAATAATCATATAGAAAATAACATTATCGGTATATTTTATACTTGAATGAAGACTATAGAGATAAGGAGGCTAATACGGATTTAGGTTTTTTTTATATACCGCGCCTGTGCCATATATACAAACTATATATCTGTATTGTCCGTAGTTAACTCACGTTCCTGCGTCCTTAAATAAAATCATTTTCTGCAGGATATTCAAGCGCATATCCTGCACATCTCGTGCGCACAGAAACATTTGTGCGTAGATGCATTATACGTATATCGTTTACAATCGTTTGCCGAATTATTCGGAAACGATTTGAAATCGAAGCAAATATTATTCGAAATACCGTTTAGAAATTGTCGGTAGGTATACACAAAAATAAGTCTTTATTAATTATCGTGTAATTTTTGAGACTACGCGTTTACGAAATTAAGTGTAATACGCAAAGTCGATTATAATTTTTCAAAAATTTAAATCGGAGAATTAATATTCGTTTGAATTTTGTACACACGATTAATGTATTTTTAATAATTTTTTAAATTAATTGTACTACACATTATGAATGATAATGTTAACTATTATAAAGAAACGCCAACGTCGACAATTACTATTAGTTTATATTGGTTATTGGTTTCCGAATAGTTCAGGGAATTCGAACAATGGCATCTAATGATGGTATAGTAGTAATAATACCTACGTACTATATGCGTAAAATAATATGCGGTTAATAGACTAAAGTTTATTTTGGCGTACGCGCGTTAGGTTAGGTTAGGTTAACTATCAGTTGAACAGTTAGGTTAGAGATGAATTCAACTGATTATTGTTACACGATCGTTTTTTAATTGTTTACAAACAGTTCGAATCGGATTATTGTATGAAAATAAAATATTTAAATTCCAACACGCGATTACAGTGTTGCATTAACATTTAATAACTTCACTCTGCGGTATTTGCACGAGAAAAACGTTAGAAGTGAAAATAAATACACATATAATATTATTAGGCGAAATAAAAAAATAGTTACATTAATCGCCGGGACTTTGTTTGACCTCTAAACTAACTACTAATTTTAACTACACTCCATTTATCTCGGTTCCTTATGAAATGTGTAATATGTTGTGTATTACGTAGTCGACTGAAAATATATTAAAAAACTTTTTGTAATAAAAGCAAAACAAGACGGAAACGAATATTTGTGGTAGAAATACAGAGTAACTTTAAATCTAATTTAAAACTAAGAAAAAAAAAACACTTTAGATTCATAAACAGTAATTCAAATTAAATTTGTATTCCGAGAACTACGCATTCCATTCGGTTTTATAATTTGTGTTCAGGGCTTAGCGAAGTATTTCATCGTAGAAGTCATTTATTTTTTATTTTTTTAATGATATTTATTCAAGAAAGTGATTTTCATTATTCGAAACAATTATTGTTTTTTTTTTTTATAGTGAACACTATTCACTTGAACTACATATATCCATACGTACCTAGTAACCTACAATATATAGGTACAGTATTGTAAAAAAAAATAGTTTTTTATATTATTTAAAATATTACTCAAATACTGTTTTAAAAAAATGTATTTTAGCAATACACGAGCAATTAAAAAAAAAAATATTTCAAATTACTTAAGCGACTAAAATAAAAGTTATTATTAAAAAAAATAATAAATAGAATTTCGTTTTAACCAATATAGACAATTATCACGATTATCGGAGTTGTCGGTAGTTGGTAAAGTAATTAGTAAATCGAACCTTACACATTTGCAGAACAGAAAGTTAAAACATTAATACATTTTTAAGCTACGTAAACTGTAACAATTAGCAAAATTTAGACTAACACGCGATGATATTTTTCTAACGTTTGTCGCTTTGTGCGAAGTGATAATATTACTTTTAAATGGAGTTGGAAATTTAAAGGTATTCAATGGTTTGTCACGTTCACAATGACAACAAATGACAAATTTTATTTAAAACGCTTTGTCGAATACTCGAGAATAAAAGTACCGAATAATAACAGGTATTTGTAAGTAACTATACTTGCACTCGAATACTTTAAAAAAAAAACCAATAATAATCTATCAAAACTTAAAAAAAAAAAATCTCCGTCTAATGAAATATCATATTGAAATGTGGAAATGTAAAAGTCTATCAGAACGTTTTGATAGGAAAATATTGCAATCGAACGACCGGGAAAAAAGCATTATAATATTTTAACTGTGAAATTTTCTTCGTTCCCCACTTTCTCGAAAACTATTTTACTTTTATAGTCTGACGATTATGAGCAATAAATATGAATTTACGCGCGTTTAATTTTTAGCTCGTACAGAGCGCGTCATTATAACGTTGATAATAGTCATGTAAGTCGTTTAAAAAAAATAAATCGTTCGACACGTTTGGAAATTAAATTGACCATTAAGACGACGTAAACATGGATGCGACGACGATGTTGTCAAACCCGTCATTATCGATACTCGCTGCAAGTTATTGTTACCGATAACTTGAGCACGTTTTATGAGGTCAGGTATATTATACATTAAATATGCGATTCGATAAAAATCTATCGTAATACGTGAAATCGTTAAACTTATGATCAGTGGTTAGGTTAGGCCGGGTCGGGAAATCGTGGGTATGCTGCGTTTACTCCCAAAAAAATGTAATTTTTCGAGCAAAAAAAAAAATCGTTGGTACATTATTATCATTTTGCCCACATGCGTATGTACACCACGCACTACGTTTCAATTTGTATAACGTTACACTGATAGCAGTGGCGGTTTTGACGAAACTTTTAGGGGGCGATTTAAAATATCAAACCCCTCCTCACATGTGTATCTCTAGTGTAGTTTAGTACATTGGCAGACAATGGGGGGCTTGGGCGACGTTTCAGAATTTTGTTATTACTATACATTTGAAAGTAATTATACATTATTGCATTCAATAAATCGATTCTGAGTGGAGCTCCGGTGTAATATTGCACTTATTTGTCAAAAAATTTACAGTAGCGACTAATAAACAAAATAAATTGTGACTTATGATTTTCAAGATTTTTTGAATATATAGTTGAAATAACGTAGGACTCATGTATACAATTTGCAGCCCTTAAAACAAAAAATTTCCTCATTTTACGACTTAAATAGCTCAACATCTAATAATTATTGCTAATAACAGCCCGGAATCGAATGACATTTTTTTACACACACACACACACACACACACACACACACATATTCGGTGTAAATTTCAAGAATCTTGGACCATTATTTTAGTAATTTTTTGTACTGCTTTTAAAAACTATATTGAGATAGTATGGTTTTTTTTCAATTGTATGGGTTCATTTGATAATTACACATAAAAGGAAACTATATTGAAAAAATTCAAAAACGTTTCAAATAAAATACAAACTAGATGACAATTTTCTACCAGAACTTAACACATAATGAGATCATTCGAGCATTCTTTCTAATAAAAATTAACATCCTTGTAAAACCAATAGCAATAGTAATTGTCTGAGTTTTATTACTATAGAGAAAAAAAATCAAATAGTTATTTGTATGCATACGTATTATGTGTAAAAGTAACGTCCAGGGGCGATCGCCCCATCGCCCCCCCCCTAAAACCGCCACTGACTGATAGAAAACTGTTTTAGAATAAAGAATTTGATAATAAATGCAATTTTAATTTAATTTTTGTATTATTCACGTATATATTCTCCAACTGACTATAAGAAATATTACGTTAGGAAATGGATATGGTATATATAAAAAAAAATTGCTGGGAACACCTGCACTTTACTTTTTCCATATCCGGTGCAAAAGTGTGACAATACCTAATGAATATAATGTTTTCGGGTAGTTTGTCGTCTGCAGTGGCGTCATTTGGGTGGAAATTTACCCCACCGGCTTGTTGACAACAGGCCGGTGTCGAATTATAGTTGTGGGCCGGTCACGTGATTCGTGCTAATGCGTTAATGATTAAAAGGTATTCTCTAACCTGATCCATAGTAATAATATGTAAATAATTAAAAGATATCCTAACTTGATCTATATAATTAAACCGCATGGCTAACGAAGGATGTACAAAATGATGTTAAAATTATAGATAGACTCTATAAAATATTGTACGGTTCATACCGCGATTCAATCGTGGTTCGGTTCAGTCAAACACGGTTAACATTGAAGGCAGAGCGTTGGTCCAATGTAATTTATTAATGTTAATTCACATCTTTCCGTGTACATTTTCTATAAAAAAAAAACCAAGGGCAGTGCAGCCAATTTTGTGTAAATACGCGAATACTCATGATAAAATAGGGCCAATTTCGGGGGACGTGGACAAGTCCCCTTCGAGCGCGTATTTATTTAGCCACCCACGTCGTGTTTCCTTCCCTCCTTCAAAAAAAAAAACCGGTCAATTCGCTCCTATACGATAATGATAAATATAAAATTATGTAAAAACGAAAATCGCATATAATATATAAAAAATATCGAGCTGAATGTAAGCGCGGTGGTGAGTATAGTTTGCGAGCGGTAATATATATTTTTTTCCGGTTAAATGGTCCTCCGGTTAAAACTTTAGCCTCCCCGTTTGAAATATACTGCGGAACGGACGCCACTGCATCAGTGTTCTGCGTAGGTCGGCACTCAGTTACAAATACTCGCGCGCATTTCGGGAAACATTTCGCTAGTAAATATTTTCCACGAACAATATATACGAGTATGTGCTGCAGAAGTTTGGAAATTCGTCCGGGACATCAGCAATAATAATAATAATAATACTATGTGTGACACGACTGTATGTTACGTCGGCTGCCGCCGTATAAACGGCGGCGTATTACTACGCAATTGTTATCCGTTTGTACAGTATTGTCGGTCGGTCCCCTTGCCCCGCTGCAGGAGAAGGACGACGACTGCAATAAACGTTATTGGAAAAATCGAGTTTGTACCGCGAGAAACTATTGCGTAACGTCGCGTACATTTATTTTTACATAATATTCGTCATATTGTCGAATCGTTTGTGTGGCCAAATCCGGCGAGGGGAGAATGTCGGGGCGTGGTACGCGTTCCAAGGTCGTTCTTGTCTGCTCCCCCGGGCCAACGTCTCGCGTCCCTTACGCGTCCGACGGAAGGGATGGATTATAGCGTTGTCATTTCACGAAGCCCCGAAATCTTGTTACGGCCTTTGCGGGGTCGGCGAGCGGAGGGCAAGTGGTGAGAGACTCGCAACGATGCGGATACGTTATTATTATTATTATTACAGTAGACGGAGAGAGAAAACCCGTTCTCCTGCCGAGCTTTCGTTAATGTCGACGGCGGATGCTGCTGGCGGAGGCTGTGTGCTGAGCAGTCGTTGTGCGTGTTCTATATTATATATTTAAAATCGCGTTATCTGTGCGCCGCACGGTTACGTAGGGATTAAGCCCGACGACAGTCGCTGAACTCTTGCAATACGTGCGAACGGGAGCGTTGGAGCACCGCGTTAGCGTTTTGTTGTTATCGCGCAATTACGCGTTATCATTTAGTCACGTAATCGAAATTAATTTTGCGACTAGAAAACGTGTTTCTTTTTTCACACCTATCCACTGTTCACATTTAATTACGAGTGATTTTTAAATATATATACAAACATTTTTTCATAGCCGTCCCAAGGGGAGGGGGGGGGCAAATGGGGCGAGTGCCCTAGGGCGCCCAAAGTATTATGAATGCGGGGGGCGTCATAAAAATGAATGACAAAAAGAAAAAATTTGTTTTTTTATTTTAGATACTAATTTCCCTTTTATCTATTATGATGATTTCGAGGATGAGTGTATTTACTATTAAAATAGGTACATAAAATTATGTAATTAGATATTACGTTAGTTGAATATTTTTTTTTTTTTTTTGGGGGGGTGGGCGTCAAATATTATTGTCCTAGGGCGTTATTGGTTGTAAGGACGGCACTGCATTTTTTTTTTTTAAAGTAATAAATGATATTCTTATTTTAGAGGGAAAATCGACGTTGTTTTAACGAACGTAACGACGCGGACATATTATTATTCATAAATTACCGGTTTATAATGATGTGACAAAAATATTTTTCTATTTGAATTTCGAATAAGAATCTCTTCGCGTTTTGTACACTTTGTTCACGACAAAACCGAGTATTCCAACGTAATTGTTTTGAAAATATACAAAAAAAATTATTTCTTATTCCTTTTACGCGAGTTTCACCGAATTCAATTGGACCTTTTAATCGTTTTTTTTTTTTAAACAATTAAAATAATATCGTCCGTCGTCATTTCGGTGAAAAGCAAAAAAAAAAACATTATTATTATTTTTTCAGTATGCAATAAAAAATACAAATAAAAATTGTTTTCTATATTCGTTACTTACGCACTAAAAACAAAACTAAAGACGAGAAATTAATTTTGATAACGTAAACGATAAACGATTAACGTACCTATTAGGTGCAAAACAACGAGTTGGATTAGGTTCTTTAACCTCCTGCGTATAGACGTACCCTATATGGGGAATGCGTGTATAGGACGCCGCGCCATATCGCACTGCAAAAGATATGAAAGGCATAGGATGAAACATAATTTTCTTCGCGATACGCTTATCCTCCCCGCTAGTTTCGCTGGACATTCAAATGATAACAGAATTATTCAATTGATTTCACAAAAGACCAGAGGTGGCCTCGTCGTTCCTGCACCGGATACGTCATAGAAATTTGTCGTACAGCACAATAATTTCTTACACAAATTCTATATGGACACATAGCGGGAAATTTGATTTACCTCGTATCTTGGCGGCATCCGTTTTAGAACGATTCGCCACCCGACAGTCCATCCATCTCGTTCCGGCGTGGTTACACACAACTATACAAATAACGATCATCACCGGGGTTGTCTTACGAGCGGGAATAAGTATTTTTGATTTTAGTGAGGTGCGTTTGACGTCGTGCTATCGCATGCGGTAATCTGCGTCCGCCAAATGCCGTACATTTTTTTTCATTTTTTTTCTTTTTATGTTTACTGTGCGAGTGGATCCATCTGTTTTCATTTAAACCGTGACAGTAGTCTGTAAATGGTAATGCGCGTACGTGTAAAAAAGCTACATTTTGCGACGTTTCCCATAGTCGTTTATCCGTCCCCTTCTCCGGTGTACGTTTCGTAGTCCCGTTATACCGTGCACAGACTACGATGGAGTAACGGGAACGAAATGGGATTTCTCGACGGGGATTGGCGATGGGGGACCCGATAAAAGTTGATTACTGTTCGCCGACGACGGAGTAATATTACGCGTATTATCGTGCCCGGCCGGGGCAGCCAGCTGCAGCGCGTCATAACGACAATATATGAGAATTCGTTCGTTTCCCTTTCTTCGTCCAGCTTAATACAGTCAATGGTCATACATAATTCTCGTGTGTGTGTGTGTGTGTGCGGAATTCAAAGGATTCAATCCCTGTAAAAGAAAAATCCAAAGTCGGTCCAAAGGATCATCCATAGGCTTTTCGGTTTTCCACTATAACGTCGTAGATACCGGGTTGAGCCTTGTAAAATAACAAGTGGTCGAATATATATTTTTCTTATCACAAAATATTATCCGTTTTTTTTTTTACTTATCGTTAGGGTCTAATGCCCTAAAAAAAACCTTAAAATATGCATGCATTTATGCCCTAAAAATATGCCCAATCACTAATATATGCATTCGAAATATGTATTAAAAATCGAAACATTTAAATGAAGGTACCTATATTTACTAGGTACTTATGCTAGATTAATAAATTATTAATTAACAAATAATAGTGAACAAATTATTAATTTATATTGTTAAAAATGTAAATTAATAAAAATAAAACATATTTACTACAATAAAAATACACAGCCCACTTATTTCATCGATATTTCTTTTTAGGTGTATATAATATATATATATATAATTTTTTTTTTGACCAATTTTAATGATTAATTAAATACTATTGTTATAAAAATATTATTTAATTTGGTGAAAATATGCTCTTAAAATTCAAATATATTAAAATATGCAATAACGCGTGAAAAAGAGCTAAATATGCAAAATATGGAAAAAAAAATGTTTATAAGCTCCTGTAGTGTTATAAAACAAATTTCTATATCACTAAGCTATGTTTTGAATGATTATAAAAAAAACATGCAAACTTCTATAAGTCCCTACTTATTATTAATTTGGTTCGTTCAACTTTAGTAGTAATGGCATAAGACCAACTGTCTTTTCGCGGGACCAGTTTTTACCTACTTACGCCTCATTTCTCTTTTTGAGAAATATAGGTAGTGGCTATAAAAAAAGTAGTTCTTCTCGAACGCGTATGTTTATTAATTTTTTTGTACACATTATATTTATGTGTTTTATTACATGCGTATTAAACAATAATTACTCAACATAACGTATAGTCAGCTGCAGTAGGCCGTTGTATGTAAATCCGCAGATCATTCAGAATGTATTGAAAGACCAGAGGATTCGGCCTTAAACTAAGGGACTTCCTCCAACTAACCATAGGACTAAGTCCGCTGGAAAATAAGCTCCACGAAAGTTTAAGGACTTTAGTGGGCATACCGAAAGACCTAGTCCGATGGACCAAATTTAACGAAGACTTATAGATTTTATCCGTGGGAACAAATCCGTCGAAGAATCCTCTCGTGTACGCGGTTCACTATTGTGTATACGCGTGCGCAAACAGTAGTGCCTACTAGTTTTCACCAAAATAAAAAGCGGATAATTTAAATGATTTTATAATTTGTAGAATAACATATTATTTAAATATTAAATATGTTGAAAACGATCGAGTTTATATAAGTGAAATATATACGTAACATACGGAAAAAATCGAATGGGATAAAACTTCCACTATCACTCTAATGTGTCACTAATAAAATAGTTGACTGCTCAGTACAAAATTAATGTGATAACTATCAAATATACATAATAATAATACGTCTTTTACCAGCAACGTTATAAATTTATTACAATAATATAATACAAAAATTACATAAAACGTGTATTAAAGTCCAAAGCCCGTTACTCGTAGAATTAAATTATAGTAATTTATTGACGCGTTTGATGAATTGTTCAAAAAAAACAATTAATCGATTATTTTTTTTATCTTCTCTCGTATATTTTTATGGAATCGACCAACATCTGAAAATTTATAATATTCTTCAGTTATTTTGTTCCGTGCATTTTACCCGAACACCATTTAAAATATACAGCCATGGTCGCGGACTCGCGCGATGATACCCCATCAAAACAAATCGATAAAATATTATACTCACCAATTTTTATTCATGAGATTCAAAAACCATAACGCGGCGGCAATTCCTAGCTTTCGGCCTTTAAAAAAATTGCAAGCGTGCCCGTGCGCTACACGTCTATATAACGCCTATCATCTAATCCACCGTTGCCGATTGTCAAATGTTCTAATAAATCAAATGAGATCTCGCGACTGTGTCTTCGGTCTTTGGTATTCTATATACGCAATAATAATAATAATAATAATAATAATATAATAATAATAATATAATATAACCGTATTGTATAATATTATTTGTATTGTAACCGTATAGATGAGAACGACTATCGATAGTCGTTCTAGACAATATTGTCGGATAAAAAAAAAAAATTCTCGTGAATACAACGCTTTTTTTATTTCCGTCGCTCGTCTTACAAACAGTTTAGTAATAAAACTTAAAAGTATAATTTTTTATTTTTTTATCCCACGCATAATATTCGTATATAGTATTTTCAATATTGTGACTTGTAAATATAATTATCTGTATAATTCATAGGATTCTGTAGACTATACGTACCATACAGTTATGGGTCGTCTACAGAAACGTTTGAGATTTGAAAATCGAATTTTCTTCAGTCCAAATCGTTTCGTTCATCAATATTTTATAGTTATTTCTTCGTAATATACTTTCGTGATTTAACGGTCATTATTAATAATTTAGATTTATGTGTTTTTTATACGTCGAAACTGTTACAGTTTAATTACACTATTTGCTATTTGTTTTTTTTTTTATCAAATAAGGGAAAAAGAAAAAAAAAACTTTAAATTTTTATTCATTCTTAACGTTGCGACGACAAATCACTATTTCCACAGTAATAATATTGTCGTTGTATACGAGTAAAAATATTAATTACGTGGAAATGTCAAATCAATTTCACCCGATAAATAATATATAATAATTTTTAATCTTCTATACTTTGTATTATTATTACTATTACTATTATTAAATATCGATTATCAATGGACGACATCAATCGACAACAAATCAAACAAATATTATAAATAGTTACATCTATTAAAATTTTTTTTGTGTTTATATAAAAAAAGTAAACAGTAATTTTTTTGCTAGCCTCTAGTGCGATGTGTTTAAATAACCGTACTAACATTCAAGAGAACCCGCTTTATTTAGTCGGTTTTTTTTTTAACATTCAGTAAGCAACGGAGTAGTAACTGAATAAACGACCACCCCCCAGTATTTAAAAATAATTGTCGGAAAACGTTTCAAAGGGAAAAAAGTATTTTTCGAAATCTGATATTAAACTCTGTCTGCCTGTTTCGTTAAAATAACGTTATTTGTGATGATTGCCAACGTATATCTGGTCGTTCTTTTTTTTTATGCAAATTAAGTAATTAGTAAAGAAACGGTGGAAAAAATAGAGATGCTCATCGTTCTAGATAATCCAGACCAGATGTCTGCTATCCTCGTTTTTTCCCATTACTTAAATTTTTTTATTATACAAAATTGTAGATTATTTTTTTTTTTGCACTATAGTAAAACTAATTAACTTGGTAAAACGACGAGTCGAATAGCATCGTTCAGCCTATATTTGTATATGTAAATATACGTTAATTTAATGTCAGGGCGGTTGCCTTTAAAAAACATTCATATTTCGTATATTATATTATAAAAAAAAAAAAAAATG
The DNA here is from genome assembly GCA_032441835.1 of Slavum lentiscoides. Taxonomy (NCBI): domain Eukaryota; kingdom Metazoa; phylum Arthropoda; class Insecta; order Hemiptera; family Aphididae; genus Slavum; species Slavum lentiscoides. The sequence goes on from CM063713.1 coordinate 9,987,637, forward strand.
TCCCCTCTTTCACATGTTTTCAATAGACATTTAAAGTTAACGTATTTCACCATTCAGACGAGTTTTCAAAATGCAACGATTATTTACTTAAATTTCAACATACTATTTGTAATCCGTCCAAAACAGTGTGGTCTACGTAAAACAGTGGCTTATTATTTTTTTCTACGCGCTTATCTTTTTATGGTATTTTATATTATGAATTACGTGTATAATATTGTTTACGATGTATATTATTGTCTATAATATTTGTCAATATTCGATTGTAATCATTTAAAATAATTTTGATTTCAGGTTGTCATCTGGAAAACCGTCAATCAAGTTTTAGCTATGGAGACCGGTAGTTCGGCTTGCGTGGTTTTGGCGTTTCTAGTCAACTATAATACATTAAAAGCCGGTTTTGTGTACGACGACAGGTAATTTGTTCATAATAATTTATATATTATTATACGGTAAAATGGAATCAGACAGGACGTGTACAATTAATATACATTTATTAGCAAATCGAATTCAGATTTATTCGTTGAGACGTATTTAATTGTTAAAAAATTGTGTTCATATAAGCACTGGCAGTTAAATTGATGTGTTTTTTTTTTAATTAATCATTTTTAATCGTTGAATTTTACGCTTTTAAATATTGTTTTTGTTTGATGGAAATTTAAAAATAACAATTTCGTCACACGGAAATTTTTTTAAAAAATGTTATCGACCACCAAAAAATTAATTTGTTCGTGAAAAAACTGTTACGTTTTTGTAAAGTACAACGTACTCGTTAGTAATCCAAATGAAATTATTTTGTTTCTGTATCCGTTACAACAAAAACTTTACTATTGGCTTTTGCAGCACACAAATATCATCCGCACAAATATTTTGGACATAGCAGAGTGGTCCATATATAGTATAAAAACATCTCCCCTCGTTTATTTTTACATCGAACGCACCCCCGCGGACGCTGATAAAGTATCTCAGTACAGCTGTCATTGGTGATTTCTGGCGAAAGGGATTGTATCGAGGGGTCCGCACGCGCACGTCCAAACCATATCGCTATAGCGAGTTCAAATATATAATGTCTCGTTTTATTGGGCAGTTAAAAACGAGAATATAAGAACTGCGTGGTGGACAAGGATTTTAATACCGTCCGAAATTGCGTTTTCACTCCGTGTGTGCTTGTGTTTTAATATATTGCGTGTGTCACTGTTTTATACTACTCTCATAATAATAATAATGCGTAGAATACAATTTTTTTTTTTTTGATGATGGTCGGCGAAAATGTAGTCTAGAGAGTACCTATATATAAAGGCTTCTTGGATCTTCGACTCAATCCATTCCGATCATCTACTGAGCGTGCGTTTACAACTGCAAATTATTGTTTGTGGAATTCGTTAAACTTTTTGATACCTACGTCATCTTTATAATAGACTGCGTTGTTTGCATATTTCTTTTAAACTGCAAAAGTATGTAATACAAACACGCGATTATTAAAGTTTTATTTTTTGTCGAAATTTTTTTTTTTTCATAAACAACGCACGTGCGGAATTTGTCGTTTGTATATTATATAATTTGAATGGTTTAAAAAAAAAAAATAGAGAATATATAAAAATAACTTTTTTTAAAAAAATATTCGAGTATACCTTCATATAATATATTACATACGGTTATGAAATTTCATTATAAATTTCTAAAAATAAAGACGATTTAAGAACGTTTCCAAGAGAATATCGCGCGGTAAAAGAATATTAAAATATAATCGAAAACTCGTTTACACACACACACACACACATACATTGAGACATTATTTTATAATTTCGCGATCACGCGCGTAGAAATTTTATTTTTAGAAATTCGAATTAACATAATATTATATGGCGGTCGTCGGTTCTTCTATTGTTTTCTATCTCGTTATTTATGTATTATATTGTCGAGAATTATAATATGGAGACAAGTACACGGTATACGTAATATATATGTATGTATTATGTAGTTGACTATATATATATAATATAATATGGAAAAAGTACAAAAGAGAAATATTATACTACTGATGCTAATAATAATGATACAACTATATACATATATACTGGAAAAGAATACGGGGGAGGGCGGGGGGAAAGAAAAATCTAAGGAAGATTTCCATTTTAACGAGCTATATCCTTTTTGTTGATGTCGTACAATGTATAATGTATATACATATAAGAAAAAAGTGAGCGCGGGCGAGGGTTGAAAAAGAGAATAACTAAAAAAAAAAAAAAAAATATCATTTCTATACGATAGCCGAACCCATAATGAGATCCCTAACAATAACGTACTTAAGGATATACACGCGTTGTCGACGAGTAAATTCAAATGCCAACGTTTCCTACGCGCTGCAATTGATTTCATTTTTAACGTTAATAAACGTCGAAATAATTTTTTTTATTTTAATTTTTTTTTGTTACTCTCAGTCTGTCTCGTAAAATACATTTACTCGAATTACTCTTATATAAACCGCGCACTAATTATTATACACTACACGGTCTATAGTGTATAATTACCGTTTTATTCGGTTGATTATTTGTAATGTATATTTCGCGCGTATAACTGAAACGTGTATGGAAAAAACGATAATATTTTAGAATATATAACACTCATTATCGATAAATTATTAAAAATAAAATTTTTTTTTCAAGTTTTTCGTTACAGTCATGTTCGTACTATTTGTTTTTGCGTGAACTCGTATACATTAATAATTATAAATATGATTGTAGATTAATTTAGGAATTTACATATACGTATGCTTGAATATTAATTGACCTCAACAATAATGCACGAGAAATTGAATTAACTGACACGTTATTCACGTGCTGAGATTGAGTTATGCGTGTGTTTGCGGAAGATCATTTTCACTGTATGTCTACAAATATAATATAGTTTACGACGTGTATAATATTATATTCGAATGGAAAGTCAGCAGATTCCAATTCGCGTCTTGGTAATTGTTTGTTTTGTTGCTTACGCGTTATTATATATATATATATATATAGAAACTATGTTCAATTAAACTTACTATAGTACGCGCGTGTTCCGTGCTCGAGTAAAATCCGCCAAATGAACCGTATTATATTCGTGATTAATTTGCTTTTGAATAATTTCTGTGGCCTATATTACATGCACGGATAAATTGCAAATTTTTATTCGTACACATACTGTATATATATACCTATAATAGCTGCTGTACGCGTTCTTGTCAGTTAAATTCAACTGTGATAATATTTTAGTAAAATATTAACAATAATATAATATGCGTTTATAATCGACGGTGTACAGTGTATCAGTACACCATGACATAATATAATATATTTTTCTACGTTCGGTGTAATTTTTTTTTTTTTTTTTAAAACTGAAACATTACGGTCAACGAACACGAGACGTATATACCGTGCGTACGTATATTGTTTCGGTCGAAATGTCTATCACTGGATAATAATCCATTGGATCCTATTAGAACGTTACTTCCTACACGCAGTCTCCGGTCTGTAATTGAGTACAATATTATAGTATTATGGCCTGCAGGATTATAATCGATTCTCGCGTCGGACGCGTTCTTCTTTAAACGATAATTTTTTCCATCCGCGACCCGGCCATTGATTTACGGTTATTATTCGGAAACGGACAAATTCGAGTGAGAGGTACCAGGCGAATATATGTATACTTTATTCGATACGTGCTAGAAAATCGTCAAGACGAACTCGAATATTACACGATTACACACGTTCGTGACTCGGTCACGAATAGTTTTTGTTAGTGGAAACACGTGTGTTGTAAAAAAAAAATTTTTTTTTTTGTATATCTATAGAATATATTTCGTTAAAATTAAACAGGCCAGACTTTTAACACAACGACGGTGTCTCGGCCGGCGCCGGTTTCGTTTTAACGATTTCATCGAAATATTGGTCTCTTCACATATCGATTCTAATATTATACGTATTTTTCTTCGTGTTGTGTTACGCTCTTAAGTGTTATATATATCCGACTGAAAAGCGTTTTCAAATTAGCGTGACGACAGTCGATTACGGATAATAGAAATGTAAAAAATATAAAATAATAACTTTGACTATACCGTTATAAAGGGTTCGTACGCGTTACTCGATGGCGGTTGATTAAGTACAAAAGTTGTAGACACGATTATTCAGTTATGCGAAACTCATAGTACGCGCTTTGTAATATTGCGCGACACAAATGGTGATTAAGATAACGAACCCCGTGTAAGATATAATATCTTAATGAAATAATTCGCTTGGATGCAATAAAAGCCGAAATCGATTGTCGACACTGTTTTAATTATACAAAAATCGTTTTACGCGTTTGCGACGGTGAAAAAAAAAATTCTGTATTCGCGAAACCGCGAGAAACGATTTTTTTTTTTGTTCGACATAAACTGTTAAGCACTGATGATCACCATCGATTACGTTATCACGCATACGAAAAGAACGGAGTGATTTTTAAAAACTGTATAATGTGTTTAACGTATAATTGTATTTAGTAAAACTATCGAACAGATTTATTATTTGAACTGTATTAAATAGGCGTGACCGGAGTATTAACTAAAAAATATTGTTTAATAGATAATAGATTTTATGGATAAAACACCGGGGTTATTGAGTTTTTTCCGCATTCTTTTAGTATTTTTTTAGTGAAATTTATAACGATAAAAAGAGGAGATTTTTTTTTTTTTGCACACTGGTATAACCCGGTACGCAGGACCTAAGCAACTGAATATTGCGCCCTTTTGATTTCAACACTGCAGAAATAATAATGGAGTATTAATATTTTATAAATATATATATATATATATTTTAATTCGAATAAATTATCGTTGAAAACAATCAAAAATATTATATTTTTATACTGTTATTAATTTTGTAATTTGTTAAATTTTTGCGCTCGGGGCGCAGCTGGCACCTTTCTCCTCGTTCCTCTTGCCACGGCTCTGATATTACGTGTTGTACGTACTATAATATTGTGTTATCGTTATAGCTTTATAAGTAGAATACTTTTAATTTTTCCACGAAATCATGCCTAAATATTTGATCGAAATTCCTGGATACAATCGATATAATTCGGATGTCTCGATCTTGTATGTACCGTCGATAAATGACACAATTAACGCCGTTTGTCGTCGTTGTTGTTGGGTTTTTGTTTGCACGCGGCACATACGTTGCGTGGAGCACTCCAACCGCGGATAGCAACGGGTCTTTTGGACCCCGAAGCACGTACACCGGGAGAAACTACCCCTTTCGAGGGCTGAATAACGGTGTAGTGACGGTGCACCGCTGTGCAAGCTCTTGTGTATACGCACTTGACTTCACCGCATGTAGCAAATATATATTTATAGAGTCGGATGGATAAACATCACTTTGTCGTTTTACCCTATTATATAAAGTCCTGCACACACACACACATATACAGTATCTCGTTTCGTCTGGGAACAATAAGGCGTATTTCGTGTTCGTCTTTTAAAACGCACGTTTTTTTTTTTTACGAAGAATTTCTGAGAAAATATTGTTTATTATTTTTTTATAGAAAACGTCTTAGATTAATAATTATTCAATGTTTACTATATTTCATTATTATTTTCCCCGGCTGTATATATATATTATATATTATTTAATTTGAATATTTTTGTCATTAGAACTTATATATATATATATAATGCATACCGAATACACAACGTGCATTGTGTTTTAGCTGAGATTATTGACCGTTTCGAGATTTAATACGATTTTTCTGAACTTAAAATTTAAAATGTTAAAGGTGTTCTCAGACCGTGTTGTTTTTGGTGACATTATACGCGTCTTTGGACGGTTTATTTATACAGTTACAATGTCAACAATTTATACAGATACAATCTGTATTGTTTTAGTGGGTATCGCGTAAATTTCTTCTGAAATACCTTCATTTCGAACGGGTTTTTGTGTGATATAATAATGTGAAACGTTCGAATTGTAAACAGAATTAAAATACGCATTTTTCGCGAAACGCTTATTATTAATTTATAATTATAAATGTATTTTTAGTATTGAAATTATATTTTCTCTTCTGCGTATAACAGGACGATTTGAACACAATTCGAAACGCTTATTACTTCAACAGAATCGCATAAAACACGTGGAAAAATGTGTATTGCTGTTGGTCTCTTACCGAGTCAACGCTTTACAGTGACTGACAGTCAGCGGTGAACGAAATTCCGGAGAACCGTGTAAAAGTAATATCTTTAAACAGGAGCTTACAAAAGACAGAATTCCGAAATGTTTTCTCATTTCTGTCGACTCGAGGAATTCGTTTGTTTCCACGGGTAGGAGTACATTATTGCGAGTATTATAAAACGTGTGTATATGTCCAAGTCTGAACCAGAATAAAATGTTTTTTTCATATAGGACGTTTTAGGTTTTCGGTGATTTCGGTATACATTTTATAAAACATAATTCACTAAAAAGTTTAATAGAAGAAAACGACGGTGTTAATAAAAATAAAAAAACCCTATATGGCTGTGTATCATATCGTTACTGTAGGTATGGCGTGTAAAAACGTTTTTATCGTTCCCCCGGTATTTTATAAGGCACAATATACATTGAAATATCATTGTTTTAACTATAATGTCGGATTAGAATTTGAGATTCTTTAAAAATTGACTATTTGTTTCTAATAGACGCTATAGACGCTTGTCGGTTCATTTCGGCTACTCGGAGAGAGATTATTATTTTGAATTTGCATAAGCAAATCGTTGTGTTCGTTATTGTAATATTGTAACGAAGAAAACACGGGGTATTTTTTAAATATTTTGCGCTTGTAGTACGTTTTCAAAACCCCTCGATACAAAAAACGTCCAAAACGGATATTTTTACGATTTTACCGGTGTTTTTTTTTTTTGGCAATTTCCCGATAGTTTTTCTTCACGCCTAAGAAAACCGTTGGGAAAATAAAAAAGAAACGCGTCGAACAAAGAACAAACTAGATACAATTTGCTACCGGGAAGTAACGCTTGTCAAGATTATCCGAAAACACTGTTTTTAGAGCGTTGTAAAAGGGTTCGCCGGAAAAAAAAAACCCCGCGTAGTTTTCGTTTCTCACAAAATCCCTAGAAATAAATAGTGTTTTATATATTTTTGCTTTTACTTAGGTATATAATACGTGTACACGTTAATTTTTCATTCGTCATCGCTTCATTATTATTTACTACAGTTAAATGTAAAAATAATTTGTAATTACTGAATTTTCGGCGACACGATTTTATTACACATTTAAAAATTGTTTTGCGCTGATATCCATTTGTAATGTATTTATTACGACGCTTGTAGTCTGCAGTATATGAGCTTTGTAGGAAGCCATTAACAACAGCAGAGTCTTATATTACTATTTTTTCCGCGTTATCCGCCATAAACAACGGAAACGTGTCATCGATACGTGTACGACGGAAAATTAGCTCGTAAAAACTGTTTTGACTGTATACGAGTATTATAGTGAAAAGCTGTATAAAAAAGTGAACGAAATCCTTCGCGTATCCTACCCCTCCCCTCACCTCACCCCACCAAAAAAAAAGCAGTAAGTTTTTCATTTCGTATTCTGTACATTTAATACGACTCCGAAATCGAATAAACAGTTGTTGTTTACAACGCGCCGTTATTATTCCTATATTATATATTTAAATTGTTAAAATTTTGTAAAAAAAAAAAACATAAAAGTGTTTGTGAAAAGTTTTAAAAAACGTAACGACGTTTTCACTACTGCAGGTTTTTGCACTAAATAAAATATTGTTTTTATTTTTAAAAAAAAAAACGTGTAAAAATGTTTGTTTGTCATTTGATTCGAAAGTGAAGTGAGGATGTTTTTTTTTTTTTATAACCCGCGTTTAAATTGTTTATGAATTTCATTATTATTTTCATACGCTAACACGTGTCCGAATTATTGAATTAACAAAAACCGTTTCGGGCACAGGATTTCACAGCTTTTTATAGGTCGCGCGCGTTTTATCGATCGACCGTCACGGGAGAAAAATCGAGAATACGATTGCGTTTAATATAATTTTTTAACAATTATATATATGTCTTGTAAGGTATAAAGAAAAAAAAAATCCTCTCAGAAAAAAATACGATTTTTTTTTTATATTGTAATCGGATTTTTTTTTCCAGACACAATCCGGCTAGGTCTTATGACAAAACGAATCACGAGTTATCAATCTTATATTAGATTCAATATTTGTTTTTGCTGAAAAAACCGACCGAATCATCGGGGAACGCCTATATATGAGCGATAGAGGGATCGAGGGACGGGATAAGCGGTGCAGAAGAGTTAGAGAGAAGTGCATATATATATATCCTAAACAAACAATTCGGTTACGAGCATATATATATATATATACGAGTCGGTCGGATGGAGGCAAACACGGGAATGAAAATGGAAAATATATTCGATAATGTGTACCGAAAACACACGCGCGGCGCAGTCCCCGAGAAGCTTTTAAATAATTCCGGACATGTCGGCGGCGGCGTTCGCCCTCTCGCCTCGGAAACGGCTGGTTATATCGCTTGCAGGTCGCGTAACACCATCGCGTATCCTACGGCAGTGCGCCTATGTGTGTACCTATGCGTGTATAGTTTATGTTATGCCCAGCACGTTGACCAGGAGCATCTGTTGCGAAGTGCTGCTGCTGCTGCTGCTGCTGCAGTACGATGGACCGGGTGTGACGGTGGAGACGACGAGACGCGAGCAAACTGCACAACGTTTTCAGACGACGTCGCACCCTTTTCCCGCTATTATACCGGCCCGTTAATTGTTTCTTTAACTAATAACCCGATCCTCACTTGGTTTCAGTTGGGTTTCAGTCGGTTATATGCGCGCGACCTACGAGGGGAGGCGGCGAATTCATCCCGTTTCCTAATGTGTTTGGATCATCGTTTTCACATGCAGCCCGATTGTTCACTGTACTCGCCTCTCTTTTTCGTTTTAATTTCAACGCGGTACGGCTTCGCGGTAATCGACCGGAACAAAACAAGTTTTACAGAATAAACACCTTCCGGTATAAGTACTCATCGTTTATTCGGTTACTGTTCTACAATGTTGAAAGCACATTTCGATTTATTTCAAATACGAAATAAAATTAAATATAGAAATTATATTAATACTTTATTGATTATGAAATTAAAGTTCTGTTTTTTAAAAAAATACGTCGATTGTATCCTGCGTACCGTCAATAAGCAAAGTCAAACCAATCAAACGCGAATTAAAATGCGAAAGCGAAAGATACACGTGCAATTTGTTAAATAGTATAAAAAAAAAAAAAATGTCCGAGAATAGAGGAGAAGGCGATTCGGATAATCATCACTGGTTCGAGTACGTGTTTGTTCTCTCGCAATTCGAGTCGCTCGTCTCGCGTATAGCGTGTGGGATCTGTGTTTTTCTCTCTCGGTCATACATTTCAAATGGACTCGCCGTATGATTAAATTCGACTTGGTCGCGAACTGTCGATTTAATAATGCCATATCGGATCTCGAGTGCGACTGACCAATACGAAAAAACCCTTTTTTCTTCTTCTCGTTTTCCTTCGGTTGCGCGAAATAGTATTTATTTTATGATTTTCGATAAAAAAAAAATGGAATATACATACTCTTATGTAGGTGATATACTTTTATAATGTATCCAAAGAGATGGAACATGACGATTGTGAAATATTTTTACTGCACTCGATGCGAACGAAATATTCTTTGGAGCGATATTTTGTGTGTACACATATTACGTACTCGATACTCTATAGTTTAGGTTAAGTAGTTTTTTTCGAGTCCTTTATAAACTCTGATACGAAAATGTAGTGTGTACCCGAACGAAAATATATGTGTTATATTATACAAACAAAATTACCTTTTGTAGTGTTGGAGTAGTCACTTTAAAATAAAGGGTAAGGGTGCTTATTGGAATTTGTACAATGAGGATAGAATAACAAAAAAAAAAAAAATGTATAAAAATATTTTTGCAAAGCCAGCACTTCGATTGTTTTGAAATTACCCGTTATAAAATAATCAATATCATACCCTTATGTTATAAAAGTCATTATATTCCGTGAGACTTGAAAACTATTTTTTTTTTTTATTTACATACTATTCAAAATATTTACCGATGAGTTTATTAATGGAGTTGATATTGTTGCTGTTATCGGCTACGAATATATATATATTTTTTATTGGTAATTTTCCACTGTTTTTTTATTATTAAATATATTTTCAAAATTGTTTGCTCTCATAAATAAATTTTATATGTGATTCTAATGATACACACACACAATACATTTTCGATTCAATACAGTTCAAGTATTTAATATACCTATTTTTGATTAAACCGACAATACTGTTTTCTTTTTGTGATAACAAATGTTTTTATATTACGATTTCATTGCATTCTGTTATTATTCTACGTCGTTTGGCTGAATTCAATGCTTACAATATATAAATACGCATAAAATGAACGAATATAAAATATAGAAAAATTTATTTCAAATACATAGAAATATCAAAATCGATTTCTACGTAAAATATTTTATAATGTTTTACGCGCGTAGAAATTGGATAGTTATTGTTTTTTTTTGTACATACACCGGTTGAGAATAATTTAAAATTCATATGATAAAAAAAAAAGAAATTTACAATTTCAACTAACGAGAAACGTTATAACGCGATTAAACCCAATGACACAATATTTTAGTATTTGTATATTAAACCAACATAAGACGAATTTTCAAAGAACTATATTGCTATAAACGTTTTGAAAAATATACAATATATTGTTCACCGTAAACTCTAATTGAACGTACTGACGATATTGCTCCAAGATAATTTTAAACCTAAATTAAATGTCTTGTTCTTAAATAAAATATCGGATTACCCGTTATTCAAATTACACTATTATAATTTTGTAATACAAGACGTCATTTATTAAAAAAAATTAATTAAGGGTATTGTGTAATATAATTTGAGATAAATAAACGGTTTAAGAGATTTTCGCTGTCATATTATTTTACAGAAAGCTAAAATGTATGAAAGTCTCGGAGGAAAATAATTTCTAAGTGAACAAATAATAATTATATTTTATTGTTCACGGGAACACGTTTAGAGAAATGTACATTTTTTTTTTTTTGGATATTTTTGTGCATGATTTTTACGAATTGCTCCCGAAATTCGCTCATAGTACACTTCGAACTAATGCGATTTTCTTTATGATAAACCAAGCTTTGATACAGTTCACTATGTATGTTACAACGTCATTACTGCATTATTGCAGTTTATATGTTATTGTATTATATTATACGAAGCGCTCAAATGTGGCGTAGTCACACGGTAACCAGATAAAACGTTAAAAAAATTCCAAAATATTTTGATGTTTCTTAATCTGTAAAAACGTGATATAGAAAACGTAATACAATTATCCTTAATTATTTTTTGATAACTCGATCTCGCGTGCTCGTCATGGTCATTATTTTATTTTAGAATATATAGTATTCTTGTATTCTCGTATTTTTTTGTAAAAAAAAAAGAGATACTCCCCCTCTATTTCAATTCAAACACTGTTTATTATTTTATAAATTATTCTTAATGTAATTTGTCAAATATTCAAATATAAGTAGCATAGTAATTGATATACTATTATCGTAGAAGACGGAACATTTTTGAGCAGTTACTGTGATACCGTATAACTAGCGTTCAATAATATTTTTTATTGATCAGGTGGTCGCTCTGAAACTACACCATTTGCCTGCTTCATTAAGTGTACGGCCTCTACGTATAACCTTACTCTATGGACTCGTCCCGTTGTACTGACAACGCGTACACGTACGTACATCATCAAATATTGTCTAATGATTTTTATCGACAAAGCGTAGAATTATTGTGTCTTCCGCGTTCCACGTCCACCATATTTTACTGGCAATTTCTTTAAAACGATTAAATATTGCGTGTTTTAATACACTCTGTAATGAAAAAATAAATAAATTGCGCTCGTGCCCAGAAATAGAACGGTTTCGGTTTTTACAAATCGAAACAAGAATTAGCCGCAGTTTGCACGCAGTGACAAGTGTTCATTACTATAAATCTTCTAACTCGTCGTCACGTTATTCGTGATAATTGGCAATCCAGTCGGTCACGCCTCTATCATCATGACGTTTCGCTTTCAACCGCTGTCAAATTACCCGTTCTCTTGACTATATATATATATTATATACGCGCGGTTTTTCGCGATCCATTTTGTTTTCGATTTCGTTTTAAGAAACGGATTTCATATATCACCGAATAATTTAATTAATTTATTATTTATCTAATTATACGGCGTTTTGTATAACATAATGTTACCTCGTCGTCGGCTTGCAAACAATTAAATAAGCGTTTCGACGGTGTCGTTTCGTACAAATGCCAACGGCGGTGTCGTCTCCGGGGAAAAATCGCGTTCGTCGGTCGGAAAACGGTGAGAACGTCACGAACGCCCTGGCTGGGGCCGGCAGCGTGTGTACGTGCGTGAAATCTGTACACCGGTACAGATTGCTGTGATTGCATTGCTTCGTTATACATAAGTCGTGGGTGATGAGGAAGAGATTCAAGGGGTTCGAACCTCCTACGTTGACAAACACCCAACGGGAAATGAAATATTACACTTTTCATTAGAAATTTTTTTTACTGATTTTCAAAACGTAATAGACGTGTGCAAAAAAAAAAAAAAATTGGTATCGGATGTTGTGGACGTCCCTACTAAGTGAATTACTTGGATGGAGTTTTGTTATTATGGATTTGAAAGCAACGCGATAAATCATTGTATTCGATATATTGTTGTAATACACTTTGTCGGAAAATTTAAAATGTTCAAAAAAAAAAAATCGTGACTCAGGACTTCCAAGATTTTGTTTGAATATAATCGAAATAACGTAGGACTTACGAAGCAGCTTACAGTTTTCAGCCCTATAAATAAAAAAATTAACTATTTTATTATGACTTAAATAGCTCAGAATCTAATAATTGCTATAAATAGCCCAAAATCTTAACGCAAATTTACACACTCGGTGTAAATTTCATGATTCTGGGATCATCATTTCGATAGTTTTTCGTTCCGCGTTTGAATACTATCGAGGAAACTGTATTTCTTCTAATTTTTGGTTTGTTTTTGATTACGCGTAAGGAAACTGCCGAGGAAAACATTTCGAAATAAAGTACCACCGACTGAATACGATTAATAATCGCTTCGTTCAGAACCTAAAAAAAAAAAAACCGTAAAAAGTAAAAAAAAACTACAATTAACTCGTCTGTTCGAACGTAACTATAACAAAATTCATTTTTGTCGTCCCTGTTTTCAATAAACGAAACACGGTATACAGTGTACGAACGTGTCGGGTTCTCGTTATAATCTTATATCACACTCAAAAGCAAACGTATAGAAGGATCTCGGGCCATAGAATATAAGTCAATATTGAGGAGTACCGGCCGCCACGCACCGTCGTCGCCTCGCAAGAACACGCATCCAGTTGCGTTACATGGTAACCTACCAGTGCAGGGATCCGCTGGTATTTATATAAATGCTATCGTGCGTACACAATATGTACACAAGCTGGCGCGCGTCCGTTGTTCTCTGTACGGTCTGTCGCTTCGATTTAACGACAGTTCGCATGCGGTGGTCCCGGTGACGACACCTACGTCCCTTCGTCACCTACGTTACACTATTCTGTCACTTCTGCGTATTACTTCGCCTCTGTATTCTTCGAAGACGTTTTGTTTTTTCCCTTTTCCCCCCGTTCAAAATTCCCGTAAAGATTTCGGCCGTATAGTTCCATTCCCCGTTTTGGGAACGGAGGTCCCCCCCTCCCCCCGAAACAGAGAGCGTGACAATAATCCCATAACGTTTTTTTTTCTTCATAAGAAGTACGCAACGTTCAAGTACACGAATTCTAAAATATCTACTATAGTCGCACTTAGGTGTCTGGTTAACGATTTTTTTCACCGATAATAATATACAGTGGCGGATCTAAGATTTTTCATGGGGGGGGGAGCCCAAAAATGTATAATTCTATAAGTACAATATTTAGGATTTGATGTAAGACCAGTCAAGTAAAGTATTACTCAAATATACTTATAAATTACTACGAATATATAACAACCAAGGGGAGGGCGGGCCCCTTTGGCCCCCCTTAAATCCGCCACTGATAATAAACAATTAATGTTTCAATTTTTTTCTTTTTTTTTTTTGATAACTTATTTTGATGCTTTTAAAACTTAAACGTTTCAGCTTATAGTTTTTAGCGTTTTAATCATAGATAATAAATATATGGATGGGTCATACATCTTATCTTCCGGTCATTTTATAAGAATTGTATGAGGTGGTTTATTTTTTCTTCCATTTCCAAGTTACTGTTTCTTCCATGCCACAATGTGATAATAAATGATAAATATAATTATTACTGTGCGGTATACATTTTTTTTTTTAATAATAATAATAATAATAATACTTTTTTTCCGTTCGCTATATTATCATCTGTTATATTTTCTCTTTTTTTCTCCGTTTGATTTTGTAATTTATGTAATTATGTTTTTGTTCACATATAGTATAGTATTCAACTCAGCGTTTCGGTATTTTTCCTATTTACAATTCGGCATTCGCAGCGATATCATTATTTTTCATCATTGGCAATTTTTCTACGTCATGCTTTTTTTTCGACTTTTCACGATAACTCGTCGTTAAGGATTTCTAATGTTTTTTTTTTATAATATTATACTACACATTTTGAATTTTCAAACAGTTGATATCGTTTCTTTCTCAACTAAAACGTTCTCCAATCGATTATAATCAACATTTATTTTTTCCCGCGCCGTTCTTTAGAAACGACGTGTACGAGGGTTTGATTTTTTTCTTCAATACTTTGTGTTCATATTTAACGTACGAACTAATTAGCGTGTACGCCACTGCAGCGCATCCGTCTTAGCCGTACCCTGTTTTCACATGATATCGGTTCTAAATTATGACCAATCGCCGCAGTGGTTAGTGGTCCGAAATTGTAATAGCCGAACAAATAATAATATTATCGGATGTAATAATGATTGACTAATACGCGAATACAGGTTTAAAATCGTTAAAAATCAATTAATTATTAAAATCGTAATAAATCATTATTATTTGTTTGTTATTAAAAAATAAATCTTTTTTTTCTTTTATAATATTGGATTACGTGTTTGTACGTTTATTTCCGTTATCGTTAATGGTGACAGATATTCCGAACAATATATAAAAACAATTAATTACGTATTTATGACTGTGTGTGGATTTCAGCGGCAAGTCCACTCGTTTGTTGCGAAAAACCTAATGTTTATCACAACGTTTATTACAGTCAGTAGGCGGCCATTATTAGAGTTTTATTTTACTTATTTTTTCCCCCTCAGCTTTGTTCAACTTAAACAATAGAAACTCGATGTCGATAAGTGTACGACGGAAGATTAGCTATCGTAAAAATCGTTTTATAACTACACATGTGAAAAGCTTTAAGAAGATATTACAAAAAAAAAAATCGATTTTATACCCCGAAAATAAAATCCAAAAGTTCGTTGTAATTACGTCACTGTTTTAGTGTCATTATATGTTGTACGAAACCTAAAAATCCACTTAACACTGTAGGCGAGAAATTTTCGCTTTAAGTTTCGGTTAGATTGCAATAATCGTTAGGTTTCGCCGTGGTCTTTTCCCACGCGAGATTTTTTTTTACCGAAATACCCCATTTCTCGAAAATTGCGTCAATGTTCCGCTCGATTTTTACGTATAAGTGGCGTAATTAAGATTAAATAATGGGGGGGGGGAGGGTATTAATATTTTTTCATAAGAACAAAATATAAAAATTGTTTTTGAAGTACATTCGTGTTCATTGAAATATAGTACAATATTAATAGGTACAAAAAAATTTAATTAATATTTTCAGATCTATTATTTTTGGCTTCAGAACCATTTCATCGAGTAAATTGCTCGAGACATTTGTTTGAAACGTCGGCATATAGACTTAACAGATTTAATCGATTATGATGAACGCATAACGTTTAGTTAATACTAATTGTTGCTCGTCGTCATCACTCCAAAACCGTTCTTCGTTCGCGTATCTGTTGACATACACATACGCGCGGTACATACGCCAATTTTTAACGCAGTGCTAAACGATTTTGTTCATCCGATTTGATCAGAAACAGAAACACAAGCGGGAGGGATTCGAAACTCATATCTCCACACCGTGATTACGCCCCTGTTACATATACGATGCGAACGAGTGGGTTGTATTTCGGTTATCGATATTTTACAACGCTATTTAAAATTTGTTCGAGATAGTAGTGGTGCGGTGGTCATTTATGGTTTCCCGCAGTGAAACAATAATCTATAACGAATAAATAAATCAATAATAAAAATAACGTTAATTTCTTCCGACACGGACGATTTCGTTCGATAAAATCTCGCCTACCTCGGTGTACTATTTTTTTATTATTACACGAGTTAAATGGTCGTGTTATATATTATGGACAAAAAAAAACGCTGTAAAACTAGAAACGAGAACAATATTTTCACTCGCCGATTAATTTTTTCACCGTCCTTTATTTGAAGACGTTTAATTTATTCCCTTGTGTTGCGGGTTACTGAAAAAAAAAAATAAAATTAACGAAATTGTTTGTCGACGTATTTTATAAATAATTTATATTTTATATAATTAACGCGAGCAATAATATCGAAACGTCGAACGTTAATTAATATAATATGTGTATATATTAATTAACACGTTGCTAAACACGGCTTTTTAAGTCAAACAAATCATTACAAAATAATTCGAGTGAAACAAAGTGGGTAGGTACCTACTACTCGTTTTTCATTAGCGCGGTAAATATTTTAAAGTTTATTATTCGCGTTTCACCTCTAATTGGTATTGCGCATAAAACTCGGATTTGGAGACGGTAACTTATAAAGGCAGGCAGGGTACGCGCCCGTGTTCGGCCCTCGTTGTCAGGCTATTCGGGTTCTAATAAGAATAATATTACTCGAGTTTTTCCTCAACATGTATTATGCACGACAAAATAACAAATGGCAAACTTTTGCCCGCATAGTTTAATCTAAATATTAAAGTGTTTCTATTCGAGTATACTCTCGTAATAACGGCAGATCTTTTCATTTTTCCCCCCCTCTTTCATAATCAAAACCCGCGTGTTTCTCTAAGATTTTAATTAGCAATCCGGATAAATTCTTATTACGGTGGAATGATACAGCGATATCGTCCTACCTCCGGTGCGCGCGGCCGAGCCACCGGGAGTTTTAATCAAAAGTGAACAAACAAGAGTAATTTTTCGTTATACGTGAGCCGCTTTGAAGGCATCGCGAAACTTCCGTTTCCTCACTTTAAATACTAATACAACAAGACGTTGTTAATAAACTGCGCTGTTGATCCGTTTCTTTTGAGTTCTCCTCTTTGGGAAATTTGATTTAAAACTTTGTACCGCGTTAGTATCCTACACGTATACATAATAATATAATAACATGTGAGGTGGAGTGTATACCGTATATATATATATATATATATATATATATATATATATATAGACCGCCGCGTACCAACATAAAAACAAATAATTCTATTAAACGGCGAGCGCGTTTTCGTTACGCGTGGTTTTTAGTTATAACACCAGGTTAATGCATACGCAATGAACGTTAATTGGATTTCTGCTTCCTGCGTTAGTGCGGAATTACGATTTTAACGCGAACACCGCCGAGGCTCGTGATGAATTCTTAGTCACCTCGCGCGAGTGTATTCCGTACTTACATTTAAATTATTATTTTTTTATTATTATTATTATTATTCACTCGTTCTTTTAAATATTACGTATTATATAATATAATGAATTGGACATTAGGGTCATCGTTTCGGAACGTCGAAATGTCGTATATTTCATTCAAATACCGTTTTAGATTCCGAACGGAGCGAATATTGGATTTTCAACGTGGCGATAAAAACGTACAAATACACACAGAAAATATGGGTATTTTACTGCGTATTTCGAAGAGGTCATTAATTTTTTTTCCAAACGTCTCGACAAAATATATAAATTTAATCGATCCAATAACAGTACGGTGAAACGAATTAAATTCGAGAATATATATGATGCCAATCAACTGGCGTTAAAAAAAAAAAATCGGCTCGAAAAATCTAAAACAACGCGTGCTGATCTACGTTCGTCGATCGTTATCATCGGTTGTTACGACTTACGAAAGGACGCGAGGTTTCGATCACGTAATAATACACGTTATTGTACCTAAACTGATTATAATATAATTCACAGGCACGGCTTCAGCACCCCCTCGGGCTTATTGCTTAATAATTATACATATAATACTCATACTATTTGTCAAGCATTTGTTTGATTGTTTCTCCTCCCAATTTATAATTCCTAGATCAGGATCAGTGCGTAACTACCCGAATAGGTATAATTTTAGAGAGCTGATCATCGTATAGTCCCTTCCCCCCATTTATGATTTCTGGATCCGCGCCTGATAACTCATAATAATATACTCATCAAATAAACCATAAACTCATAATTATTGTTATTGTTATTACGTACGCATTAGACTGGGTGACATTAAACGTTTTTACTAAAATATATATTATATTGAATATTATTTAAAAATCAATTATTGAAATGTTTTTTTTTTATAATTATTTTGTAAAAAATGTATTAATACATACTACCTGTTCATTTTAACAGGCAATGAAAATAATACGTCGTTAAAACATATTTTATTTTTCGTACCTACCGGTTTAGTTTCTTTACAGCTACTTCATAATGTTATTAATGTACGAAAAAGTATATTTAATAATATAGTGTATCGAGTTTTTTCATTTTGCTCGTTCATCGACGGTATTAGTCCCAATGTATTTTCACTTTTACACTCGAAAAATAGTTTTTCTGTGCCTTTGTCCGTGTATTTTTCATACGTATCATATTATAAATTATGTGTTAAACATTTTTTTTTTTTTTGATAGGTATTAAATATTTCGAAAGGCGTATTAAACGAAATTGTCTAAACAAACAATATTTATTCCAGTACTACCGACTCGATGATTTATATTATGTAAACATGTCAAACTTGCCGAGTGAAATAAATTAGACGTTTGAAGTTATTGTAGTATATATTGAAGTATATTGTTTGTTTGCATACGTGGGCTGGAATGGAATCGAAACACTATTGAAAATGTTCGAAACCAAACCTAACCGATACTCTAATTTTTTCCTTCTTTTTTTTTTTTTAACCGAAACTGTAATCGTAACCGATATTTGGAAGTATAATAGTCTTTTCGACTCCACTAAATTCAGTTTTTTTTATTCTTCGATGTTTCTATTAATTAACATAATATTCAATAAGATGTCTAAAATTATTATTAACTAGTAACAAAAAAAAAAAAATATAAAATAATAGTTTCACGTTTATAACTGTAATAAGTAGTAGCATTAGTAATAATAATAAAATGGGAAATATTCAATGCGAAATATATTGTTCGACAAAAATAAGTGTCTCGTCTATACATTTATGTCGTACGTTATTATAACAACAATACAGGAAACACGTTTATAAATTAATTTAAAAGTCATTAACTCTTGACCGAGTAATTTAAAAAGTTTAAATTTTAGTTTTATTATATTTTCATATATAATTATTTAAAGAGAAAGTTTTTACTTTGCACAAAGAGTTGTAACGTTATTGCGTTAAATTTTTACAGAGTCATGTATTTTAATATTTTTCCATATTTATAGGAAAGTTCGACGATATTGTTGAATAATTTAAATAATAATATTTTATAAATTTGAACTATTTTATTTTGAAATTAATTTTTTTGTCGAATATTTTTTTTGAAAAAATTGAAATACCGCGGTTTTGGTTTCGGAACCAAAAAAAAAAAAAAATCATAAACGTTCCAGTCCATGTAGGACTTCTCGTACGATGTTCTGTCACAATCGTTTACCAATAATCCAGTGCATCTCTCTCTCTCTCTCTCTCTCTCTTGTATAGTCTTGGCCACACCTTTCTTCCACCTTTCACAACGACGTTTAAACGGGTTTTTTTTTTCAACGCGCGCGTCGTTCTTTTACACATCGGAAGTCGCCGTTACTTGGACGAATAAGTGCTGTCGCTGCACAGTGGCCATACGCGAAAGGCGGGACACAACGGGCGTGTGACAATGATTGATTCGCATCGACTCTTCGGCCGGAGGGATCCCATCCCCGCGGGCCGCTGTCGAACGGTGGCGCGGCGTTATCGTCAGGGATTCTCGCGCGCGGCACCGTGTCCCTGTAGGCCGCGGGCGATTTGTTTTGCCCAAAGTCCCGAAAAACAATACGCGATGTCGCGTGTCCCTTCGCGCCGCGGACAACGGGAGCAGGAGAAAAAAACGCCCAGAAATATCAAACTTTTAACGACCCGAGACCGACGGGACTACACTGCACCGCCCCGGATGACAAATCGACTCTTACGATCGTCCCGTTGCCGTGTCCGTCGCGGTTCCCTTTGGAAAAAGACGCGTATCCCCCTTAAAATAAGCACTATTAAAATACACGCGTACGCACCTAATATAATATCAAACAGAGCATTATATAAGCTTTCGTTTTTTTTTCTCGTATCATACACTCCGAGTCTTATACCTGCTACGTTTTGAGATTATTACTATTACGGGATAATAAAACGAAATTCGGAGGCTCTAGAAACGTATGGTGTTGGAGAAACCATCGACGAATAAGTTGGACTTATAGTTGGACACTTGAGGACGTCTTGAACTCGATAGAAGAAAAACGAACATTAATGGATACGCAGAAAGAGAGTAAGGTAGGGCACATCGTATTGAGGGCGTAGTGACATGGATTCAATAACCGAAGGAATGGTGGAGGGAACGAGAACAAGAAGACCCGGAAAGATGAGTACGTCAGCCAAACAGTGAAGAATCGCGATAGTCACTATTCCTACAAAGAGCTCGAGGATATGGCAAACAACAGGAAAACACCGCGCAGAAAACATTTGTCGATAAACACATTTTTCTTATAAAATAAACCAATCTCCGGATTGAAAGAAAAAAATGTACGAGTTAATAAACGATAGAAATCAACGAATTCGGATAGAGCGTACACGTTGCAAGTGCAGTGTACGAAAATCGTTATTTTTCTCGTCGATAAATTGTTTTTAAAATTTTATATTGAAAAAAAAAAACTGGAAATTTGATCGGTTGAATATTTATAATACCCTCGAATAATACGTAAACGGCGAACGATGTAGCTTGAAAAAATACAACACTTTTTCGAATTTTTAGATTTTTTTTTTAGTGAACACAATTTTACACCTACTGCGGTCCAGTTATCTTTTTATCCATCGTCGTCGGGTTTTCGCGTTATTATCGCGCAGCTTTACTGAAAACTTATTTTGGACTCGACGTCATAATGATATTATGGCCATCGCGTAATTACAGCGACCGCGGGCGGTGTAAATTACACTGTGCAATAGAGTATTATGAAAATCGGTGTATAATGTCAATTACGCCTAAATTTGAATTGCTCTTAAGTACATTTTCCGTGTGTACAAAATACGTACGCAAATCGTCATTCTGATGTAACGAAATATGACGAAACGCGTTGCTTTCAACGAGAAAATGTACTGAAATGATTGTGCAAGTTTTTTAAAACTTTGTAAAGAAGAATTTAATAAATTCGAGAACACAAATAAATGAGGGTGAATTAACACGCGCAAACACCATACACTGCAGGTGTATGAAAATCTAACAAATCTGCGCGGTTTTTTTACGAATTTTCTCAAAACGTATCTATATATATATATATATATATGGACTTATGTCCGTTCTTGCATGAAACGATTCTAACGTAGGAAAGGTCAGTATTTGATATATCCTCCGAGTACCTTTAACGAAGCTACTCTTTGATTATCATTCGATATTTATAGTAATCGTAAGATTTTTTTTTTTTTAACATTCCTCAATTATTCCTTTCCGATTGGCAATTCGTTCGTTATTTTTTTACCAATCACATTTCAACGGATATTTGCTTAGGATTTCGCGTCAATATTATATTTATCGCAACGCCTTTAACGTTTTCGCGTTATATATAGGTATATGCAAAATTCTCTCGACAATTTAATCGGATTCCTCGCTATTTGAAATTAATTACGTATATACGATAAAAAAAGACAGACGTTCTTGAAAGCTATTCGTTTTATCTTTCAGTGTTATTTTTATGCTTCCATTAAGTTAATGTCGACCGCGGGTTGAGTGCGATGAGGCGGAAAAAATACGTTTCACAAAAGGCACTGCACTATTTGGTATATACGTATGTACTATACGCACGGGCGTATATTATATATTAATTTAAGTGGTGTACAGAGACATCTGCAGAGAGTATGTACCGCGGTATAGTGGTGGCGGTGCACCGGAGTTAATGCTTTTAACTTTTAATCAATCATAAGCGGAAAAAGCATTGAGCCGGATCGCCTTTACACACAAAAGTGCGGACTTCCCGATTCGCGCACAATGCGATTTCCTACTCGTTCGTCATGTATAGATTACAGAGGAAGAAATAAGCGAATCGGAGCTTAAACATGGGACAAAGACGATAGTACAATATTTGTATTTGCCTTTTACCGGCGTTTCCGGTATTTCGGAATGTTCTTTATATTAAAGTGCGTTCTTCTCTCGTAATATACTTTTTTTCTTTCGGCAAATTTAATACAATCGTCCTAAATCCGGCCAATATTTTCGATACATTTTTTCGTTTCGTAAATAATATGTACCTGATTTATACGTTCGCGTTAACGTTTCGATTCGATTTGTATTTATTTATAGTTACAGCGTAATATTTTCTCGTAGAGTACGAGAAACTACCTTTTATGTCCGTGGCGTATTTAGGATGTCTTTGAGGGGAGAAATGACTGAAAAAAATTTTTTCTCCCTCCGCTCGGAACACATAGGTAAGTAGGTACTATCAATTTTTAATAACTATACATAAAAATTTAATTTTCATACATTTGAAATAAATTTGTATAATTTTTCCAAAACGAACTCTAGTCTCCTATATAGGTTTTTTTTTTTTTTGGCGATTTCGTCGATTTATAATGCCGTTACGGATGGATAGCATCGTTCAACCTATTCTAAAATTAATATTACAAATTCAGTTATTAAATACAAATTATATTCTAAAGTAAATAGTGAAAAATGTACAACTCCTTCATAGAGTCTCTTAAATATGTTTTTAATGTTATATAACCATATATGTTTAAAAATAAGCCGAGGTGGCTATAAATAAATATGCCATAAATAAATATTATAAATACGCCACTGTTTTACAGTTTATTGCACAATACGAATCGTAACTAATAGTCACATATTTCTCGACTTTAGAACATTTCTTATTGTGTTCAAACTATACCGAAGAATATATTTGTTTATATACGTATTTCAATATTATTTATTGATTACACCGAACAATAATAAATTATTTAAATTATGATCGTCAAGTAAAACGCGTAAGGTCATATTTTTTTTTTTAATGTCGACTTTAAAAATCGATTTCTTTGATTTTTTTTTTCGTTCTAATGAGAGTTTCACGTCGTATTGGAAATAATTCGGGTTTTCTATATATATATATATAGAATATAATATACTAAATCAATTTATAAACATTGTTACGCGTAAATCCGTTGTGTATTGTTATTTTCGATAAAATATTATATTTATTTAGAACGTTCGGGTTATATATTATGTGGTTATATTTAAAACAAATTTTTTTTTTTTTTTACGCGTGTCACAAAAATTACACGACATTATTTGGCTCCGGTTCGCGGTGCTTTCGTTGATATTTATCGGGGGGCCAGTGCTCGGAAATTGTCGTCGTGGGACGCATAGTTCAACACGCGTCCTCCTACCCGCCACTAACCGCCGCGTCGTTTTCCGAATTCGGTCTACCGTGGTCGAGGTTAGTATAGCCTATCGTGTGTTTACCCCGGAATCGTGCCCGAAGCCGGACTCGTTTTAATGACCTCGAGTTCGGGAACCGCAACAAACGGGGCCCTAAAGACCCCCGGGGTTGCTGATGGACACCCGGCAGGTAGTCGAGACCATCTCCTGGGAGACTGGCCGTTTCTCTTGCGAAAATCTATAGCGCCGGGCTGGTTTCGAACCAAGAAATGCTTGGTTTTATCGAAGGTTTTCAGACGTTTTTTCCTTTTTTTTCCCGGTCTTTGTTTTCGAAGTAAATCAAGTGCCGCCATGTGTGTGCACATTACACGGGTACATTCGTTAAGCCTCGCCGACCCGTTTCATTGTGTCCCACGCGTTACCTAATTAATGTTTATTTGTTGGAGCGACGCCATTCCAATAGAAGACGTAAAAATAAATATATACTCGTATTGTACACTGTGTCTGTTACGAGTATTATTGTAAACATTTCTGAATTCAAACCCGTTCGCGTTGTATATAACAGTATAGATTTATAACGGTTACCGAGATGCCGGCGGACCTATGGGTTTTAATTTTTTTTTATATAATATAATAATTGTGCTCGAATATCGCGAATATTGAAATTAGAAATAAGAAAAGATTTAATACGTTTTCGAATTTGGAGAAAATTAAACGGGAAGTGAGGTTTTTAAGACGCTACAGCGACCGTTGTTATCAATGGTCTTTGGGAAAAAAACGAAAATTGTCCGCGAAAACGTGGAATCGATCACGTTAAATTTTAAGAGCAGCCCCGTGTTCAAAAACACACTCGTATTTGTAGTGTTATTTTTATCAACGTTTTTTCGGCATTACGTTCTTGTATAGGTACTGAAGGCGTCCGTTAAAACGCATCGAAATAAATCATTAAATATAAACGGTTTTAGGCGTTTTGTGGAGAAAATATCGCGGAGAACGGGATTGAAATTAAAAAAGTATTCAATTCCGGTTCGAATAACGTATAAATGAATGATCAATATGTGACACGGTTCAGAATACATGCTGGGAGATAATTTGCGTATAGTGTTATCACGGCGGACACGTTGTCATTTATAAATGACTCCGCCGGAGCTGTTGCGCGAAACAGGAATACGGAAATTCGGTATTTCACTATAAGTAATCCCTTTGGTAATTTATCGTCATAAACCAGCAAGCCTGGTTTCGCTGTGTACGCGCAATACACGTATATACGCGTAAATTGTATATAATTGTATGCACTCGTAATTGAATATTTGATTATCCGATGTGTAACCCATAACAATTACGCAGTTTAGTCTTGTTGACCGAAAGTTTCGTTTCGGAAGAAAGTTATTTAAATAAATCACCCGGAACTTTTCAAAATATATCCTTCTTGTTCGAGTGTTTAATAAACGTATTTTTACATATTTTATTTATAATTTTTTCTCGCATTCCCTGCTCCCGCCCCTTCCTTTTCGATATATTTACATTGAATACATTTACTTTTTTTTTTAAACCCAAGGCACTTTTCATTCCATTGCTTTTTTCAAAACAATAATAATATACATCTTTTCTCCTCGTAAAAACTAATTTCAAACTGCACATTTCGGAGTTTTTTTTCCATATGTCTATTGTTCGTTTTTCTTAGCTACAAGTCGATTTCTTTCGTTTACTTAGATATTTATGTTAATATCGTATCCGGTAACTTTTTCATCTTTAAAACGTTAAAAAAAAAAATTATTAAAAAATATAGTTGATTAATAATGGTAATTTTTACTAAACACTTTACGTTGGAATAAATCAAAACCTAATGTTTCATAATAATATTGTATTTGAAAAATCGTGGTAAAAAAAAAAAAAAAATTGTTACTTATTTTTTAATAATTTTAAATCCGAGTGTTTCGTCGTCGATTATACTTATTTCAACGTAAAATAAAATTAACCGTTCACTTTTTCACCACGGGAGTTGGTGACAATTTAAATTAGTCACAATACGCGCATTGCCATAAACATTATTTTAATAATTATTATTCAGTAGCGTGTGTATAATATTTCTCTTTTCTTCCACAACGTGTTTCGCGAGGTGTGCCGAGTGTGTGACATCTGTGTGATGTTTGTCGCAATCACCATTCTTGTGTGTATTTCAAAGCTATAAATAATAATAATAATATAAAAATTTTTAATCGGTCATAAACGACTAGAATATATGTATATTTTTATTACAGTAATCATGAAAATGTAAAATTTTTAATAGATATTTCCCTTAATTACTTTATATATTTCGTTGAGATGCAAAATAAAAGAAAAAAAAATATTAATAATCGAAGTTAATATAATGATTAAAAATATATATTATTATTATTAAAAAAGATAAAATTACTAGTTTATTTTATATAATAAAAATATTAGCAAAAATTTGCTAGGCGCGTCTTAAAATTTAATCATAATACATATTTTCATATAGAAAAAGATTTGATAATTATAAATAAACAAATACGTATTTAAATCCAGTATTGGAAAAATTCTTCATTTATAACGAAGTAAAGCGTAATGGTTTTGATAATATTTTGAATACACAGGTGGATTTACAAATATGAACATTGTACATATACTGGACAACACATAATTCCCTTACAGCTGTTTTACACGTGTTGATAGTTATCGTTTACAGGGTCGGATCTACCGGGAGGGGGGATGGGGGAAATTCCCCAAAAAAATTAAAGTAGAAAAAAAATTAATAAGACAATAACAAGGTCATCGACTATTTCTGTACTTTTCCGATTTTTGGAAATAATTCCCCCCTCAAAATCAACTCTTAGATCCGCCACTGTTTACGAAAATTGTTTCTTATTATTATTATTATTATTATTATTATTATTTTGTATTCTACGCATGTTTTTCATATTTTTGTTTTTGTATTCTTTTTTTATTTTTTATTAATAATTTGTAACCTAACGATAACCTATGGCCGGAACTAGTATTTACTTAATCAATATTTTAAAATACTTACGGCGTACCCTTGATTTATATATTATTTTTCTTCAAAAAATATGAGTCTATAATTATATAGGCATATTGTTTTTCTAATATATTTTTATCAATAATTAATAGTTATGCGATATTATGTGTCAATTACAGCAGTTCGATAATCAAATAATATTTTATAATATAATTTTGAAATACGATACAATAAATATTGTTTATATTTCTTAACGTTATATTGTATTGATTTGTTTTAGGTGAGTAAAATAATTGTGCACAGTCAAAGAATTAACGGATATCATGAAGTCTCAGCTAATTTCGTAAGGCATTGTGTATGTTTTTGTACATGTATTGCGTAGTGTGTAAACATTATTGATATTATACAGATAAATATTTTAACCCTTATAAGTTACAGCGTTGGATAACGTAATAACTATATTGATTTTCGAAAAATTATATCAAATTTATAAATAGTACATAAGGCGTTTTTTGATTACCTATTGTTTGATGAAATCAGCAGTTCAATACACGTTCCAACTATTTCTAAAAAAATGTTTCTGTTTATGTTTTAAATCACTCATATTTATTTTGACACAGTATGAAATTTGAATTAAAGTCATTATCGTGGTTAACGTATTATATGTAGGTATACTATATAGACTTACAGAGAGATTAAATAGTAACTGTAATTATATTGTATGATATAATTTCATAAGATATATGATGTAAATTACAATGATTCTATTATTTTTATATAAAACGAATACTAAAATTTGATATTTCAAGACCAAAAAATGAAGATGTTTAGTTAATAATATATATATGTGTATAAAAAAATAATCAAAATCAATTTCATATTTTATAAATACTTTTCCCCACATAAACATACGGATAATTTTTCTGGTCAATATAATGTGTAGTTAGTGTAATAATTACTTTAAAAAATAAATTTATTTATTCATCCAAACAAAAAAAGTAAAAAAATAATAATTAGTAGACAAATTGTTTTAGATAGTATTTCGTTTGTCGTCTTTCTCTAGGTGCCAATACATTGTCATACTGACATGACTGACATGGTAAAACTGATACCTCTCCATCTATTATGTTCCAGGATCACTTACTAATTACTCCGCGATAGATGAACATTTTTAAATACCAATTATTATTATTATTATTATTCAGTAAAAAAAAATTATTTTTTATTTTTTTGAGATATAACATATATTATTATTAGAATACAGTCAGCTTAAAGATTTAACTTTTATGGAAAATCTGAAGGGTCAACTTTAAAGACGGCGATTTTAGGAATTTTTTTTCATTAACTGAAAAAGTAATATATTTAATATCCTCATTTTTATAATCGTTTATAATATCATAGCGTACAAAATTAATATTTTATCGTTCATTGTTTTTAGCTCGTTTCCATTTCAGAATGGTTGAAATTATTTGCAATTTGTTGAGCGAAGAATTGCAATACAGACCGAGTACGATGTACAGGAAAATATTATTTTCTTCCGCTTATATCCGTGCAGTTTGTGTGCGTTCATATTAGGTGTTTTAATATTTTGGTCAAATTCGTCAACGTCACAACATCTTTCTCTGACAATACACGCGGTAACTCTTTTATTAGAATCTTTTAAATCCGAATTCCAGAGATATCCGAGTGATTGTTAAATGTTAATTGAACGTTCAAACAAGACACTTTTGATGCGAGAATTAGACAACGCATTTGAATGGTACTGTTGAACGCAAACCACTTAAAGTACCTATACTTAAGCAAATCTTAACACGTGTTAAAATTTAGGAGTATAAGAGTAAAGGAACAGAGAAGAGATTTGTTCTGGCTTGTCTGTTTTTCAAATGCGAAGTGTACGATCTACCATCGCGCTTCACAACGTTAAATTACTTGAATTTTATCGAAAGGACTTCTTAAACACCGGGGTTATGCTGTGGTATATTTTTATTAATAGACATATAACGTGAGGAGAAACGTTTGGAGCAAAACGAATAAATATTACGTAAAGTAAACGCTATCGGCGTGTTTTGATTAGTGCGCGTCGACAGCTATGTATACACGAAACGGTTTTGTAACTTCGGTTCGTCCGCTCGCCATCCGTACCTACACGCCCTGTGGAGATCAACTAAATTGATATGCAAATACGACGAACTTACGGGCTTCGCTAATCACGTTGGAACGTAAAACCGATTATAACGTTGTTGGGTCAGAGACGATATCCGTCGAACGGGATGCAGCTGGGGAAAGAATCGATCACCTAAAGTTTCACGAATCAATAATAATCGTTATGGAACCGTTTGTTCAATAACACCGTTGTGTTTGACACATTGATTAAAATGTTCGCATAAAACAAATCATAAAATGAATACGGTCAACGTTTAATGGACACGATTATTATATTAGTTATCGCGTACAGAGAAACAGTAAAACACACGACGAGTGTATATTAGACTCGTTTGAAAACGGTAAAAATTTCGTATGACATTCGCGTTTCTATTTAATTCAAAAAAAAAACGCGTGTTTTTATTCACTCCGGTAAAAGAAAATATTTCAAAAATAATAACGTACAATTCAATAGAAAAATAGTTTAGTTACACTTTGGTGATACCGATGAAAGTGGAGCTGGTTGACTTTACCTTCGTCATTCCTATTTTTGTTTTTCGATTCTTATTTCGAAATTTCCATAAGGTTTTCAGAAAACTAAATGGTAGTGATTTAGTATTAACGTTCACACGGCAATGTAATCGTCAAGTCTAATCGTTCGCCGATCTATGCGGTGGTTTTAAGGTTTTTCTCGAAATTCCAAAGTGGGTTTTGTAAAAATCACTTATTATATTACTATAATTTTTGGTTTAAAAATATCTTCATAATATACAGTCGTTTCGGGCGTTATGAAGTCTACTCGACGCGCACTATTCGTGTTTTAATATTTAAATTTATGGCGACTAATTTTTTTTTTTTTTAGATTAAACGAGTACAGTATTAAATTTTAGTGCTCGCGGAAATGTATTTTAAATGATATTTTCGCGGTTTTTATAGCGTTGATATAAAATCTCAACGACGAATTGTGTGTGTGTGTGTGTGTGTGCTGTGCAGGACTGTATACAGCAGGTACACAACGGCACAAACTTATTAAAATAACCATTGCGCTAACGACCCAACTTTTGTTTTAGCAACAAACACCTGTAATGAAAGTTAAACTCTCGTCCTTCCGCCGCCGTGTAAATAAATTACTTTTTTACGTGAAGTTTTCCGAAAATAAAAGTCGTAAAGGTATACCTGCGCATAAGGGTTGTTTGAGATTAAACTTTTTCGAGAATTGATTTTTTTTTTTTTGGTTTCGACGAACCGAACTCGACCATAAACAAACCAAATAATTAAGAAAAACGTTATTTTTCTTTATACGTTTTATTATATTTTATTCGATTACCGTAGTATTTTTTTTTTTTTTAGAAAACCTTATACGTTTTATGTACCGAAGATTTTACTACAACGTGTAACAGACAAAACATTTCCGAAATTAATATCTATACATTAATAACTTTTTTTTTTTTTTACTCGATTTCCGTAAAAAAAAAAGTTTTATATTGTATCGTTTTTTTTTTTTTATTTAAATAAATGACGTTATTTTTTTTATACAGATTACCGATTTATTAGTGTCGTTGGAGCGTTTTTGTTTTAAATTTCTTCGTATATATATATATATATATAATAAAACGCGCACGTTTTTAACGTCACGCAGACACATTGTTCACACTCAACAAATCATTATATTTTAATATTCGCTTTTCGCGAGACAATATGATAAACGATGGTTACGCTATAAAAATAACCGAACACGCGCGCGGTAATAGAAATTCGCTTTTACTTTATTATTTTCGAAATCCACGCGGGACAAGCCATTGATTTATTCGCTTCTATATACACATATATATATATATATATTATTACAACGGCACTGCTGAGACTTCGGGTGCATAATATCTGATGCGCGCAGTAATATATCAAAAGCGAAAAATAAAAATATTTCCCTTTTAAAAACGTACTCGAGTCTCGCGTTGTGTATATGAGATACGTTTCGTCTACAGGTGCTCTCTGTACCTCATAATATATCCTTCGCCGTTCTCGATCACTCTGTATACACACCGCGAAGTAAACGGCGTACAATAAGTACGGCTGGAAGTCACTCCGTATACGATACACTAAATTCGGTAGAGTTTTTCTTTTTTTTTTTTTCGTTTCACTTTTTACAATATATATATATATTTTTTTTTTGCCTATACCGTGCGACCCTCGTCACAGGATTACCATCAATACATAACACGTCCCGCGACCATACACACTATGATATAGTCTCGCGACACACGTTTATCGCGGTTTTTTTTTATTTCACCCCCGCAAATCTATTTCCCATTTCACGAATGATTACACACTTATAGTGGTACTACTTCGTCACTGTTGACGGTTTGACGAACGGTCGTAGAGACGTTTTTTTTTTTTTTTAAACGCGTGTTCAGGTTATTTATACGTGAAAAAAAGAGGAACGATTGTATTACGTAAACATCGTTTATACTTTAAAATACGGAGTTTACATTTATTAAAATGAAAATAATTAATCTTTTTCTATCTGAATTTTCCCAAAAAAAAAAAAAGTATCCCAACAAAAAAAAGCCCCG
The DNA here is from genome assembly GCA_032441835.1 of Slavum lentiscoides. NCBI lineage: Eukaryota > Metazoa > Arthropoda > Insecta > Hemiptera > Aphididae > Slavum > Slavum lentiscoides. The sequence continues at coordinate 10,019,321 of CM063713.1, forward strand.
ACACAATTAATACAAATCATAAATCGTATAGCCGATAGTAATTTATCATAGTTTGAAAAAAAAAAACAATAATTTTCATTCGGGCGCGAAACCAATATAATAACGGCGTACAAAAATAATGGTATATATTTTTTTTTTCCCAACGAAATAATGCAGAATAACATACGCGATTTAACGAAATTTATATTCGAAAAAACGATAACTAACTAGGTATACGCTGTATACGTGGCTTTATGGTGCACACGGAGAGAAAAAAAACGCGTCACAAAACGTGGAATATTGAAAAATGTTGAGTCACGAGGATTGGCAATAATCGTATATTATAACGTTTTTAGAATACATTGTGTTTGTCGTTTATTTTTATTATAAACGTGAAAATCGATTGCTTCGCATGTTTTCAATCGTAAACGAGACAGCGGAATTAATGTGTGTGCCGCAATAATATTCGTCCCTGTATATCCGCGTGGGGGGGGAGGGTGAGGAAGGACTGCAGGGACGACGGGATTGTGCGGATTTATCAATTTCGTTGTACCATATTATTTAACGTGCCGAAAACGTCTTTTGTACGGTTAAAGTATTCGAAAATCTCGTAGTAAAAACAATATTGTATTTCGCGAGTTATTATATTTGTAGTATTAGGAGCCGCGGATTTGTATCGATGACCTTCAGCAGCTAGTAAACCGTATTGTAATATATTTCGGTTATTTCGAATTACGCAACCGATGAACGGACAAAACGAATGTTGTACGTGTAAAAGTCGAATTATACAAAACGACCTTTTTTTTTTATACATTAAATCCTCCGAGTACGCGACTTAAACACGTAATTTTCGAAGGATAAGAAATAACGACGGTGAAAACGAATACCGCGAGCGAACGAATATTCAGGTGAACCGGACCCGATATGAGCTCGGGGGCATCAATAGATACAATACAGTTTCAACACGGAATTTGGGACTAGTTCCGAAATTGATTTACTGCGTTTGCGCTATTACTTGGACTGATCACGGACTCGGAGCTCTGTTGGAACGAATTTCGGGCTGTCTATATAATATGATTGTAGAATAGATAAGAGATTGAACGAATGAATATGTGTATGATTCGTAATGAAATTGCGTTGTGCTTTTTTTTTTCGTAAGATTATATCGACGGCGTGTTGTTGTCAATTGCAGAGCCAAACGTGTCCGTAAACGTATCATCTAAATACATTATTCGTTGAAATTAATTACAACAATATTAAGAGCAATCGCGTTCAATATACGCGAAACACTAATATATACTAAATTGTTTACGAGCGTTTAGCAAAAATTCGAACGATTGATAAGGAATATTCACAACATATAACAGATATATGATAACAGTGTCTACCAGTCCATCTATCCGAATCCGCGGATTGTTTTGACTGTCAGAAACCTATCTCAAAACCGGAATAACGACGTGTCCGAACAACCGCGGTCTGATAGTTTTTGGTTTGCGTTTTTGGCGTGATGTTGGAACGGCAGAACTTTATCGCGCCACGCTCCAAGCCAGTTCTGCGATAGTTCGACTCTGCGTGTCAAAACGAACCTAATGTCTAAAGTGAATTTCATTCGTTTCTTTGAAACGTCAAGACCGGCTCGGCCCGAGAGGAACGCCGTTTTTCGAAACGACCGGGCGAGAGTTCTGCTATTTTTAGAATTAAAAATTATCTCGCTCTAAATTCGACTCTGTTTCACGTCACCGAAACGTCATTCTGAAACCACATAACTATATAGCGGTGACCACCACTGTCCGGTGACGCGCGTTATTGTATTGTTCGCGGTCATAATATATTATAATAACCACTGGGGGGTGGTGCTCGTTGATTACGGTCTCGCGGTAAACTTTGTCCGTCGTTCGATAACGGTATTCATCAGAGTTGATATTGTTCGCCGAAACTGTCAGCTCCCCCGTTGCAAATTGAATTGAATTTCGCGTAGGTAGGTATCATCTGCACTGTTTAGAGCACTCGTCGTCGTTACCGGGTCACGTCCGTTTTAATTGTCAACAATACCTCGATAGCGCCAGTAGAAATTTTTTTTTCGAAATCAGAAATTATGATATCGAGACGGATATAACTTTGTGCACTTTGCAACTGTGTACGCGTATGCTGTTATAATGTCCACACACGTATCAACGTAACAATTTGCTGCAGAGCCTGAAATATTTGTTCTTTTTCGTATTGCCAATAGCCCAAAGGGGAGATACCATTCTCACTTTTTTTAGTTAGCATGTTCCATCTCCTCCCCACTTATTTTGTTTAAAATTATTCATCCCTCTTGGATTTTTAAAAATCAATTTTTTTTTCTTTCTAAATTTATAGTTGTTATGTTGCCTAATTTCTTTCATTATAATAACTATTTTGTTTTCTAAAATATTAATATTCAGTATAGATCTAAACGCTACTTTATCACAATCACAAAAAATATATTACTATTATATTATATTATACATTTATTTTATTTAGCAAACAAAAAACATTTGAATCCTAGATCTAAAAAATATATTTTCATATTTTATACGTTGTACAAGTAAAAAAAAGCATACGTTTCATATTTTTATGAAAACAAACAATTTCGGAATTATCTGGATTACTTCCATCTAGTGACGTTATTTGAAGGGGACAGGGTGGGTATTTGCCTTTCTTGTATTTTTACATTAAGAGTTCGTCAAAAAAATTTCAATCGTTCTAAAACACGAGTAGAACGGTAGAAATCAACGACAAACGAAACAAGTACGCAGTACACGAAAATCATTATTCTTCTGACCGTTTTGGATCACGTTAAAAATAGAAATTCGGACTTTTGATACACGATGAATTTTGTACAACACACTTCCCAATTTCGTACTGCACGGAGTGCGTATCGCTGTGCACACAATTTAACGCTATGACGATTGTTAAAACGTGTCAAAAACATTAAGCATTTTTCGAACGTTTCATAAATATATTTTCTTTTGAAATCTACAGAACACGGATGTATGAGCCACACCCGCGGTTTAATATTACGCGGTCCGGTCAAAGACTCAATACCTGTGCAATATTTAATATAAACGTTACGCGAGAAGTACGTGGTCAGTGTGAGTAATGTCCACGTCAGTTCAGACATCGTCACCTGCAATGACGCGTACACACAAGGCGGTGCATCGAAACGGGAAAATAAAAAACCCATTTTTTTTCACAATTTATTTGAATAACGCTATTTTTTTTTCTCAAATATAATATCAGTGAAAAATGAATTACGTATATTTCACTGAATACACTTTGCAGTAAGTCGATTTCTGAAACTTTCCATTGCCCGCGGCGTAAGGCATTATAGGTGGAATGTGCTCATAGTAATCCGTCTTTTGAGATCGCGGAAGAGTATTGTAGACGATATTTTCAGACGTCTCAGTAACAGAAAAAAAAAGAATCGCCGACGAATTAGTCTGTGGATTGGTGTGGTCAAACCAGCGCCGGATTGGGAAGAAATTACATACCGGGCTGTCCGCCTAGACCGGCCCAAGCTCTTAAAAAAAATTTTTTGTTGGTTCAAAACCCATTATCGAACCGGCCCAAATCTTTAAAATTTTCAACGGCCCACCGGGTTTCGCCCGGTAGCCCGCCGGCCCAATCCGGGCCTGGGTCAAACAGTGTCATCCAGTCCTGTAGAATCCAGACCGACCGTCTGACTGCTACCATCGACACTATAGGAGATTGCTCCGTCAGTGTTTGCAGGTTAACTTTAAAGTTTTGAAACGTTTCAAACATCGTGACGTAACGCGTTATGGGAAGTCACTACTGCGCACTTCGTCTCAGGGGCGGGTTTAAGAAGGGGGGAGCGAAGGGGCAATCGCCCCCCCCTCTCGGGACTTGTCTTTCTCATTATGTTCAAATATAAGATTTATGTCAAGATCCACATTTCAAATCAGAATTGCTACCTATCGTTTAGATAATAATGAAAAAAAGTCTAATAAGTGTTTTTTTTTTTAAATGTTGTAATGTCGTCGGCAGCAGCTGCTTGTGGTTTTTAACCAGTCATGTTAAAGCCACCATCCGGCGCCCACCGGCATACGTCACTTAATCAGTAATCACTACCGGTATCACAGGCCGTCTGACTATCAGGCATAGATAATATTATATTTTTTCATTCATTTATACAATTGCATTAATATCCGGCGACGATAGGCACAAGACGTATGACAATAGAAATGCCGAATCATTTTCAATATTTTATAAAACAAAATCGATAACAATTTTTAGAAATTATCATATTATGTACCGATTAATTGCTATAAAATATCATTGGTTGTAGGTATTGCGTGTTTCTCTCCGCGCAATATTCGCCCCCTCCCCCTCCTCCTTGGCGAACAGTAAAACCCGCCCCTGATTCGTCTAAGGCCGGAAACCGTACACGGTACAGTGACTTTGGGACAGCGCAACGGACTGAAAGATTTTCTCGCGTCCGGGATATAATACGAGACCTGAGAGCAGCTGCTCTTCAAAATCACGAACTCAAGTGTGTGCGCGGAAAGAACACAACCGAAATTCCCGATCCTTCTCTGCGAGTCAACACACTCAGACTTCTAACAGGATAGCCAATAGAGCGTTCGAAATTTCCCGTTTCTCTTCACCGGCGCCATTCTGTTTATGACGGTGCACAGACGCGCGCTGCAGGCGACGGCATATGACGGACGGTATTATTGGACGAGGCTGCGGCGGCGGTGGTGGTCACGGGGGTACCTCGGCGTTCCGTCTTAATTACGTGTTAATTCCAAGGAATCTTCCGGGCGATCCGGTAGCGGATATGCAGTGGCGGGACATGGTGCAGTTTACCGCGCACAACAGTCGCGGTTTGACGTCGATTTCTCGTGTGCTAAAAGCTGTCCTCCGTTTTGCTGAATATAATATATTATTCCATAATATATAATATAATAAAATAGTAAAAATAAAATAAGCAATAAAAAGGAAATGAATAGAAATAAAAACTATAATAATTAATACCAGCGAAAATAATAAATTTAATTATTCTGGAATTTATAAACTCAAATGTATATATCAGTGTTTCCCAAAGGGTGTGCCGTGAAATTTCAAAGGTGTGCCGCGACAATTTGAACTTTGTTATGTTTCCCGGTCCTAAACCACTTGTATTTGGGAAGTAGATAATATTTATCCAAAGTGTGCCGTGACTTATAATAACTAATAATAATAATAATGTGCCGCGATGGGAAAAAATTTGGGAACCACTGGTATATATAATAGTAATAGATTTTGTATTCGTATAGGAATTTCAAAAAAATTAAAACATTTTCGTAATAACACGCATTTCTGAAGTGAAATTTCTAAATAAAACTAATTCGAATTAAAAATTTTGCAAAACACGTTTTAGAAAATAACCACACTATTTTATAGATAAATTGAATTTTATCAAAATTTTAATTTTTAGATGACTTAGAATTTCAAATTTATGATGTTTAATATTTATTTACATTTAGTTTTAGAGAATTATATATACCTGTATAAAAATATTTAAACATAATAAATTGATAAATACACAAACAAGTTCAAAAAATTATATTTTATATTCAGTATGTACACAGTTTTCGCCGTTCTTTATTATTATTTAAACGTTTTTTTTTTTAATACTTAAAATTTTCAATATGTATATAATTTCTTTCATTTTTATTTTCTGTTCCGTTGTATTTTTCTTTTTCGGACCGGTATAGTAAATAAATAAATTTAATGAAACGACTCGTACATATTTATTTATTTTTCGTAATAATCTTTGGTACGATTTTATATTGACATACTATACTCTTTCAATATAATATATATTATAAATACATATATATATATATATATATATACAAATTTAATAATTTATAATTATTATTGACCGTAATTACGTAAGCCGTTAATATCGTTTTACTGTAGCATACCCCCGCCCAATTACACGACCGCATTTCACAGCTTCACAACGCGTCCACCCCGACCAGACTATGACGACGCGCACTGCGCACAACGATGCTTTCAATTTCGATATTGGTCGTCGCAGTTATTTTATAATACTAACAGATGATATATATTCAAAATAGAATTAATAATAATAATAATAATAATAATAATAATAATAATAATAATAATAATAATAATAATAATAATAATAATAATAATAATAATAATAATAATAATAATAATAATAATAATAATAATTAGATAGACATACTAGGTTCGAGTATATCGGTAAATTTCATCGTTTAATAGTGTTAATTTATATTTAACGCGCATATTTTTGAATCAATACTAATGCTACACAAAAATAATAAGTACTGCTTTTAAAAATCGATATATAAAAAAAAAAAAAGATAAATAATATAATATAAAATATGCGTAATATGATGTGTGTCGTTAAAAAACCATACCGCGAGGAATTATTGCAGCGCAATAAATAAAATGCATAATAATAGTTGGTAAAAATGATTTTTATACTACGAACAAAATATATTAGTGTTCAAAGTAGGATTTTCGTACGTATATGTAGAAACGAAGTAATTTTTTTTTTTTTATAATAATTTATTCACGTATAATAAACCGGAATAAATGATTATATCGTTCGCACTCGTATGCAATACCGGGAAAAATGGTTGTAAATTCGCAATGGCTCCCGTGTTCTTTGTACAACGCTCACGTTATATACGCAATAATTTATTTCAATATTATTCGTATATATATTATAATATATATTTATAATAATCGTTAATATTGGAGTCGAAAAACATATATATATATATAACACCGCGTTAAAAAACGCCTATACGTATAATTATTATACATAACAATTCATTCGTATTTTATTCATCGAGTGCACTGCCTGTACATATTATGTTTTATTTTCCGTCCAATTTATTACACCATTACTTACTATAAACTCTTGTACTTTTTTATTATTATTATTATTATAATTCTTTTCCCCTTTTTTTTTTCCGTACCGTTTTCTCCGTCCAATTCGACTCGCAGGACCCGTTGAACCGTTAAACCGATAATTGTGCGACACCAAGTGAACGCTACGCGCCTCGCGTATATCGTCGGCGGCGGCTGGGGAGAAAAAAAAAAGTTTAAGGAAAAGTTTAGACTGTCGTTCGAATTTAATAACCGTGTTACAACGAATCCGAAGAGCGTAAAGCGTGAATAATGATGCGATAACGATATTCAAAAAAAAAAAAAACTTTTTTTTTTTCCCCGCGGATTTTAATATATATATATATATATATATTTTATTTTTCTACCTTAAAAGTGCTAACGGTGTTTTTTTTTTTTGTAATATTTAGCGGCTTTTTTTTTGATAATATCGTAAAAGTTTTTCACTTAATCAGAACTCGCAAATATCTGAGCAGTGGTTTGTTTGAACTTTAAAATATTTTTCCGCACACGCCCACACGTTTATTTGCACGTCTCATTATAATGCGTATACGCATCACACAAAATCAGCGAAATAAAAATGTCGCTTACAATATTATTGTGTGTATAATAATTGTGGTGGAAGCCAGATCGAAAAAGACCAATAGGACGACCAAGACAGCGGTGGAGCGACCGTGTCAAAGAAGATCTGAAACTCCTAGGAATCAGGGACGGAGAAACAAGAGCTTTGAATAGAGAGGCTTGGCGAGGCATAGTGGAAGCGGCGATGGGTCTAAACGGCCCCGAATAAGCCTAAAAAGAAAAGTATAATAATTGTTGTTTTAATGCGTTCTCACACGAGAATTTCTATAGTATTTATTTTGTATGGTTAATTCAACGAGTCCATATTCCGGTATAAATCGATTTTTGAAAATTAGCTTTAAAAAACGTTTAACGAAATTCACGTTCGTATGATTGACGCTGTTTTGGAATGTATTAAAGGTTTGATACTTCACGGAACGACATATAATGCGATACAAAACACGTTTTTTGCGCTTTACATGGAACACATATAGATTCAATTTAAGATTTACTTTTGTAGGAAAATTATTGTGGTTGGCCGACTTATAACAGCAATAACGCGAGCGATTCGATATTAGTGAAACGACTAATCTCATACGTATTGCTGTAACGTTACAAAATTTTAGGTAAAAACAAAAAAAATAATTAAATTTTTATTCGTAACATAATCGTTTGTAACGTAACAATGTAAAACGTTAAATACTTTTAACGAATTTAGTTTATTATTAAATTCAATGTCAGGGAGGGGTTGAAAAAACGACGATTACTCGATATTTGTGCATTTTAATGCGATTATCTTTTCCCGCTCGTTGTAATTTATCAAACTTATATTTTAAAATTTGTTATACGATTTACAATGGCGTATTTAGGATTCTGTACACAATTATAACCGTCGCCTTTTTTTCAATGACATCATTGGCGCAATTGGGAGGGGGCTTGAAACTTATTCTCCCCCATAATAACTCGTCAAAAATCTGTTAAATGTTCACGGCTCATCCGCGAAACAAATCTCTTTTCTATAAAACTATTTTGATTACAACCCCTCCATCCAATTTTCGCTCTTATGAATTTTTACCTTCTCTGTTTTATTAATCTTACCATGGCTAACCATACATACGATTCCAATCGATATTATGTATAAATATATAAATGTACCTACCTATAATATTAACTGTTCTCTAGAGGAATAAAAGTACGCACGCCTATACGTACATGAGCATTGTGAGACCAACATTAATTTATGGATGTGAAGTATGGCCGATGACAGTGCAAATTGAACAAAAACTAAGAAGCTTTGGGAATAAAGTACTAAGAACAATATGTGGACCAGTGTTCGATACCGCAATAAATACCTATATGGCGTAAAAGAAGAAACGCGAAAATAAGGGAAATCACCAAAGTGCCTACCTTCTACAACAAGCTACGTGAAGGGTCAGAGAATTCAGTGGTTTGGACATACAATGAGACGAGAAGAAACAAGTGTAGTTAGGGCGTCAATTGAATACAAACCAACAGAAACAAGACCCAGATGCAGACCCAAGAAACGATGGATGGGTGGAGTGCGTGCAGATCTAGAGAGATTAGAAGTAACGGATTGGGAGGAAAGGATCCGGGATCGTGATTATTGGAGTTCAGTGACAGTGGCAGCCAAAACACTTACGGAGTTGTGAGACTACATGATGATGATGATGATGATGATTATACAAATATAATGTAATAGGTATATATTATATTTTACATATAAACGATGAATGAACGACAAAATATTAAACAATTTAAAATCCTATTGGTAAATTGGTCCAAAAAAAAACAAAAAATATTATTATTATTTTTTTTTTACTTTTCAGTTTGGACAAATCGTCTGTCGTTCACGTATAGTCTACACCGGGGTGGTATTGAACAATACGACCGCCTGCGCTTTATTGTCGTTATTATTTCACGCGTGTTTCGCGTTATAATAATAATAATAATATATTAAAAACGTTACGGCGATACGATGTCGGGGAAAAAGTATTTCGGAAAGTTTTGATATTGTTTTTCGTGTTGATATATTCGAATAGTTTGTTCGAGAGACGAAGCAGTTTCGTCGTCGCGCGTAAATATATTATTTTATGACAACGGAAATATTTATTCTGCGGGGAAATATTCGGCAGAAAGAGTGACGAAGGCGAGGCGGTCGAACACAATATTATAAATATAATCGCTTGGAGTCGAATTTTCGCCTCGATCATCCACCACCACCTACACTCTGTGAACACAAACATTTATTATTATTATTATTAACGTTATCGTCATCATCGCTGTCACCGTGATGAACTTTGTCGGCACTCTTGGCCATTAATAACGTATTACTACAATATTATATATTATACGTATACCGTCCCTCGCACAGCCTCCGCCAGTTCCTCTGACTTCTCTCTCGCCATGTAAATTATTAATTTGTCCGGGCCATCTGTCTCGCGCCGCCCGTTCGTACCGACGAAACGTATTCATCGCGGTACGCGTCAGCTAAATTTCTAAAAGTCTCGCCCTGCGCGCGCGCGCGACTCTAGCTATTGCTGTGCGTCTCTGTCTGTCTCTCGACGGAAATCTTATTGAATATAATAAGAAAGTTTTCTAATTAAACTTGCAAAAGTGCTTCTATACGTACCACAAACACTATTGCACACGCGCATCCTAACAGCTATCTGCTCCACGTATACAATGTGTACACTGTATACATATATTCAACGTTCGTTTTTATCTTACGTTCCTAAGAAAAAAAAAATTTACTGTCGTGTTCAATACCTGGCTCTTTAGATTCCCAGCGAAGCGTGTTACAATGATTTTCAACGTTTTTCTTTTTCTTTGCACAAATTTTCGACTAGAATTGCAGATTTGGATAAAATACTTTTTTTAAAGGATTTGGAATATTTCGTGACAATATTAGTCCTTATATGTTTTGAATACTTCACAAAAAGTATTCCAAATACTTTTATAACACTTTTTTTTTTTTACTAGTTTTCAGTAATACGAATATCGAATATAAACAGTCATCGATATGTATTTTTGGGGGATTTAATTTAAATTCCGTGTTTATTAATTAACAAAATAACTAATAAATAAATTAATAACACCAATTAGTTATAAAAATACACCACAAATATAATAATCAAATACACTTTATTATTTGAATAAGGCTGGGTTCAAATACCAGATACACCAAGAAAATAATTGATGTTGTTTTAAAATACTTACTGCTGTTAGTTGCGACTCATATTTTAATGCTTAAGAAAAAAGTATTTGAAACGTATTTCGAATATTACTCTTTATAGTCTGGCAAATTGTCTCTATTGTTGATAATTTAATCAAAAAAACTTTTTTCGATTTCTTTATTAGTGTACAAAAAAAAGAAAAAAAATATTTTCTCGGTAGTTTTTTAAACGCTACACAAAAAAAAACTATCATTGTTATAACTTATGGAACAAAAATTGTGTATTGCAGATTCGGGCGAGCGGTGAAATCGATGGTAATAAATGCGATTCGTTATAATTCGATTCGTGACGATGAATTGACGTTAAATAAGAGACACAACGAATAGAAGAACGGTGGAGAAAATCTCTGCGAATCGCATTTGGCCGCGCGTTTTACTTTATGACAAAGATGATGGTGATATAAGCTCGGTGTATGTATGTATATATAGCTGCAATGACGACGGCGGAGTAGATTTCTGTGGGCGCGCGTAATCAAGTTTCTTTTCGGTCCACCAGTTTTGTACGTCTAAACTTCATTACCGTATTAGAAGCCAACCGAGAGGACATTATATTACACGTATAGGCAGCTTTAAAACCTAATTCTCCTTCTCTTCAGCCGCCGTCGTCGCCAATTTCCGCAGCCGTCTCTTGTTTTAAACGATTCTTATTTTGCATTTACTACACTACAGGCGGGTCCGCGCTAATTACGAAACCGTACAGTCTTGTGCTGTGCACGGGCGGGCAGAGACAAGCGATCGAGTTAATGTCCGTCTCGTTTGTTGTTCGTTCTGTACCGCGGCGATGCTGCGAATCCAAATCTGCAAAACGTTTCGAAAGTGGCCGTCGTTTTTTATTGCACGCGCGCGATATGATTTGTCGGTGGACCGGAGAGTTGACACGAACACATCGATTTTTCGGTCACGGCTGTTTTTTTTTTTTTATCCAACGAAAAAACGTTTAGAATACACATTCCGCACAAAACGTTTAGTAAAATACACGCGTGCTGTTTTAAAACCGCATTTACGGACGAGGAATTCGTTAATAATATTATAGTGATAATAAAAACTTCATCTCGAGAACGCGAATCTTACTCGAGTTGCATAATATCCGCAGTACAGTGTATATTATAAATTATTACGATTATAGGTATGTTATATTATGATTTGTGCGGGTTTATAATAATTGTGCGATATATTAGTTAAAACACAACATTTTAAACAATTTTTTTATTTTAACATAAAAATAATGTTTATTGAATTTTTGAAGAGAATCGACCAATTACAAAATGTTCTCTATATTTCAGCGGTTCTTTAACGGTGCTGTCGATACACGACATACGTGTGCAGTAATCAAATTGTTATTCGCGGTATAATAAATTTACCGAAATTTACTTTCCCGTTTCAGACACGAGTGAAAACTTAATTTGGACGCCCTTTTACAATATGGAAATTCATCGAATGAACGGGCTGAAATCGTGTCGGAAGGAGACAGTCTTATAGACGTTTTTACAAACAGTACTTTAAGAAATTGCTCTTGTGAAGTTTTAACTCAGCTGCCCACAACCGCCCATCTATGCGAAAAAGTCTTCACCGCTCTTGTTTGAAAATAAGTTTCGAAAGCGCGTAGAAAACAGCATCGAGTCCGAACTACGATTAAAGCTTTCGAGTGTTGAGCTCGATGTTCAAAAACGGATGTCTACAATGCACGACACCATTTTTCGTATTAAATAAATACAATTTAAATTTGTTAAATAAGATATTAAAGTTGGTGCGTAAAATCAAATGAAATAAAAATAATTATTAAATCTGTATTTTTTTATATACCTATACTTGTGTGGTTTATAGTATAAAAAATGATAATAACATGAGATATTTTGTAAAAAAAAAAAAGGTTGTTCGTGAGAAAATTGGTAAAGGGTCCTCAAGGGTTTTGAAAAAATTCTTCATCAGTGGTCCACAAAAGTATAAGAACGACTGCTCTAGTCGAAGAATATTTCGATCAATGTAGAATTGACAATGGCGGTGTTGCAGGGAACACGTTTTGATGTATGATTATTATTTACCGGAGCACCGGTATTTCTTGATTCTCGTAGTAAAGTTGATTATTATCATAGTTGATAATACAGAGACTTCTGCTTAATAATCAAAACTTCATTTGTGCGCAATATCCTAAGTAAACAGTTTCGATGTGCTATATACATATATAATTCCACGATAGTATTGACAAATAATACACGTAAATACTGTTTTTAAAGCTGAAGAATTTAACAAACTTCGATCGATAAATTTCATAAAATAATATTTTACACAAAAAAAAAAAAAACGGAAATTAATGGAGTTTAGTCGTTGTTGTTGTGGAAAACAACTACAGCGGAAAACGGATTTGCCCGTTAATATATAGTGTCATAACAACAATAACCTCTTACTGAGATGACACGTATCTACAATACCTCATAAAATATAGACACTGTATGGACGAGGCTGATATATTATTTACTAATGGACTAATACCGAGTTGGATCATTAAATTGGTCAAACGTTCACTATCCATTAACGGGAACTAATTCGTGACGTGCCGAAAGTTAATTTACCGAGAAACGACTGGTAAAGGATATGAGTGAAGTTCACCATACAGTTTCATATTGAATCATTGCAAAATGAAGTTTTGTACCCACTTGGGAGCTAATAATAATTGACGTGTTCAAAGTTTCGCGCGAAAAGGCTTTGCCGTTAAGTGTTAAACCTTAACGATTCGGATCAGTGCGTTATACGTTTTTCTTCCAAAATAGTGTCGAAATTAATAGCCTTTTAAATACTCGCGTCGTAACGTTTTACTTTACAGTAATACGCTGATTAAGTTTACGCGTTATTTCGTTCACAAACGGGGTGGGATTCTGAATAATTTTTATCGTGTTTTTTTATCAATATATATATATATATATATATATATAGATTAATAGCTTATCAATATTATAAATTACTTCTAAAAAACAAATAGAAAAAAAATTAAATTAAGGAAATCAATATGATATTCTTATTATTATTTACTTAAAATTGTCTTATTTTCTTTTGTTTCATTCACTCAAATTATTGTAGTCCAATTACGTTTTCGTACAATCTACACTTGATACATTATATTATATATATGTACAAAAAACGTCATACAATTTTGAATTTTTTGATCATATCTGTTTAAAAGTCATGCATATAAAATGTTTTTTGGCTCTTTAGATTTTACAGGGATAAGAGATTGTGGGTTAATTTTCAGTGACCCTTTTTTTTTTCAACGAGGATAAAGACCGGAAGGACACTTACTGTTTTCGGTGTTTACTTTTCTGATCGCACACACATTAGATACATAACAGTAAAGAGGCTGTTGATTCCAGCGCTTATTATCAATAATACCTTTTTTATATAATAGTTAAGAAATAGAAAACTTTGTGTTCTCAACAATCGGATTACGTTTATTGGGACGTATTTTTACTGAATTATTAAACTTTTCAAATTTTAAATAATAAAAGTCATATTGCAGAAATGTATCTACTATTGAACTAAGTCGTTTCTGTATATTTTTTTAACCGTTCATTCACTGTACGAAAAGAAAAACGTATAAGAAAAATGATTAAAAAAATCAATATTACTTTTCTCTAAAACACTTTGTTTTCATCACGGATTTCAACACAATTATAATATACGATATCCATTTTTATTGTATATATTAAAGATGCGTCATAATCATTGGAAATGATCAAAACTCTATTAACAAAAGTTTTAACTCAAAATGTAGATATTTGTGAAATTTAATAATACGAGCAGATATATATTGGAATAAAAATAAATAAATTTCTTATGATATAAATGTAATTTATATATTACAAAATTTCGTCATTGTTGCGATTTAATAACATTATTAATTTGACTTTAAACATTTTTTAATAACGATTTCAAATTTTTAAATTAATATAAAAATACGAGGAAATTCGGAGAAAAAAATGTATAGGCTTTCTGTTATTTATATAATAATATGTTGTTGTAAAAACGTGAACAATATATAGCGTATGAATAATTCTTACAATACTTTTTTTTGCTGTCAGACTTCTACATAAATGAATGAATGTTTTTAGACCGTTTATTTTTAAACTAAATTAAAAATTTAACATTTTCTTCGTAAAAAGAAAAATGTTATTAAAAAAAAAAAAAAAAAAAAAGAGAAAACGGTTAATTGTTATATTTCTCATATATAAGGCTGATGTAAAATTACATTTTTTTTTTCATCGGTTCACAAAAATAAGTTTTCCTCGAGTATTTTTACGTTTTTCGTTAACAGAACGAGTAGTAAGTTTTTATGAGTGTAGTTACAAGTTTCCAAGCCTTTGTGTTTGTTAAAAAGCGATTAACGTTTTTAAGTGGATTCTAAATGTAGACTGATTATAAAACTCTTTATTTGTTAAGAAACAAGAACAGGAAAATATTCAAAGGTTTAGTAGTAACGCGTACTATTTTATTATCTCGTATCGAATATATAATATTAAATCGTGTATTTTCCAAGGAACTAATTGAAAATAATTCAAAGAGTTCATATTATCTATAATATTATACTACATAATATAAAGTCATTGAAATTATTTTGAAATAAAAACCTAATTCGAGGTACTTCGATGCCCATACGAGTAAAAAGTTTAATCGAGTGTGACAGAGGAGTGTAAATATTGTAATTTATATTATAAATAATAATAAAATAATACATTTGTAATTTTTATGGTCCAAATTACGACCGACATTAAAACCTATAAACATACACTAGAAAGCTTTGGAACGGATTTATACTTTCAAGAATAAAATGTTCTATTTTAAATAATATATTTTCACTCGGAATCTATAACTAATTGTTTAATAACGAGCATTTGTGATATTGTTATTATAATTATTCTGATAAAACGGGTGACATGAATATTCAACAAACTTTCGATTTAAGTTCTACGCCCGTAGTTTTACACAAACTATGTATATACAATTTTGGTGTATATTTTTACATTCAGTTCTTAGATGAAAATGAATGGGGGTGGATCCGACATAATAAATATCGTTTTCTGTTTTTGAACAACACGCGTGTATTTTCTTCATAAACAAGATACGTAATCTATTTCGAAACGTTTTTCTTCTATTACATTATTTTGCACTCTGCGGTAATTATAGTTTTATCTTTAAAAGTCCTGTGTTTATTAAACATGCCTTATTTCCCTTTTTATAACACGAAACCATTTTAATTTTCTTAATTGTCGTCACGAACGAAATACATGCATATATACATATTATATAATTGAAATTAATTTTAGAAAATCAATGCGAACAAGATACTGAGACTAAATGTTCGTTACTATATAAACGTTATTTAGATAATAAATTTTTATTTTGTGTTATAATTTTAGATTTTCTGAACATATTTAGCAGTATTATCATTAATATTTTCAATAACAATAATAATAAAAGTAGCAATAGAAATACTAGTCGATGAATTCATTGACATTTCCATTAAATGATTAGTATCGTCAATACGAGAATAATAAACATTTTTTAACACGATAAAAAATTATTATTTCAAGTAGGTAATTTAATATCAAAAAGACGTTATCTAATTTATCAAGCGAAAAACATTTGTAAAATTTCAGATGTAATAACATTGATACCTCAGGACAATAATTAATGTCACCTGACTGAAAGAAACCCGTTTTTATAGTAACGTATTTATTATTATAACAATATTTATTAGTGATTACTAAAATTTAATCAAATGTATTTTTGACTTTCCGTAATAACTGCGTAATATTATGTATGAATTATGAACAAATATTATGACACACATGGTAACGGCACAGGCGATATATTTTTTTTAGAGACATAAAATCACGCGAATATATTGCTGGACGACAGATATATTATAAAAAAAATTATTCCAGACCGTTTTTTTGTTAAGTTTAAAACATTTCTGTGGATTCTTTGTATATACGACGTCCCGAACCGTATATAATAGTTGTAGGAAATGTAAGGCGATAATCTCCCAAAGGTGGATCAGCTTTTTGCCCACAACGCGTCTCCGCTGGTAGATTATTTCATTCCCTTGACACTAATCTCGGCCTAGGCGGGCCAAAAGAGACGAGTAGTACCAGCTATTTATTACACGGTGAATCTTTACCAATATAATATATTACCGTAGGTAAATAATATCACTCTGTTTTCAAATTTTCATTATGAAATTATTATTATTATTATTATTAAATAATGAAAAGTTTTGTTTGTTGAACGTGAACTCTGCGTGTCATCATTCAACTGTCATAGTGTCATTCACATAATATCTTATCTTGCCACGTGCTGAATGTATAATGTATATATAGTTCTACGCGGAAAAACAATTTAAATATAGAGTCTTCTCGTATTATATAAAAGTATAAATTAATAAAATATTTTCGTCTGGTATAATATAGAATTTTTTTTCTCCGTATAGATATAATTTTAAAACTTTATAAAAAGTTTTAAATTACTCAAATAGTTAAAATAAAAATACGCTTGTGGAACATAAATACATGTATATATATATATATATATAGTTTGTAAAAGATATTGCAAAGATTTTTGTTTTTTGCACAAATTTAATACCAATGACTGTTCTTCGAGCGATCGATTAAAAAAATACATTATAAATATTAGCTTTTCGTTATTGACACATGTTTGAAGTGTCATACGATATTTTTTAGTTTTCTTATAAAATAACACGAAAGCGCAATAATAATATAATTATAATTTTTCAAACAATTAAATTTATTATGGATTGTCGTGCCATAATAATATTAAATATTATCGTTTAACTCTAAATAATATATCGATTCGATATTTATATGTATTTCATATATAGTTACACTAAATCAAGTACGCGTATGTTTAAATGTGTATCGTTGGTATTATATTATTAATTTTTTTTTTTTTTTTAACTTAGTGTTCTTAAAATATCTGTTTTCTAGTTTAATACGTTTTACTCGCGTGTAGTGTTTTGACATTGATTTGATTTTTCTCTTGACATACGCATAATCCACAGCCGATAATAATGGTGAATTTGTAAATTTCTGTCGTCGTACTGTGTCATTGAACTAGTTTTATTCGCAGATATAATACGAATAAAACATAATTTAGAGAGAATATCTATAAATTATAATAAAAGGTCGGTAGTGTTGGTGGAATTTTTGAGGAATGATGAGCACATAACGGCGAGTGTCCTTTGAAATATATTATTTAACTCCGCGGCGCTTCAAGCATCGGTCCCGCGCAAAACGCATTACGTAAGAATTTCGTGGGTTTTCGCCAATACTGTTTTTGTCGGCTCCGCAAAATTAATTTCAACTCTGCAGAGGGCGAAATTAGCCCTAAATTCATTACAGCGCAATGCACTGGTATTTATGTCCGTGGCTGCAGGATAGGAATCAACGGAGGAAGTTTTATATATATATATACATATAAATTTATTATTTCATTACAGCGCATTTTCCGGTTGCGGATTGTATTTTTTTATATTTTCATTTTTGTGTGTGTGTGTGTGTACGTGTATACGTTCCAAAGGTTAAAATTAAGTTAAAAGGACACGGTATTTTTTTTTCCTTTTTGGGTGTGTTGCGAACGAACTGTAAAAAAAGTAATAATAATAATAATAAAATAAAATAATTAACAGAAACACCGACGGAGTCCCTTAATTAACGCAGGACCGTAGTTGTTCTTATCTATGAAAAGCTTAATTTCGGGTTTGCCACTTTTTTTTTTTTTTACTGCATAAAAAATCCTTTTAGTAATAAATTCATAATAACCTTGTAAAAAAAAAAATAATAATAACGCAGGGTTTTACTGAATAAGAAATAAATATAAAATGTTTTATTTCAACCTATATGTACGTACACGTAGCTATTATTTGATATTATTTCGAATTAACATTGTTCATAAATAATAATAATTAATAATAATAATAATAATAATAATAAGAAGAAGAAGAAGAAGAAGAAATGTAAAAGATGTTGTGAATGGTAGATACAGTAGATCATTTGATAGGCTATTGTAAAATGTATACTGTTTTTTTTTTTTTGATTTGAAGGCAGCAATAAATCAATGTGTTCGAAAAATAATATTGTAAGCAAAACTTTGTTTATTATTATTATTCTTTGTAGTTTTTCGTAATTCACACTAAAAAAAAAGGACAAAACCCTTTTATTTAAATACTGCTAAAATACTGTTTTATCTGAACTTGTAATAATAATGTTCAGACTATAATTACGTAAAAATCACGTTTTTAAAATGGATATGTCGACAATTTTATCTTTTTTTTTGTAATTTTATGAACATTTTCCATGCTGTTTTTTTGCTTAACGAAACTATTGGGAAAACAGAATATCGCGTGTCAAATAAAGTATCGGTCAGATAAGATTTACTGCTGGAAAATAAGAAACGTATACAGAGCAACGGAAAAAAAGTGTTTTTACAGGCATAAAAATGTGTTTACAGACAACAAAACACATTTAAAAACAATACATTTATCGCTCCGTTCAGAATCTAAAATCCTAATGATACTTGGTTTTATAAAAATATTAAAAATGTATGAATATAACAGCTAATAATGAGAGCAAGAAAACGTGACGCCCAATACGAACGGGCTTTTATAAACGACCGAACACTTTATGACAGGGCGCAGAGTTTTTTTCGGTCCAAGAAGCGAAAAACGACGTGGACTCACGCGAAGAAATCGCCCATCCCTACTTTCTAATTCGTTTCTGGTATCAGTACATGTTCGTACTGACATTTCTCCAAAGAATCGGTTATTATTAACAGCGTCTGACTTTTTATCTTCAATTTCAATATATAATAATACCACGTGTAAAGCAGCGAAAATTCATTTCTTTGATTAAAAAAAATAATAATAATTACATAATCGAATGCAGAATAATATTAAAAACAATCGAAAGTGTTCACTGCACTTAACGGAGTTATATGATATGCAGAATACTTATACACGCTGTACGAGCGAAATTTTGATAATAATTCGTGTAATATCGTTAGAAGCGCGATGATTTTTGTTTTTTTTTGTTTTTCGAACGTAAACAATACGGTTAGAAGTCACGGAAAGTATATATTTGTATACAGCCAGGCCCTAATTTTGTGTGTTATAGCACACACATTGTGTAGTACAGTGCTGTAGATAGGATTTTTATATGGGAGGGGGTGTTCAGTGCTATCTTGATTCGTGCATTATAATCGTGTATCGTAATGATTTATCAGCACAAAAATCTATAATCACGTTTATCAATGTTTATAATGGCATAGACCAAATTAAACATTTATAAATGATGTCATTATACGCATTGTTATTGGGTACTTATTTTTCATAAATAACAAATCTACTTAACATCAAGATGTTGGTAAAATCTAAATATGAACATACAGTTTACTGTAACGTCTGCAATGCTGTTGTGCGTAAAAAAAAAATTGAAATTTCTACTTTTCCGATGTTCAAGGGGGTTTGAACCCTAACCCCCCACCCCGTGTCTACGGCCCTGGTGTAGTGGCAAAATACAAGTGTGTAGTAGCGAATTCGTATTTGTGTGTTGTTATTTTGGAGGCCAGCTAAACGGTTATTTTCACATTCTGACACAAATGCATTGGACAATTTTTCTTATCACCAGTATACCAGTATACCGAAGACGTCACTGAATTTAACATTCCCAGCACCTTAGAAACAACACTAGGACCAAACAGAGACACCAACAATGAAGTTTCAAAAAAAAATCCAATACGTATAATTTAATATAATAAAATTAATCAAAACGGTAAAATTACAATAAATTAGAAATTCTACAAATGTTCGTAACTAATGGCCTTTGCTGTCGGTGTCAATTAAGATCAATAATAATATTTTTTATCGATTATTATCAGTTTGGGGAGCATTTTTTTATTATAATCATCATTCAGATGATATTAAATCATATATTGTCTGATTTATAATATTTCTTTTTCGATTTCAATGATTATAGAAAATAATTATAGACCCTCCCCCCTCCGCCCTTTATTAATACTATCATGTGCAGTAGCAAAAATAATAAAAACATAGTCCCTGTATACCGTAGCCGTATACCGTATACCGTATAAGGACGGACGGACAGGGAGGTTCCATTCGAAACGAAATGAAAAATAGAGTCGAAAAAAAAAACAGGAATTTTAAACAGAACCGTCGAAGCTAACGATTTATATTGGAATTCCAATTGTCGGCAAGAGCTGAAAATAAATATTATACGTACAACACCGTGCACATAAATATAATATATAATATATTTTTGCTGCGGCAGTACCAACAAAAGCCACTGTCGTTTCGCATTCGGAGTATAAATTTATTGTATACGAATTTAATGTAATATATTGTATTGGAAAAAATAAAAAATACTCACACACACCGGTCAATATGTTTTGTAAAAAAAAAAAAAAAATATAAACGTAGAAATAACAAAAAAAAAAAATATAAAATAAAACGAACGAACCGACGAGAACTAGAAATAAACGTTTTTTCGGGACGGCGGCGTAAATCAGACGGACGGAATCGCTGCGTACACAGTACCGTCGGTCGGAATTTCGCGAGAACCGTCGACGAGCGCGATAACATAAATTTCGAAAACGGCGTGGCGCAGGTACAACGCCGCGGAGGGCAACTGCGGTGCAGTCGACAAACATTTTGCCGCCGCCGCCGCCGCCACTGAATAAATGTCTTTTGGGAGTTGTCCACCCCCCGTTTTGTAGAACCTTCTGTTCGTGTCCTGCACGCCGTATCCGTACCCCGTCGTAGAAACACGACACGGTCGTGTTCGGTCCTTCCTGTATATTCGCAAACATTATTTATAATATAAAACGTTTGAGTGTGCTCGCGCGTTACAGGATACAGGAGCTCCGTGCCTTTTATGTATGCTGCGCAGCATCGATAGAATTCACCGGAGACCTGCGGGACCGATAAAATAAACGAAACCAGTGTTGCAGGTTTAATATTATAACGTATTTGATTTAATACCGTTTTCGAAAAATCGTTCAAGCCAATTGGAAAACAATAGCGGCAATCCGCACCACAGTTTTTCAATAAAATGTCAATTATCCCAAGCGATACGATTTTGAAAATTTCGTTTTCTTCTTCGCCGTTCTCCTACAATAAAAAATAAATGGAAATAAACGGGCTTTCGTTATCGTATTTGGGTTCGAAATTTAGATAAGAACCGGATTTTTTTTTTGTAAATATATTGCCAAAAACAAATGTCTGTCGACTTTATAACAATCGAACAGAATCATTTTTTTCGATACGTATCACGATAATTTTATATTAAAAAAAATAAATAAAGTACCGAGCCGCGGGAGTCGTTGAAGTCGTTTGATTGAATAACGTATAGACAGAGATTTTTGCTAAGAGTCTTATCGCTATTATATTATACATATACATTTGAAAGCAATGTCTGTATTCGAAAATGATTCAGTGTAATTTACAAAACTATCGCTGACAGTTTTGTATAAAAGATCGGTAATATGATGATATCGGTATATTTTGTTGTTATTTTAGGAAGTGTATGACATTGAAAACTATTGGAATTATCGAAATTACCGAGATATAAGCGTTTTTTTTATGTAATTTTCCTTTGACGTTTATTAAAATACTGTTGAGTTTAATCGAAAAGTAAACACTCCGAAGTGTACTGACAAGTACTTTTCCAGTGGATTTTTATAATTTTTATAACGACCGGAACAATCCGTCTAGTCGAGAACCCGTATGTACGCGAGAAATAACTGAACGCATCATTGCGATAAAGCCGATATAGCTTTTACAGAATCTAAAACGAAACAAGATTTCTATTGCGGGAGATGGACTCGTGGTTAAAACTCCGAAAAAAAAACCTATCCTACGAACTTACTATGAGCTCATAGTGAACAGTTTGTTTTTTTTTTTTTCGTTTCTCCAAGAAAAAACAAGTGTATACATATTATATTATAGACATAAGCGATTAAACACGTATTCAAGTCGAATTGTTTTTGACTGCCACTGCCGTGTTGGGAATGCTTGCAGTGGTCGTAAACAAAAGTATCTGCAAAAAAGTTTAAATGTAACTCGTTCCCTTGGAATTGTGCGATTTCTTTTAGATTCTGAGCGAAGCGAGAAAGCTGTTGGTTTTACAATGATGTTTATTTTTTTTTCTTGTGTATACAGATTTTCGACTGAAAGGAATGCTCGAACGATCTCGTTATGCGTTACGCGTTACGGTAGCAAATTTTATCTAGTCGGGTAGTTTATTTGAAAGGTTTTTTTCGGATTTTCTCAGTAGTTTCCTTATCGAAAACAATTCAAAAATCGCAAGAAAAACTATTTTATCAATATGCGCCCCCCAAAAAAAACTACTAAAATAATGTCATAATTTTCTCGAATTCCGGGTTATTTATATCAATTATTAGACGTTGAGCTATTTAAGTCGTAAAATGGATGAATTCTGGTTTTAATGGCTGAAAATTCAGGACATACGTTACACCGACTATACTGAAAAAAATCTTGACTGTTCTGAGCCACAATATATATATATATATATATATTTCTTATTACCGCTTTAAATTTTCCGGCAAATTGCGCATTTGTAACGCCGGAGCTTCGCTCAGAATCGCATTGTTTTCAGATTTATATAGTAACGAGAGAAAACCCTAAAACTTCATCCGAGTAATTCGTTTAAGCGACATCCACAACACCCGCGACTGGCTACTAGCCTTTGTACTATATTTTTTTTCCCCATTATTTGTTATTAGAATCCTCTCGTATATTATCGTAACAACAATAAAACTATACGTTCGCACACATGTGTATATACGCGTGTTATTTTATGATATGCGCAGGAGTTCCTGCAGTTGTTAGCGTTGTTATTCTCGGCGGTTTGATGGTGCGCGCGGAGAAGACCAATAAAATATTATATAACTCTTCCAACGACTCCGTCATCAATAAAATATTGTGAATTGTAAATGTGGCGGACGAAACGACAATAATGGCGTATATAAAACCGCACCGTATACGCTCGCGCGCATATCATATACGAAGATATTATTATTACAATCGAGTTTGGAATTTAATCGTTATTTTAACTGTCTGCTACACAACGTCCACGGAGTGTCTTCTTAACATTTAATTTTTTTCTCCGCGTGTAAATTTAAAACGAATTTGTTTTCAATCGGTATGATATAGAAATATATATATAAAATTCAAAAACCTTTAAAGCAATAGGTAACCACCAATTGTGTTGGACGATCCGAAAACGTCCCTTATTAGCGCAAGCGTTCTTATCACTACACCGCACTGTATTATTAGATTCTCACGAAAACGATTTTAAGAGGGTTAACACGTGCTTACAGACGTATAAGTTTCGAGTGTTCCGTTATTACTTAAACCAACATCATTATTTTAGGGGTTATCAAAGTTTGTAGTTATCATTACGCGTGGCGGAACACCGTTCCCGGACACGTGAACCCGCGGGTTTTACGCGAGCAAAGGTGTTCACTTGTATTATATATAGTTTTAACATTTGTTTTAGGCTTTTAAAAGTTTTTGCCAAGCTTTAACCCGGACCGAGGCTTTAGTGCATACTTTGTAACTTTTAACCAGACGTTTATTTTTTACTTTCGGTGAAATCTAAAATTATATCTCACTTCGCCTTATAACCCGCTATACTGCTGAAACTATTATTTTCAAACTTAGCGCGACGGCGATTCAACTGAAACAAAACACATTATGATATTGTTACGGTGGTGTCCGAGAGAAAATTCGTTTCTAAACGTATTCACGAAAAGGAAATATTCTACGCTTTCCAACGAAAAATTCTAAGACAAAAGTAAAAATTACTCGGAGTAGTACTGTACAGTAACCTGCAGAGTTGTGCGTTTAATGAGCAAAAAAAAAAAAACTATTAAAAATGTGCTTGCCATAATTATACACTAAAAAATTGACGAAATATAATCTTAAATATCTAAAAAAAATATATATATAAAAAATGTGCCTGTTAATTAATTTGCCGAAATATATTGAACACATTCAATAGCTTTAGCTAAATGAATATCTTGTTTTTGAAGGCGCGTAATGACGCTGGAAATTTTCACGTATAAAATCCAGATTTTTTTTTAATTTGAGTAATTTAAATATATTTCTAATCGAAAGCGCATCGTTTTCTCATCAAAACTTTCAAAGATTGGTCGTTTGTACGTTTTCACTGTAATGCAATGACTAATGAGACGGCTGAAATTGTAAAAAATAGGTCTGGGTGGGATATATTTGTACATGTTTTGTACATAAATATGAAATTTCATAACGCGATAATTAAAAGGTGATTTTTTTTCAATACTTTTTTGACGTTTGCCATCTGCAGTTTATCGACTTTTGGTAGCTGAATACGGAACGTTGTTCGGCGGCGGTTATTAGTGCTTTTATTTTTCTCGCGCGTATGTAAAGTATATGAAAAAAAAAAAGAGGGAGAAATCACGCGTTTACACGACTTAATTGCCTGATCCTTTAAAAATTGTATGCGAAATGAGATTTTTCCTTGTTGATCTGTAATAATAAAACAAAACAAATTTTTAACGAAATCGTTTCCTTCTACGAAGTAACATAAAAAACACGCGAACGCATTAAATTCACAGTCCTGGTAATAAAAACCTATCGTGTCGTGAACTTTTATGGAATCGTGAAAATCACGCGGTATCCCGGTGAGTCGATTCGCGTTCGCTTCTCTAGGCACGGAACTGCAACCGTATAGGACTTTTATTTTTACTTTGCATTTTAGAACGTTTTAATACACCGAATTTTAATGTTCGCGGCGGATCCGTTGAACGGCGTAAAATATTATAAAAATATGATTCCGTATAAACTCTCTTTCCGTAATAATACAATTACAACGCCGCGCAGCTTCCACTGCGTATGAACAGTCCCCGATCGTTGTCGGCGCTGCAGTAACACAACTCGTAAAACCGCGTGTGCTGGAGTTATGACTCCTACCACGCTATTGCGTGCAATAGCGTTAAAATCTGCATACGGTCGTGGTATGAATTACCCGGGGACGAGGCTACACAGATAAGGTGTTTGTCTGTATGATTTACGCGCGGGATTGGTGGGTTGGTGGCACGAGAACCGTGAAATATCGCGAAATGCAAACGCGAATTTATTTCGGCTAATTCGCCCTCGCGCGTGATACGTACAATGAAATGTAATTTTTGTTAATCTTATTTAAAAAAAAATATTACGGCTCGACGGAAAACACGATTGAAATGCTTGAGAAGCCAGAGTCAGAAATGAATAGGAGATAATGATGGGGAATTATGGAAATGGGATCGGGGAGCTGAGAATATTGGACTGGGAGGGAGCTGAATGAAGCAGGCTACGGAGAGAAAGATAATTGAATAACGGGATTCAGTGCCGATAAAAAGAGACCGGACAATATTGCAAATTATGTGTGAAAATCGCGATGACGTTTACGCCGTAGGAGAGTTGTTGAGACTTGTACGCGTGCGACGGAAGAAAATTATGTCGAAAAGGAATAAATGAATTTTCTGGACAATATTAACGAATACAATTTGGTCGAGGGAAGATATTGGATATTATTTTATTTTCGTGTAATCTTAAAATTTTTTTTACTCTGCCTTCATTTTCTTACCTTGTCAGAAATAAGTTTTGTATTTTGGTAAAAGTTTAATTTGAAAACGACGATAAATCATAATTCGGAAAAAACGAGTCTACCCAAAAAAACCTTTGCTTCGGATTGATTTCATCTTTTTGTTTACTCGCCTGAAATGAACAAAACGAGAAAATTTCAATTCTCAAGGTTTTCACAAAAAAAAAATATATATATATCGATTTAATTAAAAAACTGCACATACGTCATCATACGAATTTTTCAATAGAATTTCTCATAATTTTCCCTGTAGATTTTATTTACTCGGTAAAATCCAATTGGAAAATTTGATCCGTTGTCGACTCTACACGATCTGTTGGTAGACAATTGCTACGTAACACTATTATTTTTTTTTTTTATTAACAATCATACACATTTTTAACTGGAAACGTGATTGCGCAAGAAAAAGAAAAAAGACGAAACGATTTATTATTAACTGAAATGAAATTTATTTTAAATCAAACATCGATACGGGTTTCCTATTACGGTTAATAACGTATTTTATATTGTGTTTTTTGTGCAACGGAGTTTTTTAATAATTTCTGCTAAAACTCCATTCCCGACCGTGTTTGCCCGATCGGGTGACAGTATTTTCACGGTCGAACAAAGTGTAAATTCGCGCCCGGAGAACGAATTCGAGTGCAACGGATTGAAAGTGTACAAAGTCGTATATAGTCGATTGCGATAGAATCTCGTAGATTTTATTTTTATTTATTTCTTTGATAATTTTTTTTTTTTTGTCATACGAACAAAAATAATAATATTAATATCGAAATACGCGCGTCGCCAAACAATAGCTGTTTAGAGTATAAACGAATTCACGCGGACATTTGAAACAAATTATGTATGAAAAACGAATGAAAATTTGAATTCCAAAATTAAATTTCATTTTGCGTGTACAAAAAACGTTGACGAGATTTCGATGCGAGAATAAATGGAAAAAAATATTGAAACTAATATACGCAATTTTTTTTTTTTTTTTTTTGGAAACACCATCGGTTTTCACTGTAGCCCTTTGCCGTGTTATATTCGTGTCATTCACTGCGGCTCAGCCGTTTTCGGTAAATTTCCGATCGATAACACACAAAACCATCATATTTTCAATACCGCCGGCTTTTAAAAGAAAACGCATACATTTTATATAATTTAATTTGCAGTTTTTAAATGCCTTTATTACTAAATTTAATATACCAAAATAATAATTATATATATATACTTATATCAAATTTTTAAAAAAATACATTTATATACAAAAACAATTAAATAGGGAGAAATTAAAAAATGTAAAACAATATTTCCCTGCCTTACGTTTACATGATTTTAGTTGCAATTTATTAATGTACGTATATCGTTGTGCGTTTATTTTAATTACATTGCCGTTTAGAGTTCATTTTTATACTAATTAATCATTGAAATTTTTAAACTGTCTCTATTGTCATTGTATTTCATACTTTTACACTCAAAGAATTTTCGTAAAAGTCTGTTTAATAAAGTGTAAAAAGTAATTTAAAAAAAAAAATAGATTACAATAACGAATAGTAGTTAAAGAGAAGGAACATATATGATTTCGAATAAAAATTGTACGCTAAATCGTTCAAATCGTCCGGACATTTATAACCGGTCAATAAATATTTTACTTTGACAAGCACTGTATAGTATGCCCCACACTGATTGTGACGCACGTATTCCGAAATAGCGTTTCGATAAAAATTCAATACGGTTTTTTTTATGACGATTAAGTAAAAAAATTTGTATACGACACTGTGAAAAAAAAATCACGTCAGTACTCGAGTGTTTAAAGGATGTGCTTTGAATGAGATTAAAATTCAGCAGATCGACGTAAATAATTCTCCGTAAACGCTTAAATGAATTAAATATATATTTGAAATTTATATTTAATTACAAAATATTATACGTATACATACATTTTTTTTTTTAATGAATTGTTATTATAAAATGAGGACATTTTCAGGCTTATTTTTCAATAAGGACAATAACGATTTTACCACCAGCTGTACCATCTACAATCGTATAATATACCGGCGAGCATCGCAGTTTCGCGCATATTGCGTTGTCCGAAGGAGGTTTTTTTTCCTCTCGGTTTTTGTTTTTAGACGAAAACGTTAGTTTTGAAAACATTGTGTGTCGTATTCCGCGCGAAAGTTTCCGGTTCGTGATTTACCATAGGATTTCGCGTGTCATCGTTTTCTTAGGTTTCTGGTTGGCGTCCAAGAACTCCCAAACGAAATCCCACACTCAGAAAAAAAAAAAAGACCGACTCTTCTCGGACGTCATTTCCACTAACCGCTTTCGCGTCGTGACTCGGCCAACTCGAACTTAACCGGAGACGCGATACGACGAGTCCCAATAGCCGAACAGTTTTTTTTTTTGTGCTGGACTTTTAAGAGCGAGACACGCATTTGCCGGCTGAATTTTTAACACATTTTTTTTAGTAGTGATTCTGTATATTGGCGTATTGAATATACTGCGTGTGCGATTGACGGAAATTATATAACGAATCGCTGTTGTGTGCGTCGTGTACCGCAATACGAGCAACATATTCAATAAAAAACTTTGTTTCGATACATTAAATGATTTTCTTATGAATTTAATTGCCCGGTATCGTATCCCGGCGTCCTGGATATAATATTGTGAGTGATGTGTCGCGACCGCGATTTTTTTTTCAAATTCATACCGAACACGGATCGAACTCTTCCTAGTGCTTTGGAACTCGAAGCAGAACGTTTTTTACGGGACGTAATAACGATAATATTTAGATGATTATGATTACACGATGAAATACTCGTTGATAAATACGGTATTTAGGAAATGATGTAGAAAGACCGAATTCACAAGAGTCGAACTTTCCGGAATAGGACGAAAACAATTATTATAAATTAATATATATCTTTTTTAAATTCATAATACATAATAATTACACACAAAAAGGAAAGAATAAGTGACCCAGTGGCGTAACTACGGGATGGCAAGGCACGGCAATGCCCCGGGACCCTGGACTTGAAGGGGCCCTCGACCATCGTAAATAGGTGCATAAAAAAAAAATTACATTCTAATATTAATACTAAAAAAAAAAACACTTGACACTGCCCCGGGGACCCAAATTTATAGTTACGCCACTGAAGTGACCTAATATCAGTACGAGGAGAAAAGTGAGGATGAAAAGTACACAGAAGCGGAAAAGCTATACCTTTACCTACTCGTATTCAAACTGTTTTATTATTTACGTTGCTGAATTATATAAGCATTCAACTATTCTGACCACGAGTGTTTGTATGAGAGACATTTCATTGAAATTCGAAATACGTAAAAAAAATGTTTCGAAATTCCGGTTACGATAAGTTCGAATTGCCGCCGCCCTGGCCCTTTGCCCAGCTCGCCCTTGACTATACCGCCGGTTGGGAAAATATTATTACATACGGGGGCGAAGTGGACGCAGGGCCGGCGTTAGGGGTGGGCGACCTGGGCCTACGCCCAGGGCGCTTGTTGAAAGGGTGGCGCCTCAATGATACAATGTTATAATTTAAAATAAAACGACTACTATTTATATGGGGAGGGGCGCATATTTGTTTATTCGCCCAGGGCGCCTATAACTCTACTGCCGGCCCTGAGTGGACGGTCTGGAAAACGGGAGTTTTTCGGATGACCCGACATTTTTTTTCTTTCAAACAGGCTCGTTTGGGTTTTTTTTCTTATAAATATTTTTTTTTCATATATAAAATATATTTTTTATTATTATTTTTGATAATATTTTTTTTTCTTATTTATACCAATAAGAATAAACTTGAAGAATCAAACTATTATTATGTTTTAAAAACGAATGAAAAATTTTTTTTTTCGAAGTGGAATCGCAATTAGAGAGAGAGAGAGAGAGAAGGAAAACAGAGAGAAATTATTTTTTTTCGTTAAGTGTTTGATGGGTGGCCTGGATAAAAAACAGACAGCCGTCCCGGATCGATTTTCCATTCCGCCACTGATATACACGCGCGTATACAATAACGTTTGATTTTTTTTTTTGATTTGTCTAGTCGAGCGATCGTAAACAATCCGGACGTGACCAGAACGACGCCGCTGAGCGACATTTGGACAAACGATTTTTGGGGCACTCCGATCGGTTCGACCAACTCGCACGGCTCGTACCGGCCGCTGTGCGTGGCGTCGTTCCGGCTGAACCACTGGACCGGCGGCCTGGACCCGAAGGGCTACCACGCGGCCAACGTGTTGCTACACTGCGCCGTCACGTACCTGGTGTACGCGCTGTACCGGACGCTGTTGCCCGCGTGCAAACCGGCCGTGGCCGCGGCCGTGTTCGCCGTGCACCCCGTCCACGCGGAGGCCGTGGCCGGTGTGGTCGGCCGGGCCGACCTGTTGGCCTGCGCGTTCTACCTGACCGCGTTCCTGTGCTACGTGGCGCACGTGCGGCACCGCGACCGCATGCCGGACCCGCGCAGGCGCGTCGTGTGCTGCGACGCCGGCTGTCACAGGAAGACGTACCGACTCGGGTCGGCGGTGCGCACGGTGTTCGCCGCGCTCGGCTTGGGCACGTGTTCCAGCGACCTGGACGGGCTGCCCGGCGGCGTCACCGAGTGCTGTGCCGTCCGGGAATGGGCCTGTCTGGTGGCCACCGTCGTCATGGCGGCCGCGTCCATGTTGGCCAAGGAGACCGGGCTCACGGTACTGGCCGTGTGCGCCGTCTACGACATACTGTTCGCCAGCAGGTCGCCGAACAAGGTGAGAATACCGAATTTCATGTTTTTCAAACGTTTCGATTTAAAAAAAAAAATAAAATAATAATTTTAATCCTTAAAAAAATTGCTTGGAGAAATTTTAAATAAACAATTTTTTTTGCTAATAATTTTTGAAGAGCTGGAAAAAATGAAAAATCCAGCATGTCGTCCTATAGCAAAATTCGCCAACGAATTCAAATCCGTTTTCAGAATATTCTTATCGCGTCACTGGACCGGTCGGTACGTCGGAAGTATATAGGAAACGTTTATTTTACCACGTGTTCTAGACAGAGAAAAAAGACACTAGATTCCAATCACCTTAATAGCAGACGCGCTAAACTTCGAATTCGAAAACGGTGTAATAATTATCTGGATTTAAAAACGATTGCCTGGAGATATTATTCGTAAATTCATACGAATAAACGACATTTTTATTCAAAACTATGGGTCACAGAGAATAGTATACCGCCTATATAATAGCGTCTGTCGATGTTATAATACCGGTTTAATTGTTTGAATTTCGCCGTGTCTGCTGCTGGGTATCGTTTCTCGTGATTGCGTATAAAAATTATTATTATTATTATCGTTTTGTGCTAATGCGTGTAACGCTAAAAATTATTTTCGACTCAACTCGAATGACAATATATATTATTATAATACGAGTCGACAGAGTAACGCAATATACATTCGCTACCATAAAATCGACGCAGCAATCGTTTGAAATCAATACTCTACGCACGGAGAATATTGCGACTTAATTACAAAACGTATTCTATTTAAAAAAAATTTAATTCAATTTTGCGAATTTTAAATGTAAACTTTTGACTGAGCTTTGAAAAGTTTACCGCTTTAGGAACTTTAACACAGACACAGAAAACACTAACTTTCGAGAGATATTAGAGAGAACTCCTGCCGTGATTACAAATTCCCGAAGGAAGTTTATAACAAAACTAATCCAATAAGTAATAACTAACGATTCCAATATTTTAGGGAGTTTCCGTTTCATTTCCATAATTGTGATATTCAACTAATTAAAACGGAATGAATTATTTCCTTTGATTTGAAGACCACAAATATATAAACGAACGCGTGTAAAATATTTCATTGTTAATGCGTTCGAGTTTCGAAACAGTTCTGATAGTTATGACAAAAAAAAAAAAGTTTACAGACTTTCGAAAGTACCCTTTTGCGAATGCAAAAATACGTTGAAATTTACTCGCCGCCGTCGTGACCGATGTGTTTGAATGTAAAGTTAATGGAATTGAAAAGAATTTTTTTTCTTGTATCAGACGATGGAATTGGTATTTGTAAAATCAGTCGTTCAATGTCTTCGTTATTATTTTATTTTGATCGTTACGCGTCATACGCTTGCCGAAAATTCGATTAAATAATATATTTTTATCAAAAAAAGCAACGTAAAATTTCGGACGTTTTTTTCATTAATTTTTTTGTTATAATACAAGAAATTAAGTATTCTTGTGCACATGTAAACACGGGAATAAGAGTTGAAACGTGTTCATTATTTCATTGGAGTAACAACTGAAATTTAGAAAAAATATATAATATTATTACATTAGACTCTTGTTTTTACGATTCATCTTGGCGTGTTTAAAATATTTATTCCGTTATAATTGTGTTTGACAACCCAAAAGAAATTTCTGAAAAACCTAATGCGAATAACTTTGGTTATTATTTTTAACACGACTACGCAAACCAAAAGTTTAAAACAAAAAAGTTATTTACTTATACGTTGAGATTTGAGAGAAAAAAATTTTTGTACAATTTTTTATTCATTTTAAAACATTGTCAATATATTTTATATAGTTTTAGTAAAATATTTATAATAATCTCGAATAGGTGATTTCCGTATTTTATGCATACTTCCCAACATTATGATAGTACTTTGTAATCGATGTGACGATGAAAAAAAATGTAATGAACGTTCGATAAGAGAGTTTGGAATTTTTTTTTTATCGTTCTCTATAAAAGCATAAAAATTATTAAATAATTTTTGATCGAAGATTCGTTCTTACATGTGTTTGTGAATTTTTTTTTTTCCCGGAAAAATAAAAATACGTCTACATGGCGTTCGTTAGAAATTTACTTTTATTTCGAAATGTAATTATAATATTATATAGTGAGTTATACCGGATTTTGCGGCTGCATTTGAAACTAGGATTACAAAAAAAAAAAGTCATTTTTATAGTTTTACAATTTATTAAACGTTTTAATAGAATAATAATAATCGAGTGGAAATGCCAGAAATGTCGTATTTAAATTAAAAATGAAAGCGGTGTTGCGGGTACATAATATTATAATTTACTTACATATCGTAGAATATTGAAGTAACCACGGGCTATCCGACAATATTTAACGTAACAAACTGTATTTATGAAAACGCCTTTTTGAACGTCTTCAGTTTAAAACTAAATTTTTATAATAACATATAAAAATAAATTACACAAATAAAAGAATAAAAAGGACTTTGTGAAGGAAATAGAAATAAAAAATAAAAACTATAAATTAATATTGGTAAATAATAAATTTGTACGTATTCATAAAAAAAAAAATAAATATACCTACGTAAATGTGTGTATACAATCAAGCTAGAGAGTAATATTAAAAATAATGAAATATATAGGAATTGTATTGAATTTGTTTATTTACTACCGGTTTCGACAAAAAGTACTTATCTCAGGTATTAAGCACAAAAAAATACAACGACGAAACAAAAAATAAAAATTAATAAAATATAATTTTGAAAAAAATATGAAAAAACATAGAGTTAAAAAAAAAATCAACGAAGGGAAAAAATAATAGTAAAAATATATACTATTATTTTCACGATCTTATTCCGTTTATACAATAAATAATTTATCATATCTTATTCGTACGTCCGTGAAAATCTCATCTCGCGATGATAATGAGAAACGTTCAACTATTCCTTCTACACATATATATATATATAGGCACCAATTACGCGCTGTCACTATTACTACACGGCACTATTGTGCAATATGATTTCTCTAGAAACGGAAATAGAAAACGTATCCAATTTCCGCGTTGCTGACTGAAAGGTTATCCACAAAAGGGGTAATAAATGTTTAAACGCAAATTCCATCTTATCGCGATATAGGATTATGTAGTGTATGTTCTTTGATCTGTTTTTCTTTCGCTCCATTTCGCATTATATTATGCTTACAACGCGGTCTACTGTTTTCTTCCCGTGGGAGACGCGCGTGTCAAAAACTTTCGCGTCATACCATTCAAAATATTATTAACCTAACACCTATCCTAATCATTTGGATTCTATTACGACACACGATAGCGCGTAGTAAACGAATGACGTCTAAAAAAAAAAATAAAATAAAATCTCCCTCTCTGTTCGAATCTCTGTACGGATCGTCAGACATTTATGTAATATTTTCACGTGAAGCTGCGTTCGTCAGAGCAGTTGGAAGAAAAAACGCTGTAATAAGTACCTACCGACAAAGGAATCGTAAAAAAAAAAAAACTAAAACCTCATTCACCAGTTCTCCGAACACTTTCCTGCAGTGGCATATAATTCGCGTACTCGCCTGCAATGTCACCGCCGGCTTTAAATTCAATTGACACGATAAAACCTTTTTCTCATTATTTTCTACGCGCACTCGTGTATAGCTCATAATAGTGTTACGGCGTCGTTTTATACCTGCAGGTCGTTGTTCATCGTGTGATGTTGCCATATTATAGTGTTCCGACGACAAGTGACTATAGTGAAACCGTTAGTATTAACTTCGAGTAGTACTCGCGGAGACGATGGTAAACCTTAAACGATTTTCGGATCATCACCTATTCGAGTCGGAAGTATTTTACTTTAGAAATGTAATTTGTTAAAAAAAAAAAAAAAATAAACCACGTACAGACGTTTAATATTCCATCATTTTTTTATTATTATTATTAAAATCTATAATAAACGAAAACAGATATGACGAACGAGACACAGTATTTGCGTACACAGTCATTCGAAATTTGTTACGACTCGAAATATTTGAACTTTACAGCATTTAGAATGAACTGCACATAAATTTAAATCGTATTGACGTATATTAATTCAAAATTCAGACTCGTCTATTCATTTTTATTGTTATATTCAACACCCGTTATTGTTATGCCGAAAATATAAAATAATAAAATATATATATATATATAGTGTACTTATAGATGGAGTATTTTTGTTAAAAACGTCAAGGGTTTTCGCTTCTAGCTATATAAAAGTATTTTAGAGTGAATTACGGTTTATGCCCGCGAGTGTACAGACCGATTTAATGAGAATTCATCGAGTTTGAATTGTTATTTTACGACAATCCCTAAAAACAACGTTCTTGGATCGCTATCATAATCTGCAGCGGCTGACTATATAATAGTATATATTCTCCACTAGTAGTCTGCGATGGTCATCATTTCGGCGATGCTTTCGTGTGTTTATTGCATAATTCTCGTATACCCGATTTGAACGGGAACGCTTGACTTTTATTGTTCGCTGCGAGGAGTCTTACACGACTAGTCATAAATGCTCAATCTATTCTGCAGGTCAGTAAACATTCGACGTCTAAAACGCATCTTTAAGAGAACACTATATACATATAAATCGTTTCACTTTATATTGCGGTGTTTGACGAATTCAACATTTTGAAATACACCAATCGCTATCTTCAAATATAGTTAAACCACATTTTTTTTATTAAAACGTTTCACTCCGGTAAGGTTTTATTCTCGCATGAATCTTTTTATTTGTAAAACGGACGTGGTGCGAACAACGGCCATTCACTATGTCGGTTCACATATATGTGAAAATATTATCTTCGTTAATCGTGTTACGCGTTCGTTTCTCGCCGAGGGTGTGTATTATGCCATTAATCTCTCTTGACTAAGACAGCGGCAAAAGTCAAAACAAGAAACAGCTTTATTATTCAGAAGCTTGTTAACACCTCACGGGATGCCGAAACTCAAACACGAAGAATTTAAACGTTATAGTCTTAACGTGTTCTGTAGTCGAATATTGTGTATTCCAGTGTGGGTCAACAGTATGGTCCATATAAACAAAATCGATGTACAATTAATAAATTTAGCCGTAAGAATCATTTCAGGAGCGGTAAAGACAACGGCCGTACTGAATAACATCGTTCCCCTGCAGAATCTACACACCAAAGAAGCTCATTGGCAAGCGAATGGAGTAAATGCTCCAGGAAAATCGCACTGCATCCTACTCATAAGTATTAATTACTGCACAAATATTGGCTCGCTGCAAAGATTTGAATCTACGAAACCGACATAGAAACTGACGGAAAAACTAATTCTGGAAAAATTTGATTGTTTGTCAAAATTGCAAAAAACGTTGACACGTTATTTAATCATATTAAGCAGCTCATGATACAACCTCCTGGGTTTGAGCTCCCCCAGAGACATTGGGTAAGACTCAGGGTAGGATACGGACCAATTGTATATATATATTACACGAATGGAGTTTAAACCCCAAAACCCAATCGTAATTCCGGACATCACATACGTACCTTAAAACGCGTGGTAGACGAATGTCCTATGGTATCATTCTCAGACGGACCATTAGATACCACGGTTAAATGGCCAGAAAACACGGATAATTTCACACGAATAACTAAATACCATATAATTTCAACCTTGATTGTTTTATTTTTGTTGTCTTAAATATTTGATTAAATCGATTTCGTTGTAATGCGTGTTCGTGCCTGGTCATACGAATAATAATAATAGTATTCATATTGTATAATATACATACCGGCGCACGACGACGTAAAGAAACTGCGTAGTTATAAAAATGAAAAGAACTGGTGTTAAAGGAAAAGGACGAATGTATCGTATTAATATAAATAATAATATTATTACGTATCGAAATTAAACAGTGTTCGGGGCTAGGGACAAGAATAGTGTGAGAGCAGTAATGCACTCGAATGAGCCGATATTATATTAAGGTGCGACTGCAGAGACCGTAGACGGTGCAGGCAGCTTCGGATGAAGAGGAGAAGAAGTGACGGCCGTATAGAAGGTGGCGGCGGACGGGACGCGAAGGGATGATGTACGACTTCAATTTCCGACGAACACTTGTACAAAAGCCAGCCGGTATTAACCGTGTGCCCGGGCGGTTTTATTTTATTTTTTATTTCGTCCGGGTCATGAATATATATAATAATACAAGTGTATCGGAATACGGGAAAACAATATGGCCAGAATTGTTTTTTTTTTTAACTCTCCCCCTACCCCCATCGGCCAGCCCGTTCTGCACCGGTGAAGATTTATTCAAATATTACCTTTCGAGTGTCCGCCGTCTCCCCGTCACTGTACTGTATTTCGGAAACGCGTGTTCTCTCGTTTGTAAGCGCGTATAGGAAGAGCGATCGAAAAAAAAATGCGCATTTATATAATGCTCCGGTTCTTTTCTTGTTTTTCGACGGTTTAAAATAAAAAAAAAACTATAGCGAGGTAGGTCGTGAAATTCACTGACAAATATCATATTTTTCCTCTCTCATCGAACGAGAAGTCAGTAGTATTTATAGGCAAATTTTTTTTCTACATCAGCCGTAAACAGTGCACCGTATTTAAAAAAAAAAAAAAAACTCTATACGAACAGTTGTAGTGTGTTTTCGTTCGTATTTTTTCATAATATATATTATTCGAGTATATATATATATATACAGACATACAGTACTCGCGGGTATTATTGCGTTTCATTCGTGACCGTATTCATATCTGCTACACTCGAGTTGATATGGGCAATCAGAAAACGTCGTAAAAACATTATATTTTCACAAAAAAAAAAAAAAAATCATAATAATAAAAAACGATTGCGTCTGTATAAATATTATGTGTAGGACGTGCGAACGACACGGTTAGTTTTTTTTTAGTATGCTAGCGTTGTATTTTGCGTCGGGAAACGCATTTTATCTCTTCCAACGGGAAAATGTATACGAGTTTCGAATCTGTCTATCTCACTGTACGCGGCGGTCCGGACGACAAATAATGTGTTTGAAAGTGGAATTCTCTATTCGTTCGTGTATCCGAATTTACATAATATCGAACCGTTATTTTCGTAATACTTCAGCGGAATATTTTAATTTTTCGATAACGATC
This sequence comes from Slavum lentiscoides, assembly GCA_032441835.1. Taxonomy (NCBI): domain Eukaryota; kingdom Metazoa; phylum Arthropoda; class Insecta; order Hemiptera; family Aphididae; genus Slavum; species Slavum lentiscoides. The sequence goes on from CM063713.1 coordinate 10,057,666, forward strand.
CGTCGAATTAAAAATAATTATATTCGCGGATTTTTTATGTTCATAATTTAAAAAAAAATTCCCATACAATTACACGCGTTCCTATAATATTACGCGCAATTTTTTTTATTGAACGGCTTACGCCTTAAACTAGACCAGACGTGAATCTATGCTAGTGTAGAGAGATGTATCGAATTTAAATAAGAAATCAACTGGTTAGTATTATTTATTATAAGATTTACTTAAGCGTTGTTACTTGCTATTTTTTATTTTTTTTTTTGGGGGGGATGTTGCGAGAGCAGTTAGGTTTGCGAATATATCAATATTGCGAACGGAAGATGCCCATGAGTAAGGCCTTGACTTTTGTGGATGTTGATTTGATGAGCGGCGCGATGGATCGGCCGATTCGGGAAAAATAGTTGTAGCCTGATTGTTTTTTATTTTTCAGTAAAATGATATGATAAATAGCATCGCACACTCGTTCGGTCTGTGGATAGACACGAATGGATTGAATTCTCTAGATTTAACGCGCGCAATACGTTGAAAACGACTCTAGAATACACAAAGTACAACACATATATATATATATAATATTGCACATACGTTGTCTGGTGATTTTCTTCGCGCGTTTAAACACACAATATATTACACGACGACGGCGAGAGGTTATAACAAACAGAACAAAAAATAAATAAATAAATCCTTTTTTCGGAATTTCGGGGTTTCGTTTGCAGGGGCGCCTGCACAACGCGTAGCTAAAAATCCCGCGCGAAATTTACGAGACCGTTTATATCAATTTTCTCACACGCTGCTGCCGATAAAAACGTCCGAAAAACGAACGGAACGGATTTATTGCTCGGCACCGGTTCTATATTTGTATAAAAACTGTGAGTCTACAGTTCAGTCATATATATATATATATAACGCGCACGCGGTACACAATATTGTTTTTATCCTGTTTTCTACTGTGTCCGCTGAAGACACATAACGGGAAATAGCAATACACACGTATTTTTTAACAGCCACATACTATAAATTTCCTGAAAACGGGAACTGATACGTCGAAGACAAATAGCGCGGTTGTTGCGGAGACGATTCTATTAGACGTTAGATTTATGTTCGTTCGACCTGATTGAGTCGAATTGATCTCCATGCAGAAATGATTGCGCGACATTGAATCGGAAATTTCACCGTTTCACTTCATTTTGACAACGAAAAAGCTCAGAGAATTTTTTTTTTTACCTACAACAAACCGTGTACCGACGACGCTTTCTAACTGAACAGATTATTATTAACCGGTACGAAAACAGTAATTATTGTTTATTGCAGAAACCCCGTAGAAATTTCGAAATCTATTTCTGTATCAGACGTCAGCTGACGAGGATAGAATTGAAGATTCAAAACACGAAGATCAATAATGGTCAAAAAGTATCGGTTCGCTTAGAATATTTTTATTTTCCACATCTGTTTGACCAAAACACATTTTAATTAACCTGTTTTGTTAATTTTTGATCCCAAATAAACGTCTTATTACTACCATAAAAATAGCAAAACAGTGTTGAAAATAAATTGTACCGCAGAAACCCCTCGATAGCAGAGGTTAGGGATTTACTTCTACCCTACAACTTCAGAGAATATATGACGACTCCGTGTTGTGTGTAGAACCGTCATCTACTTTCAGAAAATTTTCCGTAAAAACCCGTTTTTAGTGAAATCAAAAGTTTTTCATCGAAAATTAGAAATTCTGAATTTATTACGGGGTTTCTGTAACAAGCGATTCAGTCGTGTTGCAGGCAGTCACGATCGATACGTCTGACAAGCGTCGTGTACCACCGACAGTTCATCGAAGAGTCGTTAACAATTTTATAAATAAAAAAAAAATCATTTGGATTGATTTCACATAATATTTTATATGCAAACGATTGTTTCGTAAAGTTCCTAATTGTCATGATCGAATTTTAAATTTTATTATGTTTTTTTGTGGAAATTTTAAACTGAGCTGGGAAACAATACGGATATACTGAGGCGAATACGAATTTAAATCTTGAAAGAACAGAACACATAATATCATTTCGTTTGAAATTATTCTGAAATATGGAAATTTTCTTTTTTGTGTTTTGATCGAAATGGTGTGAAATCGACTTTACTTGCAAATTATATGTAGAAATATTTTAAACAAATATTCCGTTGCTTTATAAAACATGTGTTACGAGCGGGTGGAATGTGCGAGTTACACAAACAAGAGATGCAAACAGGTCACAACAAAATTGTTATTCTTTTAAAATTTCATTTTTTTATTTTCAAATAAACGCATGCAAAATATACCGGGGCAAACGTTTTTTTTTTACTTCGACGTTAGTGGTCGATCACGAATCGACTCGATGTTGTATACGACTCGTGTGGTCAGTAAGAAGAATGTTCAAATTTGTAAGATTCGAATAAAAAAAATGTCTCCTAAACTAAAATTGCACAGTATTTGGACTTGAAATTTTAATACTATCAATTTGCATTTTTTTGACCTTTTTTGTTGCAAAAAAAAATTGTTTTAATTATAAAACTGAGAGTAACAGTTCTATAAATTACACTGAAGCTCCGCTCAAAATCGGTTTTTTTTTTCGATAAAATGTTATTGCTCTTTCAAATTCATAGTAATAATAAAATTCTAAATTCTACGTAATTCACTTAATGGACATTCACGACACCCTTGGCTAGCTATCTGTTTTAATTTCCTATATTTTTAAAATACTTTTACGCAGACTGTATAATTATCATTGGACTGTACATTATTTTAAAAAATACAGCGATACCGATGCTTTTCAGTAGTTTTTAAAAAAAAATACACGTATAACGTATTATTAGTTACACCATAAAATAAAAATTACACGTAATTATGTGCAGGATTTTAATTTCAGACTAATACGAAAAACAAATTACAAAACACTGGAGCCCAATCAAAAAATCAATAGTTTCTTTAATTTTAAATGTATTATTATTATTTGTGTGTTTTTTTTGTTATTTTAATTGTAAATATTTTAATAGAGGATCATTAAAAAAAAAAAACGTTTTACGGAATCTACCGGTTAATATAATCAAAATGACCTGCACCGATATGATTGCATTAAGCGCGGAATTCTCTGTAAACCTACCTTTACTACAAAAAAAAAAAAAATGTTTATATTGAATTCAAAACGTTATATAAAATCGTTTCATAGCGAAGAGGATGTTTTTATGTTTTATTTTAAACTCCCCCTTAGATATCGAAATTACGCGCCTATACAGCTGCAGTATTCATATCGATATCGCTGTTATAGACGTATTACAATTACGGTGCGCAATATTATTGGATTGTGTTTTAGACCGAATTCACTCTCTCTCTCTCACACTCTCTCTCTCTCTCTCACACACTCTCTCTTTCTCTCCGTATATCGAGTACAAAATATGTTTCTCGAAGAATATTGTCCTGCACCACTGCGCAGGATTCCGGTATTCGCGCGATGTTCGCGAGGATCGTCGGCGAACCGAATAAGGCGAATCTCTCTCTCTCTTGAAGAAGAAGAAGACGTTTTCTGGAAAAATCGTCTGCGATCACCGACACAGCCTCGCTTCAGGCGAGTCGTATTTGTTATATTGTGTATATTATCTTTCCTACGCCGCTGTAGTCTCGCCGCTTCCACTCAAAACTTTAACGCAATTTAGTGCGACGAAATGGTAATAAAGTTTTCTCGCGTCGGCTGCCGGCGCACTCGCGAGTGGAGTGAAAAAAAAAACACTATTTATATACGTATATATTTATTATAATACAATACACGCGCACACAAATATATATCTAGAAAAATAGCTTACGGGGGTGTGTTAAAAGTTCTAAAAAGAAAGAAAAAAAAAAAAGTTCCGGATTTCTCGAAAAATCGGTTTGTTTACGCAGCCCTCTCTCTATATATATATATTTTTTTCTTCTTCTATTGAAAATCCTCAGACCGTTCGACGCGACCAACTTTTTCAATTTCCAACTAAACGCCATTTCCTCGCGCGCGCAGCCTGACCGCTCGTCGCCCCGCGGTGCCGTTTGATTAGTCGAGTTATACGAGGCGCGCACGGCCGCCGTTATACGGAAACGCACGCGATAAAATCGATATAAACCGACTTACAAAAAAAAAAAAAACGTAATTTGGAATTTTTTTCAATGCCCAACAGTTCAATACCGTATGATTATACCAAGAGCTTTATAATATTATTCGTCGAAAACCGTTTATTCCAAACATATAGGCCACGAATTTATACGGGGTGTGTCGAGTTTACCCTGAACATCTACCGTCCACCGTATTATATACTTTTTTTACGAATTGAACAAAAACTTGTTTTTCATTTATTATGTGTGAATCGGTCATTTCAAAAACAACATAAGTCAAATAAGTTTTATATTATTTCAGTGAAATATAGTCGAAGATAGACAATTTAAAACCACAAATTATGAATGTCATAACCCTCAAAAATAAATGTGTAAAGAGGTAAAAGTACAAAAAAAGTTAAATTTCTGGAGTTATGAAGTTATTTGTGGTTTGTATAAAACTTCAATTTGATGACTTATGTTGTTTTTGAAATGATCGATTCATATATATTTAAATATAATATTAATGCCTAGCCACATTAAAAAAAAAAAAATTAAACGTACGTGTATTGACGGCATGCCTTAGAGTACTAAGCAATGATACCACGTGTACACGAGCCGTGCAATTGTAACAAAGTGGCAGTCGACGAATACGCGTTTTTTTACCTATTTTATTATGGAAAAACGTAGACATTTATTTAAAATTATTTTACAAAAAAAAAAGCAGGTGTATTTGATTGCGATATGAATGAATTTCAGCCGGAAATAAGATTGTTAACAGGAGGACAAAACAACCGGATCATTAACAAAACATAAATTCATTGAAATCATGTCTAAAATGGACATATAATAAGTGTGGCAAACGTCTTCAATATTTCCTGCTTTTAATAATATTGCTTAAAAAAATGTTTGCTGCGATTCCAGCGATGAGTTGTAATTGCGATAGATCTTTTTCAAAACTAATTCCATATAGTCAAGTCGAAACTACGATCGACAATGCACTCGACTGTTACTATTACAGTGGAGCGAGAATAGTTTCATTTGATATGGAAGTTATCGATGAATTCGAAGCGTTTAAAGCTTCCAGATAAAAGACGCGTGTTATATAAACTCTGATATGAATTATCCTAACGATCAAATCGATCTTTAAAATAAATCTCCTGATACGTATTTATATATTAAAGACTGTTAGAAGCACACGCCAAAACTAAAGTCTAGTTCCGCCTTTATAAATCGTACTTATATGATACACCAAAATGATGCATCGACCTAGTGGACGCGAGAATGGTCAACGTATCGTAAATACGGATTATCGCGGGTTTCATGAATAATGCGTAAAAATTGGCTGCAGATAACCGGCTGTGAAGATTTTTCGGGAAACAACGGCGAGAAAGCCGCGCACCGGTGCAGTGGGTGACGGCCGGTGAAGTCGCACGAGAATATTGCTTCGCATAATTTATTCACCGTGTTGCCGATTCGGGTCGGGCCGTCTTAGCTTTCCATTAAGGTCAATATTATCCCCAAGAGAGGGAAGGAAACGCTACACACACACACACACACACCGATCCGACGACGTTGTCTGTTCATTTTTTTCCCTCCTCCTCCGCGCCCATTCATATTTTCCTTTTTATATATACTTTTTTAATGTCATGCAAATTTCAGGGCAAATACCCTTTTCCGGGGGGGAGGGGCGGAAGGAGAAGGGGGCGTGAGAGCAGTTTCCGACGCGCGCGTGTTAATAAAAGATAAAAGGGGTCAGCATCAGCAGTATTTGGGTAAAGATTCGCCGGCAGAAGAGAGGGACCGCGGGAACGGGTGTCCCCGGTGTTACGCAAAAACGACCCGCCACCACTGCTTTCATATTAATGATAATAAAACTTTGGCCTGTTGATAACCGTAATAATAATCATAAATATTCAGCGACGGCAGCATCATCATTGGGTCCACACACCGCGGGGTACGGATACACGCGGCAGCTTCACTTCGTCCGCACACCGTTCTCACCGCCGCGTCGCACCGCATTCGCTCTCAGCTCTCGTTGACCGTAGTATATAATAACCAATCCGATTTCGACGGTATTGCGCATATACAAAGGTCTGTTTGTAAACGTATTCTGTGCCGTTCGGTCTATATTATATTATTCTCGTACAGAGATACTCGATTCTATATGGAGGACAGATCAATAATAATCGAAGGGCTTCCGGCAACAATACAACCAGATAGATCCGTTTTTTTTTTCTTCGTAAATTCACTTTTCACAAGATTAATTGATAAGAGAAAATGTTCTCGAAAAACAAACAGGATTATAAATCCGATTATATTATACATCATTAAGTTATCAAAGGAACGGATTAATTTTTTTATTCGCTACAACAATCTGATAAATAAATACCTATTGGGCCGGTTTCACCGACTATTGTTAAATACACTCTAACACCGTGTTAGTTAACGATTTGTTTAAATTTAACGTCTGGTTAAATTATATAAGTTTCATTATTATTGTTAAATTCTTTTTGTTAAGTAACAAAACGTTAGTTGGGTTACCAAGACGGTCAACTTGATTCTAACGTTCTCATTGGTTATCACGAAATGTGATAACTGATAAGTGATAATATAATATTAAAAATATTATATAACCTAATTTACTATAGTGTGGACCTATTGAATTTTAAAATGCCGCGATTAAATTTTAACAAGCCGATTTCGGGTGGTTAACTCAACAACGTGTTAATAGGTTAAAAAATCTCGGTGAAACCTAATTTTCACTAACTAACTGTTAAATACAATTAACAACATGTTAAATCGTTAACAAATGTTGGTGAAACCGGCCCATTATGTCTGAATTTAAGGCTTGACATATTGTTTAATAATTATAAATAAGTACAACTAATATGGAAAATATCATTAAAAGTGTAAGGCAGTATATAAACGGCAATACTACTTGGAGCGACAACCAGATAAATCCACGCTCCCCTCAATTTTGGCGACCAAATTAACATTTAAAACGCATTTTTTTTTTGTCTACTATTCAAACGTCACAATATTTTATCTATTATAAGGTAAAGATTTTTAAAAAACTATTTTTTTTTACAACATTTCGCTTTTTAAACAACAACAAAAAACCTTGCTCTGAACAATTTCAAAAAGCGGATTTATCTGGTTGTTGACGCGAACCCTTCAAAACGGGATTTTGCTATATCGAATACGAAAATAAATCGACGAATAAGAGTTTACACGTGAAATAGGTATCCTACGCACAATTCTTTATATTATAAATGTCGGCGCGGACGAGCGGAAATCGAATTGCTTTCAGCCTCTGACTAATTACAATATTAACAGAATAATCGTTTTCGGCGCTAAAACCTGGATTTTAGGGTCGTAACCCGATACACACGGATCGTATCGACTTTCCACCCGAAATACGAACGAAATCGCGTGTGTTATCCTACGTTTGCACAGGACTCGCACAGGCGATAATTTTATAACGCGAACTACAGGTTGTTGAGTTTGCCAGGTCTTGGGATCGCGTCCAACACTATATACCTCTCTATTATTGTACAATTACGCGTTTTCAATATTATAAAATGAAATCACGACGGTTTTCGGAAGTTGTTTTTCTGTTTGTTTCCTCGACTCGCATTTATATAAATGTATATATACATATACTCGTATATATAAGAAATTGTATTTCTAAATTTGTCGAAAACCAAAAAATTTTGAGCGCGCGCATACAGGATAGTTGGAAATGTATTATTAAGATCGGAAAACCGATACACCACGACAGACGAGGATCACGTCGTGCACGAACGCAAACCATCACTGAAAAACGAGAACTAAATTCATAACGGATTTCAATACGCGTCAATTTTACATAATAAAATAGTAAAAAACAAAATAAAAAAACGTGTTAAAGAAATAGAAACAAAAACAATAAAATTATAAATCGATAATTTATGCATATATGTATATAAAAAAAAAATACACATATGTACGTAAAATCAAGCCAAAGAGTATTATGCGAAATTAGGAAAAAAATATAATAGTTGTTGTATCGAATATGTTTTATTTACTACCGGTTTCGGCAAAAAGTCGTTATCGGGGCAGTTATATAAGCAAAAAAAAAATACAGAACGAAAATTAAAAATGAATAATTTACACAGACGAAATTATGAATATTACAATAATACGTAAGACATAGAAAAAAACAATTTTACGCTTAAAAAATAATATTGATATACCTCTATCCTGTAACTCGATAAGACCTGTTAACGACAACTTTCTGTTCGTTAAGCTATCGAAACGATTTATAACCTCCCAGAAAATTGTCGTTAGCTATCGATTTCTTATCATTTCGGTGGACGTACACTTTGTAAGCGCTAGGTATCGATAGAGTCATTTACAGAATCACGATGTCGATAACAAAATTCGATATATTTTTAAAATTTCGATGAGAAGCTCTTATCGAATTAATTCGTTAACACGTTATCGAGTTACACAATAGAGCTACAAGGGGTTGATGTTACAAGTCCGATTTTGTGAAAAAATAAAGAAGATAACGAATTTTATTTTATTCCGTCCCCTTTCGTTTGAAAACGTCGCGAAATAAAAACAAAATATTATATCATAAATATCGCTTACGTAATATTTGCATCAGCGTAATTTATTTTATCTAAATATTATATAAGGAAACGATATACGGTATTATATAGTTTATTACGTTATAATAACGAAATATTGTTTTTTTCCCTCGCTCTTCTTCGTATATATTCTTGCCGATATCATATAAATTACTAAAAACCTTATTTTTCGATTCGATTGTATAGAAAACTCTGCACTTTCCACCATAAATCCTACGCGGGTTATGCGTTATTACTGTTGGAAAATCGATCATTTTAAGCATTTTTTTTTTTTGCAATAAACGCGTAAAAATTTGTAAACAAAAATATTTAACGGTCGAATTGTTGCTTTTTTTTAAAAGTCTAAGTATAAAACAACCGTGGTAAAATAAAAAAACACGAAAATGTAAATATTATTTTACGAAAATAATTTTCGTTTAATTTGTAACGCTGTCAGGTTTGAAAACAACGGAGTCGGAAAAAATAATGTATGCCTATTAAGTAAAGAAGATTTCGGGCGACAAAAAAAGAAAAAATGTGTGTGTCCTAAAAACGGTATTTTAAAACGTATACGGTTATTAAACAAATGATTTTACTCGAAATCAAAAATAAATGCGTAGAAATATAACTAAATTTATCTGTTGAACGAGTATACGAGTGAAAAATAGATTCGAGATATACCTTTTCAATTTGACACGAACGTATAACGACTATTCATATCATAAATGTAGTCAGATATGAATATAGTAAGACCCCCCCCCTCCTTTCTCGATCTTGAATCGAAATTTTGACGTCAAATATTTTTGTACAATGAGATTGGGCGTATGTAGATAGTATTTCCGCGTATGAACGTTCTGCACCAGAAACGGTATCTTTTTATACGCATTCGCATTTGATTTTCCCGCAAAATTGATTTTAACGTTAAATCGAATTTCGAGAACGTTTAATTGAAAAATAACTAAACTGTATTTGATCGAGGAAATCGCTGGAATCCGTTGGCGTAGAAATAATACGTCGAGAAATTATTAAATACCCATAAGTCAGCTCGAATATAATTACATTTAACTCATTAATATGACGCGCTACATGCATATTATAACCTACGAGAGTTTATTGAACACATTAATCAATGAATACTATAAATATTGTGCCGCTTTTGTCGAATCTGCAATGCTTTTGTAATCGCCTTTACGTCTCGATACTATACGTTCATATATGATTATGCATTACGTTCTATATAGCCGTTGAACTTGCAATACAATAAGATGCGCGTCGAAACGTAATTGAAGAAAGTTTAATCCGAGAATTCGTAGTAAATTCTTTTCCAAAAATTGTTTTTTTTTTGTTTCGAACGAAAAACCGCGAATACGTCTGCAACGATTATACGTCTTTATAAATTAAATTAAATAACGTTGCCCACCCTCGCCCTTTTGAGAACGACGAGAAAATGACATAGAGAAAGAAAAAACTCGGTTAAAGCTTATTACGGTCACATCGTACGCAGGCCGCAATCATATTTTAAATAGTACTCACGTAAAAAAAAAATTACTTAAATGTAAAAAAAAGAATTATTTCAGAAGAAAGTATGAGTAGCTGTAGGTATTTAAAACAAAATCGATTATTTTCCCTATATTTGGTGTTTGAACCCAGCTTTATTCAAATAATCAATAGTACATTTGATTACAATTTATATTATTACGTTATTGCGGTTAATATACTTATTAGTATTAATTTATAAACGCAGAATTAAAAAAAAAATTATTAAACACCCCCAAATACAAACTGATTGCTCTTTATATTCCATTAAATAATAATATAATATTACTAAATTTGATATTCGTATTACTAAAAAAAAAAAAAGAATTTTCTAAAAGTATTCAGAGAGTACTATTGTCATGAAGTATTCGAATACATATTCTGAATGATTTTGTATGTGTATTCCAAATACGTTTTAAAATTATTTTACCCGAATCTGATTGGTAAAGACACTATACACATTTGCATAGATTTGTATAATTTAAATATATTTCAGCAATAACAATGAGAAAAATAAGCTCATATTTTACATAGAAAAAAGCACTATACACGCGTATAATATTATAAACCAGTGTAATTAGGTTGATTGTTGCACAATGTTGTCTTATGTGTAGAAGTGTTGTAGATATACCGCCGATGCGTCATTATAATAATTATTTATTTATTTATTTATTATTATTAATATTATTATTTTATATTCTGTGCACTATACTGCCAGTACGAGCTCGACGGTACGGTCAGTTTCGGTCAGCGATGGATGCTGTAGGCGAAAAAGGGGGAAAAAGATAAATAGCGCACGTGTGCGCGCGTATACGCCGTATATAATATACGACGACGGCGTGTGGCCATAAAAGATTGCCAACGTGATATTTATTTATTATTCCTTTTTTTTTTTCTTTTTTGAAAACGCGCACGATATTTAATCGTACAATTTATAAAGTCGCGGTTATTCAGGGCGGATCTAGATAGACATTTACATATTATTATCATTATTAGTCGTTGTCGACAAAGTTTGGTTTATAGTAATCGCGTTTGAATTGATAAAACTCGAGTTTTATCTATTTCGTCCGTATTCCTCTACTTAGGATTACGCTAATATGTACGCGTGCTTTGATTAATATCGATGATTTTCTTTTTTATCGTGATGTAATAATCATCATATCGAACACAGAAGATATTTTTCAACGTGACGTATACGTTTATAATAATTATGATAAATAAGTAAAAAAAAGAAATTAAAACATATTTTATTCGCGTTAAAAATTAAATTACCATATACGTATTTAATGTATGTATAATGAATATACTGCAGATGACAAGAGTTATATGATATTCATATCGCTTTAAAGAGAAATGGACGATGATGTCGAAAATATTATATTTTTTTCCCTCACGTCGATGTAAATATTTTTATTCGTTAAGAGACGCGAATAAGAGAGGATCGAACAATTTTTTTCCGCCCGGGAAAACAAAAAAAAAATTACATCGGTTCACACGACGAAAATCTTGAGCATCACAGCATGTGAATTCGTAGAATATAAAATATAATCGAAGAGAGAAACATTGATTTTTGTTCCTTGCGCTTGATCGCAGAAAACGAGACAGAACTCTGCACGAGAAACTGCAGAATTATTTACGGTTTTCATAAAGAGTAGGTTTTTCAATGACTGTCCAATGTAATTCACATTTTGAAGGCAAACAATTTAATAGTTTAAATACCTATAGTCCAAAAGACACAATACAATAAAATGTGTCCAATATTTTTGTTTTCTTTTTTCTGTGCAGGCGGTAAAGAACGACCGGAATATTAATTATATAAATAAAGAATTTTTTTTTTGTAAATCGTTTTTAATTATTAATTTCAAATTTTTTTTCTAATAAAGACATTTTTATAGAGCATTTGTTCGTATATTTTGAAAATGTTCACCGCATATTTTGCCTGTTTTTAGCGCATAAATGCGTGCATATTTAACAACACATTTTTAGCGCGTTAAATGCATAGACCTGACAATAACGATTGTAGATTAGGTACTATACAGTTTGCAATTTGACGAGTAGACTGTTTGCAGTTTTGTATAATTATGGTAAGTCTTTCACTAAAATCACTTAACAAATCCAAGTTAAACGAGTGATATAATATTATAATAAAATATTTTTATTTCGAGAGTTCCTCTGAACAACACTACTCAGAAAAAAAAAATCGTGTCTACGCCACTGGCCAACGTAAATTTGAATTTTTTTTTTTTCAGAGTTTTCTCGATCCGACGCAGGATTTGCAATATCCCTCGCGGTCATTTATCCTCGTTGCTCTCTCTCTCTCTCTCTCCTGCGCATTACAACAGCTGTACCGTATATAATAATAATAATAATATACTCGCGCGTACGGTATAACCGCTGTGGGCCGCCGTATACACGTATATATACGGTACGCGGAGGTAAAAATCGATATCCTATCAAATCCGGGGTAGACCGAATGGACGAAAAATGGAAACGCGAATAAAAAAAAAAAGAAAAACGAACGAAAAAAAAAAAAGGAAAATTAATAATTAGAGCGCGAGGAATGCTAATTGCTTTTGTGAACCCGGTGTCGGTGCGTTTAGGTGTGTGGGGTGTTTTAATTATAGAATCCTGTATCGAGAGGGTTTGGCCACCGGAATAATTGGATTTACGCGTTTTCCGTGTATAATGGGATTTCGGTATTGGAAAACTATACCTATACCATACCTAGCTAGGTTAGGCGACAATCCACAAAACGATTAGAGCCCGCTGTACGCTCTGCGCTCACTATATTTCCTGCACGTCATCGTTATCGACCAACTCTCTCTCTCTCTCTCACTAGCCGTCTCGGTTTTTTTTTTCTCTGACCGTACCCGCCGTGAATCGCGAGTATTATTTGTACCGGAAAAATTGCCCCGAATTTCCTGGTCGAAATAGTAGAAAAAGTCTACACTGTGAATCAGTCGCCTGGTAAAATATCAAATAAATAAACTCGTTTTTCTTGCATTATAGCGGTCGATTCTTTACATGAAAAAAAAAATGACGCGTTATTTTGGGAAACGTTTATTTTATTATTTTTTTCGTAAAGCGAAATATTAAACGCGAAAGCAAAAAAAAAATAATGCGCCTGTACATATAGTTATTATTATTGCACGAACCACATTTAGAATTATAAAAATTTACCTGAAATTCTTTTTTGAGTTTTACGCAACAAGTTCATTACATTTTCATCTGGAAATTTCATAGTAACGTAGAAATATTAAGCCAAAATATTCGTTTGTAGTTGTTATGTGTTACGTGAGGTTCGTAGTGCAATAAGTTACGAGCGCGGGCGAGACGGTGAAAACGTCTAACTTATAAGTTTGAATATTATGTGTAGAAAATTAAATATTCACGTTGCTCGCAGGAATATGCGAGAAGAGTACACATTGTCTTCGTCGGTCAACAAAAATTGAAGTGTTATAATTATCGTTTTTACAATTGCCACAAAAATATGTTCGGACAACATTTTGTTTTGGAAGGATTTAGAATGAAAACAAATTTTTTTTAGAAAATTCGAACACAATTTCACGATGGATTAACATGAAGCGATTTTGGATTTTTTTTTTCTATTTCATCACGTCTAAATCGTTTAGTTCCAAAATTTTAGTCAATTCAATGCGCGCAAAGCATTTTCGATTATCCGCTTAAATTATCAATTCGTTACAATCCCGTTTGATAGCGTCGAATTCGCGTTTTTATTTTAGATCACTAGTGTAATAATAACGCGCCGTCCGTGTTCGAAATACGTGTAAGTACGTTTTAAAATAATTGATTTTTTTTTCTTCTAATCAGTTTTTGCTGAACTAATATATTTTTACACTTGAACTTTGTCAAGTCTTGTAAATTGTAATAATTAATATTGATCGGATTAAAGATTACGTAAAAATAATCGTGTTCGTGTTTGGTTTTCATTCGGAATAGGAACACTATATAGCGATAAGGGAGTGTACTATTGATACTCTATCAAAGTGCGTATAATCTTATGTACGTATGTTCAGTGGAAAATAAGGACGAGTCATCAACAGTGGTGACGATGTGTTATTGTTAGTGTCCGAGTGTTATTATTTCTCTCTTAAAATCCTTTTAACGACCGAACCGCTTTTTTTTTGATATTGTCGCTATATATACGATACCGCCGCGCCGGTAACGCAAATGTTTAATAACGTTTACGAAAATTGAATTCGCAATTTTAATTTATGCGCGCAAAACCGAGTTCATTTGTGCTACACCGATTCGCCCCGAGTGTAGAGAGAGACTCTAAAACACGGACATTACACCAGCTGGTGTTTGAAAATCGTGTAATTATATAATATTATGGTATATATATAGCGAACGAGACGTCTGTTATCGACCTTGTATATATAGATATTTTCCGATCACGCAAGCAACGTTAACGAAAGTCGCCGTAATTTTCTATTTGTTAAATAATTAGTTTTATATTTTAACGCATAATTGTTCTCGTATTTTAGCCGGCTGTCAATGCTGCCCCGGCGTTACCAGAATTTTAGAAGGTCGTTATAATAGGTTTTAAATAAGAGTATTACTGTGTTGTGGTAAACGCCGCGAACAAAGCGCGGTTAAAAAAAAAAAAGTCTTTCTACGTATGTAGAAACGCGTATAATTGTTATTGACATTTTTTTTTTTTTTTGGTCAAGTATTGCGATACAATAATTTTGGTCGACCTAACCGGCTAATGGAAACATTTTCTTATCGCGTACAATATTAAATTCTATAAATATCGAATATTTCCGATGTTTTTACATTATATTATAATATCAATACGAATCAATCGGGATCGCCTGGTCTAACGCGTTCGTGGATGTGTTTTCAACTACTTTTGAAACTCGTTCCGTACAACGGTAATCCGCATTATGAGCGGGTACGGCGTAACGCATCGTTATAACGCGTATACACGAATCGATTATTTTCGTGTGCAAACTGCTCAACAAGTAATAACACGCACTGTGTACTTAGTCCTGGACAATAATATACAGTCAGTTAAAGTGTTTGTAAATTTCAGAATGAAGTTATATTATTCAATCGAATAAAATGTTTATACAGTGGCGTGACGGGCGGTATTTGGATTGCGGATAAATACGCATTTTTAGGCACGTCGTGATTGAAGTTCAGGCTAGAACCAATCTTTATGTGATTCACAACGTTTTGTATAGAGCTTACCGGAAAAAATTCATATCATAATAGAGAAATATTATATTAAAAAAAAAAAAAATTTTTTTTAATCATTTATGACAAAGACGATTTTTTTTTATTGTATATTAGTACATAACATTAGTTTATTTGTAATCATTTATACGTTTTCCATCAGATACGTTTTTAAATGCAATACAAATAAATGAGCCAAATATCAGTAGTAATAATTATGTAAATTACCAGCTTCTAGATTCATTATTCTTTTCAGAAGATAATAACCGTATCAAAGATTCTAAAAAGTGATGTAGTTGTCCTTAATCTGTTTCGTTATTATTTTCAACTAAAAAAAAAAAAAACGTTTTATAATAATTAATGTAATGTAATAACATTATTTAATAAGTAGAAACAGTTCTTTTCGTTAACCTTCACAATAATTATTAAATCAACCATGATACCGCAACCCCCTAGAGTATAGGTGTTCCTCTTTTATATTGTTTTTCAAATTCACAAGCATTTGTCTATTTTAGACTGTTTTCTAGTCCGCGCCATTGCGTATTACTGCACTGTAATACGCTAAAATCGTTTAATATTATAAAAAAAAAAAAAAGAGCACATTATATAATATTATCATGTGTCGTCTGTGTTTTACAAAAAAAACGTACTTTCGAGTTCTTTGAACGCGCGAACACTGCACCGTGCAGTGATTTCGGTCGATGAAATAAAGTAAATGTAGTGGTAGTTTTTTCACTGTTTGGCAAGTATTCTTGCTGCACCACGGAAATCGGAGGATTTGTCGAATGACGAAATATTATAGCGATGTCATGCAATACCGTCGTCTCGGGTGTGCCTATAGTTACACCGGTGTTTCGGACGGGGGAAGAAAAAACAATCGCTTTGGAGATGCACCGGAAAGTCGAGTGGTAAACGCCGTGAATATGGAAAAGAAGAGAAGGAAAATAAAAACGAACTAGAGAAAAAAAAACGCCTTTAATCCGTTCGGCCGTGAAAACGCTATTGTGCGCGACGGCGACTGAGTTTAACGGTCGTAGTGGTTATACTTTCCGTATATAATATAACCGCGTGTACTTGTACAGAGCAAGAACAGCGAGCGGCAGACGAGGGATTCGGTTGATGGAAATGTCGTGTTCGTCGGCCCGGGGCGAAGCTTTTGCGATCGCGGGTACGAAGTGTAACGGGTGTTAGCAGGACACCCGTCGTACCTCGACGGTATAATGCGTTTATACCGCGGCATTGCTCCGTACGGTTATTATTATTACTATTAATACACAGGCCTGCAACAGAAAAACCGCACAGGATTTTTATTTTTTTTACCGTTTTTTTATATACATAATACGTGGTTTTACTCACTAAAACCGGGAAAAAATTGTAAAAAAAAGTGTCCATCGCGTTAATTTTTATTTTGCAAAACCGACGTATTTGATTTGATTGAAATTTTAACGATTAATGTGAACGACGTCGTACGAGGTACGTTAGTGCGGGTTTAGCGACGTGCAGAGGAGCTCAGCGGCAATCGTTTCGCACAACGCGTTTTTACTTCGTTCGTAGCGAACGTTTGGCGCGTTCGATGTAACGAAGTCGGTGATTATTATTTTTTTTTTTGATCATCGCTGTTATAATTTTTTTTTTTTTTTATCGTAAATCCCTTATTATTTTGCGGGGGGGGGGAAAGAAACGTTACGTGACAGGAGGGAAACGGCGGTCGTTTTTAGTCTCGACTTTCTAGAAAACATAAAGTTCACCAATAAATATGGCGTAATGCAGTCGGAAAAAATAAATATTTTTGCACACCCGTGTTTATTATTATGTTTATTTTTATACGCGTTTAGACAGCTGTTTGTAAATAAAGTAGCTTTGTCCGCCAAATTCGCGCGGGTTCACGATTACAATAATAGTGATTAATAATAATAATAATATTATTATTATTATTGCATTACGATGGGATATATCATATATAGAGGGAAGAGATGATTTCGGGGCCGTAGACTCGCGGTGTTGCTCCACCGTTTTTATGGTTTATATTGTAATGTGTATATAATAAGTGTAAAGTCGTTGCACAGGCGCCGGCGAGCGAACATAGGAAACGGAAAAAGAAAATGATAAACCGTCGGCGGCGCGGGACGACTTGTTGGACTCTGCGAATAAAAGAACAAAAAAAAAAAAAATACGCACGCGCCCGTAGTCGAGCACCGAAATGCGTTTCGTTCGTAGTAAATCCTCTACATACGCGTTACGGTTTCGCCACCTTATGCGTTCTATGAGAAGAACAGCCTTTTTTTTTTTTTTATATACAGTGTGTATCCTTTTTCTTTTTCGTCGCGCACTTACCATATAAACCGTGCAGTGGCGGCCACTCATAGCCGTCCCAGGGGGGAAATGGGGCAAGTGCCCTAGGGCGTCCAAAGTATTATGAATGCAGGGAGCGTCAAAAAAATGAAAGACAAAAAGAAAAAAAAATGTATTGTTTTATTTTAGATATTAATTTCCCCCTTGTATAGTTGTGTCTATACGATGATTTCGAGGACGAGTGTATTTACTATTAAAATATATAAAACTAGCTGTCCCGCCCGGCGTTGCCCGTGCAAAGATTTGTATTTTTTTATTATAAATAGCTGGTGCCCGCGACTTCATCTGCGCAGGATTAGTATTTCGAGTAGCTTATATTAGCATTTCCATCATACATTACGTATGTGTAACTCTAGCGGTTTTGGCAGCGCACGCCAGAATAGCTCGCAGATGGTAGATTTTTTCCTACTTACTTGATATTTTGGACAATTCACACAATATCTTTATAAATTGTAGCCTATGTGTTATTCTGATGTATAAGCTATATTATTGTAAAGTCTCATTAAAATCCATTCAGTAGTTTTTACGTGAAAGAGTAACAAATATCCATCCATACTTACAAAATTTCGCGTTTATAATATTAGTAGGATTATGTAATTAGATATAACGTTAGTTGTGAATTTTTTTTGGGGGAGCGTCAAATATTATTGCCCTAGGGCGTTATTGGTAGTTAGGACGGCACTGCGGCCACTGTTGGCGCAGGATGAAAAAAAAATGTTAACGAATATGATAAAATATCGATATTAATTATTTATTTTTTAAAAAAAAAACATAAATAAATAAAATACACGAACTATAAAGAGAAAAAAATATTTTTCCACATATAATATCAATAGTTTTACTCGTTTATTAATAGAGCACGGATTTCGATATTTGGGAGTAATTTACGTCTTTATAGAGACTCCTAAAAAAATGCCTTGACAAAATTTTATACTAAAAAAAAAAAAACTATATATTATCACTATTCAAATGTACCGCGGAGCTTATCGAATGGCTAGAATTCGATAGGACATAATATTGTTTAAAGCGTAGACTCAATCGGTATGCAAAACACCGACGGAATATTATTAAAATGTGTATATCGCGGCGTATTTCGATATTAACACGCGTGGAATATTGCTTGTTACACGAAATTGATATTACTACATCTGTGCACCGCAGCGACGTACCAGTGAAACATTTTTTTTTTTTGGAGGGGGAGATGGAACATAATATTATAAATAACTCACAAAACCATCAAAATGTTAAAGTCCCAATAGCAATATATTATAGTAATTTAATATTGAATGACAAAAATTTTACCGTTATTCTATATGATATATTCAATAGTTCTATATTTATTAGGTACTATTCAGTATACATATACGTATTATAATTTTGTCTTTTTTTTATCATACTTGAAATTTTCAATATTCGACACAATAAAATAATTAATTATAATACGATTTTCACATTTTTTTTTTTATATACATATATCCACCGAGTTAATGGTCGCTGAATAGTTGACATTTCCACTATATTTTGATTTAAAACTTATAATATAAAACCACAGGCGTAAACGTGTACGAGTATTAACAGAAACAACTCGGAAATATAAACATCGTGAAGATAATTATCGATTAAGAATTTTAAACGATCGAGATAGATATGACATGTGCAGTTGTCGCCTGTCTCAATACGCTTGAAAAAGTCGATAAAACTGCACACAACGTCTTAACGCGATCAATAACCAATAATAATTACTTCCTCCAATATATTAATTCGGTCAAATCATGATATTTATATATACGATGGGTCGTGTCGAAAGTCTATATTACGATATTATATCGTTAAACACATTTTATATAATTAAAAAAAATAAATACGCGCGGAGCAAAAGAATAACAAGCTTCTCGCCCCCTCTAAAGTTCACACCACTGTGTGTAAAAAAAAAAAATATAAAAAATATATTTTCCTTAAAACGTTAAAACGACTCTAACGATACGATTTGATAGCTCGTAAGCCCCACACACCATCAATAATACATTGACCAATAGTCGATACTGACAATAATAATGACCGTGTATGGATCATATTGAACACGAGTTCAATGAATCAAAAGAATCAAAATTATTTTGATATTTATTGATAGAGTGTCAATATAATATTGTAACTATCGCAATAATCGCGTTCTCTTCGCTAGACATTTTCAAACGGAACTGAACAATATATATTGACGAACATTATTGATCAATATATTTTATTTGAAAAAAAAAAAAAAAATTGAAAAATTTATTAATATAAATATTGATCAATATTATTGATCTTGTACACGCATAGGACTAAACAAATAATATCGTAACTTCGACGATTTTCATTAATCCCGATGTAATTCCGTCTTTTTGACACGCGTTCAAACACTATTTCCGTATATAAATATATATATATATATATACAAAAACGTTTACATATATTTCGCATTTCCATACGATTGACGTATTTTAATTCGAAATAGGTAGTGCTGCGTACTATAATAATAATTTATTACATATTACACACATACACGTGATATAATAATATGTCGGTCCGAATAAACGATTCGAATCGCACGTCCTAAAACTAATTACACTCGGTGTGATTGATGGATTCCTCGCGGTGAAATTATTTCGAAAACCGAACGGATTATTTTGTATCGTATTATGAAATATTATCGACTTTGTACGCGCAAATAGTTTCGAGTATTTTATGCGCCCAACACCCGACGTATCAAACCGAATAACCCGTTTGTATAGTTTATTTCATTCGTTATTAATTATTATTTGACAACCGCGAGCACCGATAACAGAAATCTCGTTGCGTAAGCGCGTAAAACGTTTTTACATAATACAGTACACATTCCATATAAGTGCGCGTAATATAAATGTAAATTTTTCAATTTTTAAAAAAAATTTAGTTGTTGAAATTTTTGAGGAACACTGCCCCGATTTTAGTAGTATATACACCGTTTTCTTGTTTTTTTTTTTTTTACACAAAAAAATAATGGTAATTGATTACATTACTCTGCGTGAGCGTGTAATAATCGCAGCCATTACGATATGTAGGACGAATTTATTATTCGATATCGTCAAGCACCATAAAAAAAACACAACAAAAATAAAAAAAACGTCGAGATTTCAGCGGAATACTTACTGTCGCGCATTATTTTGGTCACAATTATTATAAAATCTAAAAAAAAAAATATTTTTTTTTTTATTAAAATCAACACGAATAAACGGTATTGGAATTCGTCCGCCGATAGGAAATAGGTTTTAAGCCATTATTCTTCGATCGACATTTAAATAAGTCGTTATACCGATTTCATTTTTCGGTGATAAAATCGCATTTATAGGAAAAATAAAAAAAATCGCAACATTTCCTCCTCGCATCATCACATATATATTTAAAATAATATAATATTTTATTCCGAGTGTTTCGAATGTGTACAAGGTTTGTCTCCCGGTCATATTGTCACGGTGTCATATTATTGAATAATCCCGTCCGTGTAACAATAATAAGTAGGGTCCGGATGTCTATGATTTTTGCATTTTTTTTTTAAAAACGTCTTGGGTGATGCTTTCCTAGCTAAAAAAAAAAATGTGTTTCAATAAAACATACGAATATCAATAATTAATTTTTATTTCGCATTTTTTTTACTTTTTTTTAGGACATTTTTAGGTTATTTTTCAAAACCATTTTTCAATAATCGACAAAAAAAACCACGAGCGTTCTATTATTTTTATTATTATTATTATTTTACTTAATATTTTTTTTTCACGTATAATTTAACATTTGTTCATAAATTTCGATTTTAAAAATATATATTACGCCGTAAAAAGTTTAAGAAAAACTGCAAGTAAGAAATATAAAATACGTTGTATAAATATAATACATACTTATATACCTAATACAATATACGTATTCCATCTTCGGAGTACATAGTTCGCGTCTGACTGCCGTGACTACACTGAGCGGGTCCACTTGTTTCTAACCGTTATTTATATGCGCCTTCAGGCCACGCCCTTTATGTCGTTTCGTAGCGCTATCTAGTGACTACTTTCTTTTTCCGTTTAATTGTTATTTCGTTTACATTCCATGCGCGTTGTTCTTCCTTTTTTATATCTGCATTTTTGTCTCGGTTCATTAATAGATCTTTCTTCTTGGTTATTATTTGTTGATGCGTTTATTTCATGCTTGGTGTTCATATTTGTTTACTGTTTTCTTTCTTTTTGCTTTTTACTTTATGTATTATTATTGGTTTCCACGTAATACTGTCTTTCGGGTTTCTGAATATTGATTCTATTTTTTGTTATTTTCATGTTTTTAGATAATAAATTAAAATTTTTAAGGATATTTGTCGTGTTTTTTAGGTCATCAATGCATTTTTATAGGTGATTTAAGGCATAAATATCCGGGCCTTAAAAATTAGTTTTTATAAATTAATTAATAATTAAACCTATTATTTAGTTAATATTTTGGATCAATCATGTAGCCAACATTTTATCTTTATAAAAATGTATAAATCTTAAAAAAAAAAAATGTATACCCGTAATCGGATCAGAACTCAATGTGTATCGTTTATAAAATAGTTTCCACTTTTATCTTCACGTTTTGACTTTATTAATTTTTACATGACTTGCTATATGACAAAACCGATTACTCTTTTTTATTTATATACAGTAAATATACGTACAACGTCGGACATTTTAATAAAAATGTAAAAGCACTAAAAGGCAAAATAATTGTAAATTCATAAAGTTAAAGCACAACATCACCGCAAAAGCATACAACAAAAACGAGTATGGAACGTTAGGCAATGAGATCGATGACAATCCGATAGGTGGTGTACGATATTAACAAAATATTTAAAAAGGGATGAACTTTGTTAAAAAAAAAAATGTTTATTCGGTACCACGAATTTAAACGATACCGTTGAATTGAAAATTCACTCTATACGCACTGGATTGGCCTGACCTAGCTTAAAAAAAAAAAAAACACCTAAATTTAAATTGTGGGCAACTATCCCCACACCCCCTTGCCGCTATACGGATTCGCTCCACTGGATGCCAATATAATTACACGGGAGTTTAAATATTTAACACGGTCGGGTGCGGGGAACGTGCGTTGTTTGAACGTGCACGGGCAAACATCCGATACTCCCCTTCCCTCAATCGTTTGTGTGTGTTGTGAGTGTTTTGTGTGTGTGTGTGTGTGTGTGTTGTGAATGTTGTGTAATGTGTTGTGTACACGACGAAAAATCGTTCTAATTAGTATTACCACTACTACCGGCGTTTCCGTGATTGATTTACGGTCTGTAATTTTCTCTCCGCACCGCCAAGCGTTCCAGGCGCATGATGTTTGCGAGTAATTATCGGGCTTCTAGTCATCGTCCTTCCCATACACGCACAAGCGTACATAATAATATGTAATACGTTATTGCATATTATCTGCATAAATACATTATCGTCCTATAATCAGGAGCGGAATGGAGCCAAATGAACCGTGCACAAGGATTCGGGTTAAATGCAGGGAAAAGCGTCAATAGTTTTTTTTATTATTATTTATATAAAAAAAAAAATACAACTTTTGCTGCACACGTCATTAGTCACTAATAATAATTTTTTTTTTTTTAATTTATCTTACGATTTAGAACGTTTGTAAAAAAATAATAGTATTTTTCCGTTGTTTCATCGTGGACATAACGCTGCATCCAATGTAGAGGAAATTTCGAATTTATCGACTTATTTTGTGCACTCACGACATTCTGTAAATATATTATGTGCTTGACCCTTAGGGTTACTCCCCGCAGGTTTCTCACGTCGGAGGATCATGTTTTGCCATTAGAAAGCCACGTGTGTGTGTCACAGGGCCGTATTTAGGGGGGGGGCTGAGTATTGGCTGCAGCCCAGGGGATCCCACACTTTTGTAATTATTTTACATTTACAATAAATGGAAATTTATTTGTCTCTTTAAAATTACATTTTTATTTAATACAATGTAAGAGAAGATTTTGTAAAAAAAAAAAAAAAATCAAAAACAAAAAAATTACAGACATTTTAGTTATTATACTTACACATATTATTGTTTGAGTCATTTACATTAATTTTTTACAAATCTGTATTTTTATAACGCAATTCCATAATATATGATATTACTTACCCGTTTTGATTTAAGTAAATTAAATGAGTAAATAGTATAGGTATATTACAGACAAATATTATTAAATGTTATATAATAAGCGAAACACGTATTGTCCTGTTCATTTATTCGGGGCCCCCCACATTATATTTCGCCCATAGACACACCTAAATCCGGCCCTGGTGTGTGATTCTGTTGTGTCTCAATCTATTTTTTTTTCAGCACATCGGCGTTCGCGTCTTTTGTGTTTTTGATTTCCCTAAGTTTGGACTCGTTTTCACGACAATTCCTTCGCCATCCGGTTTTAATTATTATCTCGACTATGATTTTTTTTACACATTGATATTTATGCGAACCTAGAGAATACTGGCTGTCGACTTACCACAAAAGTCATATTTTTTTTTTAAACGTTCACTTATCAAAGGCGAAATTATTAATTATTTCGTCGTTGTCAAGTCCTGTACGTATTTTATATTCGCCACGCACGAGCGTAAGCGACTTATTTCGACCTAAAAGAATTCCTTATAATCGGTTTAAAAAAAAAAACTTCTCTCGCAAGTGACTATATAATATGTATTCCGAAGAAAAAAAAAACTCATAATAAACGCTAAATACAGTTTATCGTATGCCGTTGAATCGCACAAATCCTGCGTACGTAGGACATGTTAAAAATACAAATATTTTAGCAGTTTTTACAAAAGCTTTCTGAATGCCTTTGTTTTTCATTAGGATCGTTTTTCCATTTCCCGGATCTTTCTCGCTTTCCTATGGAACATAAAACATATTTTTACTATTATTATTTTAGTGGAGAAAATTATAGCCTATAATAATATGCGTTCCCGTTAACACGGGGATTTGTCTTCGGGCTGGAGTTCTTTCGAAAATTAGCGTCATCGTTAATTTTTTCATAAGTCGAATCATTTTTTCCCAAAGACCTTCGGTAATATACACTAGACTTTTGAAACTCTTTGTATTTAATAAAAATAAAAAAAACGTCGAATCGTCTCCAAATTCATAAACACATACACGATTCAACGCCTTTCCGCGCTGCGGAGAAATATAAAATTTTTTTTGATTTTCCCCGCGTGCCACCTTGAGAAAATTGTATTTGTCGAAAGTGTTGCGATTCTATCGGATTATATACTTACGGTGTAATTCTTTAAGCCACTCTTAGTTATTCGATAAAACGTAAAAAAAATTTGGTGTAATTTATCTGTACACATTAATGGTATTTATTTGAATTCAGTTGTAACGCTCTCGCGGTATCTAACACGATCAATAACGTATTTCGCCCTAAATACGTGATCCGCGTGTGTGTTAAATTAATCGTTTAAACAGTAGTATGTATTTATAATTGGACAGAAAAAAAAGAATGATTACAATTTTTGTAAATATTTTTTCTTCTTATTGTGGTTAATTTCCGTTTGTAATTACTAATTGTGGCATAATACGTATATAAAACTCGAGTAAGACTGACCCTATAACTTCCGTAAGTAATTTTCGAGTAGTGATTTTGGACACGATTTGGTGGCACGTCGACGTTTTTAGTTTTTCTTCTCTCTCGTCGTCGACTAAGAAATTATATACAAAGTTGATCTTTGAAATCGAATTTACCGCTCGAAAAACACCGAACTCATTCCTTTAAAACGTATTATCGAATCCCAAAAGGTTACATTCGTATACCGGTTCGGTGCAATCAATCGAAAACTAAAATCCGATTGAAGTAGAATAATATGTGAATTACAGAAAACGGGATAATATAAGAACCAAGACCGCGGTTATCTCCACTGCAACTACGAGACGATACGAAAACGGTTTAGTACATGAATATCTTTTATCGAACCGTCGTGCGCGGTGACGAGACAAACGTGTACCTATATATAAATGTTATCGGTTGGAGAAAAATGATTTTATTCGTTACTAAGACAATTTTTTTACCAATATTTACGAATTCATTGTTGTTAGAAAAAAATCTCCACTAAAAAATGTAAATTATTATACTAAGAGTAACAAAAAAAAATACGGTTTTTTTTTTTTTTAATTGATAAAATTCTATCGAACCGTAGACAGTATTGTCTTGCACAAAAAAAAAAAGAAAAGAGAACGATGTGTATCGAACACTGTGTGTGCAGACGCGCGTAAACGAACGGGAAACGAAGAAAAATATTTAAACGCGGATAATAAATTGAAATATCTGTAGATGCGAAAAAATTGTAATGAAAAATATTCGAAGACCGAAAGAAAAAAAAAATGTATAAAACTCGTCTCGTAACAATACTGTTGTATTGTCTTTCTCCCCGTCATCGATGACTCACGAATTCGATATAGAAAGTGATGTGAGCGTCATAGTTTGTGATTTATGTGCGTTTAATTATTTCTTTTTTTTTTTTTTGTGACTCGAAAAAATGTTAAAACAATAATAAAACATCGCGAGGGGCGAGACGTTATTGATGTCGGATCGAACAGATGCGTAGTTACCAGCCGTATTATTTTATTGTAAATCTAAAAGCAAATATTAAACCGTATCGCTCGAGTGAAACTCTGTTTATTATTCTTTGGAAAATCGAGAAAAAAAAATTACGAATTTTTTTCCGCCTCGAAATATTAAACGTTTGAAGCTCGTCAGAAAAATCGCAAAAAAAAACCATCCAAAACGACGATTCATTTTTGGCGATTTCTTAACGATTTTCAAGAACGTTTAAAACAAAAATACCGACCGTAGATCGCCACTGAAAAGTTACACGCGCGTATATTATAACAAAGTATACCATCTGACAGGAGCGTACCCGAGAGGGTCCTCAATTGAAATTTCGACGTTTAAAAACGTTTTCAAATGATTCGAATTTAATGTAAAAAAAAAAAACTTTAATGACAATTAAATAATATAATATTAATAACATACACGTAATTACGATTATATAACAATTAAATAATAAAATATAATTTATAGTGTAGGTATATACCAGATCGTTTCTTTTTAGTTGAAACGTTTATGTTTAAACAAGTATATACGAGTATATGGACTACTCCGTCCCCTTGAAAACAATCTGGTTGAGCCCATATATTCCGTTCCTTCGCAAAACACAGACAAAACCGACGTTTTACACGTACCTATAAGTATCTAATGTAAAACATAAACAGAAAGGATAACGATCATTGTTCGTCAATCATAATACATATATATCCAGGTGTTAAGCAAGTCGCCGCACTGCTGCGTAGTATAGTGTTTTAATTAAGTATACTGCTGTTTCGTAAGCTCGTATTTTCCGTGTGTAGGGTGGACGCGTAGCGAAATATTATTACGAGAAACTAGCACGACGGTGACGACTGAGTCGGTTCTTTTAGATAGCCGTTCGACATGCGATACACTATATATTATACTATACTGCCTAGACCGGGAGCTGGTTATAGTCTGTTATTAACGCGCGCGTACGATACTACAATAGGTGATAATATATTATTTGCCCACAAGGTGCATGATGTTGTTATCCTACGTCGGATCAGCTATTTTTATTTTATTTTTTCCAAGTTATTTACTCGTAAAACGTAATATTATAATATCGTATACGTACGTAATAATAATAATAATAATAATATACGTTCGGATATAAGCGAGCAAAGAGTTTTATTAATTTATAGTTTGTGTCCGGCCGTTATTATAATATTATATTATATATACGAGGTCAATTATTATTATTATTATTATTATTATATATATCTCATGATAACCCAGTCGTAATTGACGGTTTTCGGTGCAAACGCCGAAGAAAAATAATATAATATATTATTATTACGGGTATATATCGTCTAATACACGGCGATTTCGTGTCACGTCGGCGTTATAAACGTCAGGCGTCGTTTTCATTCCATTCGTCAAATAATATAATATAATATATGCAATGTACAAATTTAAATCGCAATACCTTTGTCAAATGAATAATAATTGATTGGTTTTTGTTTTCGTTGCTACATATCGTTAGTATATATTATAATAGGTACCTCCTACTCGCGGAATAAGCAGTGATAAGTTTAAGTGGCGTGTTTATGGTGGACGGAGTCGCTCTTGTCATTTTAGCCTATACGTTTAGCGTCCGTTTTAATAAATCCCGGGGATCGATTAACACGCATTAATTAGAACGATTTCGAGTGAAAAAAAAATGATTAAAAATTGAAACAGAATTCGAAAATTATTTGGTGTACAACGCAAAAGTGGTCAACGAACGACGGTAATTAATGATAGTCTTGATGTGAACGTGTTAAAGCTTTCATGGATTGTCGATTTATTCGGAATATTTTCAGATATATTCATGTCTTCAGTTTTTGGCTGACGTTTCGGACTCATTACAGAGTCCATCTTCAGAGCGCGATAGTTACTGGTCCGAGATTGTAACTACACTAGCCAAAAACTGAAGACATGGATTACGGATGTATCTGAAAATATTCTGAATAAATGGTAGTCTTGTTGTTGTCGCCGCGATTGGTCTCATATCTTACCGACAAACGAGTTTTCGTGAAGCTAATCATTTATTGGCATGATAATAGGTACTGCAGGGTGATAATATACAGTTATTGTTTGTCGCCACAAATCGCCATGATCTTCCATAAAAAGTTCTTGAATTATAGTGACTTATCAGAAGTGCGGAAAAGAATAAACCTACAAAATATAAGTTCGCTCGTAGGTATCGCTTAATATTTTATAAAACACTGAACAATTTTAATCTAAAATTATCACGAAAACGTATTTTATTAGTAAAATCTGTTAACTTTCGGTATACAAATTTAAAGCAAAACTTACCCCCGTAAATGGGTCAAACGGTTCAGGAGACGAATATTTTTTTTAAAATACAGTTTTAGTCCAACCGCTGTTAAAGTTCCACTTTAATCACCGTAAGACAAACAATTATCGGCTATTATTTCCACACGTAGTTTTGTGTCGTATTATAATATTTTCCGAAAACGCCACTAATATTATCAGATTAATAATAATAACAATGATCAGATTGATAGTAATTTGTATACTTTATTTTTTGTGTGACGAATAACTTTATGCATATATAAGCGCGTACACTCATTACATTAGATAGAATTTATTAATAATCAAACGATATTACAAGATCTCTGGTCGCATATCTGTAAACAAATTATATTATGATTAATAAAATAGCAAAAATTAAAAATTAAAAAAAATTAAATGATAATTAAAAGAAATAGAAATAAAAATTTTAATACTCGTAAATATATACCTATATATTATATAAACATATGTAAAATAACATATTATATAAAATCAAGTCAGTATAAAAAAATAAAGAAATATATAGAAGTTATATTGTATTAAATTTGTTATGTTTACTACCGGTTTCGACAAAAAGTCATTATCCGCAGGTATTAAGCGAAAAAGGAAAATTTCCAACAATAACAGAATAAAAAATCAAAATGAACAAAATTACACAGAGAAAATTATGAATAATACAATAAAAAAATACTATTGTATCGTAATAGGCTTTGGCTCGATTCTAAATTGCCATAAACATAAATTTATAGATTTTTAACAATATATATATTATGATTATAAATCTCAATTTTTTTTAAAAAAAATTTAGAACTGTAAAATATTTTGATTTTTTTTTCTTCTACAGTCGCATTTATCACGCGCAAACTCCAGTCGAAAACTATTATTGTTTTAGTAACGTCTTCTTTTCCTCACGTGTTTTTCAAGATGTAAATTCAAATGAATGACGAACGCAAATAGAAATTCCGTGGAAAAAACAACATTTTATCAAACTGCGTACATGCACGGAACTTTATCGTCCTGATTAAAGGGGTATATAGGAACGTAGCGTATAAAACAATTGTTACGAATTTGTGTGCTGCTTCTTCGTATCTGCGCGACATATTAAAAGTTTTTTCTTTTACCACAGTGCTCTAGATTGTCGCATTGTACAAAGTCTTGGGGAATTCACGTTGTTTGACTAATGCAATTATTTAATTATTTTCTCATACGTGCGTATCACAACGTCATAACACTTGAACGCGGTTTGAACAATATCGAAACGCGCATAATAATTATAATAAACCTATCGTACGTATTGAAAAATTGATTTTTTTTTAAATTCAAGTATATACGCGAACAACTCGATAAAATCAAATCAATAAAACGAAATATTCCGGTAACAGATACCAAAAAAAGTTATTTATTTATAAATTGAAAAAAAATCTCGTGATAATAATGTAATAGTTTGGACTAAAACTATACAAATGAAATACGGACAATATATATATATATATTATGCTCGTAGCAATCACAAGAAATACCATTAGTAATGATATACAATGTTTTACATGTATATTAATAGGGCATTTTCGTCTATTTTCCTTAAGGTCCAAGTTTCCGAACCATATGTCACCACTGGTTTGATTAGTGTCTGGTATATTTGGGACTTCAGATTTTTCGAGATTACTCTAGATCTTAATAACTTTGTCAGACCAAAATAACATTTATTGGCAGCTTGTATTCTTGCTTTTATTTCCGTGCCTATTTCATTCTGCTGTGTAATTAGAGTGCCAAGGTATTTGAACTGCTGTACTCTTTTGAATTTGTAGTTTTCGACTTCTAAGACCTCGTTAAGACATCCTATTTGCTCGTGCCTTTGCACTATCATATACTCAGATTTCTCAGAGTTAATCTCTAGGCCTACACGTTTAGCAGCATTTATGAGTTTTTTTGATTGTTCCTTGAGTTTATCTTTGCTTTCTGCCAACAAAACTACATCGTCTGCATAAGCTAATATGCCAATGTTATTTTCTCCTAGTTTTACTCCTTCCTTATCTAGGGCTGCTTCTCTAACTACTTTTTCTAATACTATGTTGAATAAAACCGGTGACATAGCGTCACCCTGCCTTAGTCCAGATGTCACTTGTATCGATTTCGATAAGGTATGTCCTACTTTTACCTTGATGTCAGTGTGACCAATACTGCACTCGACGAGGTTTATTAACTTACTAGGCAATCCGAACTCTTCTAAAATCTTGATTAGAGACGCTCTATGTATTGAATCATACGCTTTTTTGTAATCTATGAAAACCATGTGTACACTTTTATCATACTCCCAAGTTTTTTGTAACACCTGACGTAGAATGAAGATTTGATCTATCGTAGAGCGGTTTTGCCTGAAACCAGCCTGATAGTCCCCTATGATATTTTCTGCCCAAGGTTTGATTCTGTCAAGTATACAATAAGATAGGATCTTATACGTCACATTAAGCAGGGCAATCCCTCTATAATTGTTGCATATTTGTTTGTCCCCTTTCTTGTAGATGGGATAGACAAGGGCTGTTTTCCATTCCTTTGGTATCTCTTCTTTTTGCCATATTAAACTTATTAAACGATGTATATATTTAACGAGACTATCCGCTCCTGTTTTAAGTAGCTCTCCGGTAATCCCATCTTCACCAGGCGACTTGTGGTTTTTTAGGATTTTTATTTGTTTCGTAATTTCCTCTACCGTAGGTTCGGGATAGTCTTCCCTATTCGGCTCTTTATTCCCAAAGGGAAATGGATTAGTGGGTTCTCTACAGTTCAGCAATTGGTCGAAGTATTGAGCCCATTTCTCAACTATGTCATCTCTATTCGTTAACAAAGTATTATTTTCGTTTCTTAAAAACATTTCTTTCAGTTTAAAATCCTTGCTTAAAGAGCTGATCTTCTTATATAGGTCTCTTGTTTTATGATTATTATAGTCCTGATCTGCACTTCTTACTATGTCTTTGATAAATTTTCGTTTCTCGCACCTTATAATTTTGCTTGCTTCTTTTAGTCTTGTTTTATATCTAGAGAATTTTTCTTCATTTTGAATATCCTTTAACCAAACTTCCCTCGCTTGCTTCCTGCGTTTTAGGGCATTTTCGCATATCTGATTAAACCACGGATTCCTCATAAATCGTCGTACCCCAACTGTTTTTCTTGTTGTTTTGCGGATCACATTTCTTATATCCGACCATAAGCTTTCGATATCATTATTCCCGTAATCTATATGTTCTTCATTAATCTCGTTTAATATATTCTTACGGAAATCTTCACAAATTTTGAGGTCACATAGCTTTTGTATATCAAAAAATTCTGTTTGTTCTTCCTTTCTCTTTTTTCCTTTCTTCAGCTTCACTTTAAGTCTCCTACAACTAGGAAGTGGTCAGATCCACAATCCGCACCACGGAAGGTCCTTACATCTAGTACACTATTGCTGAATCTCGCATTCACCAATACATGATCAATTTGGTTAATGTATTTGCCGTCTGGGGACCTCCAGGTACCTTTATGTATTTCCTTATGTGGGAATGATGTGCTTTTTATTTTAAACCCTTCCGCATTGACCGAAAAATATTATCGCGTTCCCTATTTCTGTAGAGCCTTGTCCGCTCCACCTTATTTCTTGTATAGCTAAAATATCTAACCTATACTTATTAAATTCCTTAACTAATGTTGTTTGACTAATGCAATTATTTAATTATTTTCTCATACGTGCGTATCACAACGTCATAACACTTGAACGCGGTTTGAACAATATCGAAACGCGCATAATAATTATAATAAACCTATCGTATACGTATTGAAAAATTGATTTTTTTTTTAAATTCAAGTATATACGCGAACAACTCGATAAAATCAAATCAATAAAACGAAATATTCCGGTAACAGATACCAAAAAAAGTTATTTATTTATAAATTGAAAAAAATCTCGTGATAATAATGTAATAGTTTGGACTAAAACTATACAAATGAAATACGGACAATATATATATATATATTATGCTCGTAGCAATCACAAGAAATACCATTAGTAATGATATACAATGTTTTACATGTATATTACATTCGGAAAATAACGATATTCGAATTTTCAACGCGTATAAAATAGCGTGTATTATAAATAAACAGTTTATTCGGTATAAAAAAAAAAACAATATAGGTAACCGTGATTCGACGTCATGAATGGCGTTTATGATAAACTATAATAGATCACACGACATACAATAGATAAACATATAAATTTAACATATATATATATTATATGTTCTCGAATCAATGCTAAGACATCAAATAGAATTTGATCTACCGTTGTTACACAGTACCGGATAGTGACGATGCGTATAACCGACAAAAAATACGCTGAGATAACTGCAGTTGTCAAAAAATTATCGATAGCAGCTGTTATAATTTTATAACGGTTTGTCGATCATGCGTTTTTCTAAAGTTTGTTTTGAGACCACCAAACGATTGCCCGCGCGAAAATTCAAATCGAATAATGCGTTGCCAACTCAATTTGGTTAAAATTGAGATATCGGGTGCTGCGTCTTAAGTGACGATATATATCGACGTATGTATATGCAGAATGAAGAACCATTACGAAATAGTAACCTGCAATAAAAAATGAATAGTAGTATTTATAGTATATAAAAAATAATGAATTTATAAAAATGAAAGGAAAAAAAACGTTTACACGTCGGAAGAGAGCGGAGAAAAAAAATTCTACGAAGCAAGGTCTAATCGAGTAGGCAGTAAAGAAACGGTCCACGAAGATACACTACAGTAATACGAAATTCTAAAGAATCGATTTTGACGTTGAGTGTGTAAAAAAAAAAAAATCTCTTTCATAATTGACAAAAAAAAAATAAAAAAATCCAAAGAACGAACGAAGAAAATACGAGAGTGCGTTAAGAAGACAAAACGAGTCAAATGGTCATTTTCCAGAACAGGACCGGTCAAGTGTATTGAGTTGAATGTGTGTATACGTGTGTAGACACATATATATATATATATATATATTTCTAGGGAAAGGGAGGAATTGAACAAAAGTGCCAAGAGAGAGAGAGAGAGAGAGATGTATGGCATTAACATTGATTGAGCTCCCTCCCCTAGCCACCGCCGCTTAAATAATTCGAATTACAAAATCGAAGCTTGCTGCAGCCGTATATCGACGTCCATTCGTATAGGCGATTTTTATTTTTATTTTTTTAATTTCTCCCTGCCTTTCTTACAATTTATATATAAATTGCAGTGGTGGTAAAAAAAAAAGTAAATTCCATCGAAAATTTCAAAATAATACCTTTATATATATATATATATTCGAAGTGCGATAAAAGGTCAATTGGAGAAAAAAAATAAAACGCCGCCGCCATTGTGTGGACAACAACCCGACAAACTCATTTTGAAGTTCAAACATTATTATCGGTAGATTTCGTTTTTTTTCCTCAGATAAAACGTGAACAAAATACGTAATATCAAAATAAATTCCACAAAAAAAAAAAACGATTTTGTCAACGACGGAAATAAAAGACACGTTTTCATATATATATAGTTTATTTCGTTTCTTTAACCATTACCATTATATATACGGTTAATGTAACATGTTCCTCTAAACAAACCGAAATTACGACATTACTCTGTCATTTCGAGGTAGTAAATTTTATTACGTACAAATCAATAGCTACTATCGTGAAATTTTTATCGAACGAATGGAATAAAATATACAGTAGAAAAATTTAATTATGTTCTCTAAAAAGACAAAAAAAAAAAAAGGAAAATACGGTTATTTAAGTTTTTCTATCGTCGGTTTTTAAAACAAAACACTGCGGTCACTCGAGTGTATCACGCATATTTCATCATATATTGCAATTTATTTATTAATAAAATTGTATAAACAAAAACAAGAATTTAAATGAATGAAAGGAAGAAAAAGGTATGGGAATGAAATAGAAATAAAAAAATAAAAACAATTAATACACATAAATAATAAATTTGTATAATGCACAATATACATATATATATAATAATAATAATAATAAGAAAATTTAAAGTAATTTTTTAACTCTATGTCTTTTATTGTAATATGCATGTCATCTCTATGTAATGTTTTATATTAATTTTTACCCTGTTATTGTATTTTTATTTTCTCCTTATACGTGGTAACGTATTCTTTCTCGAAACTATAGTAATAAATAAACAAATTTAATACACACATATATATATATATATATATATAAACAAATGTATTTATTTTTTATAAAATTAATATCGCTACAGTTATTTTAAGACGTATTATTGAGCGTTGTTTTATTGTTCGACGCTGCGGATAAATAATGTGTTTACCTTGTAATATTACAAGTGTATTTGCTATTTATATTATGTAGCTTAGCTTACTTTTTCGTTCGAGCATTATTTTATGGATATCGATTCGTAAGCCTATAGTAAATACGACGATATGTTTTTGTTTTTTAGTGTTTGCGTACGTATTCGGAAAAACGATGATGTCTTTATCGAGAATAATAATTTTTGAATAAATACCACGTTTTGTTTACACGATTATTATTATTATTATTATTATTATTATTATTATTATTATTATTATTATTATTATTATTATTATTATTATTATTATTATTATTATTATTATTATTATTATTATTATTATTATTATTATTATTATTATTATTATTATTATTATTATTATTATTATTATTATTATTATTATTATTATTATTATTATTATTATTATTATTATTATTATTATTATTATTATTATTATTATTATTATTATTATTATTATTATTATTATTATTATTATTATTATTATTATTTTATCGGACACCGTGTTCTGTGCGTCGAATTTCTTATCAGATGTAACCTGATACAACCTAATTCAACGTAACGCTTAACAATATTAATACGCGCGAATAATAATAATATATATATAAATAACGTAGTGTTACGGGTTTGGTGGAGCCGTATTAGGTGGCTGCAGTGGTGAAGCCGTCTCAGATCGAATCCCCGAGATCCCGCGTGTATGTATAATAATAATAATAATAATAATAATAATGATAATATGTGTGCTGCTGGCGAATACGGGAAAAGTAAAGTTTTCACAAAAGGCTGGGGAATACGGGGCCGGAAGGAGAGATGATACCTGACCGGCATATTTCCTGAGGGCTCCGCAGGTTTGCATGCAAATTGGCAAAGTTAAAACATCCCCTCGACCTCATCGTCACGAGTCTCTGTTAAACCAAAACCGCGTTTTCGTGTTCGTTAAACACACGTACAATGCATTTATATCGCGAATATGATCGAATATATCGATCGTCTCTCGTCCGCACTCGAGCGAGGGCGTTCGTATAGTCGAATCCTCGTGACATTGGTCATCGCGATGACTGAAAATTATTTTGAGTTTCAATCACGCGCGACCAAAATCCTACTGATTTATGTGGGTAATCGATAAGGACGCCTCGCGCAGAAAATATTGGATAAAAAAAAAGTGACTTCGTAATTCCGATACTGGGAACTCAGCAATTCAAAAAAGTATAGAAGAGTTTTATGGATGTAGGTCGAAAGGAGAATGTTTGAAATATCGTAGGGAAAAACAAATACGGCTTATTAAATTTTAATCAAATATTACGGTTATTTGGCTATTGATTTCGTGAGCGACTGTGTAAAACAAACACGATTTAGGGGGGTTTATTTGTATTTTTTTAATATATTATTAATTTCTATCATTAAAATTTTATATAACCGCAAAAGATTATGTCAATTTTATATTCAAATTTTATAGGTAATACAAATCCCTGTAATGTATCGAACCGGGCTTAAATACTTTTAGGAGATCTGGGCTCCTAAGTGATTTGGCCTTAAATTACGTTTATGATGTGGTCCGAGGGCTACCACCGACCTAAATCCGGCCACGATGGCGGTATTAATAATGAATTTCATACTTTATTCGTTATTTTCACTAATCGCCGGTAATCTTTATTTTGCGAAGGACGTGATATTATCTACGTATAATGCACTGTTCAATAATCGATACTGCATTTGGTTGTGTTCGTTCGTTGGTATATTGCGGTTGACCGTGCGTTCGCTTGATCGTTTTGCTGTCGATTATTTGATGTCGAATCGCGAATAGGATATTATATATTTACGGAGCTGTTTTTTTTTCCGACATTAAAAATGTATATACGCTCCGCGGATTGCCGTGCGGAGATAATATGCGTCCGTAAAGCGACGTTTTTTCGTTTTATTTTATTTTTTCGGGAAACAATTTTGTACGGCCGGTGTAGGGAATTTCGGATTCGTGTAGGAAACTATCCTGTCCGCCCATCCTGGAGGACTCGGTATAACTTTTATTTTTTTAGTCGATCTCTTCGCCGCCACACCGTTAATGTCGCGTAACCTCGTTTTGTGACTATATATTTATTGAGTTTTCTTTCTCGAACTCTTTTTTTGTATATATTTTTTTTTCTAACGTCGTTCGCATCGTTTGTGAATATATACGGTCTATATATAAAGGTAACGCGTTTAATAAAAAAAAAAATTTTTTTTTTTAAATTCCTACTCGGATCATCACATTTGTTTACGCGTAACGGAAACGGATCTATCCAGCCTGAAAATGACTGGAAATGTCGACGACAAGAAAAAATAAACGTGAACCGACCATATTCGAATAATATTTTATACTCATCATAATATTCGCCGTAAAGAGCGGGCCCGTTCAGTGGTTTACACTCGACCACGGTAATAAAATAATTACGTTATGGGTTTTCACGTCGACGGTTTCATACGTCTGCAATGGCGTTCGCAGGAATTATTAACGGGGAGTGATGTAATATTTAAGTATAGAATACCGTATGCGAATTTCACAACAGGCAGTTGCCACTTCGTTCGTAGAGCGCAGTACAAAAACCGCATCCAGCAATCCAAGTCTTCGTTCCAAACTACAAATATAAAATAAACGAATTAAAATTTTAGAAAAAATTTCATTTATATAATCGATAATTATTTAGTTTTGTAGCGTACACTGTTTTGTCAAACGTCAGACAGTAACTATCATTAGTTATTTATTCGACGTGTTATTATGATGGTCCGAGCCAAAGGATTTATACGCTATATAACATTCAGAGTAGCGATGGAATTTTTTATTTCAATATAAATCGTAATTATAAAATAAATTTAACGCTATACAATATTCACGCGTCTTTATATTATTAAATATACCAATACATCGTATAAAAATTTTTTTGTTTTAGAACGCTTTGAAAAACACAATATTTACTATCGTTGCCTGTAAAATTAATCAAAAAAAAAATCTTATACTTTTCCTTTATATCGCTAAAGTCAATAATAACGTTTTTGAAATAACAGCGATAACGATTGACAAACCGATTGTACGTGCACGGACACAGCGAAACGATTATATTATATTTCGTATTGAAAATATAAAAATAATATTTTAATATACTATTTTATTATTAAATAAGAAGCCGGAAGTACGGATCTGTCGTTGATTCTCATATTAAAATTTCTGTAAAAAAAAAAAGGTACTATAAACCCCAATCTCCCTCCTCCTCCCAACGGGGTACGCCGTCACAGCGTTATACGCTGCATTATAAGTGTGAGGATAATATTTTCACTGTTTCTTTTACGATTTGTGAAGATCGATTGCATCAATAATAAAATTTTACAACGCGCGATCAGTGCAGGTGACCGCGATGCGTATAATATGCGCGTAAGTAAAAAACAAATAATTGAACCGAAACGGCCGGAGAAAATAATATTTTAATTCGAAACGAACGGTTTTTCGACGAATTTTATTCGAAAGTCTGCGTTTTAAATAAACGGGGTATAGAAAAAAAAAAGAGGCGATTAATCGATACCGGCCGTCTTACGCGCGTACACGCGACATTCGTGTTATTTTATTGAAAATAAAGTTTTTCGATTAAACCGAACAACCGTTATTGTTATACACAATAACGCGTATTATATCGGGGCAAGTGAATTCAGACAAAAAAAAAAAGAATGTTTCGCGCGCTTAATAGTCTCTAAATCTATACGCGCGGACATAAATCGTTCAAACGGTTTTGAACGCGGGAAAACTTTTATATAGATAAACTGCGGCGGCGGCGGAATAAACGCGCGTGTAATAAATTCAAATATATAAAATATGTACTCTCCGGCTTTCCAGAATATTATACAAACTTACATATATAACCGACGATTATTATATATTATATCCGGTCCGTTTTCGAATTTATCGCGGAGGGACGGAGGGATTTAATTATAAATTGTTTACAACCTAAAGAAAATGTTCGTTTACAATTAGTGATAAAGATGCGATAAAATACACAACACGCGGATTGATTTTAACAGAAGTAACAGAGGTCATGAGCGAAGAGACCGTTGTCCAAGTCGATTAAACGCTTGCAACACGAACTGAGTTCCACAGACAGTGGCGTATTTAAGCCGGGGCCACCGGGGCCCCCAATGTATGTTTAAGTTGAAGAGCCACAGGAGAATCTTAATTACTACATTAAAAAAAAAAAACTTATGCGAAAAAACATTCACCGCTCTTGTTTACATTTGAAAACAAGTTTCGAAAGCGCATTGAATCCGAACTACAATATTAAAGCTTTCGAGTTTTAAAGCTGGTCGTTCGAAAACGGATGTCTAGAATGCGCGACACCGTTATTCGCATTAAATAAATAAAAGTCGAATTTGTAAAATAAAATATTAAAGTTTCTGCGTAAAATCGAGTAGGTATAATAAAAATAAATATGAAATGTATACGTTTTTATATGTATTTACTTAAGTGATTTATAATACTAAAAAAAGATTTGAAATATTAGTTGTAATAAAGTGAGATATTTTGTAAAAAACAAAATACGTTATTCGGAAGAAAATCGGTAAAGGGGCGTAAAAAATTCTTCGTCCGCTTACTATAGAAGTTCTATAGAAGGTCATGTTGACCATCGATCCCACGCCACATTAATCTCGCTGGAATATTCATTTTTATAAATAATTCTTCTAATTTTTTTTTTTATAAGGACGTATTTACATTAAAATCTAATATCGTAGTTGACCTAACCGCTGGTCCGTTAGATGGTAGATCACTAAACTATATTCGTGCTCCTTTTTGGGGGCACCCGGAATGATGCGAGCGGATAATTCGGATTCTAGGAGATCGCAACGGCGAGAAAGATTGAAGGCGTTTGTAAAATATTTCGGAATGTCTTAATATATCTATTCTGAAACATAAAGCTCTACAGTTATAAGAGTGCGAAATGTTTGAATTTCTTTGATTTTCAAAAGGTTCTGTATATGGCCGAATCGCTAGTGTAATTTATTGTAGTGATAAGAGTGTCTTTTTGCGTCTGTTTCGTCGTCGACTTATAAGGCCGCCGTGATTCGCGCGATGCACCGCGGAAATGGAAGATGGACCGCGACGATAACCGCGCGTCATCGTCAACGACGGTACGGCGCGAATACCGAACCAAAGGTGTTTGGAAAGTGTGTTGGTGCACGAGAGAGAGCTGAGCATATCATTTCCGTGATGTCATATTTTAAAAATTCGCGAAAAGGGAAAGGAGAAAAAATCGGACACCCTGCTCCTTTCGCTCGCCCGCTCTCCTTGAAAACCTCCCTCGCGCTTCTCCTTACCGCGTAATCCCCACGGCGCGCGCAAGTTAACGTTAACGATTTCGCCGGGCCGCATCTGGTTTCGCGCGTCATATGCACCACCACCACCACCACCACCGCTACTCGAACAGTAGGAGGCTGTGCGAGTCGGTAAATTTTTTTTAATAACGACGCGCAAGCTGTTGTTGCTGCGCGGTCCTCCGCCGGTCCTTTCACCACCACTGCATGATTGCGCACCCGACCGAGGAGAGCAGAGCTGGTTATATTAGTCACGATGACTGTATAGGCCAAAGGTGCGGGCAGTGGATTGGCGGTTGGTGTAACACGCCGGTGTGCCGACCTGCACCGGCAGACCGTTCAAAACCGTCTTTACGCCTCCTCGTCGTCGTCCGACATAGACTGCTGTTTTCCGATGATAAACGGCCGACGTGCACCGTCTATATCCTCATCGTACACACAACACCGTTCCAGTCAATACGGTTTTCTTTCAACCACAAGCCGTCGCAGCCGCGACCAAAACCGGTCACCGCCGCGCGCGCTCGTCACCTAACCTAAGTTTCTTTTTTGTAGTTAAATCACGGCGTGACGAGGAGGGGGCGTCCTTTCTCCTGCATCCGCGTCTTTTATCGATTTTACGAGTTCATCTTTTAAACCTAACCTGACCTAACATTTTTTTTTTTTAAATCACCACTGGCTACGTATTATACTTTCTTCCGCGGCAGACTCTCCCAGAGAGACGTCGCTTATTACAATAAACACTTAAATAATTATTACGACATATTTATTTTCTACAACGTTAATGGACTCTACCCCAATCGTATTGGCTTTCAGCCTACGTTCTTAAATCATGCTTAGCTACGCTATTAGATATCGCGTTCCTTTCTCCTTTCTCCGTCCTGTCGTTTTCACATCACTTTGGTTTTTCGATTCTTTTCCACGCCTCCTTAGACTCCAACATCGAGATTATTGGATTTTCGGTATTCGTAACGGATACAATCTCAGGCGCATTTCTCCAGTCTTAATACTTATTTATAGTCGATTACTTGATTTTCGTATAATATAAACACGACTTTCTCACTGCTTGTATTGTGTATACACTGGGAAGAAAAAAACCGTCTAATGTCGATAAAACTGCAAATTGAATGAATTATTATTGTCACTGTACTATATATGTGTATACTGCCGATAAAGAGATTCGTGTGACTATATCGAATTGTTAATTTGTTTGAATAAAAATCATTTTACCATTATAAATAAAGTTTTATTATTATTTTGATAATACGATTTTGTTGCGGTGTATAAACGACATTAACTCACGGTAATATATTATTCTGTCGTTAGCACCATTATTTCCGTCATCTCAATAAAATATAATATTTAGTTTAAAATAATAATTCGTTACTATACAAAAACATTTATTCTCGATCATTTTGTTGATATTCTACAAAAAATTGTCCTATGAATAATACATAACATATTATTATCGTGATTATTATTCGGTTAATTTTACGGCGCACAACATGTTCAGATATAAGGTCTTCGGGTGAAGATGCCAGTTGATGCGACTCGCACCACCGTGACACGAGGACTTACATGGAATACCGTGTAACCCGTCTTGAAACGGCTTACGCGAACGTGTACATTTTAATATATTATTATAGACCTTGTAAGTGTCGTGGAGGGGAACAGTATTTTTATACCATTTAACAAGTACTTTACATTCTGTACACACAAAACTAAACGTTTTAAATGTTATAAGTTTTTTTTATCGTGTTAATTATTAAATTTTACTATTAATTCGACTTGAACTCGAATAATGTCGTAAACGTTTTAAATACAGACACTATAATATAATTGTTATTAGCTTTATCACAATAGTAGTGTAAAAGTATTTTAAATATATTCGAATTGGAGAACTAGAAGAAATCGGACTCCGGAATACTTTATAAAAAAAAAAACGTTCCCTGAAATTATTTTTATCCACAATGTAACGTGAGATGCTCAACACACTCCGTTCACACCATTTTGTTTTTAATATTTATGGAGTAATAAAAAACGTCAAAATTTTACATTGTAAATGTTGTGCGAATCGTCGCGTTTGGTTTACACTCATTTAAACCCCAAACGATACGCCACTGATAAAAATTATAGTACACAACAAAAAGTATATATATAATAATTAGTATAATATGTTATATAGTGCAGAATTTTTATTAATTAATTTTTTTTTTTGGATATATACTTGTATTTATAGTATTCAGTTGTTGATTGAATAACGCATTTCGAATAAGTTTGTTGCGGGTCTTAGAAGAAGAAGAAAAATTCATAGTCACTTCGCGAGATGTCTTTGTGCAGTATAATTAATATACGCGATACGCGTCGTATATTTCTTAAACTCGCTTTCATTATACTCCCCAGGAACACAGAAAACGAGTACAAATTACGAGTTATATTGTGTACTACGTCATTATGAGCCAGTACATTCCCATTTATTATTATTATTTTCATTATTATTATTATTATTATTATTATTATTATTATTATTATTATTATTATTATTATTATTATTATTATTATTATTATTATTATTATTATTATTATTATTATTATTATTATTATTATTATTATT
This sequence comes from Slavum lentiscoides, assembly GCA_032441835.1. Classification (NCBI taxonomy): domain Eukaryota; kingdom Metazoa; phylum Arthropoda; class Insecta; order Hemiptera; family Aphididae; genus Slavum; species Slavum lentiscoides. The sequence continues at coordinate 10,100,691 of CM063713.1, forward strand.
ATTATTATTATTATTATTATTATTATTATTATTATTATTATTATTATTATTATTATTATTATTATTATTATTATTATTATTATTATTATTATTATTATTATTATTATTATCATTGTTATTATTATTAAAATACAATTCGAGAATACGGAATATCTCGAAATACATTTCAAATTACAAATTTCTGAGAATTTCATATACGTCCCACATTTTTTTTTTATTATATAATAATAATACCATCTCGACTTATTCGAGAGTAATTTTTTTTATTATATTTTTTTCTGAATTATTCGCTTGGCAAAATATTATATATAGAAATAGGAATTGAATTCGCTTTTCGAAGGATTGCCACAAAACTACTCGATGCCGTAATAATAATAATATACGTACAAGAAACTCGGTTCGTTATCGTCAACGGTAACCGTCGCGTGATTTCCTTCTATACAACATATACGAGAATAAAAATTTACAAAAACTCCTTCTATTACGTACACGAATACGAAGTAGAATACGTATATAATATTATACGAGTACAGCAGAGCGACGTATTTAAGAGCATATAAAACCTGATCCCTTTCTTCGAATGATTGCATATATCCCGAATAAAATTCTTGTATTTACATGGGTATACATGCGTGTATATGATGTAGTCACAAATACGTTTTTGGCAAAAAAAGAAATATTAAAAAAAAAATGATATTTTTTCCTATAATAACATTATTTGAATGTTTTTCTTATATGATTTTGTAAGTCATCATATGACGGTCATTCAGATTTTATATAGTCAATGTTGTCGAATCGCATATTATAATCAAACAATACGCTCATGTCTAGAACTTATAGATTACCATTGTTTTTCATTCTTATACTTTGTATACGGTGATTTACAGAAATTTGATTTAGGTATATCAATATGCAATCATACAACACATTTTACACAAATTTTCTTTTATTTTTTGAAAATTTTAATAAGTTCTATGGATTTGTCAAATTTTTTATTGTAATACATAATTTTAATGTATCATTTACATTTTATTATTTCGTTAAAAAGTAGATATTACAAAAAAAGTAATATACCGGCTATCGTTGTGCTCAATTTTTTATCTTTTAGCAGATTTTGAGTAATAGGAGAGATTATCTAATTTTCCAAAAGGCATACTTTTGTAACATATTAATTTTACTATAAAACACAAATAGATTTTACAATTGAAAAAACTGCTTATAAGTTATAAAAATAAACAATTCTGATCGTTTATACGTAGATAGTCATATTATATAGATAAATGTATGGTATTCACGGACTTGTTTTTTTTATGAATATGCTGATGATACGGTGATTTTTTACAAATAACATTATTAGAGTACAATACGTGGTGGATATATTAGTAGAAGTTTTCGAAAGTTATGGCTTGATACTAAATACGAAGAAAACGAAATTGATGATTGAATCAAAGAGTCATAATTTAGGAGGACATTTAATAATTAAAAATCAACGTACAGAGCAGGTACAAAAATATAGTTATCTCGGAACAACTATAAATGAAGATTGGGATCATTCATTAGAAATAAAATGTAGAATTGAATAAGGAGCCTAGGGAATCATTTCGAAAAAGTCGAAAGTATTCAAGTACCACGATCTGTCTTTTGGTACGAAAATCAGACTGTTAAGGCGTTATGTTTTCTCTGTATTATCATGCGGAGTCGAAACATGGACACTAACATAGTTAACATGCAAAAAATTAAAAGATTTTGAAATGTGGTTGTATAGACGAATGTTAAAAATTCCATGGACAGATCGCTTATTACTAATCAATAGGCACTGGAAAGCATGGGAAACTAGAAGGAACTTTTAACAAAAATTAAATGCTCGGAAACTAGAATAAGTGGGACATATCATGAGGAATAGCCAACGAAAGTCCAGCTTATATTACAAGAAAAGATTGATAGAAAAAAGAATTGTGGGAAGAAGAAGAATATCTTGGTTGAAGAATCTCTGCAATTGGTATAATAAAACATCAAATGACTTATTTTGGACATCACTTGACAGGGACAACTTTGCTAGTATGATGTCCAATGGATACGAACTAATAGAAGAAGATGAATAATCGAAACAGTCGGAATTATGCACGAGCCTATTACGTTATCTACTACACACCTCACACGTGCCGTATTACGCTGATCCACCGCGCAGCACAGCAGCGGCAATGAGTGACTGACTGGTCATATTGTCGTTAAAAACAACTCGAAATGATCACCAAACTATTAAGAACAGATCAGAAACTATTTTCAGTAGTTCTTGTCGTGATGCGCGCCCAGACACGAAGACGGTTACGATTTTATTTCATATAAAACAATAAAATATCCCGTAAAAACGCCGCGATCCGAAAATAATATACAATACGCGCGGCATAAGTATATCGTAAGGAGTACTTATTTAAATCAAACGTAATTAAAAATAATTTGCCGACAACAAAATGTGTATACGCGCCGCGGTCACCGCTGTATACACAAGACATCGCGTGCAGTTGACACTTTCAACTAAACCGAGCGAACAGGTCGCTGCCATGGTGGTGTGTACGACACGAATATCGTTTCTCTAATATACAACGATAAGTATTAGTTACCGTTCTACGACATTATTTTCTATGACTCTAGCAGCATCCGGCCGCCACTCTACCGCGCGTGATCAATCGGTCGTTTAAATTTAACTGGAAAGTTTCATTTTACGCGTTCGATCAAATTTCCGTCCGACTTTCCAAAAGCACATTAACGTACAATCGCGGTACGTCAGTAGCGTGTGACGCGATTACTGCATAACGACAGACTACACAGTGCCGTTGAATTGCCGGAAAACGAGCGGAGCCTTTACCAAAGGCGGCAAATCCTAGTCCGATTACAAAGGCTATAGTACTGTGATAGAAACCACGTGCTGAAATGTAAACGGGATGCAAGGTCTTCAATACAATTCTTCAAAACGTGTCCAGGCGCGTACACAGGGAGGGATTTTAGAGGGGTTCAAACAATGGCGGTTATAAGGGGGGCGATAGGTGGATCGTCTCCCCCATGGGATTTAGTTTAGTAGTCAACTAATTTGTTAAATTTAGTATATCTCTGACCTAACAACACCGACTTGTGTCGTGTAAATTGGTCCAATTATGTTATGGTTATGCTCCATTTTCACCCCCCACAACATCATGTATAAGGCTGGAATTAGTGCTCGATCGACGATCAGCGAGTACGGTACGCGCTGATAGTGTGGGCTGATCATCGGTCGTGATCGAGCGTTTATTGCTTAGCTGACGACAAACTCGGTCGGTCGATACAGTGTAAACGAATAAATGTTAAATAAATAGTAAACGTGTAAAATAAATGAGTAAACGTGTTAGCGAGCGTACAACGAGGAAAGATGAATCTTTACGTTTACTTAATTTCATTGAAATACGCGAAATATTATTATTATTATTATTATTAATAATAATAATAAAAAAAGTAAATAAATAATAAAGATTGATATGCACGAACGATCGGTCGCTCGGTCAGCTTCAAACTAAACACTCGCATATACCAAAATAGCGAGTCAGCCGACCGTAATAAAACGAGGAAAGAAAGTAGTCACCAGATAGCGCTACGACACAACATCGAGGGCGTGGCAGAAAGGCGCTTATAAATAATGGTCCGACACTATCGGACCGCTCAGTGTAGTCACAACGATCAGGCGTGAACAACGTAGTTTGCGGCTGACTGCAGCGGTGTGCATGTGTTTGACTGACCGCTATTTATATGCGCCTTTGTGCAACGCCCTCTATATTGTGTCGTAGCGCTATCTGGTAACTACTTTCTTTTCTCGTTTTATTTTTATTTCGTTTACGTTCCGTGTACGTTGTTCTTCCTTTTTCTATATCTGCATTTCGTCTCGGTATATTAATAGATCTTTCTTCTTGGTTATTACACGTCGATGTGAATATTTCATTGGCAAAGGGGGTTGGCTTCATTTTCGCTTCCCCACCACCCCCTTGAACATCAAGTATAACCGCCACTGGGTTCAAACCTCCGGAAATTTAAAAAAAAATTATGTTTTAATAAATCAATTAAACATAAGTGGTTTTTGTATTACGGGAAATTAATTCCACTTTGTTTTTAACCCTTTTTCGTGATTATTTCGCCACGGTCATCTTATTATGGAACGTTCGTGGTTTTCTCTCGTTGAGTTTTAACTTTTTTACAAAACTCGGTTGCTATATATCGATACGTGTGATGCTGAGATTAAAATCCGACAAAATGCACCTGATGATGATCGTCCAAAATGTTCATTAAAAAGTACTTAGAGTCAAACGTTTAGCGATTATTTACATCCGAATATAAAGTGTCTTCATAATCATTTTAGTTACTTTGCCTGTTACACCGGATCCATCATTTTACCGAAAACTCATAATATCGGATAAGACCGGATTCGAAGCTGTCACGGATATTTATAGAAGTAGAAGTTATTAACTGTTTTGTGTACACGAGCTTGGTCATAATATCACGTACACTTCTGTCGCGGCATATTATAATAACACACTTTATCGATCGAAATAAATGTATATCGGTGTGCCGTTTTTTTATACTCGTATGATATCGCGATGTATTATTGGACTTGTTTACGTATAAAAACAAACAACTCGATATTAAAATATATGTCGTAATACACGTCTCGAGTAAATTTATAAACGATTCCCGTAATAAAAAAACCTCTTCCACCGTATTTCAATAGTCAACACGACGTGTAAACGTGCGCGAAACTATGTAATTTTAAACAACTCGCTATATCCAAATGTAAATACATTATGTTATATTGTGTATATTATGATCCTCGACGGGACATCCAATTCCAGTCGACAAACACAATATATACGAGTGTAGTATATTATTGCATATTCCACAGTGTCCTATACGCATTATTATTCAAACGATTTTCGTGTGCGCATTATAACGTATGATGTTTACACGACATCGATACGTTTTAGGAATTATAAAAAACGTACACGTCCTATAACCCCCGAGAGGATATATGAAAAACCAATATTCTTGAGACCCAAGACGACAAACGTATATATAACGCGTACGATTCATTGGTATCATAATCAATACGAATTTATTGAGTTTATTTCGCAAAAATATTTAAACGTTAGTAAAATTTACTCTCTTTCTGTACAGACTGTCGTGCAACTTTTTTATCATATTAATCGTCAGACCATAGGCGCAAATAGCGGGGGGCTAGGGGGCTAATCCCCCTAAATTCTGTATAGCCCCCAAATTTTTTGAGAATTTTGAATTGATATAATAATCTAAATAGTGTTTGGGATGGATTTAGACTTCAGCCCCCCAAACTTCAAACACAATTTGCGCCTATGCGTCAGACGCACTAACTGTATAAAAAGATTCTCAGAAACGTTAGAAATTATGAATACTTTAACAGTGAGATTCGGAACGATATACACTCTATTAATCCAATATAGGAATCGACATTTGAATCGGGAACAAATGAGTAATGACGCGAAACGTTTGGAGCACTTTGTTTGGATACTTTTTCACGTGTTTACAAAACCGAAGTCGACGAAATCATTTTCACTCCGATAACAGCGTATAAATAAAACGACGTGTTCAAAACGAATGCCCCCCGACCAACGTTCCATTTAGAAAAATTATAAGAGAAATGTACTTTTTTCGATAAAAAGAGGAGGTGTGATTCCAGCCGTGAATTACGAATAAATTACCGGCGTTGTATTTTATTAACGTTTCATTCGCGTGTTTTGTGTCGAATTATTTACTACGGCGTGTTCTCGTAACGATCGCCAAAACGTATTATACGCATGTACATACGGAATACGGTCCGCGGAATATTGCAGAAACGATACGCAGTCCACGAATCCTCTTGAAGTAACTCATCCCACATTATTAAATATTATATCGGTGTCATACACCGAACATTTTCCTACGCTATTATCGACGAATACCGGTTAATGGGTTTTTGGATGGAAATCGATACTGAAATGGCCGGACGTCGTTACGATAATAATAACAATACAGAATGCTCGGAGTTCCGCCGTTAGACGACCCCCGCGGCAAGTGTATTAATATACGCGGTCGTCGTTTACATAATATTTTAGAATATTATACGCGTTGCCCCCCAAAGACGGACGGACACGAAGGCGTCGTTATTGTTACAATCATAGATTGATGAGGAGATATTGAAAGTGCGCGGACCGTTTTAAAGAAGTGAAGTCACTATTCGAATGGTTCTCTTTCTCGCGTTTGATATATTTTAAGGGGATTGCAATGAAATTATCATAATTTTTATCTATGGAAATTATACATAGTAATAACGGTTATTTTCAAATGTTGATATTTTATAAAAATATAATAATACGTAACATTGCCGAAGTTTACCCTGAAGCCTATAAAATTCTGAATTGACTGGAACAGTTGACTCATCAATCAATTCCGCCCATACAAAAGTGCTCATTTGCTATTTTTATGTTTGTATTTATCGTTTATCATCATAGATTATTATCACATTGTGGCGTTTTAGGCATGGAAGAAACAGTAACTTGACAATGGAAGAAAGAATAAGCCACCCAATATAATTGGAAACAGTTGCGTACCTATACATATATAGTTCTAACCGATGTCTCATTGTTGATAATATTATGCGGTAGGTAGTTAATATTTGATGTTAACCGATAAAAATTAGTGAGACGGGAAAAGAGAGAATATACTGAAAGTGGATGTCGCTTAAGTGAACGACTCGGATAAATATTTAAGAGTTTTGTATATATAATTATTACTATAAATTTTGAAAGCAATGCGGTAAATCATCGAATCCGATAAAACGATTCCGAGCGGCGCTTCGCGGTGTAATTTCTATTTATTATTAAAAATATAAAATTTTCAAAAATAGTTTTCGTTAATACAACAAAAGTATTTGATAGTAATATTACGAATTAATTCCGAGTTATGCCCGTAACGCCGAACACGACTCGTCCCGATTAAAGTATACGGTAGTCGCGAAAACGGTGCGCGGTCGAAAACGGTGAAAAGCGCTGTGGCCTTTTTTTTCTTCTTTTATTGCCTTTGGCTTTTACGTGGCTTTTTTATTTATATATATATTTTTTTTCCACGTTTCGCCGAACACGCGCCCCGTAAAAATATGGCCATAAACGTGTATACACGTTTCAAGACGTGCAGCCACGTCGACGTGGAGCGAATTCGCACCGCCCGAATATGTCACTATCGTATATAATATCTGGTCACGAGGTTTTTTTTTTAATTTAAAAAAAAATTTTTCCCAAAAAGAACGGTGTCGAATCTACGCGCGCGCGTTTCGATTCGTTCTTCAAAATATTTCGTTCCAAGTAAACAATTTTATCTGCAGTCCCGCGCTTGACTTGGGTAAAAAATAGTATAGAGGTACTATCTATAGCTATAATTTTTTTAAAGAGTAGCGCGTCCTTATTGTAGCGTTTTAATATCCCTCACATACTAGTATATACTAGTTGGTTTTGTATTCGCGATTTTTTCGATAGCGAATCCGTCTTCGAAGCCTGTGTTTTTTTATACGACAAACTCAATGAATGTTACTTCTCTTTTCTCCTAAAAACACTCGATCTCGAATACATTTTTTCGAGTTTTAGTCGAAAACGACCGTTCGGCAGAACATTTGGATACAGAAGCGGTTTTGACGAAACTTTTAGGGGGTTGGGGGCGATTTAAAATATCAAACCCCTTCTCACATGTATATCTCTAGTGTAGTTTAGTTCATTAGTAGAAAACGGGGGACTTGGAGGACTTCGCCCCATAAAAGTTTAGTTAGCCCCCTCAAAAACGGTTTGAAAAATTATTATTTTATTTAAACGTATTTATATGTAGATACATATCGAGCGAAGCGAAAAAAAAATTTTTTCAATGGCAATTTAGTATATTGTCTTATAGCGACTATTAGACCCCCCAATAATTTAACCCGATTTCCGCTAATGCACCGCTAGTACTCCTCAAATTGCGGAACCGGGCATTAGCTATTCACTGATTAAATAAAATATAGACAAATGTCATAAATTACGTATAAATTTGTAAATTTCAAAATAAAATCTTTTGGGATTTGTGATAGTGAAGATGACTTATTCTATTGTTTTTGAATTTTTTTACCTTTTGACACAATAATATTAATTTTTGTGTACCTACTTATTTAAAATATAGATATTATGTGTAAAAGTAACGTCCCTATCGCCCCCCCCCCTAAAAACCGCCACTGTTTGGATAACAGTGCTATAACATTGTAACGCGCTATCCGTATTATTCTATTGGTGCATTTATTATTTGTATAAACTGTCTGCGATTTCTCGGTCGAATCCAAACAAAACTCGTCGACAAAAAATTATCATAATTTTTAAATGAAAAAAAAATAAACACTTTAAGGATTAAAACGTACAAGTCAGAAGACACGGGAATTTTTCGCGAATAGTATTGTAGGTACCTATCCTACGGAAAATTGACGCGCGTATACGAGTCGCGCGTACGGCCGTTCGGGTCGACCGCGAAGGACGGCGCGGCGGCGGCGTGGGGGGGGGGCGAAGGCGTGTGCCGCCGGCCCGAATATGGCCGAATGGCATGACAAGCGGGCACATGGTTAACGGACACGCGATTCGCCTTCGACGAATAATTTACGACGTTGTGCATGCCACTTAGGTTACATTAATCAGTGGTAATCATGTACGCGGTCCGGAGGGGGGGGGGGAGAAAACAAAATAAATAAAACCAGAACGAAAAAGTAAGAGAGGAAATAGGTGGTAAATATACGCGGGTACTTTCGCGGTGTTTGCCAAAAAAAAAAAAATATACCGACGAATTTTTTTATATCGTTTCGCCGACGGCTAAATAGCAGTAAAGGCTATATAGCGCGTATACATAATTTATACTTTTTAACAAAATAACAACAACAACGCGGTTTTCGGACGGCCTTTGGCGCGCGCGCCTGCCTACAGTATATTATATGTATATATATTTTTATTTTTTTGGTGGTGTAATCGTTTTCTCAGCGCTATAAACGGTGAGTAGGACAACAGCAGCAGCAGCAGCAGCAGCAGCGGAAAAACGACTCTTATCACGAGGACGTTTACAATTTACACGTGTACTGTTTTTTTTTTCTCCGCGTTCTTTCGACTAAATAATTACGAACGCGACCTTTTTACTGTTTAAAATTCAAAACCGCGTGTGTTTACAGCGCACTTTAAGCTTTAGGTGGTCCCTACCCCCCACGCCCATTACGCTTTTATTATTCATCAACACTTTCTCGGCGGGCTATACTGCTGTATAATTGAGTTACGCGGGAGTACCGGCAGAAAAAAAAACCTCCCCCCCCCCATCTCGAAATAGGCGAAAAACCCACTGGCATAATCCCTTCCGCGAACAGGTCAATTAGAAAATATTGTTGCGCGTCGGTCGAGTCGTCTATAGCTGTTGAGGGGATTGAAATAGCGGGCATTTTCTCTCTTCGTCTTGCGGAAGAAACGCGCACGCTTTTTTTAACCAATGCTTTGCACCCCGTTTAAACGATCAAAAACGTTGACCCGATTGATTCCGATGGCGTATAAACCCGATACGCCCGGAACCGAAATTAAATTCCCGGTTTTAAGTACCCGTAACCAGTATACACGAAAAGTTTTCGAGTGGCGTATGATTATCCGTACGTGTACCTATTTCATGGAAAAATAACACTTTTTCATAATTGGAGACACTGTGCGTGTAACGGTTACAACCACAGATATACGAGTATATAACAACTAGATAGCTAACTTGTAATTATTATTGAAGTCGGCCGCCATTTACAGGTTGGGCTCCAACGATAGTGAAATATCGATAGTAATTTATCGATAACAGTAATATCGATTTTATATTATATAATAATATAATTATTGTATTATGTCTGTTTCATGTGCACAATTTACTATTTAGTATTTACTTAGATGAAAAACACTAAAAACAAAAATATATTTAAAAAAATTTAATGCATAAAAATATATACCATTGACCATATACCATATTCTTATGTCTTATCATTTCTAATATCAAAACATCACTAAATAAATCGATATTATCTATTATCGATATTTTACTATCGTTTGAGCCCAACCTGCAAATGGCTGCCGAATTCAATTTTTTCTCAATGTATTATAGGGAGTTGGCTATCTAGTTGTTATATATATCTGTGGTTACAACCGATAACAGTGATAACAACTGATCTATAATATTGTTTTGATTGCAACGAATTCGATATAATATCATTCGATTTTAAATAACCCGAATATCGACTGAACGAAACGCATATTATATTCTTCTCAAAATGAAGCAAACCCGAAACCGCAACCTCTACTTTTCTTTTAAGCACCCGAAACCGTAACCCGAATACGTAATTCGGGTGCGAACTCTTGCTTTTAACGCTATTGCGCGGTCGAATAACTGTGAATTACTCCGATAACGTTCTCTGTTGAAAGAATGTCCCGGTTATCACGATGCTTTTTTTTTATCGATTTCACTATAAAAAAAAAAAAACGCACAGCGAAAATGTGCAGGAGAGAGTGAGCTGAGACATTCTACATGAGTTCTGTACGGATCAAAAAGGGAAGGCTTTTTGTTTGGCGTTTAGCTGTGCAGTGTTCACAATTGGCTGGAAGAACGAGCAATAAAATCTGAAGAAATTCTCACGGCACTTTGCAACAAAAATAATTTTCTGTTTTCTAAATTCTAATATTATATAACCAGCAATACTCGATGAGTAATTTATTACTGTATTCGATTTATCTGTTGTTGTTTTTTTTAAAAATTTATTACTAAAAAAATGTTTTTATTCGAAATATTATAATATAAAATCGTTTATAGCGCAAGGGACGAAATTTCTATGTTTTATTTTTAAAAAACCTCCTCGGACAGAATTTCGTATCCATCGCGCTTTTTTTTTCATAAAATGATAAATGTATGATAATATGCCCAACGTATGCAAAACGTAAATGTCTATAGCGAAATAGAGTAAGAAAATATGATTATTTTTTTATCGTTTCAAATACCAAATTTTTTTTTTTTTATACAAGTACAACACGTTTCCTCGAATTATTAATTAAAAATACAAGCTGAAAAAATGAAACTTTTCATCTATCTCATTATTACAAATTTTCCTTTAAAATAAACCTATATTACATTATTCTAAACAAAACGAAATTGTCTAACTAAAAAAAAAATTTTCAATTGACTCGTAACGGTTTTGAATTTTTAACTAGTATAAAGTCGTCGAAATTAATTGATTTTAACTAGTTTCTCGTTAATTTTGCCCATATTCTTGTAAGTATCGAATTTGAAACGAATCGCACAGACCAAATGAAATAGTTTAATATTTTTTTTAATTTTTCGCTACCTACTAAATTTTTGTTTCTCGCATAAAACAGTAATATTATTATTTTATATATTTTACGGTTGTTCGTGCAAATAATTCGTAAAAATAAAAGAATATCGCGCGTAGGAAGAAATTATTATTATTTTTTTTTTGACCTAACCTAATACCATTGCAGGTCCTTCGAACTCGCGGTGCGTGCGAAACACTTAACGCGCGATTTACGACTTTCGGTAATTATATATCGTTATATTCAGCAAACCGCGAACCGATGATTTAGTGTGGCAATAAAAGATACTTATTTTTCCACCCTATCGTTAATAATTCGGCGAAACGTTCAAACTGCGTATTAATTTTCCAGTAGGTAATATATATATATTACGTGATTCGCGGTGTTATATACGTTTCAGTCTCGTACCGCAGTGGCGCACAAGTGCAAGGATCTAAAGGAGAGTAATTTCTGAAATTTTTTCTAACAATTTTTTCTTTTATCGTGACAATTTTATTGGACCACAGACGTTGTTGACCTGCGTACGAACAATATTTGTTACGACGCGTTATAAAACGATTTCGTTGAAATTAAATTACGCTTTAAACGTAACACTTAACGTTTGTATTGATATGATTACAGGCACGTTTTTGTGCTCGGAATCATTCGGCGGAAAATCAATTTATCGAGCGAGAAAATTTTCCGAATCAATTATCGTGCGCGTGTCGTTTCAATTTTGTACTGACCAATTCGAATTCTGTTAAACTGTATTATATTTGCCCACAATATTACGTCTGTACGATATTATCGTCTTCTCAACGTTCTCACCGTGGCTCAGCGTCATCGATTGCGGTGCAAATTACGTATCAACCCGAACAAACTGATCGATTCGGTTGATCGTGTGCATTTCCACCTCTACGTGGCCTTAAGAAAATTTCGACTGCTTGTAAATTTCGATTTATTTTCTCACTCGCAACAACTGTTCATTGCTCGCAGTACGAGTATAAATACATACATTTCCACGTCTGCCATGCTTTATAACGCCAATTCTCGCATTTACACTCCACAAATGAATCTCTACGATACACGCGCGTAATGCACACTACACACAAACAAACGTCTGTGTACTTAGTATAGGTAGGTAATCGTTTTGTTTTCCGATGTTAATATTATGTTCATAATACGCATTGCGTATCAGTATACAGCTGAGTCGTCGTAGTACACTAATTAGAAGAACAAACATTAATGTTTGTACTCATAGATACACGTACGGTGTTGTAGCGCATTATAATACCTATAGGTGGCTGACGAGTAGATTTAAATTTTTGTTTGATTTCAATTATTACTTTTTTATTTCGTATATCGGGCATTAGAGCTGGCGTGTTCCACAATGCTGGGCATTCTCTCTACAGTTCTTTCCAATATATATGTAATTTGTGTAGAGACCTACTAATAAACCATCCTGAATAATCAAAAAAATATATGTGTATGTATAAGAATGCTTTAAAAAAGATCATAGGAAGTGTCACTAATGGGTAGCTGTATAGATACTGTAAAACTACAGATTGTGGATTACAAAAAAAAAAAAGAAAGTCGTATGTCATTATTAATTCATCGTTTCTTCTTCTTCGGCTCATCAATCCATAAAAAGCCATTACCGAGTATCTCTACTCCTCTTTATTAAAAACATTCTCAAATTATTGACAATCACGCCTATACACCGAAGCTTGAGATCGTCTATAGAACATTTAATTTCTCGATCAAATTCGGCCATCCGCTCTCCAGATGCGGCCCAATCTCATTCTAAATAGTTTACTTCCTACGACAGGTACAATATAGTTGTAGTACATCGTTTTGCTTTTCTCAAACGTATTTTTTTTCCATTATTTTCAACGTTTTTAATATTATTTATTAAATATAAACGTTTTGTTTTCTCTCGCTCGGCAATAGATAAACTATAAACTCCAAAGTGTTATTCCTTCGCCGATTTACTTATTTTACCGATGTCGGTAAATTTCTGTATAAAAATTAGTTATATTAATTTATACGATAAAAAAAAAATTAACAAGTACATTGAAAACAATAGCAATAATCACATGACAGTCATATTACCACCAGATATAATACTCGTGTTTTCCAATACATATATATATAATAAATCCGTACAAGTATATCTCTAAATGCGGAAAGCCTTTCGTATTTCGTCGTCTTTCATCGTTTTCACCGTATTATTTCACTGTTCCACACTAATCCACCATATCGAAAGATGTATTTAAAGACCGTCGAATGGAACAAGATAAAAGAAAAAGAAAGAACAGGAGCCTGAATCCATAACTCTCGATTACGTTTTTATCCTTTTAAAAGCGCTTCTCACTCAAAATGTAATTTCTTTCAATTAACGGTAATGTATATATATATATATATTTTTTTTATAACAACATTTATTTCCAAACATTTTTCTTTGATTTCTCTTGTTCCGACTACGATATTATATCGAAGGATTTCGGTAAAGGCGCGCGTCTTCGAATTCGTATACCAAAAGCCTATATACTACATAACGTACAGTCTGCACCCTCTGCGGGTCTCAATAATTCGAAAATCATTTTCGACAATTTGTGTGAAAAATAACAATTTCAAAAGTAGTGTATATAAAAGGGCGTAGAAAAAAAATAAAAATGTTGGATACCGGTGCCTCGATAATTCCTGGTCTACGATTCGAAATGAAATTCGATTTTTTCTTATCACTCGTCGTACGTTGCAGATAAAAGCGCGCGTTTACCCTTTTTTACATTATATTTGTTTTCGCGTGAAAAGCTCGTTTATAAGACGTCAACAAAGTTGGCATCGTTGACGCGTCGGTCGTTTTTAGCCAGCTTTGGCTCATTCATCGGTCCGCGGTATCCTGCGACAACACAACGCTCCGCAGTACGTACGCATGTACTCGTACGTACACACCGCGACACAGGCGACTGCAACCGTGAAAGATTTAATGCGCGTGGTTTCTTGATGTAAAACGCGTTATTGTTGTTATAAATATATATACCGAAAATGTTTTGTCCGGGCGTTGTCTTAGAGTTTGTACTAATGCATTGTGCTAGTTTCCCGAAAGTGAATTACTATTATTTAACGCGGATGGCTGCTTTTCGAATATACAGTATTGTGCGCGAATGAGAAAACATTGTTCTTTGCCAGGACTTTGAGATAACTTTTTGATTCCTTACCTCCTGCGTACACATTATACACAAACACACACACACACACACATATATATTATATTTACAATAGTAGCGCAATAGTCGTAACAGTGACTGGTGGCGAAAATTAACCGTCTTTTCGCCCAGTACAGTGTACCTACGTATATAATAGTACAACAAACATGTTATCAATTACGAACGGGGATATTTATCGATTTGTTTGGTCAGGATTATTTTCCTTTTTTAAACTATTTATAGTTTGGTTTATTGTATTGCCGTTCTATACGCGCAAACAGCATACGTCATTTTATCGCGAGTATACGCAACACGTTTCATACCGAATATATATAGCATATGTGTATATAAAGAGTCAAATGATTGTGCATTTTGGCCGTGTTATAACGTTGCAGAGACGTATCGTAGTCTTTCATTAGAAATACTCATACAGTTTTCCGTGTAATGCGACTTCTGTCGTTTCGATCTTGGATTGAACTCTACAATTTTTATGGATCGCGTAAAACGGGGTACTTAAAATAACAAAAAATTATCCAAAAGGACTGTTTAAAAAGTTTCCGTTTTCAGAGCTCCGTTAAGCGGTCATATCACAGTCAATTACTGTTCTACCAAACATTATTACTGTTATAGGTATTAATAAAGTACAAACAGCAACATTTAAGTAGATTTCTATTGTATGTAGTTGTATAAGGAATGTCGTTATTATTCTGTGAGATAATTATTATGAATTTTTAATTTATATACAAAAAATAATAATATTAAGAGGTAACTCGTAACGAGACAATATTAAATGTTCATACATTTTTCAACCTTGTGTCTGGAAATGACTGCTGCGGATATTATCTAAAACCGGTGGGATCGGGTTTGAAGTTTTTTTTTTGCTGCCCCGAGAACGCGTATTTTTAACCGACGAAATATCACGTCCACTTTGATTCTCAATCCCGGGGAAAGGATAATTTACTATGTATATATTATTATACGTATTTATAAAGACTTCGAGTATTATTAAGGCAATTCAGGGAGAAGGAGGGCGTCTTTTACGTTAAAATAAACAAAAAATAATAATAACCGTGGCGGTCTTTGACAAGTTCCAATAAGGGAAGAGAGGAAGCGGAACATTTTTTTTTTATACGTTCAACGCTTTTACTTTTCCCCGGTCGATACAGTGGCGTAATTACAAATGTTGTATGGGAGGGGATATAAAATTTATCATCGGATAACCCATAATTGTAATAAACCTTCCGAGTTCCAGCATTAATATCAAAGTGATTGATACTCGTATTTTATACTTTTGTTATTTTCTTTAATAAAAACGACATATTTTATAACAAAATTTCTACTTTTTTTTCGTTGTTTAGCTAATTTATCGAGTACTTCATATACGTACGTTTTTACTTTAACATCTGAATACGAGTAAACCTTTCTTCGGTGACCTAACCTAACCTAACCGCACCATACCAATTGGTATAGTTACCGGTTAATAAACTGAGGAATGTTATGAATTATGATAAATACTAACAATTATTTTTTTTTGTTACACAAAAAAATATTATTTTTGTTGTTTTTAATTGTGGTAATTTCTTACTATATTTTTCGTAAATTAAATAATATTTTATATAAAAAAGAAAGCACACGGGAGGGGATTTATCTATGTTTAATATTGACGACGAATTAGAATTAGTAATATTAGGATTCATATTGAAGAGAATTTTAAATCAGTTATAGGCGTATTAACTCAAAACTTTTATTCAATATTTTCATTGAAAGCGAAATAGAAAAATTCGTATCAAAGAAAAAATGAGTCAAAATAAATGGGAGACAAATACACAGCATAGAAATTGCTAATGGCATAGTAGTAGTAGCAGAAAACTGAACGTGATTTAAACAATATGCTAACGAATTTATTGAAGAATTCTTGAAGAACTTTAATATTGAGAATAATTGATAAAAAGACAAAAATAATAAAAATAATGAGAAGAGTTTATTTGATTGCAACATGTTAAATTGTACTGTATTTTATAACTAACTGGTATTATTTATAAATTTATTAGTTATTGTGTAAAGTTATAAACACAGAATTAAAAAAATAAATATTATTAAAACCCCAAATACATATGGATGATTGTTTATATTTAATAAAATTTCTCGTATTTGATATTATCGTATTACAGAAAACTAGTATAAAAAAAAAAGAAAGTACCTAAAATTATTTTTGAAAAGTATTCAAAATACTTAGTGTGTTTATTGTCATAAAGTATTCGAATACCATATTCTGAATTACTATTTGTTTCGAAAACTTTCAGAATATTTATTCCAAATGCCCAAATGTGTCATTATTTTTTTTTATATACATTTACATAATAAGTTATGTAAGCAATTTGAGGATTCCATCCAGTGGCGGATATCTGGTGGGAAAGGCGATAGGTGGATCGCCCCCCATGGAATATATTTTTGTATATTTTGATACCTAAATACATATTTAAATTGGTGAAATACCTAGGCTAAACTTTTGAAAAAGGGGAGGATTTGAATACAGGACTGCTCAAAAAGTGCTAATGGATAAGGATGTGGATCTTTTTTTCAATTAAAGTATCTAAAACATCCGTAATTGATTTGAGTCATAAACTTCTAACACTGATAATGCGGATGCTGAACTCAATGATCGGGGGGGGGGAAGGTCGTTAGCTCACCACTGAGTTTGAGTTCGCCCCCCCTCAAGAATTCGATATAACCGCCACTGGATCAATCCCTCCTCAATCAATTACGCCCCTGCGCAGTGCGTCCGTTGTGTTATCCGTGAATAATGTTTTTTCTATTTTTTTTCTGACACGCAGAACTCCGGCGGAACGTACCGTACGCTGGCCATCTTGTCCGGCGCGGCGGCCGGCCTGCTGTTCGTCCGGATGTCGCTGATGGGCGACGGAGGCCCGCCCGTGTTCGCGGCCGCCGACAACCCGACGGCCAAGTCGCCCAGCCTGGTCACACGGACGCTGACGTTCCTCTATCTGCCCGCGGAGAACGTCAGACTGCTGGTGCACCCGCGGAGGTTGAGCTTCGACTGGTCAATGGACGCCGTGGCGCCCGTCACGTCCGTCTACGATCCGAGGAACGCTCTGTCCGTCGCCCTGTACGTGGCGCTGTTCGCCGCGGCCAGACGGTCCGCCGTCGCCGCGTACAGGACCAAACACCACCACCACCACCACTCGCACAACCATCACAACCCGCACCAAAACCGGCCTTACCGGTCGCACAGATGCTGTTCCAAGACCAAGTACGATCACCCGACCGACCGCCCCGACGACCCGGTAATTATTATATAATACATTTGCATTGATAAACACTTTACTAAACAATTGAATTAAACATTTGAGTAAACGTTAAGTGAATAGTAAACGTGTAAAATAAACGAGTAAACGTGTAAACGAGTGTACAACGAGGAAACAATCCTTACGTTCGTTTCGTTTCACTGAAATACGCGAAATAATAATATTATTATTAATAATAATAAAAATAAATAAATAATAAAGATTGTGTATAGGCGCGTACGAACGGTCGCTCGGTCAGCGTCAAACTAAACAACCCGCATATACCGACATGGCGCGTCAGCCGACCGTAATAAAACGGGAAAAGAAAGTAGTCACCAGATAGCGCTACGACACAACATCGAGGGCGTGGCAGGAAGCGCTTATAAATAGCGGTCCGAAACCATCGGACCGCTCAGTGTAGTCACGGCGGTCAGACGTGAACTGCAACGTAGTTCGCGTCTGACTGCGGTGTGTGTGTGTGTGTTGTTTGAGATTCACCGCTATTTATATGCGCCTTTCTGCCACGCCCTCTATGTTTTGTCGTAACGCTATCTAGTGACTACTTTCTTTTCTCGTTTTATTTTTATTTCGTTTACGTTCTATGCGCGTTGTTCTTCCTTTTTCTACATCTGCATTTCGTCTCGGTACATTAATAGATTTTTCTTCTTGGTTGTTATTCGTCGATGTGGATATTTCATTGGTAGAGGGGGTCGGCTCCATTTTCGCCCCCCTTGAACATCATGTATAACCGCCACTGGCTGTGTATAAAAAAGACTAAATTTTTTTCTCTAAATAATTATGTATAATATTTATACTTTTTAAATTATACGGTCACGACTAATAAATTAATTTATAAACATGTTTTTTCACTGTTGTTTTCGTATCATTACAACCGAGACACTTATTTTTGTCGCAAAATATATTTCATTAAATATTCTCTCCATTTTATTATTATTATTATTTGTTAAATATTGTTTTACATATATATATTTTTATTATTCTTTTATGTCTCATATTGAATACAATGTTAATTATTAATAGACACGTCGACGCATAAAAGAAAAAACTAAATTTAGTGAAATCGAAAACAAAAAAAATTTAATTCCGAATATCGGTTACGGTTTCGGTTCCGGATGAAAAAAAAATAGATTTGCTGTTCAATACAGGTTCCGTAAGTTTCGTTTCCCTGCCGTAAACACTCAAATAAGTCATAAAATCTCTTTCCGGAATAAAAATACAAATTCAATCATTAAACGCAAATGCTCGAAATACAAATTCTAACACATTGTAAAATAATTTAATATTAAAATCTAATGTAATAATTTAGTATTTTACAAAAATAAAAAAAATAATTTTCAAACGACGTTAAACTACGATTTTCGTTTCAGGCTCGAGCCGTGGCTCTGGGCGTCGCCCTGACGGCCATACCGTTCGTGCCGGTGTCCAACATGTTCTTCTACGTGGGCTTCGTGCTGGCCGAACGTGTGTTGTACATGCCGAGCGTGGGCTACTGTTTCCTGTTCGGTTACGGTTACGCCGCGCTCGAACGCAGACTGGGGCCCAAATGGCCCAGAATGGGACTGGCCGTGGTACTGACCGTGTACGGAGTGCGCACGGTCATCAGAAACAACGACTGGCACGACGACGAGTCCCTGTACCGGTCGGGCGTTCACGTCAATCCGCCGAAAGGTTAGTGCTCACCTAACCTATAAACGCCATATTTGACGGGTTCTTTTTTCGAAAGCGGAATAATATACGCTTTCTGCAGTTATTTTGACGAATTCGAGTTACGCGCGAATGTATGTAAAAAAAAAAAATCGCGGGTATCGTCGATATTTATCTGAATGCATTATTTCCTTTTGTAAATATCAATTCTATAAAATAACCGTTTTTTCTCTCTCTCATCAAAACTGTCTGATTCCATTCAACGGGTTCGAGGTGTTTAAAAAAAAACGCTATATTTCCACTAACTGGAAAACGCAACGTTTGTTGTATTTTTAGAAATTTTTCGCCACTTTCTATACGACGACGTGGGTACATTATTATCGGTGTGAGCAAAATTTTTCTTATCAATGATTTAGAAATATAGAAATACATAGAAATATCTATACATTTCTTGATAAGATTTATTTTGGTAAATAAATATAGGTAATGTATTTTGATGAAACGTTAACGTTTTCTTGTAATATTTCATTATTTAAAACAAGAATATTTCCGCGGGAATGGTGCGAAAGAAGAAAAAAACGCGCGTGATTGTGTAAATAACTGACATTTTTCACTTCTTTTTTTCCTCTTCAAAGAGATTGCTGAAACAAAACTAATGCGCAAAACCTGGGGGAGAAAAAAATTTGACGAGAAATCGTTTTTCATCGTATCAGAGAGAACACCAAAGGCAGTGCTAATTCCTTTAAATTTTACGTTTTTCAAACCGTATTTAGAAAGTATTTAAAACGTAATCGGAACTACTGAAAAATGTTTGTAAACGGACCGTTTTTCGGAATAGAAGTCCTTATTTATTTCGTGACTAAATATTCTACGAAGGTAAATAAAGACGCGAAGTATAATATTATGTCGTTCTATATTTACCGCGTAGAAGACGTTCTCGTCCTGTACGAAAACGGTTTTTGTTTTCCCATTTATTTTAAGCACTTATAAATAGCTGGTTAGGTAATTTTCCGGAATTTCGATCTTCTCGCAAGTCGAATAAAATCCTGTGCGGCCCGCGGTTATAGGAGGTCGTTTGAAAATCCGACGCGATAATAAGAGAACAGAACGTTATAAGGTTTTATACATCTCGTGGCGCAGCTATTTCGTGGGTCGAGTACAGGTCGTTTTGGATTTGAGTAATCGGTTTTGCACCGCGCAACGGTTTCTATTTTATGTCTGCTGCAATATAATAAAAACGCCACCGTCATACTCGAGAGCGCGTTTTGGCGAAATGTGTTGTTGGACACGCATTCGTATTTAGACACACTCGATTTGTACATGAAATTCTTTTATAAATAATCTACGACGAACTGATTTGAGATACGATCGCTATAAAAAAAAAAACTGGCCATTGAACGATTATGCAGTGGAACAACAGACTTTTAAACTTCTCATTCTTTCCGACTACATGAGCCTAGCCCCATATAAATCACCATCTCTCACATCTTGTACCCTGACATCTGCAGCTATCTATTCGTATCACCCTCAATGTCCACTTCTCTTCGGTGTCTTCCTCTCCGCATAATACACATTTAAACCAATTAGAAACGTAAATGATTTACACACAACGATCTACATTCTGATAACAGCGCGATTCAATTGTTTTCCATGTAATCCCGTCTTCACGGATAGTTTTAAATTTGAGTTAGAAAAGAGAGAACTTTCGTATAAAAACAATTTTTTTTCTCATAAACAACAACTTTTGTATAGTATAGAATAGAGTGAGAAGGGTGAAAAAAAAAAGATTTTTAAAGATTTCCGAACATCCTGTCTAAATGAATATTGTCCGCCTAATGTGTTTGAAAAAAAAAAAAAACGAAATCGATCCGATTCTATTAGTGTTAAAACAACAAAACTGCTAAGGATCTTTTTCAACATTAAAAAAATATCAATATTATCCGCTGGATTGGCAATAGTAAATATTGAATGAAATTTCGCTTTAAAAGAATCCAAGAAAAAATAAAAACAAAAACGAATAGTATAGTATAGATAAAATTAAAATGAATATTTAAAAAACATTTAATTTTAAAATTTTAAATTGTTTAAATCTGTGTGTATCATAATTGTAGAAATCTTATAAAGTACGTATTTATACGAATAAACAGAGAAAAAAATTATTTCGAATACTCCTCCAAAAATATATATTGAAATAAATTTATTTCATTAAAGTATTCGAACATTTCAATTTTTTTTTTGGTTTTTGGGAGGAGTTAATCAATGTCTAAAACAATGTGTTCTAAATTTGCGAGCCATTGAGGACTTTCGATTTCGAAATACGAGAGAACGTGGTGGGACTCATAAAACATCAAAATCTTCCATTATATAGGTGTATTAGCTATATACATATATATGGTTATAACACTTGTCAGACTATCAATGTACTTATATTTTACTATTATTCCTAGGTTTTTTTTCCATCCTCTTTGTGATTTATATATATTATATACGTACACTTTAATCGGGTAAATGACTTGGCATAATTTTCTTGGGATTTTTATTTATTTATTTTTATTCACAAAAACGTTTTGTTGCGACGCGAATATAAGTACAAAAAAAAAAAAAAAAATTACTTAACTGATTACGAGTAGAACTTTAAATTTTGTCTTTATTTAAAAAAAAATAAATATAATTTTCCACCACATTTTGTGAGCGCGCGTAACAGGTCGCTCCCTCCCGGGTAGACGTCGTCGACGTCCCCCTTTCTCTAATAAATACCGATTTGCACGCCGCCGCTTTCCTCGTTACCGCGTGCGAACGAGTGTAGCGTACACGGGATTACGAAATTTAAAACTTATTATATTGCTCGTACACATAGTTTGTAGTTTCGTACACGCGTATTACTAGTGCTTATGACATATATATATAATACACGGTCGGGTTAACTACTTTATTGCGTTGAACACAGGTGATACTTACACGTTACAAAAAGAAAAAAAAAATACTTTGTAAAAATTGTCCAGTAGTATTTCAAAAAAAAAAAAAAAATACAAAAATTTAAAACCTTCTTAATCGTGTCTCTAGAATACAACGATTAATTATTATATATTTGAATTTAAAATAAACCGTACAATACATATAATACAGTGGCTGCAATGTAAGTGTTTCAACGTAAGTTTTCTTCGAGTATCTACACATTACATTGGTTATATAAATTATTCACAGTTTTCCCAATCCATTTTCATAAACTAATTAATTTTCCCGACAATTGTTCGTCGCGATTCCATTTTTCTCAATAAAAGGTATGGAAGTATGAAATAATAAAATAATTTTATTATTTCATACTTCCATTATAATACGTAATATACTCGTGTACGAAACAATTATCGTTAAAAAATGCGCGTTTTCTTATATAATAATTTTGTATATAAAAAAAAAAAATGCATACAATTATTATTATTTATATACTACATATTCATCTGATCTCGTGATCTAAATTAGCGTAACGTGGCACGTATAATCACAGATTAGATGTATACAGATGTTGCACTCGCGATGTAAACAAAAAAAAAAAGACGTCATTCGAATCCCCCCCCCATATCAGTGTTACCGCATGATAGCACAATGAATTTACCTAAAATTTAAACATTACTACCGTGAGGTAATCTATTTGTGTTGTTTACATAGTGAATTCTGGTTTGGCGATCGTGTCGTGTAATGGCCTCGTGTCAAATATACTCGTTTCATACACACAGTTGAAAAAAAAATCGGTGCTCAATCTGCGTTACATTTTTACCGACACGTAATAACCATTATGACGATAATATTATTTGAGATAATAAAAAGTTTTACTATAATCTTGTATAATACCAACACAATAATTTATATCGTCGTGTGTGCCTACATTGATATTGGTGGGGGGCAGTGGCGTGCCCAGGATTTTGAAATGGGGGGGGGTTCTGAGTTTAAATAGGAAATTATTTTTTTGGGGGAAGTATCATACAACCCGTTATAAATGTACAAAAAATGACGATCGATTTAAGTTACACGGATTTGTTTGTAATATAATTTAATATAAACACTCGAAGAAAATAATATAAAAAAAAAAAAAACAGGAAAAAAAACGATTGGGCGTTAAGAAAGAAATACGTTAAAAACCATTATTTTAGACAAAATCTATTGGTAGGTAATACATACACAAGGAAAATAAATAATTCGCGACTTTTATACAGTATTACGACGGGAGCGGAAGAGATGTACTTTTTTTTTTTTATATACGTATATACGAGCAGCCGCCGCCACGCAGACGTATATATATATAGTTTTTACTATAATATATAGATTTTTGTCGCGTTATTATTATTATTTTTTTAAATTTCGACGTACCATACAGCATCAGCAGCAGCCTCGGTTCACGAATGATCGGAATTTATTGTTTGCCCGCCAACGCTTAGCCGGCGATAAATCAAGAACAGCAGCTGTACACCAAAGTTTCAAACGATCAGACAACCGAAACACTTAATGCCCGCGCAGCAGCAGCAGCCAGCGTATGTTTCGATATATAAAATATATTATTATAACGGGGTATACTGCGCAGTTTTTCCGCAGTTTGTTATATTATATTCGTCGATCGCGTATATATTTCATTATATAGTTTTGCGTAAGTATTCGTATGGCGACACATTAAAATATTCACCGAATTCTCTCATAAGTCATGACCAGGGCTCGGGATTTAATGCGCTAAAAGACCTCAAAATATGTATTTAAATATGCACTTGAAAAAGTATGAATATGCTGTAAAATATGCAGCAATATATATTTAGTTGAATTTAAAATTGAAAATAGCCAATAGGTAATAGTAAAGGAACAGAGAAAACATTTTTTTTTAAAATCAAATAGATAAAATAAATTTAGAATAAACAAGGTAGGTACATATATATATATTTTTTTTAAATAGTATTTTTATAACACGTAAAAAATAAAAATTTCGCTTAATTTTATTTTTCTTATTAATTAATTAGAAAAATTAGAAAATATGCATTAAAAACGAATACATCTTTACAATATGCACGTATAGAAAAAATTCTGAAATATGCACGTATATGCAATTAACATTTTTTAATTTGAAATCCTTTTATCATGAAACAAATATGTATTGAATCCGATTTCTCCTACCTATTTCCCGAACAAAATATGCACAAAATATCTACGTATTTACACTGAAGAAATAATATTAATAATTTCGGATGTCGAAAATTAAATTTCATTCTTTAACAGTTAATTATTTAAGTGTTGTATAAAAAATATTATTTGAGCTCTTATTAATAATAAAACTTATCTTAACCCCCCTTCCGTGAAAAAATTGATTTTCAGAATAAAATTTTTAATTCAAGTAATACGCGCGTTAATCAAATAAAGTCAATTAAATATAAATTGAAATGTTTTCCCGATATTTTAATACCATTCTACGAAATCTCTTTTCATTGAAATCAAGTCCTATATATAATATATATAGGTATATATATGTACGCCACTGCATCTCGTTTTCATACAACGCTTATTATTATTATTATTATTATTATTATTATTATTATTATTATTATTATTATTATTATTATTATTATGTTTTTTATTTAATTAAAATTTATAATTAATAAAATTTAATATATTTATTTAAAATTAATGTCATTATTATTACTGTTTACTCGTATATATTAATTTTTTTTTTTTAATTCTATTCCCCAACCGTTCAATAATCGTCTTCTCTGTGCAAAATTTAATATTGTAAACGCGAACGTTGCCGCGAGTGACGCGATAAATTCAATTTGTAAATGAATTAAGACGGGACACCACTGTGACGGTAACCGAGATTTACTGCCAGACTCTGTACACGAATCTGGACCACCCACACCAAAAACTTTTAAACACATATTATATTTCGAGTTAACCAGCTGCCGCGGTCTTTGTAAACAAGATCGCGTATAATATAATAATTTAACCAGAAGAGTATACACGTGGTTTATGCGAGACCGTTTTCACAGAACGTCGAAACGGTAATACACGCTATATTATTATACTCGAGTTTCCGTTTACGATATTATTAAATTCGCCAACTAATTGAATAGGTACTTACCAACGGGGGGCGGTCTTCAAATATAAGTATACCTACGAGTGATAAAATATTTATTTGTGTACAGAGTGATTTTTCTTTTGTGTCTCGCTTACAAAGTAGTTTTTTTTTTTAGAGAAATAAAAAATAAACTAGGACGAAGGACCAATTTGCATGACCTGCGAAACTGATCTCACAATAAAACGCGTATTTACAGAAAACCGCCAGTACACAGAAGTCATCACCAAATTCGACTTTCTCAACACCTTAGACACTGTGTAGGACCAAACAGAGACTCCGTCAATCAAATCTTGGAGTTCATAAAAAAAAAAAAATCAAACGTGTGTAATAGAATAAACAAAATGTAAAATTGTAACAAAACCGGATATTCTGCAAATGATTATAATACTAATAGCCATTGTTGATGGCGTTAATTAAGAACAATCAAAAATAACAGACAGTGTACTTACTTGTTAATAATGACTATTGGAAACGTATAGGAAACGCTTTATCGAAAATTATCAAGACACGCGGTTGAACGTCTCCATTTTTTTTTTTATATTTATAAAATAAAATTACTTATAATCACCAATACTTATCAATACTTGCCAAAAACGTCTCTCCGCTGAACTTTGCAAAAAGCCAAATTTTCAACCGATAAATATTCATAAATATGAAAAGTGAAATTCGAAAGAAATTTTCCATTTATTTATTTTATTTGTGTAACGTCACATGGCGCAGAGAAAAATATAGGTTATATACGTTTGTTTTATGGGACAAACGGTGAGTTGTTCTGCTTCAAATAGTCTGTAAGCAAACCGTATTAATATTATAATAACGGGCAAGAAATAAACACCGAAATAAAATTTGTTTAAAATCTTGGCAGATAATAATCGCTGGTTCGTGAAATTAAAAAAAAAAAAAAAAAAACAATCACCCTGTATTAATGTAATGTATATACATATACGCTTTCATATACACAAAGTTTTATCGGGGAGAATCTCTATTTATTGTGTTTGAGGGGTTTCTTTTTTTCATTTTTTTTTTTTTTTTATGTACGTTTCAAGCGGGTTAAAACAACTTTCAAATTGATTAAAAACGTATTATTCGTTCGCTATCTATAATTGGATTTCATTCCTTGTAGATTTTTTATCGGATTGATTAAATTGATGTTAATGAGAGAGAGAGAGAGAGAGAGAGAATCGGTTGGGTGTATTGGTATATATATATATATATATACATAACCAGACTAAGAATAAACGAGAAAAAACTTTAAGTTAGTATTGAAATTTCTATATATATATATATATATATACATATAATACTAAATAATGTTTTCACAAATATATTCGTTGTCTCGAGTGGATTTTTTTTTAACGGGTAATTCGAACGTAAATTCTATTGGCCTACTATGCATATGCTTAATGAGAAGAATTCTCAAATTTTTGTACAAATACGTACATTGGGATCGTTCTCGGTTATAGGAAAATAATAATTTCTCGATTCAGAACATTTTATATAGTAAATATTACTAGCTGTCTATTATGGCCCGGCTCAGGGCGATTATTTTGATACAGCTAGTAGATGTTTGAAATAATAGTGGTTGTCGCATATTTTAACTTTTCTCACCGTTTTCCTTTTTACACGTCCGCTCAACGAAAAGACTTTAATTTGGACGGATTTTTTTAACACAAAACTTTTCACGATTTTCCTATTGTTTTTTTATCCGAGTTCGACTGCGCACAATTTTTTCACCCAAGCTTTTGTAAAATTGTTGTTTTTTTTATTTTTGGATAAAAAACAAAACCATTATTTATTTTATCTATTTAGAACTTTATATACATTGTAAACCTTGACAACGTTTTTCGTTTGTCCCGTTGTTCAGTTGTTTTCGACGGCTTTTTGTCTTTAAAAACTAGGTTTTTTTTATGTTTCTCTTGTTCTAGACGTTGTTACCCGCTATATAGACGGAGGTTCGGTCATTCAGTTGTTTCCGATACCGCATAGCTTTTTGTCTAGGCAAGGTTTTTCCGCCCAAATACTCGTTTTTTCTTCTATGGCACTTCGATGAATTTGAACGCAATGCAAAACGTCACGAATCCAATAGTTACAATGAATATATATACATAATAATAATAATAATAATAGTTGTTCAATAGCATTGAACAATACTTGTTATAATAAATAAAATATTTAAAAACATATTTGATTCAAAATTATGTTTAATTCGTAGACGATGCAAATTTGTCAAAAATGACGTAGGTCGTGTGCTCGGGTGACAGACCAAGCCCAAGCATGTTGGCGAAAAGCATTTTTTAGTTTTACGCGATTTGTGATTTCACACATACACGTTTGTCCGCGACGTAAAATTAAAAAAAAAAAAAATACATATATAAACGTGTTAAAGATTTCGTGGATTGTTGATTTGTTCAGAATATTTCCAGGTATATCCGTGTGTTCAGTTTTTGGTTGACGTTTCGGACATATTGCAGAGTCTATCTTCAGAGCGATAGTTACTGGTCCTAGGTATAGTTGCAACCTCTGAAGATGGACTCTGCAATATGTCCGAAACGTCAGTCAAAAACTAAAGACATGCGAATATATCTGAAAACATTCTGAATAAAAATGTACAAAGTAATATTTGTGGTGAAAATACAAAAAAAAAAAAAACGAAAAGAATTTAAATTTTTTTCTCGCGGGAGGTGACCAGCTCCAGAAGAATTACCGTCGCGGTCGCGAACATATATAATTCGTTGCCACCTGCAGACCGCTGTTGTTCGTGATAATAATTCGCAGCCGATTTACATACGGTACACGCAAGCATTGAAAACATTGGTTAACCGTACAAGAAAATTGTTTGGTTTCCGGCATATTTTTAATACGTATGTGTGTCCACTGACCTCGCATCGAGTGTATATAAAGTCGTAATTCGTATAATAATAATAATAGCGGCTAATAAAATATGTTGAAACCCCGCAGCTGTACACGGCTGCAGTAAACCGAGGTACTTTTTAGCTTTAATTTATAACACGGAGTGTGTATATGAAATTATTTTTTTGTGTCCGACACGAAACGCACTGACTCATACAAAACCGCGCGGGCGATACGAGTTTATTATTTAAATTTTCAACAAAAAAAAAACCACCCCTCCGTCCAACAGTAAAACTAAAATACAGTATAATTGCGACGTTTCTACTGACTCTGCATTTCGTTTGTTTGTTATTAATGAATGTGTCGCGTATATATATATATATATATAAAAAACAAAAATAAAAATATATTACATTTTATTGTTATCGCGGAGTTTTTTTTATTATTTTGAAACGGACGGTGTGTACGCGGGATCCGCGAGTACGTTTTATAAAAATTCTTTTCGGTGCGCAAATAATAATCGCTTTTATATTATTGTGTTTTACAATTCACCCCGTCACTTCGATATTCCAGCAGTCAATAATATATCGTATTCGTTTAGAGAATTGACGGCAGTCGCGGTAAAAAAAAAACCACGTAAGGATAACAACATTATACAATTTATAACGGTTTAACTATATAACCGATTATTTAATAGAAATTATCGTAAAACAAATTCGATACACGTACACTGTTGCTGCAGTACGGTACAACGCGCGGTTTAATGGAAACTGTATTCGTGTTCTATAAAATTACGATTGAAACGTTAAAAACATACCTATACGAACGGGTAATTCAATTAGTTATTCTGCGTAGAATTTTTTTCTTCTTCTTCGGTTCATTTATGTGAGCACACGATAGACGTACATATCCGAAAGTCTGCTAGGCGATTCTCTCTCTCTCTCTCTCTGTATAATGAACAAATATTACATGCTTGCGAATTCGGAACGGCGATTACAGGAGAAAACTATAGAAGATGTTCGTGGTGCGGCAGAGTGCGAAGAAGTATCGAGAAGAAACGACGACGATTTTGGGAAATCGTAAAAAAAAAAAAAATTGAAGGGACGACATGTCGACTGGTAAAGTCGATTGTCCGAGATAACAACGCGCATAAGGTTTAGAAAGATGCAGACCCAGAACGGAACGGAATGCTAAAAAGAGTCGGGTTTCGACAGAGCAGATCAATCGAGAGATTTTGAAAACCAAAAGAAAATTATTCGTTTTTTTTTTTTATACGTTGTAACCGTTAATTGAATTTATTTTCCCGTTAACCGCAGTGCACCGCGATTTATTCTCACACACAGTCACACGTTTCAGTGTATTATAATAGTCAATGCTGTAAATTCTCCATTTTCTCCGTATACGCGTGTTATTTCTGATCGTCGAACCAATCGATTATATTATCGATTACTGCAGCGCGGGTTTATTTGATTTTCCAGTCGGTTTTTGAAAGAAAAACAAAACAGACCGTGGTATCCGTATGTAAAACGAGTGGAAATATTATTTGTTGTCATACGATGATTCGTAAGTCGCGGACAATTCGTTTTGGCTACCGTTGGCAGTGTCGGCTTGGCACACCATAGGCCTTTGGATCTTTTTATTCTGGGGCCCCCTGCTTAATATGAAGTTAAAAAATACATATCAATAAAAAACAATTCATTATATATAGGGTGTCCCAGATCCAAGGGCGGAGTGACTCTAAAATTCTTACCGGGCAAATAAGATTTTTCCGGGCCACTTATGAAAAAAAATTCATTTTTTTTCGGACTAGCGCCTTTTGTTTTCATATAGAGTTAATGCAGGTTAATAAAAGAACCTATGTTGAAGTTAGAATTTGGTGGTCGGATTTAGTTTTTAAATTAAAGCAATTTGAAATTTGACAATTTTACCGTGTTTCTTTATAATAAGGTTTATTTTTTTCGCCTTTCGGCTCGTACTATAATGGATAAAATACCACGATTTGACGAGTGCGATTCGGGGTTCGAACCGCTGTTCTCGAATCAATTTTT
The DNA here is from genome assembly GCA_032441835.1 of Slavum lentiscoides. Lineage (NCBI taxonomy): Eukaryota > Metazoa > Arthropoda > Insecta > Hemiptera > Aphididae > Slavum > Slavum lentiscoides. The sequence goes on from CM063713.1 coordinate 10,131,282, forward strand.
GCATTTTTTCTTTTCATACATTATAATAATACAAGGCAAAGATTTCAAAACTGGTGGAGACATAGCGTTCAAAAATATTGGTATATAAAAAAAAAAAAGATGGGGCCCCAGCCGCATTCGCTGCCTAGCGGCCATGGCCAGGCCGACCCTGATCGTTGGTATTCATTATATATAATAATAATAATAATAATAATAATAATAAATTTGACAACTGCAAAAAAAAAAAAGTATAATAAATAAATTATAATTCCATCGTGGAAAATCTCCGCTACTTATCACGATTTACCGTCATACGACATATTATCTTATTATAATAATATTATCGTTTCGTATATCGCCACACGGATCTGGAAAATAAAACGCTCTTTTCGCACACGGAGTTTATAATACGCGCATTAAACGGTTCGCTAATTTAAAACAAACGCCGTATTTTTTATTATTTTTTTCATAATTTTTCCGTTTGGTTTTTCATGTGCTTATCAAAAACTGTACGTTTGTCCGCTGTAACGGCCTGTTTTTCGACAATCGATAAAATAAACGCGCCTATATTGGTATATTCTGTAATTAAACCGGTGACGGGCGATTTGATTGCGTTCGTTAATGCGTTCACGACGTATTTATTGCATAGTAACTATATATTATTACCCTTTATAACGTTCGGTTTTTAGATATTTTATGAAAACACGGTTTATTCGTGTATAGCCGATTAATATCGTATTAATCTGTCCGTACAGTCTAACCTATATTATATAAAGCTGTAACGGACGGTACAAAAAAAAAATAATAATATTTTTGATGGGGGAAAAAAATTCGTTTCGTTTCGTTTTTTTTGTACAACGCGGTATTATAAATATTTTTTTACTCTATAGATTTTTTTTTTTTATGTATATCGCGTATTACGCGTCGTTCCATAAACGGTTTATATAAATATTTTTAGAAAAAAAAACCGCGTCCGCCTGCGCCGTTTTTTTTTTTGCACTTAAATATTTTAATGCAATAAAGTGATTTTTATGTAAAAAAAAAATTCGCTATCAATTTTTAACCGTAAAATAATGCGATTATAGATTTTAAAAGGTTACGCGTGTATCCGCAGGTTATATTCAAGAGTTCGGGCAAAAGAACAAAGAGCCCGTCGCGCGTACAAAATTATACGAATATTATTTTTTTTTTTTTAAATCTCAAATATATCGATTAAAAACGCGTTTAAATTCTAATATTAAAAACGGTTTTTACACGAAAACAATTTCTGGTTTTTACCTTTATTTATTCGATTTCAAAATTGTATCGCAAAAATGTGCACTTATTGAACGGAAATCTCGATTTTGTTACGTCTTGTATTCATATTATGTATACGCGGTAAAGGGCGAGTAAAAACGATATTTATCTCTCGGTATTCCGGTCATTCGGCGTTGGATATTATTAATCACTGTCTGTATTAATATTCTTATTTCCTTCAACTTTTACGGATTGTAATATATATTTATTTATTTAATATATAATTTTTTTTTTGAAAATTTTAAGAGTATTAAAAAAATGTATAATAAACTCGTTTGTAAAATAAAATATCAGAACACACGACTGTAGTGGAAAAATTTGAAAATTTCAATTTAAAACACCCCCCAAGACACACTGATAATATATTACGAGATAATTTTACATAATAATAATGTCGTCGAAGTGTGTCAAACAGGTTTTTGCCGAATTATGCTCCTGTAATATCGCGATGAATATTACTTTTTTCTCCGAGGAATAAAAAAAACCTAACGGACTTTTTTATAATTGACAAAATAATAGTGAGTACGCGGTCCGCCGGGAAATTTTCGCGTATACCACCGCAAGTGTCCCGTAATGAACTCAAACCGCAAAAAATTTAAATAAAATTAAAAAACTAAAAAATGTAATACTCTTATAAGAATAAAATATATTTATTAAAAAACAATATATATAATAAAATTAATACATAAATATATATATATTATAAAAAATAATATATTTATATAAAGCAAAATGCCAGGAGTATTAAGATAAATCTTAAGATGGTAACAACTAGTTTCGACCGTAAGTCATCATCAGGATATACAATGAATAATACTCTTATTAATAATGCCAAATTTTCTTTATATATATATATTTTTTATAATATATATTAATTTTATTATATACATATTGTTTTTTTTATATATATATATTTTATTCGCAAAAAATTATTGCCAGAACTCACGCGGTATATTTTTTCGAGTTCCGAAAAGTTCTTCTAGTATAAATAATTATAATTCGACTAATAATATAAATATATTGTTTTTTTTTTTTTTTGTATAAAATATGTTTTACGCGTTGTCGTATTTTTATATTTTATATACTTTTTTCTTTTTAACCTCGGATCGATATAACTTTTATATATCTGCAGCTTTTCATTTTGAAATATTCTTTTGATACATATTATATTGGATCTTTTTAATATCGTATTTTTTTCTTCTTCTTTTCGTTTCACTTCGATTTTGATATTATTCTCATTTGTTTTATTAAAAACGTATAACAAAAGTAATAAAATAAGTTTCGTATACGTAAAATATATCCGAATAAAAACACAAGTGGTACAGTAGTCGGTCTATTATTTGTCTACATATATATTTATACGTACGAAGAATTTCGCTCGTTTTTATCAAAAGATATTGCGTTTTTAAATATATATATATACGAGTATATATGAAATTATTTCCGAGGGCTATTTTCCAATAATAAATATATAATATAATATACGATATTATATTTGTACTTGTTTCGATTTCCAGTGACAAATAGAATAATTTCGTTATTACATTAAAACATATTCGCAGCTATAAATCGATTGATAAACACAATATTATACGCGTTACGGTAACCCGGTAACAATATTTTATTGTACATTTAATTGATTCACGGTCTAGCATAACCATTTCGGTTTTCGTAAATCACAAGAGAAAATTCGATTTGTAAATCACACCGCGTGCAGAACAGATCGAATTTTTACACTCGTTCTCCTACAAAACGATTACTGTTGGCCGTCTTCTGAAATAATTATTTATCGTTACGTTGATTTCGGTTTTTTTTTTTTATTCGGTTGTTCACACGCTATATTTAATTCTGTCAAATTCGTATTACAATATTCGAAAACGACACGAAATAATTAATCGTAATAATCGCGATAAACGAAACACGCGTTTGAAACGATTTCCATAGAAAGTGGTGTGGTTGTAATTTTCTATATCGAAAATCATCGCTATAATATAAAAGTCAACGCGATATTTGTCATTATTATCATTAATCGCAAAGGTGATAAATGATAAATCATAAAATCATATTTAGCAGAACGGTGTTAAATAAAATACAGATAATTGTATTATAAAATTTTAAAATTTATATATGTTTATATTTGAAAGTCCAGTTATATTTAGAAGTAAGAGTAAAATTTCCTATTTGTTTCTTACACGCTTCTCTATAATATGTCGATGTTCCACAAATTATTATTATGATTTTTTTTTTTTTACTGTAATTAATATATTATAGTTTCGTAGGAAATTTGTAATATTTTACAATTTTCATCGCGCGCCCGACAAATTTCAATTAACGTGATTCGTTTATAACACAAAAATGTACAAGAAAACCTATGCATATAAATGATAATTCAATCCGTTAATCGAAATGTAAATACCGTACAGTGCAATGTGCTCAGACAAACGTTTTCATCAGAATTAAAACAAGTATCGATTAATAACATTAACGAAACAAAGGCGACATCAAAACGTAGGACCTATATACATTTTTTTTTTTTTTTGCTTTTGTCGGAAAACATTATATCGAGGCGATTATAAAAAAAATATAAAATAGCTGATAACCTTAGGAAGAGAGCGGTAATTAAGGAGAAGATTTGAATTTGGAGAGCAGGTGGTATTAGAGAGGATAAAAATAAGGTGTCTGCTAGATATGAGAGTAGAACAGTTGAAGACGATGTGATTAAAACCAAAGATTGGAACATGTAAATAAATAATCGATATTGTTTTTTTTTATTAACAGCTACGTTGCTTTGTACTAAGTATTTTTCTTCGTAGTTATATAATATAAGTATTATTTATTGGTACAAATCGATAATTATAATTGATTTTTTTTTTTTGTTAAATCCCGTCAAAATTTTTACACAATTTTATATTTTTTTTTTGGTGTAATCGTTACAGAAAAAAAATGATTCGTCACGCCTCACCGGGCGGAATATCGACCATAATATTTTTTTTTACCTCCGCGACGGCAGATAAATTCGAAATGGTAAAAAAATGTGCAGTGGTTTTGATTGATCGCGCGTGTACAGCCCATCACACCCTAAATCAGGAGCCAAAAAGTTGAAAAGAAAATGACAAAAAAGAAAACACGCACACGTACCGAAGTTAAATCGAGTGAAGAACTCATAAGTGGCACCTTTCGAGGTTTTCTCCCTTTTTTCGCTTTTTCCAACTCCCGTCGCGACTTATTCGCGTATCTCAATTAGATGACACACACACACACCACACTCTCCCACCCGACCCGACGGTTTTCTTTAGCCCTTTAACATCACCGTACCCTCCTCATAAATCCTGTCGCTTTTTTCCCTCTCTCTCTCTCTTTCATATATTACATAAATTATTTCGCGAACCCGTTCTCGTCCCCATCCCTGCCCGCCGCGTCCCTTATAAATATACGGCTTATTTATTTTCTCGTATTCCAGCGTACCAGCGCGGTTTCTTCTTAACTTCACGTCTCGTAATAACGTTATCGGTGCCAACACAAATCGATATGAAGAGGAGAGGAACCGTGTGGGGCGAACGGAGGTGGTGGTCCCTGCAGATTCTTTTCACTTTATACCCACGCGGCGCGTTTTCGTTTAATCGAATCGTCGTTAATAACGTTGTACGTACCCTGTAAATACATGAAAACCCGCTGCGACGCAGACGACGACCGACGTTTCTGGGAGAAAACGATCGGGGACGGGGGAAAAAAACACACAGGAGAAAAACTGCCTTGTATCAATTTTTCGAACCTCCGATTATTAGGTGTACGATATGGATATGGAAATCGAACAATTTCTTTTCGTCAATTAAACCGTTCGTGAAATTCGCGTCACGTCTTTTTTCCCTGCCCCCCCCCCACCACACCCGATTTAGTTATTATCACACGAATATCGCGGCTTTTAAATTTCTGTTTTACGAGTATATTGTCGTTTAAAATTATTCCGTCGTACGCGCAATGCGAAAGTTAAGCAGACGACGTGAAGAAACCGTGTAACGTCTCGAGAGAACGCGCTGTTAGATTTACCGCGAAAATACCCCCAAAAAATGTTGAAAAATTGAAATGATTCGTTAGAGTAGATCACTATAGATTAAAAAAAAAAAATTTTAAAAACGCTTATATAACTTTTCGGGAATTAAAGATATTTGAAAAACGTTATTGTATAGGTTATATTGCAGTTTATTTCGTGTGAAAATCTGGTGTCTAAAGTACGAGTGTGTCCTGCAGAATTCTTTCCCCGGGTGAATCAATTATTATTTGATCGTTTTTCGACGAATCTTAATCGAGATCTGAAGGGAATCGAACCGACGTTACACAACACAGTGTACGTCCCGTGAAAGATCCGCGGTAGGTATTATCATTTTTAATACCGACTGCGAGTTTTCGGAAACGCGCTGTACACCGACCATTATATTCGCATTATAATGAGAATATATCGGCGGCGGCGCCCCGGAGCAGAAATGCGCGAGGAATTTCAATTTAGGCAGTCCTGCAAAAAGGCGAAATTCATTAATTTCATTTAGTTTACTACGGCGGGAGACTAAAGCCACAAAAACATTTTTTTTTTTTTTGTAAATTACTTTTTTTTTTTAATTAAAATTAAATACGAAATATTTTATACGCGGTGGAGATAAATTCTAAACGTAAATATTATAGCGGCGATATAGGGTAGTCGTTATCGACATCATTACTGCTGCAAAAGGCGTAGCGAATTCTCGCACGGGTTTTTTTCCCCAACAAAATCTAAAACGAGCCGGTCATATACTATAATATTATAGTCAATCGAAACACTTTGTCGGTCTTCCTCGCAAGCCCTAATTATTGTAAATTACTGGAATATATTTTAAACACAAAACAAAAATCTATCGAATAATTGCCGACGAATTGTTGAATAAAATTCAATGAAAACGGTATAACAGGCGAGGATTAAAATAAAATACTGAACCGTGTAAAACGAGAATTCTCCGGAGACGTAATTATTGTTTTACAACAAGGATTTCGCGTTCAATCGACTGCGGCAGACCTCCGAATGAAACAATTTTCAATACTTTCTCGTATACCAGAGTTCACACGACTTTGAGCAGAATAATCACTGTACCTAGCGGACATTTCTGTGCTATTATTATTTGTACAATAATTACGCGAATGGAGACGTTTGTTTCCGTAGAGTTCTATACGCGTTTCGTGTGATTTTCAGTACATTTCTGTACGTAAGAATTTTTTTATTTTATTTTCGTGTTTTTATTTCGTATATCGGAAGAGAACTGTACGCGGATCACGTCATTGTCGACGACGAAATCGAAGATGCTTGCTCAAGCTGTACTACGCTTGTTCTCGTCTCTTATTGTAACGAATTACTCGGTCGGGCGAAAGATCGTTTTCAGAGTTGAACTGTTGTGTTTCTCGACTGTGTCCCGAGAATGACTCTTATAGATTTGTCGACGTATATTGATTCGGATAAGCTTGGATTCGTTCGATGATCGTTCATCGAGCAATATTCTTCGCTCGCATTCAGAAAGAAATGATTTTTTTTTTGTCAATATATTTCGGTTGACCCCCCGGGATTTTTACAAAACGTTTTTTTTTTGGTTTTATCTATAATTATCGTATAGTGTTTCGTAAAAAATGATTATTTATTAAACGGACGTTTGTAATATAAATATTGTCGAGCGAAGAAAATTCGGAAACTCGTTCAAATGATCATTATAGTGAATTTTTGTTCGTTTTGTCCGATTGAAATATCCATTACGAGCTTAGGGCCTCGTTCAGAATGTTGTAAATCAGCCCCTATACCGTGTAATATGATAACTGGTGATATTCTCGTTTATTCGGTTATTGGGCGCGGTATATTATAATTATTATCGCGCGTATTCGGCAAATTCGAAAAGGAATTTATTAAAACACTCGTACGTAATATGTAGAAACGTTTTAAATAATTTACGTTGTTCCGGAGTGTTGTATAAGGAAATTAAAAAAAAAAACCCCGTTAAAATTACGTCGTTTGCGCGTACAAACCGAGACTGTTAATACGCATATATAAATAGTAGACCCCGGCGGTAGTCGTGTAAACGAGCGTCCAAACAACGGTCGAATTACATTGCATTTTTTTTTTTTTTTTAATACCTCTTTTGCGTTCGTTGTCGTTACGTTTTTTTAATAACCGCGTTAAAGTCAAAACTCGTTTATTTAAATCGAAAAGATTTATATTTCGTGATAATGGCGAAATACGTTTTTAATAAACGCGGTAATTTGTGCGGCGGGCGGCCGCCGTCATAATTACATATTATATAACGAACGTCAACAAAAACGTAAATTATTTGAAACGGCAATATTTTATTTATTGAATTTAATATAAAATTCCAAAAAAAAAAAAATTAATCGTGTAAATATTGTATACGCACGTGTATATTTGTCGATTTTATACGTTATTAATAATAAAAGTCAAAATTAGGACTGAATTTCATAATACAATTTTTTGTTTATTCGCAGAATACAATATTATTTTTGTAATATCGTCGATTACACTTACATAATACGTGTTAGCATTGATTATATCGCAGGATAAAAGAAGAAGAAGATAAAAAATTATATAGTCGTAACAATGCTGTGATGTGCAATGATGTGGTTTTTTTTTAAATGTCTGTACCCAAAAAATCTACAAGAAGCAGTGCTCAGATCTTTACGTGTAGCACTGTTTTCCGGTAGAAAATTGCGTCCAGTTGATACTTTAAAGAGGTCGTTTTTCGATTTTTTCAATACGCTTTTTAAGCGTCAGAAAAAAAAAACTACCGAAAAATTACATAAAAACGGTAAACACGCGGTTTCGTCAAATTTGATTATGATCATAGAAATCCGTAATTTTCACCAAATAATATGTAATTGCGTGGACTGAATTTTTAAAAAAATCTTGAATATCGTTAAATCATAATTTCTTTTTGTAACCATATAACATTTTTCGACATATATATATATATTTAATATATTTAATTTTTTTATTTTAATAATATGGCTGAATTCGAAATATTATGGGGACGGAGTTTCAGTGTTTTATAAAACGCCCCTCCTTCCAGAGAGAAATTGAAAGCACGCCACTGATCGCAGTGCTAATACATAATATTGACGAGTTTTACTATCCGCATGTCAATCGTTATTTAATATTCGATGTAGGTAGATATATATTATGTATATTTATATATTTATACATTTATAGGGAAGGTGAAAATTCGTAAGAGTAAAAATTACAGAGGAGGTGATCAAAATAGTTTTATAAAAGGAAATCTGTTTCGGATGAGCCGTGACAGAATTTTCGGGGAGTTATTGGGGGTTAAGTTTAAAATTTGCGCCAATGACGTTAATTTAAAAAAAGGCGCCCCATTTATAATTGTGCACCAAGGGCGCCACCGAAATCCTAAATACACCACTGCATCGCACGCGAGTCATTAATCGCGGGAATTAATTTTTACAAAAACGGTTTTTGTGCGTCCCTGCAGGAGGGGACACGACGTATATAAACGCCCGGTGCGACTACAGGGATTATTTTGTATTTTGTGCGGTTCACTCGTAAACTCGCGGGATGTTTTCGAGGGATTACGACGCGGCCGGCTGATACCCCCATCTGGTTAATTAACGTAAATAACCCGTTGTCCCCGTTGTCCCCGACGTAGTACGTACACGAGCCGAATAAAACGCGAGATTCGTCGAATAAAACGGCGTTGGTTTGTAATAAAAACGATAAAATTTCAAACGGTTTCTCGATAGATTGCTGTGATTATTCGCCCTGTAATTATTATTAGTAAATGTACGGTGGTTTTTCGAGAAATATTCCGGTACCGATCAAGAAGACGTATTCCCTACACTTATTAAAGAAATCCATAAAAAAAAATCTGCAGAAAATCGACGAGTCGTTTTTTATGAAAACGTATAAAACCAAATTTTTACGTTTTTTTAGACTCGTCGAATGAAAATTTTCGATTTCGTAAAAACAATTAAATGCCAAAAATTAAATAATTTTTATTTTATTTTTTTTTTTATAAAATTTGTCAGAACCCTGTGAAACACCGTATAAACCTATATTATTCAATTCAAATCTATTAATTCAATAGATATAGTCATATGGGGTGCAGTCAGGTGCCCACGGCCCAGCGCCTTCCACGGAGTTAAACCACCGAACTCAATACACGGAACATTGGAACGCGTATATCGATCAAAATATGACCCCAGATAAGAGGCAGCCATATGCGTTCTATGATATAAAAGTCATGGAGGACACGATGAAATATAATTTTTTTCCATGATAGTTATCATGTTTTATTATTTACTCTGAGATAACAGGACGCAAAACGACGTGCTCATAGTACCGATGTTAGCACCAAAATCGGTTATTTTTACATAATGAAGTTGGTTAGTCGGTAACCAAAAACAGAAAAATAGAAACATAATGCATATGGCGGCTCATTATAGGGGTCCAAATATCATATACGAGAATTATACAGAATACGCGTTTCATGTACCGAGTTCAGTGAGTTTAACATTTTGTGAGCCTAGAATTTTGTGTTTTCAAATCTGAACATCAACTGCGGTCGGCCGTATGAAAACGTTTATGATGAATCACAGTGTAAACTTACAAGCCTAGGTCTGTCGATTGAACAGGAAGTTTCTGCATTATTAAATTAAAATGAGCTGATCAGCATATCTTTGCTGAGACCAAGGCCAGAAAAAAACCAATTTTCATGCTTCGAAAAATTCCCTTTTTTTCAATTGTTGTTTATTTAGTATTAACATTTTAATACGTTTTTTTTCTAATATGAAAATTTTATCTATACATCTGTATACTAGCAAAATAACATTAAAATTTTAATCTGTTTTAAAAATAAATACATATTTGCAGGACCGTAGAGACTGAATATTGCGCCCGCGGGTCAAAACTTAAAATTGCGCCCTTTTGGTTTCAACACGGAACTAATAGGATATTTATTTTATAAATATTTTTTTCAATTCGAATAAATTATCGTTGAAAATAATCAAAAATAATAATGTTGTATTAATTGCTTAATTTCTTAAATTTTGTGGCTTTTAAAATCTTGCAAGCACCTTTCGCCTTGTTGCGTCTCTGCATACTTTGAAGTGTTCATGTTTGAATGTAAAAAAAAAAAATGTTTTTACATAAATTTGTGTGAAATAATAAAAAAAAATTTTGGCTTCACAAAAAAAATTTCTAAGTCCCCGCAGGCACTGGGTGCAGCGTTGTACACGCGATTTCGGTACACCGCACGCGGTATTGTTCGGTAAAAAACACAAAACTCTTAACAACAAACAACGAATATAATATATACTATATATACAAGGGTTAGAATAATAGTAATAATATTATTATAATTCTTCGTTATAGCTGTATCGACCGTTACGGTACGTGGTGTTATTATTCGTTTCGTTGTTTGTCGAATAAATAAACGCCGTTATTTTTCAGTTTTTTTTTTATATTTCATTCATTCGTACTGGACACCACAATAAATATTAAATACTATCGAGAATTTCTGTTTAGTGTATACGCGTGTGTAATGTTTTCGTGGCGGACCGCGAGTACGATTTAACCTTTAAACAGTATCGAAAATCCTTCGGTATCAAAAATATTACGATATATCACAGAAGACAAAAAATCCATTCGTTTTTTTCGTGCGTATTAGTAATTTTTTTTATCCAAAACGAACTATTAATCATAGAAAAATAATGATTTTCGTGTACTGTTAATGCGCTACTGTACTTATAACGATTTTTATATCATTTTACTCGTGTTTTTTTTTTTTTAATAAATACTTTGAAAAGTGTCGTTTTCGACAAATTTATTTTCGAAATACGTACAGTCAAAATTGAATAGTTGTCGTGTGAACAGAAAAAAAAATTGTACTCTCTGATCACATAAATATTCTTATACTTTAAGTCTTGTGGACACAACAGCTTATAGTTTATGATGGGCGGATGGGAATTACAGTGGGTCAGTAGATATTATTAATTAACAATTATAATAAAAACACCCAAATAAAACTCGTTTACTTATTCATTATACAGTGTTAAGAGCATTGGTATTTTCTCTCTTTACCTCGCACGCGCATATAGTGAAGTAGACGATTTCTACTTCCAACGTACGGATCGATCTAGTGATAAGAATTCTGAAAACAAATTCGAATTCAACGTAAATTTTACTATACATCGATTTTCTCATTTTTTCAAACTTAAAATCTCTTAAAATCGAGCGTTGCATTTTTTTTCAACTTTAAAATTTTCTTCGAAGAAGTTCTTGAAAAAAAAAAAATTAGAAATTCGGTTAAATCGATCTCAAGTAAAGTTCACGACGAATTCAAATTCTTTTTCAAATTTCTTTTTCATCGCATCATTAGATCGCAGCAAGTATAGGAAACGTCTATTTTAATATTAATAATATGTAATTCGTATAATAACGTAACCAAATGCACAATCATATATATATATATTTTTTTTTTTTTTTTTTTAAATGGAATTTTCTGCTTAACCGTAATTTTAATCGCGTCGATTTTATTTGTCTAGAATAATATTGAAATAATTTACGTACCGATACACGTGGAGAGGATACATTTAAATTTGTCGTCTTTACCTATTATATACGTATATATATAGTTTATAATATATCGTATACATAAATATAATATATCAATCCTTTCGGTCGAATCGGTCGTGCTTCAACTATAGATAAACAAACGTGGCGTTCACATAATATTATAAGACCGTACCTCCGTATCGCCGTATTATTTACTGCACGTAGATATTATGTAAAATATATATATATATATACCGTATTATATATTATTATATGCATGCGTGAGTTTATATATATATATATAGATATAAATTTGCGTATAATATGATACTGGTGCGCTGACACGCAGCTCTCCGGGTTATCTTTGTAATTAATTGCAAACACCGCGCAGGGTACGGTGCCGGTGAATAGCATTCGTTTCGTTATTATTATCAATTCGTTCGTTTTGTATTCGTACATGTACCACCAGGTCGTTTTATTGTGTGACAACGGTTGCGAAAATTAAAAAAAAAAAATGTGTACCGAGCCGCCGTGTGCGTTGTGCAGCGTATCGCTTAAGTGAGTTAAAGAGTTTCGAGTACTTTTTTCAAGTAGAAATTAAAAAAACAATCGTTGCGTTCAATAAAAAACGTTTGTGAACGGAGCTCCGGAGTGTAATATTACTCATTATTAATCTTACGAGTGTATATAGATTATATTATAATTTAGGATTGACCGCTCGCATCACGTTTTCGTGTATTGAGTGTCTTGAAATCACCACTTTTACGGAATAAAAATTTTATAACTCCTATATAATTTTTAAAAACCATTTTGGAATTTTTTTATCGCGATAACACGGTAAAAGACATTTGAATTAACCGCGTGTCAGCGATTAAAATAAAAAAAAAGTTACCCACATTATGACCCGAACAACTATAATAGTATCTATAATAATATCTAATACCGCGGTGTAAAAGTAATAATTGTCGTATGTCGCACGTGTCACGATCATTTTTACGTATAAACGAGTTTTTAGGGAAATCGTACCAGAAAAAAAAAAAATTGAGTGTGTTCGCCATATGTTTCTGTTTATTTTACGAAATATTTGAATAAACGAGAAAAGAGTGGGGGTAATACATTTTTTTTCTCTGTAAAAACACAAAGCCCCCTTATACGCATAATATTTTTTATATTATCGCGCGCGCAGCTAGGAATATCATAAATCAAGATACGCTTGCCGTTTAAAACGGCCGTCGACAAATGCCCTCTGAACGCACTCGTGATATCGCGCAGACCATAAAAGCGACCCGCCTGCCCGGCCCAATGGCTTTCCAGTGCGATTTGTACCGCGGTTTTTATAGTTTCGTAAAAATACGTATTTTTTCGTTCTGGGCTGCAAACAAAAAGAAAAAGAAAAGAAAAATCCCTCCGTCCCTATTTATTATTGCTATACACACACACACACACATATATATCAACCTGCGACGACGACGAACACCCTCCTCGGCGTGTAGAATTAGATATCTGAAATAGTCTTGCGGACGTTCGGGGTGGAGAGTCAGGTGGCCGAAATCGCCATATAAACTAAACGATATATGTATGTGTGTGTGTGTGTGTGTGTGTGTGTGTGTGTGTGGGAAAGGAGTTTTTCGCACCCGGGCTTTTGGCTTTTTATTGTACGCAATAGGTTTTTGCCAATTTTCCAAATCGACCGATCAAAAAAAAAATATATATATACAATATTTATGTGAGTCCTCTTTACTCGACAATCGCCCAGAAACGTTTTTAAATAATAATAAATTTGAACGAACGACGTTGTATTACACTGCTGCAAATAAACACAGCGGGACGTTCTGATTTTGGCAGGACAGTCTTGTCCTTTTTTATATATATACGTATATATCTTGTCCCGAGTTAAGAAAATGTTCGGAATTTTGAAAATTTACATTTCCAATAGGCGATTTATCGCCACAGTTTGTCTTTCTCACAAAAAAGAAAAAAAAATTACGAATTTTTATTCTGCTGTAGAGTTATTCTCCCTGTATAGGAGAAGGAAGGAATCTAATGAAAAGGAAAATCAAATTAATTATCCGTCACAGCGATTTTCTCAATAATAATGATATATTTGAAGGAAAAACAATTGGACGACGACCAAATGGAAGACCGAGAATCGATGGCACAGAAGAGAAGATGGGCCGTCGCACATCCTATACCAAAACCTAAAGAAAACAGCGAAAGATAGACGTGGCTACTTCGACAAGGCGTTGCTTTTAGAACACGAGTTAGGAAATGTTTCTGTTCATAAAATAAAACGTATTCGCACACTCATCGATGCGTATACAGAGATTAACGACCGACACTTGACTCAAAAAAATGTATTATATAATTAAATTCGTCGTATTTTCCAAGGAGCGAGAAGTAACACTGTACAGAGATTAAAAAAACCTTATTTCTTACTTTTTATTTTTTCATTACATATTTACGATAATTTTTTTAAAAAATAAAACGTTTTAGTGCAGTTTAGAAAATTCGAAAAGATTCGTATACACTAAACTCTCGTGACATTTTATTCACAAAAAAAAAAAAAAAACGAAAGAAATATAACGATCACGCCGCGTTATAATACACTCCGGATTATTATAATGTATTGCGCGAATTGATGTGTGTGTGTGTGTAAACGCGACATTTGTACACGAGTATGCATATTATTTTGGTGTGAAATTAATTTGGTTATACGCTATAAATTCGTTTGTGTGAAAATACGAAAGTATTACATTTTATAATTTCCTATTTTATAATATCACAGTGTTCGATATTATCTTGGAAGTAAAACAATAATTATTATTATACGCGCGTAATCTAAAGTACTTTAAATTACATTAAGTGTATATATTATATATAGCACCGAAAGTGAACGTATATATAATTCACAAATATCGTGTTCGAAATGTTCGCTCTTGACGACCTCTATTTCATCGTATACACTTTCGTATAAACGAAATAAATATACTTTGAACAAATTATCGTATACACATAGTATATATATATATATATATATATATATATATACAATATATATATATATATATATATATTGTAGAAACGGAACGATAAATCACGTTTATTATATCATAGTTAACCGCGGTTATATAATAATTTACATCCTATCGTTACAGTTTACTGTATAGTTTCTATACACAAAATCGTATATAATTATCATTATCGTTCGTTGTGTTTTATCGGTTCTGACATCGAATATCCATGTATAATTCGTATTATTTAATCGTCCGTTATTCCCCCCCCTAACCGGTAAAACCGAAATTAAAATTTTTGGTTAAAAAAGTATATATAAAAAAAAAAAAAAATACGTTTTATTTTATGGTCGTTTTTCACGAGTAGGAATATAAAAAAACTAACTAGGTAGATTATAAGTATATATATATATATATATATATATTTTAATATTAGTTTAACGATGTAAAAGTATAATATAAGTATTAGTATATAATTGTATATCATTATAATCGTGGCTCGGTTTCTATACAGCACATTTCGCAAATTATTATTGAATACAGATAAAAATAACGTAGTAATATTTGTTTTATTTATCGAGGATTCTATTTTTGCATACTGTATTATTAGCGTTTTAGATTTTTAATGCTGTTCTGTTAGTTCGGTACAATTTTTTTTTTTTTTTTGCTAATATACGATTTTATTTATTTTGTGTTTTTCATATACTCTGTATCTTTAAAAAAAGGTATAAAAAATACCCTGCACATCGCTATTTCATTAGATATTACGTACGTTACAATCTTGTTCATAGGTATTAAATTATCGGAACTTCACTGTAAACCCACGAATAAAATTTTTATATATATTTTTTTTTGCTATTTTTACTGTTTTTAGAGCATATTTTAACGCACATCTCAATAGTTTTTACCGCTATAAAATACGCTCTCCGATTATTATTATTTTATAATGAAAAACAATAATTATTATTTTTGAATACTTATTACGCGTTTGAAACTCATAAAAACAATAAAATACAGTAAGAACAGTAGTGAATATTCGCTTCGAATAGACAATATATAAATATCGGAGTTCCAAAAGCGTTATATTATTTATAAGGTGATTCGACGACGTTTTTCTTCTTTTACAAAGCGAAAATCGAGCTAGTTACACCTAAGTTGCGTGAGAACTTTTCGATGCGTCGTCCACCGTTTCTTAAAACCCGATGTAATATATTTGATTAGAATAATTGTGATTTTCGCAAAAAGATCAAAAGTAGAAAGTAGAAAGAAAAACACCGACGACAACGGTTAAAAAATTCGTACGTCGAAAATCTGTCCGTTCCGTTCCCGTTTGGATGCTGTATCAAGAGATTCGGGAACTCATTCACCCGCATGCGGATAATTCCTTCGGGTTTTTGCCTCTCGCAACTGATATTGACAGTCAGGTGAGCGGAATAAGACGCGTTAATGTATTACGCGAGAAACTAAATAACTTTTTCACCGACAAAATGACGAATCGTTTGAAATGGAAAAACACTTGCATGCGTCCGACATCATGCGGGATGAACGAACAACCAGCTCTGCAATCCGACTTTATGGACCAGCCACGGATCGTGCGTTTGGCGGTATAAATGTGCGTCTTTGTGCCAGGATAAAACGGTGGTCCGACGATGATTCTTCACGTCATAGTAATCCCGTAAGTTTGACTTTGACTTACGCCCATCTAAATCGCCATTTCTAGACTTACACCTATTCTCGTATTGCCCGTCGGAACAATATAACAAAATAATTATTATTTAATTTCATTGTCTTCTTCAAAGGCCGTTTAGGTCCATTATCCGTAACACAAACCTCCATCCATCTATCCCGTGCTATTATTTCTCCGTCTTGAATTCCTACTTCCGCAAGGTTCTTCTCGACTTTATCCATCCACCTTTGTTTCGGTCTGCCCATAATGGCCTTTTTCCATCGGGATTCAGTTTTAGGACCGTTTTTATTGTATTATTAGTTCTTCATACGTGACCAGACCATGCCGTTCTTCTATGTCGCAGTACCGCTTCAATGTAAGACACTTTGTTGAGCTGTTTCAATTCCATATTGATTCTTGTTTCATACTGATGAGTGATAATTATTCATTTTTGGTCCGTATATTCTCCTTGTAATATTTTCCTGTTAAAGGTCGATATTTTTTTTCCTCTGGTTGTCGGCCACGTATCACACGCGTACAATAGAACTGGTCTAATAATTACTTTCTACAACATAATTTTCGATTCAGAGCGATACTTGTTTTGATTTGAATACACTAACTAGTCCACAACAGCACTTATTTGCTACAGTTGTTCTTATTTTAATTTCTTCGTGAATAATAATTATTTAATAATATTATACATTTACGTTGCTTGACTATGTCATTTGATTAATAAATTTAAGCGGAACCGCGTACTCGGCGCACATGGTTTTCGTGAAAACTGCACGACGCATATATACGTCAAATGTTTAATCCGCGATTATTCGAAAAACGTTTTTGTTTAGATTTATGCGGATAGAGATTATATTGCCGATAATGAAATAACAACAACGTTTTCGAATTGAAAATAACATTTTTAATTGAAATTCATAGCGCGAAATACAATTTTTTTTTTTTGCGTAGGTACTGGTAGAAAGTTCGTGAAATAGCCGACGGCGGACTCGTTGTTGCGCGCGTTATGCTCGCGGCGAAATTCAAAATTGACGCTGATTGTAAATTATTTATTCGTATATATTGTCGTCAAATTTACATAAAAAAGACCGCTCAATTTTAAAACCAATTATTTCGATTTTCGTTCGATAACGAATTTTCTACCCAAAACGCATTAATACGCGGTGTGTTAAACAATATGTAAATTATAAGACCGTGTTGTCACCAAAAGAAACTGCTTAATCATTAAAAAATTACATAAAAACGGTAAAAATTCGATTTCGTCAAAATATTTCTTCGTAATTCCGAAAACAATATTACCCTAGAGTATTGACATTCTCAAAGTATATATATATATATAAACTAGTGGAAAAAAAATTCAAAAAATTATTTTAATTTTGAGCTATCTATATAGCGTTTATAGATTTTAATGCAATTTAGTCATAAAATGGTTTATTTTTAGTTTTTTTACCTGACAATTTAATACAAATATCAGTCGTACGCGTTACTTTAACTATATTAAAAAAATAATCTTGAAAATCGTTAATCACAATTTTCTTTTTGGAGCAAACAATAATACACCGAAGCTTTGCTCAGAATCAAATGATTTATCGATTGCTTTCGAATTCATAATTATATCTAAACTCTTTATCGAAATAATTCACAACAGCCGCGGCTCCTAAACTTTTTTTTTGCTCTTGATATCGTTTATAATATTATAGGATGTGATAAAGATGGATTTCTATACAAATTGTAGGAAATTTTATTTCACGTTCGTTTGACAATTTAAAATTAATTTATATTAGAAAATTCGACAACAATGATGAAGAAAAATATCGTAAAAAACTTTGTATATATATATATATATATATATATATAGTACGAAGAGACTGACAAAAATAGGTTTTTATCAAACCAGTCCAGTCGATTTTTGTCCTAACCACGATGAGAACAGGCCATGGAAACTCTCCCCCATTACTTCGATTTTTTTCATTTCAGAGCGAAATGATTGATGCTATTGACACAGCGGAAGAACATGATGTTAGAAACCTAATCTTTCTATATAAATTAGGAGTCTCTAATAATTATTTTACACATAGGTACCTACATAATATTAACAAAAACATAATATAATATATAAAAAATATAATATTATTATACCTGTAAGATACAAGTATAATAAAAAATGTACAAGTGTTTATTCTATGATTAATGATAGCGCAATGTATAGATAAAAACCGTATTATTGTTATATATCTGTAATCCATCTCGGACGGTGAGAAACGTAGTGAAAAGTACTAAACAGCTGATTTCAAAGACATGGAAACCACAGTCTAGAGAAAAAAAATGACAAAATCGTTCAGTGTCCCGTCTGTATTAATCTATGATGAGACCAAGTCGATTTAATATAATAATTTATACATGCTGTGATCGCCGCAATTTCTTTTTGGTGCGTGAACCGCTAAGATATATACCTACGCGGCCGTACGTAGTTATAACGCGTTTTTCTATTATTTATTCATTTTTTTTTTTTTTACAATTTTTCTTTTTTTATTCCCAAAGTTTTTTTAAATTTTATATTAAAAAAAAAACAATTTTCCAAAGGGCGTATTATTCGCGTCGTACGTAGTATATATATATATATAGGCGATTTAATAACGACTATACGAGCGACGCGCCGATCCTATAAATTGTCGTCGACCCTGTGGATTAGTATGTATGAGGTAATTTACATAATAGTCGTGTCGGTACACACACACACATACAAGACGATTTCCATCTTATCCCGTGTAATATTTTTTTTTTTTTTTTTTTCTGTTTATTTTTTCCAATTTCGCCCGAGTCGTAAATTTCTGTCACCACGTCCCTGTGTATAAGGCCAGAAACTCTCTCTCCGTCCCTTACTCGCCACTCCACCATCACCAGTCGACGACCGTATATATATACACTGCACACGCGGCCCATTACCTCTCGTTCGTATATTACAGAAAAAGAAAAAAAAATTTGTTGCGCTCCTCCACTATATGTGTATATGTACGTACACGCGGCTTTACCGCCGGAATATGAAAAAACATAAAAACGTTGATGGTGTTCATTTTGTTTTCGGTGTGTATACAACGTATCGTTTAACACGTTTTTCATTCGTGTCCCTTTCTCGTTTCCCGTAACGAAACGTTACAGTATATAATAACGGGAGAATTTTAATAAATTTGATAATACCGAAACGATCCCAAAAACACATCCCCCGTGTAGTTTAGCGTAGTAGTATCGATTTGACGTGGAACAAGCACGATCCAATAGTATTCTACACGTTCTAGTGCAGCGTACCACGTGGTACGCGAAGAAGTTTTTTTTTTTGTATAATTTTCGTTGTATTATTATTATAAACATTCGATATTATTCGGTTTAATTGGTTGATCTTATAAATATCGACGGCACGCGGTTCGTAACGATTTAGAAACTAAAATTAACAAACTCGTTTGCTGATACGATTAGTGACGGCTGGACGAAAGACGCATTTTTATCGACAAGACATTGGTCTCGTGTTTTTCTGATGTCGACAAAAATCGAATACCCGTTTCTTTTCGAGCAAACATCACAACGTTTGATTCCATTTGTCACTATATGTACTTAATATTTGTGCGAGGAGATGCTGTATTTGACAAATAAATACAGATGTAGGCTCGACATTCTAAATAAGTGAATTACGAGTGAAAACCTAAAGTTGCGTTCAGCACGATATTGATATGTTCTTGTACCGAATAAACAGCGACGAACTTCACGTTAAATTAAAAATTTTAATAGATTTACTTAAAAAATTTTTTTTTATTACTTTTATGAATACCGCGCAATAAAAAAGTCGTTTAATAAATGACATATTTAGAGAGAAAAAAATTTGATTCATCTGAATTAGTTTTAGAATTAAAGGCGGTACGCGTATTGATCATAAAAGTGTCTACTGCAGGTGATAAAGAGGTCGGAAACCGCTAAATCAATCGAAAAAGTTTTTGTTAAAAACGGCGAAAACGCGATTTAGTCAATATTCGTTAAATTGTATACTTTTAACCAATCAATTCGAAAATAACAATAGTAGAGTCTTGAAATTTACACGGGATATATGTAAATTTGCGTTAAATATGTATACGAGTAAAGAAAATAAAAACTTTTTCTAATTCAAATCCTTATAGTCACTATAATAATATACGATTTCAAATTTCAGTGTTCATATTTTATTTTTATTAATAATAAATAATTAAACACCGAAGCTCCGCTCAGGATTGTTTTATCGAATGATAATTATTTATCGAATTTATATATAGTATAACAACAAAACTCTATCTAAGTAATTCACTTGAGCGACACGCCAAACGCCCACGGCTAGCTAACCCTTTTAAAAAAATTTTTTTTTTTAATTTTAATATTCACGCAAGCATTTGAAAAGTCGTACTCGTAAAAAATGTACGCGCAGTACGAAAAAAAAAACCGAATTCAATAATCGGAATGAAATTAGCACCAAATTCTGCGCAATCTGAGCCCAGTAATCAATCTTTTCATTTTAATACAGAGATCATAATATGAAGTCCGAGGGGGATTTCTTTTTTTGTCCCCCGTTCTTCTCCTACATTCACTACTGTGCATTCAACGATCGTTTCAATTACACACCGGTCAAATAAAATAAGTACTCTTTGAACAAAAATTACACGAGTATAAACGCGTTATTTTACTAAAATATTCCGACCGCGTCGTGCATTAATATATTCGCGTTAAACGCTCCTTTATCGCCTTAATAAAAAAAATAAATAAATGCCTCCGTATACACATATAGCACGGCAGTTTAACGAAATTATACCGATATTACGCGAATAAGCAACGACGATATTATACAATATAATCCGCGCGGTTATTAAAATG
Source organism: Slavum lentiscoides (assembly GCA_032441835.1). Classification (NCBI taxonomy): domain Eukaryota; kingdom Metazoa; phylum Arthropoda; class Insecta; order Hemiptera; family Aphididae; genus Slavum; species Slavum lentiscoides. The sequence continues at coordinate 10,152,727 of CM063713.1, forward strand.
ACTTTGGGAGAAAAAAAAAGCTATGCGACCAGTAATAAAAATATAGCGGTATATTTTGTAAAGCGCGTGAACGATTATTATTATTATTATCAGCTCCGCACGCGTTAATAAAATATTAAACACCGAGGAATATTTAAATAACAAGGAAAATATTAAGATATGTGAGGGCTCGTGGGCGGAAAATTTCTTTGGAGACACGAAATTAATTAAGGCGTATATTTTTCATTTTTTCAACTACTACTCATACGCGAAAATTCGTCGTTTTCCAATGAATAAGTTAAAATAAAAAAAAATTAATATAAATCAATTAAAATCATAACCCTCGATTTTTTTTTTGTGCAAAATCGTCTATGACGTTTTGAGAAACTCAAAATATTATCCCTCTGAGATCATTGAAGAGTACTTAATCTGTGTGTTTTAAATACTAGAGATCTCTTAGTGTTGCGATTTTTTTTTATCCCGATTACATGATAATCACGAAACTGTGGGCGCCCCTGAACTGCAGCTGCCTACACTCGATCTCTCTCTCTCGGATCCGGTCCTGTAAATAACAGTGCGATGCTGTATAATAACAATTATATATACGTTAATTTTCGCCGTGTTTTTCACTTTGCCTCTTCTACACGCGCGATGTCTGTTATGTGCACAAATGTCAATTTGTCTGTTTTCGTGTACCGATTGGAATCCGATAGCTCGTGGACCGCGCGTAAGTCTGTAATTTTTAGAAACGCATCAAAGTCCAGAGCTGGTGTATCTCGATGGCTCCGCACTTTCGTAGTGTAGAGTACACTTTTAAATTTCATTTGAGCGGAAGCCAGACAGATCGAGGCCAGAATATTTTTTTTCGCATATTATTACAGTAGGATTTTAAAATTGTATGTGTGTCGTGGCGTTTTTATGATTTTTACAACGTATTTTCATCAATTTATAAAGTTAACAATTTATTTTTGTTCTTTCAATTATCTATATTTAAAATAATTGTATAGGTATTATATCTAAAAAATAAAAAAACACTACGACACAGACAACATTCTCCTCGATATTATAAGAATCCGATACGATTCGAGAAATCTTGTCCAAAACGATGATTTTTATCTCGTGAAAAAAATTAAAAATTAGTTCTTCCCGTTATTATTGAATTGTCCACTGCGGATGGCATAATGTCATGGGCCACGACAACTACAACTCAAATAAATACCGTAGCCCCCACCCTCAATTAACCATATTATTTTCTGCGGTTTCATACTTGCCCGTGTCGCCTGTCTTTTATCAGAATTTTTGTAAATGTAATTTTTAGAAAAACGTTTATGTATAAAACACATTTAATTAGGTTACGCCGTTAATTTTTCGGAACAATACAGTTCGTTTAAATTTTAATATTTTTTCGAATAAATTAATTTTATTATTACTGTGTGAGTTATTTAAGGATATACCTGTTTCGTAAGAAAGAAAAACCTCGTATCGAAAAGTAAAGCATTTAAATCTTGTTGTTATGTTCAGGCGTGTTATTTAAAACCGATTGATTTTCAATGCAATATCGAAAAGTGAATACCTTTGCATATATATATATATATATGTGTAATAATTTTATTGCTAAAGTTTTTAGTTTTCAATTCGAAAACGGATCGTGTTCAGTTGCTATTACTATAATACTCGTATAATATATTATTATGTATTTATCGTTCAGTTAGGATTATAATTCTCTACAATACGAATATTACAATGGAAACGAACGAGTTCAAACAAATTAATTAAACAACTCACGTATACATACGTATATACAAGTTATATTATAAAATGATATAAAACCATTTATTTCAATACGCGTTTGAAAATAAAATAATGTTTATTTAATATAGTACACGATAAGCCAATATTATTGTTTAACATTTGCACAATATATGTATAGATTTCGACGTAAACGAAATGTTTTCATATACTTTCGCCGTAAACCACCCCACTATATATGTATCATTATTATTATAATAACATAACATAATATTATTATTTAATATACGTGGCTCGAGGCAAAAAGGACCGAACTCGCATTTTTTTATTTTTTTTTTTCGAAAACTGAAAATTTCATCGTTTTTCTCATATATAAAAATGAATTTATTTTTTCCCCTCTTTTATTCATTTTCGATACAATACGCGTAGTTCCTAATATCCATTTTTTTTTTTTTATTATTAGATATTTCGAGTACATACACATATTTTTGGTAATTTTTTTTTTAATACAAAAACAGTATAAAAAAAAAATCCGTATAATATTGGCCTTAAAATATAACGACGTAAATATTTTTCGTTTAATAAAACATTTTCATACTATTCTTGCGAATTACGCGCAATATATTTTAGTATAATACCAAAAAAGAAATCACTGGTATTTTTCAAGTGTATACAATAGATACTGTAGAGTATAATATCGGTTTTTTCCCCCACTATTTTATTTATTCTTTATTAAATGGAAAAAAAAAACGTTTTTACGTTTGGCGTATATAGCAGGAACAATAAATTATCGAATTTGTATCGGGGGGAAAAATTGACAAAAATGTTTATCAATTTTTTTTTTTTTATTATTATATGTTTTGTATAGCGTAGCGAATCAATCGATTATTTTATAATATTCAGTGGACAATTAATTTTTTTTTTTTTGTATAAAACTCCAGCACAACATACAACAGCTATATAGGTAGGAAAAAACCAATATGACGATATTATTAGCAAATCATTCACAGATGCCCGTTATGAGTATACAGCCCCGCGATCGATTAAAATCGCGCGACATTTATTATAAAATATACAAAGGCTGCAGCAGTAAAAGGCCGCGTTAAATGTATTTTCTCGAAAGTTTGCGGAAGGGATTTTGTGTTGTGTGTGTGTGTGTATTGTAATGTATAATAAGCATAATATACGTATATAGTATAGTAGTTATTGAATTGTTTTGAGAGAACCGACCTTTTGGAAAATCTGATTTTCGGCTACTGCAGCCTATACACAGTAGCCGTAAATATATATATATATACTTACGCGGTCGACAAACGCCGGGCCAACGTGTTTGTCGATCGCCCAAAGGCTTTTGCATTTGAATACGCATTAAAACCCGGGCGCGTTTGCTGGAAATTTAGAATAATTCGACGCCGCGGGATGCCTTGTTTTTTTATTTTGACCTCTGTTACAGTGGGCCGTCGTCCACGGAGATTTATACAATACAACACCGTTGGATATTTGAATTACTTCTGCACTAGCACAATTTTGCGAATTAACAATCTTTATTGCACGAAAAAAAAACTTGTACCTAAACGGTTCTACTATAGTTCAATTATTGCGGAAACCGACACGTATAAATAGCTGTTATACGCTCGTCTCGACATTTAAAAAACACTCCTGAAACGCGAAACGTGGAGTTATTCAGCAAAGTCACAAGTGACATCATACGCTTTCACAATGTGTATTTTTTTAATATTTCCCCCGTTTTACACACGTTAATTTTTTTTAAAGTATCATGAAAGAAATTAGCGGATACTAACGCTATATTCACTCGAATAGCAGACGGCTGGTTATTTCCTATACCGCGCAGTAACTGTTCTTGGGCGCTCTGGGGTCTGCAGCGATTATAAATACTGTGCTCTGATATGTTCAACACCTGTGTGTATATAAAGTATTAAAATACACAATTTATTTAAAAGTGTCAACGTAGCTCAGTGGTAACAAACGAAGTGTTTATAGGCTGTATAACAAGTTCAAACCCTGTGTTTTCATTTATTTTTCAACCGTTTAACAATTTACAATTTACAAATTAATTTTTACGCCTCCGATTATTATTAGTAGTATTTATAAGACCTGTGATCTTCTTGACGTGGTTATTCATAACAAGCCGAGGGATATATTTTTGTATTTAAGTACCGACACAAGCTCGAGAAGAGAACGAAAGGAGGAGGTGCCTGAGTGAGGACTTTTTCGTCGTGGGCTAGTTGAAATGCGGAAAACATGCGCTAAAAAACGAATGGATTTTTGTAAATATTACGATAATAATCATAACACTGGTACCGAGACCGAGCTCAGAATGTCAAAATGCCCGTGGCCTTTTAAACCCAGGTTTTTGGAACGGCATATTATAAATTAAGATTTCTAATTTGTATCTAACGGATCTGGAAAAAACTATATGACCCCTGCGTTTGTGACATCCGACGCAATAAAATAATACGAAATAAATATTATGTTAATTAATAGAGAACAGATGCGTTTCCACTATAGCTCCGTCAGACCCGGAATCGATGGGACCGATAGAATGTAAAAATTCGTATGATCTCGCGTGCTCTGTCAGTGCGTTTTGCCTGCAAGAATATCAAATATCGGCGTAAATCTTCTCTCTTGCCCAGGACATTTTTTTTTGTATATAACCACAAAAATGCCGATGCTTTTATATGCGTTCGATGAAAATATCGCAACTACTTGGCGCGATTAAAAATTGATCACAATCATACGATTATTGTCGTCATAATGCTTATTGCGATGTTCAAATAAAATGTTTATTCAAACACGGCAGAGTGGAACTATAATAAAACAATAGTTTTTTAATTAAAATTTATTTTCGCAAACAGCGATACGCGGCTATTCAGTTGAACAAATTGAAAATTTACTACGAAATAAAAATCAATGCAAAGGTATACATAATAGTGAGCCGCATAGATGTAATACCGCAGATGGGTGGAGAGGAGGGAAAATGACAAATTTTAATTTAAAGGTAACGTAAAATGATTATGTGGAATCGACTTTTATCTTTATGTCTCGACTCTGAAAGTCATAAATAATAATTGATACTACTCTCCATGCAGGTTCTAAGAAAATCCCTAAGAATTTTAAATTGCATTTTTTTCGATAATGACGCATTTTTTTTTTTAGATTCTGAGCGGAATTTATTTTAATTGTTTTTTCTGCGTACAACTTTTCGGCCAGAAGGAGTGCTCTGCAGTCTGCAGAATAGCGTTTTATTGAATGCGACGATTCATGACCATTGCTCTGAAACTCTAAAATCTTTGTCTGAGTAATTCATTTAAGCGACAAGACCCGCGGCTCGCCGCCCTTTTTTTTCAGTATCGTAAACTATGAAAAAAATATTTTTTTTTTACCCAAAAATATAATCCAAAAACGAGCGAAATTGTTTTAAAACACGCCGTATATATGAACACATAATTATATGAAATAATCGTTTCGAAATTGTTACAATATATTTATGTTATAATACGCGAGGATAAATTCACGACGTATAATACGTATAGTAAAGAGGTAATTATGCGCACAATTACTCAATTAATCATCGAGGATAATTTTTGGCGGTGCCCGCGATGTGTGTGCTGTTTTACGGGGTCCTTTGCGATAAAACCCATCCCGATCACCGCATTTAATACGCGCACATTATGTTTTATACTTTTCACGGTTCGCTATCAATCATTTTTGTTTTTTATTTCAAAAAAAACAACCGAAATTCGTTTTTTTCGTTATTATATTTTGTTATAAATAAATATTTCTATATATATATACGCCGCATTAACGTCCTTTTTATATTTGTTGGCTTATTGTTTCGCCGGGAATTCGTTTAATAACTTTATAATTTTTGACCATACACACTCAGTCGTCAGCGCTTAGCCATATTTTTAATATTTATCGTATTGATAAAATACAAACGAAGTAAAAAAATTTTGCCAGAAACCAGAAATTATTACTCACATTTTAATTATTTTTATATTTACAATATCAGGCAATTATTTTATAATATATATTTTTAGTTTTATCGAATTTTAAAAGTCGATATTTAATGAAATTTCTATCGTTATACATAAAGACACGTTACACCGAGGAATTCTGCACAGTTTAACGCATTGCCGTTGCTTCATTATAAAAATTCTGGAATTATTACTGCTCTCGTGCAGTGTCGATTACCTATTCTAAAATAGTTCTTAAAAAAATAATATTTGCTTTACGCGGTCGTCACTACACCCTTCTGAGTTCTCCTTGACAGTGTACGCACTGCAAATACACGAGTGAAAAATATTAAATTTTATTATGGCCACCCTGCAGTGGACAAAAAAGAAATGTACGATTTTGACTTTGAGTTGCAGGTTAGTGCGTGTTATGTGATGTAAATCGCGTTTAATTTTTATTTTGAAATTTCAAAAATCATTTTTTTTTTTTACGTTTTTAGTACGTGTTTTATTTTATTTTACTTTATTTTAATATAATTACGGCATAAATTTATTATACAAAGTACATTTCATTTTAATTATAAATTTACAGTGGTAAATTGGCAGTTTAAAAAAAATTAATAGCAGAACCCAAATAATAAAATCAAAAAGAAAGCGTTACAATTTGACGATAAAAACACTAGTGTGTGTTATAATCATAGATAATACATAATTGATAGGCCATATTCGTTATCAGGCGTTCCCGTATCTTCTGTCTCACTCAGCAAATATTTGGATAATCGATACGTAGATAACAGAATGTACTATTTTTTCAATTCTCATATCATGGAATAAATTATTATTTCATGGAACAAAAAAAAATTTCTTGCTGAATAGGACAGAAGATATGATTTTAATATTGCTATCTCTCTTCTTTATTTAGAAACGCTGCCCGCTACACATATTGTATACACGTGTCCTATCCATTACGTATTATCTATGGTTATAATAAAATTTGAAAACTACCCCGAGATGCTCACAAACCGAACACCACCACAACGTGATCGGATCACGGAATGAACCGGCAGATTTAAATTAGAGCCAAAGGAACGAGTTGGTGTAAAGTCAGAGAATAATTACCGGAGGATTTGTAGGTGGTCGGAAAAGTTAACTTAACTGTAATTATACTTAAATATATTTCCTCCTATAATAGACGCGATTTAATCCGGACGACCCGGGCAAAATACTAAGTATACGCACTTAATGCGATTTACAAGATCTATAACCGAAGTCGTACGACGAGATAGGAGTATGTGTTCGTGACCACAACCGCGGTATATAGGGTGGACTGAAAAACGTTTTCGGTCCACACCGACAAAATCGCTCACGTCTTATTCGTTTCAGACGATTCATACATTTCGTTCGCGGCAATCATATTATTTGAAATCGTCAAAAATAAATACAACGTATTAAAATATAATCATAATTTATGTATTTTATACAGACGCTATAGAAATATTTGGCCGAATGACGTCGGTCATAGTTGCAGGATAGTGATATACTCGGGCAATTTTTTTCCCCTTAATACGATCATCGATTTCCGGATTTATAATAAATTTTGTTATTAAAAATACAGACGAACGCCTCGTGTCAGGTCGGTGATGATCGCGGGTGAGTGACACGAATTTATAGTCGACAAATTTTACATGAGGTTATGACGTGGTCACGGAGAAAGTCGTGTTCCGACCGCCTGAAGAACCGAACAGATAGAGTAACTGCGCAAATACGGAAAATTTTAGGACCTTAGAACAGGTGGTTACCATGGTTACCATTTAAATTGTCAAAGAATATATAAAATATTAATAATCCATAGCGTATCCCTAGGGGTTCAACTGTTCTGCGGCACGAGTCGTTCGCTCATTGTATATAAAAGTCTGTCGTGCTCGTTTCATTTCATTGGAATGTCAAAAAAGATCAAATAATACTAGTTTACAGACACCCTGTACATATATATATATAGTGTATAACGTATACACAGAGTGATTTTTTTTTCCAACATAAGACTACACTATATATATATATATTATATCCTTCTTGATCGGAAATTTCGGAATTTTTTATTTTATTTTGTATACGGAATAATTTTTATAACGTAATATTTTTTCCGAATAATCAAAACAATTTTTTTTTTGTGCAGCCCTTGAGAATGCAGAAAATATCACGTACTCGCGCGACAACAATATAATGACACGAGAGTATATATATTTTGTATATTATATTTCGGCCTAGTGTTTTTTTTTCATTTTCCTCAGGCAAAACGCGCAGTTCGCGATATTATTTAAGCGTATGTACAGGCTGATTCTTTTTTATTGATTTCTTTACCCATCCTCTGTAATATTCAAGTATATGATTCCGAATATGAACAAATTATATAGAAGTATTTATGAAAAAAAAAAACTTCCATTATATATATTTTTTAAAACGATTTTTCGGTTCTTCCCAGTGGTTTTTTGAAACGCAAAAACAATAAGTACAATTTTTCACACGCTCGCGATTTTTAATTTTAGACCTGAAAATCGTATACTGTGATATTTCAACGATAAGAATAAGGCATTTTGTTACACGTATTTCAATTATTCGTGCATATATTATGTGATCTTTTTTTTTTACCAAATTTAAAGCGACAACACGAGTATATAGAACTGACAATGCCGCAACCAGAGTTTTTGGGGCCTTAGGGGAAAGAAGAAGAATTAAGGGTACTTCAATGCTTATCTCTAATTATATTACAGCGCATTATGAGCTATTTATATAACACAAAAGTAAAAAAAAAAGCAATAATACCTAATTATAATATATATTAATGTTTTCTTTGTAATTTTTATAGTTTTAAGTAGGCGTGCAATATTTATGTGTCTTATAGTTTTTTTTTTTTTTTCACAACGCCTCAAGGTTTTTTTTTTATTATACTGATCAAAGATCTTTAACAATATTTTTTCAAAGTTTGTACGCAAAAACCAACAGTATATAATGCATAAAAATGTCCAATAAGAAGACAAAAACAAACAAAAAAACTTTTTTGCCACGAACACTACTCGGTGTAATTAATATGGGGCCTCAAAATACAGCTCGAGGCCCTTCTCCCGGCCGGCCATTGCTCTGCGGATGCCCATTCGGGAGTTGCGGCACTGGGAACCGGCACCGATGGATTTACAAAAAACGTATATAACGCAGTGGACGGGCCGTGAAATTTTACTTATAATATTTTCTCGGTTTCTCTGCCGGCGTGTCTATACGTGATATAGTGAACAAATATAAATCATTCTGTAAAACGTTGTAACACGACGGAATTTGAACAAAATATTTTGAACGAAATATCAAAAATGCCCGTACCACCGATTTGGGTATATTATCACTAGATATATTTTATAATCTCCCCGTACAAAACCACAACAGTTATACCACAACCGCTCTACGTTGGAAACGGTCAACTGTCTTTTAACCGCGCGGACGCTGCAACGGACAACTGTCCCCTGCACAACACCGGAGCAAAAACGACGAGCCGCGGCGGACAGAAGAAGCGACGCCGCCGGTTTTTTTTTTCTTCGTCGTATTAATTTTGTTTTTAATGCCACGTGAGATGATAGAAGTGATTTGTTCTCGTCCCGGCCGCTGTTAGCCGTGGACGTCGATGCAATGGCGGTGGTATATCCAAATGTTTGTAAAGAAAACCGTTGAAAAACTCGTGGCATTCTGTAACACGCGAAAATATACATTTCCATTATCTCCCTGATCCTATATTGCAACGGGATATTTCTCGACCTGCGGTCTGGGCAAAAAGCGCGCAGTGGTCACACTAGGTGAACAATAATATTTTAACCGAAAGACCACCAATTATAATAATAATAATAATAACAATAATCGTAGCAACAACATTTATGTGTAATAAATAAAAAAGCTTATATCGCGTTTTTATATCGTACATAATGATTGCGTATTTCGTCCCGTCCGCGAATTTATCGCGTGTAATATTATCCGGGAATTTGTCGCCGCGCGGCGCGTAACCCCTCGTATACCGCGGTGACCGCTGTTGTGGTTTATGTCCAACGGGTTGGTGTGGTATGGTATGGTTACGCCGGGGTGGTTACCACCGTTGGGTGAACGAAGCGTTTCCGAGAATTTATGTCCGGCGAAAAATACGTGCCGCGTGTAATCCTATTTATTTGTACGTTCGACGGCCATTTTTTTTTTTTTTTTTAAATACGACGACGAGAATTATTTTCGCGTATATTTTTCGACCGCACGCGCCGCACAATATTCAACCTCTTTGTAAAATTTTTGTTTATTTTTCTCACCCTTCTATTTATATTTTTATTGTTTTTTTTCGCTCATATGAATCTCGTAAATTCGTGCAAATAAAAAATACATATATGTACACGTGAATATATGGAATCAATAGCCAAAGAGTATTTATAAAAAATTGAAAATATAAAAGAACAAAATAATTGTGTAAAGAAAATTATATGAATTTCACAATAAAAATGTATAGAGTTGACAAAAAATAATAATAACCGGCATGAATAACGGCAAAATGTCATGGAAATATTCTTATTGTTCATTATTTATTTTCGTTATCAATAAAATATAAAAACCAGTCGTACCTACGTTTTTTTTTTTTTTGTCTTTTCTGTATAATCTCGCAGCCCACGGGCAATTTTAAAAACGTCATCGATTAAAGAGTGTTTTTTCAATGGAATGTCAACACCTAAAATATATATATGTATATTAGGTCTTTTTTTTTTAATTTAATTTTCTATTAAGCCTTCTTCCGTATAAATAAGGACGACGAGGACCATGGTGTTCTCGACTGATATCCGTTCTGTTTATTTTTTTTTTGAAAACTATTAATTTACAAGCGTTCGCATAAAAAATTCGTGTGCGCGGGCCGCGCCAAAACATTAATACGTAATTCGCGTTAAAAATGTAAGAGCCCTCGGTCCGCTGTGGGCTGAGTGAGCCACACCGACACTTTAGCAGTATATACGTTCAATTCGTTTAATACTAAAAAATCTGTATATGTATATATATAAACAATAAATATACATACATATAAATAAATGTATACTTAATGTTTACTTTATAGTTTATATTAAAATAAATTTATTGTTTATATATATACATATACAGATTTTTTATTATTCACGAGTATTAAATTAAATTAAATTTTTTTTTTTTTACATATCCTTTTTATTTTTTTTATTAATTTATTTTTTTATTTTTAATTTTGTCTACATTTTATCGTTTAATACGTTTTTCCACGCGTTTCGCGCCATAATACGCGTAATAATCTCTGTATAAATCCGTTACCGTTTCAATAAGTTTTTGAAAAATGTTCGCAATACACACGATTATTATATATATATATAGTATAATCGCTTACAGCGTACGTAACCGCCGAAACGTTTTTGTGACACTTAAATCGCAGTTTTGTTATGTGAAAATCGTTATATTTTCACCACACTCTAAACTATAATATATATATATATATATATATATATATATACATTATACACAGTATATACGAAAGCAAACGCACGCTGCAGTACGCACACACAATATACGACGGACAAACAAATAAATAACGCGAAATGTTCTTGTTATAATATTACGCGTTGCACGCACGGCGCGTTTGAATAAAGTGTATTAACACACTATATAAATACATATATAATTTTTTTCCCGCTATAAATCTTTATTGTGCGCCTAAAAATTTCATTTTTAAGCTCTTAAACCGTATGGCGCGTAAAGCGATTTTTAACGATTTCATTGTAAACGTGTACTTTTTTTTTTATATACCAACGCTTTCGCTGCCGTTTTTCTCCCTTAAAATAATTCCGCGGCCGACAACAAAAAAAAAAAAAATCAAATCCGGTACACGAATTCATATATATATATTATTATTACGCGGCGCAGACGTTTAAGAGTAAAAAAAACCGCCACAAATTATTATCATTAAAATCTGGCGCATCAATATATATATATATATATTGTCATTATTTGTAATAATATATTCGACACGACTGTATAATATTTAATTAATTTAATTATTCACTGTTCATACGCGTAAAATATATACACGATGAAACTTTTTTTTTTTTACTTACCGACCTGACGAACGCAGATATGTTTCGTATATCGGTCGACTGTTTTCCATCTCTGGTATTATATTATATTACATACCAGTGGTGTTTTCAAAAAAATCGTATTAAAAGTTAGGATAAGTTTTATAAATCAGTCAATTACGCCGCGTGAATAGTTTTTTTTATTAAAACTTTACTTCCCGTTACTCGCACGGTAGGTACGCGTACACGCGGCGAGCGATATTCGAATGTGCCGCGTAAACCTGCAGTCGAAGCATCGAGTTGATGGCGTCCGTAATGCGGATTTGAAGATCTCTCGAAAGGCACGTACTTATTATGTACAAAACCATGTGACACGTCTCTAAAGAAAAGCTGTGAGTACCGGAGTTCGAGGAGCGTCAAAATCATCTCCGTCCGCTTGCAGCTGCGACAATCCTTAATCGTTTGTAACGTATCGAATTGCCGTCGCCACCGAGTTCTCATTATAAAAACGAACGGTCCGTATCCTTTCGCACTGAAAACGGCGCAAAAAAAAACGTTAAGTTTTGGGCGAATTTTACACTTTCGGCATCAAAGCGCGTCAATCTGGTCGTGTGTACTTCAACACGAGGTACTGCATCGGAGTCGAAAAAACACTTTCAAACGGTCGGTTAGGTTAGGTTCCGTGACGGATTGCGCGTCAAATCCTACCTTCTCATTTTTTTTTTTTTCTATTATAGGCGGTTATAAGATTATTTACTCCTTCTTTTTTTTCAGTCTGTTTATTTATAGACACACATATTTTATGTACGATATAAGTCTCGATAAAACGTAAAACGATAAACAATGAAGACGGAAACGTTTGTCGGAGTGGTGAGTGAGTGTTGAGTGAGGTGTGTCGATGATTGATGCGCCATAGAAAACCCGTTTTTAGTCACGGGCTACGCGGCGCGTCTAGACCTGTCAAAAACGTCTACCGACCCTCTCGCGGGAGAATTTCATCGCGGGAAATGACTCCGCGGTGCGAAACACGATATCGAAAGTGTCCAAAATCTGCCGTCTGATGGCTTTTCTACTCTATTTCTCGCGCAAACGCATCAGCTATATATTCGTATACATATATAGATATTGTATACGCACTTTTTTTTCTCTTTCCTAATCCGCTTTTTTTCCTTTCCGTTTCATTTTTTTTACTTTACGATTCGGTCGACACCCGTCGGAATACGCGTATACACTATACGTATATGTCCTAGTGGTGTGGCAATCAACCGTTTATTTTTTGTTTTTCGACAGAGAAGTCGATTACAACGATTCTAGGCGTACTACGCATCCGCCAATATACTGTTATTGTTATGATAAGCGGTAAAGTAACTGCGATCCTGAATACTTACGATAAGATTAACGATGGAAGAGTGGTCGGTTGCGAAACGAAAATAATCAGAAAACTGCAAGCCCGAACGTAAGCCGAAAATTCGAATTAAAAATCCGAAAATGTGACAATTTTGTCGGTCGACGTGGATGTTTGTGTTTCTCGAAAATCACAATATCATCTCTCAAGTTTCCGAATACGCCAAACAAACACACACACACACACACATGTAATCGAACGCGACTTGCAGTAGGACACCTGTTAACGCACTACTGTCGTCACGTCACCAGGACACGTGGCGCAGACGATTAAATTTGTTTGCGACTTATAATTTATTATCATCCGTTTGCTCGCTATAGAACACACGATTATATACGATAGAGGCGACCAGATAATTTACCGGATAAAGGCGGGATGATTCACAGGCGATATAGGCTCGAACTGTGAGTTGAGCCGTCGATAACGATTTGACATCACGTGTCGAACACACACTCTACCAGGCCCGTTCGAGCCTTTATTTGGCATCACAATGGATGAACGAGAGGTGCGAAACGGATTATTATCGAGTTGCCCATCGTCCGCGAAGGCGTAAGACCGGCTGAAATTTTACGCAGACTCCAGGCGCAGTTCTTATAGACGGACTGTTTTGAAAAAAATTCCGAGTCTATATACGATTGGCGCAAATAGGTAGGGTTTGAAACGAGACGAGAAGCAGTTTGACTGACCAAAACGTTGCCGGCGGTATGCGCGTAGTCTCGTTTTGCACAACTACTGTCTTCACCAACGTCGTACCGTGAATTACTGTGAGCTTTCGCAAAACTTCGGCGAAAGAGACGCGGGGTTTCTCCGTTAGAAATGCTTTTTCTGCACGACAATGCAGAGCGGCCCTTACTCAACCGGAAAACACGTACGAAACGAAACGGATTTCTCTGGAACACCAGACCTTTCACTGCGTGACTGCGCTGCAGTCATCTCCACGGACCATTGAAAGATGCACTTGGTGGACAACGTTTTTGCAGGCGACCGAGGCATTTGCGAGCGTTCGGCCCGTATCTTTCTACGAAACGGGAATCCAAAATTTGCCGAGCCGCTGGGGAAAAAAAAAAAGGTGTTTCGGGAGAACGTATGTGGACAAATAATATTACGTTGCGACATTTTCGCATTACTTTTATTGGAATAAACTTAAAAAATAAAATTTTCTCAAACTTTACGCGCGCGTTCAGGACGTATAAAATGTATTATACATGTACGCGGGGACACGTACGACGCTGTGCGAAATCTCGTGTCCTCTCAATTGAATAATGTCAAACAAAACGTGTGTACAATCCCTCCGCGCGGCCCGTTTAGCGAGTCGTAAAGCCCCCGAGGGGGCACGGCGGTATTAAAAAGGCCGAAAAGGCGGAATAAACTTTTCGAATACCATTCAGATTTCCCGGGACTTTACTGTTGTGAACTTTTTTTTTTTACGTTTTCCCTCGTTCTTCGTCCCTGTCCCCACGTTATACACGCGCCTTCTCTAGTTTCATTTGGCGTTAAACTTTTGCATCTGGGGAGAGAAAAAAAGTAAGAAAATTTAGCGTCAAATAAAAATAATAACGAAAAAAAAAAACAAATTACCAGTTCCCCCTGTCTTCCGTATCGGCGAAAAAAGTTTCGCGCTCGTCAAAATGCTCGCCGTACGCTAACGCGACCGTGGCGCAAAGACCCGGGAGTTTTAATTTTTTCCTCCCCCGTTTTTATCCGAATACAAAAGCGCGGCGAACAAACTTCGATAACACAATCAAGCCGTTTGTTTGGCCGGTTATTGTTTCTCCGTAAACCGTGGACGAGGTTTTAAACGAATTTCTCCATATATTTGTTTCGTAATAACGAATAATAATTCCTTTCGTTCGTCGAAACTGACACGTTTTGTTTTTCTGCCAACGCTTTGCCGACTAAAATTGAAAATACTGCGAGAAAGGAAAACTACGTGTTTCGCCGGAGAAACAATATTATGAAGAACGTTCAAAAAAAAAAACGATTCGTCCTGTATCGAATCACTTTCCAATTCTATATTAATACGTTCTTTATACCTATTTGTTTTTCAAAGAACATATAGACAAGACGTGTCTGGGGCGTATTTATGGGGGGGGGGAGAGGCTGATGGGACTCCAGTCTCTCCCCCAAAATTTCAGGAACTTTCTTTACTTATTCCTATGCCCTACAGCTATAGGACGTAATATTTTTAATAAATTCCTAATATGTAGTTGTTTTTAAAATGTTGAGAATTTGGTAATTTGTTCTATTTTTAAGATTTAGTCTTGGATTAAAATTTAAAAATAATTCAACAATGATATTTACTCAATGCCTCGGCCCCTCCTAAAAAAAAATTCTAAATACGCCCTTGAGACGTGTGTTTAATACTTTACGTATAAAATGAGAAAAAAGTCGTATATATAGTCTTTTTTCACACGGATAAAACGAAAACAGGCAATTTCTAAAACGTTAAAAACGACACGCGATGAGACTTAGTAATTTTCATTTCCATACAACGTATCAATTCGATGAAGAACTCTAATGATTGTTTAAAAACGAATCGTCGGATTCTTCTCCTTCCGTTATCGAAAGCTGGCAATCATGTTGGCGATTCGGTCTCTACAAATGGCTACTCTGAATAGTGAACTCGCAGATGTGTCGAACCACATTTTGAGATTGTCCATCCGGGACATCTGAGGCCTTCCGCGCTTTCTTCTTCCAATTATTTTACCTTGGTTTATTATACTTGTCGTATATTTTTCTGAGTGTCTCAAAACACGTCCGAAGTATTGAAGTTTTCTTGATTTTCTTGTTTTTACTACTTCAAGGTCCTTACCCATTCGTTCTAGTACGTTCCCGTTTGTTATATGATCGACCCTACTAATTTTTAGTATTCTGCGGTATATTCACATCTGTAATACGGCCTGAACTCGGTTGATCGAAGTTTCTGAAAGAGTCCAGATCTCTGTTCCATAAAGGAGCACGGTAAATACATAGCAATTCTGGTTCGGAGACCAATTCCTTTTTGATAGCTACAGAATATATTTTTCATTTTCATAAACGCTTGCTTTCTCTATGCGGCATCTTATTTCATGAGAGTGGTCTCAGTTCTCTGTCAATGATTGTCCGAGACGAGTGATTTTATGTACTCTACATATTAATATGTGCGGATTTACCGGATTATAATATTTACTGTTTATTTCCGAATGATACCAGTGAAATAGGTACTCGCCAGAGCAAACGCAGAAATAGCGTTTCTTTCGTAATATTCAATACGAATTCGTATACTGTTTGACGTCGTAATTCCCAAAATATATGTCAACAATTTTCGTTTATTTCACTTTTTTTTTTCAAAATTCATTTTTAATATCGTTCATCTCGACTCATACGAGCGTAATTAAATCATTTTAATATTTGTGTACTACATACGATACTATTTTGTATATTTTATTACAAAACCCGCCACAATGCTATATATGTACCCAGTAGCGGCTATCCCATACTTAAGAACGTGCTTAAGCACCCCTTACATTTTTGGGTGGGTAGCTGGGTAGGTCTCAAACCCCAGTCATGAGTCCTAGGACCACTGACCAGTGCTTTACTTAGGAAAAAAGTAGTAAAAGCTGTAAAAGTACTCTAGTTAAAGTAAAAAAAAAAAAATAGTTCCTTTAGTGTTATGTGGATGGGGTGGTCTGTTGAAAATTCTGAGCACTCTTAACAATTTTTTAGATAGACGCCACTGCATGTAACTGATGACATTCGATGAAAACGTCGGGTGTAACACAAAATCGTTTTGTATTTCTACCGTATACGCGGGAAACATATTTTATTTTAATTCTACAATACGAGTACGTGTAAAATTTAATTAAAATCAGTATACGTGTTATCGTGTAATACATTTGTATATGGGTTTCTAATATTAAAAAAAAAAAAATTCCAAATTAAAGTCGGGTAAACCGTTGGAACATATCCTGCGTTTTGAAACGTTTTTAATTAAATAAAGGGTTTTGTTTGTGTTTTTTTTTACGTACTATCCTGCGGGGAACACTTATGGACGTATTTCGTTTAATTTAAAATTGAAATAACTCGGAAAAAGTTATTTCGGGTGTATTATTGTTATGATATGTAGATGTGTATTATGTTACGCGTACGGCTACACACGACGATTTACCAGTGCACATATTTTGAACTGCGTCTTTTTTTTTCTGTATATTAAATAATCGTCCCTGCAGGGCGGCGTGCGTAAGTGCAAAATTAAATGCTTTTTGCGTGTACACGGCGTATTTTAATTTATTCATTTACCCCGACTACCGCAAGGATTATATTATACGCGTATAGAGTACAAACGAGTTACGAACACTTTCGGACGCGGAGGATAGGGTTATCGAACACTCGTCTATAGTGAAGGGTTTCGTAACGCTGTTGTTATAATTTTAAAACGATTTCAGACCGCGACGTTCAAAAAATATTTCTCCCTCGATTCGTTCGGTGTTGTGATTTTTGTTTTAGAGAAAAATAAACGTACGGATTTACTATAATAATTAGTAATATTTTGATTAAAATATCACGCATAAATAAATAGAGGGGGAAAAACGAATAGAAAAACGTATATTTTATTGAAAATGTTATCTCGATATAATCTTTAGGAATGTATCGAATTTAATTGACATTAAAATTCTCCGCGTTTCGAATTTTAATACCAAAATGAGTTCACATAATACTTAATAGCGACGTAAAAAGAGAAAAATTTATACGGGCGCTACAGTGGATGTGGATTCGAATAGATCACTGGACCGAGTGTTTTAGAGTCATGTTCGAAGTATATTTTGTGCCCAAAATAATCGCTTTTGAGGAAAAAAATCGTTCATCGCGAAATTATCTGCAGTTCTTTAATATTTCTTCGTGTATAGTTTATCGAAACTCAAACCTTACAAAGAAAATGTTAGTTCAACTCTTAAATACAAAAAATATATATATTCTCCCATGTCCGACTTGTCAAAAACGTTTTTTTTTTTTTGCTATTTTTCGATTGTTTCGATTGTCGAAAATACTTGTCGAACAGAGTAGCGCGTCTCGGTACGATTTGCTACCGATATTATTTACACAGATAAACAAAAACTAAAAAAAAAAAATAAACACATCATCGTTGTTAAACCAATTCGCTTAGTTCATTATCTAAAATAATATATGGTAATTCGTAAAAATTGTTTAATCTCCACGGTGTTCAAAATCTGAACTAAACGAGAAAAAAAACGTGATTTTCAAATTCGCGTATTATAGCAGATAAATCCTAAATATCATGGAATAATTTTAAAACTACCGAGTAATAATTACTATAAAACAAAAAAATCGATAATTGTTTATTTAATTGCGAATATATATCACATAAAAGCACAAATTAATTCGAAACAATAATATTGTATATTAAACGTTTGATACATCTAATTTTTTTTTTTTTTTTAAATTAAATTGTCTGGAATACTTCTCAATCCGACGTTCATTTATACGAAGATAAATATCGAAGAAACGATCAATTATTTTACAAATAGTGTAACATTATCAGAAATATACGCGTGTTTTTGAAACGAAAACTAAGACCGAATTACAGGTGATAAACGCGTTTATCGCCGTGAAAATGTGTCTAAATATTGATCATTCCGAATTGTACAGTTCGAAAATTTCTCAAAACGTTTTACAAATAATGCGAAAATAACTATCATCAGAAAAAAAGAGGGTTGTGCAGTGAATCGCAGTAGTAAAAAGAGAAAAAAAAGCGGACTCGGCGATAAATCGTCTGGCGAAAATTACTTTATTGTATAACCAATAGTACACGGTGCCAATTCGTTGAAAAAAACGTGTTAATCTCAAAAAAAAAAAAATGTACGATTTATTAATGAAATACGTTAAATATGAATTAGCGTTATAATATTGCGCCGGTCTGTTGGAACAACGAGAGTTATTCGTATAATAATGAAAAATGTACCTATCAGCTGCAGCGCATTAGGTATACTGCAGCGATCGTTAACCGCGTGTAGCAAACACGACACTTCCTGTTGGGAACAATTTTTTTTTTCTACCTCGAAAATAATATATAATTTGGTTTTTACTTATTTTATTATTATTACTATTTTGTTTTTATCGTTCGACTTTTTGCGCACCGCGCACGCAAATCCGTTAGCTGTATTATAATATACCGAACAGGAAACGCTGTATTTCGGTGTTTATGTGTGTGTGTTTTTTTTTTTACTTTAAAGTATTTGTTTGATATAATATAATTAAGTATTTTTACAAAGGGTGGGAGGAAGGAAAGGCATTTTTTTTTATTATTTATCATATTAATTAATTTTTGTGTTTTTATAGCCTATGGAAATTTGGGCTCGATACTGAGCAGCCAAGGACGGCTGGACGAGGCGGAGACGGCTTTAAGGACGGCGCTCCGATATCGACCAAACATGGCGGACGTGCATTACAATCTGTGAGTACCTATAAAATGTTTTACGCGGTACCGACAGAGATGTGCGGAAAATTTGGGTGTTGGAGAAAAATCGGTCGCATTAAATGATTACGATAATATACATTGACGGTGGTCCAGGACCGTATTTAGAAGATAGAGAGCACGTGCCCCGGGGTAACGTTTCTTACAGGGCGGTAATGTTTTTGGCAAATAATGATAAAAGTATATACGCTATACTCATACTAGGGCATATTTTTTAAATATTTATTAAAAAAAAAACTGTTATGTAGTCGGTGAAGACACAGATATTGCTCGACTTATATATATATAAAATCGTTGCCCAACTTGGCGGGAAGAAATTTAGCGATTTAACACTCGTGATTTTGAATTTACAAAACGCGATAGAAATTTTATTTCAAAAAACCATTAATTACTATATACGAGTACTCGGATAAAATATTTGGAAAATATTTTGCATCCCCGTATTATGCGAGTGTCATGCGCATTGCGCGCGTTTTTTTGTATACTCATCCGTCGAGTACGAGTTATACAGTTGAAAGGTCATTTTCAACGTTTCAACGTTAGTGAAAATCGTATTTAAGAACGAATATATCGGATTGAATTCACTATAGCTAGTATATACAGCTACCCTCAACATAAAATACGACATAAATAACATAAGTACGACGAGATTACTGGCAATTTCGCCAATATTCGAGCAAGAACAAACATTTTTTTTAATATTAATATTCGATTCGTTTAATTCGATCACGTTGTACAACGTAACGAGGAAAAAAAATGTTTACGGAAAATTTTCATTGAAAAATTTGTCCATCGTACGGCATAAGCAGAGAATCTAAGAACGATTATTTTAGACGGTCGCGATGAATTTTAAACTCATTGGCGCCAAATACGGTCCTGACGTTGTCCTGTAAACGGAAAAAGTTTAGGTACATTAAGCTCGATACGGCCCCGGTCCAGATACAAAAAAAATTCATAAAATACCGTTTAAAAAAAAACTCCCGTGCCGGTTCCAGTTCATATAAAAGACATTTTAAACGGCGGAAAAAGTAAAAAATACCGGCCCTCGCAGGTCTGTATAGTTATATGGAACACACACGAGTATTAAATTATTGTATAAACGCACATTATTTATGGACGCAGTACACTTAAAATATGCGTACATTTATATTCTTCGGTGGCCGTTCTTATCTACACACCGAATATATGATTCAGTGTGTGTCGAGTATATTATATAATATTATACAAACTTACTAACGATAAAAAAAAATAATAATAATAAAAACGGCGGTATGTCCGTGACACGCCGCCGGCCGCGGTATCATAAATAACGTTTATTTTGACGATTTATTTAAAGTAAAACTACGTAGGAACACAAACGCGTTGTTTTTGGAACACCACATTATATTATAATAAAATACGTTTTAATAAAAAAATAATCGCCGTGTTTTTTTTTTTATTTATACCTACAGAACATGTTTAGTTTTACAAGCTATTATTTAACTTCGATTTTTGTCTGCAGGGACAAAGAATTTTCGATCATGTTGAAATTTTGAACACACCTTTAGTTCTGAAGCCAATACAATATTATAGTATATTCAATTTTATGGTAAATCCAATATGGCAGCCATCACAAAATGACCGATTACCATTTCCTTTACAACTCCCATCCCTCCCCCCCCCCCCGAAATGGGTATCAAATGAAAGGGTATGACGAGTAAAATACAGTGATTTATGTGACGTCAATTTATTTATTTAAAATAGACTATAAAAAATAAAAATAAATTGTTTTTAACAAGCTTTTATTTATTGAACTAATAAGTACTGAAAATAATTTTTTTTTGCTCTAAGCCACCTGTATGTATGTAACTATAAGTAAAAGCTTGGCGCGCTCTTATTTAAAAAAAAAAGTAAATAAATAGTTACATTTATTTTTAATTTAATACAATTAGTATTAATGATAGAAGATTATGGGCCAGGGACACAATAGGTTTAAATAAATATAATAGCGAGTTGATTTATATAAAAAGAAAATTTACAATTAATCAAATTCTAAGTATTATATTAACGCCTCTACAAATTAAAAGCGAATCTCGTATGTACATAAAATGCATATTAGTATCGCGAAGTACACTGGAGCTCGGTCTCTGCACGAATAACGCTGTACTATACATAGAGAGACACGTCAATTAGACAGACGCTGCTATGCGCAAAAATAAGAGTTGTCAGAGAATAGCCGTAAGCGAGAAGTCGGCAAAGCTACCAATATATAATATGAACAATATAGGTTCAGCTTTATAAACATCATGATGCAAACCTAAGCGCCCGAATCTTTTACTTCCAGTTACTTACTGCATGTATGTAGCTTAGAGAAAAAATTATTTTCTACTGCTTATAGTTCAATAAATAAAATTTTGTTTTATTTTATTTTATTTTTTTTTACATAATCAATAAGATTTTCTATATGCTATTCAGTTTAAGAGTATACCGGAACGCGCACGTTGAACGAAAGCCGGAGCGATGCTAGACCCCCCCCCCAGCCGGCTAATAGCTGCTCTGTCATTGGCTGTTGCCCCCCAGGCGGCTAATAGCTGCTCCGTCATTGGCTGCTGCTATCGGCTCACGATGATTTCCGCCAATCAGAATACCGATAGAACCTCGCCTGCGCGAAAATGAACCAATTTTCGTCCGCCGCCCGGTATACTCTTAAACTGAATAGCATGTATGTATAACACGGTTTTGTTGAATACGTACAAATACATATGCTTTACTGTCATCATTCTTCCCCTCTGCAAAAATCGAAGACACTAATGTTATTCGAACACTCTTCGTATCCCCGATCCCGGGACGATTGTGAAAACGTCAAAACAAAATATGAGACTAAAATTTCTCGGCGTGTACCAAAGGTTTTTGGCACATTCTCTTCATTAAAATTTATCTGTTGTTCTGCTTTTCTCACACACATTTTAGAAATCATCATCCCTTTTCTCCTTGCCACGTATTTGTTCTTTTTGAGACACATTAATCAGTATGACTCCGAGAAAATTATTGTGTACGTACGACACACGCGCGGTTTCTCTCGCCTTGCAATTTGCGCAGTACGTTTCGATCGTCTCAGACATCCGTTTTCAACGCCCCTCCGTACTGTTAGCAATACAAAAAAAAAAAATTATTGTCGTGCACACTTTTGATTACTCGAAATCCATGTACTCCACGTGCTCATCACGCGCCAGTTGAAACCGAGCCAAACGCCGTCGAACTATCCGCGAATTTTTATTAAATCTTAACTGTAAAACGAGCGGTGGTGTTGTCACCATTACTCGTAATATATATATATATATGACTACTGAGTTTTAGCGCTTTTCTCTCTCTCTATCGTTAAATCTTAAAAGCCGAATATTATTATTATTATCTGCAATATCCAATTATACAATTATACAACTTGCGTTGCTCGTCTATTCGCAGGTGTACGAGGATATCTTAATATTTTTCCAATATTGTAAAACTTATATGAATTATAAAAAAAAAAAAACGTCACGTGGGAAATGAATTTATGTACGCGATACGTTTCACACGTGTCGAGCTAATAAACTCTAAAAAGTATGCACAGCGTGTTGCTGCGTTATAAGCACGTTAATCTCGTACAGTAATAGGTAATCACGTTTACAGCGTATAACACTTGCACACACGTTTTATTTGCGAAAAAAATTAATAAATCAATAAAATAAAAACCGGTAAAGTCTTGAAACTCGAGTGATATATTTATTAAAAAAATAATAACTGCAGTTCGTAATCCGTGTAATTAAATATTTAAACTAAACCGTATTTAAAATTATTAACGCGAGAACGCGGACGGTATTTTTTTTCTTTACACGTTCGTAGGGAATTTCGAAACGAATTTATGCGCTGGGGTTTGAAAAACGAATATTCTATCTTTATACATTTATATAATATAATATTTTAAATATTCATTAAACAGAAATAGGACAATTACGTATAAAAAGACAAACGTTTAGCGTGTTCCGAATACTTTAGACGAATTTATTATTTATAACTTACGGAATCCGGAAGTTTGTGCATTTGCATACACTTATTACGAGTGACTTTTAACAATAATGGCCCGTTATTTACGTATATACGTATACATTATGTCGTGCATGTAAATAGTGGAAAACTTTGCGGCGTAAAATTCGGGTAGGTCAAGTTTGCGCTATAGAAAAAAAAAAGAAACGCGCTTAAGAAAATATAAAAATATATTAAAATAAATCGCAATAATATTATAGTAACGGAATACAAACGGGTTCTAATACATTTAAACGTGATATTTATTCAAGATTTTTATACGTTTAGCGAACCCTTTTTTTATGTGTGTGTGTGTGTGTACATTATATTATATTCGCGCAGTATTATAATAATAATAAAAAAAACGTATTTATTTATACTATATATACGTAGGGTAGTGTACTCCGTGTTCGACGACACGAATAATCTGTTTAAAAATAATATAAATATTACGTGCAACACGCACCAGCGGCGGACAATTGTCAAACATATATTATAAGTGGCACGGTAGATAATAATTTGTACGAAAACAAAAAGGAACTGCTCGTCGTTATTGTATTTGTTTTTTTTTTTTTTTTTTTGTTTTCGGTCATCTAAGGTATACTAATAATAAGGCGTACCAGATAATATTTCCGGACGATAATAAATCAACGGTTTATACCACCCAAAAACGTAATAAATATTATAAAAAAAAAGAAAGAAAGAAAGAAAGAAGCGAATATCCACAGCGCAATAATAATATCGTATAAAAATCGAGAGCAAAAAAAAAAAAAACCGCTGTTTTTATTCGCGGCCGATTCTACACTATTTATAAAACGCGAAACGCGCACGATAGGACATAATATACAATTTTAAAGTCCTGCCGACGGACTTCCGAATCGCCTACTGATTTATACGGTGTACACCAACAACGTACACGAATCGACGCATTTAACCACTTTTTTCCTCTCTCCTCACTATCACTTTCCCCATATCCTGCAGGTTATACTCGTGTGTGTGTGCGCGCGCGCGCGTTTGTTCGACGACGTTTTCTATGATATAATACATCGCATAAGCATTATAATTAAAACCTGTAGTACAGGATTTTTAAATAAATTTTTTTTTTTTTACTGGATTTTTCATCAACTATTATTAAATACACTCTAACACCGCGGTGTCGGTTAACAATTTGTTTAAATTTAACATCTGGTTAAATTATTATCTGAGTTTCGCCATTACGTTATTATTGTTAAATTCTATTTATCGAAGAGTTAACGAAATGTTAGTCGGGTCACCAAAACGGTTACATTGATTCTCATTGGTTATCACGAAATGTGATAACTGACAAGTGATAACATAATAATAAAAATGGGCGACTATAACCTAATGCACCATATAGTGGATGTGTGGCATTTTAAAATGCCGATTAAATTTTAATCAGGGGCGGATCTACGGGAGGGGGGGGGAATGGGAGAAATTTCCCCCAAAAAAAAAATTAAAGTAGAAAAAAATTAATAAGACAAAAACAAGGTCATCGACACTTTTCTGTACTTTTCCGAGTTCTTGGAATCAATTTCCCCCACCAAAATCGACTCTTAGATCCGCCACTGTTTTAACAATCTGACTCCGGGCAATTAACTATTAACAACGTGTTAAGGTTAACGAATCTCCGTGAAACCTATGATTTGCACTAAATAATTGTTATAAATACAATATTAACAAAACGTTAAATCGTTAACGAATGTCGGTGAAACCGGCTATATACCTGTGTATATTACACTATGACGACGAAAAAAATACTCAAAAGTAATTTGAATACAATATAGTTAAAATTTAAATAGACTATTTTTTATGTTTGTGCCCGAAAATTATACCAGAAAGAGTGCTCCGATCTTTTTAGTCACAGTTTGTTCCCGGTAGCAAATCGCATTTACCTGGTACTTTAAAGAGGTCATTTTTCGATTTTCTCATAAGCGCTTAAAAAGAAAACTACCGAAAAATGACATAAAAACGCCATTTCGTCGAAATCGATTATTATTATCGTTATTTTTTCGTAATTTTGAAACTGATGGTCTCAGTAATTTGAAATATTCACCACAAATACGTAACTCTATATTATTGTAGGGAAAAGAAAATTTTCAAAAAAATTCTTTCAATTTCGGGTTATTTATAGCCTATAAATACACGTATATGTATATCAATATATAATTTCTATATTATTATATATAATATAATATTATTATTTTATATATATATTTATTTTTGAGGAGTTCGAAAAAGTGGTAATTTTTGGTTTTAACGCTTAAAAATTTAATATACGATGTACGTCACTTCAACTATATTCAAAATAAAAAATCTTGAAAATCGTTAGTGACGATTATCATAAATAAACAATTCAAATTTTTACACAAAGTGTGTATTTTATTTTTTGTAGCAAATTACGCGTGTTCGTTTATTATAATAATAAATAATATGACACCGCGAAGTTACCGCTCAGAATCGTTTTATCGAACGCAATGATTTATCGCATAGCTTTCGAATTTGTATCAATAACAAAACGGTATTTATAGTCGTTTAGTCGACGACGACATTTTTGTAACGTCAATCTCGTTCTCGTCGCGGTCGCGGTATAATATATAAAAAAAAATAAATAAAAATGTTAAATACGTACCTATTGAAATGTTTCGGTATAGACTCGTTCCTTTTCCTACGTTTTTGTGGCTTCGACGCGTCGTTCGGCAAAAGGTCGGCTATAAAATGAGACCGCGCGTTACGCGTATAACGATAAATATATCGCTATACACGATTATGGGACGCGACTTTAAATCACGAATACGGCTTTTATAAAGCTTTATATACCATCGTACTTCCAAACCTTCGGTGTGGCGTTAGCTTTAATACGCGTTCACTTACCAAAAAAAAAAACCTTACATAACTTCGAACGCGACTGAATGTAAGTAACGAGGAGGTTTTTTTTTTTTTGTGATTATTGACTTCTGGACGCGTCCAACAAATTTCCGTATCATTATACGCGTATGCGTTTGCTGTGGTCGCCGCTGAAGGTTAACGTTTCGTCATAGATATTAAAAAAAAAAAAAAATTCGCTTCTGTTCTCCGTCGGGACAGGGGAAGAAAATGCAATTTCTATTATAAGAGTACTTTTAACGCTTTCAGAATTTTTCATCAACAATTTTATCGGAATGTACGATTAGTATACGCGGTTAGGTTACTGTCGTAATATTCGTAACGAAACGTTTTAATAAACACTAAAACAGTGTACGTCGACATATTTTTATAAGTGCTATATAAATATAATAAATATCGTAATCGGACGTTTAATAATTTGTAATTCTGTACAAATAATATTATTTTCGTAGGTATCTATAACGTATAAAAAGCGGCAGATTTCGGTAAATTGTTAAGTATTGAAAATATCAAGGATATTACATATTCGGATTCAGTAAATGTTTAATGTTAAAAATCGGATTTCAACAAAATAATCGATGAAAAAAGTCCCGTGTGTTTTTGTGGAAACGAGAAAATTATATATTTCGGCGGCCGTATTTTTTTTTTCATATAACGTCGTACGTATTTTCTATGAAATTTTCAGCTCTTAAAACCGAAATATTACCTTTTTAAATACGATTCACCGTTTAATAATAATTGCTATAAATAGCCCAAAATTATAGAAGACATTTTTTTGACGTACATACATGTGTACACTGTACAGTGCAGAGTTATATTATGTTCTGCGTAAATTTCAAGACTCTAAAACTATTATTTTATTGTTAGTTTATTTTGCCAAAAAAAAAAAAAATTTTGAGAAAATAGTTTTTCTTCAAATTTTCGGATGGTTTTGAACTACCCACAACGATAAACTATGTTGAGAATATCCGGAAAACGTTTCAAATAAAGTACCGTCAACTAAAAGATACGCAGTTAGCTATAACACCGGAACGCGTAACGCATGACGAGATGATCGTCCCGATAGCATTGTTTCTAGTAGAAAATTTGTACACAGGAAAAGAAAACACCGTTGTAAAACCAATAGGTTCGTCGTTTCGTTCAAAAAATAGAGTATTACATAAAAAAAAGACATTTTTTACGAACCAAAAAAAAAAAACAAACAAAACGTATATTTTATCGAATAAAAACGTGGGTATATATTTTAATTTTTTTCTTCTCCTCGAATTCTCGACTCTTCCTCTCCTTTTTCTATAAAACATATAGCGTGTACACCATCGATGTTTTGTACATATGCGTACGAATAAAATTCGATTCTTGTGTTTTTCTTGTCCATATATATGTAGCAGCAGCAACAGAAGCAAAGGCCGCTGCACGTTTGGCTGGACTTGAGCGAGACTCATAGTTGACCGAGAGAGAGAGAGAGAGAGAGAGAGAGAGGAGAACACAGGGACTGTACTACTGTTACTGTAGTCGGATGGGATTCGGAAGGCGAACGATGGAAAAGGCTTTTCGACCCTTACTCCTCCACCGCGGTATACCCCGCAAGCATCGCGCTCGTCCCTGTGTTTTATGGTGCGATCTGCAACAGTTAACACACCGACCACGAACCACCGCCCGTCCCTGTAGTACGGTGTGCGCTTTTAATCCGCCACGAATTGGCCGCAGGTCGTTATTTGCTTTTCTCGCAAATCGCATTCCGTCGCGTCCGCCGGTCATCGATGCTCCACAGTCGCGCAGTCTCTACACATTATTTTGCTCTCGTCGTATCTTTATTCGCGTACTACACATATATGGAGGTTCGCGACAATTATTTTCCAAAGACCATTGATAATATGTACCTTCCTAAGCTCTTTGTATTTTTTTTTTTTTTTAAATCCCCCATCGAATTGTCTTCAAATTCAAAAACATACCGGCACGATTCATTTAAAATTTTCCGCTCAATTTTTTTTTTGTTCCGCTTATGTTATTAATGTATATTTTTTTAGAAAAAATTACTTAGAACCAGTAGTTGAAGTGGAAAATAATTGCGGGAGGAGGAAAGACTAAAGTTATAACACAATAAAAGAGTCACCTGACACTACTGAACTTATTTGGGGGATAAGTTTTGCTTTCGTACCTGCAGATGCAAAAACAGTTTACTGAAATACGTTTTCGGGAAAATTTTACGTTGAAATTGTTTAATTTTTCTTAAAAAAATATGTAAAATTATATGAGTGGACGTACATATATTGTTTTATATGTTTACCCTTTTCAGCACTTTTGATAAGACACGAACTTTTTTTAGAAGATCTATAGCCGCGTAGTGGTGACAAACAATTGATAATTTATAATCGTCGATTATATATTATCACCAGTACCTATATATGTATCAATAAATTGCAGTTCGGTTTTGGCACAGATTTAGATGAATCTAATTCGCGAAAGTCCGTTTGTTGATACGACACCATTATAATCGTTGACCATTACAAAATTATCAATAATAATTATCACGCGTTCATTACCACTTTTGTCCATTATGCACCAAAAGAGTTTTTAAAATTTTATTAAAACTTTTCGTGTATTTTAATCATTACGATTAAAATGTATAAACGTTTGAATTGGAATTCAAACTAAAGTGAACGTTAGACTCGGACTAAAATAAAAAGGGGGAAGCCTTCACAACCACTTTAACCACTGTTTATAACCGCCACATCGTTTCCAGTTGTGTTATACCGTATTAATAAAATACTATTCCGGCTGGTATAAAATCGTATACGCACACGCATACGCAATAATAATAATACTATACTCGGTTTGGTTTTGCCATCAAAAACAAACGGGGTCCGGCCAAGAAAAGTCTATTAAGACACAGCATCGCACTGACAAAGATCACACACAACGCGTATATCGTCGTACAAACGGCGAAAGTATTTTTATTTCGGGACTCTTATACCCCGTTCCGTCTTAAAATACCCTTACTACATCCATCTCTTCTGCAGACAATGCTGCTGCACGGATCGCGTGTCGTTCGGTTTTTGTGTTTATTTTATATTATCCCGAAATAAAACGGTAGTATACGTTTTATAATGTATATCGTAGTAACGATAAGATTATAAGAATATATTATACTTTTGGAAAATGCCTCGGCGCTCGCGTATATATAAAAACCATTTTATTAACTATTAATTACATTAGCTGTCAATATCGCGCACAATTAATTCCGACTATTCGAATTCTTTTTAGAAAATCCGAATGAACAAGTATAAAGCGGAATGTTGTACGAGCCATAATATATGCGTATCGTACACACACACACACACACACACACACACACATATATATATATATATATGCGCGATAAGTTCTATTTCGTTTGATGGAATTATCTCAGTGAAAAAGCCCGAGGAAAAAAAGGAACAAAAAAGCATTCCGAACAAACAGGGAAAATGTCGGGAAAAAAATTAATTCCGGAAAAATTTGCGTTTCGGTATAAATTAATAATTTTCGTTTTAATAATAACAACGTTTTTTTTTCTTTATAAATATATTTTTTATTATACGCATTATATGTACTAAATATTTGTGTCGTATAATAATTTTATTTTTTCCGAGCAAAATGTAAAATTTTCGAGTGTTAAGGAGAAATTTTTAGTTTTAACTATAGATCATTTTTATACAACATAGGTCCTACGTTACTTCAACAGCTATAGTAAAAAAAAAATCTTGACAATCCAAAAATTCACAATTTTTTTTTTTATTACCACTTTAAATTTTCCGAAAAATGTGTTAGATACACAGCGAAGCTCCACTCAAAATCGTTTTATAGATTTATCGTTACTTTCAAATTTATAGTAATAATATATAGCTCTAAAACGCTATCCGAGTAATTCACTTACGTGACATACAAAACGCCCGGGGCTTTTTTTATTCCATATTCATATAACCCAATCGTTTTCACCTATAAAAAGTAAAACCGTGTCAGTGCAGTGGCGGTTATACATGATGTTCAAGGGGGAGCGAAAATGGAGCCACCCCCCCCCCTTGCTAATAAAATATCCACATCGACGGGTAATAACCAAAAAGAATGATCTATTAATGTACCGAGACGAAATGCTGATGTAGAAAAAGGAAGAACAACGCGCATGGAACGTAAACGAAATAACAATAAAACGAGAAAGAAAGTAATCACCAGATAGCGTTACGACAAAACATAGAGGGCGTGGCAGAAAGGCGCATATAAATAGCGGTGAATCTCAAACAACACACACACACACCGCAGTCAGACGCGAACTACGTTGTTCACGCCTGCAGACCGCCGTGACTAGACTAAGCGATCCGATGATTTCGGACTGCTATTTATAAGCGCCTTCCTGCCACGCCCTCTATGTTGTGTCGTTACGCTATCTGGTGACTACTTTCTCTTTCCGTTTTATTACGGTCGGCTGACGCACTATGTCGGTAAATGCGGGTGTTTAGTTTGACGCTGACCGAGCGAGTCTGATCGTACGCGCGTATGCAATCTTTATTATTATTATTTCGCGTATTTCAATGAAATGAAATAAACGTAAAGATTCATCTTTTCTCGTTGTATGCTCGTTTACACGTTTATTCGTTTATTTTACACGTTTACTATTTATTAAACGTTTATTCGTATACTCACATTTACACGTTTACTCGTTTACACTGTACACGACCGATCGAGTTTGTCGTCAGCTAAGCGCTAAACACTCGATCACGACTAATGATCAGCGCGTACCGTACGCGGTGATCGTCGGTGGAGACCATAACCATAATGGAGCATAACCATAACGTAATTGGAACATATTACGTGACACAAGTCGGTGCTATTAGATTAGAGATATATTAAATTTAAAAATATGAAATCCCACGGGGTGAGCGATCCGCACTTATCGCCTCCCTTATAACCGCCACTGTGTCAATGTAATAAGACGGACTTATTAAAACGTACGATATTCAATCTCCGCGCGACTACAATACATAACGAGTATAAATAACGAAATTAAGTGAACTTTTTGAAACATTCCGTTCTTTAGTGTAGGTATCAAACTTGACGTCTTCACTACAATTGTAAATGAATAATTTTCATTTTTTAAACACGGCTCTAATCAATTCATTCGCATTGTATTTCGCATTAGTGAACCGATTACTCGGAAACGTGAGCAATCCCAATTACCACCCGTCTTACAATAATGTGGTGGATACATTTATTAAAATACTGTGTACAACGCGGTAAAGACTGAAAATGTAGTAAAAATCAATTCACTTAATGGAGACGTCCACAACGAGACCGGCTGTTAAAAAACCGTTTTTTATTTCTTCTAGAATTTTCTTCGTGTAATTAACGGAGAAATCCCCCTTGCGTTTGCGGTTACACCCCTTGACTGTGGCACTGTGGTTTACACGAATAATATCGCGCCGATAAAAATTATTAAACCAAAATTTTTCCACCGCGTATGTCTCCAAAACGAGGTAATACGTCGCGTTTTGTATTGTTGCAACTATTAATAATTATAAGTATACTTTTAATTATATCGATATCGTACGCGCGATCACGAGGTTCGTGTCGACAGCTATAAAAAAATAAATAAAAAAAAAAAACGAAAAGAAATAAAAAAAAAAAAAAGGTAATATTAAAACAATCGGACCTCGCGTTATTTTATTTTCATTGCAGCTCGAAGCGAATTCTCGCAAACAAATTATTACAATAAGCGCGCGCGCCTGTGTGTATAACGTTAATTAACTCAAACTCTATACGCTGTACAGCAACATATTATAATATAATATTTGCACGCGGTTTCTAGCCAAACGAATATTCGAGTGAGTATAAAATCGATGACATCACGTGTATTATTATTATACGTCTTGTGTGCAATATCCCGCCGTAGATAATTAATAGTTGACGAAGCCCCATTGTCGATGGAACGCGAGAAAAACCTGGACTCGATACACCTACTCATTTTTTTTTCTTTTGCTCCGTTCGTTTTACTCTCAAAAGTGTCGATTAATAATAATAATCTATATCCGATATCGCGTAAATGTTATGAGCTAGTGGCGTATTTATCGAGGGAGTAGAGGATATTGTGGATATCGAATCCAGTGTTTATTTTAGACCTAATGTTCCGAGGAGGGGGGGGCGGTATGAATAATTTTCGGGCTGTGGGAGTCCAATAAAATGGTATTCCAGTCAATTTTTTTTTCGAGTGTACTAAACGGTCCAGTGGTTAATAACTGTTAATTAGTTTAATAATAATTATTACATGACTGGGGGGGAAGTCGCATGGTTTTTTGATGCATTCTTCTGATTTTTATAGCACACCAACGCAATTGAAAACGAAATTTTTTAGACGCATATTTTTGCACGTTTTGTGGATTTCGCAGAAGAAAAAAAATTGCGTATTTCTTAATTTTGTACATATTATATTATTGATATACGATATTTATTTTTTTTTTATCAACAATACGGTTTAAAAAAATGAAACGTTATTTTCTTCAAGATCACGATTACGTCTCGAACTAATCGTCTATTCGACCGTCTCAATTGAATCGCTAACGAACGTTAATTTTATTTAGTTTTTTAATATTTTTCCGTGTATTTTATGAAAATTGATTTTCACGTGTTTTTCACTTATTTTTCTTGCGTATTTTTTCTGTCTTGACTTTCGTGCAGCACTTATTGAAAAATATTCAATTCAAATTACACTTCTTCGTTTGAAACGGTCTTTTCTTTCAGTGTAAATCGAAACGCAGACGCGTGTACACTAACGGCGTATGGGCGTAATACAAAACCGACAGTGACAGTACATATATAACGTAGTAACGATTCTGCTTTACTCGACAAATTGAAACTTTTTGAGAGTACACACCCGTGATTTTTCATCAAAATCTTGATAACATGTGCATATGGACGGAACAAAACACGTAATAATTTCCAGATAAATTTGTATTTCGAACGGGCGGTTTATATACAACGATACCGTGCACGAGTGTTTACAAGTGCTTGAAACTTTTAATGTCTCGTCGTGGTAAAGTTTGTCCGCGCCCGGATTTATTAATTAAATACGAGGTACGCGTATCAAGAGAGAGAGAGAGAGATGTGGAAAGGTGTATTTTTCGTCGTCTTGTTTTTTTTTTCAGAAATATTAATAAAATATCCTTTTGATTAATGCGTAATAAAATAATATAATAATTTCGAGGGAGGAAAATAAGGCTTTTCTCATCAAAAGCTCGTCGCTCAGCAGCCGCCGCATCGCGTAGACATTATGAATATTTATATATATGTGTGTGTGTGTTTTGCTCTCGACAACGGATCTCCTTAAAAGGCTTTCTCGTTCTTTTTTTGTCTCTTCACTCGAACATAACTCTCTCTCTCTCTTAGAAAGCCGCTACACCACCGTAATTGAAATGCCAATATCGTGATTTATTTCAAAAAAATTGTACGGATCGGTGTGGGTCGCGAGAAATTATTATTTTTCCTAATCGTACAAAATAACGTTGAATTTTAAAAATTCGGAAATACGTCTCAAATTCGAATTACAGCGTTTACTATCGACAATCCGCCCGTATTCGGTATTAAATCGCCGTTGCTTCTTCCAGATTAATATTGACGTTGTGTAAGAATGATTTGATGATATTGTTGTCGTTTGTTTTCTATAGTTGCTTGGCTTTTAAAATTTCATCGCGACGAAGATTCATGCGAACAGTAGAATTATTAAAATTTCTCTTCGAATTCTAAAAGACTGTGTGTTCGATGTGGTCGCTATTAACGGAGATGTTATTGACAAACCACCCGTTAGATCTGAAGTCAGTCCGAGCGCGGTGGACAGCCTCTATATCGTATCCAGCTGGTAGATGCGAGATGTTTGAAGTCCAGATCCGTGGCCGCGCATACAACGAGTTGGATTTATATATAATATGTAAAATTTGTGTTTTAGAGAGAAATATATCGTTATTACGGGTACGGCGAACGCGTACGGATCTGCTTTTGCCTTATTGCTTTGATGTGTTTGGCGAAGCGGAATTTCTTGTCGGGTTGTATTCCGAGAGTGGTTTGACAGTGCGAACATACGAATCAGTTAATGGGCATTAATTTTTATTTTTTCAATCGGGTCTGTCACCTCACACACGTTAATCGTGATCGGTTAATCGTCTCATTTTCGTATTTTACCGCGCCTATATTATACTGTAGAAATTTAATTCGTTACAAAAATATTCGCGTTGTTAAAGTATTTTTGTTATTTTTAGAATTCGTTTTTTGTTCTGTAAGAGCACGTGGCTGGCAACAGATTTTTGAATAAAATTCGAGTTTAATGATTGAGAAACGTATAAATAAACGCGCAAACATATTTTCGAAAACCCAGTGAGGGCAACGAATTATATTGAATGGGGTAAATCGAACACGTTGGCGTGCAAAGAATAATTTATATATGTGCGTGTGCGCGTTACATATACGAATGGGAATTTGTTAAAAGCGACCAAATTCGCGTACTCGACGATCGAAACAGTGTTTTTCGCGAATTATTTTAATTGTTTTCGTGTAAACACGTCGTTTTGTGTTTAAAAAAAAAGTCCCAATGTCGTAATATTTTTTATTTTGTTTAAAAATAAAATAATATTAATAAAAATAATAATAAAATATATATATTAAAAACAATATATATATATAACAAAATTAATATATATTATTAAAAATAATTGTATTGGAAAAATATTGTAACCTGATGATGACCTACGGCCGAAACTAGTTGTTACTATTGTTATAATTTACAAATACTCTCGGCATTTTTCTTTATATATACTATGTATATATATATATATAATTTTATTATATTTTATTTTTATAAGAGTATTACATATATTTTTTTTTTAATTTAAAATTATTTAATTAATTTTTATTTTTATTTATTTTTGTTTTTTAATTTTAAATAATAATATTCGTATATATTGAAAGAAATACTTCCGTGTCCAATTGTCTATCTTTTTACAAACCACCTGGTGTCACACTGGTCGAGAATTTCATAATAACATTTTTCGCCGATTATATTATTCACCGACGATTTTATTTATTCACTTTCTAAAATTACCATTGAATGTTGTTGATCATTTCAAAATTTTTGTCTTATCTTTACTTTGACAACGTTAACTTGATATTATTGACGATTTTCAATGGATAAACAAAGTTGGGCTGTGTTAACGATGACCTGTAAACGAGGTAAAAATTAGAAGAAAAAAAATGAAAAGCAAATATTGAAACAAACGTGCAAAGTTACTCGTATTACAAAAAAAAAAAAAAAAAAAAAAAAAAGTTGTTGGAATTTATACGAAATACGAAATAATACATTAAAATACAGAAAAATCGAACTACCAATTGACAAATTATTATAACCAAATAGACAATTTCCCATAAAAAAAAAATTGGACATTAAAAAAACTTACTCCATACGTTGATGAACAACGAAATTTTATAACGGCCCGTTATTGACTAATTTGAATTTTAATCCTTGCGTTATTACGAACACATTACGTTTTTCATTTTATTATTTGAAGATTGGCAAAGCCAAAGCGTTTTTCAGTTAATTGAATTTGAATATACACTATATATATACCAGTGTTAATTGTTTTTATTAGTTGTTTAAGTCAAACACAGTGTGATATTCACGAGATCAAACTATTTGGAAATCGTGATTTTGATTCGCATAATAATCAAATACTGATACAATCGAGTTTAAGCATTTTACTTTCTAATTAATCAGAACGTTATAACAAATATAATAAAATTCATTAAAACACGTCACCGATAACGTTTGGCTATTTATAGAAAAACTAGTATTTTTCTTTCGTTATATTTATTATTGTATCGTAATGCCGTTCCTATTATAATAATATGATTGTATAGATCTTTAAATGCAAAAGAATTAAGAGCAAAAGTTTTATTTTTTTCTGGTCTCTCCTGAAAATTTATTGAGACGCAGATCTCGCCGTTACCGTCGTTTTCCAAAACGTCTTTTGACAGCTGGTTTTTCTTCCTTTTTTTTTTTTTTGAAAGCGATGTCGTTCGTACACACACACACACAATCGTGTATATATATATATATATATATATATATATATATATATATATATATGTATACGGGAGCGCGTAACAACCGCCCACGCCCATATTGATTATATTATTATTATTATATTATATACGTCCTGCGCGTTCCGCCGAAATTCGCGAAATCGACGTGACTCGAAACCATTAAGTGAGTGTGTGTGTGTGTGTGTGTGTGTAAGTTTTTCGGACATCTACGCCTTTAAGTACGTATATATATATATATATATATATATATGGAGCTTGCCATAAGCGAAAAGGGGAAAAGAAAAAAAAATATAGAAACAAACCCGGTCTAATAAGTATAATCAAAAACGTTGCGTATCTGTATAGGCGGGTTTTATATGTATATCAGCTATACATATATATATATATATATAGTCGCAATAAATACGGGTTAAAAATAAAACGAGGACACGCCACTGTAAATTTTCAAGAGAAAGCACTTCGATTAGATCTCCGTAGTAGTTCCCTTTCCCCCCCCCCCACCCACTTTATTTTATACGAAATTTTTATTTTTTTTTTTCGTTTTCCAAATTAACTCGAACACGAACGTTATAAGAAATATTGTTATCGAACAAAAACAATTCGTATAATCGATTTGCTCGCTTCCGAATCACTGTCTATTATTGCCGGCTATGCCGTACGAAAAATATATTATTTTTGAAATTTTCGTCGCGAAATTGATTTCCATATATACACGAAGTATAGCTGTTCCGTCATAATAACGTCTTCAAACGCGTTCGATTTTACGTTATTATTATCGCGTTCGAAACGGTTTTAACGATTCGTTTTTCCTTTTTTTTTAGAAATTATTTAACGATAAGTTTTGTAAGTAAATTTTTTTTTTTTATTATTAAACAAAACCGACGTTTTCATCGTCCAAAGCCACAAAAGAAAAACTCTTAATCTGCAGCGCCCGATATAGTGATACGTACGCACGTGAGACGCGCGGGTCCACAACACTGGGAGGCGAATAGAAATCATTGCATTCGAGAGAAAAAGTTCAGCTGAAAATTCACTGAGATCCGTTCGAAATCAAAAAAATTGCGATGATATTAGAGACGAAAAAACGATGATCTAATATAGCACAAAAAAAAAGAAGAACGTTGTCATTTTTATTAAAAAGTTTTGAAAAATTTCTTTGAAATATCTATACTCATTGAAATAATCGAAAAATTTTCGTATTTTCTTTTTTTATTATAATGAACATGTTTCGTTTATAACACTCTGTATACGGCGTACGTGCAGAGTGTGTGTACAGAGAATAACACGCACGGTATTCATTAAAATCGTTCGTACGTTGGCCGGCGGATAACGAACAACGGGTGCTTTGAACGGAGATTATATGAAGTGAAAAAAATAAAAATAAAAATTTTTTAAATATATATATATATATATATAAAAGGCGTCAAGATTAAACCGTTTTTATGGCGAGTGTTTATTAAAAATATAACGGGGAACGCTCGTCGTTCCGCTCGTACATTATTCATCGCGCGGACTCTGCGCCGCGCAATTTATTAGAGACCGGCTATCTGTGTGCGCGCACACACACACAGCATCAGACATTTCATCCGAAACCTCGTGCACGCTCCGCCGAGTATTACACACACACACACGCATATCTGTGAGCGATATCTGCGAGGAAATTTAATTTCAACCCCCGACATAAATACTATATTGTCGAGGCAACAGTGGCTTATGATAAAAATTCGAGTTTATCCGAAACGTTTCGTCCGGTCAATGGCAGTTGTCCGAAAATGATAACAGATTTGAGATTGATAAAAGTTTGAACTCGACAAAGTACTGCCAACCATTGCTAACAAAATTATATTTACGTTTCACAACACACTACAAAATTCCAAATACTCTATAGACTATAACATAAACAAATATAATTATTATCCTCTGTTACTATGATAATATAACTTTTATCATATAGCAAAACAGTACACATACAAAAGGAAGAAAACATTGGCCTTTAAATTTTTGAAAATGTTATGTTGGTACAAATTCGACGCCGCCATTTTCGATCTCATATCTGTTATCATTTTCGGACAACTGCCCCCGACCCGTTTCGTCGACCACCACCACAGATTAATATAGGTAGGACACTGAACGATTTTCCTTTGTTCTCGAGATTATAATTTCAATGGCCTTGAAATCAGCTGTTTAGTAATTATCACTAATTTCTTACCATGCGAGATGTTTTTATCTACACATTGTGTTATCATTAATCATAGAATCTGTGTTTGTACGTTTTTATTTATTATATTTGTATCTTATAGGTGTAATAATATTATATATAATAATAATAATATAATTATATAATATTTTTTAGAAAATAATATATATTTTATTTTTTTTTTTATTAGCTTCTAGTCTAACTATTACAGCTCAACAATTACATAAAACAACATAACTAAATAACATAACTAAAATATTACAAAAAAACAAGAATTAAAAACAGCAATTAACTCAAATGTAAATTATATATTTTTATTAATATTATGTAGGTAGGTACAATCAATCTGCACTTAATATGATTCTTAATATGGTATGATCGGCGGACGAAACGGAAAAAAAAAAAAGATTATGGTAGAGACGTGCTGTAGCGCGTTGGAATGCGCGCGAAACCGGCTGCGTTGACAATGCGCATGCGCAGGTTTGTTCCTAACAGGCACGTATACAGGGGGGGTTTTGGGGTTCAAACCCCCCATCCGAAATAATTTCTTGTCACATTAAAAAATAATGAGTAAGGAGGAAGAAATTGTTTTATTATGTTGCTGTACAATTTGTATTGCTATATTTTGTAAACCCCCCGAAATTTTATTTTGTGTACGTGCCTGGTTCCTAACGTCATGTTCTTCCGCTGTGTCGCTAACATCAATCATTCCGCTCCGAAATGAAAAAAATCGAAATAGTGGGGGGGGGGAGTGTCCATGGCCTGCCACCACCGAACTGCAGTGTACACCATCGCGCCTGAATACCTGCAGCCTTTTTTTCCCGTACACCGCAGCGTACGAATTGATATTTATTTATATTTCTCGCGCGTACACGAACCGGAGCCGCGCAGCTGACCATTAAACAGGATATCGTTTTCCCATGCAAATAAAGTGGCGAAATACGGTTTTTTTTTTTTTTATTCCATCCCCTCTCTGGCCATCCTTCCCTCCGGATGGTCGCATCCGCGGAAATTTGCACGTCATTTGCATAGGGATCCCCGGTCGGGGTTGGGTGGAGGGGCATGTTGATTCGATAATAAATACACACGGACACATTCTTTGGTCGTGAAGCGAACGTGTCGGCGCATTAAATATGAACGGCAAACTTCCGCGGCGGCGGCGGCGGCGGTCGCAGATTGCATACGAAATGCGCGTGTTCCGTTCTAAAAAGAACCTTTCGAAATGTCTCCTCATGAATAAACCATTGGCCGGGGCCAAAGATACGTCGTCGTCGACCAGGTGCTGGTGTAGTATGTGGGCTGTGCGTATATATATATTACGTGGCAGCGAACTACGCGATACGACCGATTACGCGAGTAAAAAAGCGGACAAAACAGTACCGCGGTCGCGTTTCGTTGAAATGTTTACGTTATGTTTTCAACGATCAAAGTCATCGTTGAAAAATCAGTCTCACTCTCCGTCACCGGCGATTAAATCATTTGACCGCCACTGCAGTAGACACTTATAAAACCACGCAAGGAGTTTAAAAGAAGACAAATGAACGCGTACGAGAGCTGTAAGAATGGTATGTGTCTACGGGTGTGGAACTATAGGATGGTCGACTCCGTGTAGTTGGGAGTGTATGGCGATAACGCGAGTTTTATAATATGATATATAACAGCTATAGTCGTCACCGGTAACGGGATTACTGCGAACGCGTGCCAAAGTATTTTATATTTCGCGGCCAATTATTATTATTTCCCCTTCGCACACACATTTTCCCATGTTAATACGACTGTCTATATTTATTTTTGAAATTTATTTATTTTAATCGTATCCAGTCGTTAGGCGGTACATTATTTCACACGTTTCTCGATTTCGCTCAATATTTTTCATAATCGCGGGGAGGATAACTAATGCAAATTTTCAATATAAAGTTTGAATCTTGAAATTACTTCAAGGAATATTATAAAACAAACAAAGTCCCGATGAAAACGGATCATTGTCTTCACGGGCGTGCTTAAAGGTGAAGGGAATTCGTGTGGTTTGAACTCCGCCCCTATTGATCTATGAAAGACCACACGATACGACGTATAGTTTTCACTGTGGGTATAGTATGGCTTTCTCGACAGATGATAAAAAATAAACTTTTCATATTTTGTATAAAATAAAGAAAAAATATTTTTCTATTTTACCAATCGTTATTACCATAATTTTAATAAACCAGCGTATTATGAATTATTCTATGTGTTAACAAATTCCTTAGCGGTTGCACTTAATTCCGTTGTTAAAGCTATAAACGCCAAAATACATATACAATTTCAGCGCATTTTTTGTTGGAATAACACAGTTGGTCGTGTTGTTTTGAAAAACGAAAATGCGCTCTTTACTTGTGTCTATTTCGTAGTATTTTCTCTAGAACTGCGGGTGGTATCAGACTAAAAGACAGCCTCGTATTAACCGAATTCAAAGAATATTTTACAAACAAGTGTCATAACTCTACAGTTGAATGAAAAACGAATTAATAATGTTTAAATAATACGCCCTCCATCCCCCCTACCCGTATCACGAAACTATACAAAAATATACGGCCGACCCCAGGAGTAAAAAATTCCTGAACGCGCCTCACGACTCGTCGTAATACTATGTAAAAACGTTCTCTGGCCCGTCCGCGTTTATTTATTTTCCAAAAAAAAAATTTCGCGTAGAAAAACGAGACGGGGCAAAAAAATAAAAACAAAAATAATAAGGTCCAAACATTTGCAGTATCCGCGTTTTATCTCCGGCGCGACAATGAAAGATTACACGCTCCGAGCATACACGTCATTAATTCGCTCTCTCCCACATGCGCTGTTTATTATCATGATTATTTACGAGCTGCGATATATTTCCCCCCACCCCATCCAAAATGCGTTGTAAGTAAATATATATGTATTTTTTTTTTGTTTCGGTAATTTTTATTTTTTTTTTTTTTTTGCTTTATAACGCGTATAAAATATCATGTTCGTCGCCCGGGAAAAGAACGGCAGAAGAAGAAAAAAACGAACTCTATATAACGTGATTTTGTCAATAGAAAACTTAATACACTGTCAACAGCTTCGCGATAAATGGGGTGGGCGAGATCATTTCGAAAATACGATATTATTATAATCAATTTATCATTTTCGTTTTTCCTAATATCCCAAGGAATTACTCGCTGTTTTAAGCGTGGCTAGTTCGTGTAAATATGTGCTGCAAACATCACGCGCGATCGTAATATTCGTTGCTGCTGCTGTTCAACACGATTCCGAATCGATTCGTAAAAAGTAAAACAGTCCCGTGTATCGAAAAAACAAATACGAATCGATATTTATACTTTGGCAATAATCGTGTGTGTATGTTTTTTATAGATAATAATAATTGTTCGGTAAAAACAAACAAAAGCAAATGTACAATAAATTTATAAACTATATTTAAGACGATCAAAAAAAGGATAATATTAAAATATCCCAGGAATATAAATATATGTATATAATAACGGGTTATCCGTTTTACCAGAGCAATATTCGTTTTTTTTTTAAAAAAATATATTTAATTTAACGTTAAAAAAAAAAATTCACTATTTGTGTTGATTGCGCGGGAAATCGATGTTTTCAACACGCGTGTTATGACTGGCCTCGGTATTTTCGTTGCCCGATAGAAAAATACAATATATTCGAGAATAATATATGGCGCTTTGGTTTAGAAATATGTTTTTTTCGAAATTGTTTATTGTTGCGTAAAAATGTTTTTTTTTTTATTGGATTAAAAAATAAGGCTACGATAGAAAACCATAATCGTAAAGTTTTATGGACGCGAGTCACGTTTTTTGTGTATAGTTACTGCTGCAGTGTATGGGCGGGGGAAAAAAAACTACTAATCCAGTCATCTGTACAAAATAGAAAGCACGGAAAATTTATCAAAAAAAAAAATAATAATAATGATGGGTTTTCTATATATTATACGGAGCCATTTATTATACGTTATACATTATTATATTGGAAGACTGTCACAAAAAATTTGATGTAGCTTTTATTTATACGCAATAATAATAATAGTTGAAAATATATGGGATATTTGTATTTAAAATCGATGTGCGTATAAAACGAAAATTATTTCGGAAATATAACTAGGGATTGAACTCTATCTCAATAAAAAGTGATTAAAATCGTATTAAAAGTTTTTTTTAAATTTTATTTTTAAAAAAAGTAACAAACATTGACATTGGCTTGAAAATTTCCTGTTTATTGAATACAAATTTGAATAAAAAATTAATCATAATAATTTATACGATGCAATTGAATAAAATTTTAAAAATACGTTTTTTTTAACAATAGTTTGAATTACAATAAAAAATAAATTTAAAAATTAAAAATATCCTTGTCGATCTTGATCTTAGAAACTAAAAAAAAAATTTTTATTTTTTTTTTTGGT
This sequence comes from Slavum lentiscoides, assembly GCA_032441835.1. NCBI lineage: Eukaryota > Metazoa > Arthropoda > Insecta > Hemiptera > Aphididae > Slavum > Slavum lentiscoides. Next base: position 10,196,103 of record CM063713.1, read on the forward strand.
ATTTACCATATTTAATTAAAACAGTGAAATAAAATAAATACAGTTCACCTTAACCTGCAGGTTGTTGCATTGTACCGCGAGAATTTTTTTTTCCAATTTATTATTTGTCGTATCAAAATGTCCGGGATAAATTTTGGAGTCTGCAAAAAAACACGCACACGAGGTAATCATTTTTAATTGACACGTTATAACGCACGAAAATTTCAATCGCGTAGGTACCAATTAGTGGAAAATCGCTGAATACATTTTTGATTCAAATTGACGTGCGGGAATTCTTTTTTTCGTCAATCGAGCAATTAATTCCATCGAATCCGGTATTGATATTTTATGTGTCAATTGTGACGAATCGATGATAAAAAAAAAAACGTTGCCCGTGATATTATTTATTACAGTTTTTTTTTTTTACAAACGAGACATTCCAGCTATAAGGATACGAAATTTTGCGCACCGAAGTAGGCACGCGTTAATCCGCAAATTAAGTATTTTATATGACGAGGCAGAATAATTATCGAATGACGACAAGAAATGTTCAAAAAAATATATATTCGAAATATACGAGCGGTGGTGGTCGCAAATAAAATAAAAATAATTAACGATCACAGTATTTATATAAATGATACGCGGACATTTATGCGCTATTCTGGAGGGTAAAAAATAATAATAATAACAAACCGTATACCTTTGCCTTTTATTTATTTTTTTGCGTTTTATTTTTTTTTTATACGCCGCGCGCCGTTTATTATCTCTGCGCCGCCGCCGCCGATGATATGATACGCAATTATAATATTTTTAATTAGTTACAAACAAACTCACGCATAGATAAGCAATTTTCCAATTAATATTTAACGATTTCCCATTAGAGTGGAAATTAAATCAAAACGTTCGAATATCACGCGGCAGCCGTATAATATGTATATTATTTTCGAACCCTCTTAAATTATTCGGATATAATATGTGTATATACATATACATATATTATATAAGTACGTTAAAAATTTCATAATATTATACGATATATAAAACGTCCGAATCAATTTAAATCATATTACTCGTATCGGCCGGATCGGCCGAATATAAAAGTACACATATACATTCGTTTATATAAATCGGAGTGAACAGCTTATAGATTATACACTTTGAGCAGCAGCCTGTATTGGCACAACAAACTTGTCATATTCCATTTATTTCAACTTTTCGAACGGATGAAGTTTTAATAGTTGAATATATATATAGAAGAGTATTTTTTTTTCTGTTTAATGTCGTATTTTCCCCCTTTTTTTTATAACTGGACAACACTCCTAAAGTGGAGTAATAGCGTGTGCACAAAGTCAAAAGTGAGGGGGTGGGGGGTAAGGGGAAAAAACTTTCGCGAGATCATAAATCAAATACAAATTTCTGCCAAGTAAACTCCTTCTGCGAAATGTAAAATAATAATAAAACCCTCTGAAGAGAGAGAGAGAGAGAGAAACCCTCTCGGAATTTTCGTCACATCTCATTTAAATAATTCTGTTAAGTACTATGTATACACACACGTACATATAATAATAATATTTCGGTTACGAATAGAATATTGTCGACAATTCTTTACGTATTTCTCAGGGACCAAAATCAATATAAATTTAAATAATACTATCCGCGAATAACACGCGTATAAAACGTACTAAAACAATACTTTTTATATTACGTACGAATTAATATGTATTGAAAAACACAATATCATTCGTTCTTTTTTTTTTATATAAGCATTCATTATTATTAACGAGAAACTCGCATTGTGATATAAGTAAAAATAATCAAGTAATACTACTTTAATCCATTAATACGCAAAAGTGATTTGTTGATTTTCCAACAATACCAACGGTTAACATGTAAAACAGTTTTTTTTTTTAAACGTTTTATTGTAATGCAAACAACGAGAATTGTTAAATACATAAATATTGTTTAAAAAAAAAAAAAAAACTAATTTTTTTTTTCATTTCGCGAAACCTCGTCAGTATCCGTTTAAATATTTACTTAATACAGTTTCACTTTTGTTTTTTCGTTTTTCCATACCGAACAAAACGAAGAAAATATCCATTAAAATTAAAACGAAGACCTTGAATATTTTATTGAATTATTTCCATTCCATTATTTGGATATTGTGTTATTATACGATTCGGTTTAAACGATGTATACGTATAAAAGCCCGTGTTTGTTAAGAAATCCAAACAGATTAAAATTTTTACGCAATTTTTATGCTTTTAATGAGTTTAAAAAATTTTTTTATGAACCGTGAGTCGGCACTCTATATTTTATAATACGTCATCGAGTCATTAAAGTGGAATCTTATTGCAGATTTTTTTTTAAATATTAATAATTAACGATTAAACGAATAGTACCATCTTAATATTATGTTATTCGATTTTAAAAATTTTTTTTTTTTTAGAAAATTTAATAATAACGAAAACGAATAATCGTTTCATATTATCCGAAAGTGATTTAAAAGTGAAAAATAAATTTAAATAAACCACCGACATGGTTTTTTTCGATTATTCTAAGAGTAAACGTATGATTCGGTATTTATTTCGACATTTTTTTTTATTTTCGTTTTCGAATGGTACATAAGCGAACAAGTACAACAAGTTTCAGACGGTAACATTAAAACTAATGGAAATCCAACACAAAATATAAGGACATTAAGTCTCAACCTAATATATAGGTACGCAACTTTCGGAAAGTTCAGTACCTAGTTTACGAGACAATCGAGGAAAACGAGCATTTATATGTAATTAAACGGACATAAAACAAGTGCATTAACAAGTACGGGTGAAACGATTGTAAATTAAACCCGAATAGCGTGTGGACGCGTCTACGTATACGTAAAGTCGCAAATAGTAATTTTTGTCGGTAAAACTGCTCAGATATCAGAAAAATAATCATTTTTTTATTTTTTTTTTTTTAAAAGCAACGATACCGATCGTGTTGTTTTCAAACTTAAATTTCGTGTTTGCCCTCTCTTTTCAAAACAATATTAATACATGTCAGAAAAAATTATACTTTTAGTAAACATTGGGAATAATATTACTTAAAATTTTACTGCTAATAATAATTAAGACGTAGTATATTATCAAAACAAATTCTCTTCTTCTTTTTCTACACAGTTTTGATCTTTAATACCAATCCTCCAAACGAATTTGCCACAATCTCACCGTATCCTCTTCCTCTTCTCTCCGTTGTACGTCTAGTACATATTTTTTTACACCGTCTTCTCACATTAACCTCCTTTTCGCAATTTCTTTTATGACGTTTGGTCACTGAAACAAGGTCCTTATTAATGGCGTTTTCTCCATTCCCCAGTGCCAGTACCGTTGCACGGTCCATAAATTCTTCTAAGAATTTTTCGCTCAAACGCTGCGAGTCTCTTTTATCAGTCTTTCTCAAAGTCCATATTTCAGATCCGTACAAAACTACTGGTCGTATCGGAGTCATTTATAATTGTATTTTCAGTCTTTTCGACAAGGTCCTGGAACCAAACGTCTTTTCTATGCCACTGCACTATCTATTTTCCATTTGTACCTAGTATTTACTTCCGGCCTTAAATCATTATCTTGTACGACTATTATCGTTGCTAAATATTTTAAATGTGGCATTCTTTGAAACTTATGGCCCTCCGTTTCTTTGTTTGTAATTCTTTTTGTTTTTTCCGTTTTTTATTCCGTTTTTTCGTCGTTGATTTCCACACCGACCTCGCCTGCCACACGCATTCATTTTCTACAATGTCTTTTCGCAATTTCTAGCTTGTTTCCAAATACCATCGCCAATAGTAAATAATAGCCATAGCAAATCTATGCTTTGTTCTGTTACCCAGTGTGGCTCCTTCGACCACGTTCATTCCTCTGAATACTAAATCAAAGAGAACAGGAGAAAGAGCATCTTCTCGTTGTGTTAAGCTTGTAGATACTCCAACTGCGTGTGATGCCATGTTTGCTACTTTGATCTTAATACACGTGTTTTCGAAGCTAATTATAGGCTCTATAGACGGAATCACAGAGGTTTTATCAAAATCGACAGACAGGATCTTTTTTGTCGAATCCCGTGTCCTTTGTGCGATTTCGCGGATATTTCTTTTGTAACCAATTACAAAACTAATATAAAAATTTGACTAACCGTGCCAAGTGCCCAACGTATACAAGTATGCGTACGCAGTTTTCTCATATTCCTGTTCGAGCCGAGATGATATTGCGTGTTATGTCTCACATAAACTTGTACCGTCTTCGACCGTTTTCCATCGCTGATTTCCGCGATTCGAATTTTTAAAATCGTTCTCTCATTCAGCGTAATACTATTATTTTCCGATACGCGTGCCTATACAGAATGACGTAGTATTAGACCGTGCAGGAGAAGTCATCCGTGCGGCTGAGTACTCATATTTAAACCGGCTGAGCCGCGAGACTATATTTGACTGGAGCCGATATTTTTCCCATTCGTACGCGATTTTTTCGCGAATCATAATATATTCTTCTAAGAGTGGGGAGGAGGCGGTACACGCAATTTTTTCCAGTACGTCGTTTTTCTTTTTATATATATATATATACAACGTTTCGATGGCCATAAAATATACGGTATCGATGTCGACACGGTATTATGATGACGACGCGTATCGGTTTCCCATAGTGCGTATAATAACGTTGAAAAAGTACTTATTTCGAAGACGATACGACTCACGGCTATTGATTTCTCCGAGACGAGCAGTGATACGTCTCGGGGTTTGTTTGTGTCATAAGCCGATTCTTTTCGACTGCGAGCCCGTAAATTCGAATATGATGCCAGACCGAAATCACTTCGACGGGGCCATATACTGTGTTTTCTCTTTTTCTTCTCAATACTTTTTCACTGAAATAGTATAATAACATATTGACTTTCTCCGAGTGTACACAAAAGAAGAATGCTCCGCGGCTAGACGTATCGCGTCGGTATATCGCAATAAACGTCTGTCCTCGATATATAAGCTTTTTTTTTTCTATACAGATTTTTTTTTTTTGTTATTAATACGAGTTTTTTCCGTCCGCTTTTTTTTAGCATATATATATATATGTTAGTATAAATACAAAAAGCGTATAGACACGATAGTATCTGTGACGGATTTTACCAGAGACAGTTACGAATCGGCGGCGTCAGTCGTTCCGCGGAAATACTCTTTTAAACGGTTTAATCGAAAAAAAAAAAAATCACTTGATATTAGAGTTACGCGAGTTCGCGGAAATTCAAAACGTCGTCTCGTCCTCGAATATTATTCGTAGGAACGTTAATTTTTATCTTCCTTTCTTTCTTTTTACGAAGCGTTTTAATTAAAATCGAAAATGTTTCCCCACCCCTCCCTATTGACTTCCTATATAAGAACATAAAATAAAACGCATTTGAATAAGTAAAGTAAATTAAATAATATTTAATTAAACTTTTTCCCTTTGAATTAATTTTTATAACAAGAGAAAAATATAATCGGAATTCGTGTGCTCTGCAACTGTTAATGATATGAACACGGAACAAAAAAAAAAAACTGTGTTCGAAACCAACAAATTTTTATGCACACAATTTAAAGATTTTTAACGATTGCGCTACGTAGAAAAAAAAAATCAATGGACAAAAAACACGAATACTTATTTTCGCCCTTCTCCGCGGAACAAAAAACAATATTTTAAATTTTTTTCAGCTATAGGCAATCGATACGTAATACGTAATTTTATGTTATACTGTGCGTTAGAAGAACCTACGAAGAGTGTGTGATGAGATATAGAAGAACCGTATATGCGTAGAAACAATAACGTATAATCAGGGAATCCTTAAGAGCAGTAGTAGACTAAGCTGGACTAGTCATAAGGTCCCGGAAGACGGAAACCAGACAAACAAAAGACAAGTGGCCGGGGTAAAAAACGGTAAAGAAATCGTATCGTTAAAGATTTAACATTGTTTTTATGCTTTGCGTATTATAGATCTTTTAGAGGTTTTGCCACAACAACAAGATTTCTCCACAACTCCACGCTATCTTTTACCGCAATTTCTTCCCCTTCGCTTTCAGTATGGTTTTCGTCTTTCTATTTTCTCAGTGGTTCCCTACGATGTATGCTCCGTAATATACCTTTGTCAATAATTTTTCATTGGTCGTCCTTCTTTCAAATACCGCTATTCCTCCGGTCCGTAAATTTCTCCCAAAACCGTTACTCCCAGCTCCTTCTCGTCCCACCTTGTGGCAGCCACTACAACTATAAATACATAATTTATGTTGCACCGGGAGTGGATGCTTCAGATCGATCGGCTTTGTCTTTGTGAAATCCGTTCTGGTGGCAGACTCGACAGCCTGCTTCCGTTTCGCTTCGATAGCAGCTGTTGGGATATTTCTTTTTAATTTCAGTGGCCGTGCGGGTTCGTATGTTGCGGACAGATTTTCAATTTTATTAGAAATATAAAAGAGGGCGGAATCACGTGCGACCGCAGGCTTTGACGACGGTTATTATACGGATACGACGGGAGGGGTTAAGTGATGCCGAGTCCCGCGCGACGCGTAAAGGACACGCGCTGCAGGACTGTACGATTCCGTCGCGATGAACGGAGGATGAGGAGAAGGAGTCGATTCTTTTATGATTATTGTCGTCATTACTGTTTCCTCCTTTACGGGCCGCATCGTCTCGGGTCGTCGTCGGTGGTAATAAACACGCGTTTAAAACGCCAGACTGTTACCATTACATGTAACATCGGACCTTCTGGCGTTTCACGTCGCGCTTTAGGTTCCCCATAAAATAATGTCGGACGTGCGAAAACGGAGAGTTACTTATTTTTTTACGATTCGACACCGAAACCGTTTGCCGACGACTGAGACGATATACGAATATTTTTTTTTCTTCTCATCTTCTCATCATGAGCGGAGCGAGGAATGCATCGGTTTTACAACGATGCGTATACTCTACCAGAAGGAATGCTCATCCGCAATCTTTTTACAGTCATACCCGGTTTCCGGTAGCAAATTGCATCTATTCGGTACTTTATCGAGGAGTCGTCTTTCGATTTTTTTCAAATGCGCCTTAAAATAAAAAATTACGCGAAAAAGGCGAAATCGATTATAGTCGGATTTCTTCGTAATAATTTCCTGTACACACCGCTCGCGGATCCGTCGTACTTTTTCTCTATTACAATTTGTCTCGTTCGATTATCATCTACACTCATATCACAGCTGTTTTCAGAGTGCTGAAAGCTCGTCATATACGCGCAGTATATGCAAAATATCGTCCGTTTATTTGACACGCGGTATATAATAATCCAGTGACATTTATAATATAAAATTAATATACTTATATAATAGTCATTATGTAGATAGGTAGGCACGTGTACTGCAATGACCGCGGTATAAATGTTCGGTCGTGTTTCGCGATTCGGCCGATCTGGCGCCACCATTTTCACGTGCTCGCGAATCGTCTCTAATTATTATAATTTCTCCCGGTTATTGATTTCTGCGTATTTTTGGCAACGTCCCCCTATCTATTATTATTATTATTATTATTATAATATATACGCGCGTAATACCGGTGGCGGCGGCCCGAATATATATATATAATTTTCACCGCGAATCGATATAATCTCCTGTGCTGTGCGTCCCTATATACACACTCTGCAGCCGGAAACGGTTAAACGTGAACGTCAACACGCGCTCGTATATCCGCTGTGCGCGGGGGGAGGGGAGAGGATCGCGTTCCTTCTGTACGAAGCGACGAATTCGCAACCGAGGTATCTCCACCGCCGAAGAGCAGGCGTTTAAATGTTACAGCCTTTAGATGCCTTTTTTTGTGAAAAAATATAATAAAAAAAAAAATGAGTAACGCTGAAAAAAATGATAAGACCCGTCGTCGTAAGACGGCAAACGTGTACGTACAAATTTCATATTTATACATATTCCCCAACCCCACCCGTTCGGATTTTGTACATTTTTTTTTTTAGGCCAAAATTTTGTACGTATAATTTGTGTCCCACACTGCTAAAATCGATTTTTTTTTCAATTGGGCATACAAATTCATACAAATCACGTATTAAATGTAAAGCATAAAAAAAAAATTTTCCAAATCCAAATGGGTGGGGTCGGGGAAACGTAGGTCAAACCTGTACAAACAAAAAAGGAAGAAAAAAAGATAGCGAGCCTCCGGAGTGCTGTGGATGTCGCTCAAGTGAATAATATATACTTGCAGGATAACGATTTTAGAGTTTTGTTATTACTATGTTAAATATATTTGAATGCGATGCGATAAATCGTTGCATTCGATAAAACGATTCTGATGAGCGGAGCTTCGCTATTAATATTTTAATATTAATAATATTATAATATGTACATAATTTACGTTTAACCTTACAGTACATCATTTCAATACGATTTCTTGCAATAAACTTAAAAACGTTTAATTTCAATTGTCGTTTTCCGTCGAAAAACCTGAAAAACTTGGGTTAAAACTAACCCCTTTTATTAACTGTTGAATACCTCAAAACGGCTATAATAGCTATAAATAGCCAAAACTTTAAAAACAAATTTTCAAAAATTATTTTCTTTAATATAGTACAAATTCACAACGTATTTGGTAAAAATGTCAAGACTCTAGTCCTCGTTATAGTTTCAAAATCACGAAGAAATAACGGCAATCGATTTCGATGAAATCGCGTTTTTATATCATTTTAAAATTTTTTTTTTATACACTTAAAAAAAATCGAAAAACGACCTCTCTAAAGTACACAAACTATAGATGCGCGATTTTCTACCGGAAACAAGGTAAAGATCACCAGCACTCCTGCTCCTGCTAGAATTTTCGGGTATTTTTATCATTGTACTCGCTCCGCTCGGAAACCAAAACGAAATTGACAAGTATTCCTTTAAATAACTATTATAAAAATTATAATAGTAGATTCGTTGGACCGTATCAGTCGGGATCCGTAACGTAAAGTTTCATAATATTATTGTGTGTATATTTCTATCGTCGACTTATACGCGAGCACGTTTTTGTTGCTTTAAGCGAATGTATCATGTGAAACAGACGTTTTTCTTATATATATATATATATATTGTTGGCCAAAGTATTTTTGAACAACAACAATAATAGAGATACTTATTTGTTATTGTATTTATCGAATACAAATATTCATCTCGTCTTCCATTATAAATACCGCGTCTGTTTTTATTTCCACGGAGCGATGAGTTCTCGAACTCGAACGCGTGGAATAAATCGTTTTTCTAATGTAAAAATAAATAAATCTTTGCCGTCCGGATTTCGAATTGAGACGAGAAGATTGTACGCATAAAATTTCATCGAAACTCGTTGAGACACATGAGAAAAAAAAAAGTTTCGATATTATACGCGTAGTTATTTGATTTTCTCGAAAATTATCGTCACCGCGGCGCGCACGGTATTCTCAAAAGCCGAGTGAAACGCATTTGAATTTTACGACGAAATAAAACCGTTTCAATATTCGTCCTGCATAACCGCGCGGTGATACAAGAACGCGTTGTTCTATAATATAATATGCTCGAGTTTTTTATGTTTTTTCATTTATTTGACTATCCGAATCAACGAATACGCGTGTGAATTATATTACACGTTATATATTATTCGTGTTACGAACGATAATATTGAATGTTCTAATAAGAACTAATTGTACGGCGATGTAATCACAATTTTTCCGTAGATTTTCACTTACAGAGTCGATTATTATTACGAAATATCGATAAAATAAAATTTATTTTTATTCGATCCACGTAAATAATTATGAACCCCTTGTTAGAATTAATTATGTATATTACGTATGATGTGTCGAAAGTGTTGGAATGTCTTAATTAAAAATAATATGTCAGACGCAGTCGAGCAGCAGTATGGGGTTCGGCAGTCGTGTATTACACAAGACGTGAGCAAGTCTAATACGGACTCGTGATTATTTTGTCGTTAAGAAAATGTGTGTAATAAAAAAAGTTTTGTTTTTTTTAATAAAAGGGATAAAGTCTATTCTAAAGTGATTCTTAACGAAAAGTGTTTTTCATTAAAAGGTGCGAACCAGGGCCGGATTAAGCACGGAGCCTAGGAGCCCGGGCTCCAGGCCCTGAAACATTGAAGGCCCCGAAGGGGCCTTTTATCTCAGACCAAGTTCAAAATATTTAAGTTTAGATTTTATTTTGGCATTTTCGTATTATTATTTGTATTACGCGGTGTACTAGCATTCGCCACACAAATCATTCTGTTTATACATAATGTACGTAATGATATATGAAATTGAAAATTGACTAATATTAAAGATTTTTAAAGATATTTCTGTATACAATCAATTAATTTAACGCTTATTTTCATGTTTTTAAGTGCTACAAGTCCCGAACCCTAGTTATAAGTATTCTAAGGACTAAGGGCCCTTTGGACTACTAGGCTCCAGGCCCGGTAAACTCTTAATCCGGTCCTGGTGCGAACCTACAAAAATATTCCTGCCGGAAACAACCAATGCAAAGTATCGGAACGTAAACAATATTATGTATAGGGTTTTCTTTTTCTAATCGAAACGAACCAAATCACCGTCAAAATAATATGATGACGAATATTTCTATAGATCTCACTACTGTAAATCGTAATAATAATAATAATAATCATAATCGTGGTTAGTCCGCAGTAGTACCTAACTAACGGTTAGTCGTGGTATCCTGTATTTTAAACAATATTTACGACGTTGGTGCGAAATTTATAGACGTGACAAAAAAAATATATATCGTTTCGTTCATATTTTATAAAATAAGTTTTTTTTCGTAACGAATACAGTTCTCAATACACATAAAACTTGTTTTGTTTTTCATAATAATATCCATATAACCTACGACAATGATTAACGTTAAATTTATATAAATACAGTTTTTCGCTGTTTAAACGAACAGTGCAATTTGCATCGATAAATGCATAGTTTTTTAATCAATTTTTATTTTTATTTTTTACCAGTATTATACGAACGTGTTTTTCGAGGTACCTAAAACGCGTGTAAAAAACTAGTGTACTATATTTTTATAGCAAACAACATAAAAAAAAAAAAAAAAAATTGGTTCTTGCGTGTAGTCGATGTTAGATTACCGTGTCGTGGCTCGGGATTTCGGTCGGTCTGGACGAAGCATTTTTCCCCTCTCGTTCTCCGTGTCCTGCAGGAGATACACCCTCCAGGGATCCGTGTGAGCCGTTTCGCGATACACAGGGTCGAATATATCACCACCACTGCACGTGTACACCAAAGGGTGATCCATCGTGTTTTCCATCGTGTTACAGAGATATATGAGAACACACACGCGGTTCGTCCTGCGTACAGTCGCAATATAGAGCTGCCCATATTTTTATTATTATTATTATTCGATACGCGTCCGGCGGCGGCGGCTTGTTCTCGAATTCTGCACGAGGGTGTTCCGATGTAAATTCCTTCCACCAAGACGGGTTCCGTATTACCCTTCGATCCTCCGTCTTCCATCTGACCCGGGACCCGTACTCTAGGGATACATTGTACACATACGCGAATACACTGTGCACACGGCTCCTCGTCCTGGGCAGGGCGGTTGAGCGAGGAATAGTGCAGACACAGGGATGATTTACGGGACAAACGGGAGACGCGTTTGTCTGGTATAATGGTAGGGTGATGGTGGTGGAACGGGGAATGAACAAAACGGAGATGAGCCTATCCGTGCGGAAGCTTTCTGTCAATATTTCCACGGACAGAGAGTGACGGGGCCGGGGTGGCTGGGACAGAATTGCCCTCGGGGGTTACTCTATATGTGCTTGTTTCAGGCAACTCGCGCGAACAGTATATATATATATATATATATATATATATACGCGTATACACACACATCAATACACGGGAGGGATTTTGGGATGAGGAGAAGCGGAAGGGACGGCGGCAACATCAGCAGGAGGAGATGGTGGACGAAGAGGTAAACGAGCGCGTATCGAAGCAAAGACACAATCCGTACGAAAAATAATATCGTTCAGTAATAGTATAGGTCGAGACGATAAAATAATAGAGGACGTTTTCGCGACGGAGATTTCATCATAATACTGTGATGTATAAGCAGGATGAATAGAGAAAAAAATTGATAGAGGCGAGTAAAAGTATATATTTTGCGTTCCAAACAAGAGCCCTGAAACGTTTTGCGTAAACGATCCTAGTTTATAGGCGCATTTATGAATTATTTTTTTAAGCGTTTGTAATTTTAAAATTCAGAAACGATTATGGAATTAGTTTTTTCTGGTCAAATCAATCGTTTTAAAGTTTGACATTTTCGGGTATTGTATTAAACAGATGGAATCGTTACATTCGACTCGCGAACTCGTGTCGGAATTTCAATCAAAAATATATCCCCCGTTTTATTACGAAAAACCGCCTAAATTAAGGTCAGAAACCATAATAATCATGTCGATTATATTATGAGCGACGTACAAAATAACAAGGAATGTGTGCGAGCTAAAAATGCGCAAACAATTTTAAAATGATTTGTACGTCCTTGGTAACGGAAAACGATAGGTCGTGTTCCATTGAGCTACACTACACGAAGCGTAGAAAATTGAATGATTTTAGTTATATTTAAAACGACACTAAAAAAAAACGCCGCCAAACTTCAAATGGTTGTAACTTCAAAACTAAGTCCGACCAGAAAAAATTCGATAATCGTTTCTAACTTTAAAATTGCATGTATGATTAAAAAAAAAAAAATTCGCCAGGGACCTAAACTAGAATTATGCCTGCACGCCTTGTAAACTCGCGGAAGACTTTGAACCTGCAGATCTCTCGAACCGCTCTCAAAAATCAACCCGTCAAAAAACAAACCAAAAATAAATGTATATGTCCGCATTCGATCCTATACGAATATGTATACAGTCTCGATATAATCGGAAATTTATTTACTTTATTTTCCATTTATAAACTCTAAACATTGCAGGATGCGACGTAATAATGAATAATTTGATTTAGACGTGATTGTATTCATTATTAAACGTATGATTATTATTAATAACTAATAAGCGCGCGCGGTAAAGCGTCAAACGGACCTCATTTACGTTAATGATAACGACACGCGAAACGACTGTTTAGAGCAAAAAAACTAGCGTTTCAAAGTGTAAAAACGATTGGCCGCAGACCTCGTTCCACTCAGAAAAATCAGAAAAGGAATAATTGTATTTTTTTTTCTCAATAAGATGTACTCCGTTTTTTCTTGAAATATTTACCGGATGAGACGAGAAATTATAATATAAATAAAAAATAAAAAATTATATAATTATAATTATATTGAAAAAAACATTTTTTTCTCTCTTTTCGCCTAGCCTTAGTTATTAATAAACAAACAGACATTTTAAAGTCAGCTCGGGCACCTGCATAAGGCCCGCGATATCTACGAGTTCAACGCGTGTGTAGGATAGTGTATTAAAGGATTTTATTTTTTTTTGCCTTAATCGAGTTATCGGATATAATATATTGTGTCGTGCTCGCCATAAACGGGTAAAATACAAAATACAGAGGAAATATAATATTTTATATCCACGCGGATAATAATAATAATAATAATAATAATAATAATAATAATAATAATTTATTGTGCACCGGTGTGCAGGTGGCGGTGTTTGCAGGGGAAAACGGCTGATGTCGCCGTTCCGCCGTCATTTCGGCCGCGTATATTATTATGGCCCGCGACAAATCGACGTTTCTATTCTGCGGTCGCACGACCCCCCGGACGAGGATTTTTAAAATCGCGATTTATGCGTTTATATACGCACTATACCCGAACCACGGTATCGGTTACGCGAGTAGTACGTACGTCGCAAATATACAGACGCCGCGTAGGGCGAATAGAAAACGATTTTGTAAAAACGGCAAAATAAAAAAAATAAAAAAAATGTGTCTGTAAAAATTCTCACGAAGATTTTTCGACTCACGGCTACGCGTTTCTTCCCTTACCGGATGTCTTTCGCGTTTCGCGAAACGATTTAGAATTGAAGAGTTTTTTTTTTTAGAAACGCGTATTTTAATCGTTTTTTTTTAATCGCTTAACCCCTTTTAAATGCTTATTATTACGTCGCTTAATTTCCATCGCGTCTATCGGCGGCCACGCCATTATTTTCCTCGGAGTTCGCTTACAGTCTCGTTAGTTTTTCGAAAAAGTTTAACACACACACACACGATATGAGAATGAAAAACGATAAGTACTTTGCTCGTTAAACACGAACACGCATATACGCGCAAAATCGTTCGCACTGCTTTCCACAAAAACACACTTGCATAATAAATATCGTATTACTATATATATACGCAGCTATAGCTATTGTACCGTAAACAGTGGCGTACTTTCAATTTCTTTCTGGTCGGGGGGTTTATAATTTTATATAAAACATTGAAACTTCATCCCCCATAATGTTTCAAATTCAATCGTATTATTAAAATAAATCAAATAAAACTGCTGTTATATAATATAATAGTGTCACGAATTATAACACATCCATACGATTACACGAATATAAACAGAGTTTGTGAATAAAATTGCAGGTAATTTTTCGACCAAGAAACAAACGTGCTATGTGCTATCGCCTATCGGCGACGGGCTATCGGTAATACTAGGAATTTTCTTTATCGATTCTTACAGTGGCGGTTATAAGAGGGGGCGATAGATGGAATTTGATATTTTTAAATTTATTATACCTCTGACCCGAACAGCACCGACTTGCGTCATGTAAGTTGGTTCAATTATGTTATGATGGTTATGCTCCATTTTCGCCCCCCATCCTTTGAACATCATGTATAAGGGCTGGAATTAGTGCTCGACCGACGATCAGCGCGTACGATACGCGCTGATCATCGGTCGTGTTCGAGCGTTTAATGCATAGCTGACGACATATAATATTATTATTAATAATAATAAAAAATAAATAAATAATAAAAATTGCATACGCGCGTACGATCGGTCGCTCGGTCAGCGTCAAACTATACGCCGGCATATGCCGACAGTAATAAAACGAGAAAAGAAAGTAGTCACCAGATAGCGCTACGACACAACATAGAGGGCGTGGCAGAAAGTCGCTTATAAATAGCGGTCCGAAATCATCGGACCGCTCAGTGTAGTCACGGCGGTCAGTCGTGAACAACGTAGTTCGCGTCTGACCGCGGTGTGTGTGCGTGTAGTGTTTGTGACTGACCGCTATTTTTATATGTGCCTTTCTGCCACGCCCTCTATGTCGTGTCGTAGCGCTATCTGATAACGGACGAAGCAGAAAAATAAATGAATTTTCGTATTTTCGCACGTAGGAAAACGTTTGGATCGCACATTACGCGGCGGATAAGGTTTTTTTTAATACCATTTTAAAGTTTTTTTTTTTTTTTTTATAATACAAAGAGTATATAGGCACGGATTAGATGAATACTACAGACGAATCGCTATTCACTCGCGCGATATAATCACCGAAAAATTCACCACGAAAAGAAACCAGTGTTACCACACTATATGTGTACGTAAAAAACATTACTCCCTTTGAAAATACGTGGATAATACAAAAGTTAATCGAATAAAATTAATATAGAAAATATTATGTACCGCTAACGCGATAGAGAATAAGATTTTAAAAAGAAAAAACGATTAATTCGACTAATACAAGTATAAAATATAGTTTGTTTACATATAAAATATGATAAATTTAAGTTATGCGTTAAGGAAATTTTAGACGTTTCTTGACACGAGTAATTTTTAACAATACGTGATATTACGATATAACACTATTTAAGATATTCAACGAGTTGTACAATAATATCAGCACAATAATTTATATCGTTATTGTGTGTACCCACATTGATATGTGTCCACCAATCAGAAGAGCGTATTATTTTCTTCTCGGTCGGAGTGATGCGTAAAAATCAATGGTCTTTGGAAAATACGATATCAGTGCGGTCTTTGGGAGAGAAAAAATCGTCGCGAAATTAAACACGCGTCATCATAATAACTCCTATTCGCGAATGAATGTTTAGCGCGCGCGTAGCCTGAAGCTCTTAATCGTTCACCGGGACACACAGTTATTGGAATTCTACGCGTGTACGTGTAAAGTTTGTATGATTTTACACGTTATTAACGCGGTATAATGTGCAAGCATTTTAACCGTTTTACTTTAATCGGACAACAATGAGCACGCGCCATAAATCGATTACCGATCAATCCTCGACTATAGTCCTACATTCCTCGATGGAACAAAATCATAATACATCTTTTTCTGCCGGATAAAAAAAAACGGTCAAATCTTAATTATTCTCAAGTCCGTGTTAATTACTTTACACGTACTTACTACGATTATGGCGTGTAAAAATTTCGCATAATTATACGAAACTGCGAGGCGTTCAATTTTTCGGTAAATTATTTTTAATAAACGCGCGGAATAAACTGCTGTGTATTTATATATAAAAGAAAAAAAAACTGTCTCGTTAAATTTCCTGAAAAAATTAATTTAATTTAAATTAATAACGTATTTTTTTTTATCGCGAATTATATTAACGGCAGAATTTTAGATTTGTGTTTCTTTTTTTTCTCAAAACTTTTTAACGAGGACAAAAAAAACTCTATCGAGTACACTATAGGGTGACCGTTATACCTGTAAGTGCCGTTTTTCGGCATTGCGTCCCGTTGTCCCGATAAACTTAAAAAGGGACACATTTTATCACGTTTTCGTGAATAAGTCCCTTATATTTTCCGCCTTTTATTCGTATAAATTATATTTGAAAGAATCGTGACCCAAATTTATGACAAATTTTATAATAGAACGTAGAAAAATACAGTTTTCTTTCCGTACTCGTGCGAATTTCTTTTTTTTTTATGTGTATAATTAATATCACAGAAATATACTATACAACACATGCACCGACGTTAATGAAAATTTAAAAAATATTTATCTATAATTACAAAAACAAAAATTCTGAACGGAATCTGGACCGAGGCAAAAAAAAATTAAAATACAAGAATGTAGGAAAGTAGTTCGAAAACGCACGAAGTTGTGAACTATGCATTGTACTAGAAACGTTAGAAAATATTTGAATAAAAGCATTCTCATTTATTGTATCATAAATATTAATAATTTATTCATGGAAAAAAAGGTATCAATAAAAATAATATTTTTCAACGTTTTACACGGGCAAATTGAAAAAAAAAAAACAGAAATTTCGTTGAAAACCACATAACATTTTTTTTTTTTTTGAGCACCCACTATTATTTTAAGCGACATGATTTCTTTAGAAAAATATATAAAAACCTAGTTGTAAAGGAACTGTACGCGAAGACTAACCGTGGAAAACTAAATTATTATTGATGAAATCGTGATGAGAACTCGGTAACACACAAAAAAAAAATTATGTAACACGCGCAAAGAAATATTTAAAACGTCGATAATATTTATTGTAGTTTTTTCTCATTAATCGCAACGTTCATGGTGATATACTGTACACTTTTATAGGGGAAACGGGGATTTCGGTTAAAATAAAATTTCTTTTTAAATTTTAAAACGCCCTAAAGTTTATATGTACACGTCTGTACGGCAGCAGCAGCAGCAGCAGCGGCGTATAAATTGAATACATTAAAATATCGTCATGAATTCGTTATCATCAAACCGAGAGAGCACTGCAGCTATACACGCAGCCAGCCAGCCAGCTATATACACGCGCGTCATATATATATATTATAATATGTATACTGCACTCGTGTAACAGAGCTTTGTAATATAATAATCATAAAACAATGCGAGTCATACGATATAACGATATTATATATACATGTTGTTCGTCGTGTAAAATACAACGTTTCGTTAATGGCGTGTTAGTACGTTGTTGCACAGTTTTCAATTTTATACTTTAAAGCAATTATAAATAACACAACGTCGTGTTACGCCGGGGTATAAATTTTCGTACAAATTATTATAATTATTATTATTATTATTATTATTATTATTATTATTATTATTATTATTATTATTATTATTATTATTATTATTATTATTATTATTATTATTATTATTATTATTATTATTATTATTATTTGTCGTATAAATCGTTACGATGTTTAAATTTTATATATATATATATATTTATTATTTCGATTAACGTTGTGATGTGTACCGTCGAAAATTTAACGTTATATAATAATAATAATAATAATATAAAAACATACCGCACACACCATCTCCTACGAAAATAATGATAAACAAACACCATAATTCCAAGTCGAATCGAATTAAAGCCATAAAATTCGTTATACGCTTTAAAGTCTATAAAAAAAAAAAAAAAAAAAAAACAAAACTGCCCGTCTTCCTCCCCTCGACGATTTAACGAAAACGAATAACAATATACGTATATCTTTATTTTATTATTATTATTATTATTATTATAGACCATAATATCTCCGACGCGCGTTAATCGTATTAAATTTTATAACCGAGAAGGGATTTTTCACTGGAACGCAACAGCGATGTAATAATATTATTTACGAAAATAAAAAAAAGTTAAATTGTTAGACTAACGCTCTATTTTTTACTTTTTTTTTCACAAACCTATAAACCGTTCAGTTTTGCAGCGCGCGTTGTGATTTTTTCGGTTCGGTTTAAATGTTTCTTCATTCTACATAATATATCCACCGATATTATGCGTAAACGATGACGTATTTATGTTCCACACTTGTTTTACTCTGTCGCCATTTTCGAAATGTATATTCGCTTTTCAAACGCATAGTTTACCGTAGAAATTATTTGGATTTCAACACACCGCGTTAAATCTCGATTCTTTACAATATTATTTTGTAATTAAAAAGCAAAAAAAAAAAAATTTGCAAATTTTACGAGTAAATTTTAGTAGTTTTATTGCGTGTTAACCGCATCACACGTATGAAAAATTCCGAGTACAAACACATAATATGTAAAAGACCTTTTCACTGTATAAATTTTACCATAAAAAAAAAATTACTATTTTAAAATATTCGCCCATATATTTTCCATCATTTTTTTTTTATCATAAAAAAAAATGTTACTGCCCGATGAGTTATTCCATTAATATACGAGTACGATATTATAATAATAATATATATTTTATTCGTGAAAAATTTTGAATATTGAACGTAATATTGCCGGTATTCAGTGTGTATTATATATTATGTAGAGATTTTCTGTGCTTTATTTCGGGTAGTAGTCGACTTGTGCAGGCGACGGAATTACATAAATGGACGCGGACGATGATCGTCGATAATGGCGCGTTTAACCGGAAAAAAGGAGAAAAGTGAAAAAAAAATAAGAAAAATATAAAAATCTACCTGCGGGATTCTAGTTGAATTCCCCTAACCAACCGAAGAAAAAAAATTGTAAATTAAAAATATTATTGCGCGTTGGTCAAATTATGTATATATAAAAGCGTTTAACGCGCTACTGCAGTCGACACTCACAAACACATTACTATACATTTCTCTATTTAAAGAAAACGCGGTTGTGACAAAGATTTTATCGATCTCACCGAAGAGTCTATATAAAGTAAAAATTTTAATTTTTATGAGTTAAATTTTTTTTTTAAATTAAATAACTGGACATTTATAATTGTTACGAATAGCCCAAAGTCGAAAGTGATTTTTTTCGAAAAAAAATTATTTTCCCCATTACAATATACGCAGTCATATATTTGGGGTGAATATTCTTCAAGTATTCTGTAATTTCACTTTGTTTCGAAACAACGAAAATAATCGCGTTTTTACGTAATTTTTCGGTAGTTTTTTAGGGATATTTTTTTTTTTGGCGCTTTTCAGAAAATCGAAAAATTACCTCTCTAAAATACCGATATTATAGACGAAATTTGGTACTGGAAACGAACAATGAGTGGTAAAGATCGGAGCACTACTTTTGGTAGAAATTTTGAGTATATACAGACATAAAAATCGTTTTAAAACCGATACGCAACCAGAAACTAAAAAAAAAAAAAAAAGGATTATTCGGAAGAAAATCGGTAAAGCGGGGGGGGGGGAAGCCGTGGAAAAGTTCTTCATCGTAGAATACAAAAAAGTAGCGTATACTACAAAAAAAAAAGTCTAAGAACCACTGGTTTATAATATATATATGTATAGGAAAAGAAGAACCGCGCATTATAATTAAAGTCCGGTCATTTCGCGTTATATATTATATGTGTGTGTGTGTAAGTTAACGACCACTAATTTTATGTTTTCATTGCGCTAACCGGGTGACTGCCTATTTTATTACGGCGGCGGCACCGGCACCGAATGCGGCATTGTAATTAAAATTGTCGTCTTTTGTGCGTATCCCTCCTCCCGTTACACTGCACGATCCTCGACCATCCTTACCACGATCCTTGGTAGTGGTGGTGGTGGTGGTGGTGGTGGCCCTCCGCTCTCCGCTTCTGTACGCACTGCAACGAATACGGCAGTGTTACTGCACGGAGGTCAAACCATCCCCCGGCCGAGTGGTGCCCCGACCGAACTGCGCACACGCTCCAGGACTGCGGGCGCACCACACGAGATAATATATTATATTCGTTTGTGCTGTGTGTTCGTTAAGGAGGGCGGGGGAGAGAACAGCGAAATACCTCTGAACAGTGGACACTGTCGGTCGCCGAAATTTTTGTCCGTCGCATTATACCAGCTGGTTAGGTTAGGTTAGGACTTAAAATTATTCAAAAGGGTAAACCACGTTCGGGTAAATTTATCCAAAATGTAACACGTTTAGGTTCAAATGTAGACAACGTTTGGGTACATCGTGTAACGACACGTTTGGGTACATTCAGAATGTACACCTGAAAATTTACAGAACGATTGGGTACATATATACACACGGCACGTTTAGGTACATATATTTTTTAATTAAATTAAGTATATTATCCGTGATTAAAAAATTAGGTACCGCAGTATATTGTGTGATACGCATTCTATGACGTCGTCATCCGTGCGCCAAACATCTCTATGCAATATACTCTATGGCGTAATTGAAATAAAAGAGCGGGAAATATATTTTTGTACCGTCATGATTTCATGGAATAACAATTTTTTGGTTTTTTTTCCATGATTGCGCAAAATCATAGTAGTGAAGCTACTGCCATACCTAATTTTTTAATCATGATATTATCTATAGCACTGTTTATTATAAGCCAGCTCGACCGTTAATATAATACGTTATTAGTAACGAGAGAGATACGCGCAGATTTTTTTTTTTTATTAAATTTATATAAAATTTATTAAAATATACATAATATATATGTATTGTATACAAGAAAGAAAATATGTTGAGTAATTCGTAAAAATCTTTATAAACCATTAAAAAATACACTTAAAACACGATGTGATATTCAATGAATAGTGTACTAAAATATTCTTGTAACATTTTGGAAAAAAAAAAAAACTCCCACAATCTCTAAAGTAATTAACCCTAATTTTTCGTTTTTATCATCAACTCGAACATAATTATTATCAAATGTATACATATAGGCGCTCAAAGAAAATTAATAATTTCTCAGGTACCTTTATCAATAAATGATTACAGTTTATTACAAATTCTACAACACATTATTTCCCCCGCGTTCACACTAAAATTTAAGGGCGAACTGGATTAAAACGCCGGCCGTCCACTCGATGAAAACTTCCGTCCATTAATTCTCTCCGCATAGAAGTAATGTACATTAAACATTACACGTGTACAAGGCTTGGCACGCTATAATATTGTTTAACGGGTTTTGTTAAGAAGAAAATTAAAACGTAAAAATCGAATAATTATTAAAAATACTTATATATATGAACTGTACTGTTGAAAATTCGATAAACAATTTTTATTTTGCCGCATTGCGCTACAATACGCGGTCACGTTATAACCATCAAAACCTTTTACTCTGTTTAAAAATCTTGCCGACTGAATATGTACACTGTTTGTAGACTATATACATATGACGTGAAAATAAATCATTTGGTTTCGTTCAACTGATGATATAGACTGGCGAAAACATATTATATTAACTGCAGTGCACACGCGTACATACATATACGTACGAATTGTAGCAGATTAGAATGAAAAGTCGATTTGTCAGTAGACGCAGATGAGGGGAGTTAAACGACGTTTAAGTTCAATCATTACCTATATACGTATATGGCCCAGAGAGAGTCAGAGAGAGAGAGAGAGAGAAAATACATTAAGCCGAGATGTGGACATATTGAGAGGGAATATTTTGAATGTCTAAGAAGAAAGATAAGGAAATAGATTACTGTATCAAAGAGATACGTATACATTACGAGTATGCGTTCGCGTATAATATATGCAATAAAATGAGGAGATTGTATAACGAGACAGTGCGGGGGATGGTATGAAATAGAAAAACGTGAGCGGGTAAAAGAATAATAAGAAATGTCGCGATTCCTCCGAGTAATACGTCCAATAAAATGAACGAAAAAAGAAACCTAATGAAAAAAACGATCAATTATAGGCAGTTCAAATCAAGGAGACGTTGTTTCGTTTCGAAACACAAAATTCCTATAAATATATACACAACGAAGTGAAATACAAGATTAAGTTACTGTATACTAATTGACTGAAAAATATTATCGATATTTTTAATTATTAATAGAAATTTGATATTCAATAAAATAAAAAATAAAAGTACCGAATTTCATCATTAAATTAATGTTCGCTATTTATTTTATTCAAAGTTATTTTATTTTAGCTATTGATAAAAACTTATTAAATAAACGTAAAATACTGCAATATTCGATGTAAATAATTGATGAGAAACTTTTTATACGCTATAATCAGTATAACACATCCATTTCCAATTGAGAAAAATTGCGTTTAACCTTATCAATCGCACAATACTTCTTTTGTATTTTAGATTCTTTTACGATTCTCGTAACAAGTCAATTGTTATGTTAACGAATGATTCTTTATTATTAAATTTAAAAACATACGCGAAACATAAAATAACCACATAAACTAAGTGTAATAGCCACTTGATAAAAATGAGTTTGATTCGTTTTGATATTTTTCACACGAAATAAATTTATGAAGGTATATGTTTTAACATTTTTGATTTTTTCATAAAACTCTACGCGTGATAATTTTCAGTTTACTTTTACATCTAACGAGTCTCACACAACCGTCACCGACAAACGATTTCTTTGTACTGTCCAGGCGTTCTTCACCGTAGAGAAAATTCTCTCAGCTGGTACTGATGTGCCTGGTAAACACAGAGCGAACTCGACTACTTTGAAAATATTGTTGAACGGCGGTGAATTCGTTTACATGAAAATATTAAAGATTACATTCAACTTATCTTCGGTAGTAGGCTCTTCTTTTTTTTCCGATACAGCATCCCAAGTCACTTTTTATTTCTCTTAGTATTTGGTTTAGTAGTGTGCTATACACTATAAACAAAAAAAAAGCACAAAAATAATACACTTTTATAGCGTATACGTATTTCGTCAACTATACGTTGTCATCTTCAGCACGAACCAACTACTACTAAACCGTTAGACACTACATACACCCGTATTTATACAGTTTATATTTCCGATGACGTCACCACAAAACAGTAAAAAAAAAAAAATAGAAGTTTTCTTCGTCTTCTTGTTTTTTTAATATTTCTCAAATGTTCTTTGAACCTAATATCTATATATGTCTTTTTGTTTGTTTATATTAAATCAACAAAACTTTAAAAAAATGTAAATAATTATAAGAATTAAAGAT
Organism: Slavum lentiscoides; assembly: GCA_032441835.1. Taxonomy (NCBI): domain Eukaryota; kingdom Metazoa; phylum Arthropoda; class Insecta; order Hemiptera; family Aphididae; genus Slavum; species Slavum lentiscoides. The sequence goes on from CM063713.1 coordinate 10,219,847, forward strand.
AAGAGAAGAAATGTCAAAAAATTGAAATTAAACTCGGACTTGAGTCCATTACAAAATTCATTATTAAAATTAATTTAATGTAAACCAGATGGCGGCAGCGTAGACTTTCAGTGGGCGTGGTCGTTGACTCACGACCAATCGAAGCGGCCGTTTTGTGGTGACGTAATCGAAGATATAAACTGTATAAATACGGGTGTATATAGTGTCTAACGGCTTAGTAGTAGTTGGTTCGCGCTGAAGATGACAACGAAGTACGTGTACGTAATAAAAGTGTATTGTTTTTGTGATATTGGATTTATAGTGTAGAGTATAAAACAGTCACGAGTTCTCATGTTTATTTTATTAGTGTGCGTTCATCGAAAAAAATTCATCCGTATTGACCGAAACAGGCTCTAAGCGGTTGACTCTCATCCCACTGTTTTCCAAAACCAGGCTACGACACGACGATTCCCAGTTCTTTTAAATATATCACGCAAGCGTTGTTGTAAAATGTTGAGACGTTTTCATAAATGAACTGTTTCATAAAATCCATCGCTCATTTATAGTCTATAAATCACGAACCAATAATAAATTATTTTTTTACTATGGCGTATTTAAGATTTTTTTGAGAAGAAGAAATGATTAAAAAAAATTTCTCTCTCCACTCGAAATACATACGTAGTAAGTGTACTATCAATTTTTAATAACTACACACACATATATATATATAAACGATAAACCTTTAATTTTCATACATTTACAATAAATTTATATCGTTTACAAAACAAACTCTATATAGTCTTTTTGTCTTAGTTTTTTTTGCGACTTCGTCGTTTATTTCCCCCCCCCCCAAACGCGTCCAATTGTTATCCGACATGTTATTGCGGATGGCTAGCATTCCAAGCTCATTCGACCAACTCTATAAAATTTAAATCGATTATTAAGTATACGAAAAAATATTACCTCCTTCGTAGAATCTATTAAATATGTTTTTAATCTTTTTTTTTTAAACATGAAAATACGCGTTCAGGAGTTGAAGAAGATCATAATTGTACAAACGTCCTAGCAATATTAATGTTTTCCAATAAAAAAATATTATATCGTTTTATTACCTACCGATGTGAAAGCGATAGAAGGAAAAACACACCACCGCGTAACCGCATATATGTAAAAAAAAAGAAAGCCAAGGGGGGGGGGGAGATATATCTTTCTGATCTCCCGCCGTAAATACGCCACTGATTATTTACAGGATAACAAGGATATGGTTGCGATTTCCGAATCTCCGTTTTTCGATATTATTTTAAATATTTTTTATAATCGTCGTGTATCCCGGGCACGCAAGAACTAGGAAATAAAAATACACAACAATATTCCCGGTTAAACGACTATACGTGTATATCGCAAAAATATAATATATACAGTACGTAACAGTTATATATTATATAGCGTCTGAGAATAAAATCTAAATAGAATGAATTATTTCGATACGCGCGGCGCATTACTCTCTCTCTCTCTCTCTCTCTGCCGATAAAACCTATTATTATACTGTTTATTATTCCTTCGCGACCCACGCGCCGTAATGTAAACGGGGTACGTATATATTATCGTTTTATTTAAATATACTTTAAAAACCTTTCCTAACCCGTTCGGACCCGAATACAACCTGCACCGCCTGTCCAAGTATAAGTGTACACACTTAAAACTCTATTTTTTTTCTTCTTCTTCTTCTTCTTCTGCTACGTCCGCTCACCGGGTCCTATATATATATATATATAAGCCCAGAGACCGTATAAAACACACCGCTCGCGCAAATACACGTGAAATTATACAAAAACGCGTTAATGTATATTTATCGTTTCCAGAGCGCCAAGTGCTTTTCGCGTAGATTTTAAATATTCCGATGCGGAACAGCGAAATCGGCGAATAAATATAATTCATTTATAAAATCAAAAAAAAAACAAAACGTCTCTTTGGATTAAAAATAATCGAGCGTCTTTTTTTTCTCTTTCTCGACTTTTTTCGGCCTCAAAATTTCTTTTTGTCGATATACACGGTATATACTACAATAATAGGCATTTAAATACAACAGAAAGTTTTCCTAACACTGAAAAGAGTCTCACTGCAACCCGTAACCGGACAACGAACATCCGTAGGTTCTTTGAAAAATAAAACAATTATTTCGATATAACGGAAGAACGTCTATTACTTATAACTATATTGATATATTGAATGAAACACTATAGATTTTTTTTTAACGTTTAGTAGAACTATTTCGCCTTTTTTTCATTACAATTATTTTCCAAAGCATAATTGAATTTTTAGTATATTTTATCAATTTTTTTTTTAACCTTGCATTCAATATATTATATTGAAGTACGAGGAAAAATTATAAATTTATTTGTGTGTGTGTGGTAAATCTGTGTTATCAAACGTTGAAAAAATTGCTACTTTTTTTTTTCGAAAACAAGCAATTTATTTTTAAAAGCCCAAAGGCCGTGCATTTCCCGGTTAATCCTGGCTCGTCCTTTAGGCACAGGACGCGTTATTCTCTCTTTCTCTATATATATATAAATAGTTTACGTACAAGTACACACGTGCGTCTAACATAACTAAGCGTGAAATTTCTCTAACCTCGCACTACTCTATCGTTCCTAATACTATTATTACCTGCAGCAGCAGATATAGTTTTCTCTTTCCATTTTCTCTTTCCATCTTTTTCTATTCACGTCGTGTGTGTGTGTGTGCGTCCTGGTGTTGTACGCGTTATGATTAATATAACACACAATATTCAGCTTATAAGCTCACGTGTGTGTGTGTGTGTGCGTATGCCCGGTTAGTGCAGTATATTTTAGCTTTTCCAACGGCAATTTGTCACCTTGACAGCTACTGCTCCAGTTCATTCCCCGCCGCCGCCGCCGCCGCCGCCAAAAAGCCGAAATGGTTTATACGCGCGCTGCAGCAGCAGTATTCCCAAACACACATATAATGCTAAAACTATAATATACACACCTATACCGGTGTAACCACCACGTCGGCGCAGTAATACAATTTATAATATACACGTGAAATAATGATTTATTTATAATATGTGTGTGTGTGTGTGTGTGCGTACGCATCATAAATGGTTTTGTGTATAAATTATTTATTCATGTGTGTTACAGTGGAAATTTACTGCGGGACAAAGGCGACGCCGAAGCGGCCGTGTCGAGTTACAAAAACGCGATCAAGTATCGACCGTCTTTAGCGGGTAAGTGAATTTTTCCTGCGCTTTAGCGTAAATTATTCTGTTATTTCCAGCGGCGTATTTACGAGAGTGCGAAGGGTTTAAACACCCCCCCGTTGACCCGAGAAAAAAATTTAAAACTTCCGTTCCCGACGTTTGTCGAATTATTATATCCGACGCTGAACTCTACACGAGGAGCTATACCTTATTGTTTCGAGCTTAATCTCAAAAAAAAAAAAAATGTGTTTTGCCATCGTTTTGAATAAATTCGTTTAATACAAAAAAAACGGACCGATCGGGAGAATGGGGTAAAGCTCGTAACGTGACTCAAACGTCGAAAAACTATCTCGTAATACGAAAATTCCTAAACACGCCTCTGATTCTTCCATCGGCCGGTCGATTTTCACGTGCGCCCGCTTCCGCACGTGAATGAATCGGTATATTATAATGTACCTATATAGGTCACAAAATCCGTTCGGAACAGTAAAATTTCCGGGTCGAAATGCGCATAAACGTATTAATAGTAATTAATCGGAGAAAAGTGTAAATTTTATCGAATTTAAAAAAACACATAATTTTTCCACGTAATCGCCAGCACTGACATTTTACGCAATTTTTCCCCCGTCGTCGCGACACCTGCAGTTTGAAAACACCTTCTTTTTAAATAATTTATGATTTTATACGCGTTTCGACCGTTACACATTTTCTACGGCTTTTTTTTTGTCTTTTTCGAAACGAGTTTAAAAAATGTCGTTTCAAAGGTACGAAAAGAGCAAAGAAAACCATCAGTTTTGGACCATAAGCTATACGAGCGTCCATCCAATTTTTTTTTTAACCGATCTGGCGGCGTTTTGTTTCCAAGACGACTCTGACTTCTGCGTCTATGCGGCGAATTCTAATTTTTACAATATTTCGCGGTCGGGGAAATTAATCGTTTCTCCTTTTTTTTTTTTCAACTCAATATTGCTCGGCAATAAAACCCGAAGCAATGACTCTTTTCTGCAGAGATCGTTTGTTTGAACTTTTTTCGTTACTGATGGTTCAGGATGTTTCCAAATCATCGAATCACGTTTCGTTTCCGGCGTCGAACACCAGTGTACGAACCACGTCTCGTCGCATGTGATTACGTGTTCCAAAAAAAAAAAAAATGCTCTTCATTTTTATATAGCGAGAAAGATTTTCTTTGTAGAAAAACGGGATTGTCTGTGCTCGTCGGTCAACTTTTTTGGCACCCGACGAGCACAAACTTTAAGATAATTTAGCTGTTCGCGCGCGCGCACACATTTCTCTACCGCCGTACTGATTTACAAACCCCGATTTCACTAAGTCGTCTGTATCTGCACGGAGCAATATCTCAACTCTTTCGACTGCAAGTCGGTCTTCCTGTCTCGCGAATATACTGTCGCGTAACACTCTCGGATTGACATTTTGTTTTCTATAAATATTATAACACACCATACACGGAAAAGAAACTTCTTTATGAACGTGCGCAAGATTAAATTTAAAATACTATTTTTTTAACACATAATATTATATTATATTAGCTATTAAAAATTATACTATATTAATAAAAGTGAAAATGCCAATTTTTATAATAATCCCTGTTACTTTGTTGTTTATTTCAAAATGTTAATATTTTAAAATTTAAATACTTTTTTAAATATCTGATTAAAAAAATAAATAATAATATATAATATTTTGTAAATAAAGTGTGTCGGTCCATTGTCCATCATCCTCCAGGCCCATGCTTTAAGACGGCACTGAGTATATAAACAGTGAACACCGAAAGAGTGCAGTGTTTCAAATTAAGCTTATATTTATACTGGAGATGCTCTTAGTGAACGTACATAATGAGCGGTTAAACGTGGTGAACACGCGTTATTCGATTACGATATTAATATATAATATAATCATATTTTGAAAAAAAAAAAAAAATGAAATTTTATTGAAAAAAAAAGATTGTACGGTAGTACGAACAAAGCAAAACCGATCGGTAAATTTTTGTAAATTGTAAAAAAAAAAAAATTAAATGCGCATATTTTTTAAAATTTTAAAAGCCCGCGGTTATTGAATTCTTAAACGTTTACGTATTACGCCGAGATATTGTATTATTTATATAATAAAACGGTTTTCGTATCAGCTCAAGAAGAAATAACGCGTACCTTCCTATATTTTTCGACAAAGAATCGCGTTTTTAATAATTGAAATACCTTATAGTAGTTTATTGTCCGCGAAAAGAATTACTTTTTTTTCTAGTAAATACCGTTACAAAAGCATAAATAAAAATGGCGAATATTTACGAAAAACGTCGACTACGGTAGTTCCATTACAGTTTTTTTAAGTACTTCGAGAATTTGTCTTTTTTTTTTTTTATCCTAAACCTAACCTAAAAGTTTTTGTCCTAAACCGATATTGTCGCAATCTCTGCGAATATTATTAAAAAAAAAATATTATTGTACGTAAAAATCCGAAATTCCAGTATAGACTGGATAGTTGGGAATAAAATAAAAATCATCGAATGGACGAAAATCGTAACGAAACACTTTTATCTTAGAAAAAAAAAAATCAAAAATATCTACCGATAATACACGAATTACCGCTTTTATTTTTATTATTCCCGTTGACCTGGAACGTTTGAATAATTGTCGAGAACATCTGAAACGTGTGCATTTCTACTGTCCATAATAAACTCAATATTCGAAATAATATTATTACCACACAATATCCGTATTTCGATAGTCCATCTACATAAAATTTTGTTACTTTTTTTTTTTTTTACACAAAATTCTGTATTAATGTGTAATATCACGGGGCCAAAATAATTTCACGAATTTTCACGAAACACGAGATTTACAAACGAAACATAATATACTTGTTATATCGTAATGGATTCGTTCGCGCATTTTCAATAAATCGTTATCAATACGTATATATTTTAATTGAACGTTATTAAAACGTTATAGAACGTAATTTAATATTGAAAATATCGATTTACTTATCTCGTGTTTTACTATTGGAAAGCGTTTTAATATTTGATTTCGTAATTTATTACGGATCGACGATTGAAACCGACCGGCCGTTCGTTTGCTTTTTCAAGTATGAAACCATTTAAAACGCAGTTTTGGTCTTATTGCGAATATGTCGTATTATTCTACAATATATATGTACAATTTTTGTCTTGTTAAAAAAAACCGTTTCATATTGTCCGACATTTTTTTTTTTTTTTTGTAATATACGACAAAAAAAATTAATGAAATTCGTCTTTTGTTTTTATCAGATGTATTTATGAGCCGCGGGGATGGGATGTGTATTTATTTCCGATGGAAAATAATGTTCGTATTGACTTATGTTATTTTTTTCGAAACTCAAAAGAAATATATAATTTAAAATAACAGCAACAATGTATTATATATATATAGAATGAATTATTCATAAAAAAAAATATATATATACAAACTAGAGAAAATACGCGGATATATTGTACAGTTTGTTTAATGGAAAAACAATATACATAAATGTATATATATATATATTTTTTTTACCGAGTGCAAATCGAGATAATAACGTTTCTTCGTCCATTCAATTATCGTTTCGGAATTATGAATTCAGGACAATGCGCGTATTTACCGACTGTGATAATAAATAGATTATTTTCGATTAATAAAACGCGTTTTTATCGTTTTTTTTTTAATAAATCTTATAAGGATTTCTCTACTATTTTCCACTTTTAAAAACAAACAGATCTTTATTAAAATCAAATAATATTGTATACCACTATAATAATATTGTAATCGACCGTGTACCGTAACGGAAAATCATCACTTCGATTGAATTACTGTATGTAATATTATTATACAAAAAAAAAAAACGGGTGTGGCCTGAATTTTTGTAAAAAAAAAATATATATTTAATTCGATATCGATATGTGATACTGCAGAAAGAGTTTGAATTAAATGTCCCAAACAGTGGCGTGCTCAGTGGGAGGGGAGGTTAGGGGTTATATCCCCCCCCCATTGTCTTTTTTGCCGAACTACAGAAAACAACTTATTAGTTATAAGAGTTGTTTTAGAGTCATTACTTGTTTTAGATGACTTTGTAAATGAAACGAGTACAAATGGTAGGCGGTTGAATAAGTAATCTAGTTCGTAAGTATTTTATTTTTTTTGTTTATTTTTAAAAATGCAATACATTTTTTCAGTTTAATGGTGTTATGTTAATTGAACAACTTGGTGTTATTGTGTTATAATTTAAATTCATTTTAATTATAGAACAATTTACAAATATACATAAAAAACATAAACATTAGAGTTTTTGGTATTACCATGACAATTCATCAAAATGTATTATTACTATTTACTTATAACATCTCTCCCCATTGAAAATTCCTGGGCACGCCACTGGTCCCAAAAGCTACGGTCTCCAATCGCGCAAAAGTATTGTTCGCGTCGTCCAAAATATTATCTGTTTTATATAACATACACGCGCATTGTCGGTGCACACACTATTAACTTTTTTAAACGGCTAAAAATTAATTTTCTACGCTATTTGCGCGCCGTTATATTTACCAATAAACACGTATACGTTTTAATAAAATTGTGTTTTACTATTTTTGTGCACATCGCACGTACAATAAATAATTAATGGTTTATTGAAAAATTATTATCAGTGTATTACAAGTGGAGGTCCGCGATTGTTGTGAACGTCGCGGCCAAGGAATGAGATCGTACAGAGTTTTGTTATTATTTTGAAATTGAAAACAACGATAAGACAGATCATTGCGTATTCGAAAAATGCTATTTCGAGCAAAGCCAGTAATTATTTTGCTATACGATAAATGAATATAATAAATTCGTACTTATTATATTTTTGAAAAAAAAAAATTATAAAAACCGTTTCCACCAATAATACGCGTCGACAATTTCACCGGTTATCTCGTAATTTTTCGGTAACGTTGTAAATTTCTCTTAAGAAAACTAATACTGGAAAATTAAAAAAAAAAACGTGTCAATTAATATCGACTGTCTACTAAAATTTGCTACCGCGGAACGTAACGCGTAAGTACGTGAAGAGAGCATAATATTCGCTCTTCTATACGCGCGTGACAAAGTGTTCAACGACGAGAAATAAAATAAAACTCAAAACACATCATTGTAAAACCGATTGTTCACTAATCAATTTTAATAAAAGTATTACGCTCGTATGATTTTTTTCAATTCGATGAACCTCTCCGTTTTTCTGTATAATTATTGTTTGTTTTTTGTTAAAATTCGATTTTTTCTTTTTCACTAGTATACACCGTTGAATCACGTATAAAAATGTATTATTTCTTATGACGTTTTTTTTTTAAATAATAATAAAAACATACGCGAAACGAAATTTGTGGGTTTTATTCGTTTTTTTTTTTGTCGACACGGAGCAGAGTCGTCCTTGAAATTTGCGAGACGTTATTATACGAATTTCACTTGACGAATGAAAATATAAACATTTTTTTTATCGGTTGAGTGTAATTTGAACCTATTGCAGTAATATTACCTTTCGCGAGTAAAAATTACCGGATTTCCGATTTGAAGCGTAAAAAAAAATTTTTTATTAATTAATTAAACGTTATAAAAACGATTTTTATCGAGTAGAATATAAGAAATTTTGAAAACTACGAAATAATAGGCTTAACTATTTGAATCGTTTGAATTCAGTATGATAGCATGAGAAAACGGAAAATCACGTGGATTAAACATATATAAAAAAATGTGAATAATCATAACGAAGCTTAAAAATAAGTTGTTTTTCGTTTCTTAAGCGACGACCGTATACGATCGACCCGAAATGCACGGGTCACCAAAACAACAAAAAAAAAAAAATTTCCGTATCTTTCCACCATTTTTTTTTTCTTTTTCCCCAAGGCTCGCGGGTCCTGCAGCTGTTCGCCTCCTGATCTCGCACTCCCCGAGGACGGCCATGAATCTCAGGATATGAGATATTGAAATGGCGCGGTGGTGGTTGCGAAAATATACGCGTATAATGTATATTTATTATTTATCATACACGTAACACGTACGCATAAGATCGCTGGCGAAGCAGGAGAATAATAATATATTTTCCGTATATATATATATATTATACGCGATAAAACCATAAAAAACATACGCGGATGTCGAGGACGACGACGACTCTTTGGCGAAAGCCATAAACCGCGCGCGCGCCAATAATAAAATCCAATAGCACCCGAACGCGTATATATAGTCGGCTATATAAACGCTCGTTTCTGTTGTGTACAGAGTGTGTTTTTTTTTTTTTCAAGTCCTACGTGTCGTTTTTTTTTTCGCGTCTTCTTCTCTTTTCTTATAATTTTTGCGCCACGAAATAATTCCGATAAAATGGAAAACACGTAACACTTTTTTTTTTTATTTCGGACGAGCTATACTTTCTTTTCTGCTCTCGCGTAAAACTTTTACAAAAATCCGACGGGGCTCATCTATACGCGCGCGCATACAAATCCCGCTCTTCTTTTCTTCCCCCCCTCCACTTTCAAAAGTAAAATATACTTTTCTCTCTCTCTCTCTCTCTCTCTCTCTCTCTCGGAGAAATATGCGTCGATTTTACTAATAATTCACGTCGTTCCACGGCTTAAACTATATTATACGGTCCGGCGTATATACAACGGCCGTGCAACAGTGTACAAATATAATATATCAATAATAATACGCGCGATAATAATATTTATTCCTTAGGCCTGCGGGATCGTATCGATTCGTTCGCACGACGAATGAATTATTATCGATTTAAGAGACGAAGACAATTCGTGTTGAAAATTCGGTTTCGAATATTTTTTTTTTTTATGAAATTCTGTTCGAGATGCCTATATGACGTCCAACACTTTCCGTTATAAAGTCTCGTAAAAACGCATTGGATATATTATAAAATCGGACATTTCGACGCGCGGTCGTAATAAAAACTAAATTTTCTCAACAAATCTCGACTGCCGAAAACTCTTTATACCGTCTCGAATCGATTGCATACACATCGATGCTGCGGAGTGCGAAACATCAGTACACTCGTCAATAATAACGCTCGTCTTCCACCACCCCCCCCAAATAAATCATACTACATTATTGTACATTTCTTTTTTATTTCAATATTTTATTTGTCCGTAAATCATAAAAACGAAGTAAAAAAAAAAATTGATTTAAAAAAATGCACTGATTAAAGGTTTGAGTATCTCTGTTTTAGAAGATTATCGCACTACATATTTTGTTTTCGCGACGTTATGGCGGGTTAACTCGCGGTTTTCTTTTTTTATTATTTAACCCGCTTTCGTCCGCGTATCCGGTAAAATTTACTATCTAATCGCGTATGAAGACAATAATAAGTAAAAGAGTATATTATATATTTGGTGCACAACGACCGTTTGGTTTATACGTTATATTATGCGCGTGATTTTCGCACACGTTATGCTGCAGCCGAGTCGATGGAGCGTTTTTACGGCCCACGGCTTCTCGTATAAACCCGCAACAAACGTGAAAACACTAAAAAAGAAAAAGAAAAATAATAATAAAAAAAAAAAATTCGAATTTCAAACGTATTATAATAATAACAGTTATAGCGACCGACGGCATATCGTCGTAAACCTTAGAGTATACGAAAACGTTACGGTAAAAATTACTAATAAATTATAAAAAGCGAGGGTGCCCGCGGCTGATTTTAGTGAGTCAATTTTAAAATTCATCCGCGTCACGTAATATAAACGTTGATTATATATATATATATAATAAATTTTAAAGGAAAAATAATATCTACGCTCTGTATGGATAAATCGCTGTCACGGTCGTTACTATTTATATGAAAGCAGTGGCGTATTTAGGGGGGGCAAGGAGGGCAAATGCCCCGAGCAGCACTTTTTTGAGGGCAGCAAATTTAACTGGGAGCTTATTTTTTTTTTTTTTAAATAAGATTTATAGATAAATACGAATAAATAAAACTGAATATTGAACCTCAGTTGACAACTTCATTAAACTATGATGAAATAATTGAAGATTTTTCACGATAAAAAGCGCGACGAAAAATATTAATTTAATGATGTTCGTTTTTCTTCTCTTGAATACTTATATTAATTTTTTCACTATTTTTTTTTTTTCATTTGTTGACATTTTGTTCACTATTTCGTAAATAGATATAAGAAAATTAATAAATTTTACAATCTGCTTTGATTATTTTCTTATCGTGAGTACTACTGAGAGTACCTACGATATTCAACATTCTAGGGCACTCGATAGATTTGTATACTTTTTTTTTTTTTTTTTTCCGTTTGAACCGACGACAACAGGGGAACCGCGTGAGCATAACTTCCCTGTTGCCGCCATCGTATATTTTAAAACAATTAAAAAACACATCTTGTTACATTTCAAGGCCTCACAGGTGAAACGAGTAGCGCCGGCAAGCCGGCTTAGATGGCCTTCGGCCTACATTGCAAAGAATTGTCATTCTATACAATTAAAAAAGAGGTGTATTTCGCCATGGATGGCACCCTCGGTGTTATCTTCTCGGCCCGGTGTCCTGAACCAGCCGACCTGGAACCTCGTACCGGGTGCCTCTTCGAGGATCGGAAATGTATGAGGATCGGATTTGTATACTGCATGATTCTATTACCATATCACGTGTATTGTAAGTTTTTTTTTATGGATAAGAAAAATTGCCACTATAAAAAACCGGTGAGAGGAAGAGGGCATAAAAAAAATGTGTACCCAGGGCAGCAAAATCCTAAATACACGCCACTGTATGAAAGCCAGGGGACTGAATCGTCGTCACTTCGGCCGTAAAACGTTTGGGTACATGACAAAATTTTTACCTGAAAATTTAGAGAACATTTGGGTACATACGTTTGGGCTTAACACTTCTTTTTTTCCGCTACGCGTTTGGGTAAAAATCAGTACGACGTTTGGGCGCATCAATATGTCCATCAGAAAACAATACGTTTCGGTACATCACGTTTTCTAACATACTTTTCCAATTTTTTAAATTCTTACAGCAATGGTTTAGAGAAAATAATCGAACCGAACTGAATAGTTAAATGATAATATCTCTTTGAAATTTCAACTGTCTATAGAGATTATGATTAACATTTTGACAAATATTTATGATCAGATAAATGTTATAGATTTCTAGTGAACGATGCATTTTATCAGTATTTAATTTGATTTAAAAAAATACGTACCTAAACGTGTCATACGTATACGTACCCGTTATCGTTTTGCAAATTCCCAGGTATACATTTTGAATGTACCCAAACGTGACGTCACTCGATGATGTACCCAAACGTTGTGTGTGTTTGATCCATATAACGTGTTGCGTTTCGGGTAAATTTACTCGAACGCGGTTCACCCGTCACTATTATTCCTATATAGATTTCCTTAAAAATACGGAAACGAATTCTGGAATAAGGCGTTATTTATTTTTCAAAAGTAAAGTGGTCAGTAGGTGATTTTTTTTTTTTATTAAGGCGATACTCTATAAAAAAATAAGGAATTTTTTTTTCAAACTAAAATTCGTGACATTTTCTCGACACTTCCGGGAAGGGTATAGAAAAAACTGATTTCGTATACAATTCATAGTATTTATAATACATCAAATAAACCGTTCGCGGAATAATCGAAATTGTTCAAATAACTCGGGTGCGTAATGTCGAAATAATAACGCGCGTGTGGTGCGTGGTATGGTTCGGAATAAAGTCAAAAGCGCGCGCGTTTTACGTTCAAGGATATAATATTGCGATGGGCTACGAATATTATAAAATAAATTTGACTTTCTACAAGGGTTAAAACGGTAATTATAAACGCGTTCCGAAAATATTCTCGTGTTAAAATATATTCGTGCGAATAGAGCGACGCGGAAAAATTCGATCATCGAATACTTGTTTAAACTATATAATATAGACAATATAAAAAATAATTTTTTCCAACTAAATCCTTTTTTTTTTTTTTTATATTCTTTTGCGGATTTATAGACAGCAACATCGCATACAATACTACGGTTCGTGCTATTCGTTCCGGAGAGACACACACCAGTTTTTTTTTTTGTTTCCTATCAAAAATTCTCGCGCTATTTGTGCGAACACATATAAATCTGGTCAAACGTATAAAAGTATATAATCGTAGATATTATATACCGCGAGGCCTCTCTCGAATTCGAACCGAAATCCACACATAAGCCTCGAATTGTAATTGGATATCCTTTCAGAAAACTTTGGCCACTATCGGAAATATTGTACCTCCCGGATTGCCGGCGTGTGTGCGGTACGATACGAGTAGAAAATATGGCCGAAAAATAGAGAATAAACACGTAAAAAAAAAAATAATAATAATAACTTTATTATCCGAATCGAAAAAAGTTTTGGGAAATCTATATGTGACGTGAAGAAGGAAAAAAAATTTTTGTTTCGTTATTTTTGTTTCTTTTTCCACACAATAACATCTCGTCCGCGACTCGTAAATAAGACTATCGCGGATAGAAGAAAAAATAAAAATTGCAAACAGTCGCAAGCGAGACGATATATAATTTTACACGTTATTTGACAAATACGGATATCGATATCCTATAATTGGGGTATGCGCCTGTAAGAGTGTTTTTTTTTTTTTGGACACCGGCAAAATGTTTCAGGATTATGTCGGCGTTCGTGAAATTGTCTACAAAACGTTTTCGAAGAGAATTTTTTTTTTCTAACAAGGAAACTACAATTTTTCACGGTATAAACTGTGTTTTCGAAGACCGGTTTAAATAGCTTTATTTTATTTGTCAAAAAAAAATAAACAAATTTGATTTCACGTATAACGAGTCGATCAGTTTTTTTTTTTACTAGGTCGCAGGTTCAAAGTTTTCAGAAATATCGAAAACCCGATATTGCCTTTAATACTATTTAGATAGCTCGATAAATCTTTTTTTTTGGGGGTAAATTTATAAATAATGTATGTGTATAATAATTTTTTTCTTTCCATAGAAACCGTGGATAAAACTATTTCTACAGATATAGACATATTCTCGCTTTTGAAACGGGAAATATTGATTTGTTGATCTCGATTAAATTTTATTGTGATTTTGAATACAAAATTAGAAATAGAAAAATTCTTTGGGTTTCCTCGCCTAATGCTCGGGTAATACATTAATGTTTAAAAAAATCGCTGTTATAGCAATACGAAAATATTGTCAAAACACAACTCGATAACGTTTCAAACTCAGATAAATTCTGCTCTCACTATTTGGTATCTCCAAAATCGGATTCGATGACTCGTTGTCGTTATTATTATGTTCTTCGCCGTCTACCGTTACAGGTTTACAGCAGCAGCGGAGACGTGCGGGTATTTCTCCGGTCATTACCGAAATGTTTCTTAAGCGAATATCGTCTGCATCAAACTTTTTTTTGCTCCGTTCACTCGAACGCCTTTAGAATATATTGAACATAAAATCAAACCACGAAACGAGAGTTAAAACCGTAATATTATTGTGGTCGAAACCGTCGTACGTTATAAAATGAAAATAGGGGGAAGCTCTTATTAGAAGATACTGGACTTCTGCAACTGTACAAAGAGTTCCAGTATTAGGGATTTAGCTTGGTTCGGGAACCGAACTGTAACGAGGACACATTATTTTTTGGCGCAGAAAATTACCGACGGACATACTCCGCGTTGTAACGAAACGGTATTTTCGAATTGAAAATTCGACGGGATAAATTACGTTTTGAAATTTAAGATTTTAATACGAGAATCGGGTCGCCCGACTGTTTTTTAACGTACAAAATCACAAAAGGACGGACATACACGATAAGATAAAAATATAATAAATACATTTTTTTTATTTTTTTTTACATCTTAATTTGAACAAAACGCAGACGGTTTTTACTCCGAATCCGCCCTTATCGTATCATAACAAATGCTTAAATTGTGTATCCTTTGTGTCACGCCGTTTTCGACGAATAAAGTTTTCACTCGGTTTCGTTTTCTTTTCGCAAAGTAAACGTTTTTGTTTTTTTAAATTTATCAATTTATTATATAATATTATATTCGCCGTGCAATATTCAATACGACTGTATTGGATTAAAAAAAAAAAAAAATTGAATAATTCCGAAAAATAACCTTTTCAATCGCGCGATGTCCGCAACGTCGTCGTATTACTCGATTGCAGTGTCTGCGCCGAAACCAACGATGAGAAATAGATGTACTCGCTCACAGTGCTCGCGGGGAGGATGGGGTTGGGGACGGTTGAATAAATAATAATCTCGTTAATAATAAAAACAGGTGTCGGCGCGGTAAGGGGTTAAATAAAGCCTCTTCCTGCCTACTCCCTCTTCTCCCCCGCGTTTCGCAGTCGAGTTATGCGAGTTTATAAGACCTGCAGGCCACCGAACCCTTGTGGTAACGAAGGGGTTGAAAAACCGGGTAAACGCGCGCGTTACCTAATTAAAACCTAATTAATTATTATTACCTAATTAATGGCGACTCTCCGCTTCGAAGAGTCGTTCGGTATGACTTGGTCCACACTCGCGCAGCGGTTGTTGTGTGCTTTGAGGCCGCGTCGAACGGTACGAGAAGTCGGGAGGGAGAGAAATTTTTTTTTATATATATAAAATACGGTTTTTATTTTTTTTTTTTAATTAATACTCGACGGTAACGCGAACAATACGCCTTCGGAAACTTCATTTTCAAAACGCGCGAATAATTTTACTATAAACACTTGAAAAGGCGTATATAATTTTATTATAAAAAGGCGGAGCTCGCGGAGTTTGTTTCGACTTTTAAAATTGAAAAAAAAAACTGTCCTACAATGAGCATATATTTTTTTTTTTTATAAATATTGTAGAAAAGAAATATTTAATATTATGCTAGGTCGGAAGAAGATATTTATACTTATTTACGTACCGTTTAGAGATGTAAGTTTGTTGACACAAATTTTAGAAAATCCACGGGCGAATTTTTATTTTTGTAATTATTCGCGAAGGATTTTTTTCTGCAGAATTACGAGAGGGGGGAATCAGAACATATACTCGCAGACAATAACACGGTTTTCAATCCGTTTTCTAACTGCGCGCAGCAATTTCCGCGGAACGAGTGTGAACTGCAAAAGGATTAATGTACATCAGGATTATACGGGTCGTTCGATGAGACTTTGATGTAGTCTCGTTCTGTGCGCGTTTCTATATTATATTTTCGTTTACGAACTTTCACGAGAGTATTTTCAATAAATATTTAAAAAAATATTTTACACGTTTTAAAAAACTGAAGTTTTTAAACGAATTCGCTATTTTAGGAATTTATTTTAATTAAAAAAAAAAAATCATATCAATTTATATCGAAACTCGAAAGATTTATTGTCGATCTTCTCGATATATACACTTGTTTTGCTCACGCTCGTAATGATTCTGCGCAACTCGTGTTATTATAATTATTGTACAGACTTGGAGTAGTATTCCGAATAATTTTTTTCGAAAGTGCTCTGAATACAGTATTCCAGATATATTTTTTAAGGTTCCGTCATATTTTAAATAATACTTCTACATGAAATTAACGACTTATTACTTAAACGTAAAAAATAATTATTTCAGAAAAAAATATGAGTAGCAATTAGCTACAGTAGATATTTAAAACGACAAATGTTTTATGAAAAATATTGCTATATTTAATTTTCGAACCCAGCCTCATTCAAATGATCAAGTATATTAATTTATATTGTAAATGTTATTATATAAATAATTGGTAATATTCGTTTATTCATTAGTTATTGTGTTACATTTGTAAACACAAAATCTAAAATATATATATATATTAAACCCCGAAATACATATTGATGACTGTTTATATTCGATTTTAAATAATAATATAATTACTATATTTGATATTCGTATTACTGAAATCTAGTAAAAAAAAAAACAGTATTCTAAAAGTATTTGGAACATTTTTTGTAAAGTATTCAAAACACTTAGTGCATATTATTGTCACGAAGTATTCGAATACATAATATTGTGAATACTTTTTTCGAAGTATTCAGAATACATATTGCAAATACTTTTAAAAAGCATTTTACCCAAATATGTTATAATATTGGAAACACCTCTTCTCGTTCCGTGCTCTTTTCGTCGTGTCCTGGATGAATATTAAACAATTCTCCGTAGGTGCTTTGAAACTATTTATACTGTTTTGCCAGAACTCGAATTGTATTTTTATGCGCGGTAAAATAAAAATATGGAATATTTTAAAGTCGATGTAACACCGAAGAGAATTCTCGTTTCGTAAAATCGGACGAGGCGCGAAGCAACACGTGTCTATAGACTGACGCGGTCCTGATACGTGTGCTCCTTGTGACTTTTTAGTTTCAACTATTCGCAAAAATTAAAAATCTCTCATGATTTTTCGACCGGCTGATGATATGTAAAACTGAAAAACGACAAAGCTCCTAAGAGGATACAACAAACGGTAAATGATCGGCAGCACCGCAGTATTCAACGAAAATGTCAGCGACGTTTGCAACGGCGTGTAAATGCGCCGAGGGAGATTATTTCTAAGACGATTAAATTTGAATTGTAAATTTTTATCGAAAAATTATTTTTATGGAGAAAGTCTCGTTATTTTTTGTGCGTCTCGTCTCGTATATATACCAACCACTGCTATCGAATGCGAACACAATCTGAACGCGTGGCGACGGGCGTGTCCCGACGGTTGAATGTTTCTCGCATATAAATATTTTTCAGCTGCTTTCGCTTGTGAATTTGAATTCACATGAATCCATATACAATGGCCCACATCCTACGCCAAAGGATCTTACACAGCAATATTACACAGATCCTTCGACAGTCAGTGTCGGTCCTCGACGCGTTTCAAGGATAGTAATACCACTGCTGGTGTCTAGTCCAGAGCTGTTGGACTTAATGTGAGGTCTTTGTTAGGGTTTACGGCCCTCCGTCTTACTGTAGTACATCTTCAATCATGGATTCTTTACACTTATTCCACAAATCACTGGGTTTGAATGCACTGCACGTTGTCAATATTATATAGCAAAGAGGTTTAAGAAAAAAATAACATTTTAACTACCAAGATTGGTAACCTATATACGATATATATTGCCCACGATAACCGACGTAAGAATCTTAAAAGTTAAGTTTAGTCTTTTAGTTGATCGATGTCTTTCGGGAAACCGTCATAGCCTATAATATGACACTCACCTGCATGCCCAACAAATTTATATTATTATATCTTTTATTAAATTTGGTGCAATCTATAAAGAACATACACTCATTTTTATATATTAGATAATATTATGGTTGAGAAAGCTATGTTGGAGTATAAGATGTTCTTGTACTCCACCCTCTACTTGCACCTACGCGCTTACGTTTGAGATATTAACCAAGTTTTATTCTGTATATATCAATAAAATTAAGTGTTTGGTCTTAAAGACTGTTTAATTGTGTCAATAAGTATTTTGAATGCAAAGTAAAAAATAAATAAAATCGCGGATCGAAAAAAAATATAGGCTAAAGGGAGAAGGGCCAAAGTAAAACGCCAAGTTCCGATTCTTCGCAAAGTTTCTATCATCCGTTTTCATCGATATCTTTTCTTATCAACACGTTGCAAGGCCTCGAGCGTCGCTATATAGTTGGTTGAAGTTTACTGAATTTCACTGAACTCGCCTCGTGTATCGAAGTATAATAATATTATGACACTAACTAATTTCTCCGTTGGATTAATGGATATGATTCCCGAGAATTTTTAATTTAAACCGCACACGAATATTATCGTATTCCGTCCGTTGTAGCGAGGCGTTTTTCGCATTTAACGAATGTTATAAACATTGCTGACATTCGTAGCACGTCCAGAAAATAGAGATATACCGATGAAAGCCATAGAGAAACGTGTTATTTACTGCGTAAGGCAAAAGGAAACGAGTGACATGTTTTAACGTTTTCGGAGAAATATTTTCTTTTTCTTTGTAGAATATAATGGAACATTCCATCAAGTATGAGTTTGTTTAAATCTGTATTCATCGGGCAAATAACTTTTAATAAGTTCCGATTATCTTCACGCGCGGAGAATAATTTATTTTGGCTTTCATAATAGAATGGGAAGGATGATAATAATAAAATATTTTTATTATAATTATTGTACAGACTTGGAGTAGTATTCCGAATAATTTTTTCGAAAGTGCTCTGAATACAGTATTCAGATATATTTTTAAGGTTCCGTCATATTTTAAATAATACTTCTACATGAAATTAACGACTTATTACTTAAACGTAAAAAATAATTATTTCAGAAAAAAATATGAGTAGCAACTAGCAACAATAGATATTTAAAACGACACCAAATGTTTTATGAAAAATATTGTTATATTTAGTTTTCGAACCCAGCCTCATTCAAATGATCAAGTATATTAATTTATATTGTAAATGTTATTATATAAATAATTGGTAATATTCGTTTATTCATTAGTTATTGTGTTACATTTGTAAACACAAAATCTAAAAATATATATATATTAAACCCCGAAATACATATTGATGACTGTTTATATTCGATTTTAAATAATAATATAATTACTATATTTGATATTCGTATTACTGAAATCTAGTAAAAAAAAAGTGTTCTAAAAGTATTTGGAATATTTTTTGTAAAGTATTCAAAACACTTAGTGCATATTATTGTCACGAAGTATTCGAATACATAATATTGTGAATACTTTTTTCGAAGTATTCAGAATACATATTGCAAATACTTTTAAAAAGCATTTTACCCAAATATGTTATAATATTGGAAACACCTCTTCTCGTTCCGTGCTCTTTTCGTCGTGTCCTGGATGAATATTAAACAATTCTCCGTAGGTGCTTTGAAACTATTTATACTGTTTTGCCAGAACTCGAATTGTATTTTTATGCGCGGTAAAATAAAAATATGGAATATTTTAAAGTCGATGTAACACCGAAGAGAATTCTCGTTTTGTAAAATCGGACGAGGCGCGAAGCAACACGTGTCTAAAGACCGACGCGGTCCTGATACGTGTGCTCCTTGTGACTTTTAGTTTCAACTATTCGCAAAATTAAAAATCTCTCATGATTTTCGACCGGCTGATGATATGTAAAACTGAAAACGACAAAGCTCCTAAGAGGATACAACAAACGGTAAATGATCGGCAGCACCGCAGTATTCAACGAAAATGTCAGCGACGTTTGCAACGGCGTGTAAATGCGCCGAGGAGATTATTTTAAGACGATTAAATTTGAATTGTAAATTTTATCGAAAATTATTTTTATGGAGAAAGTCTCGTTATTTTTTGTGCGTCTCGTCTCGTATATATACCAACCACTGCTATCGAATGCGAACACAATCTGAACGCGTGGCGACGGGCGTGTCCCGACGGTTGAATGTTTCTCGCATATAAATATTTTTCAGCTGCTTTCGCTTGTGAATTTGAATTCACATGAATCCATATACAATGGCCCACATCCTACGCCAAAGGATCTTACACAGCAATATTACACAGATCCTTCGACAGTCAGTGTCGGTCCTCGACGCGTTTCAAGGATAGTAATACCACTGCTGGTGTCTAGTCCAGAGCTGTTGGACTTAATGTGAGGTCTTTGTTAGGGTTTACGGCCCTCCGTCTTACTGTAGTACATCTTCAATCATGGATTCTTTACACTTATTCCACAAATCACTGGGTTTGAATGCACTGCACGTTGTCAATATTATATAGCAAAGAGGTTTAAGAAAAAAATAACATTTTAACTACCAAGATTGGTAACCTATATACGATATATATTGCCCACGATAACCGACGTAAGAATCTTAAAAGTTAAGTTTAGTCTTTTAGTTGATCGATGTCTTTCGGGAAACCGTCATAGCCTATAATATGACACTCACCTGCATGCCCAACAAATTTATATTATTATATCTTTTATTAAATTTGGTGCAATCTATAAAGAACATACACTCATTTTTATATATTAGATAATATTATGGTTGAGAAAGCTATGTTGGAGTATAAGATGTTCTTGTACTCCACCCTCTACTTGCACCTACGCGCTTACGTTTGAGATATTAACCAAGTTTTATTTTGTATATAACAATAAAATAAAGTGTTTGGTCTTAAAGACTGTTTAATTGTGTCAATAAGTATTTTGAATGCAAAGTAAAAAAAAAAATAAAATCACGGATCGAAAAAAAATAGGCTAAAGGGGAGAAGGGCCAAAGTAAAACGCCAAGTTCCGATTCTTCGCAAAGTTTCTATCATCCGTTTTCATCGATATCTTTTCTTATCAACACGTTGCAAGGCCTCGAGCGTCGCTATATAGTTGGTTGAAGTTTACTGAATTTCACTGAACTCGCCTCGAGTATCGAAGTATAATAATATTATGACACTAACTAATTTCTCCGTTGGATTAATGGATATGATTCCCGAAAATTTTTAATTTAAACCGCACACGAATATTATCGTATTCCGTCCGTTGTAGCGAGGCGTTTTTCGCATTTAACGAATGTTATAAACATTGCTGACATTCGTAGCACGTCCAGAAAATAGAGATATACCGATGAAAGCCATAGAGAAACGTGTTATTTACTGCGTAAGGCAAAAGGAAACGAGTGACATGTTTTTAACGTTTTCGGAGAAATATTTTCTTTTTTCTTTGTAGAATATAATGGAACATTCCATCAAGTATGAGTTTGTTTAAATCTGTATTCATCGGGCAAATAACTTTTAATAAGTTCCGATTATTTTCACGCGCGGAGAATAATTTAGTTTTGGCTTTCATAATAGAATGGGAAGGATGATAATAATAAAATATTTTTACGAATAATAATGCAAAATCCGTCACCGATTTTAAATATGCCAAAAACTTTGGAATATGATAAATTATGAGATTTATTTTGTCGGAAAGAAGAACCTTCTACCGACCTCAACCCACTACACAATATTTGCATAGGAGATCAACGTTTATCGTATATCAGTGTGATATTTTTATATATTCCCCGACAGTGATTAGTATTTCCAATTTTTTTTTTTTTTTACAACGAAGTGCGAGTATTTCGATAGTAGAATACTAGAACGGGAACAACAAATGAGATAATATAGAAACTGGGAAATCTTAATACGTGCTGAACGCGTTCAATCGATTTATTCGTGAAAAACAGATAATATCATAACCAACCTATTCAACGATTTTCGTAAAATAATAATCGTTGACTTTTATTTTACGCGGAATAATACAGAAACGACATCGATACCGCATAATAATGTAACGAGTATTTCAAAAAGTCACAATGTTTAATACTGTAATAAAACAACGTGTAGTATATAGACATATAAATACATATTTTTTTTTTAATAATTTACAGGCCATTTACAAGCTTTTTTTTTGCTTCTACCAAATTCTTTCATCGGTCTCGATTATCTGCTTCTTCCATTTTTGCTGTTTCATCTATCTTACGAGTATTTAAATCTTCCTTTACACGATCTATCCGACGTTATGGTTTTCCTCGAAGGCGTACATGTGTTTTCTTGCAGGGCTTGATAACTGTAGTATACGTGTCTAATTAGACTTTATGTTATGTATTATAATATTATTACATAAAAACATACGTATAGTATGAACTAAATTTTCGATTTGACCTTGGAATGAATAGTAAAACAAGGCAATAGGAACATGGACGTGATTAGCAACAAAACGTCTTTAGATTATGCCGATCATATTATTACTTTTGGAGAATCAGAAGCAGAGAGAATAAATTGTACTCTTAAACTGTTGGAGAGCAATAAAAGAATGAGACTTGGAATAAATGAAAGTAAAACAAATTACGAGTATATGTGGTTGTTACCGGATAGCCAACAACTATGCGAAACCTAAATGTGGGACAATACTTGTTTGCACAAGTTGAATATTTTAAATATCTGGGGATTAATACAAAACAAAAAAACATAATAAATTGGGAACGAAAATTATCTCGGCAAATAGAAAGTATTACACGATGAGAAGCATTTACGTCCTGTTATTGTGTGCCTACATGCTTGTGAGAGTTTGTCGACAGCGAAAAGCGATGAGCTAAAACTCCTAATATTTTAAAGAAAAGCCTCATGAACGGTATACGGTCACGCGCTAAATCCGGAGTCAGGAATGTACGTGAAAAGGAAGAGTCGAAAATATATTGAAAAGACCGAACATACGAAACGGTTTGGAAGCGAAAAGATAGGAATGAACTGGACATGTCTGGCGGACAAAAGATAAATCAATAGGTACCGAGAGGAAAGAGACCTGCATGACCTGGTGGACATCGCCAGCGACGGCTTGTTAGAGTAATTGGTAAAAGCGGCAAAAGGCCTTTGCGAAAGCCCAATATAGACACAAGTATTTCAAACACTATCGATATACGTGTGTGATACACTGACGTCCGTCGATACTCAGATCGGAGAGATTTGAACGAGTTCTCATAGTTTGATGATTTAAATACAATCAATACATTTTCAATAGAACCAGCGACGATCCGAGAACGTATCGAATTGTATGTAATGTATATTATTTTATTCTTTATGACGATTAACGACGACGTTCGTTTTCCGAAGGAAAAACTATTTATTTATAAATCATTTTACGTCGGAATTATATTATTTAAATACGCGTATACATTTTATTATATCGTACCAACGGTATTTAAGTGTTTGTTTGAACAATAATGTTTTAACGGTTTTTCGGTATCAACGCGATCGAATTTATCGAGAACCGATCGTTCAATGTATAACCGTCAAAAGTAACAATATATATATATAAAATCGGAATCGAATACTACCTATTTCGTTTTATTAAATGTAGTGGAAAATAATATATCGAAACTTTTGCAATTTGTTTTTCTCGTTTTTGAGCCAAATTTTTACGGGGCGCGAGTGTATTGCGTGTCGTAAATCCAATACATATATATTCGTTTTATTTTCAAGTTCATCGATTTACGATTTTTGTGTATAAAACACAAATTAAAAGTGCGTATTTAATGAATCGGAAAGCACATCGCACAAAAGCGCGTACGAGAGAGGGAACAACGGTTTGTGACGGAAAAGTTTTTTTTTTTTTTGGAAAACATTCGTATTACAACAACAAGGAGTTACGAAATATCGTCGAAAATATTTCAAAAAAAAAACACTTAGTGTACGAAGCGGTTTTTTTTTCTCGTTTTCCACGTTTTCGTGTTTAGAATCCGTCTATAGATTATTCGTATAGAGACTATATCGAATATCGTTAGAATTTAATTATAATAAATTCCAGCGCCATACGCCAAGTATACCTACTGCCAATACACGTCGAAATACACGCGATAATATATCATTATACACAACGTACATAATTACTTGATATACAGCGCGCTCGGGCTGGGGATCGAATAAGCCGACGGTAGATTAATAATAATTTGTTTAGGATATTTTAATATGTTCCTAACGACACACACACACACACACACCGCAAACCACGTTTTAATGAATATAGTTTTAAGTTTGTTGTTACGGGTCGGGATGAAAATTAAATCGCAATTTCCGTCCGTTGCAACGCGTGTAAAACACTCTGTAAAGTTACAATACTACTACTCACTCGTATATATATGTATACACAACAGAGCTTGTGCAATGTTAAAACCGTATTTAACTTTATTAATATTATTATCTATACTTGTTAGTAATAATAACGGTATCGAATTTCGTCTCGACACGAAATAGTTTCTGTTTTTCGGTTATTAACGATAATATTATATTGTACCTCGTCGTACACGAGGTTGGTTCGTAAATAATATTTGATTTTTGGTATAATATACATATATGGTTTACGAATATTGAAATCGTAAGGCGCGTACATATAGAGAGTGTAGGATTTGGGTGTTGGACACGAAATTTTTTCAATTTATATTCACAATTTATAGTCAAATAGGTTATACGTTTAAAAATACATAAAAATAAAAATCATTTAACCCATCTCTGGGAAAACATTTCCCGGCACTCTAAGGTGTGCTATTCAAAACCGCATAACAGACCCAGTGGCGGATATCTGGGGATGGATCCTTTGGAGTTTTCGTCACTTTACATTCGTTTTCATATACCAACTGGCTATACATTTTATAAAATAACGGGTACATTCATATTCATTTGTATAAAATAATTTTTTTCTGCGTAATTCGAATACAGACTTGCTCAAGAAGTGTTAATGTAAGAGGATGTGGATCTTATTTTTTTATAAAATATTCGTATTTTCCGTAATTGATTTGTATCGTAAATTTCTAATACCGATAACGGAGAAGTGGCAGAAGTTTGAACTCCGCTGTCGGAATGGGGAGATCATGACAAACATATGCTGTGCCATCTATCTCTGTTCGTCGCTAAGACTCGCCAATCTACGTCCGGTACAATTCGCTTCACATCTTTCACCACCTGGTCATCCCATCTTAATCTTGGTCGTCCTATTGCGGTCTTTTTCCTACTGGAGAGCCGCATTGTACTAAACATATAAGTGATCCGACTTTTCGCCATGCGTGACCAGCCCGTAAGAGCCGCCTCTTCCTTATTTCATCCGCTATGTTTGATTTTTGGTACATTTCTTTAATCTCCGCATTATTTCTGATCCGAAAACGAAAGATATTCGAAATTAATTTAAAACGTAAAACCTTTTCGTATGTAAAATACAAAATAAAATCCCCCCGCTTTATACGTTGAGAAAAGCGACTCGATTAAACCCGAGAGAGGTGCTCATATTATGAGACTTGCGTAGCACCTACCCCTGTTTGCGCTCATTATAATTGAACGCGCGAATAATATGTAATTAAAATTTCATAAAACTATACGATGATTACATTTTAATGTTGCTCGTACGACCGCGGTTACTATTTAATTTTCAAAGAATTTCAAATTCCTTTCAACTAACATACGCGTGATTTTTATCGTAAAACCCAGGTAAAAATTTTCGTTAAAATCCGTCGTAGAAAAATGGGAAAAAATTTTTTTTTTAACTCTCCGGAAACAAGCGAAAATCCGTTTTTTCCGACGCGAGAGTAAAAACGGTTTTTATGAGATATCGCTTATGGCCGCGTTGAAGAGACAAATAAAACACATTTCGATTACGGTAGAAAAAGTAAAAAATATATATATATACGTATAATGTCCATACGCGACGGATCTCTCGCTGCCTGTGACACTATATAAAACTGTCGTAGTCGTTTCGGAGCTTTACACCACGTGGTACACGTTAGATGACGAAGGAGGATGCTGTGTGTGTGTGTGTGTTAAATATTAAACGAATTCGTGTCAGATCGCGTCGCCGAGCACGACTGCAGCTTAGAGCGAAAATTCACAGAATCCGCCGAAAAAAGAAAACCATTTTCGAACCGCGTTTTATTCGGGCGTGCGAACGAGAATTTTGTCGAAACACGTGCGCGCCATTATATATTATATCGAGAATACATCGTTTCTATATATTATACTCGAACGAGCTCGATTCGCCTTCATTTTTTGACATTTTACACGAGATTTTTTTTCTATTTTTTTTTTTACCCCACAACCAAAAAATCAGTAGCGATTTTCTCTATACATTATAACGCGGCAAGTCTTAAAATTTCGGTACACTATACCGTATGGTGGAGAGAAAACGTGGCTGACGTTTATCGAATATTTATAATATCGAAATGAACGTAACGCGGTGTTTTATTGAATCACAGTTGCTACGAGTCGAGAATTCATACGGTATACCGCTGCGGCTACGCGAATTCGATCGCACAAAAACGTTCGAAATTTAGAGAAAAAAAGCTTTTTTTAAAATAAGAAACGATTTCCACCGGAACGTTTAGTAATCACTTTTTGAACGCCACTCTTTTCGAGCCGTTTTCCTTAAATGGCGCGTTTTTATTAATATACCAAGTAATTTCGGAAAAATGTTCAGTTTTATAACTGTAGCGTTTGTACTCAACGTCATTTGTACGTTTTCTTTCGCGGCCGTTTTTCACAAAAGAAAATTCCTTTAAAAAATAAAACACACGTATACTCGTATGTGTTTTTTTAATTGTACGTTTCGCTTTATTTTAAAAAAAAATAATGTTTACCTGTTTTATATAGGAAAAAAAATCTGAATTAGAAAAACAGCGCTTTATATGTTTTTTTTTATGATATTTATTATTTACTAAGTAATACCGATACTAATAATAATACATAATATATAATATAATTAATACTTATAGTTTAGGTGGAGACTTTAGCGTTAAAAAATATATATATTTATTGGTTTTTACTCGGGCATTGTAAAATTCTACTATACACGCGACACAATAGAAATTCTGAATGAAATATGGTTGCAGTTACGTTAGGAATCCCTGATTAAACCCGTTTATCGAGAATTAATTTTATTATTTATAATATTATGCGAATATACAATCAGGCGGCAAATAGTACTGGGAAAAATAAAGAAATTGTTGTATTAAATTTGTTTTATTTTCTACGACCGCGGTTTCGTGAAAAAATCGTTATCACTTATAAAGAGCGAAAATACAGTTACAGAATGAAAAACTAAAGATACGTATTATAAAAAATAATATATATTATATTATTTTATCGTATATAAAATATTCATAATCCGTGTAATTTTTTATTCCGTTTTTTTTTTTTTTTTATTCTGTCTTTGTATTTTTGTAGTATTTTTCCGCTTAATACAATAGACAATATATAAAAATGAATTTTTTTTTTCTCGATATAGTAATAAATAAACAAATTTAATAATACGTCTTCTATAGATTTCTATATTTTTCCTAATACTCTTTGCCGCCGTCTGATCGTACATCAATTTATTCATTTCCTATTTCTTTTACACGTCTTTTTTTTTCTATTTAATTTTTCGTTTTTACTCTTTTTATGTACATCATTTGATTTTTTTATTATTATTTTTTTATGAGAAACGGCCGGTGTAATTGAATAACATTGTAAACGGTGGTACACAAAAACGCGGAACGAAAATTAGTGTGTAATACGAGTGAGAATTCATCGGCGGTTTTTTTCCCAACGAATTTCCACGGATTTAATATATTCCCGTCTAAATATAATATGCACGTTACTGGAGGCTGAGCGGACGCGTCGAGCTGCGATGAACAAAACTCTCGTGATTAACCGCCACGGCCACATCTAGTAACAACGCCCGCAATAACATCATAACTCCCTCGGAACACTGCTCGCGTATTATGTATTATTATTATATTACGTATATACGTATACGAGGCAAATTTATTTCCTCTCTCCGAGTCATCTCTACACACGCACTCGCCATCATCCTCGTCCAACCCTCTCCCGAAAACTTCTCCAGCGCCGTAATACTTCTTCCTCGCACATCCTCGCGACTTCTCGCGTCAATCTAAACTCGCGCACGTATCGGGTGAAGGTATTCTCTCCTTCTTCTTCTTCTTTTCCATCGCCTCTATCCCAGCTATTTGAGGACCTTTGTCCTAAATCTTCATTTGACCCGATCTCCCACATATGCCACGCACACACCAACAATCATCGTATTCCTCTTCTATTCCTTCAACATCCACTTCCATAACCGTTCTTAACGCTTCCGAATCTTCTCTCCTCATAACGCGATCAAACCATCCGAGTCTATTCTCTCTCTCGTCTTCTCCACGATCGACGCTACTCCTATGCTTCCTCTCACATACTCATTTCTTATCCTGTCTTCTACTGGCACCCCACTCATCCATCTAAGCATTCTCATCTCTGCTACACTCATTCTCTACTCTATTTTCTCGTCCGCTGCTCAACGTGTAGGTATTATATAGCGCATAAAATCAAACGGGTTACACGGACGACCGCGGGTACGACGACGACGAGATTAATTGGATCGCACTGAAATCAATTAATAGACGGAGGCGCGAAACGATTCTGTTTTCCTCGCCGACCGCAATATCCGCAGTAGCCCGCTAATCGAAAATTACGAGAAAATTCATGTCCGTCCTATCCGGCCACCGTCACCCTCTGTGGAATTAATCGGGTTAGGTTAGATAACTTGTGCAGATAAATTCAGCTCCTGGCACTGACACTTTTGAATTTCATTACAAAAAAATCATTCGGTATTACGTACTCCATTTTTTTTTTTTGCACAATTTCTTACCACTAAAAATTAATTTTATACACTTCCTCAAACCGGGGATATCTCGGTTTTTCGTCGGTCTGGCGGTGGTATGGACGGAAAATAAAATTTCACATTATAAACTTTCCCTCGGAATATTCGATATATATATATACAGCCGAGACATTATAACAATATACAAATAGCAGTGGAGAATATGACGATGATAAAGATTTTTTTTTCGTAAAAAATTATTTTTTTAATAAATACTCGTTAAATTATTTCACTACGTCTTTTACTTTTATTCTCCGGAATTTAAATGTACACATTTTTTTTTTTACTCAAATACCCATTAAATTATCTTTTCGTCATTGATATAATACCGGAACGGGCGCGCTTAGCATTTTTATTATTGACAGTCAAACATTCGAGAAACGAAACCTTTTTGCGCATTAAAGAAACGTAGTACGTAGCACGCGTCCGTCTGGGACTGTTAAAAGTGATAGACTCGTGTACGCTATACGCGCTTGTATAATAAACGAATGATTGCGGTGCCGTCTGAAGAGTGGCGATGATAGCGGTTCTGCAAAAAGATAAAAGTAAACTACTCGGCGATATAATTGATATGTATGTACTGATTTAAACTTAATATATATATATATACTTCAAACGTATACACTCCGTTTGTATACACGTAAGCTATTAGGTTGTAGACAGACTTTGTAAAATTATTTTAGAAATCTACAAACAGCAGTGCAATCTCGTTTTGTTAGGAGATTTCGTTAACTAATGATATCCTGTAAAAATCGATTATTCAACCACTTCAAGTGCCGCGTGATGGTCGAGAAACGACCAAACGGAATGGTTTTTCAGTGTTTTTAATTAAATATTATTAAACTCGTACACAGTACCTACATCTAAAAGTTAAAGACAGAAATATTCTCGACACGCAATCGGATCAAAGTGTAATGAAGACGAAGTGGCGGATAAATTAATAAAAGGTATTGATTTTTGTTTTTACGTGATTGTATCGACAAAATGCTGTACGAGAAAATTCGATAGTTTCTTAAACCGAATCAAGTACAAAATCTACTCTTCATAAATACCGTATATACAATAACGATTAATGCGGAAGACGTTTTTTTTAGATGTACTGTGTGTACTGACAATCGGCTAGCTGACTTTTTTTTTTTATTGTAATTATGGGATTCTTTCATTAGAAATTACTCAATGAATAGAAATTTAATAAATAATATTTTTATTTCGAAATAAATAATGTATAATTCATTTACGCAATGTAATAATTATTTATGTAAATAAAACCGCGAAGATATGATAGGGAAATCATTACAATTTTTGTTTAAATCCTCCAGTATCGTTCTTTTTCGAAATATTGCGGAAATATTATTACTTATTATTTTATTCGTCATATATTACCACTTAACATGATATTATATAATATTACGTTCATCATACGAGTATATACGTAGTTACTTCACATACTTTTTTTTTTATCAGAACTATTATATTTTCTCTCTCTCTCTCTCTTGAAATACCAAAACGTCAAAACTATATTTACGATGACAACGTCCCGGCATGCACTAACAACGTGTCCTCGGAGGACGATATACACGTAAACGCGATTACATAGAAACGGCTCCGGGGACCGTATAACGACTACATTATAATCATTACGCAATATTGTTATTATGATTATTTATTATTATTATTATTATTATTTTTTATTATTTTTTTTTTTTTAATGGTTTCGCTGTCCTCAGCGTAGGTCAATGTTGTTTTAATTTCAAAGCAGTAACAATAGTCATCGGTTGATACAAAATAACGATTTTTAACTAAATAAAAACTCTTTGTGTTTCTTCATATACAAAATACAGTTTTTATTATCAAAATCAATCGGGAAATATTCCATACCCGAAATACAATATTTGTTCAAATTTCTTATATGAGGACTTTCCGAGCACTTTTACGGACCAGTAAAATGGTTAGTGGTCACTATATAAACCACATCAATGCGGGATCTATTTACTCTTGGTTTCGTTTGGAATCTAAAAAACAATAATTATTATCGTTGACAATATTTTCGATCCGAATTAGAAATTAATTTCCTCTCGGACCTTTTAATGTAATTCGTGAGAAACACGAGTGTTATATCGAAGCCCTTATTGGATACAAAGAGCTTACAAGACCGTGATGATATTCTTTTCATTTTTTTCTTTCTTTGATGGGCAGATGGATCGTTAAAATTCAATGCATCGCATAATGAATGATTCGACTGATAATTGCGTTTATTTTTTTTACTAGTTTTTTCACCCGTCGCTTTCATTGATCATTTTATTGCCTCGATGTTAACTAATTAATTTTTAGCGTATCAAATAATAATAATACATTCATCAACGGTTTTGATTAA
Source organism: Slavum lentiscoides (assembly GCA_032441835.1). Taxonomy (NCBI): domain Eukaryota; kingdom Metazoa; phylum Arthropoda; class Insecta; order Hemiptera; family Aphididae; genus Slavum; species Slavum lentiscoides. The sequence continues at coordinate 10,251,575 of CM063713.1, forward strand.
TTATACACGCGAACTTTAAGTGTCGATTCGTTTCGAACAGCGTTCACTGTCGTCCGTAATTATTTCAAACATTTTAATTGGAATTCATTAATAATACGCATTAATAACTTAAGACTTTATACTGACAAATGGTCGGTGTTATTAGCATTAATATTATTATTATTATTAAAAAATCATTAAAGTCGATGTTTATATTTACGTTGACGTGGTTCTTTTTTTTTTAATTTTATGTAAAATAAATTCGCTTTCAATATTATATTAAAAACCTAATTTATTCACGTTCTGTTAAATGCTAGCCAGATCCGAGTCTGTGGTTATTAGGGTAAAACTTTCTATTTTATACTATTATTCAAGGGGAAATGAAGTATATGTTTTAATAAAACAAGTGAAAATTAAGTCGAGTATTGTTATATTATTATAGTCTAGAGTGACGTGACGACGTGAGAAGTAATCTAACGAAAATATTATAGTGAATAAAAAAAAAATTGTTTAAAACGAAAACACAGGGCGAAAAATGGACTTTAACGGTACGACGAGTGAATTTTAAATGTGTTTATTTTGTGAGTTTGTTGGTTTTTCATCATACACTCAAGCGATGCGTGCATAAAATGCGACGTTTTGAATTCCTGTCGAGTTAAATACAATATAAATATTGAAAAAAAACCTACTCCCGCACGTCTATATCGTAAATTGGAAGTCTGAAAAAAACACCGTGCAAAGTCGATACTTATAATTAATTTTATTCTAAAATAAACGACGAAAATTCACTTTTTAACGTTATATAAGAGGAAACGGCGCGAAAACGTACGGAAAAAGGCTTTTTGACGCAGTTTTTAAGAAATTTCTGGGTACACGAAATAATATACTACACAAATCTTTAGTATACGACTTTACGTAATAATAATAAAATCTATTTAACAAAATTTAACCTGTAGAAGAGAGCGCAGAAGACTATTTCTGGCCTCTTTATAAATTTATGAAATAAAACGCAAACTTTTTTTTATTTATACTTTTTTCTTGGTTTTCTAACACAAATTTATATTCGAACACATAAATTCCATCGAACAAAAACAGTAAAATCATATACTACTTGTCGGGTTAAAAACCCAATAATTCTATTACGTTACAATAAAATTCCGTGGAGATTAAAATTCTCGGGCAATTCTAATCGATATTTGTAAATCGTTCATGATTGTCACACTGCGGCGTTTAAAATGTCTTTCGCGTGGACGTAAAGAATTAATGGGAAGAAAAAAATTTTTAATATATCATCTCGCGCGTGTTGGCTGGGCTGATTTCAACCTTTCCAATTTTTTAAATTTCAACCAGTCAACCTGTTATTTACAGATAAAACAAAAAAAAAACAGGCGATTAATTGCAATTGAATTGCAATTTTCTGACACAGGTTTTGTGTCGCTAAGTTGAAAATTTTGAGGGGGCTGACCTAATTTCAACTTTTCCAGTTTTTTTAATTCTAACCGGTGCTTGAATTGGAGGGAAGCGGAGGACGGAGTACTTCATCTTTTTTTTTTACATATTCTACCGAACTCCTTCTAATTTTTCGTAATGGGACGGTGATAACGGAATGGAACGGTCCAGGACCGTTTTTACGATTTTATTGAATTAATGAAAATAATAAAAACTACTTTAAATTTCGTTATCAACGCCAAAATAATAAAGATTTGACGTTGACATTATAAATTTAATGCATTTATTTAATTACAATATGGTGATGGCTGAGAGAGGAGAGCGAACTCTCCACGAATTTTCAAAACGTTAACATTTTCAGGAAAGCACATTTTTTTAACACTTTTGCATCCTTCTAATTTTTTTTTTCCAGTTCACGCACTGATTTCAACCGGTCAACCGGTTAATCGCAAATCATAACAATTAATTGCAATTTTTTGACAACTGTTCCATATCTCCATGTAGAAGGGGCATTTTCACGTACGTCGATTAGTACAAGGGGGGATTATGCGCAGATTAAGAAAATTCCGTCGCCGAATCTTATAAATCACAATGTATTATTATAATATGAGCATTCTTTCGCTCTTTCCACAGGGAATATTATATAAATGTATGTACATAACATCGCACGTGATTAAAACCTTTTGGCACACAAGTCTTGGCCGCGGCGGTGAATTAATCAAAACGATTAAACGCGTGTACGTATATGTGTACACAAACATATACACACATAAACATAATCCGTTTTGGCCGACGACGACGACGATGGTGGCGGTCTTATACGACCGCAGAGTGCTTTTGAGCTAAATTATCCGTTCACCCAAAACGTTAGTGCATTATAATATTACGCGCAGTAGTTTTCGACCCGAACCGTGGTAACCGTTTCCCGAATGTTCGGTTCGACCCAGCGTCGCCTCCGCGATTCCTCTAACTAAAACTGCATGGACTGGGCCTAGGGCGCAAAAGAAAAACTTCTGATAAACAAAAAGTGGTAGTTGTGGAAGAGAAAAAAAAAATCAAATAAATTTCCTTTTTAAAATCCGGTAACGTAATTTTGTTTACACACAATATTGTGTTCGAATACCTACTAATATCTTATTTTAAATAACACTAAAACTTGATTATACCAATCATTTACTTATATAACATCGATATTTTAGACCATTCGCGTAGACTTGACCTCGATGTCCAGTAATATTAAAATAAATAATTGTTATAAATCAAAACTCAAATGCGCGATTTTATAAAAATCTATTATATAATAGAATAGTGGGTCCGGAGTCCGTCGAGCGAAATTAATGTGGCAGAAAAAATCGCGAGTATTATTTCTTCCAAGACGTTTTATCGTCTAAATACCCTGTTACGGATTGTGGTTTTCCACTCGGTACCGTTGGCTCGGTAGGTAGGTGATAGGCAGGTCTCCGGTTCGATTCCCGCCCGTCGGCGGCGAATTCGTGGTAGATCCTTCTCCGTCGGTCCGTTTTTTTTTTTTCATTTTTCCGTCGCCTATATTCGTCGGCGCGTTATCCAATTGTATCGTGAGCGCAATTTCATTTATTTACAGTTTGTCTTATCACTGTATACTCTATATAATCATAATCAACACTATCTAAGACCGAGACCACGGTAATGTTTTATTATCTAAATATCATAACTATATGCCCGTTTCAATGTTTTATCACAGAATAAAGTTTTATGCTCAATTTAATGGTTTTGTATTAACGCAGCTTACAAAAAACATGGTATGATGCCTAGCCTGCGAACGCCATATTTGCCGTAGGCAACCGCGGAGGGGGAGAATCAGTTCATATACTACTTTAATACGGGCCAATAATCGCTACCAAAAACGATATTCACAGCAGAGCGAGGCACACCTAGTTATTTATAAACGAACGTTCGTAATCGTGATTATACGTGCGGTCAATGAAGGGTTATTACACGTTACCTGGTTTGTACACGCAACGGTCATCTAAAGTTTATAACGGTAAGACCACAGAACAAGACCGTGGTCGTGAGAAAGAATAAAGAAGAGATACGAAAATCGTTTCTATTCTTTCCGCGGGTTTGTCGGGCAATCCAGTAATTTAAGCTGCGCTAAAGTAAATGGTTAGTGATTTTCCAACCGGAACTTGACAAGATTATGCAAAAAATAAATTGAGACATAGACTCCAAATACAACCAGACGTCAAGTGGGCTTTTTTTTTTCAGCGAACGGCACTGACTCAAACCCCCGTTGCACAATCCTGGCAACGCCACCGAGTGTTACTACACAGCGATCGCACCGAATAAAAAGTAAAATATTTTATAAAATTCGATTTGGCCGGCTCGTACGAAAACACAACAATATTATAAAACTGAGCGCTTTTTTTCCCCCCGTAATCTCTGTCGTCTCGTGTGCATATACAAAACAGTCATAATAACTACTATAAACGGATTATTTGAGCGCGTGTAAAACGCCGTTACGTCGAACGCGAACTTTACCCAAAAAAAAAAAATATATATACATTTATAAAACGAAAAAAACAACGGTAGGAAATTATTTCGCTTATATGCGCTCGTTATTATGAACGCGGTTTTCTGCGGCCACAACACCATTAACAACTCGTACCGGTAACAACCACGAGAATAATAATTATAAAAATAACGATAATAAAGAATGTATTACAACTATGTGTATGTTCCCGTTTCGCTCCGAAACAGTAATGTTGCCGCAAATTATTTTATCCCGCGGTTCGCAAAGGTTAATGAAAACCGCGCATTTTTTTTTTTTTCTGCGTTTCTCTCCTCGTCCACGTCCACTGCTTCACGTATCTCCCCCCTCTCTGCAAACTCCTACTGCGGCGGCAGTAATCGAATTTTAAACTCCTCCGGGCAAAAGTTTTCCTTTTTTTTTTTTTTTTTTTTTTACTAGCGCCCGGTTTTTTCGATTAAATTCCCGCAGTTTTAATAACAATAAAAAATTATATAAAAAAAAGTCGGGTATTTGTTTTACTTCTTTTTATTTTATTATCATTATCTTTATCGTTATTATTATTATTATTATTATTATTATTATTATTATTATTATTATTATTATTATTATTATTATTATTATTATTATTATTATTATTATTATTATTATTATTATTATTATTATTATTATTATTATTATTATTATTATTATTATTATTATTATTATTATTATTATTATTATTATTATTATTATTATTATTATTATTATTATTATTATTATTATTATTATTATTATTATTATTATTATTATTATTATTATTATTATTATTATTATTATTATTATTATTATTATTATTATTATTATTATTATTATTATTATTATTATTATTATTATTATTATTATTATTATTATTATTATTATTATTATTATTATTATTATTATTATTATTATTATTATTATTATTATTATTATTATTATTATTATTATTATTATTATTATTATTATTATTATTATTATTATTATATTTAAGTATCTATATAGAAAATACGTGTAATCATACTTTTCAACTGAACCTGATATGCTCTAAACGATAAAGTGATCGTATCTAAGTAGTCCACTGTGTTTCATCCATTCATTTTTAAGCCACTTTAGGCTCTGTCATCACCCGTCTGTTGATCAGGTTAGATCATAAATGTATAGTGTAACAAAGTACAATATAATACTTATAAAAATATAATATAAAATAAACACTCGTCCATTAAGCTGATTCATAAACGAAATCATTGCGTTTAGTCTGGAAAAAAATCACCACATACTCGTACGCGCTCTCGTGTTGTTTATCCTTTAAAGCCCCTTAAAAAATTACTTCTGTAAATCACGATGAGACCAACAAGTATTGTGTGTACGACCACGTCGTCATGTAACAGTTTGTTTAAAAAAATATGTGCAAACGTAGCGCGTTTTTTTAAACTTTATTTCCCTGTAGTATATAGTATATACGGTAGTCTCGAAGCAAGTAAACATTTTAAATTAAATATAAATATTAAATTATAATTTGTATGTGCACCATGTAGAACCGTTGAAATTTTGGACTTGAATGATGGAAACTGCTGGTGAAAAACGCAGTAAACGCGTCGTATCTGTCGCGGTAGCGGAATTCGGATAATTATAATTTTTTTTTAATTTTCGAAAAATTCTCTCGCACTGCAGTCGTATTTATGAACGAGTTGTGTACAACGTTAATTAACTGAGTTATTGATCAATCCGAAAAATTTAAATGAACCCTACTATAAAATATATACGCGAAACTGTATCGGAAAAGAGAAGAAAAAGAAGGATTATTTCGTTACTGATATACGTATAATTGACGCCAGTGGCGGGTTATAAGGGGGCAATAGGTGGATCGCCTCCCCCCCCATGTGATTTGATATTTTTTAATTTACAGTTTAGTATATCTCTGGCCTTACAGCAACGACTTGTGTCGTGTAAGTTGGTCCAATTATGAGATTATGAATACTAACATTCATTTCATTTCATTGCAATACGCGAAATAATAATATTATTAATAATAATAAAAAAAATAAATACATAATAAAAATTGCATACGCGCGTATAATCGGTCGCTCGGACAGCGTCAAACTAAATACCCGCATATACAGACATATGGCGCGTCAGCCGACCGTAATAAAACGGAAAAAGAAATTAGTCACCAGATAGCGTTACGACACAACATAGAGGCCGTGGCAGAAAAACGCATATAAATAGCAGAGCGAAACCATTGCACCGCTCAGTGTAGTCACGGCGGTCACGCGTGAACAAAGTAGTTCGCGTACTTTAGTCGTAGTTCATTGTTATTCGTGTCTGTTTGCGATGTGTTAATAGATCTCTCTTCTTGGTTAATACCCGTTGATGTGAATATTTCATTGGCATTGGGAGTTGGCTCCATTTTCGCCTCCCACCCCTCTTGAACATCATGTATAACCGTCACTGATTGACGCGTAAGTATGACTTTAAGTCCGCCATCGGTTGGCCTACAAAAGTAAAGTACTTGTCGTTTTTGTTACGAAATATTACGCGCGTATACAGTGAATTCGATTCACGTTATCGACACCGTATCCAGCTGAGTATAATAAGATCGGTACTGATAAATAAAATATTCCAACATTTTGAAAAACGATCGTTAAGACCATATTAGTCTATATAAGTGTACACAGCCTGCGGTGGTAACAGACTCTTTGGGAGCTATAATACGAGTACGTAAACTACACTTACCTATATGAACACGATCGAGAGACCCTTTAATTATCTCCGATTCGTTAATATTATTTCTCCTCAATCCGAGTAGAAAATAGAAAGATAGACCGTTTATTAATAATAATTCACAGTGTTTATTTGTCGTTTTATTAGAACTGCAGTAGTAGCAAACACATTATCGTAATTTTGTTAAAAAAAAGAACAAGTAAATCAAAAAAAAAATTCTAAACTTGGGCTCATTTTTTTTTAAGAGAGTGAAAAATATAAAAGTGCGATTTTCTCAAAAAACGTTCTGCATTTATTACCTTATACGAAGCCCACAACGACGTATATAACTTGTATTTGGATTGCGGGCAAATATACATTTTTAGTTCAAGATTAAGGTTCAGACAAGACACCGTCTTTTTCACAAAGTATTAGGGTTTATATAATATGAAGTTACATATTTCGAGTTTTTATAACTAATGAGTTTTAAAATTACGAAGAAATATAACGATAAACGATTTCGACGAAATCGCGTAGTTTTTTAATTTTTTTTTTTTCCGAGGCGTTTTTGAGCAAATCGAAAAATGACCTGTAGATGCGCAATTTGCTACCGAAAACAAACTATGAGTGTAAAAATCTCGGAGCACTCTTTGTGGTAGAATTTTTGTGTACACACATGAAATCACTGAACTCAATACACGGAACGCGCATTCTGTATACTTCTCCTAAATAAAAAATTGACCCCTATAGTGAGCCACCACACGCATTCCGTTTCTATTTTCCTGTTTTTGTCACCAACTTCGTTATGTTAAAATCATCGATTTTGGTGCTAACATTGATACTATAAGCACGTCGTTTTGTGTCCTGTTATCTCAAAGTAAATAATAAAATATGACAAATATCATGGAAAAAAAACTATATTTCGTCGTATTCTCCATGAATTTTATATCTTATAGAACGCATATGACGATCTCCTATCTGGGGTCATATTTTGATGAATATACGCGTTCCACGTATTGAGTTCAGCGCATAAAATACACATCCTTGTAAGATCCTCCGGAATCGAATAAAACGAAATAATTTACGGTTTCGTCGGTTCTTCCGCCAAAATGTGCGCTTTTTTTACGCCGCGCCATAGCGTACGAAATATTATATACATATATAATATAATAATATTAAGTAATCATTAACCAGTGACGTATTTGAGGGGGGCGATAGGGGCAATCGCCCCCCCCCCTGAGAGATTTAAAAAAATTATATTATTTTATATTATATTGGCTGAGATCAAAAATGGGGCAAGATCGCCTAACGGGTTTGGCATTGCTTAATATTCACCATACTATAACATTAAATGTAGATGATGTAATTGATACATTTGCTAATAATAAAAAGAGAAATATAGACTTAGTTTTGTAAATTAAATAAATAAAATGATAATAAATAAAATGTGTTTTTTTCAATAATTATATTCCTACATATAATTTTTATATTGGTGGGAATGGGGGAGTTTTTTTACCATCGCCCCCCTGAGGTGAAGTCTCAAATACGCCACTGTCATTAACAGCGTATAAAATAATATTAATAATACGGATATTGTGTTTGAACGCGTTGTATTGTACGCAAAAGACGAGAATTTCGCTCGGGTTATTAGGACATCAAAATCAGACGACGCGCCCGATTTCTGTGTGTCCGGTCGCCATGGACACGGAAACGGTCCGTATGGGGTGCAGCCTCTGCCATTGTAGCCGGCGACTGGTGGTCATTTCCGTGCGCGCGGTATTCCGTCGGGGGACGACGACGAGAACACGAAAAAGATAAATAAAAATCGCCCTCCGGTGAAACTGCGTTTTAAGAGCAGCAAAAAACTTTAAAAACGATAAAAAAAAAAAATCAATTTTCAAACGGTTTACAACGCGACAATATTCCGGTCGTTTCGAGCCAACGGAAAACCGTATGCGATGACGCTTTCGACCATCTATTTTTCTTCTTCTATTATCAATCTTGCGATTCACTCCGTCTCGATCGGATCAGTAGCGTCTCGTTTCGTTCCAATAATGTCTAGAAATAGCGCCGTTATCGTTTACTATAATTGTTATTGTTAGTCGTTTTCGCATAATATTATATAAATCCGCTTTTATCTGGCAGAAATTTTAATAGATTTCCGTATTGGTTCGCATCGACCAACAGACCGTCGCCGGTATATATTATATAATATCTTCCGCACTGATCCGGTGTAAATTGTAAATATTATCGGATCCAATAATTATCAAGTACCTACTTACATTGTTAATAAACACGTATAAATATAATTTAAAAAATTCTTTTTACTCTTTTTAACGTTTATTGTTTCGCTGGCGATAGGTGGTTCGCCCATCCCCACTCAGGCTTTTTTTATTTTTTCAATCTTTATCTAAGACCGTGAGCGGGTTTTCGCGGAGGCACCAAGAGTTTGCAAAAAGACGTGTCTGTAGACGATATACAATAATCGTTATCGCGTTATCTTCCTCGTACGGTACGAATTCTGTGGTATCAACGCGGTTCCTACCGTTACCTAGGTCGCGCACATTCGGTGTTGAAAAAGTCCACACGCACGCGTTTGAAAACCGATTGATAACATCTGTTTTACAAAACACCAGCGTTTACTGAACTATTTTATGCGCCGAATACACTGAAAATTATATGTTTTAAATACTATTACTTTCAGAAATACACTGCGTATCAAAAATACACACGACACCGGTATAGTGTTTTGGTATAGTTATCGAGGAGAAAAAATTGAAAATCGCAGGCACGAATTTTGTCAGAGAACGCAAGTAGAGGAGAAAATAGTAAAAATAATATCTCGCGTGTAAACCGCACGCTCGGACAATGGGATAGTTTTAAATTGAAAAAAATTCACCTAACCTTCACCGTGACAACTTTTTTATTGTCCTTGGTAGACGAAAAGTGCAAAACGTGTGTGAATAAATTTTTCACTTCCCCCCCCCGGCCTCCGCACCTAAAGACTATTGTCAAAAACCGCCGTTGTATTGTTTAAACAGGTTAACGTTTTTCCTCGATTAAATCGCACAGACAACAAGGACCACATAAAAACGTAGACATTATACAAAGATATTACAAACGAGACTAAACGTTGGAATTTCGCATAAAGGACTCGTGTTTCCATGACGTATTCCAAAAAAAAATACACGAGCGTATTATATACGAACCTTAACGCGAATTCGTTTCGTTTTCGATTGTAAAACATATTTTATCCTAATCCTGCGCGTAAATAACACTGAAAACGGAATGTCTTTATTCGTGAAATTTTCACAATATTTTACTCCTCGTTCGGGACTCAAAGCGTAATAACGCCCGGGTTAAAGCCGTTATTAATATTATTCGAGCGCTTTTTCGTACTGCTATTATTTTCAATATAGAATAGAACGCCTATATCAAACGAGTATTAATTATACAGAAAAAAAAGGACGTGTTTCCTCTTATAATACTTCTATAACGATTGGTTTTTTCCCCGAGGTAATAGTTTTTTTTTTCCAACGATATGTTTTAACGTACACGCGAATTTATTTTTATTATATTTTTTTTCATCGTCGTTATGTAGAAAATAATTTTTTTTTTTTTACCATCCTCGAGTGCATATTATTGTATAAAAAGAGTAATCATTCTTTTTTTTTTTTTTAATCGTATCGTGTAAACGAGTGAAAACCGATTTTTGTTTTTCCAATTCGCGTATTAATTTTAATCGAATACTCGCGCGTAATATCGTAGACTTTGCTAGTTTTTACTATCATTTTGTTTTTTCTCTGATTTCACGCGGAATTTTATGCGTCCTCGTTATTTTGTGTAATAATTTGAAAACGTGCGCGAAATAATAATTTAATATTATTAATATTATCGCAATATCAAAACGTTATTAACGCGACGGCGGCGCTCTGAATAGGCAATGTACCGGGGCACCCGGTGGCGCATTGTCGAACGCGCGCGAACTACTTTCCACAGTTATATATTATTACACTAGGGGGCGCGCGCGCGTATATCCTTTGATAATGTAATAATAATTACGTCGTGCCATTGTTTCCCCCCCCTCCCGTTCCCCTCACCACCGAAAATTCTAACTAAACAATTGCCGATTTAATTAATGAAAACGCGTTAATGCGTTTGTACGCTTGTATAATATATTCACACACACACACACAACAGTGACTTATTTATTGAGCGTCCCATACACGATCAATAATATTGATCAATATTTATATCAATAAATGTTTCAGGTTTTTTTTTTTTGCACACACGATCAATAATATTGATCAGTTTCGTTCAAAAATGTCTAGCGAAGAGAACGCGATTATTGCTATTGCGACAATTCATTATATTGACACTCTATCAATAATAATATCAAAATAATTTTGATTGTTTCGATATATCGAACTCGTCTTCAATATGATCCATACACGGTCGATATTATTGTCAATATCGAATATTATTGATCGTGCATAGCCCGCTTTAAGCTCAATCAAGAGGTGGAGTTGGGGATTATTAAAAAATTGTAACGTAACAAGGTTCATCTTTTTTTTTTAGATTCTGAGCTGAGCGACAATTGGTTTTACTGCAACGATGCGTTTTTCTTTTTTTTTTTATGTCTGTACCCAAAAATTCTACCAGAAAGAGTGCTCCGATCTTTACCAATGGTCGAAATGGGGGGATAAGGGGGGGAATGCCATCCCTCCACTTCTTTTAATTAGCATATCCCATTACCCTACTTATTTTGTTTAAAATTGTTCTACCGTCCTGGATTTTATAAAATTAATTTTTTTTTTAAATTTATAATTGTTATGTTGCCTAATTTTTTTACGAAAAGTATCGTTGAACCATTTTTTTTTTTTATTCTTTATAAGAACTATTTCGTTTTCTAAACTTTTGACATTCAGTAGATCTAAACGTCATTTAATCACAACCATAAAAAATATAGTTCACCATCAAGGTTAAGAGTACCGGTGTTAGAGCCTCTTGTTAAAAAAAAAAGACTTTTTTATCATTGCTTTCAAATTTATAATGAAAACAATACACTCTAAAATTTTATCCGAGTAATTCACTTAAGCGACATCCACAACACCCCGCGGCTCGATACATTTTTTTTTTTTAATTCAATATTTTATTACAAATAACAGATTTTTCTTTTAAAATACATAATTGTATCTTTTTTTTTATAATATTAAAAAATAAATACAAAGTGTCGACGTTTTTTTTTAGTAATATGGACTCTTTTTTTTCATTTGCGTATCGGTCTGTGACCTTCTACTCGAATAACTCGATGTATATTTAATAAATCCGAAACGACACATCTTATTGTTCACCCGTCTTAGATCTTAACCGAGTTTTTAATCTAACAAAAGTGAAAGCAACAAGTGTTGAAGTGAAAAAGCAAAATCGAATTTCAACAGACGCCAGATTAATAATATTTATATTACAAAAAGCTACGCTATTGGAATAATATTGGAAATATTGAATTGATTTGTACCTACACCACCTGGAAAATGATAATCGAGTCATGGTGTAGGGAGGTAATATCATCGATGGACTGAATAGGCACGAACGTTTTCGTGTCATCTGAGAATAATAAGAATTATAATTTTATATATACGTAAGTTTAATATTATTCATACAATTTTTTTTTAGAAAAAAAAATGATTGGCCGAGCAACTCGCGGATAAATCGACTTTTGAAAGTTTTGGCAAGTGCAACGGTGAAAAAAACATAATAAATTATTTTCAAAAAAAAAAATTGGATTAGTTACCGGGTTCTTTTTTTCTCTAAGTAAATGTTCGGTATATTTTCGGTATAAACTTTTTGAATAGACCTATACATGTATTGTTCCAAACCCTTATTTGTTTCCACTACTTCTACCGTTATGTTTAACGGAGTTCCGGTATAGTAATTCCTAAAAATATTTTCGTTACGTTGTCGAGAATTTCACATTTTTTAACACATCACGTGACGTATCGAACCCGATTAATTTCAATGTTGTTTTTCCATACAGTTATTTTATGTAATTTTTTTTCGTGTAAAAACGAAATGCAAAATTTCAATACGATTATAATATATGCATTCACATAATATACGCGAGTTATTTCAACGATTACAAGTACTGATAAGTATATAAATCTTCTTAAATCGTTCAACTCCTTGTTTTTTCAAACTTTCTTTTAATCTTCTTAAAAACCGTTGTCAAATTAACAGGGCAATGTACACAATGTCTATTTATATTCGATCACAGTGAAATAAAATTAATAACTTGACGAGATTACTCTGTATATTGACTTCATTTAGGCGCGTGACATATAAACACATTGTTGTTAAAGTAAAATAATTGTTATCAAAATTAATGGTAAATTTCAAGGAAACAATTCAATTATTATTTTACGTATTTAATTAAAAAACCGTTAGAATCACAACAAAAAAAATCATTAAAAAATACATCTATCTACGCGCCTAGGATAAATTATTATATTATTTGTATGACCTTTTATATAATCAAATATTGACTTTATTAGACGATTTAACGAATAGCGTTGTATCAAAATTTCGTCGCGAGAACACGCGCAAGGACGTGTCGTTCAAATCACAGGCGACAAAGATACGAAAAAGATGTTCTCGCACCTGAAAAAAAAATCCGTAAATAATAAACGTCATTGTAAGGGTTCAGGCGTGGGAAATCGCGTTATTCTGAAAATATCTCACGTAGGAAATCAGTGTTAAAATATGTATAATTAAACCTAAGAAAATGGTTAATGAATTACAATTTGTTTGTATTTTTTTTTTATTTCGGCCATTGCAACAATGTACAATTTAGGAAATATTACTGATGTGTTTCCTTGCTGTTGGCGCGTGAATGAATTGCGCTCGGAACGTATTTTCTTACACAAAAACCCGTTTCCTGCTTTACCAGTAACACAACAATGCACATCATAATACGCTGGACTGGTCAGATCGGTGACGTGGTCGATAACATTCGTGTCGACCGCGTTTTAATAGCGGTCTACCCGACGACGGGATAACAATATATAATTCTGTTAATAACAATTATCTCGTTTAATCGGCCGTTATACTGTATGAATATTAATAATATACTGAATCGTTTTAAACGCTTGAATCGACTTGCGTTGGTATTCTGTAAAAACTACACAAATATAATGAAATAACGAATAAACAACGTATTAATAGACAGTGGCGTCATTTTTTTTTTGGACCCTAAACAAATCTAAAAGGGTTGGGTAGTGGATAATTTTGGATCTAATTAGTCACGTTTAATTATAATTATTAATTTGTACAAGTAAAATCAGCTATCAGAGATAAAGCAATCGAGTATTTCACAAAAAATCCGATCCGGTCCGATCCGAAGGAATAAAAACGAATCAAATGCTCGGTGTAGTCCGACTGATTGATTTCGAAAATTAAACGGTGGTCGTTTGGAAATTTCGGTCCGGTCTAATGTTGGTGTTCAATACAAAATCGGTGCGGCAACGTCTAAAAGAAAAATATTGGGTGGTCTGCTAGACGCGGTCTTTACTACATGAAATATCAGTCTAATTTGGTCCGGTCCGGTTCGGGAAAAAAAAATTCTTTTAAAACACCGATTGGTTCAGTTCGATATAATATTCAACGACAACGCAACCGTTACCGGGTCGTGTCTCACCGGTTCGGTCCGGTCCGTGAAATTACGGACCGTGCAGAGCACTAGCGCAGAGTTATTCAAACGTGTCGCGTAACTGCTATCATCGCGTCTGTAATTCGCAATAATTACTCGGCGGTGATGGTCCACTCGGGTTTTGATTTACTTAGGAGTGCAAATATTATTTCAAGGGTCGTGCACCGGTATACACGCACACATTCGGCGAAATAAACGCGATAATATTGTAATATAATAATGTAATCAAATACCCTCGAAGCACCATCCCCGAACGCCCGAAAACCGCTATTTATTTCCGAGGCGAGGGCTGAACGTTCGGAGCGTATCAGCAGCAGCAGCGTATAATTTTTTTTATTTCGTTTTCCGTGTTTTTTTTCCTCACTTTTTTCACATTTTTTTTTTTTTAGTGGCGTATCTGAACATGGGACAACTGTTGGCCACGATGGGCCGTTGCGAGGAAGCGGAATCCGTGCTGAAATCGTGCGTTTCGTTGGACGGTACGCATTCCAAAGACCCGGTGAATCACGAGACCAGCAGGGTGTCGGCGCTGGTCACGCTGGGCAAACTTCACGCCGACCGGGGCCGATACTCGGACGCGGTACGAGCGTACAAACACGCGGTCACCATACTGCCGCCGTACTACAATTCTCGGGTAAGTCTTTACACGGTTTTTCTCGATTTATTTTCGTTTTTTACACCTTCCCCCCCCCCTCTTATCCGCTCCACACTTCGGCGTTTATACGAATGTGTTTATCGATTTATATATATATACGCGTATACAGGGTGACCGCGGGCGATTATTAGTGTTTGAACATTTCATGGAATATAAAATTGTGAAATATTTCGGTGAAATTTTATTTATGGTTTGCAAACATTCTTATATATAGTTATCGTTTTCTTTAATATTACAATACTAACGTTATATGTATACAATATGTATTTATAACCTAACAAAAATTATTTTAAAATATATTAAAGCAAAAAAAAAGGTATATACCATCGATTCCGTTCCGACAAAAAGTCATAATCTTTAGGTGACTGATCCGTTTCTAAGGAGTTTTGTTTGGATAGGCAATTTACAAAACACAAAGCATATCAGCCGTGAGTATAGTGTATGACTCATGTCTGATCTCGTATACCTACTCAAGTAAGTACGCGCACGCACAAGTCAACGAATTAAAAAATGTTCAGTTAAAATATAAAAATTCAGTTTCCAACGTTCTCTTGTATAAAGAACCTATAGAAACTTAATACATTTTCGGGTTTAAAAAGTTTTCTCTGGAGGTTGTTAAACGCTGAAAACTGCCATCAGTTTGACACAAAGCCCGTATTGTGTCTCATTTTCAATACTCATTGAAAAATACGCGACAATAATAAAACGTTACTGACGTAGTACTGGATATTATTAGTTAATTTACTCTTGATATATATTTAAACATAACTGACAAATTATTATTTTTCTTGAAATCTCCTATATATCTATAACGCCTTAAAACCGAGGGACGGAATCGGTGTATACCTTTTTTTTACCGGGACGGAACTAGTATACCTTGTATTACAACGTTTATGTTTGGAACGGAACTCGTATGCAGCCTACTTTGACGCATGTTTAACCTATGTGGAAAGTAATATAATTATTCATAAAACAAAAATGCATGATAAATAGTTATCACTCATTATAATTTATAAATTTATAATAGAACAAATTATTACGAATTATAATAATGTTTAATAGGAACACGTATAACTGAATATTAATTGAATTGTACCTAAAGGTAATAGTGTTATTAACCAATAATAATTGTGTTTAAAAGTGAAAATAAATTCTTAATAATTCACTATACAATGGAATATTTCAAACTATTCAAACACAACTGTTGATTAATCGTACAAACTTGAAGTGTATACACCTCAAACGCAAAAAAAAATGGTCCTCTCGACCGCGGTCCGATTCTCGAGTATTCCGATCTCGTGTTTTGTCTCTCTCTCTCTCTCTCTCTCTCTCTCCTAGAACTGGCCGTATCTCTTGAGCCGTTAGTCCAACAGCAAATTCGAAAAATCTCTTTAAAAAGCTCATTAAATTTGCTCGAGGAAAACGTACCGAACAACGGACATGACATCGAATCGAACGAGATGAAAAAGGACACGCGCGAATTGAAAATCGAATATTCCACTCGACACTATAAAAAAAAAAATCTTTTTCTTTTTCTTGTTTATACAAGATTTTCCGAACAATTATATAATAATATTTCCTGCAATCGTACATCCGTCTACTACATGTGATGCAGCAAATATTCTTCCGTACCTACACGTTATCATGACGTAATATATAATGTAATTCTCGACCGTCTCGTCGGCAACACCGATTTCCGAGCTGGTTTTCTCGCTGCAAAAAACGTGTATAATTCATATACACACATATATATCATATGTATATCGAATCGATTCGGCCAAAAACCCGTTTTCTTCTAGCATCACACGTTCCATATTTCTTCGTCGTTTCCCGACAAAAACGGGAACATTTGACACCGAATTAACGTCGGTGGTCGCGTTACTCCTTTTTATTTATGTCAATATTTGTTTTTCTCCCGCACAAAAAAAGTATCTGCTAAAAATATTTCGGCATTGCGCTCTACATTACGCAAATCTCGTCGGATCGACTACCTCTCCCGGCGGAGTGGTTTGAATTACATAAAACATTCGAAAATAAAAACGGGGCGTTTGGTGCATCGTATTATAAATAATCTCGGGGAATCAAATGTATATTTCCGAAACAAAACGCGTAAATGCCAATTTAATCCGTTCCCGCTTGAACGGTTCGTATATATGTGTCGTTACTATATCGATTTTTATATAAATATATATATTTTTAAATATCGTATATTTTTATATGCGTACAGTTTTCGAACTCTTGTATCACACGGTAATTTACGGACGGCAAACGAGCTCGGTTTTGAACATTTTTTTTTATTATTATTTATTCGCACGACGACGGTGACGCGGTGAAATCAAATTTAAAAAGGTACCCATGACAATCGGCGACGTATTTTAAGATTTCGCAGCCCTACGTAAATATTTAACTCCTACTACCGTTATTTCCACGAAAAATCTATATAAAACGACACAGTCTGCCGTTTTCATTTACATTATAATCGATTTAACGTCCAGCGGATCACTGAATTCTTGACCTGTTTCATCGTTATTGTACCTACTGTACGTTGATGATTAAATCTGACTCTACAGTAAAGTATAGGTATTATTTTAAGACGATTATAGACCTTAAATTTGTCTTTGGACCTCTAAAAGAATTTTCCGAAGAACATTTAGAAGCGCAATGTGTTGATTTATATATAATATTACATTATATTTATTAAATTATCATTTTGTACAAACGTTCATCCCGAAACAATATAATTAATACGACTATAAACCGTTAACCAAATTGGAGAATAATGTTAAAACGCTTAGATGTGTTATAACTGAATTTTGGTTTTTTTTTAACAACATCTTTTGTAGAATATCTTATTTTAATTTAAAATTAATTAGCACTGGCGGTTTTGGGGACACTATTTTGCCGTCCCAATAATACGTAAAGAATGTACGATACTCTTCAAATGTGCGTTTAATGTCACAGTGGCGTACTTTCGATTGATCTCTCTGGGGAGAGGGTTTGAAATAGCACACAGAAACTCCGTCCCAACTATAAACGATTTTATATAATATTTGGAATTCAAATATTTTTTTTTTTTAGTAATAAATTAAATAAAACATATACCTCTCTCTACATATCTATATATATTATATTATAATATAGTATAAATAGTATAATATATAAATCAAACAGTAATAGCCAAATAATAGAATTCAGTTATTTTGTTATTTATTTATTCGGATTTTAAAAAATCAGAAGATTATAATAACAATTCCAAACGTCTGTTTTTATTGGAGAGTTCAGTGAGAACTTCTTTGCGTTCGTTTTGCCTATTGTGAGCGTAGCTAAACGTAACAAGTTTTCCTCGTTAAAAATAATAACCAATTTCTGATTAACGTTTTATTTAATAAAAATTAATACACATTAAATATACCAATACAAAGCTGGTGTAGAATTTTCTTGCAGATCTTCACCGAGTTCTTTTGTGAACATGATAAAATCTTCGCCACAACCGTATTTTTTTTAAAATACAGAATTGGTGGAGTAATGCGTGTTTGTTGTCGACTATATACATATACGTGTCGAGTGTCGACTGCAGTAGCGTTAAACGTGTTAAAATACAAATTGGTCAATACGAAATAATATTTTTAATCGACTTTTCGGTCCTGGAAGGGGGTTATTGTCGCCACTCGACATAACTAATTAGGTACTGTGTTTTTATTTTCTTGTCGCGACCGTGAAATATTACTGTAATTTAATATAATGACGTGCTGGCAACGGCGACGGTGCAGATACGGTTAAACGTTGTCGTTGTCGGGTCGGGTATATGTTGTAGTGTTTTTCCTCCCCTCTTCAGGAGCGTTTAATAATGAGAAATTATAATAAACAAAACGGACAGCAAAAAAAAAAAAAATGTATACACTGACCGAACAAGGGTGAGAAGTATTCTAAGGGTCAGACGTCGTGTTAATTATTAGCGCCAACACGAAAGGGTGAAAGGCGAAAGGCAGAAAGTGTGTGTGTGTGTGTGTGTGTGTGTGTGTGTGTGTGTGAATATAAAATATAAATAATAATAACGAGAAAAAAAAACACTCTACCCAAGATTAGTCAGATAGTCACGTGTTTTTTTTTTGTTTCGTTTAAAAAACGCTTTTGAGCCGCATTATAATAATATCATTAAACAGTTAATTTACTGGTTGCTGGGGTGAGGCTCGGGTTAAAAAACACTCCCAGGATCAAAAGTATAATTGTGTATCGATCAACTTGTATTTTAACACGTTATTTAACGTTACTGCAGTAGACACTCGACACGTATGTAGTCGACAACAAACACACATTACTCCAATTCTTTACTGAAAAAAATTACGGTTTTGACGAAGATTTTATCAATCTCACAAAAGAATTTCTGCAATAAATTTAATAACCTACTTGAGAAAATACTTATACTTGAGTTAATATTTATCCATTTTTATTAAATAAAACGTTAATCCGAAATTGGTTATTATTTTTAGAATATATAAAATATTTTTAGAATAATACATTTATTAGCAACGACATTTTCAGAAAATATGGTATCATCTTTTTTCAGCATATTCTGGCGATCCTTCTCGTTGCCACCCGATATTGTATTTTAATAGGAAGGCAACGCAGTGTTTAATCGAATAAGTTTCACTAGGGCTATTTTAGACTTGTGCGTGTGTATATACAGGTGTGTGTCATACGGAAATAAAAGACATACCTAGGTACACCGTACACGTAATACGTGCCACCGTCGATTTACTCTATAACGACTATATAACGTGTGTAAACTTTTAAAATAGAAAAAAGAAAAATTACCTACGAAATATAAATTTGATCACTTTATACGAACGAATAACGCGTGGAATTTTTTTAAATTTTAAGTCGTTTTTTTTGGAAAATGTCGAGAGAAAAATACAACCGTTTTGACTTACGCATTTCGTTTATTTGAGAGTTATTCAACTTTACAAAGAGTTCCATATGTGGGGCCCGTTTTTCTGAAAAAAAAGCTAATAATTATTAGCTTTTTTTTTCATTTAAGTTTTTTTCATTTTTAATTTAAGGGGGACGTATTATATTTTATAGAATGACGATCACATTAAACGAAAACTTTTAATAATATGTTTTTAGATACTGTTCAGTTTGTATGGAGACGCGTTGGCGCAGTTGAACAGGCACAGAGAAGCGGAAATGTGGCACAAGGCCGCTCTGGAAGCTGGACCGGATCACGTTCCAGCGCACTTGAGTTACGGAAAATGGCTTGCAAAAAACGTGAGTTATGGGTTGTTTCTTTATTCCTATTTTTTTTTTCACAAATTTTTTTTTTCGAGTGATAGAGATGACGTCGGGTTTAAACGCGGTGTTTATTTTTATTTATTTACGACCGATAACAATCGCGGATTAGTTATAAATCGTGGAACGCCGAGTGCGGTTCGACCAGAATAATTTAACGTTCGCGCGTTCATATATTATAATATTTAATTTCGACCCTTATTTCCGTGAATATATTTTATACCGCGGTACAATTTATGTATATAAATAATAGAAGAAAAATAAATAAATCGAATTTTGATATGACTTTACGGAGAAAAGGATGATATATGGAATATTCAAACGATTCCATTTTCACTCTTCGTTATAGGTACTTAAATAATTTTTTTTTTTTTAATTATTTATACCTAAATATAAAAGGTTACAGAAGTGTATTTACATTTCTTTATACAATCACGGTTTTTTTTTCGCATATTGCTGATATATCAAACGCTATAAAGTGGAAAAAAGAAATGAATTTATTCAATAGAAAAATTAAAATAAATTACATAATTTATTACCTAAACCAACGCGAAATTGCACGGGTGACCTTAAGTATTAAATACCTCGGTAAACTCCACGTTAATTGATTGGGACCACCAGCGACAAGATTTTTTTTTTGCGAGTAACAAGCGACAGGACCACGAGAAAAACATTGATCTCTCGCTGATCTAGATCTGTAAAGTATTTAGAGTTTGGCCTTGTGTTTTATTAATACGAAAACATACTTTTACTTGAAATCCTTTTAAACTGAAATGACAGACCGATGTGGGAGATATCGTCGGTATTCTGGGGACCAAAACGTTTTCTCCGGCCATTTCCTTGGCGACTCTGATTAAATCACGACTTGATCTGATCTGATTTTCATGTCATAGCAGCCATTTAACGTGTGGTAAGCCTCGCTTCTGTCATTCAACCCTGAGCATAAAGCAACTCGTATTAGCTTTACTAATGGGAGCCAATAATTTATGTATTTTTAATTGGAACACCATGTTTCATCTCTCTTGGGGTATTGCGTTTTAAATTTGTTCCCAATTTGGATTTATCACGCGGCAAAAAATAATTTTAATTCAAACGGTCACCCGCGCGGTAACCGGTCATCAGCTACTGTTAATTCCTAAAATGTTCCTTATTAGGTGCCGCAAAAATTATGCACATAAACCTTCTCCTATAAACGCTTTATCTATTGCAGATGATTGTCGGAATAAGATCCGTTCAGTAATTACTGAGAAAATCGTTTACAGACACGGGCTTTGTTTTGTACTGTGTAATAAAAAATAGAAATTATATAGAAATTTGCATTTATTTCGAAATACGAGAAAATACGTAAAACCACGATAAATTAGCGTTATTTTATTTATGAAGTTCTATAATACGCGCCCGTGCTCGTTTTTTTTTTCACATAAGCACCGAGATATTTTCATAAACGAAAAATGTACATGAATTATTTACGGGAAAATCCGCGCGCTCTATCGTCATTACAGTGAAAAAGTCGGTATTTGCAGTCGACGTGTGTTTACAAAACTCTATATACAAGAGTTAAAAAAATAATAATGAATTAAACAATAACATTCAAACGTTCCGTGTTAAGAATTCCCGTCGGAAATTCACGGATATAGTAGCGCGACGTTTATACACATTTATATTATAATATGAATTCGTTACAACCACAAAATAATGGCATTTTGAATATTTTATCTGCGCGAAGTTTTCGCCAGCAATCCGGTGCAAAAGCACAATGATATATACATTTTCGTTTTCGTTTCGGCCGCTCACGACGAGTGGAAAAAAATTCGGTCGCCACAGCTGTGTATACAAAGTGTATAAAGTGTGAATTGCGAACCGAATTTTACCAAAAAATATTATTATTATAATTATTCGATAAGGTCCTAGACCTTCAATTATGGTCGTAAAATCTTTACAAAATATGTAACTTTATACTATATTGACGAAAACGATTTTCGAAAATTTTAATCTACTTGGGTTTGTTGTAAGAAATTATAAAACAATGACGTACTGTAAAGTTAATCGTAAATTATTAGTTACTCTATGTTTATTTATTAATAAAACTGAAATGGTGTTCGTTGGCAACTGCATCACTTCAGAACAGCTGGACCGATTCGTCTAAATTTTTTTTAAAACTCTTGATAATAGTCCTAATAAGGTTGTAGGAAAAGAAAAATTGGAAAAGTTGCCGGAAAATCAAACCAATCGTAACGGAGCATTTCTCTGTTTTTTTTTATTGTTTACATGAACGTCGAAATATAAATTTAAATAAAACGCATTGAGATCCATTGTAATTTGAAATTTAACGGAAGAAAATAAATCATTTGGTAGAAACGAAATTCAGACTCATTTCAATTGTGACTTAAATTTTGGAAAAAAAACCGCTTGGTTCCACCAAGTCTATCACATCCCTGGCACTTCATACATTTCCAGTATTTCAACGGTGTACTGCCGATAGAATTCATCTCGCATAGTCATATGTTAAATTTCCCATTGGCGTACTTCTAAATGTACTCCTCATCAAATTGACAATAGTTACTGGATAAGTACTAAGAAATACGTTTTTCTCTCGTTTTTTACTTAGTTTACACATTGCCAATGGCTTTTCACAAATACACGAAACGATAAAAAAAAATAAAAAAATTTAATTGCAATTTGGACAGGACAACGTCTTTCGGATCAGCTAGTAAAATCAATAATAATAAATAATATTACACCGCGAAGCTCCGCTCAAAATCGTTTTATCGAATGCGATGATTTATCGCTATATATTGTAATAACGAAATTCTGAAATCTTTGAATAATTCACTTAAGCGACATCCCGCTACCTAAGAACAAAATCAAAAATTAAAGGACCGTCTAAGTGGTGTGATTGAACTAAAAAAACAGAAACAAATAATAGAAAATTTTTTTCTCGCGTGTAATCACTGAGGCTGACACAAAACGTCCACCCTGTACACATACACGAGCAACGATAAGACATTCGCACACGTCTCCGGACTTAAGGAAGTACCGTAGTAACGGACAGGAACGTGTGTATGTATGTGTATAGGTAGTAAAAATGAAAATGTAGGAAAAAATCAAACAGATAAAAACAATTTACGACCTTTACTTGACAACGTTTTTTTATTATTTTTTTTATTTTTCATCGTGACACACGCGATCATATCGTGTCCTCGGTATATATCGGCTCGATACGGTACGCGCGTTCTGCTGCAGCTACAACGGTCGTCGTCCATGTTTCGAACAGAATTTGGCAGCAAATTTACACGCTAAGCACAGTTACATATTATATGGACCGATTCGTGGCAATAAAAAATAAATGTAATTTTCGTCATCTATAGTCTCCTGTTTAATGTCAACCTCGGTTCACTTTTTGCTTTCCGCAAAAAATCCGTATTGGTTTCCTAAAAAATCCCGAAGAATTTCGTGCCTGACGCGATCATACCAATTTATCACGACCAATAATGATCAGTTGTATTATTCATATAGAAAATAAAAATCTATAGCCGTGCAATGAATTTCAATTGATAATCCAGCGAATTTTACGACGCGTGTTATTTGATTACAATTATAAATTATCATCAATTATGACAATTATTTAATTATCGTCGAATAAATAAACGGACTACTCGTAATACGCGTTATTGACTATTTTGTAGTTTTCACATTAAAATGCAATAACACATTTGTTTAAAACGGAACTATGGAATATATATTTTTTTTCAAAGACCACATAGGAGTAACTCTTACGTTTTTTTTTTTTAACAGGAAATCAATCAACAATTACATATACGTAGCAATTACTTCATAAGTGTAAAATGCGTACATAAAAATGTACATCATACGCGTGTAAGTTACAATTCTTCGATATAATTGTAACGATATAAAATTAGATAATTTTAGATAAAAATAATCTATTTTGGATTCGAAATTACAACCAGGGAGTAAGAGTTTTTTTATACTTTATACATTTGTCTGTGTATTATTTCGTTAATGCGGTTAAGTATCAATGATAACCTAACTCCAAAAGTCCAAAGGTCTGTAAAATTATACAAAAAAAAAAATGTTAGCCGATTTTACTTTAGATACATCCCCCACCCCAGCTGATGTGTATGTGCAGACGATTCTTTGTGAATTCGGATTTTTGTGTTTGGTTTGTTCGTTCGCCAAAGTTTGTCGAACCTAACCTAACCGCAATCCGTGTACCGGACACTTCTCGCAGATTACAGTCCCCCCTCGCGCGTAATACAGTCCGGTGTAATTATCCTGTATCAGTATTGGGAGTAGAGGGGACGTATGGGTGGATGCCCTCCTCTCACTTATTTTGTTTAAAATTATTCATCCCTGTTAGATTTTTAAAAATCTATTTTTTTTTTATAATTTGCAGTCGTTTTATTCTTTACACGTCATGATTACTTCCACCTAGTGACCTTATTTTAGGAGGACAGGATGGGTATTTGTCCTCCTTGTTGACATTGGACCGGAGTTAGAGCCCTTTTTTTTAAAAAATTACTTATTATAATTGCGGAGTACAATATTGATACTCTATTATACCAATATACGTAAACGACGTACGATCGTGGACTCCAATGTTTGCGCAGGGTTGTCGTCCGCCGACTGCTGTTTTTATTTTTTTTTTTTATCCAAATTGTATACAATACGTCCGTGGACGTCATTATATATACATTTTCATCTCCGAGCGCGAACAAATACAGAAGCAAAAAAAAAAAACGGTGAAAGAATGCAGTTTCCGTCTTTGACGCCTGTGGCCTAGTTTTTCGCGATGATTAAAAATCCATTGTCGTTTTGTTTGCTTCTCCGGTTTGAGAACTACTTAGTTTTCAATACGCGATGATTAAACGTTAAAAAAAACAACAACAACAAACGCCCCGGTAAATTAAAAAGACAAATAAAATCTTTTACGCGCGAGTCCGATAAACGAAAAATAAACAGAATCCTCGCCAACGAGTAAAATCAACGAAACGTAAATTAAAAATTATACCTACGAAATCCGCAGTGACCGATCTAGAGGTTGTCCAAAGGAGGAAATCGTTTTAAATCTTGAATCGTAACGGAAGAGCGACGTTATTAATTTTGTTCCTTCGCCGTTCGTATTAATACGTATTTGTATAATTCGAATTTGATTAAACGTACCTTTTAAATGTACGTTTAAAATTATTCATCCCTGTTAGATTTTTAAAAATCTATTTTTTTTTTATAATTTTTAGTGATTACTTCCATGCATTGGTCGACCACACACATTGTACGGTTACAGAGAAAGAGCGGTTAGGTTTTTTTTTAATTCTCTCCGGGATATTATAATTATTTCGAAAGCGTAAAATTTCGGGGTTGCTTATAGCAGCTCGCGACGCGAATAAATGCGAAACGTGAATTTCGCGAAAATCTATTCTAACGTAAAAAAGTCAACAACGACTTACTGTCGCGTTATAAGAGAAACGTAAGAGGTACGACAGAGACTTGTTCGAAATGAAAATATTAAAAAGGTCGCTTGTCTAATTTTTTTTCTTTTTAAATATTACCAAAAACGATATAATATCGTTTTTTATTATTATTAGAACTTCTGCGTTTACACGAATGGACTTCAACGATTGTAAACGTTGACGTAAAAGATAATATTACATTATTGTACGTAAAACTTATCACGTATCACACTAATAACATACCACTCACGTTTGATATTGGATCAACAACTATAAACGGAGCGACACTATGGACGGAAACGCGATTTACCTTAAAAACCTTTGAAAAAAGGACCTTTCTTTAGTGAAACTAGAGCGAAAAGGGGAAAAAAAAGCATCGCAGTGGAGAATATTTTGGGTAGTTGTTTAGCGAGATGAGACGTGCACTAGCGGGGTTGTGTCCGAGTCGACGTCTGGTAATATGGAAATATACGAGAACGCAAATTTTTATTTTTTTTCGATTATTTATTAGTAGATTTTTTTTTTTTTAATCCTCGTGTCTGGTAACGTCTCTGATAAACGTCGACTGATTGATTTACCGTTGGAAGTTTTTATGAAAAAAATAACCGTAATTCTGTGATAATAACATAGGATATTATTTAAAAACAATTTGTTTTCTTAACTTTTTACATTATTTATTTCATATATTATATACGCTCGGTTTATTTTGCGATTTGCATGAAAAATGTGTGGTTTTTTTTTTTTCTTTACAGAGAACGCGTATTCACGAAGCAGAAAATTGGTTTCTACGAGCGAAAAAATTGGCTCCCGGTGACGCGTCGGTGTACAAACATTTCGGTCAGTACCCGTGTTATTGAGTGAGACACGATGATAAATATGTGTTAAATTTTATATAAAAAAAATTACACCCGACACTACTGTGGTCGGACGAACAAACGTATTGTACAGTCGTTCGAATTTTCATTTTTGTTTTTATTTTTTTTCATATTTTTATAAGGCGTTTTCCTGTTGGAACAAGAACGATATCCCGAGGCGGCCGCCCAGTTGGTGGAAGCCGTCGCGTTAGAGCCCGACGACTACGATCTGACCGTGACAGCGGCCACCGCTCTCCGACAAGCCGGCGTATCGCTCAGGGCCGAAGACATGTACAGAAAGGCAGCCACGCTCAGGCCACAAGTACGGCGGGACGGGCGATAAATATTTTTTAAAAATATTTTATAATAAAAACTTTCGGCCCCCCCGTTCCTCGTTTTTTTTTAGTGACGTTAGGAACTCATGGTTGGGAAATATTCGAACCGAACTAAATGTTTTGCGTTTAGTTCGGTTCGAATATCGAAACTTGAGAAACGAAATTCCACATGAATTTGTCCAAAAAAAAAAAAAAAAGAATTCAATTAAAGTTTAAATACAGATTTTGTTCTATTTTTTTTTTTTTTTGGATGGAAAGTAATTTTTTTCTCGAATCAGTAGTAAAACGAGTTTACAAAGATTTAATTTAGTTTCGTGTTTTTTAATACACAGTGGTAAATCGATTGCAAAATTTGTAAAATTGTAACGTACAATACATGTGTAAATCAACGAGGTATGAGACAGTGGCGTAGCCAGAATTTTTATTTTGGGGGGCTGAGGCTGATAATTAATTTATGTGTTAATAATTAATGATGCGTATAGACGGTACCTACTAAAAAAACTAAATATTTATTCATTTCAGGGGGGCTACAGCCCCATCAGCCCCCTCCCCTGGCTACGCCACTGGTATGAGATAATACACTGTTGTATATAATATTATAGTAGTTATCTGATTTACGAATTAATCGAGTCGATTCAATTTTCAAAAATCTATCGCGAGTGTATTTAGTTGTTTTAAATATTTTTAAAAATTACGTTAAGAGTTAAATTTTCAAAAACTGTTTGAAGCTCGGAGCGAGTTCGACCTCAAAAATCCGGGTTCGTAACATCACAATATTTTTTTTTTACTTTTTTCTAAACAGGTGAATTAAAACTTTTTGTTTTTGTCTTATTACTTTCTCGAAAACAAACCCGACAGTACGTCTCCTTGTCATCGTAACGATAGAAAGTTTTCGTTACGAATTACACTAAATTTTAACACTCGGTGAACAAATATTGTTGCACCTTATTTTTTACCAATCATTTTATTACATTTACCGCGTTAAAACTATATAATATAAAACGCGTATTAATGTCATATAAGCTTATAAAAAAAAAGTACATAACATGTTATATATATAAGTTCTTCGCCGTGCGATTTTCACGGCTCAAGATGTGCAGCACGTTTAATCCACGTGTGTTATCCTTTTTCCGAAGAAGTCGTAGTAGTAGTAAATTTATATTTAAAATCGATTTTTCTGTCGTTCAAACACCTGCAGCAACTATCCCGCGCGTATAACGTAATCCTGTTATAATATCCTGTGGCGGAGGGGGGAGGGATCGTCGCTTTTTGACGTTTTTAATTATAAAATTTTTAGTGTCTACGTTGATATTAAAAAAAAAAATTTAACGTCTCCTCGACGAGAAAGTCAACAAGAAAAAACAATTTGTCCTTATTTTTTTTTTCTTTTAATGTATATTAATCGCGTAAAACGCGTTTCCTCGCTTATACTGCACCCGTGAAACAACAGTGTAATAAAGTAAATCGATAGCCATATATTATTATACGCGCGAACATTCTATTAATGTATAGTTTTACGAATTTCGTTGGCGCGTGTAAACGTTTTCTCGATACATCTGCTTATACGCGATTTGAATGGGGAGATGGCAGCGAGTTCCGAAACGAAAAGTCGCGAATGAATAAATCACAAGTAGGTCGACGGACTACACTGCTATGCGTATAATATAGTTGGAGAAAATAATTGTTCGGTGGGGGAGGAAGGGGAGGAAACGCGAAAAAAAATCTCCTTTAAATCGCAAAAATAACAGAACACGTTCACTACGAATTTTATGTAAATTCACTTCTCCTACCACTCTCCGCAGTTTTCAATCTAAGGATTGTTCGGAAGTGATCGCCATGCCTTTCCGTCATTAATCTTCACTTTTCGATACGAATTACATTCTCCAGCTTCTTCTATAATCCGGTTTATGTACTGCTGTAATCGTGATCTTCCTCTATGGTTTTTTCCATCAACCATTTCTTCCGAAATCTGTCCTACAGCAACCCTCCGTGTCTGAGAATCATTCATTCCGCATTTTCCGTATTCACAACGATTTTCTTCCTAAAACTTCTTCATTAGTCCAGCTTAACTTATTTTACATTCTTCTGTAGCATCACGTTTCGAACGCTTCAGTTACCTTCTCCTTTCTTTCTTAATGCACGTTTCACTTCAAAACAAAAAGAAAAAAATCTTATTCGCTTTTAATAATCCTATAGATTTCTCTTAAAACGCATACACGAAACATTCGTAGAAGCGTTTAGGTGTTCTCTCGGGATTTGAAACGGTCGTTTCAAACACATTTCCATCCGCCTGCACCACTAACGTTTTCTCACTCGATTAGCTCGTTTCCATTTGTTTCGTCGGTTCGATTGCTGTCACACTTAACCTCGCACCCTTAACTGCCCCTTAACCTAACCCGTCGTTCACCTGTGCGACGTTCTTCTCTGCGGCGGTTTATGATGACCCGTGCACGATGACTTACTTTCACTAACCGATCTATTTTGATTTCATGCGCCGCGATTATTAGATCTATTCGTTTTACCGACACGAAAGAACCGCGTATATATTGGACGTTGAGTATTCAATAAACTACTCCGTCGAACATTTACAACCGTCCACGAAAAACGATTTCATAATATTATTTTATACCGTTTCCGACGAAACGAATTCGTTCGGTACGAGATATCTGCCTACATTTCAGACATCACGACAGCACAACCCGTTTAAATTTCGTCTAGATTTTGTAATTTTTTTTCGAAATCGTCAAACCGTTGTAACATTAACCGTAAACGTATTAAAAACAGAGCAATACGTATTATACGCAATAAATACTGGCGTTAGCGTTTTATTTTTTCTGTTCATTAACTCGAAACTGAAAATTATCTATAAAACAGAGCGTGATCAGGAGATAGGAAATGATCTCGTTTGAGGCAAAGGCGCATAGTAGCTTTTTTACGGAATTTAATTCAATTGTGTGCAGTCGAATGAGCTTGTACGTAATAATATAACAATCGGTGAAAAGGATTGGGGGAACCGATGACGGCCTTCGGAAGAAGATTACGGAATTTCGATTTCGAGTTGTTGCGTCCGCCACGAACGGTTTAATTGAAAACACGCCACTGTCGGCGGATTTAATTTAGACGTCCGAGACCGTCGCGCATATATACACAATTTGTATTCGATAATTCGAATATACACCAAATCCGCCAGTAGCCAAAACACTGACGACCGCGATACGGATTATCAATATTATTATTATTATTATTCGCGGCCTTCGTTCTAAATTGCAATGTCGGTATAAGTATATAAAATACACCAGCGGTTCTTAAACAGTAGTCCGCAGCCCCCCTTTCATACTATGGGATCACTTACGCAATAATCAAATTATTCGATATAAATTTGAAAGTGCATTTGTACTGGAGTTAGCCAAACTTAGCTATCACTTATCAGCTAGAAATTATCAGCTAAAAAGCCGATTTTATTGTACCGGTGACACTATGAAATTTCATACGATTAGTTGGGCCAAATCATTATATTATTAGTATTTGTCGCTACATAGCTTCCGTGATAACTCTCCTGTACGAGACGCGAGTAAAAACTGAATTTTAGACAACCTTTTATTATATCGATATTCGTCGAATAAATCGGCCGACATGGCGTCGGAAGAAGACAGCGTTATAGAAATTTCTACGTACAGCGTAGTTTAAAAATACAATTTAATCGAAATTCGTTAGAAAATTTCTAGGAGCGTGCACGAAACGATTATCTAGAAATGTCGAGTGGCGCTCTGAAAGTTTTAATTCGATTCCCCACAACTCGTTTATGCGATAAAGCCTTCTCCGCTCTTGTTTACATTAAAAACGAGTTACGAAACAGCATAGAAAACATTGGGTTCAAACTACAATTAAAGCTTTCGAATACTGAGTTCGACATTTAAAAACGTATACCTCTTGAACGCGACACTTAATTTTTCGCAGTAAAACAAATTTTAAGTACCTACAGTAAAAATATTTAAGTTTCTGCGTATAATAAAAAAATTATTAAATGTACATGTTTTTACGTGCCTATAATTGTGTGATTTATAATATTAAAAAAAAAAATACGTTAATATAATGGTCGTAACAACACGAGATATATTGTAAAAGAAAAAAAAAAGGTTATTCGGAAGAAAATTGGTTAGGGGTTTGAAACAGTTCTTCATCAGCTACAAAAGTATAAGAACCGCTAAAAATTGTTCGGTGTACAACGCAAAAGTAGGTAATTATTGATCATCTCGGTCAATGATTAGTCCATATCAATCAGACGGATTTTCGTTGAGGGATCAAAATCATAATATTTGTCGATGTAAAGATAAACGTATAAAGTACACGTTTACTCCACTTGACAATTTTATGAAACGTTTAACAATTTCTACCTAAAATTATCACGAAAACGTATTTTAGTAAACTGTTTGCTTTCGGTATACAAATTCGCAACAGAACTTACCCCCAAAATAGTTTTCAATAGCGTCAGGGAACGTTTTTTTTTGTGTATAAAACCAGCTTTAGTCCTCCCTCCCTGTAATTATTTTCCACTTTAACCGCTGAATGTGAAATAACAGCAGCGCGCCAGTAACGGGAAAAGGTAAAGGGACAGTGGGCGTATAAACGTTAAGAAGGGGAGAAACGAAATATTCACGTGTTTAGGAAAAAATTTAATAAAAAAATAAATTTATCTGATCGAAATTGTATGAATAATGTATTTTCGAATTCGTACAAAATCGGCACAAAATACGTGTGGGGATATCGTCGTGTCCGATTTTACTATTTTTCATATTTTTACACCTTTTATTACCGTGAGATATCATTCTCGATCGTTAAAAATATGCCAGTAATCGTGAAATTGTATAAAACTGTATTTAAACTCTGAGATTCAACTCACGCGTATTCAATCCCCTCCCTTCGAAAAATTTTCTCACTACGCCACTGTACAGGAGGGATCGTTTACACGTAGGAAAAACTTTCAGAGATTCAGACTATCGCGATTCCTATGGTTCGGAATATTTCAAAACGTTTGAAGTTGGCCTTCTTGTGTTTTAAAAAAGGACCGTTCGTGGGACTTTGCAGACGAAAAATCGAACGGAACATAACACGAACTTTAATAAAAGTTTTCTGATTTTTTTTTTGATTTTTTTTTGTCAATCGATGGCGCGTAATCGTTAATAACATTGCTTATATATTACAATATTTACGTGGGCTCGACCAAAAATTAAATTTTATCGGTCATTTCTCCGCGTTTTTTTTTTCGCCAACAGTTAAAATTTTATTGAAAACAAAAAGCAGACACAACAGCTGCAACAGCGCACTCCGAACTCGTCTGTCGTCGCGTACCAATAGCTCTCGGCGCGATTTCTCATGGGTCGTCGTGTATTCTTCGATCCAACAACAAAACTCCATTATACGATTGATTAAAAAAAAAAAAAAATGAAAAAACCTGGACAAAAAGTCATTCGACAGACGTGGATTTCTCCTATTCTTCGATTATATCCGTACATCTCAAACTTCTAGACACAACGCGATTACGTCCACGTCGCGTCTGCTGTAAAATGAAAATACGCGATATCTTATATATTTTACGAGCAGTGTGAGTCTTTTATTATTTTAATTAATTTTTTTTTTCTTTTTTTCTACGGGCGTATAAAATGTAATTTCCCGTCGCACCGACTGCGAATAACGATGTGGAAAAACGTTCGAATTGAAAAAAGAAATCCATATACGAATTTTTTATCGGTCGGAATAAAACCCTGTTCGCGCGCAGTGAACAATATAATCGATTCGATTGGTTTTTATCACCGAGAGGAGCTCGTGCGCCGGCATATTTTTATTGAACGATCCTTTTTATTGAACGACATTTTACGCATATCGGAGTATTAATAATAATAATAATAATATGACGTGATGTAAGTACAATTTTTTTTTTGTGTATATTTCAACGCGTAATTTCTTTTTATCATCAATATTGTATCTAATATAGTTTATTTTTAAAATAAAAAAATTCCCAAATAGGTATCGAAGTCGTTATATATTTTATGTTATCGATTCGATCTGTCCGATATATTTTTAATTTTCACAAAAACGTACCGCTTTGAATAAGGGTTAAGTAGTATTAAAACAAAAATTTCGTCGAATACAGTTAAAGCGTTGATTAATTAATATACATAGATAGCCCACGTTAATGCGCGATATGGAAACACATAAATTTAATAGCGAAATTTAACAATAGATGGCGTATAGTGTAATGATTAAATAATATTATTGAAAATTGAAATTATCGTGTCATTCGGCGGTTTTTCCGTAGTAAATATACGGGTTTGACAGGTTTGACCTTTGGACTTGGTTTTGAGTAAAAATAATCTGAGATAAGAAAAATACGAGTTCTGATAAGTTTTTATAACAAGTTTTGATTATCATCATTTTCAGGGGTTCGTGGTAATTTAAAAGATTTATATGTATATCGTTAGATATACAACTAATTGTTTGGGCAACCTCTTTCTTCGAATTCTTTGAACGCCAGCTATTTTATAGTTCTCAGTACATTGTTGCTACCCCACTATAACAGTAATTCAGATAACCCAGCAGCGCGAAAGAGGGGATACTCGGCTAGATTTCTAACATACACATGCACGAGCGGTTATACGGTGGAAATTCCTAGCGCTACTTGCCGATATTCTTCTATTATTATTCAGCCATCACACTATTCGATTATTATATATTTTTTTTTCAATAAAAATTATATTGGTTCTATTAGTTTTATCTTATCTGTGTTAAAATTAAAACGCACTCTGGTGTTACAAATCCTAAACTAAAATATCTCAGATCCAAATCCACTATATTATAATCGTTGCCGGAAAATTGTACAGCGTGGGGGCTATCTATGTATATTTAATCAATGGTTAAAGTATACATACAAAATATATATATATGCGCATTTAATTCGGTAATTTCGATTGTAAAATGATTTTCAACGCCAATTGTATTATATACAGAACACCAGTACACCGTACTGGTGAAGGAGATCCTGTAGATTTTGTACATGTGTTAAATAATAAAACACGGATTTATGAATATTACGCTTACGTTAGTTAAATTAAATGTGGAAAAAAACGTGTTTAACTCCAACGGAAAAAAAAAACGATAAGACGGGCAAAATATCACGTGACAAAAATTATCGAATTATTAAACGTATATACGTACTATACGTAATATTAAAATACTAATACGTTGTATTACAAAAAAAAAAAAAAATTACTAATTTTAAAAAATAGACAGGAAAAAGGTATAAAATACCGGGGCCGTGGTAATAAAAAACAGACGCATAACCGATTGATATACACGAGGCGTAAAGCATCTCACGCCCCGTCCAGGCTCATTGAGAGAAGAGATCCTTGAAAGGATCTACTCCGTTTCGCAAACCGATATTTCGCGTAAAAAAAAAAAAAAACGAATTTTTGGTAGCCGACTGGACAACGTTCTCTGTAACGCGTGGATAGATCTCTTTTTTTCACTCGCTACGTCAATAATATTATACGGCCCGGACGGTGGCTATCGGTTACAATTTTTCATTATTTTTCACTTGAACGCCGAACGTTACATTTTACAAAATTTTACAGTCGCTCACGGGCATTATGTGCGCGGCAAGTCGGATTTTCAAAAAAAAAAAATTATAATGGCCTTTCGTTTCGTTTCCGTCTCGGTCGTTATCAATAAATTAATCGTTCGTCTGCGTTTGTCCGCAGGACGCGATCAGCCACAGCAATCTGGGAGCCATGCTACACCTGAACGGCAAACACCGCGAGGCTTTGTCCAGCTATCAGAACGCGTTGAGGATATCGCCGAACGACAGGACCACGTTGGACAATCTGAACAAACTGAGGAACGTGTTACGCCGGCGGTCCAGAGCGTGACCGTGAGATTCTGCGTGGACGAGTGGTTTTTTTTTTTGGTTTTATTAACGTCAAAAAATATTTTTTTATTTTTTTTTTTTTTTGTATCCATCCAAATTACTACATAATACACGCTGTAATAAATTTCAAACATTTAAACGTGTACGGGCAGTGTATGATAAAAAAAAAGAAAGAAATGTACATATTCAAAAAACCTATTATATTACATATTATGTGTGTGTGTACATATTATATAGATTACCCCGTATAAAGCTATAATATTATTTATATTGCGTGTACGTATCGTAATAACAATAATAGGAAAAAACCGTGTTTTCGTTGGGGAAAGAAAAATTAAATACCGCGTGTTCGATTGGTTTCTCGAAAAGTCTGTCTGTCTGTATAGTCACTACGGCGAACTTTGAATACGATCGGTAGGTACGCGTGAACGCGTTCGTATTATTAAATGAAAATTCGGCGAACAGAAAAAAAAAAAGAAGGATGAAATACGCGGATTTATCTGCGTTGATTACATTCGTATACGCGCGTAGGTATATAAGTCCTATGAAAATCGTGTACGCGATGAGTTTTCGGTTTTATTTCATCACTTTTTATCATATTATCCGCAAAAAGTATTTCGCGTATACATTTGTATTTAGGTTTTATTAAAAAAACGAATAAATATTCGTCGTTAGCTGAACGAGAAACAAAAACAAATGAGTCCCCCTTTCGTTTTCAGTATACTGCACGACCGTGTCGCGGCGCTTGAATCGGGAAAACATTTGGTTATAAAAGAGACGAAAAAGTGTATTGAAAAAAAAAAATCGCTTTTCCAAAAAACTAAAAAGTCTTATAAAAACTCGTAAAACGCTTTCCACACACCCTAATTTTCATAATACAACCATGAATAATCGTTGTTTTATTTAAAAAACGAAAAAATAATATACTTAAATGTGTCCATAAATTACTATACGAATAGCCCCCAGTCTTCTCAATCTTGTTTTATCATTATCCCTTCATGTCCGACCTCTAATAGTGCATTGGCTTGGTTTTAGTAATTGAACAGGAGCTTCAACACAACTAATTAATGCTCAGAAGTTTTTTCTTCTTTACATTTTGGAATCGGGGGTCAGGGTAGCACAGGCGTAAATCATTTTTACCCCTGGGTCCCCGTCGTTTATTTTCAACAAAAGTTAATGTATGTCGTACAAAACGCATAAAAAACAAAAGTATTTACAATAAGGTCAGAGATCCTCTCAAATTTTGCCACTGGCATATAATACATTTTCTAATTAATTTAAAATTTCCTTTCGGTCATTCTGCTTTCTCCTTCTCTCATCGTCTTTTTTCCCTCGTTGTATCACGGTTATGAAAGTTTCAACTTTCGCTCACCCTTCCTCACTACTAATGTCGACCACATTACCTTGGTTAACCTCTCTTCCTAACGTAATCCATCTTCTTCCTTCTTTTTGTAAACCATGCGTAGCATTCAAAAATCGTGTGCATCGCCGTGTCATAGTAATGTCCGCAGTACCAACAATCAGCTTCAGTTACCTTCCCAAATCGCATTCGGAAAATATGCCGTGGCCGGTAGCTGATCATACCATGTTTCCTATTGATCCACTCGTTAACGTCGTGTACTCTGCCACTTTACATTTTCGTCCTATTTTCTTTTCGGCATTCTCTAGATTGACACCGTGTGTGATTCCCCAGCTCTTTCTTCAACGAAGAGTTCCACAGGTAAGAGTCCTTCTATGACCCGGACCGCAAAAGTCGGTGCTGTGCGGTAAGCACATGTAATTCTGAGGGTCATTCGATTTGGTTCATTGCTTTCCATCCTCCGTCGGTCATGCTACTCGACCACACAGGCTCTGCGTATGGCGATATTGACTTGAAAACATTTCCGGGAAGCGGTCTTTTATGACACTTTGATCCGAATCGTGTTCGACATTATTCTTGACAGCAGCTGCATGATAGCGCCGGCCTTCGCTGGGCGTGTTCTTCAAAAGCGAAACGCTCAGAAGTTAAAGCATTTCGTTTACGCGTGAATACTCACGAATCAATATTATTTTCGCTCTGAAAACACGAAAACAATTTCGCTTAAACCCGTTTTGTTTCTGCTGCAGAGTATTACAAACGTAAAAAAGTCAAAAACGAATCCTTGACCGTTCCAAGTCCTTTAGTTTAGTAAAATCAGAAGATGGACGCTGAAACATTTTTAGAAAAGGAGAGGTACTCCGTCCCCTCATTACTAACTCCCCCGATTCAAGCGCCGACCTTGTGTGCGCTCGGTCCGTTAAATAATATTTTTCGACTTTTGTTTTTTTTTAACGTAAATTCTCGCTTTGTTGTAAAAAACGTAACTGCGCGATGACGCGTACCGACGAGATCTTATCGAATTTTCGCAGCCGTTTTTCCCAAAAACGAATGTTTACGCTCCGAAAACGACCGCGGATTATCATCCTCATTTAAATAAATACCGACACAGATTTTATTTTTGTAAAGAGTAATTTTCTTTTATTATTTCCTTCGTAATATTATCTCGTTCGTAAACGCCGTTTCGTCGTCGGGGGAAAAAACAATCTCGCCGCTTATACTACTACTCC
This sequence comes from Slavum lentiscoides, assembly GCA_032441835.1. Classification (NCBI taxonomy): domain Eukaryota; kingdom Metazoa; phylum Arthropoda; class Insecta; order Hemiptera; family Aphididae; genus Slavum; species Slavum lentiscoides. Next base: position 10,289,046 of record CM063713.1, read on the forward strand.
CCGACGTTTTTATTAATAATTCATATGCGCGCAAAAACAGAGAGTATCAATAATAATAATAATATTAATATATTTATAGTGTCGATTTTCTATATCGTACCGCGTATTGTTGTTATTTCTAATCAAATCGTTTATTATATTACAAAAATAAGTATGTGTATATAGTGTACAGTGTCAAACGAATCAAATGGTATATAAAATTAATATTTTTAAGAATTTCAAGTATCTGAAAACGAGCCGACAGTGCCGACGGTATACGACGGTCGTAACGGAATTATTTTTTTAATCGATTTATTCGCTTTTTTTTTTTCAAAATTAAAATATCGTCTCGATTCTCTCTACGCGACCTGCGTGGCAATAAAAAAAAAAATTAAATATCGTTTGATACACGACTTTAAAATGAATTAGAGAAAGAAAGAAAACTCGTTTATTGTCCGCGAACTCTTCCAAATAAAATTTTACTGATCAAACGTACTAGGTACTCGTAACACTACTAGAAATCCGTACGCGCATTAGTAAATACACATCTATTTCGATAACGATTCATTTGCATGTGTCATTTATTATAATATATAAATATAAGTCATAAAATATATTATATATATATATATATACTTAAAAATTTAATATACGCCTATTTATCGATATATTTTGTACATTTCGTGTAAAGACAATAAAATTTAAGACGTTATGATTTTTTTTTTTTTTGGTATCGCTTTTTTCCCCCGTTTCTTCGCCGTTTTCAGTTTGCCGTTGTCGGTCTCATCGCCTGCAGACGGCGAACTACGGTGTCTTCGTCCCCGTCCAGATGGTCGAACGGAATTTTCTGCGCGTTCCCCGACGTCGATGGCGCACAACAGTACGGACTACCTCTGACACTGGTTTTCGAACAGTACGGTGCATCAGAGTTTGACACGCAGTACACGCCTTGGACTCTGAAAAGGCGGGAAAATAACGCGTAAGGACTAAAAAACATACACTAGCCCGATTAAGGGAGATTATCTAAAATCCACGGAATCATAGCGACGATTTTTACACCGAGTCCACGGACCGACAAAATGAGAACTTTCGGTCCAGACGATTCGAGTGTGAAAATCAACGTTTTCCGTGGTCGTTTATTCTCGTAATAAAAAGGAATTCACTGATGTTTGATTTTATAAAAAAAAAAAATGAAACCGTTTGATCATCGCGTAACAATTATTTGCGATTTAAAAATCGAATTCGTTTGGTCGGAAATCGTTTTTTTTTTTTGGTCCAATTTTAATACAGTTTTTAGCACTGGCGTCGATGAAAACAGTATATTGCGAATCCCGCGGTCATTTATAATTTGGGCCGCCCTTGAGGAAAGGCCAACAAGGACCTTGGACCTCGCACTTTTTAGTTTGCAGATTTTAAAAAAAAAATAAATAAGAAAATTGATGAATTTCGTTCACAACTAAGGATTTATTTAGAAATATAGTGTAAGTTAAGTGGTTTAAAATGATGCGACCGAAAATACGTATAAAAAAAGAAAAACTTAAATCGCGACCAGAAATTCTTTGCTTGTTATTTGATCGTTTTCAGACCTTATATACCCACACGAAATTGGACGTTGATATTTATTTAATTTAGTATTTAAAAACGAGTGGCCGACAATTATCAATTTTCAATCGGAAATTATTAAAAGCGATTATTATTTGCATAATATAATGACACGTGTATCGGCTAAGATTACAAAAAGTAAATAAAAATAATGATATTAATACTAATTGAATCTAACATGAAAATAAATATGTAACAGGAAATTGACGACAAATAAAAACGGTAACACGATGATGAACATTAGAGGCGGGTTTTCGATTTTTTTTTAGCCAAATTTTCGCGTCTGCTTCCGAGTCGTGGAGTCGCTCGATGTTTCCCTCGAATTTTTGTCCTGAGGCAATTAAACGCTGTATGCTGGATGGTTTGATCCAATCCACAGTCACAGGACGGACTCTGTCTGAGCCGTTCGAATAGCGTGTTGCCGCGCCTGCCTTGTTCGTTTAAAAGTGATAGTTAAAAACGTAAGCTTAGAGCCACGTTCGCGAACAAAACGTCAAAAAAGAAATGCTCTTTATTAAACCAACTCTAGTTTTATTACAGAATTAACGGATAACCAGAATAAAAAAAGGCCTCGGAAATCCAAAGGACGGATTTTTTTCTTTTTCATAACTTTAGGGTAAAACGACAAAGCGATCGTTGTCGACTTACTCGTCCGGCGTGTGTTGCCCGATAATCACGTACGGCGTTTGGCCGAAAGAGTTGACAACGGGACCTCCTTCGCCGGCCTGCAGACATCGCCTAGTACAAGGCTCGGCTCTTCGCGCCTCGTCCGGATTCAAACTCTCGGCCAAGTAGCACACGCTGCGCGCGTGACTGCACAGTTCGGTGTCTACAACGAATAACGCTAACTTCTTACAGTGTTCTTAAGCATTTTATTACGGTAAATGATATTTTTTTTTTTCATTTTCGCTCGAATACACTCACCAGAAGTGTTCAAACAGAACGGTTGCGCGTGTCCTCCGTTCAGACAAAAGTCCACGTGACCCATGCGCTTCTGGTCACCGTACTTGGCCGTGGCGTGTAGTACTTGCACCACTTCCGCGTCACTGGCGTCCAATCTGCCGGACGGCCGGTTCCGAATCAACGGTTTGGCCGGATCCACTCCTGAAACAGACGTTGAAAAGTCACGCCCCGTCCATATCGGACGACGTGCACGGAGATGATGATCGTCTGTTCTCGCTTTCGTCTTTAGCGAATATTTTTTCTTTTTCTTTTATGACAAATTTAAATTTTACATACATGCGAAACGTGTGTAAAAAAAGTCCTACTACAAAAAAAGTACATCGCTGTTTCTCGTTAATATAATATTATGGACCGCTCTCGTAGTGTTTATTTTTCCGAATATTTTCAGTACAGTTCGAAATATAAATTTTGTGACAATGCTCGGGCGCATGATGAGAAATATCAAACTATACATCTCATTTTCGAGTAGAAGATATGTGGTAAAAGAAGTAGAGGGAGGCCTAGAAAAAATTGGTTACAAAATCTGATGCAATGGTTTGATTGCAGCAACGATCAAATATTCAAGGCGGCCCGAGAGAAAGTCCAGATTAACACGATGATTTCCAACCTCCGTTAGGAGAGGAATTTCAAGATGAAGACAATGCTCGGCGAGTTTTATTATTATTGTTGTTTTTAACTCGCTGAAATCGAATTAAACGAATTTTCGGTTAACTGAATTAAAAGTTAATTAAACTTCCCGATAAATCAGTTAAGTACGTAATTTCTTTTGTTTTTTTTTTTTTTTTTTTTTATACGAAAATTCGTAATTATGAAGAAAATAATTTTTTTTTTAACTTGAGTTGACGTTAATGCGACTCGCGAGGGTGGGGAAGAGAGGAATAAGTTTAAACCGAGAGTAATCCTCCTCCTCCTCCGAGAGTGAAGAAGTTAAGTTACTTTTAATTTTCAACGCGTTAAATCGTCGACGTTTTGAATTCTTATACGGCCGTACGCGTTTAAATTTCTATTAAAAATCTTTCGAGTATTCACTCAATTTCAGCGATTCGACAGAACGGATCTCTCTCTCTCTCTCTCTCTCTCTAGTCGTACACGATCGCAAACATTCATACGTACCGATGATTCGATGCATCCTGAACGGTAAGTAATTGGCCATCAGACCGCACAAATGAGCGCCCAGACTGTGTCCGACGCAAGTCAGCTGGTCCACGTTCAGTCCAGCCGTGCGCAGGTGCGTCAACATGAGCGCCGCGCACCGTGCCACGGGCTTTAAGTTGTGCACGGCAGCCGCGTAACAAGGGAGCGCGGCCAATTCGCCCCAGTCCACCATGAAGACGTTGTACTTGCCGTTGTTCAGATACGCTGCGAATCGGTCGATTCAACGACATCGACTTGCATTAAAAACGCGAGACAGTTTTTTTTGGAGGGGGGGAGGGGAGGGATTAGAGACGAGAAAGAGCCAACGTTTTTTTTTTTTTTTTACCGAAAATCAATTATTCAGTATTCATCCTGGTACGACGAAAAATTAGAACAATGTTTAAAATCGTCGAGTATTTTTCGGGTTTTTAAAAAAAATTTTTATTTTCTTTTTACAACCGGTGTTATTACGTTAATTCTTCTTTTAAACTCGGCATCTGTTTGTAACGATTACAAAATATAGTTATTTTAAAAGTTCAACGATTATATGCAATAAACGTTAATTAACTGAAATTTTCTTTTACGGATAATTGTTGTTAATGAAACCGCGATCAAAAATATCTGTTTTGAAGTGAAACTTCTTTATATGGGGAGTAAACTCGTAAAACGAGCGAGCGAGCGAACGAAATTCAGTATAAAAAAAATTGAAACCGGAGCGCTCTAGTGGACACCAGATCAACTAGTTAAAATTTTTATTTTTTTTTTTTTTATGTGTCTGTGTTGTACAATAATATATACAACTATAATACACGATTCGTTGCCTTTGATTGAATTTCTTACAACACAACTTCAACCACAAATTAATAATCAAAAAGAATCGACGACGAAGTACGGAACTACCAATGATGGTGTCTTTTTTAGACTTAGGTACCTATTGATAAAATTACGTCGGAAACATTTTTCTCATATTTTAGTTATCACAAACTCATTATTGTATTTTATAGAATTAAACAATTAATGTGTATTGGTCGATAGACAAATTAAATTTTATTACCAAACACAAGATTTTGTTCTTTATTTTACTCTAGCCTCCTTTTTTTTTTTTTTTAATAAATTAATATTATTTTAATATAAAATTCTTAAATTACACAATTTCTATAACATCGAGTTCAGTATCGTACCACACTTTGAAGTTTCATTTTTGCCGGGTGTTCCCCGACACTCGAGTTTTTTTTTGCGAACACAAATTGGACTGTATGTTTTCTTTATTAATACTGTATTATACACCGAGCTCTGACTATAATTGTCCGTTATACATAAAAACGATATTTAATTCTATCTAATTTAACATAGAAGAAAAAAAGGGGATTCTAAGCACGGACCAAAGGGTGGCGACCCCTGTAAATCCGCCTCAAGCGGGAAATCCGCGTCGTACTGATACTTAAATAAATTGGAGTACACCTGACCGCGTTGGGTTTATTTCGCCGCATTCTCCACTAACGGTTATTACCGAAAATCACCGGGGTTAATGGCGTCTTTTGAATAATAAATATGCATGTTTTTAAAAACGAAATTACGACACGTAGGCATACGAAACTGATATGGTAATACGTTTTGTCATCCGTGGGAAAGTATTTGAGACGATCCGAATTTTGTGCTCTTAAACAGGATTTGCGTGATTACCGACCTATTCGTTTACGGTTAAACCGTTTTCCATCAGCAGTACGATTATCATACTGACAAGAATGTGCTCGAATAATATTTCAGCATAATAAACGTCTGACGAGTGGAAAAACGTTTATAGAAACGATAAAATAAAACGTTACGATCACGGTGGATGCACGACGACGACGAGGCAGGAGGAGACGAAGAAGACTTCTGCTCGCGGTTACGTTTTCCCGTCCTTTAGTCTTAACGTGAAGAAATTTAAACGACGTTTAAAATGTTATAAAACTGATAAACGTAAATTGTATATGAATAAGTTTAGAAAAACACACGAAGCTTTTGATGAGTAACGACGAATTAAACGGTAATCGAGAATAAAGTAAGCGCGTATTAAAAAAAAAAGAGATTATAACTGCAGTATATATTCAATATTCGTTTATTTCAGTCGTCCGTATTCGTGAAATATTAACGAAATCGATTAAAACCATATCTATTATATAGATAATATATTGTATAGAAATTTTTTTAAGTATGTATAAATTATGTGTGACGGACCGTTTTTCACTCGTTTTTTTTCGTGTCTATTTATATATTCGACAATAAAACGCTGTACGCAGTAAACAACTTGTACTTCGACGAAAATGTGAATACCGTGGCCTCCCCCACAGTATCTACTTTTAAACAGCAAACGCTACGCAATCGCTACGTTATGATCTTCAGAGCTAATTATAGACCAAACCGTGTGGCGTAGTCACACGAGAGATGCGAATCATAATTACCTATAGCTGGTCTCGCTCGAATAAAGTGCTTTTGTTGACAAAAACAAACTTTTGTACTAGATGTAAAAAAAGTATTTTTTTTTTAAATATTATAAAACGCTTTTTCGCATATTTTCCGGTCAAGGTTTTTATTTTTCACTTTATGGATATTATTGAATTAATCATAAGAGTGTTGAAAGAACTCGAGTCCGCTTTTAAATTACTCGTAACCGCGTTTTTTTTTCAACACTTTTCCATTTGTGCGTCTATTATACTTTTCGTGAAACGGCCTCTCGTCCAAACGTTCCTCCCCGTCTCAAAAACCTTCCACACTAACGTTCTTCTGGTAATAATATTATGCTAGCCGTGAATTTAAATACGAACGGTGCGAAATACACGTTAAATTATAAACCAATACACGTTTAATTAAATCGTTATGATTACCGTCTCTGAGCACGGCGGCCGGCAAGTAATCCTGCGCAGCTCCGCCATAACCGTGCACTAACAGTACCGTGGGCAGCGAATGATCCCAACCGCTCGAGTGCAACCACGCCGGCGACGTGAATTCGATTTGTTGTTTTTGGAGTTCCGAACCGCCTTCGACGTATCTGCGTAGAATGACATTAAATAATACGTAAAACGCGTACGAATAAAACAGCACAGAAATAAACGTTATGTGTTCAATTTGAAAGCAACAGTAAGCAATCGTCGCTTATTCAAAAAAAAAAAAAAAATGATTACAAACGACGTGCTATAATATAGTATAAATGTACATAATATCTGTCTTAGAGTATTAACGATAAAAAGTAACATCATCAAACAAGTATAAAATATAAAAAAAAAACAGCTCGAGTCGCTGGAAACGGATCCGTCAACAGTACGTCTAGAGATTATACTTTTTTTTTTTAATTAACTAATAAATCTCGTTTTATACCGGCGGCGGCGCGTGATATTTTCTGCAGAAATTTTCCGACGACGTTTTACGGATTAGAGGATTTAAACGACTGATTAATATTTGTCGTGGAATTTTTTTTTTCTGTCGCTAGCTAAAACGACATCTTCATCATTCACAACAGGCAAAAGTCAAAGTATAGTTTTATATAAAATGGAGTATTCTCATTATCTTAGAACCGTTTCAGTTTGCAAATGTATACAATAAGCAGTAGTCGAAATCCCTGCTTTCGATACGAATATTATAATATTTATTCTAAAACGAAACTGATTTATTCCGAGTGGATGGAACGTTCGAATTCTCAAAACACTCCTCGGTCACTCGGTAATCGATTAAAAACCTACCGGCTTCGCGCATATCAAACGACGGATTTTTCAATAATTTATCGCGTAATACGTTCCTACTTTTTTTTTTAAACAATATAACGTTTACAAATCGCGACAAACGACATCACTGGCGTTTTTTAAATTGTGTAAACGCAAGGACGGATTCGACAATTTTTTCTTCCTTGGGAAACGTATTTGGACCGAATCGTCCGCGGCGCTTCGAATAGGCAAATCGGCATGCAGGGTAGACAAGAACGAGGCGGTATCATTTTTTTTTTTTACGTCTGATCCTCTCGAAAACTATTGAGAAATGTTCACATTCGCCACCGTGTTTCGTAAAAAAGCCGATGATAACGGCTATTAGAAACGGCTTTTCAATGATCCACGAAAAGCGCAAGAGAAAAAAATCGACAGCTGAAAATTCGTATTGGCCGACCCGGTTATCCGTCGTGCACATGCAAACGCACGAGGTTTTGCGAAGCGGTCTACACGAGATACAAATAATTAATTACAATTATAATAGTAAAAAAAAAGATGTTTTGTACACCCCTTTTAAAGGAAAAACTATCTCGAACGTGGCACCGGAACAACGTTACCGATGCCAATAAAATGTCTTCCTCCGAACGGCGTGCCACTGCTCCTCACTTCGTACGAGCATATTTATTACTCAATAAACTATTCGATAGTATTAGATAAAAAAAAAAAACGTCTTCTGCTTAGAATTTTCGAACGTTACAGTAACTGCGCAAGAATATAATTGAATATCCCATACGAAAAAAATCATTTCTGGTCTTTTGAACCAAAAAGAATTTCGTTCCCTATATATATTCGCTACGGTTTTCCGAAATTCGGTGGTTCTCAGCGCGAATGAAACCTCGAACAACTGTAGGAGAACACAAAAAAAAAAATCGCTATTTATCAAATAGTTTTTCCAGAATCCAAACGAAAATTACATGCCAAATTGTTTCTCAACGCCCGACTAAAAATCGAAACGAGTTCTCGGAATGTATTTGATTTTAGTGCTATACTGTAACGAATCGCGCGTTTTACAGAACTTTTTTCATTGCAATCCACCAATATTACACACACATATATATACACATATATATAACGTATTCATCGATTTTTAGTCGACAAATTATTATTATTATTCCTTTTTATATATATATATATAATCTCGTGCTCGCGCAATTATTTTCGTCAAAGAATTATATACTTTCGAGGCAAAAAAATAAAACGCACACAACGTTTTTGCGAAATTACTATAAAAATACGAGTCGCCTTTTTAAACAGAAAATATATTAATTATTTCCGAACGATGCTTTTTTTTTTAATCAAAAAAAAAAAAAACAATTACGAATATATCCGCCGTAATACGATGTTTTCGCTTTTATTAATATTAATATTATTATTATTATTTTTTTTTTCACTAAAAGTTTTCAGTGTAAAAACATTATTTTAGAATAATCGTCGCCGCGCCGCCACTGCGCGACAATAATAATTCGAAAATATTCGAGAATGCTTATAATAGCGCTAAAAGGCGTATAAATAAGCAATGCGTTGAACGATCCTCCGTTATATTCCTCCGTATAACATTTAATCTTTTTAATCGTTTTAATCTTTGTATAATATATAAGGTTACCCAGTGGCGGTTATACGTGATGCTCGAGGGGAGGTGGTCGAAAATGGAGCCAACCCCATCTGCCAATGAAATATCCACATCGACGAGTAATAACCAAGAAGAAAGATCTATTAATGTACCGAGACAAAATGCAGATGTAGAAAAGGAAAACAACGAGCATGGAACGTAAACTAAATAACAATAAAACGGTAAAAGAAAGTACTCACCGGATAGCGCTACGACACAACATAGAGGGCGTGGCAAAAAGGCGCATATAAATAGCGGTCAGTCTCGAACACACACACACCGCAGTCAGACGAGAACTACGTTGTTCCCGCGTGACAGCCGTAACTACACTGAGCGGTCCGATGGTTTCGGACCGCTATTTATAACCGCCTTTCTGCCACGCCCTCTATGTTGTGTCGTAGCGCTATCTGGTGACTACTTTCTTTTCTCGTTTTATTACTGTCGGTATATGCGGTTGTTTAGTTTGACGCTGACCGAACGACCGATCGCACGCGCGTATGCAATCTTTATTTTTATTATTATTATTATTATTATTAATATTTCGCGTATTTTAATGAAGTGAAATGAAAGTAAGGATTTATCTTTCCTCGTTGTACAATCGTTTACACGTTTATTATTTATTTAACGTTTACTCGTTTAATCACATTTACACATTTACACGACCGACCAAGTTTGTCATCAACTAAATACTAAACGTTCGATCACGATCGTACCGTACGCGCTAATCGTCGGTTGAGCACTAATTCCAGCCTTACACATGAAAGGGAGGGGGCAAAAATGGAGCATAACCTTAAACCCTAACCTAACCATAACATAATTGGACCAACTTAAATGACACAAATCGTTGCTGTTAGGTCAGAAATATACTCAATTTAAAAATATCAAATATTATAAAATTAACAGAATGTTGAAACGATTTATTTCAATATGCATTTGAAAAGCAATACTTTCTACAATTAGTCCATGGTAAATGTTTACTTCATTTGTACCAATTTACTATTATTTTTTTTCAATATGATAAATAATAAAAATATATTCACGGCCAAGCGCGGACGACTGTGTGGCCGAAAAAGGCCACTCTGTGACCTTTTAGCCACAATTACACTTATTAAAAATATGCCCTGATTGACCTACCAAATCTCAAATGTATTTTAACTCGTTGTCGTTTACGCGGAAAATCACTATTTTTTTTTTCGGATTAAAAAATAATTATTTTATAATAACTCGTTATATATATTTCAATAATAATAATGTTATTAAAACAAATTGAATTATTACGTGCGCTTCCCAAACGACGATTACTGCTTCATCCTTGGACCGTGTGTGTTATCCGCGGACCAAGGAAAATAAAGTATGTACTCGCCACACGGCCGTGGACCGTCTTTTCGGGCGCGCAACACAATGCGTATCCCGATGACACGAATATTTTTCACTTTTTTTTATCCTTTTATTATTTATTTTTGTTTGTTTGTTTTATTAAAAAAATTACTGGAGATTTTTTTTTCTGTTCAATTTCAATACCTCGGGGTATTGCTCGTTTCGAAAGTATACGAATACAAACAATTCATAGTAAAATATTCGACTTGCTCCGACTGCAGAACGGGAACGCAATATAATGAAATTCAAGTGGTAGGTACTTTACAAATAATATAATAATATTATTATTTACGCGAAGGAATAAAATACGAACACAAATTCATTATACGGTAAATCAAATAAATAGTAGTAAAAAAAAAAAATAGTTTAAATATTAAGTATGCAATTAAAATATAACGTTTTGTACAGTTAATAATTTTAATTCGTTTTATATTTTCATTGTGTTTTCCATTTTATTTATATTTTTTTTTTTTACTTTTAACTTTTTAAAATAATTTCCTTCTCTTTGTTGATTTCGCTTGTTTGTTTTTGTTTTTTTTAATTTTACTTTTTTAATAAAATTTTAATAATGTTTTAAAACTTTGAAATCGTCGTATTTACTTAACAATTGTTTCTTTGCTTTAAATGTTTTAATTTTTAAAACGCGATCTCTTTCGCGACTTTTTTTTTACTGTTCATTAAATTATTGAAAGTTAAAAAACGTTTCAAACGTTGCGTTGTATCCGGCAATCATCATAATAATTGGGGAAATAATAATAATTACTTTTAGTATTCCAGGTCCGCCCACTTTCGATTTCGGAAACAAAACTCGGGGCGATCGTTCGTGCCAAAAGGATTAAAAATCGACAATCATTTTAAAGTGCTGGTAACCAAAAACACGGTTTGATGGTGATATATAGTTTGGGAACCCCTGCTCTAGACGAAAATTTTTCATGCCGTTATTTCTTTTTACTATTTTCAATAAACATTTTAAAAATACAATTTTCACAAAAATTACTTTTTTTTTAATCTCCTATAAACAATTGATTATATTTTCAAAAAACGGCTATTTTATTGTACACACATATAGGTAATAATATTGTATTTCGTACGTGAAAACGTTGATATCTCGACACGGCAATGCACGCCGTCCCTCCAACCCTCCAAAACTAATTTAGTCCCCCGAATTGACCTCCCCCCTGAAATTTTTCAGTATATGACAAGTATTTGATCTTATAACAAAAGGTTAAAATTTTTATATCAATATAATTGATGTATTAATAATTAATAATAAATATGTAAAATTGCACGTATATTCAAGATTTGTCAGGTCTATCGTGAAATTTAGTTATTCAGTAACCAGTGGCGTGAGTGCGTACAACCATGGTGTGTTCGAATTCAAACCATAGATAATACATGTATTATCTATGCTCCAAACATAAAACAATCTGTAATAGTATAATTTAGTACGAAATTTTAAATTAAATTAATTTAATAATTTTACGACGCAATACTCAAACCTAGAAGCTCGTTACCAAAAAAAAAAACTTTTAATGGTTCTAAAATAAATATAACGTATAAGAAGAGAGCCGGAGGGGGCTGCCAACCATTAATTTTTCAATAACATTAATCCATTTAACAACAAAGTCAGAGGCCCCGAAACGAAGCTTGCACACGTAGCCCAGTGTACCCATGATTAAAAAAAATCAGGTACGGCAGCAATCGCGTAATACGCGTCCTATGACGTCATCCGTGCGTCAAACATCTCTATGTTATCAACTCTGTGGCGTAATTGAAATAAAAGAGCGAGAAATATATTTTTGTACCACTGATTTTGGCGCCATATAGAGTAACACACATTTGGCGCACGGCATATACGTCATCATTTCATGGAATAACAATTTATTGGTTTTTTTCTCCATGACCGCGCGAAATTCACCGATATTAGCATTGATTATATAATATAATAATCAATGACATTAGTAAAGTTGTTGCCATACCTAATTGTTCAATCGTGGCAATACCTATACGAAGGTAACGGGTCCTTCAGAGTCCTCTCATTAAGTATAAGTACGATCGGAATTCGTCCAGTTTCCGCGCCGCACAAAACTCGCGGTCGCACCGTTTTCCCGTCCCGTTGTCTCGACCAAACCTTATCACCACCCAGGCACGTACACAAAATAAAATTTCGGGGTTACAAAATATAGCAATACAAATTGTACAGCAACATAATAAAACAATTTCTTCCTCCTTACTCGATATTTTTTAATGTGACAAGAAATTATTTCGAGGGGGGTTGAACCCCCAAAACCCCCCCTGTATACGTGCCTGTCACCACCACACCGTGAACACAAGCCGAATACACACCGTCCCGACGACCGACGCGGATACCGATCGTGTTCCGAGACAGTCCGTAGACGAGCGGTATTACCGTGTGACGTCGACTGTAATAATATTGGAATTTAACAGAATTCCGTTACAGCAGCCGCGTGTAGTGCGCGCGACGTGTTTCGATTTCCGAGCACGAAAACCGTTTTCATTGCCAAATTCGAGAAGGACAAAAAAAAAAAAAAAAAAAAAACGAACGAAATCCGTTTTATATTTCGTTATTAGGTTAAACCGACTGTGTGCGTACCTACGTCGTATAATATTCACTTTAAAAAGCGAAGCGTGCGCGGCGTCGAAAACACGCGCAAAGAAACGCGATAAAAACCGCGACTTCCTTGGCCGGGTTCCATGCGTACGTTATTATAATAATACATTGTTATTCATACGACGCGCGCCACTTTTGTGTTCGTTTCGAACCGATTTTATTATTATTATTATTATTATTATACTTTATTGAATTAAACGTACGTACCGGAATTAAATGTCGATAAAAAAATTTACCGGTTGATCAGAGAGTAACGGAAAAAAGAAAGAAAAAAAAAACAATAATGTTCGCGCGAAACGATTTACAGTAATGGAATAAATACGCGAGAGAACAGTTGTTCCGTTTCTCGGATAAAACACTACACGCGGTGACGTGTTTAGGGGGGGGAGGGGGCTAGGGAATGCAATCGCCCCGGGGCGTCACGGTTTTTTAGTGGTCAACGCGTTTTTAATGGTTTTATTCAGGGCTCGCAAACGTTATAATAACGTTATAATTGCAAAATATCAATTGAAACGAGTATCAAAAAACGTAACGGAAAAGAATAAACACTAATTTTAAACTATCACAACGTTTAAAGTATCATTAAACGAAATAATGTATTAACGTTATATATCAAAATATCAAAAAACGAAAAATAGAATTACCGTTATTTTAATAGTTTTTTCCAATTTACAACGAAAAATATAAGCCTATGGTGTAGGTTTATTATAGTTCTATAATAAGTCTGGGTTCACATGGGCGCGTACACGCGCGTCAGCTAGACACGTGTATTGAGATATACGGTTTCCTATATGTCTTTCGCGGAAATTCTCTTTCTGCGTGTGATATCGCGAATTGAAATACTGTTTAATGTTACTGGATCTTTCAGATTATTTTTGTTTACTTGATAGTAAAAATTATTCAAAGATACGTGTCTGAGAAGATGTCAGCTATAGTCAGACAAGTTTCTATTGGTAATATAATCAACGTTTTAAGAAAAATATTCTGCATTAAAATATAAAGTCAAAAATAAACCAAGGTTCACACTGAAAAAATGTATAAAATCAAAAAATTAAAGATCAAAAATTAGGACTTTTATTATAATCAATGAAGTTTAATGAAGTACATTACGTTTATGAGATTTGAAGTCTATGGAATATGAATGGATTTATTTATTTGGAAAAAAAAAATCGATATTAAACCAAGTAACGTTAAAATACCGATAAACGTAAAACGTAAATATTATATAACGATAAAACCTTCTTTAACGTTAAACACAAATAATCCATAACGCTACAATATACCATAACGATAAACGCAAAAGGGAAATAACGATAAAAAACGTTAAAACGTTAAACATTTTTTTTTTTTCAAATGAGAGCCCTGGTTTTATTTGAATAATATTACTATTTGTTTTTGAAATACGTCGTCGTAGTACGTTCGAAAAGTAAGTTCCGTTTTGTAATAACAAAAAAAAAAACGTAACGAGCCACGGGGTGTTGTGGATATCGCTTTAAGGCCGGTTTACGCTTATCAAAATAGCCACGTCCGTGAACCACGAATTAATGGCACGGACTCTATTTCGATAATATGAACACACCCATAGGCGTGCGCAGGAATTTTGTATGGGGTGTGCCATGAAGAAAATTGGGCCGCTTCCCCTTATATGAGCCTAAGCAAATCTAACCAACTCTCAACCTAAAAAAAGGATAAATTTAATGCGAAATATCAATTCATAAAAACGTATTGATTAAATGTTGTGCTTCACAACATTTAGATATATTTTTACAATGTAGTATATACCTATATACCTAGTGGTTAGTAACGTACATTAGAATATTAAAAAATTTTGCTAGAGCGCCTAATTTATTTTCTCTAATTTTTATTATTTATAGCTTAAAATTCAAACAAAGCCCCCGAATGAATGAAAGTTGTACAAAAAGCCACGGGCCACGGGGTGTGCCACGACACACCCGGCACACCCTGTGCGCACACACCACACGTACTTGTGACAAGCTCGTACAAGTCGTGTTGTCCGATCCGTGCCGACACGGACACGTATCGAAATCCTCGTACGTGGCGAGAACATTTTTATTTTTAATAATATATATTTTAATAATATATTGACTAGTTATGTCATCATTCACTGAATACGGATCAATTTTGGCTACTGACGAAAATGACTCGGACAGACATTAATGTAGGTAGGTAATGTAAACACCGTCATCAGTGTTCGCACCAAAGTCACACTGATCCGTGATTCACGGGCGTGGCTACTTTGGCAATTAGTGTAAACCGGCCTTATGTGAATTGCTCGGATAAAGATTTTTGTTTTTATTTTAAATTTAAAAGCAATGATAAGTCACTGGCATTCGATAAAACGATTCTGAGCGGAGCTTACTTTTCTCGTAAATATATAAAGTTACACGTTTGGTGAAAATATCATACAAATTATTCTTATAAACGGGCCTGTCCTGAATTTTGATCTTGATGGACACGCCATACTGTCTACGGGATTTAACGCGCGATGATTAGGTTAGACAGGCGTATGTAGAAAAAGCGACAAATACAATGCGTTTTCTTTATTTTTTTTTTTTTAACAAATTCGCAATTTCCTCGCCGTTTTTTTTTCTTTAAAATATATACATATTACGTATTTTTATTTTTTACATACCTCAGTGTATAATAATGGAAAAATATGTCCTCGCCGGGACACGAATCGTCAGAATCTCGTCTGTACACGCAATCGCGACCGGTCCCGTTATTTTGCTGAACGCCCATGTTTAGAGCGTCCTTGATTCTTCCTCTGCCGAAGAACGAGCCTATCAAAATAGAAATATATGCATATATTAAAAACGTTTGTCCTCAAAATTTACCGCATTGCGCGTGGGACAAATTTTTATTTTTTTTAAAAATCCGATCCGATCATTTATTTATTTTTCAATAAAATATCTTTTATTTTGAAAAATTACAATCTATACAATACGGACATTGAATAATTTACACGAACTATGGAATGAAAACAAAATTTTCATTATTATTCATAATCGTTTTCATATTAAAATTTTCAAGTCACCGTCCGATTAAGTCGTCCGGCCGAATTCCCGGAAACAGTATTTGAAACTATATATTATGACTGATGAGCCGATTGGAATTTGATTGAAATCTTGCGTTTGTAAAAAAAAATAGAAGCGGTTTCGTTGATAGAACACGTTTCGAGATCATATTTTAATGTATCGTTTGAGACACACCAGGGAAGTCCGTTCGTAATTAAACGAAGGCAGGTATTTTGGAAGGCTCGAATGATTCTAGTACATAAGTGATCTTAGCAGAACCCCGTCATATAACAATACCGCGTGCGCCCATAGCGGATGTAGGAGAGTTTTATTTAAAATAAGTTTAAGGAATAATGTTCGGATTGTGTGTAGATGTGGCCAAAATAAGTATAGCCTGGAGGTCTGATCTTGATGAAAAAATGTCCACACCACGAAAACTCTGTTTTTTCTCTATTCGTTTACGACTTTTTACGCAACACACGATAAACAACCGACAGCAAACATATTTTATAATCTGGTTTGTTCGTTGTAATTCATTTATTATCAATTATTATCACAGTTTAATGAATATTCAAACAACGTAATATTGTGTAAATAATGTCTGCGCTTAATGTATAATATGCGTCATAGCACAAAATACAATATACACACAACAGGACATGCGTTTAAACGACTTTTAAACTCGTAAAATGTACAGTGTATTCGCTCGACTTTGCGAGACGATCGATAAGATAATTTTTAATAAAGTCTTCCCGAATAAAAAATAAGTCACACCACCCGTCAAACGATATTTTAAACGAACGAAGCGAGGAATGTTTGTCGTTTCACGCCGTCGTGTCATTTGTCAAGTCTTTGGGAAGAAAAATTGAACACCAAAACGTGGTATTAGCACTCGAGACTATACTCATAGTGTGTAGTAAACGGATCCTGCGGAAGGCGTATACAAGTGAATAATTTTGAAAAACACATTGCAGTCGTGAACGGTTCTTGAACGCGTCAAAACAATGCGGTTTACAACAATGTTTTTAAACGTCGAACAGGCGGTAAATTTGGATTCAGTAAGTCCGGCTCTGCTGGTATAAATCGATTTAGTTTAACTATATATAAGTAATGTTAACTCTGCGTGCCAGCTGGTCGATGTGAGTCGTTTTTGTTTGGACAAAAACAAGGCGTGTGCCTTCGATCGATAATGTCGTGTACCTACCTAGTATAATCGTTTTATTATTATAGAATCCAAAATAATATCATTTTAGAAAAAAACCGTATCGCTACACGCATTATTATGATTTTTACGTTTTCTTTTATAGAAAAGCGACAAAAATCTCTTGAACGTTCAACTACTTGCCACCACTCACTACTTACCGATCCAAATCTGATCGTCTCGAAGCATATATATTATTTAATGTATTTTTGCGTTTAGTTTTTATGTCAAAAACAAACGTTCTTACCGTACTACGAGTATCAAGGAAACAAAAAATTATTATTCGTATGTTCATTATTTCGATGTTGATACTTGATTCATAATTTGCATTTGATCCCTTCTTGATTCGTCTTTACGATCTCGATGGCTAATATTTGGAAATACTCATCTTCTTCCGACGACATTATTCTTAAAGATACTTGACGCCCAACTAATACTCGACTGAATTCACCTACCTCGTCTTTTAACGAATATTGTAAGTTCGTCTTGTCCCCTCGGAGTCATAAACCCGTATAATGTGTTCTACGATCACGCCCTGTTTCGATGCTGATTCAATCTGTTGAGTAATGATCCTACCATTGTAATCGATCAATGCGTGTTAAT
Source organism: Slavum lentiscoides (assembly GCA_032441835.1). Lineage (NCBI taxonomy): Eukaryota > Metazoa > Arthropoda > Insecta > Hemiptera > Aphididae > Slavum > Slavum lentiscoides. Next base: position 10,306,921 of record CM063713.1, read on the forward strand.
CATCGCACGCGATTTGTGACTTGACACATATTTATTTACTACTGCTTGCGGCGGCTTGCAGTGAACTTTTCGACAAATGTATTATGTCTATCGTTTAACGTCCAAAACAATGCGAAAAATTATATTTCAAAAAAAGGAACGCGAAATTTAACGAAATTTGCAAATATGAAAACATAACAAAATTTGAAATTGTTAAAAACATTGCTGCAAAATTTTCTCATAAATGCATTATACAGTCTGGTGTTGTATACGGATCGAACGATGGTAATCGAAATTAGGATAACGTTTTGTGTGATTTACGAGATATTATATGGTCCGGGTGGTGGATGCGAGTATGGGAAAACACTAACTCTTTCCGCGCAGGAATACATGACTTTTTTTTTTACGCCTGAACTCTGTATAATTAAATATTATCCCGAATGGTGCGATAGAAACGAAATCGCATAAATTTGAAAACTCCGCGTAATATAAACGAAATCGAGGTCGCGCGTACACCAAGTTTGTGCGTTATATTTCGGCGGAATATTCCTTTTCCCGTTCACCTTCTATACGACCGTATCGGAGGCAAACCTTTTATCGAAATTATTATTATTCGAGTTACTTTGTTTTCTCCGTGTGCATTGATCCCTATGACTTTTCCATAAATAAACTATCCGTCATCGATCTTGTTCCAGGATGTACTATTATCCGAAGCTCGGTAAATACACGCATACGTACCGGAGTTGATAATATATATGGCGTGCAGTGGCGTGCTCAGGGGGGGAAGTTAGGGGTTATATCCCCCCATTGTCTTTTTTGCCGACTTACAGAAAACAACTTATTAGTTATAAGAGCTGCAGTTTTAGAGTTATTACTTAATACTTTTCATTAGTTATTTAGCAAAAAGTTATTACTTATAACAATAAGCATTCACTATACATAACATATATTATATTAATTGAACAACTCGGTATTAGTGTGTTATAATTTAAATTAATTTTAATTATAGAACAATTTACAAATGTACATAATTTTAAGCTAGAAACGATTTTGGAGAGCTTGAAACATAAACATTTGAGTTTTTGGTATTACCATGACAATTCATTAAAATTTAAAATGTATTATTACTATTTACTTATAACATGCCCCCCCCCCATTGAAAATTCCTGGGCACGCCACTGATGGCGTGTACCAAACAGACGTAATGAAAAAATAAATAAATATTCGTTGTTTTCTTTTGTGATACGAAAAATAATATACAAACACCTGTCTCGCAATTACCCCGCGGATTTACCTCGCCAAACTCGCGGATTGTATATACCGAAGAGCGAAGGACGCAGGACGACTGCGAAAGGTTTTAAATCGGATTCCGAATGATTCGTCCTTCGAATCCGTTCTGCAGGAAACGCGTAGTATAAAGTGAGCCGCAACGACTGCGGCATACTAATTTAATGAAAAATAAATTTCATTAACAAACCGAGTGGTAATAAATACGAATAATATGCGAATTTCGTCGGGGGAAAATAATTATATATTTTCAGTTTTTTTTTTTTAATTTTTCATCAATCGTTCGCAAAGAAATAAACACACTATATTAACTGGTTTCGCGAATCCTTTCGGTGCGGAGACTCCAGATTCCGTTCTCATAATCTCTCGACTGGGACGACAGAATTATTTTCAACGAGGAGAATATTTTTGACTTTCTAGCGATTTTCCAAAAGTTTTCCCGCCTTGCTGCACTTAATACATATATGATTTTACAGTTTATTTTTTCGAAAATTCTAAACGACAACACTTTAAAAACCTATAATAAGCCGAGTGTGTCTGTACGTTTAAAATCACTATTTTATAATGACTACCTACATGGTATATACTTCGGTAGCTACTTCACGACAAATTCTTCGAATATTTAACATGTTGAATGTCAAAAAACATTGTTTTGATACAAAATAAGCGATAACATCTCAACTAGACACAGAAATAGTGGCCAAAAGGATTTTTAACCGAGTTTCGAGTAAAAAAAAAAAAATCAGCTTTTATAAAATATTTTTTACTGTTCATATTTTTTCACCCACCGAGGAAACGAAGTTTCCGAGGAATGTCGTTAAAACGTCCATTTTTTTGTTTTCAAAGTATGTTTATCGCAAAAATAAATAAAATCTAAAAATACTGAATACTGAATAATCCCGTTTCTTACAAAATTCTAATTTCTAATTCATTAAAATGAAAAAAAATTCGTTATTCGTGAAGTTCACGTGAAACCTAGACGGTACCCGGTCTTACTACTATAATATATACTGCAGTGCACATTTTAATAATTCAATTTGAAAAACTTTTAAAATTTAAAGTACTTTACATAGAAAAAAAAATATATTATTTATGCGATATATATATATATATATATATATATATATATATATATGACATCAAATTCTGTTTGGTTTATTTTATTTTTTTATTTTTGTGAATTACGGAATAATACAGCGAGTACAAATAAAACTCAAAAGCAATGAACTCGCTTCCTGAAAATTAGATAAACTCTCGTTTAAAATTAATAGATTCCATTTTTCCAGTGTCAAAAGTTCTCTTGAAAAAACGTTCATTCTCCTCTGTATTTATAGCTTCTAACGCGACAGTGGAGAGCTATATATTTTGTTTCATCTATTCAAATCGTTAATTATTATGAAATTCTTCACTTTCTCTTCTTAATTTAGGAGGTACCCGCGGTATTAAACAATGTTTTCCATTATTAATTTATCAGTAACCCATAAACAATATACAACGGGTACTGTAATTTAGGCAACTCGAATATCGAGTACAATATAACTCCCCCCGCCCTTTTGAACATCATGTATAGGGCTGGAATTAGTTCTCCATCGACGATCAGCGCGTACGGTACGCGCTGATCATCAGTCGTGATCGAGCGTTTAGTGCTTAGCTGACGACAAAGTCGGTCGGTCGCGTACAGTGCAAACGAGTAAACGTGTAAATGTGAGTAAACAAGTAAACGTTAAATAACTAGTAAAAATGTAAACGAGTGTACAGCGAGGAAAGATTAATCCTCATCACGTTCATTTCATTTCATTGAAATACGCGAAATAATATTATTATTAATAATAATAAAAATAAATAAATAATAAAAGATTGCATACGCGCGTACGATCGGCCGCTCGGTCAGCGTCAAACTAAACACCCGCATTTACCGACATGGCGCGTCAGCCGACCGTAACAAAACGAGAAAAGAAAGTAGTCACCAGATAGCGCTACGACACAACATAGAGGGCGTGGCAGAAAGGCGCATATAAATAGCGGTCCGAAACCATCGGACCGCTCAGTGTAGTCACAGCGGTGAGACGTGAACAACGCAGTTCGCGTCCGACTGCGGTGTGTGTGTGTGTGTGGGGTATTCGAGACTGACCGCTATTTATATGCGCCTTTCTGCCACGCCCTCTGTGTTATATTATAATGTTAATACATATTATACTTACGCATAGTTTTCATTGCGTTGGTTAGTGTTTTTAAGTATATCGAGCGAGTATAATAACATGCGTACACACGAATAAATTAAAAGTCACGAGATAACCCATAAGGGAAAACGGTCTAAAAACCGCAATAGTGTCGGTGATAAATATGACGTGCATTTTCAATAATAGCGTCAAAAGTTTGTATTTTGGACGGGTGACGTTTTTACAACGTAAATGTATTGTTGTGTGTGTAATTTTACAAAAAATATTTTTTTAAAACGGCGTAAAAAGAAAAAAAAACAAAAATTATATTTAATGCCTTGAAAATAACAAAAATAAATGTCCTTTAAAAAACGTATTTATTATTACCTAAAAACACAAAAAAAAATAATAATTCCTAACAAAATTGCATACAAAAAAAAAAAAATTCCTCTTTAAATAATTAAATGTTTTGTAAATTTGTATGGCCACGAGCGTCGCCGAATGTTATCATAAGAAAACAATAATAATTTATTATAGTTATATAATCGACTACGGGTGCAGTGACATTATAAGACGAGAATCGTTTTGCATTGTATTTAAAAACCAATGCAGATTACTGTAGTAATACGTGATGTCGTATATGTACGAAATTATTAATTTCAATTTCGGGCGAATTTTTAATTCGTGTAATATTACTAGAAATAGGTTTAAAAAAACGTTAAAAACCTGAAAAATTTATCCCCCCAAAAAAAAAAATAATAAAACACATTCGTGATTAACACGTCGTGTCGAGCATTTCATGGGGGGAGGGGTAGGAAAAAGGAAGCGAATCCGTGGAAATCCGAGCGATATTACTTACCGGCAATAGCATTTGCAGCGGGCGCGGCGACCATAAAGAAGAAGCAAAAGCCGAATTTCAAGACGACGGCCGCCGGACCGGACCGGATCATTTTTCAAAAAATTTTCAAAAATTGTTCACGGTCACTAAACACACTGGCCGGGTGAAAATTTTTTTCTCGAGTAGAAATTTCACTGCTGAGGCGGCGCACGTGAACCACGCAACGAACGACGGCGACGAATGCGAAACCCGTATGTACATATGTGCCTGTATTCTATCAGTACATCTGTTTGTGCGGTATTACAACTTATAACCATCTTTTCCCCGCTTCCGATGAGCAACAATAACATTATTAATACGCGATATATACGACGCACGGATCGAATACAATAAAATATTATTTGATTTGTGGAGTGGGATATTATATACCACTTTCTGCGTGTGTATAAAACATTCCGACGTTTTCGTTTTTATTATTATTATTATTATTACTATTCGACGCTCGTACGCTCTCGACGGGCTATTGACACAAATATAAAAGTTCTCTTCGTCGCGTGGTATAAGCGCGCCACTGCTGCTCAGTTGTACAGTTATACGCGCAGTCGACTGCGCGAAGCGAGAGCGAATAGAATGTCCGCAGGAAGAGTCTTTTTTTTTTACTGCGACTGCCACTCTCGCGTGTGCAGGGCCTCCGGTCTTTGAAGCGTTAAAGTCTTTAAAGGTCTTTTAGGCGAGTACCCAGGTGACTTGGCTCTCGTTTTTGAGAGGCCGCGTTTTCATTTATTATAATTTATAGACCGGTGTCGTATTAGGAGGGACGTAACATTTTTGTATCGATTCATTTTTAAAAAAAAATATGTCGAAAATATGAGAAGTGTTCGTCCGATCCTATGTGCGGTTTGGTTACGCGAAGATGGTTTTGACGACTGGAGACGTAGTGTTTCACAACGTCTTACCCCGGACGTGAACGTTCAATTATAGTCACAGGAAAACATACTTAGTAGTCTGTATTTTGTCTGATCGTCCGCATTACAAAAAAAAAAAAATGACGTGTTAATCGAAACTACAATCTCGCAATACGAAAAAGGAGTATTCGTAGACTGTGTGGTGAAACGAACTGTTGCAAACCGACTATTTTTATTCCTATTTATTATCATAATAATTAGGATTTCTTCTAGGGGTGGGGGGTTCAAAAATATTTTATTGAATATTTCCTTTTATTGGTGTTTATTTTTGTAATAATTAAACATAAATATTTATTTTATATAGTGTTTACTCGTAAACTCGTGATATTATAATAATTTAATAAATTTTAATCTTTGAATTGAGTTTTATACAAACAAAGAACGACGGGGGAGTTGATCCCCAAAACCCAAAAATAAAAAATAAAATTTGTTTAAATTATTTTAAAAAACCAAATCTTTGGGGATTATTCTTTCAGTTAATAGTATTACGAGTATATAGAACCGTATAAAACTACGTCTGGTGTCCACCGGTATTGGCAACCACAACGTTCGACTTCACATTTTATTTCTGGTAATATTGAAACTCGTTATGTAGAGCGGTCTAACGTGTATAGAAGAAGAAGAAGAAAATCTCGTATATTGCAATCATATAATATATTGTCCAGTTGAAAAACATATAATCACGTGTCAAAAACAAACAAAAATAGATAAAAAGAAATCGAAAAATTTGAATTACAACACATCTATTGCGCGTTATTTTATCTTATATAATATAATATAGCTTACAGACGGGTCAAACACGTTTTATAATCGTTTATTGTTGGATTTGTTTGGTGGTTGTGGTGGTGATGACGGGTCCGGTAGACGACCAACTCTCCTCGAACGATTCTTCGGACGAGAACTGTTGAGACGAGGACATAACCGTCTTCTTCTTGATACCACCGCCCGGCAACTTTTCCACAGACTCCGACACCGATTTGTTCGACTCCTCCGACTGCACGCTCTTGGCTTTTTGTTCCAGATGCGAGTTGGCCGTGTCCTTGGTCACCTTTATCGAAAAAAAAAGTTTTTTTTTACACAAAACGTCACTCCGCTTTCCTACAGGCATGTACGTATATGTAATAATATGTAGTAAATGCCGAAATTGTAGTCGATACACATCGACATTATTATAAATATATTATAAAAATAAACATAATGTGTAGCGTTGAATTATTTATAGCACTTTCTCCCAAAGTCCTGCCGAATAACAGCCGATCATATAATAACTAAATATATTTTCGTGGATAACTGTGAGGAAAATTGTTTTTATGTTAACCTTTTGTACATAACGTACAAGTACAGAACGAGTTAATTAAAATTCCAAAAAAAAAAAATTCTAACAATTTGTATATAAACGCACAATTACATATACCCACACCGCCTCCAACCGGTATCTAAATTTATATAGGCTGCAGGTGTATACATTTTTGTGAACAGGTATCCTGTAAGAAGTGTCCAATCACGTAATAAAAGTAATATTTTAAAATTTACAAGAAAAATCGAATTTCCCAGAAAAATATATGCAGTTAATAAAATCAACTAAAAAGAAGTACTCGATGTGGAAGGGAAAATAAAACCAGAGTACAGATAAATCTACGATGAGGAGTTCAATTAATTGTACAATTAGATGAATTTACATGCATACCTATGGAGTGCAATCAGCAACGAGATATATAATAAATAGAACGTATATTTGTCGAGCCAAAATAGCCTTTAAGGCAACGAGAAAACTCGCATCAAAACGCGTAAGCCTAAAAATTAGAAAAAAAATCTACTGAACACGTATGTATGGAGTATAGCCCTGTAAATACGGGTGTGAAATCTGGATAAATAACAGCGGGAGAGCGAAAAAGATTAGAAACGTTTGAAATGTAAGGTTATAGAAGAATGTTAAAATATAACTGTATGGATAGAGCGGCCAATAAAGAATTACTGGAAAAAATATCAGAAGAAAGGCAATCATGAAAGAGTATATATGTAGTCAGAAGACGAAATGAATGGATGGACCGTATAATACGACACGAAGGATTTTAATATAGAATTGATTATATAGAAGGAAGCGTAAAAGGTACGCATAAAAACCACAGCTGATGAAGGCCAAGATTATAATATACGTTCAGCAAATAATGAAAGACCGAGGATGCGACTCGTGTGTACAAACGAAGAGAAAAAAGCGGACAATATGGAAGAGTAGGTATATGGCTGCAAACGGTTTGAAAGTATATAGAAACAGTGGTGAAAATAGACTACAAATTGTTGGAATTTATTAATTAAACGACATTTTATATAAAATTTTCACGACAAATTATTTCAAGTTAAAAATTTTAAAATGTAAAATAATAATTCAACGCTAATTTTTATCTTTTTTTTTTTTTTTTATTATTATTATTTAGAAAATTATTATATTTAGCACAATCGCTTCGCATAAAATTTCCGAGGTCATTATATAATATACGCGTATATATTCGCGCGTATACGTGAGCTGTGTATAATAGCCGAATTATACGTGTTTTTTATTACAAGTACCTGACTAATACCTATATATATATTATATATAGTGGCGTTATTTATTCGTTTCGCCAACTGTTGTGCAGTGCAAATATTTATAACAATATATAATAATAATATTAGCGCGAAACCGATAGGAACGTTTTGAAAACCGTATACGTGCAAACCGCGTTTACGATGCACGGACGCGTTTTATCCTTTTTTTTATATATATATATATATATAAATTTCCATAATCGATCGTAGAGGAAAAAAAAACTATTATTTTTTTTTACAGCGTTTAGAGAACCTGCAGCGCCGCCCCAGTGGTTTCGAGTAAAAATAACGATTTAATGAAAACGCAGTCCGTTGCGGTGGAAGAATAGCGAATTCAATCGTTTCTAAAATAACGAAATTTATATTTCAATACAAATCAAAAAGAACTTTGTGCGAACGAATTTTCACGCGCCGAGCGCGAAAAGCTCGTGTGTGTGTGTGTGTGTATAACGCTGCAGTGGAAATTTCATATTTATCGTGGAAAAAATAAACAAGAAAGCGAATCATTTCGTATATCTACTTCGAATCATACCTCAAAACTATATTCTATGCAAAGCTTTTTCGATGACTATATATATTATAACATTATAAAACGTCGGCTTATGAGTCTGCACGATAATACACTACCGCGTAACGGTACACGCGACTTGTTACGTATATGAATACCCCGTCGCGGTAGAATACGTTTTTGTAAAAATATCGAAATACACACACACATTTTGACTTCACAATTTTCCGCGCGCCCGACACACCGGGTAAAATAATATTTTCAACTCGATTTCATCGTCTCCTAACAAGCGTAGAACGGTATGAATGCAATTTATTTCGCGTTTGGCGGAACGTTAAAAAAAAAAATTGATTTTATTCGAACTTAATACGCGACTACGCGGTACACGATACCCCCTGCAAAAAGTATAAATTCGCGTATATCGAAAATAACTGTTTTTCATAAAACGGTACGCCGCGGCGGGTGCTACTCGTTTATTATAAACGAAACAAACGTATTACGAAAAGTGAGAATTTTTAACGCGTGCCGCGTAGGAAACCGATTTTTCGATAACTGAAATACTAAAAAAAAAAAAAAATTATATATATAAAAAAAAAAGAAAACATTTTAGACATTTTTTTCCCCCGATTCTTTTACAATGTCTGTACCCAAAAATTCTACCAAAAGTAGTGGCTCCGATCTTTACACGGCCATACCTGGTTTCCGGTAGCAAACTGCATCTATAGTCGGTATTTTAGAGAAATCATTTTCCGATTTCCTCAACAAAAAAAAATTATATAAGAACGCAGTAAAAACGCTATTTCGACGAAATCGATTACTTTTATTTCTTCGACGTTTTGAGACTCGTTAATTACAGAAACTCAAAATAATCACTAAATATATGAAAATATAAAAATTTCTTTTAATTTTGCGCTATAATTATAGCAGTTATATAGATTTTCGGGTATTTTATTCAAAAAAAAAAAAACAGGTAATTTTTGCAGGTCTTAAAGCTTAAAAAATTTAACACAATGTCAGACGCGTACGTTACTTGGATTGTATTAAAAAAAAAAAATCTTGAAAATCGTTTTTCACAATAAACATTTTACGTTTTTCGACAAATAGTGTACTCAATTTTTTGTGGAAAATTACGTTCGTTCAAAACTAACTGTCCGAGACTCGAAATTTTTTTTGGATTTTGAAATGATTTATCGCATTGCTTTCGAATTTATAATAATAACAAAACTCTTTATCCAAGTGAATTCGCGCCTATAAAGCGACATTCGCAACAACCCGCGGCTCGTCAACTTTTTTTAATTCCGTTTCCTATACGTGTCGCATAGAGAAAAATCTCTTTTTTTTTTATGAGACTCTTTCAATTCAAATATACGTCGTTATTATATAGACTTCTTCGCTGTATTGGATATAATATATTAAACGCTTTTTTTTTTTATTTTGCGTCTCGTATGATTTTCTGGTACTACGAGTGTCCCCTATTTATTAAACTGCGCAGTTAAATATTAACAATATTTGACGCGGAGAAAGCTACTACTCCTCACACATACAACAATACGCGCACCGGTATTTGTTTCAAAGAGAAAAAAAAAGTACTTTGTTTGTCTTTTCACTTTTAAATTAAATAATTCATATATATTTTTAAAAGTCAATCGCTGCTGATGTTGAGTAAAAAAAAAAAAACTTTCCTTCAAAACCAAATTAAACCGCGGCAGATTTACAAAATGTATATTTTTTCCGGAATTCTAGAATAACACAAACGAGATAATTTAAAAAGTTTGTCTTTATGCGCGGGATTAAAAAAAAAAACCGTTCGGATTCTTTCCACGAGAAACTTTAGCCTACGCATAAAGTGTATTACGAAAAATGTATTATTTAACCGGCGATATTAAATCGGCAATAAAAAAAAATTATACACATAATATTAATTCGTTTAATCTCGCTCTTATTATACCGCGGCTATTAAATTTATAGGATTACCTGCACCGAGGTTTATTATAGGTATATACCGAGCGGTTATTCTCTCTCTCTCTCTAGCAAATGCCTGATACAAATATAATATTTGGGGGTTTGGCGAGCACGCGTTTTAATCGGCACTTCCGCAAGGATCCCGCGCGTTAACCTGCAAAAGCGCCATCTCCCCCGGCGGCGAATCGTCCTTAACCCGCGTGCACAAAAATCTTCTGGTAACGGGTTTTTTTAAATACATTACGACGAAAAATATTATTTTAAAAAAAAAAACGCTCCAGAACGTTTTTCTTCGGACTCTTCTTAGCCAAAACAAAAGACTTGAATCGCTTGAAGACAACCCCCGGTATAATTTCGATCGAGAGAGAGAGAGAGAGAGAAAGCACCGACGACGGTTTTGTATACGGTAAATAAAGCTTTAACATATTGTCTTCCCACGCTGTAGTTATTTGCGAAACAATTTTGTATTATACACACGCGTCGTACGAAAAACTACTGTTTTGTCGTTTCAGAAAATAAAAACAAATCTAACGCGTTTACAATTAATACGTATAGTGTGTAGGCCACATGTCCACGTTACGTGTACGTACGTCGTCGGCATTTCGAATAGTTAAGGAGCACGAAAATGAATTTTCTATTTTATAAAACGTGTAGTGAAGAATTTGCCGGGGCGTTTCGAGAAGGCGAAAAATTGGAATCTACACGTATTTTTATCGACAATAATTTTGAGACGTTTGACCGTTAGATTATAAAAGAATAAAAAAGTGATTTTTTTTTTTGATAAACTGCGTAATCGGGAATAGTATACATAAAAACAAAATCACGATGCGTCTTTAGACTGTACGCCTTATAAATATACACGTTAAACTGTAAATGTATTTGTTTTTAATAATTATTATTATATAGACGTTTGGCACCATTTAAAAATATATATATATATAGATATCCATCCAGTAAGTATATGTTAAAATAATTTCATTTCATTTGATTTGTTTGTATACACATTTTTACTTATAGAATGTTAAAAAATTGTAAACGAAATTTCAATTATCATTTATTAACGATTTCGAAATACTCCGCGGTATCAAATTTTAAATTTGTAACAATAATTATTAACGATTTAAACGAATTTCTTCTCTTTTTTTTTTTTTAGAACGCATTTGACGTCTCGTTTTTAACGCGATTCTAGCGATTTATTTTTTTTAAAAAAAAAAGGAAAGGTTGCAATTTTCTCGTCTCTCTCTTCACGCAGCAACACCGTAATTAAAAACAGTTTAAAAATATACAATGTATATATTATATACATTGTATAATATTATTATACCGTATTATTTGCATATCGATAAAACTTTCTTAATTATTCTATATATAATAATAACATTGCTGGACTATCGCGTACCGGAATTATTTACGTAAACCAGCGGAAAAACACAAAATACAATATTCGATTGGCAAACAACGAGAAAAAAGAAATATTATTAGGCAGACCAATTATTATTACATAATATTATAATAAACTCGTCGCGGAACGTGAAACGCGCTGCAGATACATTTCCATATGGATTTAAATCATTTTCAACGTTTTTATATATTGTTTTTAATATTTCGCTTTTCCTCGCGGTACGCTTTTTTTTATGACTCTTTTGTTTTTTTTTTCACTGAAATAACTTTTTTTTAAAAAAAAAACGTAGACTCGAAAAAAACAAGGTCGTAAAATATTTTCTTTTTCTCGTCCTATTAATAATTATAATAATTCCATAAAAAAAAAAATATATTAGTTTTTTTTTTTTTTCCCCCGAAATTGTACGGCGCCCTTTAATATATATTATTATGATTACCTCTTTGGTACGTTCAGCCACTGAAGACGTCTCTTCGGTCGCCGTCACCGTTTGTTTTCCGGTGGTAGTAGTAGCAGCTGGTTTCTTTTCGATCGTTTGAACTTCCATTATAACGATTATAAAAATACTATTATTATTATTATTAATATTAATATATATTTTAGTCGGTAAAGACCGTTTTTTTTTTTATATTATTTCTTTTAATGTACAATAATAATATATATATTAAAAAAAATGGATTTTAACTATTTTTTTTTTTTTTACAATGGCTCGCGATGACTATTATATATATAAAAAAAAAAACACCGCGCGCGCGAGCTCGTCGGTTCAGTCGTTCTTTTTATACACGCTACGGGCGACAGGCGGCAAGGGTTTCACTTCTTCCACTTCTTCTTCGTCCTCGTCGTCCTCGTAATCGATTTCTATGTCGTCGTCCGAAAGCTCTTCTTCGCCGGAATCACTGTAATCCCTTAAAAAAAAAAAAACTAATATAAATAAATGCGTATTATGCGCGCGCGTACCTATATACACTGTATACTGCAGGACGATTTTTATGTCGGTACAGGGTAAAAAAAAAAATGATCCTTGAAAGAATATATATATGTATATACTCGGAATAAAGATCACGCGGAGAAAAAAAAAAAAAATCCGTTATGTACCCGATGATAAATTTCTAATAATTTGTTTTACGATATTGTAGGAAGTGAGCGAAAGAAATTCTTATAAATTTGTTACGCGTCCGCAAAAAGGATAAGTAAATATTATGTAATTCGTAGATAATTTTAATCCGAATTACGCTTTTTATTTTCGACGTCGGACACAACGGTGTATTCTGATAAAATATATTGTCAATCGTTTCGAAAATCCAATAAAAATATTTCCAGACGTTCCGAGCACCGTTGCAGCTGGATAATCGGAATATGATTTTAATAAACCTGCGCAGTATCACGTAATAATAATGAATTTATCGTTTTACCGGATCATTATACGCAGCACTATTTTACGTCCGTATAATAATCCGAGCGGCTTTTTTTTTTTTTACAATCGTTGCGGATATTATTTTTAAAAATTGATTATATACCAGAGACCGCCGCCGACCTTTTTTTTTTCCTCCCAGAACTTATTTCAACGTAAAACTTTTATGCAAATACTTTTTTCTCTCTCTCTCTCTCTCTCCAGACCTTTATTAAATATTATATTTAAAGTTTTCCGGGTATAAAAATATTTCCCACTCCTCGTCTGCAAACATTTTTACAAAAAAATTTTTTTTTTTTTATAAATAATAAACCGTCGCTCGGCTATCCCGCGGCATTCGAAATATGCATATACGCGTCCAAAACACATTTCGCTTCAGAAATCTAAAATAAACGTTCGCAAATAAAAAAATAATAATTTTTGAATCGTTGTACGTTTTTATACGATAAAAATCACCCTGTCGTGGTGAACGTCGAGTTTGAACAAAAAACGTCACGAAGCGGAACAAATAGCGTATACAAACGTTTTCTTTTAGATTCAAAAGACACGCAATGACGGACCTAGAGGAGTTCAGCTGGCTAATCCAACACTATCATCCATATTTACTAGTCAAATTTTTTTCTGCGTCCTAAACACCTTTCAAGCATATAAAATTTAGCTACGCACTCTCTCCCCAGAATTTTTTTCCCCGTTTTGATGATTACTGTTTAATATCTATTACGGCGAATTTAAAAATATTATAAGAATTTCAAATTAAGTTTAAAAATTATACATACTCTACGTAATAATAAAAAAAATTCATTTCAGTATAATATGTTGTTATTAATTATTATTATATTGTACGATTACCTCGAAATCTGGAACCGTCTTATTGGAAAGAGCCGTTCGTCGCCTAAATTGACGTCGAATCCGTTACAGGATTTAGTTTCTATCCAGATCAATTTAGAAGAACGCAAAGGAGAGACTCGCAAAGAGAAATTTGCAAATTAGAAATTATTATTTGAAAAAAAAAACGACGTGTCCAGTCTACTAGGGCGGGAGAAATGCCGAGTAACCGTCTACGAAGTTAAGAACCCCCCACCGTTATACATACAACGCCAGTAAATATTTTCACCACCGGCCAGTGGCGTATTTATGGGGGAAGGTCGACCTGGTCTAAACCCCCTATGACCTAAGAAGAAATTTAAACCGTTTCTGACGTAAATCTGATATTGAACTACAACAATAAGGAGCTACCACTTATTATTTCAGGCTTAATTTAAAAAAAAATAATAAAAAACGTATTTTACCACCATTTCTAATGAGTTAATTTTATAATATTAAAAAACAATCGGTAAAGCCTCCCATTACTAGAAACTATCTCATCCCACCCACTTTGAAAATCCTAAATACGCCTTTGCCCCGAACCCGAGAAAAACGTCTAACCTACGACGAAACATTTATATTTGGCCGTTTACAATATTATAATATTCTCTCGTATTAAATGTACGATTTTTATTTTCGCCAAAGCGCCGCGCATATGGATCAAAACACATTTTTATACGAGCGTTGACAAAAAAAAAGACCATCTGTTGGTCGTCATCAAAATACCTTGTGCGGCGGCCCTGGGCGACAAAAAAAAAGTATACGCGCGCGCACAGCGCTTTCATACACGAATTAATTCGAACTCGATCGGCGGCGTAGCTGTAAAATAATAGTATAATATTCGGTTAGCAGCGTTGTTTCAGCACAAACGGCGGCTGGCGTACAGAGGTAACAAAACGCTTTGCGTTTTGTATTTTTATTATATTTATAGCAGCAGCAGCAGCAACAGCAAGTACGCCTACTTGGGCGATTCGGCGAATATTTTTTTTGAAGCCCAAAAACGTGTGTTACTATAGCCAAATAATACTCGAAAGATACACTCTTATTACACGCGTTCAACCACCTAAATAATTGTTGTTTTTTAGAGCACACTCAAAAGCGTATAACAGCAGAACACCACACAAACGGCGCGCGTTTTTGTACGCCACAAAAATCGGTAGAAACACGTTTTTCAAACACTCGTTTCGCGTTTATTGTGGAAAAACGTACGTCTACGAAGCAAAAAAAACAAAAAAACGTTTTAAAACACACTGTTACGATACGATTAATTTGCGCCAAAGTGTTTGTCGGACACCAACAAATTAACGACTTTGGGGGGGTGGGAGCTGTGTGGGTATTTTCGGTATTGGGTAACAACCATTTGGACCGCCCACCAAACGAATCACCCACCACTCGAGATGATTACCGTTTTTTTTTTTTATAAAACGAATGAAATATACGAAAGACCGGTGGTAATGAAAGTAATCGGTTTTTCGTTCGATTTACGCTTCCTTGTTGTGGTTTTTATTAGCCCTTTCCCCCACATTTTATTATTATAATAATTTTCCCGATTTTTATAACACTGAATTCTCGAATATTACTACATAATTTTATAGAAATATTCATGAAATTTCTAAATATTCCCCCACAATTTCTGTTGGAAATATTATAACAACGTACGGTAGCAATTAATTCAATTGATTACGAAATTATTTGAAATATATTTGTAAAATTTGATAGGGAGTAACAATAATCACGGTTATAGCTGTATTCAATTTTTAACCCATTTTTAGAAATACCGGTAATTTTCGGTAATAATATTAACGATTTGGGGGAACGTTATATTGCCGTTGTGAAAACTTATATTCTTAGAATTCGTATGGAAATAACGAATATTAATTGAGTTGTCCTGTTGTCAGACATTTTATTTCGACGTCCTATATTACCGGGAAATTCAAATACAAATTTCATAAACCAATTTTAATTTTTTTTTATAGTTACGTTTTAATTTAAAGTTTTAAACTTTAAATTTGTTTACTTCGTAATGTAATTATGAACTACAAATTAACTGGACTAAAAAGTTTTTTTTTAATTTCACGTTAATTTTTTAATCATATTTGTACGTAATATTTTTTTCCGTATAAGATAATGTCTATTTATTTATTTATTTATTTATTTATTTAATGTGTTGGCACGTATTTAAAATGGAAAATATATCTCCCTCTCCTTAGTTATTTTTTTCACGGTCGAACTTTCGTGAGAGTATATTTTCATCTACATTTATCACTTTATACGTACATTTTGTATTGCTTTTTAATATTACTATTATTAGCCATCAAAGAAAAATTACAAAATTCTCGGTTATAAACTATTACCGTATACGTCAATACCGGTATGTCAATTTCAAATAACGCCACCCCTACTATAATACAATGTACACTAACTTCACTGAATAAACACTCCTTCGTCCCCCCTTCAGACTTCCTAGAATATTATAATTTTATAGATCATAAACGAAAAAATCCGTTTTCGCAGAATTTTCTCGTCTTCGCTTTTTGGTTTGGACGCTTTAATAAATGTAATTTAATATTTAGACACCACGCAACCAGATTATCATCCTCCATCCGGACACTATACATGTTCTACAGTATATACAGTATGTACGCTTTAAATAAAATACGATAAAAATAATTACAACAAACGAGACTCACAGTTATTACGACATATTATATACTACAAAAAAAAATTTAATTAAAAGAAAATTGTTATTCAAAACAATTAGGTACACAACACGATTTAATAATAATATAATTCGTCAAAGTTTCCTTTTAATTTGTTTTACATTAATAACATTTTAAAAATCAATAACCTATTATTATTATTATTATATTATATTTAATTAGGATAAAACATTATAAAATTGACAATTAAATATTTTAAATATCAGCAGCTCTTTGCGCGTGTATTAATAAAATTACATAGTACAGTTTTACAATAGCAGAGTATAATAATAAACAACACCACGCTACTATATTATAATTATATTGTAATAACATCCAACACTACAACACCGGATGATTTGGCCCGTTATGAACGAGCCAAAAGAGCCTCGACGACTTACAGTTGCTGATCTTGAATGGATTCCGGATGCTGCTGCTGCACGCGGCTGCTGTGTTTCTGTTCTCCCGACAGAAACGAATCGATCGCGTGATCGGGTTTTTTAAGTCCGTCGTCGGCATTCTTCTTATCGGAGGTGACTTCACCCTTTTCCAACACCACAAAATTGTTGGCGTTCGTTTCGCCATCACCACCACCAGATTTTCCGTCCACGTCCGGTAATAACGTCGACGTCGTCGTCGGCGGCGGCGGCGAAACGGGAGACTTCGCAGGAACTTTGACTTCGTCATCTTCGAATTTCACGTGAACACCACCACCGCCGACTTTTTCCGGCATTTTATTAACTTCGTCCTTTGGTTTTGTATCCGGGTGGAGTTTAGGCGATTCTTTGTCTTTCACTTCAACTTCGGCCTGCTTCAATTTCACCGTGTCTTTTTCCGCCGGGACGACTTTAGCCACATCTTTTTCTTTGATTTCGACTTGGTGCTTCGATTTGGACGTTTCTTCTTTTCCCTCCGGCGGCGGCACGACTTTAGAACCTTCTCTTTCAACGATCTCGAAATCGGCCTGTTGTAATTTAGACGCGTCTTTTTCCGGGGTCACCACTTTAGCAGCAGCAGAAGCTTCTCTTTCTACGAATTCGAATTCGGGTTTCGATTTATTTGGGGGAGGAGTTTCGTTTTTCTCGGGTACGTCACTCGCCACCGTTTTCGGTTTTTCTTTGATTTCAACATCTTTCGGCAACTCTGGTTTAACATTATCCTTTACTTTATTAGTAGGCACTTCGGGGTCTTTAATAATTTCTTCGATTTTTTTAACCGGACCACTCGGTTTGGCGGCGGGTACGTCGTCATTTGTTATAACTTTAGTTTCCGGCGCTTTAGGCACCACCACATCTACTTCCTCGTTTTCGTCTTCTTCGCATTCCTCGTCTTCTTCATCATCGAACGTTTCTTCGATGTCTTCATCGTCATCGTCGTCTTCATTTACAATCTCGTCGTCGTTGCTATCTGCGTCGACGGGTGGAACTACATCCGCTGCTGAATCCGTCGGCACATCCTTGGGACCATCTTGGATCGACTCCGAAGATATCTAAAAATAAAAACAAAAGTCCAATTAGATATAAATTATCATTTATCGTTTTTTTTTTTTTTAAATATTTGGAACTATTTTAACGACTACGTGTAAGCCGCCGCCATACACGGGCGAGAGTATGCCAAAAAATCTCAAGTAGGCATTTATATACGCTATAAACGTATAAATTATTCTGAACTTTGAAAACGTATATGCACGCGTGTTCCGTTGGACAGATGCCCAGACTTAATCGTTTCTATTTTGTTTTACAAGACGATCATCGTCGTTTACCCCCAAAAATATATTTTTTACGGTTAAATAAAATTAAATATTTATAAACCGATACGGTAAATAATGTTCGTTTTATTTTAACACAAAATAGGAACCAGTTGAATGTCAATAAACACAGCGCAGGAACGTTATCTGTCTGTAACACATACAAGAATTTATTACAAAGAATTTCAACTATTTTTCACCGAGTCGTCCGCGATTTTTAAATCGTTATTCGTATCGTTTATAGGTACGCGATTAAAAAAAAAATCGGAACTCTGGGGTATTGGCAACGATAGAATTGAAATAAAACGAATCGAAAGACGTACACCACACCGAACAGAACCGCCGTTCAATGAAATAATTACACAAATTATTGTCCGAGGAGCAGCAACGTCTTCGAACGTTACACGCTTAAAAACGAGTGGAAGGGAAGGAAACTTTACCAATAAAACGAACGAGATATAGAAAGACTTGGATGGTTCTCGTGAATTTATTTTTAAAAAGGCCTAGTCTAGCATTTGATTTTGCCGTCCGCGGACAACGAAAAATTAACGCTCTATATTTCTTTTTTCTGTATTTCTCGAAAAAAGTTTGTAAACGGAAGCGATATAATCCGAAAAGCATTTTATACGAACGATATAGCAGGAAACGAAACGATATTTTAGCCAAAAAAAATTTCGTCCGAAAATTTCTAAAAAAAAAAAAAATAACATAAACACCAGCGGCTGCGTGTTATTATTATTGCTACGAATGATTGCTATCCACCATAGACGTTAAACGTTCTGTAACACTGAACGATTCAACGATAACATAATATCTGCACGGTACCCCGTGGTGGTACATATTAAAAAAAAAATTAAGGCGTATTTTTCCAACTACATTGCTGTAGGCGATCTATAGATCGTGATAATCACACTGCACGGGTACGGTTTCGTTTTCGGATGGAAAATATACCTCTCCTACTGACGAAACTTTTTTTTTTCTATTATTTTCCTGAATATAAAAATTGAATACCGCCGTCGTCGTGTTCGGACAGAAAAATATTTTCTTCGGAGATTTTACGCGTTAGCGAGTGAAAATACGGATAATCGACCGGAAACCGGAATGAAACGGGAAACGTTACTTCGGAGTGGGCGCGAAGCAGCAAAGCGTTTATGTAACCGCCCCCCACGCAAGCTGGCTACACAATGTCTGTAACGTCCGCACGAGACGGAATTTCGACTCGACGCAACGTTATGTGTGACCAGCCGGTGTTTCGACCAAGACTGCGCTTAATGAATACCAGTCGTCTCGTATTTGTCGCCACGCACACAACGCGTGTGGGAAAAGGAGGATAGGACACACTCCCACAGCAGCAGCAAGCAGACGGCTGCAAGGGGTCTCCAATAATAAAAATAGAATCTCTTTTTTTTTTTTTAGAGGTAGGGCGTCATTTGGACCCGTTGAGGAGAGAAGGAATAAACGCACGACGTTCATTTGTCATAAAGTCGTGATTATCGGTCGTTTTCGGTACAGAAAACGAGGAGGAGGAATCACCACCACCACCACCAACTTCCTCGATGGTACCACACTACCGAGTGAAATAATAAAAACGAATACGCCGCGTAGGCAGCGACGACAGAGACAAACCTCGTTTTTAAAAACAAACGTATATTTTTCCACCACCTTTCACACACGTCCGGTCGTCGTCGTACAAAAAAAAAACCCGAACGCTCTTTCGTATAATATTACACCGATGTACGCTATCCGAACGAGAAAAAAATAATATATTATCGAGTCGTCCACGAGTATAAACGAAAAACATCCGAGTCTTCTACGGCGGACGAAAGTGAAATATTTTATTATAGACTATAGAGTATCGGCTCGTGGAAAAAGATAATTTTTATTATATTACACACGCATTTATCACAGGACAATTACCGAAATTATCGGACGGAAATTCCGTGTTTAATAACACACGGATAGGAGAAAATGTAGTAAATACGAAAATGATGTGCAAAGTTGAATCCTAGCGAGTTATACACCATAAAGGTTCAACGACGTCTAGTAAAAGAAACGGAAAAACGTTATATAAATATTTTTAACCGTACCCGTAGAATATTTTCTTAGAATCATAAGTGTGTTAAAATGAGAAGAAATGTTTTTTTTTTTACCGTCAAACTAAATTTTGTTTTTGATATAAAAACCCGACTCTATTGGTATGTTGTATCTCAAACATCCCTCGGGACTCGATACGGTTTTTTAGGGTCTCTACTACTATAAGTTACGGTTTTATTTTTCTTCTACGCGCCTCGTTTTGTAAACGACGATATTTATTACTTTTACACGCGCGCGACGAATTAAAAGAAAATAATTCCCGCCTTCGATATTGAGCTCGAATATTAAACGTAAGAAAACGCAACAAATCGGATTCATATAAAGTTTATTAGAGGTTTCCCCAAAAACGTGGAAACGCGTATTTCGCGCGTACTACACAACTAAGAAAATATTTTTGAAAAAAATTTTATTCCGTACAGAAACCGATTATTAAACGGATGAATTTACTACAGAGGCCGTACAAAAAAAAAACGTGATAATAATCGATTTTGGTTAAAATACACCGTTTGTGTGTATAAAATTTTAGTATTCAAAAAACAACTCGTCTTGACGGTCGGCAGCGAATTTAACGCATTCGTATTGTAATTTTTTTTATAATTTTTCGTCTGTACATTTATGGATATAGAAAAAAGTTTTAAAATAATTTCTGAGCACACAAATTCGTGTGCTTTTCGTCGTCTTTTCCTCCAAATCCGCGCATATTCCAATGGATTTCCAAAGCGCATCCGAAGAAGAACGCCGTGTGTAGATTTTCGCGATATTAGCGCAATAATCGCCAGACGCGTACCGTGCGCGCGCGCGCGTTTCGCACTCCGCAATAAATACACACAACACACGGTAATTTCATACGACAAACAGCGCATATACACACGACAGACATCTGGCAAAGATATATTACAACAACCAATATCAAACACGTATAGTAAAATATATTATAAAAAAAAAATGTTCAATATCGATTTTTTTTCTCTCCTTCTTTATACTACGTATTTTTTGTTATTGAATTTAACGGTGCAACACGGTCAGGGGGACGACACGGCAGTTGTATACGATTCGTCGAAACACTCGAAACCGCGCGCAAAAAAAAAAAATGAAAACGATTCGCCGTGTAAACACTATAAAACAGTGCGTGGTAAATATCATTATCGGGATATATCAAAGTCTACTGCAATTACTGAAATTCGTGTTCGAAACTGTAAGTAACACTTCTCTCTGTACGCGTAATTTTAATAACGACGAAACGGGGGGGCTCACCGGATTTAAAAATAAAACGCCACGAACCAGGCAATCGTTTTTTTTCTTCACAATCGTTATCACCGCGAAAATAATTTATTATTTCAAAAAAAAAAAAAATTCCCTTATCACTCTGAACGGCAACATCGTCGTGTAAAAATCCATTTATGCGCAGAAAATAATTGTAATAACCCCCGATTATAATACAATTCTATTAAAACGTTTAAAAACGTTTCATTTCTTGCTTCGACTTGTTGCGTCGTAATCACCGTCTCCTCACAA
Organism: Slavum lentiscoides; assembly: GCA_032441835.1. Taxonomy (NCBI): domain Eukaryota; kingdom Metazoa; phylum Arthropoda; class Insecta; order Hemiptera; family Aphididae; genus Slavum; species Slavum lentiscoides. The sequence goes on from CM063713.1 coordinate 10,328,937, forward strand.
CAAAATATCTAATCGTTCGATCATTTCACCGCTTTCAATGATACTCGGGTTTAAGACGTTTTGATCTTCGAAGACGGTAACCGCCACCATTTAAAAAACACTTCCAATGTCCTTTCAACGTTGTAACGTTAAAAGACTTTCTATACGCTCAAACACAGACCGCAAACAATTTTTGGAGCCGAAAAATCGAATTTAATCCATTTCAAATTTTCATCCGGCCCTGCACATAAGCAGTGTACAAACATCCCCCGCGGGAAGTAAAAAGCACGAAATAACTTGTAGACCTCTGGGGAAACACGATTTCGAAGTTTAATAATAGCTACTTGCGAAGTGGCGATTTAAAAAAAAATGTTCACGAAATCTATACGGAACGATGCGCTTTGACAAAAATATTGGAAAAAATCGTTTTGACATCCTATAATCGTATACCAGCGGTTTCTAACCATTATTTTTTTTCACTCTCCTATCCCACAACAAATAGCTAAAAACATCTCGCGGTAGATCGTATTTATTTTAAACTATTTTTCCACACGTAACTGCTCTTAAAACGTATAAATTAAAAACATTTATCGTGACCCATGTCCTCGTTTTCAAGCAAATAGACTTAAAAATCTGTAGTACACCGTACCGTCGTCGTTCACTTAATATTACCGTTTTTAAAAATTACATTTCTCTCTCTCTCTCTCTCTCTCTCTCGGTAGTACACTTTTGCGTTAAAAACTCATCACATTTTGTGTACGCCACACGAGGAGTAGATGAGTGGGCCTTATTTTCCTAAATAATATTAAACCGCAGCTCTCGAGGAGTGTATGTGCGCGCGCGCGCGATTTAATCATCGCGTAGGAATGCGTCGAGGAGGTGGTGGTGATGCTGTTGCTGCTACGACGCGTCTCCCCTGGCCCCAAAGTCTGGTACGAAGTTTATCATCATCGGTGACAATAAACAACGATTAATCCGCCAGCGTTCCTCGGTAATAATAATAATAACAACAACAACGAAGAAAATCGCGCGTATTACGGCGCGTGTGCACACATAACGTTATAGAACGAGGATGAGATGATAATTAACGGTAACAAACACAATATTATTATTATTATTATTATTCCGTTACACAGTCGAACCTCCCCCGCCGTCGCCGCCTCCGTTGTTAAAATTAATTTACAGTCCAACGTTTACCTATTATTACGCGCACGAGGCAGTGTTGCTGCTCTTAATTGCGCTGCGGAACTGGTTTCCGAAAACGAATAATACACGAACGTACGTGTTCGCGGCGTTTGTAATGATAAAACCGACGAAAATATCAATAGTATGTAATAAAACGCATCGAAAAAAAGAAAATCAACTTAAAAACCTATGAAAATTCTGAAGGTATGTAACAGCTGTCCGAGGAAGAACCGTCTCGGATGGAAAGAAGCTCGTCAAGAAATGATTACCGACAATAATTAACGCGAGGAAAATCGATTTTGGAAGGATCCGATTGCCGAACCCGGAATAATGAAAACCCGTCGGATGAAGAAAACGGAAGTTCAACAATGCGAATATATACCATTCCTACCGCGTTTTCATTTTTCATTTTTTTTTCCCCCGGCCTACCACCAGTTGGAACATTTCATTAATTTCACACCGATGGTCGGCGTTATTAACCGCTAAAGGAATAATGATTTTTTTAAAATGTCCCTCTCATTTCTTCACCCGCAGTATAAATTCACAATCGAAATAATTGTTAAAATCATATGCGTACGCTTTGCACGTATCGTGTAATATAATAAAACCGAAACGACGGACGGCGGCGTAGTAGAAGGGGATTGGGGAAACAAAAAAAAAAAAAACAATAATAATCGCTAGACACTCCGTACACACAAAAGAGCGGCGGCGGCGGCGCCACAGTCGATCGTTCGCGAATCCGATAACCTTGGACGTCGGTGAATTTTTTTTTTGTTGTCTGCGACGAATTACCTCGGCGACAGGCACTTTCTATAACGCATTACACACACACACAGACACAGTGACGAATTCGTAAGGTTAGGTTCGTATAGAATTTTGTTTTTTTTTTCGCGCAAAGTCAACGCCACCGACGTTTTTTTTTCGATTTCCCATTCAAGGACTGCAACAGCAGTGTTGTCGAACGACGACGACAAATACTAAAAAACACACGAGTCGTACAATATGTTTATACACACATTCCAAACGAAAATAGGTACGACGACAATGGTATAACGCCACCGGCCGTTCCGACGAAATGCGAAGCGTCGGACGTTCGGAAATTGTTGCGTACCGCCGCCGCCGCCGCCGCCGTCTGGTCTCACACCAGTGGGAAACGGACGCGGCACGACGAATTCCTCGCGCGTGTAAAAATAAAATAAAACCCACCGCCGTCGGCTGGGCAGCAGCAGCAGCAACGGATCTCGCCGACGACGTTTAAATAGCGTTTCAAAACGTTTATACACAGCCGCGCATCCGGAGTTCTTTTTGAATTTTTCACGAAAATCCGAAATTTATTTACACAATATATCGGCGGCCGGTTCTTCTAACGCGCGCATTATTTTACGACGATGGAAATATTATATACACGCGCGCGCGCGCAATTGCGTAACGAGCGAGATGACGATACGACACATCTCGGGTGACAGGAAATACACGGTGTGTGACAAATACGAGGCGAGGCTGCGACGTAATAGGAATAAAAAAACGATTTCGAGGCGATGGCCGGGATTTTTTTTCGATTCGCTATCGGTTTCTACGAATATCCGTAAAAATAGCAAGACTCGTTATAATAATATTTCGAGTACGATATTCGACAATCGCGAATCTAAAAATGACGGTCACTTTTACAGGAGAAAAAAGAAAACGATATTTTTCGTATAATATCAGAAAACCGCAACGCCGGCGACAACAGCGCACGACGGCGGCGGCGGCGGCGGCCGGGCGGTTTGGGCAACGCCGCGTGAAACGCTTCTATAAATAGAAGAGACGACGGAACGCGAGCAGCCGCCGGCCGGCCGCCACCATCGCCGACGACGTAGTTTTCTTCTGTACCACACGACGAATATTGAGATTAAAATAATAGCACCAGAAGGCATAACGAGAACGAGCACAGACGACGAACGGACGTAACGAAAGATCGTCAAAACCGATTATATAAATTATAACGCACAAGAACCACAGTGGACTATTGGAATACACAACAGCGATAGGACGGGACTAGGTGTGTACGAACGGAGAACAACGGGGGAGTGAAGACGGCTGCAGCAACAAACCGCGATCTACGGATTGAAAGTTTAGTAATACAGACGACGACGCTCGTAATAATAACATCAAAAGGCGAACCGATTTTTTTTTTCTAATTCTATTCGACCCGCGGTCGCGGTTCTTATATAACACACGAGTACATTACAATGACGGAAACGTGTGCGCGCTTACCTGTCCGAAGAAGAAGTTCCACACGATGAGCAGGTACCGTTTGAGCACGTCCACCAACATGATTTCCTCCTCCTTCTCCTCCTCGTGAACCGCGCGGCGGCGAAAAAAAAATGAAATATTACGCGATTTCAAAAAAAAAAAAAAACAGAACCGAGCGAATAATACGTTAGAAAAAAAAAACTGAACAAACTCGTTGACGCGCGAACGACGAACAAGACGCGACTGACGGACGCACTTCGCAATAACCGGTCTCGTTGGGTCGCAGCGAAAACAACGCGCGCGCGGTAAACTTTCGACGACCGGGGCGATAAACGACAATTTATAACTATTATTCGTACACGACTTCCAGGTATTTAGTCGTTTTCCCCCGGGGACCAAAACGTTATTGTCCAATTGTTATTTTTATAAATTTCCCCGTCGGTCGAGACAGAGACGATGATCACCACAACATATACGGCGATGATAGAGCCGGTAAATACCATACACACACACACACACACACGGCGCGCGCGCGCGTATACGGCGAAAAAAAAAATGGAAAACACCGACAAGACGGGCGACACGTAACACACTACGGCGGTACGACGAAAATGCATTGGCGGCGGCGGCGGCGGCGGCGACTGTTGTGCGCGGTTGCGTGTGTTGGCGGGAGGCGCGAAGAGGGACGGCGACGACGATGGAAAAAAAAAAAAATTACGCCGTTTGTTCCGATGACGTCAAGTCATCGTCGCCGCCACAGCCGCTATTAATAAATAATGCACACGCGGCGTGACGTTTTGTGCGCGATCGCGTAGGTGTGTTCAGTGTTGTGTGGTGGTGGGTTGCTGGTGGTGGCGGTGAGCAGCGCGCGTTTGTTACCGCCACTGAAGTGCGATGCGTCAGGCCCCGGATTCGTGTTACGGGCATAGGCGGAAATCTCAGAAATTTTCTGGGGGCTAACATTTTTGACATCAGTCATAATCAGTCAAATATCCAAAATACATACAAATTATAAGATATTTGGGGAGGGGGCTTAGCCCCTTTAAGCCCCCCTTATTTCCGCCTATGGTTACGGGCCCCGGAATTCAGGGGCGTACCCAACGGGAGGAGGGGGGATTCCGGATCCGGACCCCCTCCCCCCCCAATTGGAATATTTTGACGTTTGAACATTTTTTCGTACCATTCAAACTAATAAAACTCGAATGAAAATTAAATAATATTATAAATAAATAATAAATATTGAAATCGAAATTATTTTTGTTTATTTATCGCGTTTAACATGATAAATTTTGTCTGCCGTGAAGACGTGTCGTTGATAGTGAATAATTTTATTTAGTGGCGGATGATGTATTGTGAAAATGGGGGCTCGCGGTCTTTTGAACAACAAAAATCTAAAAATATATTTCTCATTTTCCCCAAAAAAAAAACATTCCTGGGTACGCCCCTGGCCTCGACTGTATTATGATAAATTGGCCGAATGAATTTTTCGTTTTCCAAAATTGAGTCCCGTGTAAAATCATGCAAACAGTCGGCGAATCGTTTCACGCGGAAATGAACGGTTTATTTTATACGTCGCATCCAAATATTTATATATTTTTTATCGACGCACTCGGAAGGAATTCAATCGAATTCGAATACATTCGAGAAATGGTTAAGAAGTAGTAAATTATTAATTTATTTAATCTCGCGAAGAAAATACGAAAATTGTTCACACCATATTTTCGTATATTTTGTGACCATTTTTTTTCTCCGTTTTAAGACTATTTTCGATTGTAGTTTATAAGCTAAAATACGTGGCCAATGGCGTAACCAAGAGTGCCATGGGATGGGGCTGCAGCCCCTTCCCCTGAAATTTAAGGAAGATTTAATAACGCTTTCAATACGTAACAGGTATTCTTCTGGTAGTTTTTTACTACTACTAAGTTTTGATAAGAAAATAAAAAAATTATCACTCTCAGCCGGGCCCCCCAAATAAAAATACTGGTTACGCCACCGATATAACCTATCGATTTAAAAAAAAAAAACTAAAAAATACCGTTTATTTACTCGTTTTACGGTGTATAAAAGGACGTGTAGTCTTAGAAGCTCTTATTTTTGTACTGTGTTGTTCGAAAATATATAAAATATTGTAAACGCACACTTGCACGTATTTTTCATTTCTTCGTAATTACGCGTGTGTTATAAATTTAGCATTGGGCAATGAAAACGCTTTATTCTGTTCTTCAAATACATATACGTATTAAAATGATTTTTTTTTTTATTTACTGCAGGTGTATAAATATTACTAAAAATAAATGTTTTTTTTTATATAAACAAAAATACTAAATTCTATTTTGTAAAAATTATTAAATATAATTAAATATATATATATTATATTAGATATTATTATATAAGCTTATTATATAAGCGTTAAATTCCGAGCACTATAAACGCAGTGATTATATTATACTTGGTGGTTAATATTTGTTAACATTTGACACGTACGCATTTATCCAAAGCGCATTACACTTTTTTTTATACATTATATAATATATGATTCTAGAATTAAACTTGACTATAATACGCGTTCACTATAAAAATACGTATTAATAATTATTATTACATCGATTATAAACGATATACCTACATATTTCATTTTCATACGCATTCCGAATTTTTAATTTTAGAATATGAAAGACGGACCCGCGACTATTTCTGATTATTATTATAGGCGTACACGATAAATTATTATTAGATATTATTACGAACGAAAATAATAATGTGACTTTTCCGCGGTTTTATTTACATATGTATTTCGATAAAATGGCACGAAAAATTATTTTGCCCTCACTTCATTCAAAATTGATTTCACTCAAATTTGCCTGCCACAAAACACAAAACAATTTACAATATGTTTTAACGTGGCGCGGTTAAAAATTTGTTTAAAAGATTTTCACTTCGAAATTGCACAGTACCTATCGTATATAACGCGTGTCCGCAGTTATTGTGAATCATAACTACAATAAAATTCCCTAATCGACATAATATTACAATAGTACTCGTACTAATAATCGTCCTGTAATTTATTTAAACAGAGGCGCTCGTGATAATAACATATATAAATATTATTTATATATAGTCGTTAAAAATAATAAAATGTATTCCTATTTTTAATATTTATATCGTAAAAATAATATTAAACTTTGTCGTTTACTGCAGGGGCAATATTGTACATTTATCTGGGAGTATATTTTCTCGTTTGTTTTCGAATATACATTTATATTTGACGAACTCCGCGATGCGAACAGTTATTTTCATTAAACTTCTATAATAGTAATAATAAGGGCAGAGAGCCGCGGATGTTGTGAATCGATTTATCGTTTTATCGAAAAATTTAAGACGGTAATAAAAAAAAATTGCGAATAGGATTTTATATAAAAATGTCAGCCCTTAAAACCAAAAATTACTCCTTTTACGGTATATAAATAGTTCGATATCTAATAAGTTGGAAGAAAATTTTTGAAAATTTTTCTACGTATTTATATAATGCGAAGTTACATGTTCAGTGTACATTACAAGACTCCCGGACCATTATTTTCGAAATTCTGTAGGAGAAATACAATATTTTTACGAAAACGCGTTTTTACCGTATTTTTGTAGGCGCTTTAGAGAATATCAAGAAACGACCTCCCTAAAATACCACCCCAACAGAATTTGCCACCGAAAAATGGGTACGTGCGTGTAATGATCGGAGCACCGCTTCTATTCCAGTCGAAAAAATGGTACAACTGCACAAAAAAGAATGACATAAACATAAAACCTGCAATAGCTTCCTCGTTTCGCTCAGAATCTCAAATTAAATACTAAAGAAAAATTCAGCGTAATAACAGAAATAATTCTGATGCGCATTTTCATAATATTATATCGCTATATTCAATATTAATATAAGATCCGGGGTACAAAATCGATCAACAAATTTCGGTATCGCGTATAAAAAGCATTGAACCGCCTGGATTAAAAAAGTTCCTCCCCTGCAACGTCACTGTTATAATATAACGTACCGACTTACATACGTTACAAAACGATTTCGGTATATAATTCGAATTAAAAGCGTATATATACAGGTATATAATATATATTCCGCAGTTACGTACATATATCAGTGCCCGTCTTCGTACGACGTTTCACCGACGATACAGTCCTTTGAGCAAATATTGAAACTTTCCTTAAATCCGAGACTGCAGCATCATTTTATACCGTATACATAGGCTAGTAATATATAATATTATACTGGCTGGACCGGCTGCGTCACCGTTGGCGAAATTCTCGAGAGGCCACTCGCACCGTGCACACACAATACGCAATGTAGCCGAGCTACACACCTACAGAAATCGACTGTAAATTAATATTTAGTATATTATACAGTCGACAGAAATATTGCTTTTAACGTAATTAATATTATAATATAACCGAGTGTGCGCGTACACTCGATAAATTATATACAAGTTTTTAATAAATATATAATAAATATAATAATAAAAAATAAAAAAATAGTTATTGCCGATAAAATCGTAATTTTATTTTTCATTCGATATAATATACGCGCGAAGATTTATATTTTTATACGTCTCTGCAGGTATTATATATACATAAAGCAGGGCATTTTTTTAAGCTAGTAAATTAGACTTCTAGACCAGCGCTGCAGATGCGCAACCTGGAGGTCGTGAAATTGTAACCTTTTTATATATATATATATAAATAAACTCTTTTTTTAGATGTTCCGGGATTATGTAACAAAAAATAAAACAATATCGAACGAAGAAATAATAAATACTTCTAAAGACCAGGAGGACTTAAAAATGTAAGTAACACGGAACGTGTATATAAGATAATATTAAAAAGACGTACTTCCTAATTGAGCTGTATTTAAACGAAAATTTGGGTGCTATAGTTATAGTACTTTACCTATAGAGATTAAGAGAGGATAAAACTGTCGCCTACTATAAATCGTATAGATTAATATAGATCACAGATAAGAATAGTTCTTCAAGTATGAGTACGATGTCTAGTATGAGTATAGTCTAAGTATGATGGTGCGTATTACGCGTTATACGTTTACTACATTGTATTTATTTTTATGATCTAATGTCTTCTAATCTACATCGTATATAACGGTCCATATAGTAACTACTTAAATTTATTATACTTTTATCTAACGAAAATAATTTAATTATTTTACACGGTATTTTCTTTTTTAATTTTACGCAGTATAGGATGTCGCAAAGACAATATTATGACATTGCGCAAGATTACATACTTTTGCATGTATAATCGGAAATTTACAAAATTCCGTTTTAAAACTAAACCGTTTTCCAATAAAACGTTCGCGTAAACTAAAATTTTAACATAGTTAACATATTTCCGAAATACGCGCTGCGATAATTTCTACATCGTTTTTTTTTTTTTTTTTAATATTTCAACATTTTCATTATTCCGTCAAAAACAATCTGGTACACACTTATATAAGTGTCAAAAATATTTACACGGAACCTATTAGGTATAATATGTAACTATGTATACCATTAAACTGCTCCTCGGAACACTATACCGCACGCTCGTTATTTATTCAAATTTAAATGATCCTATTACGAACAGTAATCCACTAAGCATTATAATACAGTGTAAACTTCCGTATTGTACGAGAAGATAATAATATATAACATGTACCTGCAGATTAATTAACAGAAGAAAAAAAAATGTTCAAGAAAATCTTTCGAATTTTTAGAAAATCTTTATGTTCATTTTATTTAACGGCGAAACCGTAAATATCTATTCGAATCCGTATACGTTAACAAACGCGTTCAATATTTTATGCTATTTTATTATTATTATTATAAAACGTTTGTAAAAATTAATACCTATCGCGGTTTAGAAAATCAGTGCGTAATTCAAAATAAATCACACGTCTCTTTCAAGCTTTTCAATTAAAATGGCTTTTAACTTTATTTTCGTTAAATTCTGACGAGGTCGTTCTAATAAAAATCGTATTTAATGTGTTGACTTATACACAAATTAAACGATTGTCAAATATTTGTACGGACTGCACATTAAAACTAATAAAACTGTCGTCTGTCACTATATACTCACTATACGTATGCATATATATATATATATATATATATATATATATACAATATTCGCGAAATGCATAAAAACATACCGGCCGCGTATTAGGCACAATTCCAAAATAAATTACTTAATTTTTTTTTCAGTAAAAAGATTTTAATCTATATAAAAAAACTATATAAGTACAATATTCCGTTATATTATTTTATACGTCACTAAATATTGTTAACATTTGTATATGCGAAAACGATCGATCCGATATAAAATGAGCACACGACTAAAATAATGTATCTGAGTATTGACTGACCTATAGCAGTAATCAGGAGTAATGAGAGGAATTTCTATAAAAAAAAATTAATTATTTTTAAAATAAAACGATTAAATCTTTTAAAATTAAATGATTTTTATTTTTCGAATAATCCGCTTTCATAAAATAGTTGTTACTAAATCAAACGCTTTAACAATAATATTTTAAAACGTTTAAGCATTAAAAACTATATACATACGAGTACACAATATGTAATACAGTTGTAACTTGTAGCGCCCCTCCAGTTTTTAAGTTACTCGTTTGAAATCGTTTTAAGTCAAACGCGTTGGATATAAACGACATTCTAAAAATGCATTATGCATGTTATTCACAGTACTTTGTTTTCGAACTGACAAATTCGATTGAGTCGTTTTATTATATAAACTGGGATTACAGCAATCCATTGACATTCGTATAAGACAACATATACGTATTGATAAACGATACGTAACAAAATAGAAATAATAAAAATGAATTTATTTCGATAAATAATAATTGATGTTACAAAAAATAATCATATTTTATTTCATTTATAAAATGTCTAAACTTTAAATATTTTTCCACGATAGCGAATTCGAACACGATGATGTAAAAAAAACTATTGTAAAAACACATTTATTCACTAATCTGTAAGAGTTGTTGCAATTTTTCACGACAATAAGGCGCGTAAGTTCTTCCACATGTTCGTTTTCTTCGACGCGACGCGTAAAAACTTAGTTGCGGGAACCAATTATAATTTGCATGGAGACAAAACGGATTTTGACATTTTTCGATTTCAAGTATCGAAAGAGACATAGCGAACGCGATTAAAACTGAACTCATTATTGATAATTGTGGCGAAAAAGATAATCGCCTTATTATTATATAATTAATGAATATAATACCGTTTCCAAATGTGATTATTTATGTATTAAATTTTTTTTTTATTTTAAAAAGTACTGCGATTATTCGTAGGACTCGACCGAAAAATATTATGACCATGCTGGAAAGAAACCTATAATCGAAATAATGTGAATGTGTAAAAAAAAATCAGCCCCATCCTCCAAATGTTGTCGGAGGAAATAATTTGCACAAAAAATTGTTTTTACGACAGAAGTTTATAATATATCAAGGAAAGACTAATAAGGAGTGATGGTTTTTCTTAAAATCGTTTGCGTTCAATATTAATATACGTCTGTCCTCGTTCGTCAAACGTATTCTTGGTGCCTTGTGGAACAACACAATTGCATGGTTCATTCCTCGGATCATCGAATAATTTCTTTTATGATTTTCCTACACTTGTTTAAATGTAAAAAAAAACATTTTTTTTTTTTGTTATTAAAGAAACAAAATTATGTATAATAAGAACACATAAAATATTTAACTCGTTCGCAATTGTGCACGCGCGCCGACCGATGTATACCGTTTTCTCTCGCGGTATATCACTCGACACGGTGTATTTCTCAAACTCGACAGACTTACGAGTATAATGAGCGAGACCGCGGTTTTTTCTATTTCGAGTGTAGCCCAAAGCGGGCACCAGACCCTTCGATTATTATTGGCAAACCGCTCAGTTGTAAAAAAAAAAAAAAAAATGAAATAATAATAATATACGCCAACGCTGCCAGGAATTTTTTTTTTTTTTAGTAACGCGAAAGATTTTCAAAAAAGTATTGTTACAAACACTACGAACTACAATATATAATAATGGATAAAAATTTTAAACTTTATGGTGCGCGTATTGTAATATATTGCTCACTGTGTGCGTGTAATCGCAATTTTATTATGTATACCGCGTGTGAATATAACGCGAAAACATGTATAAATCACTCGTAGATACTATTTTTTTTTTTTTGATAAAAATCACTATATTTCAGTTTAATAAACACAAAAACATATAAATGACTAAAATACGAATTACGCAATTTTATACGAACATTAAACAAAAAAAAAAACGAGTTTAAATTTAATTTAGAATATTTTTTTAGTAATGATTATACACATTTTTATTGTACAACGTACTACGCGATTGACTGAACATACGGTATAACTATAGTAACAAGATAATAACCCGATTAAATAGTTTACATATTTTTTAAAATTGTTTAACTAAAAGATATTATTTATCCGTTCTGCACGAGGATCTAATAATCACGTACAATTTATGTTATAACATACATATATATATATCGTACGATTATTTTATTACTATTAATAATATATTACTATTACTTATTTTATTATTATCATAATATACGATTTTTTTTTCGTAAGTATATATATATATATATATATAGTGGGTAATGGTTAAATGAGAGGAGAAAAAAAACAGCGTATTCGCAGTGGTCAAACAGCAAAAAAAAAAGAAAGCGATTTTCGGATAAAATTTCCAAAAACACACACACAGCGACGTATATATATAAAATAATTTATACTTACGAATGTAATTTTTTTTTTTTATGGTGTGCAAGCAGAACACTTGAAAACGTGTGTCCGGCGCGGGTGAGCGACGACAATTATATAACTCGCGCGATTCGAGTTTTGTTCTGACTAAAAAACATTTGCGTCGGAATTTCTGTTGAAAATATAATGTCGGTACCGAACTTATTTAAATATCATTTGGCGGAGGAGGGACGCAATATATAAACGGGCGTCGCGCCAAGATCGCGAGCTGACCCGCTAAGAGAGAGAGCTTTTATTTCCGTCGCATGACTCGCTTATATATGTACTACTCCCCCCTGCCATTGCAATCGTCGCAGACCATTGTTTAGGAAACGCTAACAAATTCCTGTTGGAGAATTTCATTTCGTATAACGTTTTTTTTTTTTTTTGATACCAAAAAATCGTCTGCGATGTACTCGCGGTCAGGGGCGTATCCAAAGGGGACGGGAGATTTCGACCCCACTCCCCATCGAAATGTCAACATTCAAAAATGTTTTCATACGATCCAAATTCAATGTGATAAAACTTCAACGAAAATTAAATAATATAATATTAATATTATAATCAATGTACCATAGAAGAAAAGCTACAATGAGTTAAAGGAACTGCAGAGTAATGATAGGGAAGTATGGAGAACTGCAGCAAACCAATCAAATGATTGAATACGTAAAGAAGAATCAATATTTAATAAACGTTGGATTTATATTTTCGCGAAAAATGTATTAAATTTATAGTATGTGTATATATATATACCAAATTTTTTCTTCAGTTGAAACGTCTATATTTAAACAAGTATATGGATCCCCTCCCTTGAAAAAATTCTTGTTGCGTCACTGCTCGCGGTACAAACTGCAGTGCGAGCGATAATAAATATCGTCGCTCAAGAGAGAACGCTATACTGGATAATTTTCATCAAAACGATTGGCTTCTCGCGGGAAAAAACTCAACTAAAGTCACATATGTCTTAGACACCAAATTTGTACACGAAATAAATATTATAATATTACCTGCAGCTATACACAATAACATATAAAAATATCTTTAATTTTTTTATTTTATATCTCGTAACTTCTTAAGAATTAAATATATCTAAAAAACAGCTCTGTTATCATGGTGATATTATTATAATTGATTTCAATTTATGAACATTTTCTGTATTTTCGCCGTTCACCTAACAGCGCGTTTTCTCTTGCACGGTTTCGTTGACAACTGAAGAAGCAACATAGGTTTTATCGACTTATGTGTATGTTACCAATCAGCGCAATATCTATTGATTATTTAGTATCATAGTATATCATAGTCCACCATAGGCGCAACTAGGGGGGGTGCTTGGGGGTGCTATAGCACCCCCGAGTTCAAAATTAGCACCCCCAAAGAAATTTTTGATTAAAAGGTTTTATAATAATCAGAGTAAATCAGGCATGTGTTAGTGGACGTTACATAATTTCAGCACCCCCAATATTTGAAGTCTAGTTGCGCCTATGTAGTCCACCAATCGGTGTATATTATAAATACCCGCGAATCATTCGCGTATTTCAATATAATGTACGATAACGAAAAAGCACATTTCATTTTTTTTTTCTGAAGTTACTTAATTTTTACAAACGATACGGTCGATACAATGATGACGACGTACTACGCTTGCTTTGAATGACTGTGCGTTTGTTAGAAATAGCGGTAATCTCTGAAACCGTACAACTGCAGCTATCGAAGCCACGCCATAGACTTGTTTCATGCTTCCACACCGGGTCGCCAGCGTGGTGCCGTAGTTGCTGCTGTGTTAGATGAATACTGAGAATCTTTGCGACGGGTCGGCTTTGGAACGCGATCTGATTTTGATTTGTAATCTACGCAGAAGATTATAGAGGCATAGTTTGAGAAAATACGCACAAAACGTATCTCAAGAAAATTAAGTGGACACTGTAATGATTACGAGGAGAAAATTGCTGTCGATTTCCTGCAGTTGACACGACTATTTGTCTAATTTTGTATCTGAAATAGCTGCAGGTTAAAACGATTTTCCGAAAGACATCGATCACGTAAAGACTTGACGTCTTTCAAGATCCTTCCGTCGGTTACTGCAGGGAAAATTTGTTTATATTTTATTTCCGTGGTTACCAATCTTGGTTGTAAAAATTGTTGTAGAATTTCTTTTTAATACCATGTGGTCGCATAAGAAAGACTGAAGGCTACGCCTCATATATACGTATACAGGAATACTCTAAAAACGTTCTAAACACGAACAAAACAATAATTCCAGTAGGTACCTACTTAGGATTATTTGCATCGCAAGCATCTTAAACGTGGACAACGCCGGGCATCGAACAGCAGCTATTAATAAACACAAATTATACTCGCGATAATTTAAATATAAGTTAAAACTGTTCACTGGCGGATCCGGACAATTCGGCCTAGTAAAATATAAAATAAATTTATATTATTCTGTTTTATAACGTCGTAATAATATATTATATACCTACGCGTATATTTAATTTTTTTTTTTTTTTGCTGATCAGTGCGCACGAGCACATTCGAATTTATTGTGCAATTTTAATTAAAGCAAATTCAATTTCGAGTTGAATTATTGTGAAAACGCGTGCAGACGATCAACCGTTTGGATTTAAAAAAACATCGCATAGTATTTATAATAAGTATATTATTTATTTTAATATAACGATGTAAATAAAAATTATTCACTAATTAGTATCCCCTGCAGAGTTGCAGACGAGTCAACTATATATTATATCGTATCTCTGGAATAGACCCGTCGGTGTCATAATTAATTCCGTATTTCTATGAAACGTGAATAGGTTGTGTATAAATTTATATAGTACACGCTAAATATTATTATTAACTACGCGTTTCACTGGAAAAAATATATTATAGGTAGGACGTAGGTACTCATAATTAGTCGTTTTTTGTAACGTCGTCGGTGGGCTCGAAAAACAGTATTAATTAAATACCGTCTATTTTTTTTTTTTAACAAAGCGTAAAAAATATTATAAACCTTAAACGTTTCAAAATAAAACGATAAAAAAAAATGGTAAAAACGTATAACATTCGTTATATATTTACGCGCATACTCGCGGTACACCGTAAAACAAATAATGATTCGTTTCTGTGCGACGGCAATTCGGAAATTGAAATACTTAATATTTTACGTTTTGCAGCACATTCGTATAAAAAAAAATTCATATATGTTTATTGCGTTTTTAACATTTATTGGCGCTTTTTTTTATTAATATATATTTAAGTAAATGGGATTTACTTATAATCATTTTTTTTTTTAATGTCACGAACCATCGTCGTTTCTAATTTAAAATAATAGCACATCACTCGTAAACGGGCTCGAGTTTAAATCAAAAAAAACTCTTATACGTATCCCATATGCAAAATGGTATATTTTAACGGTGTCATCGGATTGAAACTTTTTAACAGTATTATATTAAAATAATTTATGAAAAGTATAGACGATTGTTAATTTATTCCGTCGTAACATCGCTCGTTGTAAATTTCTCGCCATATTATCGCTCGTATTTTATTATTCGAATCATTTTCACAGTCCGTCTGTCTGGAGCTAGAAAGACGCAACAGTATACACCGTGAAAAAAATATTGTATAAGATAAATTATAGAAATCGGAATATTATTTTTCATTAAAAATGTGTTATATAATACGGATTATTTTATTTTATTTATTTTGACGTTCAAGTGGACTAAAAAACGTATTATGTGTACGTTTAAATAAGTATGATATTATGTTTATAGAAAAAAAAAATTATGAGGTCATTCTTGGATGTATGGTGAGCAAAATATATGACTCAGAAACGTTTAGTGTCAGCGTACAAAAATATGTATTAATCGTCATGTTTTTAATCTAAAAATCCGCGATAATAGTGACAAGTGCCAAAAACTTGTACCCCGTCAAAACATAAAAAAAAAATGTAAAGCAAAAAATAAAATATAGCAAAAAACTGCAGTGTGGTAGTCTGAACACACTTATATACGGCGCAAATATCGGAATATATACATGAACGTTTTTAAACGTCCCAAATTTTGTCACACTACGAACATACCATTTTTTTTTTATCTCTATTTATATAAAAACGTATATCACGTCTGACTGTCTGAGTCATTTCAGAATATTAATCATTCGTCCGATTAAATATTATATGCGCACAGTACGAGTGGGGAAAAAAAATCATATCGTTACACTGCATTTTATATAAAACACTCAAACGTAAAAAATTCGCATTTAAATGATACAGGTCAAATGACGAGCTCTCGTCCAAAGGTGCGCAGCAACAATGACTTTCAAAACGTTTATGAATTGTATTGTTTTTTTTTTACACACACTTTCATTAAAATATTAATTAATATTATAATTGATTACTGTCGTCCGTATAGAATACAACGAATTCGTTCGTTCCACACACAATCGGGGGTAGCATTTTTTTTATTTGGATTGGTAAATTATTATTATACGATGACCAGTTGTTATCAGATAAGACGAAAACATTGTTTTCGGTCTTAGTAATTTTTTATATTTTAATTTTAAATCGAGACAGTAGAGTTTGAAAGTAGTTTATACTTTTTTCTTTTATTATTAAAATATTCGATTTTAACGGTAACCCATATTAAAGCGAACTTTAAAAGTACGTAAAAAAAAAAAATTAATCGTGTATAATAAAATGCATTGCAGCAGAATATATAACGGTAGTATTTTATACGTTATCAATACGTTTAAATAATTCGTTAATATAACAAATTATTAATGATTTATGAAATTATATAACAAACTATAGTCCCATCTAACCTAAAACGTAAGTCGTATACATTGTAAGTACTAGGACAGGTTATATTAAAATACTTTATAATATAACCTTACACCGAAAAGAATAATCTTATGTAAATATTGGTATATTCTACACATATGCTTCACGTCGTGTATATAGTAAACAAAAACCTCGTATTATCATTTCTTAAATATCAGCTATGCGCTTAAAAAATTAAAAGAATTTTTTCATTTATATATATATATATTTATATTAATTAATATTATTAAATGTACGAGCCCCCGGGATAGTGCACAATTATATAATATATATAGTTATTTACTGCACTAAATACTATGTGTAATTCTTACCGACTTACACGTATAATTATTATTATCATAAAATAAAAAAACTGTAACGTAAAAAAATAATAAAACGCTATATAGAAAATTATAATATAGAAAAATAAAAACGAGGTTTTTCTCTTCGAATCGAAAATTAACTATTTATAACCAAAAATACGAAAATATTTAATTCGCCTGTTTGAGCGAGTAAGGATTATTTATGAGGGAAACGGCCTCGGGAAAGTATAATAGTCTAAAAATCTCGGGTTTCAAGTACCTACACATATAGTTTGAACAGATATTTCGAAAATATATTACAAACAAATTTTAATCGAATCAATTTTGTACAAATATATAAGGGAACAATAATAATTATTGTCTTCGCGTAGCGAGTAAAAAACAAATTATTTAAGTCATTTAACCGTTCCAGAGAAACATGGCGATTAAATGAATCGGACTCGCGAAACGAAAAACAATCCAAAAGCAATCAAATACGCGCTATTCCTGTAATAAATTTATAATTATTATTAAACGTAAAAGCGAGAGTCGCAATACCTTCGCATTCGGAGACAAGCGGCGTTTGATAAATTGTATATTAATAAAATATTCTAGAAAACTGTTGCAAATAAACGCGTAGCAACAGAAACGATCCAAATCTAATTAAACACTAATTGCGCGCTTGTATAATAATATACAGTGCAGTATGCCGAAAAAATAATAATAATAATAATAATAATAATAATCGTTTCATCGCGACAGAACTGCACACTTTGGCGGAGAATTCGCCGAGCAGAGAAGCAAAAAAAAAAAATCACATATTTATAAGTAAAATGTCGGTGTCGCACTTTTTTCTATATACTAAAACCATTATCAACACATTATTAAACACTTGACTCTGAGCCGCGCGTGTAACACGCGGTGCTCATGACGCAGACACGAACACTTCGCGGTATTTTATTATTTTGTACACAAACGAATAGACTATTTATAACTTATGCAAAATTTTTACCGTTTATCGTCCTGTGTAATCCTAACTTTTAAACATTTGAAATTTGTCGATACAAAAAGATCGCGGGACACGAACGTACTTCAAAACCGATTCGTTTTAAACGCGCAGACCAAGATTTATAATTCCCGAAGTGGCCGAAGTGTGCCTTTCCACCCTGTTATAAGTGCGTTTAATATTTTTTTTTTTTTTTTAATAAACGATTTTTTTTGTAAGCGTTTAATTATTTTGTACTACACGTCTCATACACTAATATGAGTATAATGTGTTTTTTTTTTTTGGTTCAAAAAGGAATCGACAACGAATAAACCACTTATAATATACACGTGACGAAGGTCGAATTTAGAGTGGGGTAAACGAAATGCTGGGCCAAGAAATGTCCATTACCTATTATAGTCTCACAATATTCATATACTATACCTACTACTTAATACAAAAAAATCTAAACTCTTTACACTATAATATTGCAGATTTTAAAAGAAATTTCGCCGCGGAGGATTTTTCAAATATCTTAAAAACCTTACATTACAGTATAGATACATTATTATTGACCGGAATAATTAAGTAGTATTTATCAAAAACCTATGTGTATGTGTATATATATATATATATATATAGGTTTTCTGTAACGGGATAATCGATCGCTGCAGTGTCTCTAATACTCACGCTAAATGTAAACTCATACTGAACTCGCCGACGATTGATCATCTCATCCAGCTCTTTATATTGTAAGGCCAGTCGCGAATATTGTCATAATATGATCAAGCTACGAAATTCATAAGAGAAGAAAAAACAACATTAAATCGTTGAATCAATCCGTAAAATTTTAACGCGACCCCTGAATACCTCGCCGTCTCATAATATTGTATAATATTACATGTACGTGCGGCGTGTAATTCGATTTCAAAAACTCTACTATAAAATATGCACATGCAATTTACCGTTTCAATTAGAATCTAAAAATATTCACTCGTATGCGGAAAACACCGCGAGTGATTCGATTAAAAACGACCTATGCGCGCGTTTCAATTTGAATTCGAACGCAATTTATGA
Source organism: Slavum lentiscoides (assembly GCA_032441835.1). Classification (NCBI taxonomy): domain Eukaryota; kingdom Metazoa; phylum Arthropoda; class Insecta; order Hemiptera; family Aphididae; genus Slavum; species Slavum lentiscoides. The sequence goes on from CM063713.1 coordinate 10,348,346, forward strand.
AACAACAAAATGTTCGATCCGTTAATAATTTTGCAGCGCTTACTGCAGGAGGAAGGGGTTAAAACGGCCACTATTCGTGCGTAAAATATTATATTATACAATTTATCGTGTACTAAAACGTAATAGTAGTATTCGGTTGTTCGTTTCGGAGGTTATTATAAATATAACGGGGAAGGAGGAGGAGAAGGAGGAAATTTATCTAATCGTGCAGACTTTGTTTACCTCGTGCGATTAAAATATATATATATATTTTTAATATATCTAACGTAACTATATGGCTTCGTGTGTCTACTGATAATATCGCGATAGGATTTGTTTTTTTTATTCGTAGGGTAATATTTACGCGGATCGTTATGGGCGTCATAGTTTGAAAAATATCCGTGCGCGATAGAGTGAAACCTTGAAAATTATTCACACGAAAAATACGCGTTATCGATTTTCCGATTACCGTGATCGATATAAAGCGGCCAACTATTTTTAAATGTTAACAGACGTCAAGAAAATCAAGTGAGTACAAATGTGCGATTACGAAGAGAAAATTGCTGTCACCACTGGGCAAAAGAGAATTTCCTGCAGTCGATTTTAATTAGACTGTCCGTCTATGATTTTGTTTCTCATAAATAGCTGACTATAACGATTTTCCGAAAGACATCGATCGGTAGTAAAGACGCCAAACCTAACTTTTAACATTGTTTCGTTGGTTACCTGCGCAAGAGCAATATATTCATAAGATTTCCATGCAGGTGACCAATCTTGGTTGAAAAAAATTTTTATAGAATTTTTTCTCAGTACGATCTGATCACGTAAAAAGAACTGAGGCCTATGCTATTTATACGTATAGCCAAATAGGAGTATTCTAAAAACGTATTAAAGGCGTGCCAATAATAATTTATTTGAAATTCAAACTATATAATAATTCAGTGACTAATTAAGGTTATTTCTATTATAATTCATAAGCATCTTAATCTGAACAAAGGCGTCAAGCACCGAACAACAGTGATAACATATAAACACAAATAGTCTCGTGTCAATCAGCTCAGGTTCGTTTTTCGGTCCGGTATAGTTAACCGCGTCATTTAGGTTACTGAACAGGTTCGTCCGTATTCTCATTGAGTCCCCATCATACCAATTGATATTTTTCATCCTGGACGCTTTCATATTTACATTTGTCATTATCTATTCTTTCCTCCATTTCACTAGGTTTTCCTTACTCCTGGCTACTGCTCTCAGAGCTTTCCATGCCCCGTATTATAATTTATATGAATACAAATTACACCCGCACAATAGTGTAAATATAAGTTAAACTGTTCACGGACAAATCCGAGTAATTCAACTAGTATAATATATATATTAATAAGTACGTAAAACGTGATAATCGTACAGGGCAATAGGGAGGCATTTTCGATTACAATAATTTTACGCGCATCGATAAAATAAAATAAAATTAAAAAATCAATATTAAAAATCAATATCGACGACATATATTTGATCGTAATTCGTGAAAAAAAAAACATCTTTACGTTATTAAATACGCTTATACAATAAAATGTAAATCATCAGAGAAATCGATTACGACGATACTTTCGTAAGGGAGGCATTTTAATCGTTTTTAATAGAATAGTAATTTAAATTGTTGTCAATATTTTAAAAAGCATATTAAAAAAAAAATGAAAATCGATTTTGTTTTGCATAGCGTTCACTATTACACTCGCGCACATAATAATCGATTCAACGCTCGGACAATACGTTCAGCTGGTCCATTCACGATGATGATTTATTGTAGAAAATGAAGAAACGATAAATCCGTCGACAACAAATTTATAGTACGCAACACGTGTTTAAACTCGCCCGGGAACTATTGGTTTTTTTTTTTTTTTTATGTATGTTTGTGTACATTTTGTCTTTGCCAAACAGAAACCGAACTGGCCGTTTTTTATTTACGCCATATACTATTCTAACGCTTTTTCTTGGGGTGTTTTTTTTTCTCCTAACAACTCATGTGACTGCAGTAAAACACACGTTATATAACATTAAACGCGTATAAAAAAATCATCAAAGCCGATATTTCCGAATTCGAGTGACTTACGGTTAATGCGCGCGCAGTTATATTAAATATTCACGTGTGTATTTGAATTGAAAAATTGTAAGCTTTATAAAAACAGATGTACTAAACAAATTTTGTAGTTTTTTAACGTCTTATGTATACATATAAGCACTCTCAATCATTTTTCAGAAATTTAATCCACATAAATGTATACTACTAAAATACAAATAACGTGTATATATTTTTTATTCGTAATATTAATCTCGAGAAATCGAGATTTTTTTTTTAATTTTACCGAAAAAAATAAAACACTAACAAAATGTCGAACAATGAAATGTTGACTTTTTTTTCTTCAATTTAATATTCGGCCCGTGTTAAAAGTACTGAATACTATAATTATTATTCAGTCGCCCTGGTGACAAATTTGTGAATTATAATATTCCAAAAAACAATGTTCCTTTTTCGAGGATAATTCGCGCCACTTAATCACGAGCCAACGACGTCGTGCCGATCTGACGATCATCGTACCCGCGGGCCACCACCCTTCGGCGTCTCCACTGCCATCACCACTGACTTTTAAGCTATTCGACAAAAAAAAAAATTATTTTCAATAATCAGTATTAGTACAATCGCAGAGAAGCGAATTTTAGTTTTAATTATTATTAACGAAACTTTGAGTATAATAAACATTTAAAAGCTTTTAAAAGTTCATCGAGTATTTAAAAGAAAGAAAACATTTGAAAAAGATTTATACAGAAAACGAACTTTGTTTCCGAGTTTAGACTTATAATATTTTAATGCGTATATAATATGCTATACATCTTCTTCTTCATTTCCGAATTTCACTAGATACTCGTATATATAAGTACTTATGAAAATACAACTAATTCGAACGGATAAAATATTATTATATTTTAACAAGCTAATAATAATAATAATAATAATCTATTTTCAGAAATAATAAAATAATAAAAACAAAACAGAAAATAAATAAATAAAAGAATAAAAGGATACGTAAAAGAAATATAAAAAACTATTTTATTTTATTTTTTCACTTGGTGATGACTTTTTGTCGATACCGGTAGTAGTAATAATAAACAAATTTAATAAAACGACTTTTTTTTATTTCTTTATTTTACACTTTGGTTTAATTGTATATTCGTATATGTACATTAATATATTAATTATATATAGAAATTTAACATTTTTTTCATTTTTTTTATTTTATATCTCATGGAGAAAGAAAAACGCGAAAATATAAATTGTTATCGGTGATTCATTTAATAATAATAAATGAAAAAACAAACAAAAAATCGTCGTGCGCGTAAAATGTGCAGTTAAAACGTTATATACAGCTGGTCGAAGCGAAGACTGTGTGTGCGGGGGGAGGGGAGGTTTCGCCTTCACGAAATTATTTTAGTCCCTCAAATAAAAAACAAATTTTAATTAAACAAAAAGAACACACGTAGCCCGTCGTTGATGATATTACAATTTAATAATATTATGATAAAACATAACGAACGAGCATACTATATATAATAAAAATATAGGAACAATAATAGCCGTTAGTCATCGGGGAGCCATGCGGTATTTTTCAACTTCCCTATCCCCTCACATGCACACACCGATGAAATTCAGAACTGGAAAACGGCTATACCGCACTGCGCGTCTAATATAATAATAAGAATAAATTATAAAAATAAATAAATAACTCGTACACTGAACAGTCGTGCAATATGTTCGCGGAGAGATTAGTGTCTTCGCAGCGCCCATAAGGCCAATAAACTCATATATTATAACAGATATAATGCATAAAATTATAATCTACCCACGCGTCCTTCACAAAATAATAATTTTTGTGAGTCGTCGGTTGATTTTTTTTTTGTAGAAATGATTAACGATAGGAATATATTAAATAGAAATTACTACAAAGAGGATAAATTGATTTTCAATAGAAAAAAAAAATGCGTAAGAATCTAAAAAACAATATGTACGACATTATATTTTAAATAAATAATAATGTAAACATTTAATTTACCAGAAAATTAATTTTAAAGCACGTGTAAATGCGTGTTTTCTTCGTGACTCCGCATCGTATTAGCCTGAAAATTAAAAAGGAACTAAAATTATATTCTCCGCGCTGATCAACGTTCATGATCGAGCGTTTAGTGCTTAGCTGACGACAAACTCGGTCGATCGTGTACAGTGTAAACGAATAAACGTGTAAATGTGAGTAAACGAGTAAAGAGAGTAAAAAGAGTGTACAACGAGGAAAGATGAACTCTTACGTTCACTTCATTTCATTAAAATACGCGAAATAATATAATTATTGATAATAATAAAAAAAATAAATAATAAAGATCGCATACACACGTATGATCGGCCGATCGGTCAGCGTCAAACTAAACAACCGCATATACCGACATAACGCGTCAGCCGACCGCAATAAAACGAAAAGAGAAAGTAGTCACCAGATAGCGCTACGACACAACATAAAGGGCGTGGCAGAAAGGCGCTTATAAATAGCGGTTCAAAACCATCGGACCGCTCAGTGTAGTCACGGCGGTCATGCGTGAACAACGTAGTTCGCGTCTGACTGTGTTGTGTGTTCGAAACTGACCGCTATTTATATGCGTCTTTCTGCCACGCCCTCTATGTTATGTCGTAGCGCTATCTGGTGACTACTTTCTTTTCCCGTTTTATTGTTATTTCGTTTACGTTCCATGCACGTTGTTCTTCCTTTTTCTACACCTGCATTTCGTCTCGGTACATTAATAAATCTTTCTTCTTGATTATTACTCGTTGATGTGAATATTTCATTTTGCAAAGGGTCTTGGCTCCATTTCCCCCCTTCCGTAGCGGTCAGTGTCCGCTTTCTGTATGCTTTTTGGACTCTTGCACACGAAGCCGCCGTGGTGAGAGAAATTAACGATTAAATTAAGGTTTTCACACGCGGTGGCGCCATCAAAACCTGAGCGACCATGAGAGTGGCGGCCAACATTTAAATTTATATCGCTTGAAGATAAAAACGCGTGTTCTATTCGTTCGACCGTATTGACGTAATAAAACACAAATTAAATAAACGTTTAGTATATAACGGTCAGACTTCAGTAGTACAAACCTTCCTATTTTATATTTTTTTTCGTTTATGGATTACTTCTCGACGTGATACACGTTCCGACTTCCGTTTTGGTACCGGACTGAATGCGGTAAACACCGAAACACAATACATAGAAGCGCCTTTTGGAAGCACAAATAGTGGCGACGCTTTTCTGGTCGCGCTGCCGTGGCTTCGTGCGAAACGGGCCTAAAAAGACACGAAATTCACTGCGACCAACAGCGCAGTACCTACACACCGTTTTCCGCAGTGGCGCGACGCACGGACCGAATGGAAACGACGAACGAAATGCGTGCGTAATCGAGACGGAATAAAATGCAAACTATACTACTACGTCACCGCGAAATATAATAATTTAAATAATAATTATTATTACAATATAATGTTATTATACATGTACATACGTATAAGCGTATCGTGTTCGTAGGCGGTCCGTGACCCGATAAAAAAACGGTGGCGGCGAACAACGTCGTAATACGGGACGGAGGACAGTGGCGCGCGCGCGATAATAATAAATACGCACGAACACGGTGGGTACATAAAATTATATTTTGTGTCAAGCCGGTGACCGAGCGACGGCGCCCGCATGCGACCTGGCAGTACCCTACGGAAAAGCGTCGACGGTGGCGGTAGCGCGGTGTGACTGCTACTTGGACGCGGGTATATTGCCACCAGCCACCAGGTGCAACCGACGTAGACGGACCGTATTCAATTGGCCGATTAGCTGGACGGACGACGCGAGGTGGACATGTGCCACGTGCTGCTGTTGTTCATGGGCAACGCGATTTCTGGTGGTGGTGGTGGTGGTGGCGGTGGTGGCCGCAAAACGACCGTCGCCGAGCCACACTGCAGTGGCGGCGCGGCCGACCCGAAGACCGCCGCCATGAACGAGCTGACCAGAGACGTGGAACGCCTGAAAGCGGCCGTGGACGAAAAGGATCGGATCGTCGAGCAGCTGGCCAAGACCGTCGAAGACATTCGCGTGAGTAGTAATAGAAACAGATAGATTCCGAGATTCCGATACGAATTCCGATGCAGCGCCGGGTACCTGTAGTAGTGTTTTACGCGGGTTTACTACGACTGTGCAGGGAGATGTCTGCATATAGTAAAAAAAAAAAAAAAATGTCCTGGTCGAAAAATCGATAGGCGGCGAGGTCATTAAAAAAAAACCGCACGAAATACACGCGTATAAAGTTTGTAGGCGGAGCGGAAATTTACGTAATATTATGTTTATAATGACTTTTTTCGTGAGGGGGGGGGAGGAGAGGTAAAACTGTTCTCGAGATATTGACGATAGAAGGTTAGGTTAGATTAGAGCTCGTACGAGAAGGATATAGTCTAGAACGCGCGTTGTCCTCCTACTGGTACGTTAGCTTTTCGCTACAGTACAGGCGTAATCATGGAAAGGACGGGATTTTAAGTGTTTTTCGTCGAATTCGTACAATTGGATGACCAAAATCGTCTAGCAGTGTTAAAAATTTGATGAACAGACGACGAGAACGAGACACTGACGCGGACGAGCCTTAACTAATAAATGTTCATTAGAATCGATTAAACGGATTGCCAGCTGGTACGCTGGCAATTCATAAAAACGTGCAGCCGATACGTCTCGAGGACGAGCAGGTACTCAAAGAAACGGTTGTTCCGAAGCCAAGAATAATAATAGATCTGAAATATGAACGCGATCATTTTTTTTTTCTATTTATTGTCTTACTTTTAAATGAATATAAATTCGAAACATTTTTTTTATATTTGTTCTTGTGACAAAATATTGATTCTCCTCCTCCCCCCATGATCTAGCCACTGTTTCGCTATACATATGACACTGCAACCACACGCAGTCTGCAGTCCAAAGGTCCGAAGACACTCATCGTAATAAAAAAATACGCCACTTATTCCACAATCGTAAACCTGTACAGTGTACATATTATATAAAATACGCATGTTTTTTTTTTACATACAATTTTTTCATACACACGTCACCGCCACTGTATCGGCGCCGCCACACGCGCAAAAGACGACTTCCTGCGAGCCGTATCTGCTGCCCGCGGTAGTTGACCCATTTATTTAAACAATTCCGATTACCGTGCCGCCGCCAGCGATAACGACCCCGGTGTTACGTACTTACTATTAAAAAGTAAAACACAGCGATGGTAGTAGGTGAACGCGTGACCATGGGTTAAATTAGAATTTATATATTTTTTTAACGTTCATCGCACGTATTAAAGTACAGTAAAAACTCTCCTAACGAACACCTTCCAGTAGCGAACTTTTTTTTTTCTGAGGGGGAACGGGAACATTTTTAATGGGGAAATAGCTCCGAATAGCGGACACATAAATTAATCTTGGTTTAGAAATAATGACAAAAAGAGGAAAGCAAAACGCACTCGCATTAACGGTTCAACGATAACAAACTCGTTGTCGAACGACAAGATTCCGACGAATAACAACGGTTATGACCGAAAATATCATTATGTCTTGAATGCCAATATATAAATCGTCAGTTATAACGATTATAGTTTTCGATGCGATGAACGGGTTAAAGCGAAAGAGGTTGTCGAAAAAATTGAAATTCTCAACTTCCGTCAAAACAATACGGAAACGCAGGAGTTCGTGTACTCGCAGAAAACTGCATCCTTTATGAATTTCAAACATTTACCCCCTCCGAATAGCGACAAAATTTCGGTGACCGAGGATCACTTTTTTCGTGTAGTTCAATACCAGATTCTGTATACTAACATGAGTATAAAAAAAATGGACTAGATGTCTGCATTTATTAGTAAATAGATAAATCTTATTAAGATGAAGTGAAACATTGTTTCGACCAAACCTATCTTGGTTAAGACCAATACAAATAACAATAATTTCTTGGAAAAATTGTTTCATATTCACAAAAAAAAAATTGAAAAACACGATAATAGATTTTTCAATCAGCGATGGGTTTTTCGGGGCATAAATTAAAATATTGTATTTTGGATCGAAAATGAAATATAAACGGATAACACTCGCATTATATAAAAAAAGTAAGGCCCAATGTAAAAGAGCAAGAAGGACCCTGTAAACAAAGACGTAAATCAGTTCTACTCGATATAGTGTATTATCCCGTACATGATTAACACTGTACTCATTCCTCTCCATACTTGAATATTATCGTTACATTTCATTATACACATATTTTTTTATTTTTTAATTATGAAAATGTATTAAATAAAAAATGCCCCATATACTCGTAGACACAGAGCCTCTGACTGGGGCTACTGCCCAACTACATAGTGTACAAATCAGTCCGACCATGCGCGTGTTAACCATTATCGTTAACCCGCCATGTACGTGATTTTTGTATTATTATAATGGCGTGTACTACTACTGTGTGCAGTATACTGTACGATCGACGACGGGGGGGGTTTTGATTGCGCAGAACATGGTGGAGAACGCGATTTTTAATCAAAATAATCTCGCGCTACCGTCGGAGTCGCCGCTTCACCACCGGCCGGACAAGAAGAAAGGGGTGTCGGGAGAATGTTCGACTTCGGCGCGACCGCCGTTGGCACTTCCCAAACAGTCCAAACCCATCAAGTACGACGTCTACGTATAATAATAATAATCATATTCGTCATAATATATTTATACGATTCGTGAACGGCACGAGGAGATCATCCATTCTTATTGGGCTGATCACGTATGTGTGTGTGTGTGTGTGTGTACATTAGGACCAAGCACCTGATCAAACAGGCGTTGTGCAAAAATCCGTTTCTGAAAAACTTGAACACCTCTCAGATTTCCGAAATAGTGGACGTGATGTACCCGAAAAACTTTGACGCCGGCGCTTACGTCATCAGGAAAGGCGATCCGGGTAAGCAAGCAGTGTGCTCTTATTCTCATATGCGTACTGTTAATATTCTGCAGGGACTGGAATCGAAAAGAATACCCGAACTTCAGAAATATCGCGAGTCCAAACATTTTCTTTAATTTTGAATATTGATAGTGACCAAAAAAATGTTCTAATCCCTGGACAATATTACTCGTATACGCGGTATATACTAGACAATTTCATATATGTATTGTACACCAAAAGACGATCGAACCGTTATAATCTCTAAACCTAATCTATATAACTCTGTTCAGGCTCTTGTCTATACGTGGCGGACGAAGGAAAGTTCGACGTTATCCAAAGCGGCCGGGTAGTGGATTCCATCGGACCGGGCGAAGTGTTCGGCGAGCTGGCCATACTCTACAACTGTCCGCGGACTGCGTCGGTAAAAGGTTAATCCACCAATATTAATATTTATCAGTTATTACCTACGTAAGTTGGGTGAATGAAAAGTGGCCGCTGACGTTTGCGCTCCTGATGGTGAATTTTCGTCAGTTCGTCGTAAAAGTGATTTTAGTGATGTACGCGCCAAAATCATAACATATTTCATTGATGTACTGTACGACGTAGAACGCGGATTGAAGCGCTCGTATATAGCTGTATATTAAGCACGGACTTATTCCGTGATATTAGGTAATAACAACAAAACAGATGGAGCGATTAATTTTTTTTTTTTAATTTTTACTACTTTTGAGGACCCCTGTTTATCGAAAGAAAAAAAAGGTTGTCGACACATTCGCCAGCGGCCACTTTTCATTCGCCCGTCTATATAATACAAATACGCACGTACATTAACGCGTTATGTTTACAACCCGAGCGTAACGATTTCATTCGATTTTTCAGCCGCCGAAGACGTCAGGGTGTGGACTCTGGAAAGGACGGCGTATCAGCAAATCATGAAGACTTCCGCTATGAGGAGGTTCGACGAACGCGTAGGATTTTTGAAAAGCGTGCCGCTAATGAAAGATCTCAACGAGGAGTTTCTTTCGAAAATAGCCGACGTCTTGAAAGAGGTAGGCTGGCTAACCGTTCGACGGAATGTCTATCCAATATACAATATCCATATTACAAAAAAAAATAACACGAATTAACCAATTCGGGTTTATATTAAAACAAAATATTGTCTTTCGTTCTCGATATTTAAGAGGACGAAAAAAATCGAATACTACTCCCACCGTGGACATGAGCGTAATGAGCATTTAGGCACACGCGCATAAATAAATAGTATTATTTCGATTGTTCCGAATTAATAATGTACGCATAAGTCATTTCACAATTTTTTTTTTTTTTTAAATCAAAAATATTGTTGTTCCGTGATAAAACGCGTAAGTACGGCTCTATAAAATAAAATAAGCAAATAAGCATATAATATATCAATTCAGACTTTGGTCGAAAACTAGAATTCTTTATACATTTGGTGGTGTTTCCGTTATGGAAAAAAAAAAGGATAATAATAACAAATAAAATATACTTTGAGCGTCTACTGTACGCAACACTATGGTAAACTAAATAATTTTATTATACTTATTAAAAATACAGCGGACGTATAATATATAATATTATTATCCTTATATATGTATAAGAACAGGCTTTTTTCGTGTACCGAATTTCTGACGACACTGTTGAACTTTTTTACGATTTTTTTTCCACAGAATTGTTCCGAATACTTCGCCGTGTGTCCCCGCGTCGCCCATTTTTTTTCATTTTTTGTCTGAGGAGGGAGGAGGGATGTATTGTACTTGAATGTTATGGTTTTACTATTTACTATAAAATATACGAGCAGGATAATTTTCTAAATTACTCCTATACAAAATTCAACTTTAAACGATGAGGATGGGTATACATCACAACATTGTAAAAAAAATTTAGCGGTATCGACAAATTCATTCGAAATCATGCGTGAGTTTTTCGAACGTTAAAATAAAAATTCGTAGATACTGTTAATATTTGTGTCGTAATTATAATATGTGTATAGAATTATTTTTAAATAATAATTATTTAAAAAATGTATAAATAATTACATTTTCGCTTGAAATTGCCCACGGGCGAAACCGGGTAATTCAGCTAGTTATATAAAAGAAAAAGACTCGTGACGAAAACGGGCTTGAGTAATAAGAGTATATTATAATATGCGCGTCGTACACGGATGAAAACGAAACTTCCGAGATTTACTCGCGGCTTCAACAAAAGGTCGCGGTGGCGAAACCCTAACGACCTTTTAGCGTTACAACTTTTCCCATATAATACGCTGAAAACGACGTCAAACTCTCTATGTATTTGACGTTTTTGAAAGTTCTCGAAACGCACATACCAAAGCACATGAAATATTATATGTACGGTACATATAGTAGTAGTAGTAGTAGTAGTAGTAGTAGTAGCAACAAACGGACGTATTGATTAAGTCGTCTTAATATTAATCATTATTATCATCGTAGTTTTCTCAACACAAAACTGCTCGCGAATCCGTTTCAGGAATTTTATCCGGAAGGCCACTACATCATAAAACAGGACACTTTAGGCGACAAGTTCTATATACTGAGCGAAGGACGAGTGAAAGTCACCAAAACCAATAAAGGTGAGTCTCCGGAGAAGTATTTATAGAAGTGTATAATGGGGAAGGGGGTACCAACAAAATTTCAAATGGGTGTAGATAATCGTAATCGCATTTCTTTAAAAAAAAAAAAAAAATTACGAAGTAAACGATAAAATATTTCAAATAATCAAAATTTAATTTAATAATATTATATTTAACTTTCAAAATTATATTATGTATTGTATACTCGTATTAATTGTTAATAATTACGGGTTGCAATCGGTATTAAATTAATAAACATTGATATATAGATATATATCCAAATAATAGATCCAGTAGATCCTCCATGCGAATCCTCTGACATATCCTAAAAAAATGAAGTGCCCATCTCCTATTTAATATATAAATACAGCAATTGGGAGGGGTACGAGCCCCCTGTGACCCTTTCCTTAAAGTCTAAGAGTCTGCGTATATATATACGGACATGTTACACGAGAGTTGACGACCGCGGATGAGCTCAATCCAGCTTCTCAATCACAATTTAATTTTTTTTTTTTCTATCAATCGTCTTCACTAATATCGTGTAATTCGTTTTGTTTCCGAAACCGGATTTGACGGTCTTTGTATCGTTAAAAAGAAGACAAAAAACGAATTTAATTTTTGTTCATTTACTCCCCTGTCCTCTATAACAATCTCACTAGGAAACCTTTGCTTATTTTTCTAACGATTTAAAGTCTCAATATATTATGGGCATTATATCGTAAAATATACTACAACACTATTTCCTGATGCTGCTTATTCATGTACACTCATTATATACGCGAATTATGACGAATAGAGAAATTCCTTACTGATTTTGAGTACCTAGTAATATATGTATGTACTTTCTCTATACTGGTATTTATTATTTGTTATAATATTGGTCGCAATTATACATAATATGTACGTGTGAGCAATTAACCGGCTTATATTTTCGTTGCACAAAATAATTTGTTTTAAAAATAAAACACCGACTTGACGGTACCCCATGCTGCAGGTGAAGCCGAGGAGGAAGAATTCGGCGTGTTGGAACAAGGAGAGTTTTTCGGAGAAGTGGCACTGTTGAAAAAGGACAAGAGGACCGCCAACGTCGTGGCCATGCACCCGGGAGCTGAATGTTTGACACTGGACAGAGAGTAAAATAAACGTTTTGTTTTTAGTATATAAAAACCAGAATGCTCTTTTTCTCGATCAATTTTCATATGTTTTAATAAACAGTAGGTAACAGGTAACATTACTTTCGGGGGAGAGGGGAGGGAACCAAATCGCTTTCTATTATTTATATACCTTATCGATTTACAGTAATACAGCTAAAAACCATGCTCTCGCAATCGGAAATCATTCCTGTCGTAACCGATTAAAATGTATTCGCTTATACACATTTAATTTGTCGAGTCTCGATTTCCAGAGCATTTTGTTTTTACGTCGAGTTCCATATTATAATACTGCGCGTAGGTATAACAATATTATATGAAAACATCGTACCTTATATTATAACAGGCCTTTCGTGCACTTCATCGGCAACCTGGACGAATTGAAAAACAAAAAATACACGGAACAACCGCGAAAAACTTCGTCGTCGGTCAAGATCTCGGTGGAAAGTAAGAGACGAACAAGAGTATTAAATAAAATGAATTTTATCGCTGCGGCGCAGTACTAAACCATTTACACGTTTACGTTAAACCCCTTACACGGAAACACATAAACGCGTATCTATAACGGATTCCCCTGCAATGATATTTGTTTGAAAGACCATTTAAGTACCTTATACAAGAATAGGCGCGCTTCTCGAATATTATTTTATTATTTTTGCAGTATATGCGAAAACGATGAAACAGTGCGCAGGTACTTTTTATTTCCACGCCACTTTTGAAATCGTTTACAATGCACGAACCAATAAAAAAAAAATAAAATTGTTTTTTTTCTTTTACAAACATTTAACGCGTAAATTGGTCAATGCGGAATTCACTCCGACTGACTGTGTTATTATTTTGCCTTACAGAAATATTCTATCCGGAACTGTTTCGCGTGGAGCTGACCGATTTCGAGACGGTCGCTACGATCGGCGTGGGCGGCTTCGGTCGAGTGGATCTGGTGTGCCTGAAGCTGGACAGGGATCGGTCGTACGCGATGAAAAAACTGAAAAAACAGTACATCGTCGACATGCAGCAGCAGGAGCATGTGTACAACGAGAAAACCATACTGGAATCGTGTAACAGCCCGTTTGTCGGCAAGTGAGTGCAGAGCGGATGCGCGTTTATTAACAGATATGATTATTTAAATATACGTTTAATATAAGTGCGCGAAATTATGAGCCTATGCCCTATAACAACGGATATTTTTGGCGTGAGTATTCCAAAAGTCTACGTGACCAATAGTCTAAATCAGAGGTTCCCAAACAGCCCATTTTTTTTTTCAAATTTTGTTGGTAAGAGTCTATTTCCTCTCGTTTAGGTATGGTATAGGTACGGATAAATATAATATTAATATTAAAATGAGAGTAGCGAGCCGCGGGGTTTGCGGATGTCTCTGAAGTGAATTACTTAGATAAAGTTTTGGAGCTTTGTATGATTACTATTATAAAAATTTGACTGAGAATAGCCAAAATCTTTTCAGTGTAGGTGAAGTAACGAAGGTCCTACGTTGTATAATATATTCAGCCCTTAAAACCAAAAATTACCTCTTTTATGACTTAAATAGCTAAACGTCTAAAAAATTGCTATAAAAAACCCAAAATTGAAAGAAATTCTGTGTAAACATCAAAACTCTGAGACCTATATTTTGGTCGATTTTTGTGCCCCGCGTTTAAAAATTATTGACAATATTTAGTTTTTCTTCCGATTTTTTAGTTGTTTTGAATTTGAGAAACAACAGAGAAAATCGAAAAACCTTTCAAATAAAGTACGAACTAGACATGCAATTTGCTACCGAAACGTAACGCAAGACGAGATCATCATTCTTTCTGACCCACATAGTTTAGAAACTTTTGGTCTAAATTATTTTCTAGCGAATTTAAAGGTCGGCAGCAAAAACAAATCCTGCGGTTTTTAGAACTTTTATATGCGTACCAGCTGTATTTTCCGCGGTAAAAATCGTATAGCCAAAACGGTAATTTATTTAACACGCGTTTTCGATTTTCCCCTGCAGGCTGCAATAGTTTTCCTATAAATCGCCGAAGAAATTTGCAAAATTGAACTCGGTCCGAATATATATGAACCGCGATCCGTCGATGTCGACGAATCCCTGACGGATCTAACTTGTATTATAGCAATGACTTTTTTATTTTTAATATTTATTTTAATTTTTTTGAATATATTTTTACACAAAAATACGCGTGCCATGTGAATGAGCTTATTTGGATATTAAGTGATAATAGCCGGATTTCACCGGGGGCTGGGAGAGAGTTTGGGAAGAGATTCTCGAATAAAAATAAATCAGAGACGGTCAAACGTTCCATTTTTGTTTTGCTACGAAGACAGCAAATTTAGCTTATTACTTTTTTCGGGATTCTGCCCGTGAAAGTTCTGTTATATACAGCCACACAGGGTTAGGTTGGGTAGTTAGAGATTGGACCATTCGAACGGTCGTTGTCGCTTATTTAAAATCTGACGAGGTGCAGAGTGGCCTAGACGTCTAAAGTGGAATGAATAAGTGTTACTGTAAAATACGGTTTTAGAGTTCTTCCACATGTGGTCGTTGATTGAAGGAAGCCCGGTGGAACCTAGAATGATACGGGGTTCCTTACGTATAGTAGGGATCTGCTAATATCGTACGAAGGCCGATGTTTTGGATAGCTTCGAATCGTTTCCAGTTGGAGTATAACGAGTAAAAGATTAATAAGGCCCACGCCTGCTGGCGTAAGCGATCACTGACCTCAGATATGTCTGGTAAATCTATATTTTTGACTTTGTTGGGATGGGACTTTTTGAGTTCAGGATGGGGTAGAGCGTACCTCAAACTCTGATCGCCTTTTTTATGCACGTGTAAATGAAAGTGGAGACCCCGGTCCAAACGGACACCCTGCAGGTATTTTGTGGATTCGGACCACGTTATTTTATGTCCGTCAACGTGGATTTTTTGGATGGAAAAAGTATTTGCTTGATTAAAGCATACTGCGACGGTTTTTAAGGCGTTGATCCGAAGACGCCATCCAAACGTTCCGACACATATACGCCGCGTTACATAATATTAAACAAATTAGTAAAACGTTTTCATCGACTGCAGTGATTTGTCTGTCTGTTTTGTAGACTTTATCGTACGTACAAAGACGAAAAATACGTATACATGCTGATGGAGGCGTGTTTGGGCGGCGAGGTGTGGACGCTGCTGCGCGACCGGAGGTGTTTCGACGACAACGCCGCGTGTTTCGTGACAGCGTGCGTGGTGGAGGCGCTCGACTACTTGCACGGCATCGACGTAGTCTACAGGGACCTGAAGCCGGAAAACCTATTGCTGGACAGTCAAGGATTCGTAAAACTGGCGAGTATAATCAACTGCTGCGTGATTCGGCACTATTATTACATACTGTAGCATTTGCACGTCCAGGATCGGCTCGGATTAAGGGAGGGGTCCACGTCCCCGGGGTCCATGGATACGAGGGGCCCATTACGTTATTACTTAAATTTCTTTTTTTGCGCTCTAAATTCTTAAGTTATATTAAAAATTTAAAAAAAAAAATATTTTGGATCTGAATAAATCGACTTATCTCTTTTCATATACTGCAATTATACCTATAATGGTAAACCGTGGTTTTGATTTTGTGAGATAGCTTACCACCGTAGCCTCCAATAGGTTTAATAATAAACTTTTCGTGGCCTATATACCATCATAATCATTCACTTGTAAGTTGTTATTTGTGGAAATATTTTGAAGTTTATATAGTATATAAAATACAAACTAATAATAATGACTTAATATGTACATTATGACACCGAGTTGCATACAATATATTTAAAATTATCCCAAAAAAAGTATCCAAGTGGCTTTCAAAGCTACCAAAAATTATAGGATTCTTTACAACATCTTATTTGTCCTTAATTATTTTATCTATAGAAAATTATATTCTAAACAAATTTTAGTTTCAAAGAAACTTTAAAAGTATTTGCTGCACACAAATCGAGGAAAAAACATTCGTGTAAATTATACCTACTGCTTTATATTTTTAAAAGAATTTCAATTACTGATAATGTATAATTATCTGTTATAAATTATAATATATTGGTTAATTTTATTTTTTTATGCATACGTGTGAGAGAGATGTGGGGGCCTCGACCGATATGTCCCTAAGGCCCCTCGAGTATACTTAATCCGAGCTTGGGGATTCCTGCCTGTGACCCGATCCTTGAGGGCCGAGACGTATAATATCCATATATATATATATATATATACACACATAAAAACAAAATTATTGCGTCAAATAATGGCGGGTTTTTATATAGATTTGTTTCCATCAATTTTTTTAGGATTTCTAAAGTTTTTTTTTACTTTATTTCAATAGCTTTTTTTTGAGGTTCCGTCCGAACTCTAGTATAATAACGCTTCTCCAGCAGAGTCCAAACGCGATCCTAATCTTCGTGTCTTCCTCTCAGAACCACCGTCATTCTCTTGCACTACTGCTGACGCTGTAGGTACTTGAGAATCTATCGACCTCACACGCTGCATCTTCATAACGCGCCTTGCCCTATACGAATTCCCTGCTAATCACCTCCAAAATCATACACAATTATCGCTGTTCTCCTCAGTCCTTTCCCCCATCAAGCGCTAATCTTCCAAGTCTCTTATCCACTTCTTCCTAGTTTTTTCCCCACTAACACTACATACCATACATCTCGTACGTCTTTCGTAACTCCTATCGTTCATTACAGGGCTTAAAACTAAACCTCGGTACACACCTTCACACTAAAAAAAATCATCTGTTCCACACACACTCCTTATTCTCGTCTTCGCCTCTTCACATACAAACATCCTCTATTATTTTGCCGTTTATATATATACTTCGTTAAGAAACGTTAATGCTCTCCGATTTAAGAGTATAAATATCAAAATACAAACGACTCGAAAATTGTGTAGCCCGCACGCTGTTATAATAATAAAAAAAAATGATATAGGACAACTCTATAACGGGATTCTGCGGCAGTGATCTACCCAACCTAACCCACCTCGTTCTCCTCGCCGTTAGACGACAAATCTTAAGCGATCCTAACCGCGGCTCCGTGTGCACACACGCACATGATTTTTCAGGTGGATTTCGGTTTCGCCAAGAGATTACAGCCTCGGGGCAAGAAGACGTGGACGTTCTGCGGCACGCCCGAATACGTAGCTCCAGAAGTCGTGCTGAACAGAGGACACGACCGGGCAGCGGACTTTTGGGCTCTGGGAATACTCGTCTACGAGCTGCTGGCCGGAATGTAAGACACTCGGAGAGTGAAATTTTCGTACCGTACATACACGATCCCAGCTTCCGAGTTTGACCGTTCACGTTTTGAAATGAGATTCGTTAAAAATAATTTCTTTTTTGTAATCGGTTCACGCGAGAGTAGACAAAATGATATATGGAAATCAACGATAAACCGAACGTCAGGTTAAACGCAAATCATTGTGTTTCTCATCAACAGTGATTCGGATTAAAAATGGAAATTCGATAAACCTTTTAACCGACGTTTTGACTGCACTTCCCCCCACCTTCCCGATTTCGTATTACAACTTTTTGTATAATAACACACAATTTCTGCGTCCTGACGTCACTCAATACGATCAGAACGATCGGCACAGTTATTCTTTTTTAACGGATTTTATCCGGTCACCGTCAAACGTTTAATCTTCGACGTTACGTGACAATAAGTAGGCACTGTATTACATTTTCCATCGAAACTATGTAAAAAAATTGTTTGAAAAATTTTTCGGCGATAGCGACCAATATATTGAGGTAGAAATATCCAGGCAAAATTAGTTCTCTTAAAACCCGTTTTTATCTGTGTGTATTCACGGAGACGTAAGAAAAATCCGTATAATTCATATGAATAGTTCGGTCAACTGATGCAATTATTTTATACGGGCGAACAACGGAAAATTATCGAATGTACACAACACCAGCCACATTTTATATAGTATTGAAAAAAATGTTCCTAGAAACGTAATAAATAATAATAAATTTCCTTTTTTTATATAACGAGGCCACGCCGAGTCAGTATATAATAATCACGGCTAGGATTCTACGACATAATAATTATTAATGAATGCAGATGAAAATAACTATAAATTTATTTCACGCGTCCAGAATAATTCCAAAAGTATAAAATTCTATATTGCGTAATTAGTGCTATTTATTTTTTTCTTTGCCTAGCCTTAAGAATAGGTAAAAAAAAAAACATTACATTGCCATTAGATACTTCATAAATAAAACGAATTTTTTTTTTTACTATTTTTACTGTTTTTATAACATATTTTAAGACAGATCTTGCATATTTCAGTATACTATTTATAAGTATACTGAAATGCCCGCCTTGGAAAGTTTTACGGCCCGCGAGATTTGTCAAACATTTACAAAAAAAAAATATTTTTGGGCCAAAACAGTGGGATAAACCAACGCGGTAAATATCCCATTAAATTAAAACTATTATATTATTATCTATGTTTGTAAATTATGTGTCATAATAAAAACAATAATAATTCGTTCTGTTTATTTTAATTAATTAATACGCCAAAACTTTTTTTTTTGTTTTGCTCAAATCTAAAATATGTAATTTAGTATGTGGCCCGTGAGCTTATAATGTATTTTCAAAGTGGCCCACGAGATCATTTGCGTTGGCCACTCCTGATTATTTATATACTGACAACGCAGAAATGATTTTTTTTTACATGAATTTAAAAAAAAAAAAATTGTTTCTATTTATTATCATATAATTACAAAAAAAAAAAAAAACGGTATACACAACTATAGCCACTGTTTTCGCAATCGTCCCGAAATTACAATATTTTTTTCCATATTTTCGTCGACCAGACCGCCGTTTAGCGGCCAAGATCCGATGGACATCTACAACGCGATACTCAAAGGCGTGGAGTCCGTCAACTTCCCCAGGCAGATGAACAAAATGACTCGTGACCTGGTGAAACAGTTGTGCCGTAGCGATCCGACTGAAAGGATCGGTTACCAAAAAGGCGGTATACAGGACATCAGACGACACGAGTAATTATTATTTGCACGGCGGCCGTTCGCCACTGTTGTTGTGTATTAACGTTACGATTTTTTGTCCATCCGGACGAACACGGCTGCGCAGATGGTTCAAGGGTTTCGACTGGACGGGTCTGAGGAACAAGACCGTATGTCCGCCCATCGTCCCGCAAGTAAGTACCGTTGAGAAAAAATAAACAATAGTAATGTACGGGCGATGCGATTTACAAAAACCGATTTTACGCGATTCCCATTGCAGATCAACAACTCGTTGGACACTTCGAATTTCGACGTTTATCCCGAAGACGGTGACGTTCCTTCCGACGAATTGTCTGGCTGGGACTCGGAGTTTTGACACGGCTCCGCGGACGAGACCATATTATATTACACATAAATTATTGTTGTTTTAATTTATTATTTTTACTAGTAAAATAATAATTATTATTATATCGACAGCGCTACAACACACTCGTATTTTACCCGATCGACATTTCCGAAAAACGAAAACGCCAACTATTGTATACATTTTACGATATAATGCACATTATTATTACGTTCAAAATCTCTTTTATAACTTTCATTATATTTATTTCGAGTTTTTTTTTACTTTTATTTCTTAAAAGACAATTACTCTGTAACGTCTTCCAAACTGTTAAAAAAAAAAAAAAAAAAAAAGTCAACAATATAAATTTTACGCGTACCCATAAATATTGTATACTATATAACAATATTTCCTTTCTTTATATTGTATATATAATTTAAAATGTACACACAAATAAATAATAAATTAAATAGAATTTAATATTTGAAATGTAAGAATGAAAAATAGACACGAAAAAATAATTAATTTAATTAAATAAATTCTAAGGAATAAATAATAACAACAAAATATTAGGTAGACGTTAAAAAAAAAAAATCACGAACCAGTTACACAATTTAAACAGCTCAAATAGGTACAATATTCAAAATAAATATTTAAATACATACAAATTGCTAATATGTATATAAAAAAAAACACAAATAATTATTTTATAAATCAAGTTGGCATTTGATACAAACATAATTAAGCAGTTAAGCTTGGTGGTTATATAGTTTATAGTTAAATAGTTTTTTACAACGGAAAGAAAAAAAAAAAAAGGAAAATGGTCGACACAGCTTTAATATAAACACTTGTGCATTATTAAAACTAGCAAAAAAACGATTTTTAATTTAATATTACGATTTTAATTTTTGTTAGACGATCCTAAAAGTGTAGTCATAAATTACCTAATCATTCGATAGTCCGTGTATAGTAGTAGTAACATTTTCATAAACTTGTTCGTCATCACAGTTGGAAGTAGATTTGCCTATCAAAAATTTTACATCGTAATATAATTCATATTGCTTAGAAGCTTCCAAATATTGCTTACTTTTATCGGTTATATCAGAGAAATCAGTCAAACTCGATGGAGGTGTATTTACTTTTTCTGATACTCCATTGGTAGTCTTTGCATCGTACTCTTTAACTTCGGCGGCATACTTGTCGTCTGTAAAACGTTTTAGATAGCATCTTTAAACAAGAATAATAATAATTATCGAACGACTTACCAAGAGCTTTGGATTTAGTTTCTACTTTTTCAACAACTATTTGTTTATTTAGAGCATTTATTAGTTCTTCTTCTACGTCAGTACGCTGATCAGCATCGGTTGATTCAACTTGATTGACTTTCTACGATCAAAATATCAACAACTATTATCGTTAGTAAATTAGTAGAGATAAAAATTAATTTAACGTTAATTCACAAAAAAACGAATTGAAAATAGGAACCTTAGAATTATTAGCGAGTGAAGCCTTCCACTCAAAAGAATCATTTCTGGATGGGCCTAGTTCTTCTTTTAGAGAATCGAATCCAGACTGATCCAATTGTACTTTGGCTACTGCTTTTTCCATGTCGTCAGTTACAATCTCAATGTTATGAATGCACTGATTTACTATATCTTCACGATCGATTGCTCGCAATGCCTTTTCCAATGAATTCCCAGTAGCTTGTTGTCCAAACGTCTGCAACCATAACTTCAGCATGACCATAGCCTGTCGCTGGACATTGTTCGGGTATTCCGACTGGATAATACTAATGTCTGACTGAAGGATTCCCAGTTCGGCAGCCAATAACGGCCAACTGTCACCGAGCATGTTCGAAATATCTGACAAACGTATATCTGCTCGATGTATTGTATCAGTGTTTTCTGTAAAATAACAATTATTCTCACGTTATATTGTAATAAAAATCAATTGAATCTATTTTAAAGAGTGCAATCGTTATTATACCGAAACCATTCTCATAAAAATTGTAGCTGCGGTCAAGGCTTAATAAATCCGATTCGGACTTGGTTGTTTCGTTAACGACGTCTTCAGGAACAGTCACATTCAATACGCACAGAGGTGCTTGAGCAGGGTCACCTCGATTCACCTTAGGTTCACGCATGAACAGAATACGTGTAACGTTAGTAGTATCCTCTAGGTCGCGTATGCGTACAGTGAATGGCAAACGATTTTCACGGAAAGCAGTGAAGTTCAATTCCAATTGTTCGCCCGATTTAAATATAGGTAACAAATTACCAGCAAACTCTACATATATGTTTTTGTTTTGTAGCACTTCGACGTCTCTACTTTTAGCTACTTCGAGGAAATGCTCTTGGTTCTCTAATGTTTTTTCTTCTTTATCATCCGTCATACAGAACACCCTAAGACGTGCCTCCATAATATCTGTTCTTTTAGCGAATACTACAAATCTAAAAATCACAATGAAACATAATATTAGAAAATACAAGATTGCACGACAGTGTTATATTTCATTATTACTTTGCCATGAACGGAACATAACTGGCTTCAATGAAGAGTTGTGTCGCTATGTTTTTCACTTGACTGACATTCCTGCAGTCTATCAACCAGAACCTTGCAGACAAAGTCGTAGTAAATGTTACACAGTCCTTAACAAAAGTCAAGGGTGTTCCTCCAGTGACGTCGTCCCACTGAGCTTTAGACTGTCCACCTGCATATTGTATATATGTATAAAATTTCAATTCGATTCGAATCAAATATATGTTCATACAACAGAAGTTGTTTACTGACCTGACATACTGCAAAGTAATCGCAACGTAGGAGCATCGCCGGAATACTGATTGATCATTCCTTTAGTGGTGGCTTGCGGTAGAGGAATAGTCAAAGTAATGGCTTTATGGAACTTTCTTCTGCGCGGTTCAATGGTGACAACAGGAGATACAGCAACACGGTTTCCAAATAATTTCGCAACTAATTCAACAGGAATTGGTTGAGCCTAAACGGTTGAAAATAAACTTTTAATCAACAATCATAAAAAATTACAAATTTTTTTTTTTTACCTGCAAACCGACTTTAATACGTTTTGTTAATGCATTCGGCGGGAATAACGCTTGCACTTGTGGCACAACTGTGGATGATATAACTCCACCCTCTGGTCCAACTGGATGTATTTCTTGTCGTAATCTTGAAACTATTGCAAAGTATTGAGGAAAATCTAACGTTAATATTCGTTCGATGCGACTCGTTCTGAGGTCTTCGATCTGTCTTAGTTCTTCTCCTTCGAAGCTGTCATTGAGTACCTCTTGAACAGCTTCTTCATTGGCTTCCAAAGTATGCTCTTTCCATGTTGTTCCGTTCTCTGATCTCAACACAACTAGTTCTCTTTCTCTTCCCCTCAATGAAGCAAAATGGGGTACCTCAATAATAACTGGTCTATATAGATAAAAAAAAAAAAAAAGATAATAATAATTAAAATAATAACATAGTAGTTTTAAAACTTAAAAAATACCCAAGAAATTTTGCACCAGCTGGTCCGAGTTCAAGTATTCTACTAGCTAATGCCTCTCCTTCCATTAAAGGTGGTGGATTAACCATTTTATCTCTCCGCAAATATCGGCATGTAACTCGCATTGGGCTTGGTGCTTTTCGAGGTGGAATAATCACTCGTACGCCAGATTGTCTACATCCTCGCATTGCTCCCCCACGAGCGTCTACCAAAAAACTCACTAGGAAGCTAAAAAAAACAAATTATACTCTGTAATATTATCTTTTTATCATTAAATGTAATGAAAGAAAAAAACTGTGCACTAAAAAAAAAAAAAGAAATGAAGTGCTAATAAAGTCAGTATGATTAAGTGTACTTAAAGTAAATTCATGCCCTGAAGGGATCAAAATCATGCTAAAAAAAAACAAAATTTAGAGGAAATATGTACAGGTCATATACAACATAATATTCTATTGATCTAACTATAAGGCACACAAACACTATCTATAATAGAGTATAATACATAATAATACGTATTATAATATAGTAAAATATTATAGGTAATCGTGTGCTTTATTGAAAACTTACTTTTTCCAGCGGCTTTTTCTGTACAAATGCCAATGCCGTTCAAATATTAATTTAAAAACATAAAATTTAAAATTAGTGCCGTCGTTATTTACAATGTCTTATATAAACAGATAAATTTCAAAATGAAATTTCTTTGTAAAAACAGTTTACAGATTTGACCATCAGTAATACAATTATTATTAATGTAATTTATTAATATGTACATTATTTAATTATGTATCTTACTAAATAATAATAATATTATTATTATTTATCGTTTATATACACAAATAATAATATTAATGAAATTTGTAAGTTTCAAAATTTTCAACTCCGTATTATAGTTATAAATACAGAGAATGGCTATCCAGATTCCAGGAGGTGTATTGATAACTAGTAAATCTAATAGTAAATTAAATAAATTGCAATATTCTACTCATGCAGTGTTAAAGAGTAGTATTATCGAAATTAAAAAATAAATCAGTACACTACATAGGTATGTTATTTTACCATAAAAAAAACCCCTAACCATAATGTGAAAATAACGTAATCAATAACAAAATATAAAAACAGTAAAATAAATAACGCTACAAAATGTGAATATGAGTTTGTTAATTTATAACCATTCGGTTTATAACTATTATAGAGTGTAAAATATAATATAGTAAATGATCATAGCACGCACACCTATTGTATGGCATTCAGAGCACAGCAAAATATTATTAGAAATTTTTAAAAATATATTATATAACGACAAAAATAAAATATAGTATTAATAAGAAATAAGTAAGTATAAAAATATGTTTCGAGTTAGTGTTTGTTGTGTTTCATTCAAAAACATTCACTCTAGTCTACCTTTCGCGCCACATTCCAGTAGTCTTTCCACGAGGCCCGAGCATCGCCAACGATCTCTCTAGTCTATCCAACCTGTCGGTATAAAATGCAATCGGGATGTGTTTAATGGGGTTCCTCCAATACACAAGATGCACATAAATAATAATGCATTCTCGTTCACAAATTAGAAATAACAGTTATTATACATAATTAATTATACAGCTAAGTCCAAGCTACTTACAATAATCTATCATGCATTTAAAACTAAATAATATATTTTACACAATTCCGTTGACATTTGAGTTGCCGTGATAAATTTAACTGTATCATATTTACGTGATTTTAAAATATAGTTATAAATTATAACTTAAATTTTTAGTTATATTTTTCTTATTTTAGATATCAATATATTACAGACTGGTATTTTACTTCAGTGTGTAGTTGATAAACAAAATATTTATGTATTATTAAGTTTTACTAAATCGTCTATTTACTTTAATATACAATTTATTTAAGTACCTATACATTAATAATAAACAAACAATTTTAATAATCAATTTTGTAAAATGAATCAAATTAAAATTAATTATTCAAATGTTTTTTTTTTTTTAAAAAAAAAAAGGAATGTATAAATTATAATTTTGAAAATTGTCTAATACATCCTAATGTAAATATTAACTCATATACCTACCAACATGTTCTACATTATAAACAATTAAATTTAACCACATTCCTAATTATATAAATCAGCAACACTGACTTGTACAGCGATAATATGTGCTGTCATTATATTATAAAATATGTTCATAATGAACGTTTAAACAATTTTCATAACTACAACTGGAACTATTTAACTTATTTACTAAAATGTAAAGTATTGTGCTCAGTGCTCAAATAATGCCGTACAACTAACCATAGGTGCAAAGTCCAGTGAAATAAGCTATTTATACAAAAGATAAAATATATGATTTTGAATTTAAAATGAATGATGACTTAAAGCTTTTCATTTACACATAAAAGGTTTATGAAGACAAAACCCAATAGCTTTATATCTTAACTTACTGCACTTAATAGACAAATTTATATACTTATGTATATATTTATATCCTAAACATTTTATTAAGCCTTGTTATAAGCTAATTGAAATTAAAAATAAACACAACACTTACCCAATATTAACTGGTGAACGACAAATATCAATGTTGTCCGACAGTATACTACCACCAGAGGGATTCGGCGAATATTGGGGTGAAATATAATGTGAATTGTTTACATACTCATTGGCAACTATTGATAAAAAAAAAAAATACATATACGATATGAATAAAAAAGAAACACAACCATATAAATAATTTAATACGTAAACTTCATGTTGATAATTAAGTAAGTAATTATGATATTTTAACTAACCAATAATATAAATACATTTTTTTTTCAATATTAAGCCTAAGTGTTGGACATTATCTTATTTTTTCACTTTGACATAGGAGACAACGTTCCATTATTATAAATTTGGAAAAAAATAATATGTAATTGTCATCACATACAAATAAATTATTTTAAGCCGAGCTCATATTTTATTTAAATAGTTGTCAATTTTATATTTTAAATATTTATAAAAAAAAATAATAAGAAAAGATTAATATATAAAGTATGTTTAATAAACTTTGTGAACAATTTAAGTATTATACCTGAAGTTACAAAGTATAAAAAGAATTGTTTTATGTTTCGTTATACATAACTTATTTTTTGTCACTGTAGTGTAGACATGCAAGTTGTAACCACAATAAAAATGATTTTTATTCGTTATTAATTTATATAATATTGTATATTATGCTACCTTATATAATTAAAAACCATCTTTTGAAACATATAATTACTTTTGTTAATTAAACAGTTTTTATCATAAATTTGTTTTTTTTTTGTCAAACTACCCTAAAATGACTTTTAAAGTATTTAACTTTATATAAAATTTACTAAAAAAAAATCTTTGAAATTTGCCCGAAAATATTATTTTCGATCGAAAAATTAAAAAAATGTGTAATTACCAACTGAGTCATTTGCTAGATCTGTCTTTTCATCTCTTGTAACATCAATTTTCAACGAATCATCTCCTAATGACTTCATATCATCCACGGTCATATAACGATACTGGTGTTGATCATTCAACATTGGATCTTCATCTATTAAAAAATCCACAATTTTCAATGAATATAAATATAACCTCTACTGTAAAATATTAAACAAACTTTTCACTTAATACATAAAAAATGTGTTTTACACTGTTATAATTATTTAACATTCACATTTGTCCACGCAAATCAGTAAATACTAACTAGTAATAAAATAACAATATAAATATATTGAGCATTCCAAATATGAACAAAAATAAAAAATATGTAAAAGATTTCATACATATCATGGTTGATAAAAAAAATGTAATAAAACCAGTCATGAGGTTTGTTTGTTCAGTATATCTTATCTCTCAAGAATATAAAAACCTCAATTTTTAATTTACTAACATTATAATAAAAAAATGACTTCTTTTCATTTTATATAATAGCTCATAATATTGTTGATTCGTATGCAAACAATTAAATATGTACAATACATAAGTGATAATCTTTTGAGTACATCCTAATAAACCCTAATATTTTACGTAATTATGAATATAATATGCATTTATATATTAAATTTCATACGTAAAAAATAGGCCCAACTCAAAAAACTGATACTTTTTTGTTCACATAATCGTACATTATAATTAGCTTTGACAAATATAAGACGCTCAAATAACAACGCCAGGTTTCCGACTGGTTACCAATAACAGCATAGATCTCATAACAGATATGTTGTTATAAGATAATGGTTGTAACCACATGAAGATAATTAATTGATATATATATATATATATATATATATATATATATATTTATATACGTTTACACACACCGAACAAATATATACCGTGTCACTACACCTGAACTTATCATTTGCTAAAACTGTAATACTATGATAAGATAAATATGAAATACGAAGAAAACCCAATAATATATTTAATAAAGTATAGAGATTACCAAATCTGAATAATTGAATATTTTCAAGAGCCGTTTAATAGAATATCATCTGACAAAAACATATGTTATAAGAACTATCATTTTTAATACTTTACTAACAATAAGTATACAAGATGCTCTTGAAGATATTCCTTACCACAAATTTGGTTGATGATAAACTGACATTTTATTTATTTTACGAAAAAAGGCAAAATTAGTGTCAATTTCATAAATTGAGCAATTATGTGTTTGGTATGTAATATATACATATGAATGTTTAAATTATGTACATTTTCTGTGGAAGTAAAACCATTTACATAATGTTAATTATTATAATTATATTCCTATTTATTATCAAAATGACCTAGTTTAATAAAAATATTTAAAAAAACTATGAAATAAAAGTTATAACAATTAATTAATATCAAAATTTAGAAACATTGATGAATTTTAATGAATTATATTTCAAAAATAATTTCCGTGACTGAATATTATAATAAAATAAAAATAGTTATGTAGATATTTATCAATAAGTAACAATATCAAATTTTAATTATTTTAAATTAATTAGTTTTACTTATATAACTTTAAATATTTGTTAATTCACTTATAGCTTTAAATATCATATATTTTGTATATGCATTATATCACAATAAGTCAGTAACCACTAATCATTAAAAGATTTATTATAGTTTTAACATAAAAATGATAATAAACAAAGCATAAGTTAATCAGTAATTAAACATACAACAAATTAAAAAAAAAAATGTAGAAACATACTACAAAATACATTTTTAAACCATTACACCTGTTTAACATTTAGCAAAATGTTGGCATGCAAATTTTATCATTTTAATCATTCTAAAGTTTAAATGTATTGTCTCCAACACTCAAACACCTATTTATTAACAAAATTTTAAATAACCGAACCAGAACATCATATTAAATTTGTTTGCATTATTTTATATACACACCCTATAAATCTTTACAGAACAAACATATAATCCAGTTCCCATATGTTTGTCAACACTTTATATAAAAAGAAAAAAATATGAATTATTACTTTAATTTTTTTTTTTATGAACTATTGCAATGTTGTATTAAATATTTGTTTTTGTTTCAATGCATCATTCAACATAATCGCGATATGGGAAAATTAGTAATAAAACAATATGAATATCAAAAGAATTAAATAAATTATCAACTGTACTCTGTTCTATGATAAAAACCCAAAGCAAATAGTACAATGACAACAAATGGTCAGCTTTGCGTATCCCTAGCCGTTCACACGCCCATTGGGTTCCCCTTGGCAGCAAATGTTTGTCGTCATAGATACCATCACTACCCCAAGAGTTGTTGGAATTGTATATGGGAAAAATTACAATACGGACGACTATCAGAGCTCATTTGAAATGTGCAAAACGTGGAACAGAGTATAATTATAACTTTTAATTTAATATTGTTGATTATTTTGTAAGCGTATTCTAATTTATAGAACATTGATCAGTAACTTAAACCACAACTCTTATATTTAAAATACATAAAATAAAAGCTATTATAAGCCAAACACCTAAGCAATGCAATATGAACACTGATAGCGTAAAGCAAAATATAAATAGCATAAATGCCGTTATTTCCTCCTCATGTCTTTTTCTTTTATTTACAACTTACGTAATATGCTTCGACCTTGATAGTACGGAAGATAAATATGTTGAGCATGTGCCGGCTTGCCGTAATCGTTCATGATCACCGACAAGACATCATCACCACCTGTCTCAAATAAGTGTCCCAACAAAATAACAACAATGATCAACACGACAAGCGGAACGCCCAAGAGAAGCTCCATTTTACTTAAATGATTTGATGTATTCTTAAAACTCCCCACCACTTTATTTTACAAATGCAGTTAGTAACAACAAAATATACACTATTTTGTTAGTTAAGAAGCTTGAATTATTTCTAATGAATATAAGAATTTTACATTACCTCCTTCGTCTTCAGAATCAGACATAAACGTTTCCTGCATTGATTCAGGAGCTATTACTTTATATTTTTCTTCAATAGTACTAGTTGTTGTAGTTGTTATGGTTGTTTCAGAAACTACTTTTAACGTTTCCACAACACTTACATATCCTAATTTATGAGCTATGTTTATTGGTGTTTGTCCTTGCTATAAATAAACATAAAACTCAAAGTTAGTTCTTTATTTAAATTATTTAACACACAATTATCTTACCATATTTTGAATATTTGGTGAAGCTTTGCTCTGAAGCAAAAGTGTAATGACAACCGTATGGCCTTGTTGTGCAGCATGATGAAGAGCTGTATAGCCAGATGATGTCTGAACGTCCACGTCGGCACCTTTTTCTAAAAGATATCTCACCATGTTTAGTTGACCATAATGACATGCTATATGTAATGGTGTAAATCCAGTCTAGAAAATGAAACAAACCAAAGTGTTTAGCATTTTACAAAAATTATCAATGAAATAACAATTAATTCGAGGCTTTTCTTACTTTAGTAGTTGCATTTATATTTGCATTATTTTCAACTAATACACTTGCTACATTTACTTTATCTTCTTGAGCACAAAGATGTAACGGTGTCAATCCATTCTACAAGGACAAACATAATAATGATTAAATGTATAAAAAAAAAAAGAAATTTGATTATCTAATCATAAACTCATCTGTCATACGATACCTTTGACTGTAGATTAATGTCAGAATTATGTTCCAATAACAGTTTTGACATTTGCACATGACCTTCCTGTGCACTTAGGTGTAACGGACTAAATCCAGCTTTAGACTCAGCATTCGCATTCGTCTGATTCATCAACAGTGTAGAAGCAACATCCAACTGCAATACAAGTGTGTTAGAAAGATATGTTCCACTCCACAATACAAAAATACAGTACAGTACCTGATTTTTCTTGGCAGCTATATGCAACGGTGTGTAACCACTTTTAGCAGCCATGTGTGGTGATGCTCCATTGTCAAGAAGTAAGAATACCGTGTCTTGGTGGTTACAGTGACTAGCCACATGTAACGGTGTAACACCATTCTAATTAACAAACAAATATAAACTGACTGTAGAACATAACTTTATTTTATCACACTTAAATGACTAACATTAAATATATTATTTAAATTATGTATATTGAAATCTTTTTTATTTTTATTTAAAGTGTAAAATTTAAAAAACTATTATATTAAGTTCAAACATGAACTCGTCTTTTTAATTGGTTAATAAATCAAATTTGTAATGTTTTTACTTCATTGTCAATATTTTTCAAAATAATGAAATTAATTTTTTCAAGTACATTAGTTTAATACATCAATATATTATAATTAATCAATTTAAATTTTCAAAACAATTTTCAAGTTAAAATTACTACAGTACAATACTAACTTTGCCTTGAGAATTAACAGGTGCTCCTTTTTTCAGAAGCATAGAGACCACTGAAATGTTCCCATATTTAGCAGCCAAATGAAGTGGCGTATACCCTTTTTTAGTAGTGGACACTAAAGAACTTCCACTTTCCAATAAAGCTGTTGCTACTTCGCTGTGTCCTTCTTTTGCTGCTATATGTAAAGGCGTATACAAATCTGTAGTTGTATTATCTACTGATGCACCGTGTTGAAGGAGTAAAGTAGTAATCTGAGTGTGACCAAGTCGACATGCAACATGAAGCGGCGTTTGGCCATGTCTAGCTTTAGAATCTACTGTTGCACCAGAACGCACCAGGACTCTCACAAGATCAGACTGATTAGCTCTGGCAGCCAAATGCAGGGGACTTTCTCCGCGAACAGTACTAGCATCTGGGTAAGCACCGTGACTAACCAAAACAAGGGCTATGTTCATACAACCCATAAAACTAGCAACATGTAAAGGTGTTAAACCAGACTGAAAATAAAAATTTAATTAATAGCTACATTACCTAATTTAAGTGTATCAGTATAAATATGTTTTTTTTTTCTTCAAAAAAATACATACTTCTGTTGTAGCTTCAATAGATGCGCCATGTTTTAGCAAAAGTTCAACTACTTTGATTCTATTCTTTTTGCAAGCTATATGAAGAGGTGTAAAACCATTTAATGCTCTAGCATCTGGATCGGCATGATGATCTAACAAGGTCTTTGCCACCTTAACATGTCCACAATGAGCGGCTACATGTAAACTAGTAAGATAGTCAACAGTGACATCATCAACAGGTGCTTTATAGGTTAAAAGTACTTTAGCCGCATCCACATGATCTCCTTGAGCTGCCATATGCAAAGGAGCTAATCCATTCTAAAACAAGTATACAACGTACTACATAGTTATTAAACAGAAAATTAATTTTAATTATTCAACAAAATGTACTACCTTTGTTTTTAATGTTCTAGGAGCATTGCTTTGTAATAAACGTTCAATAACATGATCGTGTCCAGACCTTGCTGCACAATGTAATGGTGTGAGTCCATCTCGTGTTTTAGCTTCAATATTAGCACCCAGTTGTATTAACAAATCAACCATGTTTAACTTTCCCCATTTAGCAGCTACATGTAATGGCGTTATATTGTGCTATTTCGAAAAATATTACTTTTAATTTGTGTACTAAATTAATAGATAATTACGTACTTTAGCAGTGAAATTTACATCTGCTCCTTTTTGAACCAACATAGAAGCAACATTGTTATTACCATAATGTGCTGCTATGTGCAATGGCGTAAAACCACTTTTAGACGTAACATCAGGGTTATGATCATTCTAAAATATAAATATAAGCCCAATACAATTATTAAAATACATTTTAAAAATAAAGTAACATAATTACATCAATATATTGGTGATAATGAACATTTTTATAAGATTTGGATAAAAAAAAATTTAATTTACTACATAAATAAAAAAACAAGTTTTAGTTAATTTTTATACTGCACGACTCTAAAAATATGTACTGACAGAATATACTGACTGAGTGGTGTGAATTATATTCACTGATCTTGGTATTATAAGAACGAATTTTAATTATTTTTTTAATTAGAAATTATATTATAAGCAGAGTTCAGTTTCCTAGTATTTGTAAGACACATTTTACATTACGTTGTCATGTTATTGGAAATTAAGTTAGAATCTGTATTAAATGCAAACTGAATTCTTCAAATATTATTGAATTTATTTAATAAATAATAAACTTCTAAAATTCAAATATAGAAATGTTCAGTGTTTTTTGCAAAAAAAGAAAAAAAAATTTTAATATTCTAATAAATCATCAGTGATTTGTTTTGTTGATACAGTGGGTTTTCAATAATTTTTACAATATTTTATAAATTTAAAAAGTATTCTAACCATATTAAATTATTAATTTATAAATAGAGCTTTTAATTATCAGTTTTAAATTCTTCCCCCCCCCCCCCAAAAAAAAAAAAAAAAAATGTTTATATAATACATAAGGAAAGTACAATTGTCATAATTTAATAGATTAGGTCCTCTCCCTCTGCTCAAAATCTAACATAAGTGAATTGTAATTTTTAATAAATATATGTAAAACCTGAAGCAGCAAGTTGGTGGCTTTGGTATCATCTTTTTTTGCAGCTATATGAAGAGCAGGTAATCTGACTTTGCCTTTAGTATCATTTTCTAATAATATAGCTACAACTTTATCATGACCTTGTTGCATAGCTACTGCTAAGGGTGAAAATCCATCCTAAAAAAAAAGATAAAACAATATTTATATTTCACTTGTATGTACATAGTTATTTTTTAACGTAGAACAAGTGCTCAATTTTATTTTGTTTAAATCGTTTAAAAAAAAAAAAATTCTCGCACAACTCGCATAATTATTTCATTAAAATAATAACACAATTCTATAACCTTGGATAAAAAACAACTGAACCTAACATGTGCATTTTACATACGATGGTTGTACAAATATATAACTAAACTTTCAGGGTCTATTCACTAAAAAGTCCAATTAAGAACATTTAGCTTATAATTTTCGCATAACCACTCGCTATTTATTATACAACACCAACAGGAGTGAATTGTTAAATGGATCCAATTGTTAGTAAAAACCTTGAACACAATCAACCTGTGGTTCTACCTACCATTTATTTGTGAATGTCATTTAATTTTGTCTACAGTAAATCTATTATTATAATACACATTTATATTTTAATAAACCTCACCTCAGTTACTAACAGTTGATTAGCGCCATTTCGCAGAAGTAATTCAACAATGCTACAATGGTTTTCTTGTGCAGCCATGTAAAGTGGCGAGAAACCGCTATGCGATTGGATATTTATAGAAGCGTTATTTTTCACTAGTATTTCGACAATTTCTTCTTGTCCAGCTAAAAAAATTATTGTTTAAATTAATAAAAAATATTTAGCAATATAAAACAACACGTGGTATGCAGCATTTTAGGTATACTCTCTAACACATACTCACCTAATGATGCAATATGAAGAGCAGAATTTCCTTTTTTGGTCACTGAATTTACAGAACATCCTCTTTTTAATAAACATTTTACAATTTCTACATGGCCGTCTTTTGCAGCTAAATGAAGTGCGTTGAGTCCATTCTATATTTAACGCACACAAACAAAAAAAATATCTAAATACTGATCTCGAAAAAGAAACTGGAAATACTCACAGCATTCGCTGTGTTCACATCAACGCCAGTATTTTCAAGTAACTGCAAAACTTTTTCTAAATTTCCCGATCTCGCAGCTCTTAAGTATGAAGTTGCAGGATCCGCCTTAAATCGAAAAACAAATGATTATCATAAAATGTAAACAATTGTTTACTGTCACATTTATTACTTTAAATTAAATAACATAGCAATATTGTTTTTGATCAATATTATTTTAGAGTTCGTTATTACTCTTGTTGGCAAACAATTATGAAAATCCAATAGTAAAACTACTACAAAACACTGGAATTATTAGTTAATGTTATTACTTATTATTTTTTTATAATATTACCAGCTATTACCTTAATTAATGAATACGAAAAAAAAAACACTTTTAAGAGTACTATACAATTTCGACACGCAATACATCTTTTATTTTTATCTATTATTTTAGACATATAAAAATAACTTCTATCGGGGACTAATATTGTATGGAAAAATAATTAATTAACTCGAACGTAAAACAAAATCTCGAAACAACACATTTTTGTTTTCCTGCCAATACACTTCTACCGTAACGTCTACACATACCCATCTATACAGACTCATCTCTATATAGGTACTCTAGTTCAATCCTTGCAGTATCCTTCCTGATTAAAACATAATCGAAAGAAAAACACTTGTATAATATCCGGAGAGTCTGCATGTTATTTAACTACGCGTAAACATCCAGGAACATTTAAAATTAGATTTTGATCTCGCTTGTTTATATTAGATTATATTTTACATCTGAATTCGCTTGTTTTCACCGCCGGCAATTGAATAAATAATACGCGCGTAACCGCTAAATCATATATATGTCTATCGTATTAATAATCAATACAGTAATATTTTATTCGCGCGCCTAACAAAAAAGCTTTTTTTTTCTTCTAAAGGCGTTTATAATTCACAATTTTCAATAAGCCAATCGCTGAATATCAATGTACGCAATATGTAGCATAAAATAAACACGATCGATTACAAACTTTAGTAATCGATTTCCTCTGACACGAATTAAAATTTATGTAGGCACACGACGATGACGACAAGAAAATACATCCATTGGCGAGGGTGTCGTCGGGGCATTGCACGGGTGAGAAACTATTGAGCTAATCGCGGTCACATCCAGTGACCTAAATAAACAGGATTTTCATTTTCCGTCACAAAAGGACGCGCGTATAGACAAATCAGAAGAAAAAAAATCGTCAAAGTTATACTGAAACGCTACGCTCTGCCTGCGTTTGGAATAAGTCATGAAAACTTTAAACGGAAGATTATGAATAATAATAACATTTTCGGTAAGGTTAAATATCAATGTTTAACAGGCTTGGGATAAAAATCGTTGAACGCCGAAATTGGTAATCACGCGTAGGTGTCTCATTAGTCATTTATCCTTGATCACATTGCGTATATTGATAAAATAATTTTATGTAGATACGCCTAAAAAAAAAAACAAAACAAACGTCATCGCGTTTTTTTAACCGAAAGAAGAAGGGTCCCTCGTTGTTCACAAATCACAAATAACATTGTTAACGCATACGAACACTAAATGTTGCATGAATGTATCGATAGACATAAAAGATAATGCGTATACAAGAGGAGAAATGAAACAGACGTGTCAAAACTATATTCAAGAATAGTGTCAGTATAGTAGGTATAGGAGGTACTGCGTTAACACAAGATTGGAGACGAATAAATGTATAAATGGTTAAACAAGATAAATATGTTATATTCATTTTTAATTTGCATTTAACAAACGAATTTGTTGTCATAATTACAACAGACAATTGTCTCTAATCTCTATAACAATAA
Organism: Slavum lentiscoides; assembly: GCA_032441835.1. Taxonomy (NCBI): domain Eukaryota; kingdom Metazoa; phylum Arthropoda; class Insecta; order Hemiptera; family Aphididae; genus Slavum; species Slavum lentiscoides. The sequence continues at coordinate 10,384,853 of CM063713.1, forward strand.
ATTAGATAAACTAGTTAATCTCCTAGCACTTATTTCGTCTCCGCATAACGGGGACATTATACACTCGGATCACAATTTACACCAATGACATCATGTTTTATTTTTCCCGTTTGAAACATAGACCGTATGCGTCGTAATATATGTATACGGAGAACTCAAATTAATATGATAATTGCATTTATTATGACTAACAGCTGATGAAGAGTTCGGTAATTATAATATATTACGGATGAAATATAAACACGCTGGTTTGTTGCCGTTTCTGTTCGCTTATGAAATGATTTTAAATGGCAAAATATAAATACGAGAATGAAAACATTGCTTTATAATCGAACACACTAAACGATTAATTTTAATAAATCAAAATTATTATATATATACACACACACGTATCAATTACTCAACACTTCGGAATATATATAACGCGCAATTATACATTTTATTATTTTGTTTTTATAAATAGAAATAAAGAATTATTGAAACTATTAATAACTCTTCATTAATTTCTCTATACAAATGTGCTTGTGTAATAAGATAAATACACTCTATATAAAAAGAACAACGTTTGTTTACATATTATTATTATTATTATTGTTACAGGATTTTTTCAAGATGAATAAAAAAAATTTAAATTAAACGTGTACCTACAGGCTAAATTATTTATGAATATTAAATATTAGTTTATTATTGCCTATGTGACCCACTCCGCGCATTGTCCCCGTTTATAATCAATTATCTTATCACAATAATGTTTCGAACTATTATATGGCGTGTACTATAACTATATTGAACGAATCCGAAATTGCATCCAACTATGTGTAAAAACGTATCGCTGGATTAACTTTATTAAACACAACACAACGTCCAGGTGTGTGTTGTGTGTACACCACCTATATAATAAGGTCAAAGGGGCGATCAGTTTTTATGATAATATATAACTAATTTATTACCCTTATCGTACGTTTTTTTGTATTTATATTTCGTTTGCGTATTTTAAATAAATTAAAAAACAAAAAAAAAGTTCGTTTCGTTTACTAGTAGCGCGCGAGATTCTTTATTTGTTATGTATCTGAAATTCGAAGAATGTTTTCGTGTACATCCTAAAAAAGTGTGACATTTAAACATTCAATGTAACTTAAGATGACAGTATAAAAATAAATTATACCAGCTAAATAGTAATAGTCTGTTGTTCGTGCTACTGAAAAAAAACATTCAGTAATTTACAACAACACTATTTCGTTGTTGAAATAATCGATTCTCTCGTCGGGAAAGTTCTACTATATAATATGACGGTTGTGTTCACTGACAGTGTAAAAAAAAAAAAATCACAATTTAAAAAAAAAAAACGTGCGTTTACTTTAATATAACATGAAAAATTTACGAAATATATTATATTGCGTATAATAATAGACGTTAATATATTATAGCACAATTTACTTTGTTTGAAAAAAAAATTGTATAAGTATATAAATTTCTATTAATGCGTATTTCAACTAAGTCTACACATACGTGACATCAGTTTTAACGTTTTTAAAACTATCCCGTTTTATTCGTCAACTGCCAATTAATTAACTGCCATCAATATAAATAAAATATATTATATACAATATACGTTTGCGTTAAGGGTGTGACCACAGAAATACTCGACACACCCGTACATCACAGCTGCTATGTTATATCCTTCGAATTAAAGAATATTCAGTTAATAAAAATTCTCGTTATATCAAACAACTTAATACAACTATATATAAAAATAACATAGGTATTTCTTATTATAATATTTACTATGTAGCATTTCCTTAAATGTGTTGTAATATTGTTGAGGCGTATTTTTTTTTTTTTTAATACATTTAGAAAAAAACAACTATTCTGTACTGAATACTAAAAATATGGTCAATATCGAACATAAAATATTTAAATATAGGTACACATTAATTTTTATATTATACGCAGTGTATACTCAAATTATTGTTAACTTGACATTATTATTTATTAGAAATTTGTAGAAACGTGACTATAAATAATAAACATGACTACTAGAGGCAGAGATTAAAATTTTACTAGGTACCTCCTCCTCCTCCTCCTACTCTTAATCCTAATAAGTCATCATAATCAACAAAAATATAATACAATATCCAATATATAACTGAATAACTCAGTCACCGAAATATTAAAAAAAATATTGTAAACCAACAAAATTCTTGCAGTAATATTCATCAAGTTATGCTACATTTTGTTAAGCTACATTGTGTTTCATTAAGTTTTTTGGACATTATAATAAGATGCTAAAATTCTTGTCAAGTTTATCAGCCAATATTGTCTAGTTGAAGTAGAAAATCCGTGTTAAATATCATTTTTATCAATAGCGATATCATTAGTACATTTTTCTTGAATAACTGCGGTAATTACGCGCAATTTTGTCATTAAAAGAGTACAATAATTTATCAAATAAATTTCGTTTGAATAAAATGGTCGAACTTTTTTCGTACTGAATATTTAGAGAACAGAATAGAAGAGACAACTATTTAATAACCCTTAACCGAGGAAGTTTTTAAAGACTAATATTTTAAATAGTGCAATAAATTTAGGACTTAAGACCTCTCGATTATATATGTATTTTTTTTTTTTTTTAAATAACGTTTCGACTCTCATTCGTTCTTTCAACACGAAAACATTTGAGTTTATTATAATTGTAATTTGTTTGTCTGATTCGAACAGAATTTAGATTAAACTACGTAAAATTATTCGCTATAATCAACGTTTATGAAAACGAAATAAGGGGAGAAAATATGTCATAAAAACATTATTTTATATCCATTAAAAATATGTTATTTTATGGTAAAAAGTCAATTGATACTAAATAGCTTTTATACAAAAAAAAAAAAACATAAACTTAGATACAGCATGAAAATTCGAAAATTTTTCTATAGGTACGTTTTTATTTTTTTACAATTTAACCGAGTTCAGTCAATAACATGCATACACTAAACAGTTAGTTTCGAATTAAACTCGTTGCGCGTGTAGTAATATTATTTACGATATTATTAATTAACGTTTATTTTATAATCATAGTAATATCAAGTAGGTATCTATATTATCTAATGACAAATATATATATATGTGTAAAAACAGCACTGCGCACTTTTTATCAGAGTTAATTTCTAATTCTATAAATAAACCGATTTACTTTTAGTATACCTAAACAAAAATATAAGTCAATATCTTTTAACATTTTTTTTCTCTCTCTCTCTCTCTAGATTTCTCGCACGTTGCAATAGTCCACAATTATTAGTAAAATTATTTCGGATTTGAATATCATAAAAATAATTAGAAAATGCGTCTCGCGTAAAAAATAAATGATACTGCTACTATAACAATGACGCAGTCAATACAAATTTTTTTTTTCCTATTCATTATTTTCCTTCCGTTCTTTATTTTAAAAACCAGTTAACGCTAAAATATTGTTTTAACGAACAGTATAATATATATATATACGCCTATATAAAACACAAGGATAATGTTTAAAATACTTGTAGGTAGATGCGATAATACGCGGCGCGTTTAAAAAACTATAATAATACATAACGTCATCCTTATAGCTGTACTCGTTGATGGTACGCGATATAACCGGTTTCTCGGTGTCCGTTGAATTTTTGTTTTATTCTCGCAACAACGGTGAAGTTCTTCATACGGAATACAAAATGTTTATAGTCGTTCGTCTTATTGGTTCTGTTTTTTTTTTTTTTACCTATACCAGATGTCCAGATTACTATACAATCAAGGTTTTCGCAAATTCTCCCTACTTTCACCGTCAATGTCAAAAATAACCTTCCACTTTAAATATATAAGTTTTCGTATCAATCACTGGTATCAACTAAACTGCCTACCTAACACTTTATTCATATAATAGAAAACTAAACACTTTTTATTTTTGTTATCATTTTTAATTAAATTGCGCATTATTATAAATAAAATTATTAAAACATTTTTTTTTTGAGTCACGCGCGTACATTTCATTTCGACAACATTCTTATTCCGTATTACGTGTAAATAACACAATAAATTAGTAATTAATAATCATTAATTATCAACAGTGTTTATACGTAAAATATTTAAAACGGCCGACGCGTATAACACGAAAATCCGAGAGTAAATATGTCCCTAATTCGGGACTTACAAACGGACAATATAATGTACGAGGTCAACGTTCTACGCGCAGCGTCAGTCAACCAAAGGAATCGTTATGACCATATTACAGTGGTGGTGAATGCAGGTGGAACTCATTATTATTGCATAAGGTACACGTTGTATAGCGTCTAAGAACGAAGAGTATGAATAAGTCTATCAACAGACTTGTAATATTATATACATCGCGTGAAAAACAAGAATATTACATGGAGGTAGGAAGATATTTTAAAACGAAATACTTACGATCGTTTTTCGACAAAAAAAAAATAGAAATAAATATATATTTTATTTACAGCTTGTTCGAAATACGTTTATATAAAATATTTTTAAAAAAACGCCGGTACGCCCAAAAGAACGTGCACTATCTATGTATTTATGATAATTATTGTGTCATGGTCCAGTGAAAATGCCAGACAAGCCAAAAACATTCGTCCTTGCGATGAATAAAAAAACATTCCATTGTTTCCATATTGACCCCAACAATATAATTCCAGTCGGTCAAACAGACTTCCGACGTGGAAGCGTTTTTCAAAAAAGTAATGATGAGGACCCGTATACAACGCTATGTAAATGTAATATTAATTAATAATAATAATAATAATAATTACTTTAACACGTTGTTTAATATAAATAGAAAATATTGTTCCGCGTGAAACGTAAAAGTATAAATACTTAAAAATACGTTATCAAAAATTAAATATAAAAATAAAAAATCAATCAACCATGGCGATATGATAACTACCATTGGCCTGTTGTTTCGCTCATTCCGGCGCAATGTTTATTGTTCAATAGTAATAATAATAACACAAATACGTTAATTAATTATATTATTAATATTATTATTCTATGTGTATACCGTGCGCGATATGGATGAATTTGTTTTTGATTCGTACAATTATTGTATTTTATAAATACTTATGAGAGATTCATTATCATTTTTTAAGTGTTTTCGAAACGAATGAATAAAAATTTTTAAAAAAAATATTTTCGAATGACTGTTACTGCTGCAGTAAATCTATACACGTGTGTACTTACAGGAGAAATCAATACGTGTCATTAATCACGATGATAAATAAAATACCGTTGATCAACGCTTAACTGTAAAATAAGTATACGTTTCAATTCGTATCCGTCATAATAATCCGTGAAAATCCGTTTTTCTCCAGAAAAATATTATAAAATACATTATAATATTTACCGTATACAAAAAAAAAAAAGAAAGTAGTATCTTCCTCGAGTATTGAAAAATAATAATTTTCGATAGTTTTTATATACGAAAATAAGTTAAAATAGTTTTTAATATATATATAAAATAATAATAAACTACACATTATTCCGTTTTAATTTTATTATTTATTATAAGCTTAAGGACTCAAAAATTACTTTTTAAAAAAATGTTGGCTTTTACTTAGGTATATTGAAGAAAGGTATCATAAATTATAATAATACTGCATTTACTATAATATTCGTATATACTTTTTTCTAAGCTATGGCCAATGAATACATAATTCCCAGTAGCGTCACTATGGAAGGGGATTCTGATGTCGTAACCCCTCTCTTTTTTGGCCTTTTGTTATTTTCCACGTTTTTGTAAAATATATTGTTTTATCCGAGTAGTTTGAACCACGTTAGAGTCGTAGAATCTGCCTTCTGGGCAATTTTGTAAAAATTTTACATTATAATCGTGTAATTGTCTACTACGCATCTACCATCATGGGCCACGATTTTTATCGCGCACATCAATTTTTTATGGCAATTCACTTAGAATGTGATAAATTAATGAATCCTCGAATCGGTATAACTTTAATTGTTAAATCACACTCGTACTTCACTTATATATTGCACAGTATTCGACCGTTTTCTGAAAATTTACCTCTTACAAAAAACGAAGAGAATGAATTTCCACAATTTCCCAAATTTCACTCTTTATATATTACATATAAATAAAACAAAAAACAATGTTTATGTCTACGTTAAAAACGATAAAAAACATACTTAAGAAAAGTAAATAATATAGATTTTCTACGGCGAATGTCATATTATATTTCTAATAACTAAACAGTCCATAATGTAGAATCCATTAAATGGTCTGGCCATATTGTTGTTAATCCGTAAAGAAATCATTTCGGTCATATGGATCCTGAGGATATCCCAAATGAATTAGCTTTTAAACCAATTATGGTTAATATCTATTTAATTAATATACTAGTATAATGACTACTTTACGACTACTAATTTATAGTTTTTGTTTTTGTTTCTATTTTTTTCACATATCCTTTCTTATCTTTTATTTGTTTTCACTATTTTATTATTGACTAATTTATAACAATATTTTATATAAATCTAACATTCCACTGACATATAATGATCAAATACAGTATATATTATTATACAAAGAAAAAAAACTGTTCTTTGTGTTTTATGACAACATTTATATTCCTCCACCTAAGAACCAAGTCCTAATTACAACACTAATGGTTGTGGCAGAAACGTCCAGTCGTAAAAAAAAACACGACAATGTTTTCGGAACGTTTTCCACTACATCAGGCAGTCACCAGTGCAGTGTGTGTGTCCAGCGGTATCGTTTCGGATAACGTTTGTTTGCTGATTTATACGAGTTCACAACTACGTGTGGCGCCTATTTATTTGGGCCGTGAACGAACAGAAAAAAAAAAACGGACATCCCGTCAACGACGAGGAGCCGAAAATCGCTGATGAAAACCGAAAACGGGACATGGCGGGCGACAAACACGGTACTATATGGCAGTGGTCCGTGGGCCGGAAAATCTCTAACAGTCTTTAATGCAAGGGAACTAAAACGAGTTTGAACCAGAGTTCAAGAACCCATGTAACCCGAAAAAAAAGAAAACCATTTCTAACCCGCGAAATCCGAAAAAAACGGAAGCCGTTTTTCAAACCCGTAGCCCGAATTTATTTTTTTTAAATACAAATTTTGCATGTTTTTGAAACAATTACTTTTTTTGTTTTTTACTTGCATCTACTTTGTCGTTGGATTATTGAAAAAAAATGTAAAAATATAAATAAGAATCTATTTTTAAAAACATTTCTATCGAGAAAACCGATATTGAATATTACAAAATTTGATATATCAACATTGTTATCGCGTGAAGTGAAAGTTGTTTTTGACTTTTATGTGCGGTACTAATGTCTACAATAATATGTACATTTATTATTTTTTGTAATTTTTTTATGACACAAAAAAATTTAATAAATCGTGTAGGTATATACATAAAATAATATACTCAACGCTTGATAAAAAAAAAAATCCTCGATTCTTTTAAGTTATAAGTAATTAACTGTAAAAAGAACCACATATCATAATGTTTAATGAATTATTTTTATAAGGCTACAACAGGTTACAATATGTTACTTGTATAGATTATTATCTGTACTCTAATAATAATTGATTGAATTTAATCAGAATTTGCGATAGAGGAACAATATGTATTGGATTCCCCGAAAAGAAAAACAGGTTTATATATGAATCTAAAACTAAAAAAAAAAAATTTAACTGTTTTTTAACCCGGAAAAATTATTAACCGTTATTTGTCGCCGTTACTAAGAACCCGAAAAAGAAAACAGAAACCGTTTTCAAAATTTTTTTGACTCCCTACTGTAAAGCACGCCCGCGATACAGTCCAAATCTCTCAGTTTTGCATGTGACGTTATGAAAATATATGAATGAGAACGCGAAGACAAAATAAACTGGAACCGACGCATCTCACGTTCTCGTCCATCAGATTCTCACATGCATGCGCTACGCGCCGCCCACACGGATTGGCCCACGTCAACTACTAACACATACCTACATACGTTACATTGCACAATTCATTTACTAACAGGATATAATGCGCATCGCCATTGCGTCCGTCACAACACGATTGGCCCGTCGCTCGTGCCACCGGCCCCGCGTGATACCATATCACACATAAGACACACGCTTCTATGCGCCAATGCGACATAATAGCATGTTCTATGCTACTGCGCAGTCAACTATGGACAGACGAGACGCATGAATATATTCATCTAATCTGTAATACTATATACTAGACCAGTCAGTCGTGATTAGTACTTGGTGTGAACTGGCGCGGTCGTGGTAGTTCGGGAGTCGTAAACGACCGAAAATAGATGGGTCGTAATTACTCCGGCATGTTAGAGTGAGGAGCACGACCGGTTCATCAGTGAATCGTCTTCTGGATGTGAAGCTTACCTCATATTGATGTTTGAATCGCTGCTTCATAGCATAATAGATGTAGATTTAGATTCATTTTAAAAAGTTTCTGTAGCCACTTTGACCTTCTCTAGTGACAATTCTCGACATATACTGTTGGTGGCACCAAGTTTATCTCGCTTCTTCACCCACTCACGGATCCACACACGCCTCTTTCTTTTTAACGTCTTTCGAAGAGTTTAATTCGCAACACAACTTTTGCACTTTACAGTTTAACCAGAAGAAGTCTTAAGGATCGAGTTTAAGAATCACACATAAACAAGACACACCACGACCAGTACTGGAGGTCGTGAACTATCAGTAATTAAAATAAGCAAGTCATGAGACATGCGCAGAACGAGTAGTGTTCTCGTCCAGATCACGACTCCGTGTGAATCCGGCTTGCGAGTACGAGAACGAACGCGCGACAACTTGTTGTAGGCCCGAAGAACCGAGAAAAAGCAACGACAGTGGCGCCCAATACTGCTACGAGAATCGTATAAATTTCGCGCGCGCACGTGTGTAAAGGTCCTTTCACACACATCCGGTCCGAGCTTTCTCAGCTCTCTCCCAGGCCTTATTCTGACCGGTAGTAGGACCCGAATTGGGTAAGAGAGAATGTCAAATGGGCAGTTGACTCTACGAATTTGGACACTCTACAACAGTGCACGTAATGTGTGAAAAATTAAAATAAATATATTTTCGTTCGCTTTAACATGTCACTTTTAGCACTGTGGGATCCAAGACCTTCAACGTTGTTACGGATAAACTCATTGCAAATCGTCGATTTAAAGAAACTCCTCTAAGGCACGTGAACAAGATTGGTTTACAGGAGTTTTTGAGGTACGACACCCATATCTCCCACACGATTACGCCACTGTGTTCGATGTCTATTATTGCAGTCATTAATTTTTATTATTTTATACACGCGTTCGTTGTCAGTATCTACTCGTTTTTAATACGACACTGACAAATTTTATCGTGAACAACGAAAAATTAATTTAACTCGTAAGAACTCATACTGAACTATATGAATAACAGGCGTGCGCACAGGGTCAGCAGGGTGTGTGTGCGTTCGCTGCACCTGACTGGTTCGTTCAAATTTGAATGGCCGGTCAAGAAAGACCTCAGCTAAGGTAAAATATTTGGTCAATAATTAAATGTCCGCTCAAAGCTATTCCGTATTCACATAAATATGTATTAATATATTAATGTGTGTTTATAACTAGGTAATATAATAATAATTTTATTTTAATAGCGATTTCGGTGAAAAAAAATGTAGTTAAAAAACGAATCTTATTTAAAATCACTTATCACTTATAGCAAAATAAACGGTCAAACACAAGTCATGAGTGAAACTGTGGCCTGTGGGCCGTTTATAAGAGAGAATGGGTCTGGCAAAATTGTTTGCTGAACCTAACCAAAAACTCTGCGGCTATGATCATCACTATATTATCGTATAAATCTATGTTGGTATATAACTTACGATTTAAAAAGTATGTACTTAGGGACTGTAGGGACTTATATACAAAGTTTATGAACACAGACGAGAGATAGCGAACATGTGGTATGACACGTGTGACAGAGTGACATGCAAACTCTTTTCAAATGACACGTAGTTAGGTAATTTGGTGAACCAAGTTTGATAAAATCAAATTTGTTTCAGCGGGTTTAATGTTGAAAATTAAAAAACTGAATTAATTGTGTATATATATATATATACACACACACACACACACACACACACACACACACACACACACACACACGAGCGTAACCGTTTACATCCATGAACTTTATTAAATAAACAGGTATAAAAATGTGTGTTCGATTAAAATATACTAATAACTCGCACAATCCGAGGATTGATTCGTAGATTTCTTAATCAGTAGAATCAAGCAACAAATTTTAAATATAATATAATACAAATTTATTATTTAAATATATTACATTTTTTTTTTTTTGTCAAATATGGGTATTTGTTAATTTTTTTTTTTAATATTGACACGTCAGCCAAAATGAATCAATCACAATTTTTTTTTCCGTATGCAAATACAAAAAGGTTCTCCGCACCTGACACAGAACATAGTTAATACATAATAATTTAGCAGTTTGATATATTATTTTTGAAAACTATGAAAAATGTATGAAAAAAACTGTGTTCGGATTCGATTTAAAAATTCTGATAAAAAAGAACAGACTAATCACTTACCATCTGTTAATACATTTCGTTATAAAGTTATTATAATTATTATCAACAAGGTTAAGCATTAAACGAGTTACTTTTTTAAAACAACATAAAACACCGGGATGTCATATCCTTTTTCAAGCTATTTTTATTATTATTGCTAATTAGAAAATATAAATTTTAAATTAAGATACTTTTTTTAAATTAATACCAACAATATAAGAAACATTTAAATCAATTTATAAATATTTTTTATTAATACAATAATAAATATTATTCAATTACAAACATATATTTCCTTTTAAAATACGATGTCTAATTTTTTTATTTTACCCCACGGCATGTAATTAATTGGATTTATTATTATATTTTATAGTATAGTTGGATTTTTTTTTTTTTTTAGGCAAAAGAAAAAATCTGTATTTTCTACAATCAATAATATGTTTATTTTAATCTGAAGTAAAATGTCAAATAAATAACATTTAAAAGATAAAATATATTAACAAATTACGATGTACAAATAAATGACGATATTCAAACGGTACGAATATAAATATTGGTAAATGCTCATTTGTAAGAAAAATGAAAAAAAAAAAAATACTTATACTATTTTCTTCTGGACCAATATAAGACGTATCACGGTGATTTGAGAGTTTTAAATTAATATTACATTCAAATACAGCTATTCGACAATTTAAAATGGAAAACAGTATTTGAATACGGTTATTCAATAGTTTCAAATGAAAATTACGTTTAAACAGGAACACCGAATAACGTACCTAGACATTTTAAGGTCTGTGCGCTACCCACTACATTGGTTTTCTTATAATTAGGTACCTGTTTGGTTTTCGGTAAAGTTTCCATGCCATTAATGATCGGTGCTCGATCCACTTCCTTTTCTGCGTGCATCGATCCGTTTTCGGCAGTCGGCATTTTTTTTAAAATATATGTAATACGATATTTTTAACAAAATCCACCAAAATGGTCGGTGACCACTCAACTGTTTATATTCACAATAAAATCACTGATCTGACGATCCATTCATGACCGTACAGCACCAAAATCAAAGACCATAATATTACTGTCGGACAGTACACGCGCGGCGTTCGGTTAAAATTGATTTTATTTTGAATTCCGAATAAATCAACAACAAAAGTCCACGAAGGCGAAGAATACACTCGCACTACAGTAACGACAATCCAATACCAACGTCAGTGTGTAGTGACACTGACCGCGGAAATTTTTACCACAAAAGTGATTGTAAAAATTTTATAGTAAACAAACGGTAACAGTGTCGCCAATAATCAGAACGTAAATGACCGACTATTATTTCCCACGTTGCTATGTTCACATTACACGGGCCAATGGGTACTACGAGTATGAAGTACATAACAATTGTTCCGCTTCCGATCTTTCTTTTACGTTTAGTCTTCAGATGTAGTGTTTGTTTCGCTGTTCCGTACTGAATTCGCTGGTTTTCCACGGCCAAAATGGTGAGTGTTTATTTTCTATCCGTTTTGATCTCAGGACTTGGGCTTTTGCAGTGCTCATAACGTCGAACGGCCGATTCCGTTGAACGTCTGTAATAATTATTTCGCAAAAACACTGGCCCGGGACGTGTCGGCACTCCGGCAGTTGTATTTAAATATGTTGATTAGAGCCCATAAATTCAGCGATTCCACTGGCCAGAGTAAATCTGTAAACCCGAAAATTGTATTTTTCAATCACTTTTTCACGTCCACTTTGACCTTACACGATTTTACGTAATTTTAATACATAAAACGTTATGTTTGTAAGCTATATCGAAGACGGATATCTGATAAACTACAGTTTCGAATTCGGAAATAATTATATTATTTAGATAGTCGACTGTATATTAACGTATTTCTCGTTAATGTTACAAACTGAGATGCAATTCGGTTTTGTGAAGTTGCAAAAAGCAAAATATTTTCGACGGTTTGGTATGACATCGAGGATTTAATTGAAACGAGAAAAATACAATTAATAACTATTTGTAATAAATGATTTTTGTTCTTTAAAAAGTATATACTTGGATTCATAATATTAAAATATATACATTTATAATAAAATTTACACAGTTTTTTTAGTTGATTTTAATTGTAATTGATATTATAATAGGTACATATAGGGTCTTGTATTAGGTTTAATTCCCATTATATCTACGTTTTATTAAACTTGAGTAATATTCTATTTTGGTATTCATATTTATTTATTTGTATTTTTAGGTTGCCAACACGTCTACAGCTACAATTCGAACCCGTAAGTTCATGACCAACCGTCTGCTATGCCGGAAACAAATGGTAAGTCAGTCTTTTAATCCGTTACTTATTATGATTAATAATTATAATGAGGGTGCTACACCATGATTCATTCTCTTACGTCTAATGTACGCACATAGTAGAAAATATACTCTTTACATAATTGCTGTAGTAATATACTGCAGTATATTACCTGTGTGTAAGGTAGAAAGAGCAAACGTCAATTTGAAGACAATTTGGTGTTTGGCCATTTTCTTTACTGAAAATATCCCATTCCTTCCCCTACATTTCAATAAAAAAAAAGTATACTTGGTAGTTTAAAAACATTTCGTTTTATTGTCATTATGTATTAAACATAAAACAGGAACGTACTTGTATGTTATTTTCGTCTTATTAGAAATACAGTTTTTGAAAAATTGTATAGTTTATTGGTAAGAATAATGTCCTTTGTATTTTCATTCTTAGCTTAGTCGGCCTTGTCTATTTATTATTTATTGTCTTTTGATTTCACACGTGACTAAAAGAACTAACGGTTTTTGTTTGCTGTAGTTTTATAAATGATTTAAATAATGCTCTCTCAGTAATTTAATTATTTTCACAAGAAAAGTATAATTGACTGATTATTCATAAATTTAGTATTATAGCTATTCCAAAACAAAGCGTGTGTGTATGTGTATATGTATAGTAGCCATTGAAATGACACGAGTGATTTATTTGTTGTAACCTGATTTCATAAATGTTGTCTATATGACATTCAGACTTGTCTAGAATTACATAATGAAATTAGTTTTCCAATAATTTAAAATAACAAAAAATATAAAGTAAACCCAATAAGTATTACAAAAATATAAAATTGTATTTAATGTATAATAAAAAAAAACATTTATTAACTCTGTTTTTATACATTTGAACATTCCATTAAATAAATGTAATTATATTCACCAAGTTAATATTATACGTGTTATTGCCCTGAAAAATAAATATTTTATTGCGGAATCATATTAATTATTAATCATTACTATTATTTTGTTATAACTATTTATTATACTAGTAAATTAATGTTTGTTGTATAAAGATATTTTGATTTTAATTATTTAATTAACCAGAAATAATATTTGATCAATTTAGGTGGTAGATGTTATGCATCCGGGAAAACCTTCTCCCAAAAAAACTGACATCCGTGAAAAATTAGCTAAGATGTTCAAAGTTCTGCCTGATGTTGTATTTGTCTTTGGTTTCCAAACATGTTTTGGAGGTGGAAAATCAACCGGTTTTGCTCTGATCTACGATACTTTAGATCATGCAAAGAAGTTTGAACCAAAATACAGACTACAAAGGGTAAGTTAAAACCAATTTATAAAACATATATTTGTATGTATTGTATTATAAAAATATATGTAAATATTTAGCACGGACTATATGAAAAGAAGACTCAGACCCGTAAACAGAGGAAGGAAAGGAAGAATAGGATGAAGAAGGTGCGAGGTACCAAAAAGACTAAAGTTGGTGCAACGGCAGGAAAGAAGGTAGTATAATAATAATTTGTACTGTATTCTAATTTTTTTTTATTAATTATGTTTTTCTTTCAGTAAAATGATCATTAGAAGTGAATGAATATACTTTTCGGAGCAGTCCACATGCTTGTGAATGTAAATAAAACACTTCTTTAATAAAATTGTTGGATTTTTTTCCATAACTTGTGAGTTTGATCTATACCTTTTTCTTACACAATATAAAAATATATCCCGTTATTTCTATATTATTTTTAAATTTATTTGGTTAATTTTCTATAGACTAAGCAACTCCATTGTGAAACATGGTGCTGCTATTGTGCTTGTTTTGTTTCTTGAAATTTACAGTGCATATTGGTGACTTCTTCTTACACAGATAAATTTTGGTTTCTAAAACACGTTTAAAAATAAAAATTCTGTTTTATTTTTTTATTAAATATATGAAAAATTTCCTTTTATTATTAAAATACCGCAATGAAATATGAATAGTTATAAATTATTTTTTTCGATAAATAAATAATAGTTTTTGTTGACTACGTTGTTATGGCAACAAAACTGTTCTATTACACTGTTTAGTGTTTTAAAAATTGTATAATATATTTTTTTTTTTTAACATTTAGAATAGTCTATTTGTAATGCTCGACAGAAAAAAAATTATTCTGATTGACCATAATTATTAATTACCATGTGTACCTTATAAGGTTTAATATAATGAAAATAAATACAAAATTTAAATACAATTAGAAAAAAATTTTATATAAAACTCAGCTAATAAAAAATAAATTTTAGTCTTATAATGTAAATAAGATATATCACACACACCCATAACAAATTTAATATCACATTTTTATTAGTCTGTTTTAAATAATAATTACACAGTGTGATGTGTGCTTCATTTATGAAATTGTATTTTTATTAAACATGACTACTTTGGTATCCAAATGAAATTGAACATTTTTTTTTTATGGTTATACACAAAAATACAAAACATTTTGAACAATATTATGTTATATATGTTTCAACCGTGTTCATAATATTATTTACACTGTTCCCCGAAAAAATACGGGTGTGCAGAAACCAATTTTGATCTTACCCGACCGCAGCAGTTTCTATATAATATGCTTTGGTGGCTGGCCACCACGTGTATTTCAATACATGCTGTTCAACAATGTATAGTACAGAAGCGGAGCGAGCATTGAAATTATCGATTTGGATGCACTCATATTCTCTAGGAAGACTGACTATATTTGCGGTTACAAACGGTTCTTAATGGCTTAAATATAGTTATACTGTTAATTGTGTGTAAATATATATCTATAGGTGGTTATTAAAATTGTGGTCTCCATAAATTAATTTTCCAATCAAATAGGTACTAATAAGTTTTCCCTTTAATACCTCTGAACTGTACTTACGTATGTTATTAATCATGATGGTAAATTAATGTTGCAAACAAATTATATTTAATTTGAATACGTAGGTACTTCTAAGTAAAAATGTAATAAGGCCTAATGGATTTTTTTCTAAGTAGTTTATTTTGAATTGTACATCTTACATTTCTAAACTAATGTTCTATGTTCATGAATCTGGAATTCAGCACATCGTCTAAAACGTTAACGAAGAGGCCTATTTTGGAAGACCAAATTTTTCTAAAATGAAAAGCTACTATTCGTAAATTAAAAGCGTTTTTACAGTTTTATTAGTAAAATGTTCATAAAAACTTTGTTTTTAGTCATTAAGAGAATGATCTGGAGACACGACCATACTGTCCGTAATATTTTTGTTTTGGCAGAAAACGTTTTCAAATTTTTACGGGGTATTAAAATATGTTGTAACAATTTCAACGACAAGTTACTTTTGTGACTGTGAGTATAACCTACACGAAGTAAGTGCGCACGCCTGTGCTTCTTACATTTTTACTGGTTTTAAAATGTATTTCATTCTGGTTAGTCCTAGTCGATTTAATCATTTATATATTATAATAAACAGCCAATGTCATTGTGACGGAATTTATTTTGTAACGATCCTCTGCAAAAAAAAAAAAATTGATTTACTTTCGTGTAGATTTGCGCATTTGTACCTATTTCAAACGAAAATTCTGTCGTAAAAAAAAATAATTAGAATTTACCAAGACGATACCAGAACTTGTCAAAATGCAACACGGTGACTAGAAAAATCCAGTGAAATAATTATTATTTCGAATTCGATAATTCGTTAAAAACGAAAATCGAATGTGTGCAGGACGCGAAAAATATTGTGATCGCGGCGGCGACGACGTTTTTTTTTAAAAACCGCGGCAATTCGAGTGGTAACCGGGCCGAAGGCTGCACTGCGTGCCGCGAAATTCCCTTCGTCCGACGGTATTGCGACGTGCGGTTCGCGATTGGTGGACGATTAGTGCCGTCAGAGCGATCGTGCGGTTAGGTGTGTCACCGCGACGCCGTCTAGTGTCTACTGTTCGTACGTGCCGACACACACTCACAATGGCGTCTGACAACGGCGATTTCGACGACACGGACCTTGTCGCGGCACCTGCGAAACGCATGCGGTACTCGTTCGCTGACGAAATCGCTCAGAATTCGCATTTCGAAGCTTTCGGCCAGAGGTTTACCGGATTTCCGTCGGGCGATTGTTACGGTAAGTCGTGCAGCGAAAAGCGCGAGCGGGCCGCCGTCCCGTAAACATGGCGGATTTCTTTTTTCCCGTTTGTCAGCCGACATTTTGCCGGCGACGACGGGGCGTGCCCCCTCCCCCCGCCACCTCCTCATCTTCGCCGTTCCTCCTGTACGTCATCGTTTCAGCTATTCTTGATTTTCTTTTCCACGACGCCGCGAACGCTTCGTTTAATATTACACTCCAAGCTCGCCGCTGACCTCTTCGCAAAGTTCCTGTACGCTTCCAAGTCGACCGTGTTATCTGCTAATAATAATATCGCAGAATAAAACAATATAATGATAATATTATTATTCCACGCGAGATGATAACAAACACGATAATATTTCGATGAACGATCTATAATATTGATGTTCAAACATTTTTAATAAATAATTCGTTGATTATTATTTAATTTGCCCTAAAATTCGGTCTAATCAATAACGTTGTATTTTAGTAATTTTTTTTTTCTTTCCCTTCCCTTCCCTTCCATCATTGATTGGGTCTGTTAAACACGATTTCTGACCATCAAAGTACTTTTTAAAGAATAAAATAATTTTTTTTTTGTAATCTTCATTATATCGATAATAACTACTGTAGTGCGTCTTTAATTGACTTAACACGTAGCAGCAATAGTAAAATTTTCAATTAACATAAAACACTTTTTTTTTAAATTTTACAGACTTCATATTTAACTTCATTCACTTATCACACATTTATTTATTTTAATAAGATTGACGTGTTTTGTTTTCATTTTTTAATTATTTATCTATCGTGTTTCTTTAGATTATATTTTAACATCAAGAAATTTACTTCAAATATGTGTGGCTTCCCCTTAATCTTCTGGTTTAGGTATGATTATCTACTATGGATTACTATCCGCAGTGAACATTATTTTTACTAGTCTGTATACTTGTTCATTTTATTTTAATTAATAAAAAATATTTTGACCAATAAGTAACGTTGTCGTTATTATTATTATTATTATTATTATTCAAAATATAAATTCAACTAAAATAAAAATGGTTTAAAAATTAAAAACTGATGTATTATTTTAGCCAATAATTTGTATCATCCATCGTACAAATCATTAGATACTCTCTCGCCAAATTATTTACAACCAAATTCACCGACACCATTAAAGATGTCAACAAGTTTACCAGAATCTCCGGAAGACTCGAGGTAATAATAATAACAATTCATTATAATTTTAAATTCTAAATACCCAGTTGAAAATTCAATAAAACCATAAATATAAATTTATTTTTCACAAAGTGTATTTGATGAAAGTTCAGACAATAAAGAAGAACCTGAGGATGATGATTCATCTTCAACGTCCAGTTCAGATTCTAGCACGCACTCTGATAACGTAGATTCTGAAAGAGGAGGTCCTGGTAATGGCAAAACTACATAAACTGTATATTCGAGTACCTTGTATTATTTCTAATTATTGACATTCTAGGTTCAAAGAACTGGGTAGAGAGACAAATTATGGGTGGCATAAATCCCAGACGTTTGTTACATCAAGTGTTTGGAGCTCAGGTTCCATCTGAATTAGAAGACATTACTTTATGGAAAGTAAGTAGCATTTGGTCTTTTTTTTTATGCCAAATTTAAAATAATTCGAATTTGTATCTAATAGATAATTATGAGTATGACTGATGACTCTCCAATGCGTAATCGTTTAAGTAATGTTAGTTCAATCAATGATGTGGTCAAATTATTGAAAACTAGCTCTCGCATTATGGTTCTTACTGGAGCAGGCGTAAGTAGTTCAAAAATCATAGCTGTTAGTAATAACAATAATTTGCATTATTGCAACATTTATTAGGTTTCCGTTTCGTGTGGAATACCAGATTTCCGAAGTCATAATGGAGTTTATGCTCGACTAGCTACAGAATTTCCTGACTTACCAGATCCACAGTCCATGTTTTGTATAGATTATTTCAGGAAAGATCCTAGACCATTTTTTAAATTTGCCCGAGAAATTTATCCGGGACAATTTAAACCATCACCATCCCACCAGTATGTTATAATTTATTTATATATATGAATATATATAATATATTTAATGTAATTTTTTTTTTCAGATTTATTAAAGTCTTAGAAAAGAAAGGACGACTCTTGCGCAATTACACTCAAAACATTGACACATTAGAACAAGTAGTTGGTATTGAAAATGTTATTGAATGTCATGGTAAGGAATTTTATTTACTTGTATATTTTCTCCAATGTATGTTTGTAATTGTAAAATTTCTTTTAAATATTAGGATCTTTTGCTACTGCATCTTGTACACAATGTGGGCATAAAGTATCAGCAGACACTATAAAACCTGATGTATTTGAACAAAGAATTCCACGTTGTCCAATATGTGTTAACAGTACTGGTAAAATACTTCATTTAATAGTTCTTAAATAAGGCTGTTATTATTACTAATAACATAAGAAAATAAAAGATAATATGGTCATGGTTATATTCATGGTCTTACTTTTTGTTAAACAAACGCACAGTTGAGAAATGTAAATAAAAATTTACTGCATTAAAAGACATTCAAGTAATTAATTTTGATGCTAAAAAAATGGTTACAAAATCAATAAAGTTCAAACACTATTTTGAACTAACACGTATGAACTTGAATAATAAGTGTTAATTTATATTTTCTTAGGCATTATGAAACCAGATATTGTGTTTTTTGGAGAAGGCCTTCCAGACAAGTTTCATAGTGCAATAGATGCTGACAAAGATAATTGTGATTTGTTGATAGTAATTGGTTCATCATTAAAAGTACGGCCAGTTGCCCGCATTCCCAGTAAGTATAATAAATAATTTTAAGTCAATTATTGAATTACTTTATTATCATTATATTTATTTTTCTAAGATATGTTAAACAAGCGTGTTCCCCAAATATTAATAAACCGCGAGAGACTTCCTCACATGAACTTTGATGTAGAACTTCTTGGTGATAGTGATGTTATTGTTGATCATCTTTGCCGCATGTACGTATATTAATTACATGCATTATTGTAATTATTAATTATATGTAAATAATAATAATAATACTTTCAACAGGCTTGGTTCTGATTGGACTGAACTGTGCTGGTGCACAGAGGAATTAACTGAAACAAAAACTCTAAACACGCCTTTATCCTCGCCAAGGTATATTTTAGTTTTTAAATACAAGTATGCTTCAAATATCTCAACTAATATTTAATTTGCAGGTCTAATACAGCTACAATAGAAACCGTGGAAGGTGAAATGTCTACTGATTCAACGAGAGATAGTGCCAACAGTATGTCACCACCGCTAAGTGATGATAGATGTGTTCCTGGTTCTTCTGGAGAACAGCAACGACATTTATCTACAGACACTACAAGAGATAGCGGTATTGATCCAGATGATCCTCAGAAATCTAGTCTGGCTTCTTATTTGCCATGTAATATAAAATTATTATTATTTTTAATTCTTATATTTAATAATTACTTTAATATTTCAGCAAATAAATACTTCATGTTAAAGAAAAGGAGATATATGTTTTCTGGTGCAGAAGTAGATTTAAATGATATGAATGATGACAGTGAAACAGAATCGGACTCCAGTGAAAAATCAGAAACTCTGTTAAATTAAAGTGTATCATATTACAAATTTTATATTTAGCTCAATTTGTTACTTGATGTCTCAAGCTAAAAATTTGGTTTTTATTTTCGTTCAATACTTCCATACTTTTTAAAATGATGTGTAATATTGTCAACTTCTTATCATCTAAAAATATGGTTTTCATTTTCGTTCAATACTTCCATACTTATAAAATGATGTATAATATTGTCCAACTTTTTATCATCTTGTATTCCTTAATAGTTTCCTGTTCTTCAATTTATTATTATCTCCTTTAAATATACTTTTTTTTCTTATTTAATTTGTGTAACTAGAATATTTTTGGAATATTGTAAAAATAACACTAATATAAAATATTTAGTGATTTTGAATATAATGGTCAATTACTCATAATAAAATTATTTAATGTAATTTTTTAAGTTATAGGGCTATATTTTTTTAAATATTATTTATCTTTTATAATAACACTTTTAAAATGTACTTGTTTTAATGTTAATTATAACATAAAGAAGACTTCAAAATAACTTGCATATGTATTAACACATTTTCAATCATAAATCACTTGTGTAGTTAGATAGGTCAATTTTAACTAAGTATAGATTTTATATGTATGAATAGTATATATTTATATCTAATCAATAATGACATAATTTCTAAATTAAAAATTCAATGTTAAGAATTAATTTTAACGTCAATATTGTTATTTATATGACAATTTTATAATATTAAATGTAGGATTGGAAATAATAAAACTATGAAAATTGATATTCAGTACATTATTGTACGCATTTAAAATCAGGTATAAAGATACAAAATGTATTTTTTGTAGAATTAGAATGTATGTTTTTTTTTAAGTGCGGTATATGGAAAATGTTATTAACATAATAATATTTAGTTCAGTTTTTAAGAATGTAAAAATATTTATTATTATTTCACTCATTTGGTTGTGCCTATACATGTAACGCAATTCACCGTTAAAAATATTAGAAAAAAAGTGATGTGTTCAAAATGTTATAATTTACTGTGTTCCTTTGTAAGAATATTAGCAATACATTATTTCAATAAGTTACTATGTTATTAGTTTATTTTGTATTGTAATTTAAAATATTTTTTATTTTCAGAGTATAAATTCTAGTTACATACTGTTAGTCTAATTGTCTAAATGCTTAAGTGGATATTTTAAAAGAACAATTTCAAAAAAGTTGTACAAATAATTGTAGTGACTTGTAATCTTTAAGTACCTTCCCAAATTTAGGATTTTTAAGTTGTTGGATATTTATTTATCTAATTTTAACTTGCTAATGTTTATGTTATATCGATGTATAGCGTTTAAACCAAATCGTCTATATATTTTTTACAGTGCTTTTATTATTATTTTTTTTTTTTTTAATAGTCGTGATAACTGTACAAACAAACATTCATTTAATATTTATTTTTATTACAGCTAATATAGTGTAGAAAATACTTTTTTAGTAAATTCACTAATTTTTGTAATGTAATAAGCGGTCTTGTTGAGTATTCGAATACTTTTATTCAAATTATAAGTATTTAAATACATTTTATTACTTATTTAAATACTTTTTAAAATATATGCATTCTAAGTACATTGTTTTTGTATTTGTGTTCATGTCGCAAAATACTTTTTGTGAAATATTTTTTATAAAAATCCTAAGAAAATAGTTATTTGAATGTTAATAATACATAAACTATTGGAAAATCTGAGAAAAAAGTGTATTGATGTGTTAAATAGTGACCTTCTTATGATTTTATAATGGCTGTAGCCCTTGTATAATATGTGTATTTTGGTTTTACAGTATTTAAAAAAAAAAAGTGTTACATACATTGTACATGCATAATACATCATTTCCGAAACATATATCCTATTAGTTTAAAAATGGATGGTGTATTAGAGAATTTATTTTAACAAATATATATTTACGCATTTATGTAATGGTATGATATTTTTATAATACCAGCCCAATATAAACTGTACATGTGTCGTGTTACAAAATCAAATCAATATGTTGTGGAGTAATTATTTTCCCAACATTTAAGATTAAGAATCTTAGTACTTGACTAAATAATGTTTCAGAATTGATATAAAAATAATATTTAATATTAGTAACCTATAAATAATAATAAATTTAATACTTAACATTTTTAAAAAAAATGTATATATAAAGTCGATGAGTATTACAAAATCAAAATATATTGTTATTGTATAAGATTTGTTTTATTTTCAGACTATATGATATATTTACAATTTTTTTTTTTTTTTTTACTATTAATCTAATACTGGACATTTTTAGATATTTACTATGTTTACTTATTCAAAAATATATTAATTAATTATATCATTTTACGTGATATATTTTTTTTTTTATTAATTTGTATTTTGTTCACGATTTTGCACTCTGTATCAATTGCGGACATAGATCCAGTGGTTTCTAAAACGAATGCGTTTTATTATTTTACATAGTGTTGTAAAATACAAAACGTTCAAAAACTTATAACATTCTCATTCCAGTCGATGTTTTCGGACGGCACGGACAACACAATGCGAAAACTGGACCGTTGACATAGCCCTAATGCGTGTGTATCCTTTGTAATCTTATGACGACTTTAAAACAAAGATTTGAATGCCCAATTTGAAATTTGTCGTTTACACGAAGACATTATAAGAATAGGTATAATTTCCATGATTTCTTACATTTCAACGGATATAAAGCACAACATTGACAGTGTAGAAATAAGAACAACAAATTTGTATAAGTACATTGTTATTGTGCAATATATATATATGTATATATAGTAGCCTACTGAAGTGAGAGAGAACACACTTGTTATGGGAACGTTAATTAATCTAATGTAGGTACGCAAAGCCGCGTAGGTTCTATGTGTATTAGTCGATTAATGGTTTGTGTGCATACATCACAATAGTGTTATAATTACAACAATAAAACGAAGTATTGATATAGTTATAGTAGTGAAATTTTCTCGTTTGGTAGGTACCTAATAATTGTATCGTTAAAAAATGACAAATTTATTGGCTTTATTTATGGTCTACGCCTACAACATTATAGTCTATAAACTTGGGGTGCAATAAATGAAGTTCATTCGTACAATTTCGGTCGTGTCAGCGTCATGTATTGACTGAAGAATTTGACAAGAACGCGTTTGTAATATTCGAGGTAAAAACTTTTAACACATCTATTTCGTCATAAAGGGGTTGCTGTATTTTAGGGATGATGACAAAGGACATGACTTACACACGCGTATCCTTATTCCTTACAAGTTATTGGCGCACACAGGGAGTTGCTAGACATCCCCAAGTCTCGTATTCGCATTCCAGGTTAACTGTGTTAATTTTTTCAGCACATATTATTATAATGATGTTCATTTTTAAATATGAAAAGTTCTTAGATTTCATTTTTATATGTTTCGTTTTAATTTACATATTAAAAAGTAAATTATCCCATTTATAATAGTATCTAATAATACTATTTTTCGTGATTGAACCTATTATGCATGATATACGAGTATTAAACGCTTCATACATCATATACACACTATAATATATAGCTACAATACTTGTGGGCTGTGACGGTCAATGGCCTTGTGGTGTGTGGAAATAGCATTATATACAAAAATAAAAATTGTCTGCTATAAAATGAGTGGAATAATATAATATTATACCTATAAGGCGGAGATCTATATTTTTATAATAGCCTCCAGGGCCTAAAATTGTGTGCAGTAGCACACACGGTGTGCAGTAGCAAATGGACAAGTGTGCAGTACATTTTTAGCCAATTATTATAATTATTATATTGTTAAAAATAAAAGAAATTTAAATTTATTTGTATTATATCTACAAATCTATGTAAACTATGTCATAATGTTCCTACTGAGCATTTATTATTTTTAATTTTTATATACTTTTAAATAATTTGAAACAATTTAGTAAAAATTGATTGTATATTCTATGCGTATGACATCAGAATATCAGACGTATATTATATGTAGGTAGGTAATTAATATTTATAGTACCTAGTTTTTTGAGGGGTTATAATAAAGAAAATAATGTACCTATATGTGCAGTAGCAAAACACAAGAATTTTAGGCACTGATAGCCTCTATAGAAAATCTATTATTGCTTACTGTGGTTACCAGGCGGAGGATTGGTATTGACACGAAAAAGCTTATAAAATACCTTATAAATATTTTACCTAAAATAACACGAATTATAAAAATAAAACAAATGTAAATGTATAATTTGTTTACCTACTGAATATATATATAACTCATATGAGTGTGAAGATATTATGTCAAGGTTTATCCCAATATGTTTAAACCTATTCCGAGTTGCTACAACTATTAATAGGTAGGTACCGGCCATATTTTCCGCGACTTGTGAAAGGTCTTTTTCGTCGACGCGTCGGATTAAATATTTGTTAGAAAATATGACACAAAACCGACCTACTAATTCATCTGCAACACTTCCCATACAGAAATATTTAACTAATAATTTAATAGATACTAAGATAATATTAGATTTGCAACCAAAAATAAAAAATTATGTTTATTACAATTGAAAAATATAAATTAATTATAATTATTTTTATACTAATATAAAAAAAGACTACCTACTTATTTTGAATATACATAAATTATTTTCTATTAGTCTAAAGCAGTTATAACTCATAAAGGTCTGTTATAATTTGAAAACGTAGAACTTTAAGTCTTAAAGTTCACTGCCTTGCCTCCCCGGTCAATAAAACGTGGACAAGCGTATACGTATATGTATTACAATAATAATAATAATAATAAAAATAATAATAATAACCGTAAAACCGAGTGCGATCTGCGGAGGAAGAAGTGACATCATACGGCCAGTAAATGAAACATTTAAAAATAATAATAATTTTTTTCTCCTTAAAAATGAAATTACTATACTACAGTTAGTCAAAATGACTTGAAAAAAATCCGTATCTGGTGCTAAAATAAGGGATGTCACCGTTTAAAAAAAAATACTGCAAGTTGTGTTACATATGTATATGCGCGCGTCGTATGAGTTTAAAAAAAAATGTGAACATTTCACGAAATGTATACCTAACCTATGTCAGTACCCTCTAGCCCTACCTAAAAAAATAACTCGTTTCAATACAGCATAGATCATCCGGTCGAAATATTTAGTATTGTCTGAAAAAGTTATCATCCTGTTGTAGTGTTATTTTTCTCGAGGCAATATAAATATAATTAATAATATAGATAGAATTAAAATGTAAATCAGTAGATGGGAAAAAATACCGAGAAAAAATGCAAAACAAAAAAAATGAAAGAACAAAAACGGCTGTGGCCTGTGGGTATAAATGCGTAATTTGGGTGTACACGCACTTGTGTTAGGTATTCCTTTTTATTCTAGCCAGTTTCATTGATTTTCTGGAATATTTCTTTACTCTTGTACCCTACTTGTTTACAAAATTAGCGTGAAAATATAAGCGAGACGAAAATTTATATTATGAATTCTATTTCTATACAATATTATAAATTATGTTTAAATTTGATACGTTATTTATTACAAAGTTCAAACTAAAATTAATGTGTTCTAAAGTCTTTGTTGAAATGTACTGATAAATTTCATAGAAATATTGACAAAACTAGTAGTACAATATATCGTCAAATTTAATAAAAATCATGATTTTCAAATCTATAAACTATAAATACCCGCGTATTTTTTTTATCATTTTTCATAGGTTTTTTTCCTCGGTCTGTTTCCAAAATTCAATAATTAATCATGTTATTATTTGTTGTATAAATTATAGGCTACACTTTTTGCAACTGATAATTTATAACCAATTTAAAGGTTTATTTTTGGTACTAAAAAAAAAAACAAAGTCTTTTTTAGAATAGATAGGTATATATTTTATAATAGTATTCCCGTATGTCTCATAACTCGTATAGTAACCGTAACAAATCTTTGACACTAAATGATTTATAGTTTATACATTACATATTACCATTGATTATATAATATTTAAATGACGCTTGTAGACTATGGGTTTGCATTCCTTATTCTTTGTGGCTCTTATCAAGTAAGTATATCATTGCATACCAATCATTTTAAAGTTTTCGACTCTAACCGCATTGACACAATATTCTTTGAAAATTAAAAAATATTGCACTCGAGTGCGTTGTATTTTCAATTATTATTAGCTATTATGAATAGGATATGTTTGAATTATTTTATATGAACGCGATAACTCGAAAGTTAACAAGTTCCCGGAAATCATTTCTACACGTGCGCAGGTTGTTAATCTTAAACACTGACGCAATACGAATGAACGAACGTTAAAAACTATCTGATACAAATATATCTAAAACTATACTAACTAAAACTAACTTGTAAAATGATATTTTGATTTGTTTTACATTATTATATTTCCATATAATCATCCTATTAATAGGTACTAAATTAATTAACGTTTTGAGTTGTTTGCATTGAATTATAATAACATAATAGCGATTCATATAAGTATATGTATACATCGTATTTGAATAATTTAAAAAATTTCATTTTATTATTTATAAAATAATAAGCTTGTATATTTAAGCGTACTGTAATTTAACGTTATTTTGATATTTTATTATGTTGCCGAAAGAATTATACCTACCTATAAATGTTACGGCCTATATATTAGGTAATATATAGGTATATACGTTTTATACGGTTATAATTATATTCAATATTCAAATACTTTGAGAGGTGTACCTATATAATGTGAACGTAATAATACGTAAAACGCTGTTAGATATATTATGATAAGTGATGACATATAATAATGAGGTCTATATAATAACAATGTAAGTTGTAACCACCATTGCGAAACCGTAACAGACTTATTATGTTTTAATATAATAATAACCAACCCTAAGAAATATTGTTTGATAAATACAATTTCAAGGTAATCATCAATTCGTATAATTTTATATTGGACAAAATATGTTTTCAGTTTTTATAAAAACATTATTTAAGGTGAAACGGATCAAATACTACATAACAGAACACCACAAACGTAAGAAAAATTAATATAAAAATATTATATAATATCTAATTTATTATTATTATTATTTTTTTTTTTTTGGAGGTGGTGGGGAATAATGTAGGAGAAGGTCCAATATCTTTTTTTTACCTTACGAAACTGCATGTATCATTATATAATATAAGGAGGAAGTAAATGAAATATTGGTTTTATTTTTATAACCTTGATATTATAATTTAATCGTAATGGTTTATTGATATATATTGAATATATTCAAACTAGAAGTGCTCGTTAAACTCGTTTATATTGTGTTACATATTGTTACACTTCGATGTCAATAAAATGAAACAAAACTATTTCCATATCACACAACTGTTGATATTTTTACGAAATAATAATACAATAATACTAATGTATTGTCAATTTTAAATGTACACTTTATTGATGTGTTTACGTTTTAATAACGCTGAACACAATATCAGTTATACTAACAATACCTATTTTTTTTTCTAGTTATACATAATTATATTTTAAGTAAATAATTTCTGTTAAACAGAAAATTAAAATATTCTATCATACCCTAAAATTTTATTCTATATATAACCAATATAGTATAGTTTTCACTACAAGTTGAACATAAAAATAATTTTAACGTTTTGAAAGAATAATACCTACATTTAAATATTTTCAATAATAACAAGAAAAAGATAAATATTCATTTATTATGAAAGTTTTTAGAAGGTTTATGATCTTTTTTTTTTTTTAAAATACACACTTAAAATTTATGTCACATATATAACAGCGTGTTAATTAATAATTGTTAACTGTTTTACTAACAAAAACAAAAATGTCTACAGGTCTTGACGTAATTCAGTGTAAAATCAATATTCCCGCGAGTGGGATGGTCTTACTGTGAACGTTTTGAGCATGCTCAGACCGTGAACTTACGTTGTCATTCTCTCATTCTGTCGTAACCAACTGGTCGTTATTATATAAATTATCTATAAACCATAGCAGGTGCGCTATATACAGTGCCTATTAATTGTTTAAACACGATGTTTTATTGACAAATTACAATGATAAATAAAGGCATTCAGATGTTCAGGTAAACATTTATACTACACATAATTATTAACATTTTTTAACATTTGAAAATATAAAATATTATTTTCCAGATTACCAGTGTCAATATGGGCTATATCATGGTTGATTGTTTCCGCAATTAACGTAAATTCTTTTGAACGAAAACATTTCCAATTTAAACACCATAACAATGAAGAAATGTACAACGTTATGCTGGAAGTGCACGAAAATTGCCCAAATATCACTAGTTTATACAGACTGTCAGAGAACTCTGTGGAAGGCCGTCCACTATTAGTCCTCGTATTTTCAGTTCACCCAACTGTTCATAAACCAAGTACAGAACTTTTAAATTATATACAATTTTATAAAATATACCCATATAACTTAACAACTTTAACATATTTAATTTAAATTGATTTTTCAGTGGATCCCGAGTTCAAATATATTGCTAATATGCACGGTAACGAAGTTCTCGGAAGGGAGCTACTGTTGATACTGGCAGATTATTTTTGTGAAGAATTTAAAGCAGGGAACGAGGAAATTGTAAAACTAATTACTAAAACCAGGATTCATTTAATGCCATCAATGAATCCTGATGGATGGCAAAAATCAACTGATGACGTATGATTTCTTATATCTAACCGATTTGTACGGTGTTACGTTTAATAAATTAATTTACTATTTAGGGAGGAAGCAATTATTTAATAGGAAGGGACAATGCCGAAGGTGTGGACTTAAACAGAAACTTTCCAGATTTAGATAGAATTGTTTTTGACAACGAAGCATACTACAAAGACATCAACAATCATTTGATGCAAATGGTGGATCATTTGTCACAGCCGGTAACTGCTATTTTTATTTCGACTTAACTAGTATTTATTATCAATATAAAATATTTGAATATTTTAAAAAATTACTTTAAGTGTCCGTTGTCAAAAATATTTTTTAGAAAAAAATTTCTTATTAATTTTTTTAAATAACTTTATTTGAATTTTTCCTATTTATTAGGTACACGTCTTAATTACGCGCGCACGGATGTTTTATTGACAAATTATATTATTTGTCTTGTTAAACAGTTAAATATAACAATGTGCGTGGTAATGAATTATTGATTTAAGTATTAATGATCTAGTTGTATTATAATTACTAATTATTGCAAAATGTAATTGTTAATTTTAACGGTGCCATACTGCTGCTTTTGAGCATATAATTTATGTATAATCGACCTATTTTAATTTTTTAACACACACCCGCATATAGGTGCAACCAGAAACGAAAGCTGTAATGCAAATGATTATGTCTATACCGTTTGTCGCTTCTGCCAATCTTCATGGAGGCGATTTAGTAGCCAACTATCCATACGACGCTAGTAGATACGGAAATGTACAAGGCGAATACTCCACAAGTCCTGACGATGACACTTTTAGGTACGTTTATAATAAATAATACTTCATTTAACCAAACTAAAAATTATTACAAATAACTCCTTTGTATATTACAATTAGATGGTTAGCTTTATCCTATGCAAATTATCATGCAGATATGGCCAATCCAAATAGAATGCCTTGTAGAGGCGGGGACACGAATTTCGGCAAAGAAGGTGGTATCACCAATGGCGCGAAGTGGTATAGTGTTAGAGGAGGTAAGTTATTTAAAATCGAGTAATTTTTACGTTTATAGATTACTTTAATTAGTTGAATAAATTTGAATAAATACAATTGAAAATGGCGTCATTAAAATTTGGACGTTGTAGTTTAACATGTAAAATTTACTTATTTATTGTTATTATTAGGTAGGTACTATAAAAGTTATTTATGATTTAGTACAATATATAGTACTAATATATTGTGTCAATATTATTTTTAAAGTTATAAATTAAAATTAATATGCATACAATAATAATATGCTAATTATTTAAGATATTAAATTATAGTTTAAGTAAATATTAAATAAAATAATTCCAGGTTGTATAATTAGCGTTATCCATTAATATTCAATTCAAATATTTACATACTTATATTTACATATAGTTACTTTATGTTTACATTTGTATATATTTACATTATTAATAATATTAATATATAATAAATTACGATACTCTAAATACAGAATAAAACTAACGAAATCCAACATTTAAAATATTATTGCTTGAAAATAAAATTGTATTCTATGTAAATGATTATTGAACATATTGTATCAGGTGTACCTTATGTAGGTGCTATATGTCAATTTGCATTTATTGATAGACGTATAGTTAAACAAAAAAAATTGTCAATTTAAAATCCTACCTATATAAAATATAGTGTAAATATATGATTTATAGCATAAATATAACATACTAGATACTAACAATAGTAACAAATAAAATTGTTTATTAGGTATGCAAGACTTCAACTACTTGTCTTCCAATGATTTTGAAATTACCTTAGAGCTAGGCTGTAACAAATATACAAAAGAGAGTGAAATAGAAAAAGAATGGAACAGAAACAAAAATGCACTCATCAACTTGATTTGGCAGGTATGTTAATATTGATAATACAATATTATACTATTTGTACTTGTAATATTAATGTATTATACCATTAGTGATAACTACTATTATACACTATTGCCTACATTAAAATTGCTTCATGTATTTACATGAATTATAATTTTTAAATAATTTTATAATTTAAAAGTTGAAACATTATTTAAAAAGACATATTTAGGATAATCTATATTAGTATATAGTGTATGCATATAATAAAATTGGTTATTATACATTATTATGTTGATACACTGATATCCATAAAAAATCTCAGGGATCTTTCCCCCTCGAAATTTCCCCGAAATAAAGGACCTTTTTAATTAAATATATAAAATACTGACTTAAACGTTTTTACATCTTCGACATTTTTATTCAACCACCAACCACGAATCCAAAAGATAATAATAAAAATGTTCCGCTTATTTTTTTTTACTTTTTTAAATTGTGATTAAAAAAAGAAATTGTAATTTAAAAAATAAATGAGACGGAGATGGTAAAACTCGACATACGTAATTTGAGTTAAAAATTTTAATATTTACATAATTCAAATAAAATTTATGCAAACGATTGATTTAAAATTGATATGATTAACAAATATGTAGACATATTATATATACCTACATATAGTACAAAAAGATTAAAACAAGTTTAAATATATTTCGAGTTCTGGGTCTGTGAAACGAGTTTTATGTTTTCCGGGTTTTGATTTTCGAATTTGAAAATGGTTCCATTGTTATCATTATTTATTTATTTATTTATTTATTTTTTTTATGGATTATCACTTACCCAGATTTTTGATCCGGTTTAATATGTATACGTATGTATTGATTCTATGAATTATATAATATATAACTATAATTCAGGTGTAACTGTGTAAGTAAAAAATATATTTAATATATTTTTAACTTGTACAAAATATATACATTATACATTTTATTATTATACTTATTTATTTGCATGTGCAATATATTAATATGATATTTTAATCAGTCATGTTTATATGTTTCATTATCTAAAGCTATACGTGTAGGTATTTTAAAATATTATATTTATGTAATATACGGATCTTACTTATCTTGATAAAAATAGCTGCATTAGCTTAAAATATCATACATTTTTCCATTAAATATGATATCTAATGTTCGTACATAGTATATTTAGATTAGTTTGAAGATTTAGGTATAATATTATAATACATTGTCAATCTTATCGTGTCTTTATTACATAATGTATTTAATAATTTAATTACATAGAACAACTATTTTCATGAAGTTTATTATTATTATCATTGAATAAATTACAAAAATTTTAATGAAATTATTAAATATATTTTAGGTATAACTTTGTACAAAATAACTATCTTTAGTTTCGAGAATAAAAACCATTTATATTTACTACCTACCTATAATTTTTATTCGTTATATAATTTCGTTTCTAATAAAATTGTTTCGAAGTTTTTTAAATATTTAAAAATTAATGTCGTGTTTAATTATTTTCAGTCACACATAGGGATTAAAGGCTTGATTCAAGACGCAGTCACGATGAAACCAATAGCAAATGCATTTATCAAAGTAATAAACGTAACCAACGGCAATTTTTCACCAATCTTACACGATGTTACATCTGGTTAATACAATATACATATTTAGTATTTACCTCTACCAATTAAATTTGAATAAATGATTTGTAACAAGACTAATTAAATGTTTTCGCAAAATTATCTAGTTCAAGACGGTGATTACTACAGGCTGCTTACAAATGGAGATTATCATATCACGGCTTCCATGGATGGATATTTATCTTCAACCAAATTCGTTACAGTCGAAAACAAGTACCACAATGAAGCAAAAATAGTAAACTTTACATTGCAGCCGGTTAGTTTTATCGTAAAAATATATGCATATATAATATTTATTGAATAAATTAAATATTTAAATGTATAAAATTGTTTTTAATTTTTGTTTTCCAGATCATTTTACCTAGTAATTATAATCAAGAAGCGAAGCGTTTGGCATTTTCAAGTTTAATGGAAGCTGTCAGATTACCGACGTTTTAGTGCAAAATATTCTTTTATACGTATCAACAAATAATAATACAGTGCATCTGTTTTGATATTATGTGCATATATTGTATGTCATTATAAATCTGAATAATACGAGCAGCACAACTACCTAGTAGTTAGTACCTATATATATATGTCAGCTATATAGACGTATACCTATATTACCTATATAGTAGTATTATATACAAACTCCAAAATTATAATGTATCACATCCTAACAAAAATTTAGATGTCAATCATCCACAATGTTATGTAAAATATCTGTTAAAAAGTATTTCAAATTATAATAAACGGATTAATTCTTTACAATTTTATCTTATCATAGATTTGCATATACCTATATGTGTTTTATATTATTTTGAAAGTGTGCAAAACACAAAATTCTTATCAACAATAGAAACTAACTTTTAACTATGAAATAGGTATTATAATATGAGATGTGGACACATTTTTAGTGGGTACATACAGCTATTAGGTATAGTATTTTATTTTTATATAGATAGGTAACTATGTATTTTATAAATTATAAGAATGATTATAGTAACTATGTATCACTATTATAATATTATAATTTACAAAACGTACGCAATTCATTTTATTTTAGTTTTTGTATATAATGCTATCGTGATCCACAATTTTAATTAATTAAAAATCAATTAATTATTAAACCCTATATACGTATAAAATACTTGTAAATACTTTTAAAATTAGACAAATCACAATTACAGACAAATATAAACATATTTAATTATGATTATTATGAGAACCTACTATATTATTATATTTTTATGAAATTACTGTATTTCAATTTTTTAAAATAATATTATTATTATTATTATTATTATTATTATTATTATTATTATTATTATTTATTAATATATAATTTAATTATAAATTTAAAATATTTTAAATATTCGATACGTTAACTACTAAGTGCATACATTATACATAACACCAATACACCATGATAACGATAGATGAAAAGTAATTCGAAAAAATAAATATAAAGCGGTAAAACGTTTAATATTTTAAGTTTCAAATTAAATTTAAAAATAATATTATTACCATATACATAGGTAGGTATAAACTGAAATATATACACTCCTACAGTAATAGTAAACACTGCAGATAAAGTACTTATTATGATGTAATGTGTATATTACTTTTTATCCGTGACTGAACAACTTGTTTAGTCATGTTTTTATCTATAATCCGATTTTATTGTTCTTGTCTGTGATATCCATTTCTTAAGTTTAGCATGTGCTAATAACTATAAATATATTATAAAAAAAAAATACATACAAAATTGAGATTATACCGACAATCGTAGTAAAGTTATTACTGGCATATAATATATTGATGTCTAAACAAAACAATTATCGGTATAAAATGTTCTCGGTTCCAGTCTTACTACAAGAAAACTGTTTGGCCGATTCGTTTCGCAGATGCAGACATCAAAATTTAAAGAATTATTAGAACTAATGTTGGTATTTAACACAAGTATATTCTTAGCAGAAATATATATAAAAGCGGTAATATTCACTAGGTGCGATCATATATGGACCCCATCGAGTCATTATGAGTAATTACCATACATTTGGCCTTATGCCGATACGAGAGAATTTTCAGAATTTTCAAAGTCCGGCAGAGTAAACATAAGCTGGCCGCATCATCATCGGCTTCTGAAGGCCATATCGATGCATTCAAATGCATCCTCAGCTATTGTTTGCAGCTCATTTGAGTTCTTGGCAGGAGGTACAGCTCATCATGCGGTCTTCTAGCTCTGAAGAGCATATAATAATTGTCCGATTAGTTTAGTTTTTCTTTTCATTAGAGATTTCTATTTTCATTAAATTTCTTCCGATACCTATTCTTCTATTTGTATTTCCATTCAGTGCTTGTTTTTATCATTCTCCTCCACATTCCGCACATTTCCGTCGCTTCTCTAATCTATCTTTTTTTATATATGGTCAACGTCCACAACCATAATAATAATAATAATAATAATACGTTAAAACACTCCCGGCAAAAGTTTTAATAAAAGATTTTCCGGCATTTCGAGTGTTGGTCGGTTAGTAGGTTAATTGGTTAGTAGGCCGCATCATGAATCATATTATTTCCTGTATTGTAACAGATAATATTATGATGAGCACTCGTTCTTGGAAATCAAATCTCAGATAACGACGGTTTAATCATAGAAAACCATATTATAATCGAATACGGCAATAGAAGCGAACGAGTGCAAATAGGTCATAACGGTAGACGCGCGATCTCTGGACACGAAAACACAATACGGCTATAGCTGATATCCCCTTAATAGTTTAACCGCAGATTAGATGAATAACATAGTCTATAATTCCCCATAATCTGTGCCGCTCCGTGGTTTAACAACACTTTACAGAAGCGTGTTATGCGTGTAATATAAATAACATGTTCGAACGATTAGAATTCCGCATAATAATAGTGACGCGGTGGTGGCGGTAGAGTTATTTTGTCTAAGCGCTACTAATTTGTTTTTGTTTATGAATTACCGACGGTTCGAGTAATAGGTGTTTATAAACTGTAATTTAATAACAAAAGTGTGTGTGTGTGTGTTTTCCTGGTATACGTTTTCGTTGGTCTATTACATAATAACGTGTAAATATTATTCGTACGATTTCAAAAAATTACGATATCGTGGCGCGATGGTATTATTTGTTTTATAAGTTGCGATATATCATTATCTTTCCTGCCCTCCACCTTCACGCAGGACTTGTAATTGGTTTTAACGCGTTATAAACTTATTAAGTTATTTAATTTTTGTCGATAATGAGACGTACTTGAAGACTCGCGATTATAATTACCGACGATAATTTGACTAGTTACGACGATTGTACGAGTAAAATTGGACATTTTATTGTTATTATTATATTTATATATATATATATATATATATATACGTGCAAAGCCACAAAATGTAAAGTACCTGATGTATTATTGAAATGAAAATAATTTAATATATACAATATTACTCGTGTGTGTGCGTGTGTGTGTATATATTTTTTTTAAATATTTTAAAGTATATTTCAAAACTTTTCTCGATTTCTTACACCTCGCCATTTCAATAAGGTTGAATCGAAACAATTTCAATTATAATATTGTGTATTGCCTAAAATATAAAAAAATGCGAAACTTCGCAACAAATAATAATATAGTCGCGCGTCGATGAAATAAAAGCTACGTGAATAAATTTACACATTCACCGTGACCATCTATTAATACATACGTCATACCTACATCTATAGATAATAAATCGTATAATACTTGTGTGTATTATAATAAAGTCAATGCGGTCGTGGGTTGTTTACATTTTTGCGGTTATAACCATAAATCTTATGGACCTATTCTTAGTTACCGGATAACTATATAATATGTACAGTCATCAGTCACATGGACACAATGCTGTTGCGACTATAAATCTTGGTTGGTAATCGGTAAAAGCCATATAATAGCTAGTATATTTACAATATGATCTAACCGTTCATTAAAGTACATACAAAATACATTTATGGGCAGTTATTAAATTTTTTTTTTACTAATAAAGTATGTTAATAATTAGCTTTTACTTTTTGCACGCATAGTTTTATATTTTATTATCAAAGTACTTTTTTATTGCAGTAATTAATTTATCGATGGAATGACAATTGACAATACATTTCGAGTATAGGCCATGTTCTCGCTATACGCGGTCATAAAACAATTTTAAATAACTCAAAAACTTATTTTCAAGTACCTATACAAATAGTTTTTACCCAGTTACACAAAGCAAATTCAGCAGGCGCTTCAAAGTAAGGTCTGTACCCCGTTAGGCTATATATGTCTGTCAATGGTGTAGTAACCATTCAAAATATTCCACGTGTTTAGAAAAAATTGAATTTAAAAAAAAAAAATGTATCGGATCAAAATTGTATTCATATACTGTGTTTATAACGTATTTTCGAGTTTGTACAAAATCACTGTGTGAGAACAGTAACCGCGACTATATAATATTATACAATATACTCTATAGTCTATTCCAGAGGTTCTCAAAGTGTGGGGCGCGACCCTCCAGGGGGGCGCAAAAGCTTTATAGGGGGGGCGCAAGACAATTTTAAAAATCAACATTGCATTGGTAGAAAAAATTAAAAAAATTGTGAAATGTCCGTAATAATAATCGCGTTTTGCATTGTATACAATTCGGTATATTTATACATCACATACAGGCAGCAACAATCAACACGAACCATTATCTATAAAAGGTTTGTTGTTTCATCGAAATTGGCCTATTAATTAAAATATTTTATAAAAAATACATTTTATTTTAAAATAAATTTGTAATATTAATATTTATCAATATTTGTTGTTTGTTTTTAACATTTTTTTACTCTAAACATGACTATTAAAATTATTTTTATGAGGGGGGGGGCTCAGGTCTGGGGTTAACTAAAAGGGGGGCCTGGCCTGAAAAGTTTGAGAACCTCTGGTCTATTTAGTTTAAGATTATACCGAAACGTGCACGCCGAACACAGGAGTGATGCTAGACCCAGCAGGTGACTAGTAGTTGCTCTGTCATTGGCTGTTACTGTCGGCACACGACGGTTTCCGACAATCGGAATGCCGATGGAACCTCGCCTGCGCGAATATGAACCAATTTTCGTCCGTGGCCCGGTATAATCTTAAACTGAATACAGTATAGTCTGTACGAGTATTCAGTTTTGAACAATTTTCAATAAATTATTATTGCATAATAATTATTATCACGACTTTATGGAGTTATTGCCGTTACTCTATAATTAGTCTCTGAAATACGACTCTCCCTTAGGAAAATTTTTCTAAAAAATAATCTCCACCGGTATGTATAGAAACGTCCAGTTTTCCGGTTATTTAGCTCTGTAGTAGTCGTATAATTCGCGTAGACAAAATAGTCTGTCAAAATCGTAATTAATAGTACATTATGGCGTAATAGTCACACTTACACACTTCGAGAAATTGCTTAATGTATAGGTAACAGCGCTGATGCGTTTATATACCTACTCTACATATGTCTACAATAATGATTTGTTAAACACGCGTATTAAAACATTGCATTTGGATCAACGGAAGACGATAATAATAAATACAAAAACTGTGTCAAATATTTTTTTGCTGCGTTTACACATTCTATACGAAAGACGCGTAATTCATTATAAGAACGGCCCTAAATAGGGCGCAATTTTTCTTATATAGCTGTGTAGTATTTTTCACGCGGGTTATTTTAACGAATTTCCGCAAAACCGTTACATGGCCAATAAAATAAATCACGGACTGAGACATAATCGTACTTTTTCGTCCGCCGTATCTGAATAAACGTAATTATTAAAAATAACAAATTCGTAATGGATCAAAGTTAGTGTCCATTGCGTTGTTATATTGCCATATTGGTTTTTTTTATTTCGATTGAACGAAACGCGTAGGTCAATAATTCGCTTTTCAAACGAAAAGTCGCGGGCCAAACCGTGCGCTTCCGAACGAGATAATATTGAAATTTTCAAAATTATCTACGGGTACACTTTTCAAAGTGTCGTTGTACGTTTATATGATGGCGTTAAAACGGTTTAGAGTTAAATCTTATTGAAATTAAAACGTATTCGTGTTGTGTAAACACTTTAAAACGTTTTAAAAAAGTTAAACCGTTTTGAAAGTTAAACAGATCGTGCTATGTAGTTTAAGAATGAAAACGGTTTACCAAATGTACATAATATAAACCGCAGACATATAAAGATATATGTCTTCTATATATCATCTTTATACGTCTATGATACAAACGCATGGATTGCTTTGATCGTTTGATCCACGGTCTTAAAAGACCGTGTTTTGATCAAAATGCATAGATAATATATTATCCATGTCAAAATGTGATTATGAAAATTTGATATTATCCATTATCAGATATTCTCTTGGAACAGACGACTAAAGTCATGGAGTAAAATTATTAATTTTAAAACTGTTTACAAAAATATTCGCTAAACCGATTGTATTATGTACGTAACAAACACCTGAAAACGGTTTAAGCTAAAACGTTTCAACGTTGTCATATGAATGTAGTTACAGAGCGACCGCGGACGGCGTTCGCGCGCCAACCGGTCACCGCATTTTTCTGCGCGAACCGACCGATTTTCGTACGGCGAAACGAGTATGCAATATTAGCAACACCGCATAAAAAATTGTTATCTCGCGGCGACCACGCGTGCGGCGCAACAGGCGTGTGGTCACGGTGTCGGACGGACGGCGTTTTTATATTTCCCCGGTCGGCGGCCACACTGGCGCGCGGTGCCGTCGAACAGTGCGGCCATCGGTCGCGGACCGGGTCCCGTTTACGCGCGCGCGCTACACCACCACACCAGTCAACGTGACGTGATTATATTTTCCATTACCGTGCGCCGCAATGTATTTTTGAAAATATTCCAACGTAAAAAAAAAAAAAAATTCTCTATCCCGCGGCGTGTACGCAATACGCGCGCATAGGCATATTGTTGTATCGTCGCGCGCGGCGCAGTGTACGACGGTGACGGTGGAGTACGAGGAGAGAGACGAGCCGCGATCCACAACAAACGAGACGACGTCGGCCCCGAGGTGAGAGAAACGTTTGTTAAAAATATTGTCGTCCCGTTCCGTACTCGTTTTCGAGTCGACGTGATCCCGGAGACCGGTTCGCGCCGTGTGACCGGCCGTTTGACGTGAAGAAAAAAAAATAAAAAAAAAAATTTACAAACGTCTGCCTTCGTCGTAATATGCGGCGACGGCGGCTAATCGCCCGAATATCTGTTCGCTGGCGAACGAGATCCCCCACGAATCTCCTCGCTTTTTACCGCATTATTTATAATATATTATTTACCCGAGACAATGATAAGTGAATAATATTGTTGTAATCCGAGTACAATTGTTATTATCAAAGATAAGTGCACGACGACATAGGCGCGCCGTTTGATTATGCAACTGTTTTCTTCCTTACATGTTGCATTTTTAAACGTACCGTGTGCACTTTTCGTATTATTATTTAATCGGTCACTCGTTAATCGTCGTCCGTTACGACAAGAACGTGCTTCCGCGCGGGCACTTTATTCGTACTCTTTGGGTTGTTTTTTTTTCTTTTCAAACCAACAATTAATTTAGTTTTTATTTTTTTTTTTTTCATCGTTTTTTTTAATTGCGCCCATTTGGGATTAATTCTTATTAAAGAGTATCAGCCGCACAGGTACATTTCTAACAATGGTTTTTCCTTAATGTTACGAACAGTTTTATAGAATAACGTGTCAGTCGAGACAAATCGTATTGCGATTACCAAGTAACCGGATTTTTTTTATTTTTTCAGGTTTTATGATTGATTCGTATTCATAGCCGTAAACATCAACAATTCAAGATGCCGAAATCGGTAAGTTATTGTTAGTGTTAATTAAATGTACGAGTTCTTTTTAAATACCCATTATATTGTACAATACATATTTGATTACGAGTGGAAAATTTTTAATTCTTATGAACCTTTTTTTTAAATGTTATTTTATGATAATGTTTAAATTAAATATAATTATTATTATCTATAATCTTTGAAATAGATAAGCGTGTTCATCCAGTTAAAAAAGTAATAAAAACGTATGTGTTGTGTTAGTTAATGCGCGATGTTGTACAGACGTGCGTTGCTATTTTTCAATATGTGTATAAAGAAATACGTATATATTTATATATTCTTAAAAAAGACCTCTTCTGTGTTGGCAACAGATAATGTGTAACCATCTGGTGAACTGTGTTGCCTGTCATCCATTTGAGTAGTTTGAATATACAGAGTTGTTCAAAATGGTTCATCCAATTTATTTTTGTTATTATAAACTATATCATCCAATTACATACCAACTAATAGTAGGGAATTCCGAGTTTTAAAATGTCATTAAATAATTTAATTGGCAATAAAATTTTAAAAAAAACACTGATCATCTGATCCAACATCATTATGAATGAGTACCCATCATTAAGTTGGTAATTTATAGCTGTTATAAATTATCATTTGCAATTCTAAAAAGTAAATTACT
Source organism: Slavum lentiscoides (assembly GCA_032441835.1). Lineage (NCBI taxonomy): Eukaryota > Metazoa > Arthropoda > Insecta > Hemiptera > Aphididae > Slavum > Slavum lentiscoides. The sequence continues at coordinate 10,426,305 of CM063713.1, forward strand.
TAAAATATCATATAATCATTGAAAATTGAATAAGTTGTTTTGGAATAATAGTTTACTGTAAAAAAATAATTTTGATTGCAAACTTATGGATTGTTATGATAGTCTAAACTAAATGTGAGTGTTTCTTTATTTGAAAAATGATAAGTGGAAATATTGTCATTGTCAAAAACGAATGGAAAATCCGAAAGATGATCCTTTTAACTATTTACGTGTTAAAGTACAATATGTTCAATTTGTAATATATTTGTTTTTAGTAGTATTATCATCAATAAAATATATAATTTAAAAAGTAATTTGTGTCTTTGACTGTCTTAAAAATTATTGTTATTTGGATTTTATATTAAATGTATATATTTTAATATTTATACAAAACATTCCGATTTGATAGTTATAAATCGTAGCACATTAGTCACTGCTATATTCAATTTAAAATTTATTCAAATGTAATTAATATTCAGTTCATTAATAAAATTCTAGTTATTTTATGGTAGTTTACTTTTATTGTAATATTTTATTTAGAATTAAACTACCGAATATTCTGTTAAAACAAAATATGCATCTTATACATTTAAACTTTTTTAATTTGCGCATTTTATATTTATAGGTTAATTCATAGCTAATAATATTAATACCTGATTGCATTTGTTTAAATCAAATGTTCAGAAGTAAAATTTTCTTTACATTTTTTAAAGCCATAATTTAAAAAAAATACAATAATATGAAATTTTATTTTTAACCTTATCCCTAATTTTTTACTGTGACCTTGCTTAATTTAACACACACAGATATATATATTTATTATTATTATATTTTATATATATATGTATGTATTTGTGCATTCAATGAACTCCAGGAAATGACTGATAATTTAATCAATAAATGAGCTAAATATCATTAATAAATTTTCCTAAATAAGTGTTAATATGTATTATTCATATTTATATAATATGTGTTAATATTATTATTATTATATATATATATATATATATATATATATATATAACATGTAAATAAATAATTTTAGGTTTAATGTCCATAGTGTAATAATAATACAACCCACATATTTGGTATTATATCAAGTATCATTATAATACAAAAGATTTATAAAGGCCTACTCAATTTACATTTTAAACAATGGTTATTATAGAAACCACAATATGTTATTCTATATTACTTACTCATGTACAACAATCACTTCCTATCTTCTTGTATTCTGAGATTCCCTTGTCAAATATATCATGTATATTCATGTTATGATAAATTGCGTATATATTAGTGTACTATACAGACAATTTGTTAAATATATGTTTGAATGCTGTAAAACGATGTCAGAAATATTTAAATTTAATAATTGGCTATAATTTTCAACAAAATTATTTACAAATTAAAATTTTTTTTTAATAATCAAAACAAAACAATATCTTGTTTTAAATATAATCGTATGTTTCAGATGAATAAAAGTAATAAGTAAATAGTTATAAATTTGATGAAGTCTTAAATTATTTTGCTGATTTCGTTGATTTACACCATTAGCAATAGACATATTTTACTTATTGTAGTATAATGTACATATTGAAAATGAAATTAAAATATATTAGGTCATTTTTCTGGTTATCTGAAGGTTAACTAATTGTTGGAATTAATTATTATAACTTGTATTACGAGATAATCTATATTGATTTTATATTGTAAATTCTAATAAAGCGCATTGAATTTATGGTCCTTTAATTATAAGCATTTCTGTAATTTTACAATATATTATAATTTGTAACTGTCACTTGGTACTTATTTTACTTTCTAATAAAGTATATTTAAAATTTACTTTAAAATACAAAATATATTTTGTCATTATATTTGACATTTAACATTGAAATTTTAGGCTAAATTCAGAAAATGTTTATATATGAACCAGAACTATACATTAAATTATAAATGTTAAAAACATTAGCATAAATAGCATATTCCTAAGAAATGTAATTAAGTTATCCTGATTAATGTTTTTTGTTTATCAATTATTTTGAATTCAAGTATAAAAAACATTTTATCCGTCTCTAAATGGCGATGGAACAAATGAAAATCATATGTTTCATTATATGATACAATTATTCTCAGATTTTTCTATATTTTTCCAACTAACCGGTTTTCAATAAGTAACTTAAGTATCAGTTAAAATTGTTTAAAATTAATTTTTACTTTCATTTAAGCTAATAACCGTAAAGAATTTAAAAATTATTAAAATACTATTAACTTAAAAATGAAAATGTTTTTTTAAGTGCGAATATTCTTTATTTTTAACTGTAAATTCCTGTCTCTTTTTTAAGCTGTATATTTATTACTTTGTCAAGGATACTAAAAGTATAAAAATAATTCGCATGTAATAAATATTTTCAAAAGACATTGGTAAAAAATCCAAAGTGATTATCAATATTGATGAGTAGGGCAAATTATGAAATGTCATATGCATACTACCAAATAAAATTTAAAATAGAATTACAGAAATATGTTTTTACACCTTTAACTGTCCAAAGGAGTAATAAAATTATTCATTTCTAGTACAACAATTATATATTGTTTAAATTGTTTGAGTATGACTAACATCAAGAGTTCAAGGTTTAAACATTTTAAAAATAATGGTGTTATCATTTATATAATATACCTGAATGTAAAAATAAGTAATAATTAATCAATAAACATGTGTATTGAATTAATTTACCCATTCAAAATATATTTTAAGTATTTCATAAATAACTTATTATTGCAATGTAATGTATAAATTGTATACATTTTCTTTTCGTGAATTCTTTCTACTTTCAGTTAAAGAAATGTCGAGTATATAATAGTTACTTGCTTTTCAATTATATTGTTAGAATTTGTAATATTATTCTGAATAAAATGACATGAAAATTTTAAGCAGGAAGAAATTGATATTGTGATGTCAGGAATCGGAGAAACGTTTTATTTAATTAAGTTATTTCTTGATTCTTTGAACATCTGTATTATTAATTAGCATAAGCTAATATCTGGACACTAATAACGGGGTTTTTTTTTAGATAACATGGATACATATTATACATAGTATAAAAAACAAAATATTTACTGTTATCTCAATTTTTACCATTTTAAAACATTCATTATTTTTCATGCAGATATTTCGTGCGTGTATATAAGTCAACATATTTAGGCAATAAATTACATACCATTTGTATTGAGGATAGAAAAAATAAACTGCCTACTTAAATAATGAATTTTTCGCTTGGATGAATAATTTCTTTTTTACTCGCACTAATTTACTGTCTGTTCAATCAATAAGTAGGTTTTTAAGTTATAATAATAAATAGGCATTTGCATTTAGGTTAATATTTGATTTATATATTTTTAATTAGCCTGTTAATAATAACCCTTATTAAGTTATATTTATATAAAGTAAAACTTATTTTTATTATATTTTTGATATGTAGCCAAAATCATATTATCGATTATATAAAAATATACTGTTCAATAAATAATTTTGCTGTTTTTCAAACATTATTATTTAACACATTTTATCTGTTTAATTAACCTTGTACATTAACATTTCTGATCAGTGATTTTATTTGTCGTATCATTATAAAATGAATTAATTAATACCTTTTTTTCGTAGTAGTAAAATTAATTTGTTGTCGGAAAACACATACCAACTTATTTGTTGATTTAAATTTAAACCTGATTTCGGCTATACAAACTGTGCGTTTCAGCACGAGTTTAATTTGTCTGTGAAATAAGGTTCTTTATTGGGGACTAACATTAATTTTTGTAATTTAAATTTTTATCCGTCTCTAAATGGCGATGGAACAAATGAAAATCATATGTTTCATTATATGATACAATTATTCTCAGATTTTCTATATTTTCCAACTAACCGGTTTTCAATAAGTAACTTAAGTATCAGTTAAAATTGTTTAAAATTAATTTTACTTTCATTTAAGCTAATAACCGTAAAGAATTTAAAATTATTAAAATACTATTAACTTAAAAATGAAAATGTTTTTTAAGTGCGAATATTCTTTATTTTTAACTGTAAATTCCTGTCTCTTTTTAAGCTGTATATTTATTACTTTGTCAAGGATACTAAAAGTATAAAATAATTCGCATGTAATAAATATTTTCAAAAGACATTGGTAAAAATCCAAAGTGATTATCAATATTGATGAGTAGGGCAAATTATGAAATGTCATATGCATACTACCAAATAAAATTTAAAATAGAATTACAGAAATATGTTTTACACCTTTAACTGTCCAAAGGAGTAATAAAATTATTCATTTCTAGTACAACAATTATATATTGTTTAAATTGTTTGAGTATGACTAACATCAAGAGTTCAAGGTTTAAACATTTTAAAAATAATGGTGTTATCATTTATATAATATACCTGAATGTAAAATAAGTAATAATTAATCAATAAACATGTGTATTGAATTAATTTACCCATTCAAAATATATTTTAAGTATTTCATAAATAACTTATTATTGCAATGTAATGTATAAATTGTATACATTTTCTTTTCGTGAATTCTTTCTACTTTCAGTTAAAGAAATGTCGAGTATATAATAGTTACTTGCTTTTCAATTATATTGTTAGAATTTGTAATATTATTCTGAATAAAATGACATGAAAATTTTAAGCAGGAAGAAATTGATATTGTGATGTCAGGAATCGGAGAAACGTTTTATTTAATTAAGTTATTTCTTGATTCTTTGAACATCTGTATTATTAATTAGCATAAGCTAATATCTGGACACTAATAACGGGGTTTTTTTTTAGATAACATGGATACATATTATACATAGTATAAAAAACAAAATATTTACTGTTATCTCAATTTTTACCATTTTAAAACATTCATTATTTTTCATGCAGATATTTCGTGCGTGTATATAAGTCAACATATTTAGGCAATAAATTACATACCATTTGTATTGAGGATAGAAAAAATAAACTGCCTACTTAAATAATGAATTTTTCGCTTGGATGAATAATTTCTTTTTTACTCGCACTAATTTACTGTCTGTTCAATCAATAAGTAGGTTTTAAGTTATAATAATAAATAGGCATTTGCATTTAGGTTAATATTTGATTTATATATTTTAATTAGCCTGTTAATAATAACCCTTATTAAGTTATATTTATATAAAGTAAAACTTATTTTTATTATATTTTGATATGTAGCCAAAATCATATTATCGATTATATAAAATATACTGTTCAATAAATAATTTTGCTGTTTTTCAAACATTATTATTTAACACATTTTATCTGTTTAATTAACCTTGTACATTAACATTTCTGATCAGTGATTTTTATTTGTCGTATCATTATAAAATGAATTAATTAATACCTTTTTTTTCGTAGTAGTAAAATTAATTTGTTGTCGGAAAACACATACCAACTTATTTGTTGATTTAAATTTAAACCTGATTTCGGCTATACAAACTGTGCGTTTCAGCACGAGTTTAATTTGTCTGTGAAATAAGGTTCTTTATTGGGGACTAACATTAATTTTTGTAATTTAAATTTTATGCCGAATTTACCTACCAACAATACCATATTACTGTGTTTGAACAGATTTTAAGCGTAATTTTTATAATTTTTTGGGTGGATAATTAGCGAATTAAAAATTACGCATATTCGGAAGTTTTTATAGAACAAACGTTTTGTTTGCCGAACGATAAATTAATATTGACAAGTAAAAAAATTTCAAACATTTCTTAAATCAATAAAACAAAAAAAAATGTGTAACCGCGGAAAGTAAAAGTATTTTAGTTACGTATTATTAAAATTATTATTATACGTGTCCACACGTGCTTAATCGTCTTGTAATATTCAAGTTTCTTTGTATGTCGTTTCTTTTTAAGGGTTCTCATGTAACACAAACAACATAACATTCACGTCGTTCTCTCTCGGGTTTTACGAAATATTTCGTTATTTACCAAACGGTCGGTGAATTATGATATATCACGCACCTGTAGTCGGGTATAATCTCGTTTTCTGTTTTTTTTTTTTTTTATTTAAAAATCGTTAAATCGCACGGAAAGTCTTAAAAACCCTTTTTAGAACGTGTGTTGTTTTGCGAGTGCGTGTAATCGAGCGCCTCTAGTGAGAGTGAGGGAGTGAGAACGTGGCGAGTAGGAGATTATCTATAAACAAGTAAGTGGATCGTCACGTCTCGCCTTATCTATGACGTAAACTTACGATTATGAATGGCTCGGTAAAAAATTCCAAGTATCTCGATCGTGTTTGTTAGGAAGGAAAAATGTATGTGTAATGTAAAAACCTCTTTTTTTTTTTTTTTCCATTGAGGGTTTCGTAAAGTTTTTCAGTTCGACGACGACGATTACCTATAGAATAGTAGTAGTAGTAGTAGTAGTAGTGGTACCGTGCGAGATTCGCCGTCACCGGTCGCCGCCTGCACCTTGGCCTGAAACCAGCTGGCGGCAGCGCGCAGTGCTACACACACACAACGCTTCCCAACCGGTTTCTTGTCGTATATATAATTTGTTCCCCCTCTTTACCGCCGCCGTTACGTCTCGCCACGCCCTGTTTTCTGCCGTTTTTTTTTTTTTTCCGTACTCTTATAATTCCCTCTTTTCCACACGAGTATTACGAGTCGTAGCTTCTCTCCGCCATAGGTGGTTACTCGGCGGTCCCCTTGTCCCGTCGTAGCGTACACCTGCAATATTTGTCCGTCGGCAGCGAGTGCGTGTGTCCGCCGCCGAAGCGCCGTCGGTGGTCAGTCGTTTCCCAGTCGTTGCAGTCTTCGTTCATTACCCGTACGGTTTTTTTTTTTTGTACAATTCGTTTTTAAAAACCGTTTTTATTGCCGACTTGGCGCGGTGTGCGAGTCGTGTGTGGTGGTTCTCGTGCGTGCGCGTGTGTGTTCGTCCGTCTCCCGCTTGCTTTTTCGTCCGGGGCGACTTATTATTTCGCACCGTGTGTTATAAACAGGACGACCGTGCGTCAAGATGGTGTCTGGAAAAACTGTAAGTCCTTGACAACACGAAACGCGCGTCATACGTGATTCATTATAGTGAATTCTGTCGCTTACGTGTATAGCCGATTGGTGTTTTTAACACGTTGGAAACCCGTCGATATTATTAATTACGACAACGGAGCGAAAAAAAAATCAATGAAATGTCCGTCCCGTATATATTAGTTCTGCAGTTGACTTTTAATATAGGAAAACAACAATAAATCCCGTCCAATTAACTAATGAGATTTTCTTCGGCGCGTTTGATGTCTTTTCAATCGCGCGTTTTATTTTCCCGTCAATCGTGATTATAGCAGTTAGATCCCTTAACAGTAATAGGATACGCTTGTTCGGTTTTTTAACGACAAGTTTAATTAAATTTTTTTTTCCCGTCCGCGTGTTTCAGATGAACGTCAGGGTGACCACAATGGACGCCGAGTTGGAGTTTGCCATCCAGCAGACTACCACCGGCAAACAGCTGTTCGATCAGGTCGTTAAAACCATCGGCCTGAGGGAAGTGTGGTTTTTCGGGCTGCAGTACACGGACAACAAAGGCGACATGACCTGGATCAAACTATATAAAAAGGTACGCCCGGTCGATTTATCGTCGCCGTACATAATAACACGCATTATTTCTTCTTTGAATATTATAATAACGAAAACCCTAACGGGGCAACAACAGCCGTCCATGTATTGTAGTAGTACCTAACCGATGAACGAGTAGTAGCGGTGACGTTTAAAATAACGCGGTGTTATAATATAATAATATACCGAAACCGTATGACCTTGGGGACAAGTCGTAGACTATTATGTGTTACGAGATTTTTTTTTTTCTCACCCGCTCGCGGCCTGTTTGTGATGTGGAACTGTTTCGCACACCATCCATTAGGCATTCCGAAAGACTCGCGCCGCCGCTACGCGTGACTAACGCGCTAGGTAGTGCCAAAGTCATATAATTTATAATGTCATCAAAAACAATTAGGTTATGCAAATCCGAGAACGCGAGGTATTATAGACTTGTGTCTGAAGCACAAACGTTTTCGTTAATCGCTGTATAAACACGCGCGCGCATACTCGAGATAATAATAATGCGTATAGGTACGCGTTTGACATTGTTTTCGGTACGCGTTAACATTGTTACTAAATTATTATTGTTGTTGTTATTGTTGGAACAGTAGTCGTTTTAAAATATTATTATATATAATAACGTCCGTAAAAATGATATTATGTTCTTTCCTGATCTTTGTTATTGCACCGGGCTTGTATATATATATATATATATATATATATATACATATTTGTTTCGACGAGGAAGGGATGTGCGCAACAGGTGCTGTTCGTGAAAACTGTGTACTCGGAACTGTGTCAGGCGCGCGGTAGTAAAAAAAAAAAAAAACGTTCGAAAGGGTGTTTTTATTTTAATTCTTCCTACGGGGTTTATCGTCGAAAAAATTACACTATAGGCCGTCTCAAATTAATTTTATTAAAATGTTCCGTGCGCTTTTTTTTTTTTTAATGGTCGCGGAAATGCGTGATTTTATATTGTTACTGTTGCGAAATAACAATTCCCCGAGTGCTTTAGTAGTCACGTCAGTGTTGTACGTCACGGGCAATTTCATAAAATTATTACCTTTAACGGGTACTTATTCGATTTTTGATTTTTTTTCTCTTACATTCGCTCTCCACGACTCTGTGGCCGTATTAATTAAAAAGCCCGGTTAAACCGGATATATCCATTTTTTTAATTGACGGTTAAATGACGACGATTTCTCTCTGAATTATTATCATTAATGTCAACGTGGTTTCTGTATATTTTATTATTACTAAAACTACTAACCTACCGTCGTATATCGTGGTGCGTTATTCGCGTATTTTAATACTCTGGGATTTCGGTGATAGAAAATTAAGTTGTCCCCGGAATATTCGGTTTCTTTTGCGAATCTCTTATTATAAAAAAATAAAATGTACCGACGAGAAAGTGGTGCGCGCGGTAGAAATGTATTGGAATGTATTGGTTATGAATTATTCCAATAGCATTTCACAGGCATTTAGAGAATAAACAAGCGTCTCGAGAGGGTTTCGATATTTGGCCTTGTCTCTCGGACACCACACATCGTCGTGTACGTATACTACTTTCTAAAATGAAGATACTTGGATACATCAATGTGTCAAGGTCGTCACGGAGGAGTACCGAGTGCCAGCAAAATCGCGTGTAGTTTGTACTGATGACTTGATATAAAAATATGATGATTACGAATACAATAGGACATCATAATGTGTTATGGGAAAAACGGAAGAAGACATTAAAATAAATAGGGAGGGGGTACCACGTCTTCTTATTAATTAGGCTGCCACTAAACTCCCCGAGTGACGATGACCAAGTGTTACCAGTAAAATAATTAATCGTGTTCTAGTACATAAATTACTAAATTTGTGCGATTTTTTTTTTTAATAATACCTAGGTACATTAATTAGTACCAATAGGTATTCATATATGCAATACTCGTGAATTGTATGGCAGTATATTTGCGTCATAAATTTTAAGTTTTGCAATTGTATGTTTTTTGTTCGGGAAAACATTTATGGTAATAAAAGTTAAATAAAGTACTTTAAATGCCTATATTTGTAAATTATTGGTAATTGTTATATGCGTATAAGAAAAAATTCTCAGTGAAATTATTAATATACGTTAAAAACAACAACTGCAGAGCCGTATAGATAAGGTAAAGAACGACAAATTTTATGTGGACTAATATATACGGAGTAAATAGCATTATAGGCTGGTAATGTCGTTAAAATTTAATAGTGTAGGAAGTGCTGCGGGAGGAGAATGTTACAATAATAATTTGAATAATTGTAATATTTATTTCTGTTTACTGATAAAAACTACTCGTGATCTACATACATATTTTAATATTTTTTTTTCAAATGATTATTCTTATTTATTTAAAAAAAAAAAAAGCAAACAGATAATTCATTATATTTATTTTGTTCGAATTTCCTGTGATGGGTTTTTTTAAAATATAATATTCCACATTACCTATTTTTAATTTTTAAACTGTCATAAAAGCGTGAACCACAATATTATAATATGTAATACAATATTAGTAGTTATTGTTGATTCCGAGCTCTCTCTGTTACTGTACTTACCTAACTCGTTTCATATGTTGGCTAGTATTACAATATGTTGTTATTCGCATACTTTACATGAAACGCAGGCTCAAAATATTTGCCAAAAACTATGGCATTTATGGAACAACAGGAAATCACTCGTTGAAGAATCGATTGATTATTTTGATCCGAGACATAAATATTGGTCACAGGTATCGTCATGTATTCCGCTTTTGAACACACATTCACACGAGTGTTGTTATAATTAGTTAATACTAGATAATCGTGTAATATTACCAAATATTGTTTCGATCAGACCAATATTTTCCATACATTTTTTTCTTAGCTTAATACACACATATACACGCATATTACCTACATATTATATTATAGTATACAAATTATTATTCTTTTTTTCCGTGCGTCTATGTATCCCTACATAATAATTGTTGTAATTTTCCAACTGACCATTTGTATTTGTTATAGTGTCCTTCGCCACACAATTGCTGACATTATAATAATGAGTTTACCCACATTGTTTAATTTGTTTTTATGGCTTTCCATCACTCCGCGTACATATGTAACTGGTATAATGCAACTGAACAACCGAATATTATTATTATTAATTCTACCTATATTTTCATGTAGTCTCCTTATATACCCGTGTAATTTGTTTCTACTATTAGCACAAAATATAATAATTGCTATTAGTAAACAAAAAATTTAATACCTTGTCGTAAAAACAATTAAATTAAATGGACACAAAAGTTTTTTTCTAGATACTTCAGTAATACACCGATAAATAATACGTATATATAATATATGTATGAACATGTATAAACGGCGAATACAACGCGGTGGCGTCGTGTTGCCATTTAATCGGTGACTCGAAATTATTTTTAATTTTAAATGTATTTGTAAAATTAACGAATTATTAATAATAATAATAATAATAAACAAATTGTAACGATAAAAATTCTATTAGATTTTTTGAATTTATTTTTTATTTGATATTTTCTCATAATCAAACATTTTTTTTTTTTATGTATACGTATATAATTAGTATAAATTATTTCATGTTAAAAATATATTATAAATCAAGGTTAATGAACTGGTTGTGAACGTGTTTAGGCAGCGATATATTTCTCAATAATGATGATATAGCTTGGCGCGTGTTTCTTTGACTATTCTACTTTCTTTTAATCCTAATAAATAAATAGCGATAATAGTAATTACTGTACGCCGCGTGTACTGCAACGTAATTTATTTTATTCGGGTGTTATGTAATATTATGTGCATCCACGAATGATATTTTGTATGTGAATCGAGAAAATTGAATCCTATATTTTCAACCGGTACCCAGTTATTTATAACTGATTGTAAAAAAAAAAACTTATATTTTGTCCTCACGTAGAGGTCACGATCTCGACCTTCGTTATATTTGCTTAATTTTAATTGTAGTCTAAACAGCATAAACGATGGAATAGCTGTACGTTTTCTGAAAAATGCATATTGAGATTTGTATGTGTTGTGTGTTACACACCGTCGTAAGTACTTTTTTTTATTCACGTCATTATTTCATGGCACAAATTGTTTACAAGGTCGACTGTACGAATAGTATTAGGTTTTTCAGATTTTTACGTACCTTATTGTCTGTTGTTATAATTATTTATGACATTTTTATGTATTTTGTAATTAACTACGTACACATGTAGCAGCTATAAGCTATAAGACTGATGATAAGATCCACTAAAAAAAGTTGCTCGTCGTTTTTCGGTGTTTTTTTTATAATTCGGTTGTATAATATTTTATATGCAGTAGCTTTTCACTGTAATATATAAATTGTGTAAATAATTAACCAGCAGGTTCATATTAAAATATAAATTTGTTGATTATTACAATTGTGTGTAACAGCGAATTCCTCTAAATCCGTACGTTTTCTCTAGTATTCTCTCAGTAACTTAATATTAGAAAAATTTCACCCATTTGTGTGTTGTCAAATAATAATAAAAACGGCCCAACATATAATACGCGAGTATATGATGATAATTATTTGTCGGTGACAAATTGTTTTGGATCGTTGTACGGAATAATAAAATAATATTTTTAACGGCAATATTCGTTGTCGTAAATTCGTATTTTGTTTATTTGGATTTTTAATTTAACAGTCTCAGTGCTAACCCGGCTGACAGGATATAGGTAATAAAATATTTACCTATATAATACAATGAATATCTGTTGACTGACACTTATGGGAATATTGTTTTAAACATGGGTGGTAACTTTAAAATAGATTTTTGTAAATATACCATTTAAAATGGTAGTAATCACAAAAATAGATTTAGGTCTAATGTTTTGTAAGAATATAACGCTTTATTAATTTTTAATTGAAATAAATGTACGAAGCCAAGAGTATTTTTATTACTAATTAATATAATGATATTGCGTCTGGTTTCCGTAAAAGCTGTCATAAAACGACCCGGTGTTACAAATAGAAATTTATGAAATTATTATTAGATTTTTATAGTCAATAATAGTATTGTCGAGTTTTAAATTGATACATGTAAAATATGTAATCGGTTCAATTTTTTTTTATATAAGGAATTTTAAGCGTTTTAATGGTGGTGTAGTATCAATTTATAATAACGTTTGGTATATTTAGTAAATAAATACAATAAATAATAGAGGTTGTATATTATTATGTTTATATTTTTAAGAATGGAAATTATTTTGGTTAGTTCACGGATGTCTCTTCCTCTTCCAATTATTTGTTGTTGACTGCTATATAGCCCTAGTTATCTCGACGATTTTCTGCGTTTTTATTCTATTATTGATATTTCATTTTTATCATTTATCTGCATCTCATTCTTATCACAGTCATCCGTATTACCACCTTTCTTAAAAGCTTGAACGAATCCCACGGCTTGGGACTCTCCTAGGTTTGGTACGGTTTACGTGCCACTGGATTGATGAAGTTGCATTGTTGATGTAATGATATGCTGCACATATATAATGATATGCAATACAATTTCATCAATGATTGCTCGGTTGCGTGTGGCTCCGCGCTATTATATTCTGGTCATCTTTTCGATTGTTTGTTCGTAGTTGTGCAGGAGCTAACTGCTACAGCGTCGATACACTTCACACATTTTTTATTCCATAATAAATTTTTTCTATATACAAATATTATTTCATTTTGTATTTAGAATCCGAATGACTTTATACATAAAATTCGGAATATTTATTTCAATTGTTTTAAAAATTAATAAAAAGAAAGAAATTAGAACTGTTTAAAAATTAGTATTTTTTTTTTTAGATTTTAAATGAAGTAAAGATTTGTTTTAAAATGATTTTTATCTTTCGTATAGTACAAATGATCCAATTTTTGCTTCACTTTTTTTGTTAGGGAATCGTATTAGGTTGGTGATACATATTTTGATTTCTTCAGTAATTTTCTTACAAGCACCAAATTACAAATTACCAAAAAGTTGCAAAAAAAAAACTAGTGAAATCGTCGTCGACGACATAATTTTTATCTAATTTCATTTTTGTTATATTTCCAAAAATAATAGTTCTGAACATTCGAAATTTGTATCAGTTATTTATTTCAATAATTTAAGTACTTGTTATTATGTAATTATATTATTACATCATAATAACTTACTAGCGTGTTTAGAATCATTTTTAAATACATAAATGTATCAACGCTTTCAAATCTAGAATATTGAATTTTTTTTATATATATATATTTTATATATTTTGTTTTTCTTTCAAAAATGTTATAAACCATTTCTAATATAAATTTAAATATTAACTTCAATTAATTTTTGTATATTTCAATAACTGTCTAAATTTTAAAATATATAAACCATTTTTGGTCATTGTTAATATATGTAATTACAAATATGCAATACAGTATAAATAAAAACAAAGTGTTTTGGCGTTTCTGAGTTCATTATCTCGCTCGGCAAGCCAATATGAACATTATAAGTTTCACAATCATATGCAGTATGAGTGGTAAAAATATTTTCAAGCTTAGCTTGGCAGTTTATTTCTGGTTTAGTATGCAAGCCCCCAGAGCCAAACCATACAATGTGAGTTAACCCCTCATCATAATATGTCCATACTCCTTTAATGTTTTAAATCTAATACTTAGGACATACTTACATAATATCAAAATTTATAATAATTAAATATACTTATTATTTTAAAATACTAATATATATTTTTAATTAGTACAAATTATTTAAAAAAAAAAAAGATACTGTCCATAAAAATAAACATAATAATAATTTTGTTTTTACATTAATTAAAATTAAAATTATTACTGTATTGAATTATTTAAGTACATAACAACTTTTAAAATAATTGTTTTTCCATTTAAAAAAAAGCTTGAAATAAATATATATGTATTTTTTTTACCTATCAATAATAGTATTATTTTATAATAATAGATATCATTAATTGTAATTTGTTTTCATTTGAATTTGCACGTAATCTTTTCATTATCAACATGAGTAATACTATTTATGTTACTTATATTAATTTATTTTTTAACTATTTTATTTTTAGGTCATGAGCCAAGATGTTAAAAAGGAAAACCCATTACAGTTCAAGTTCAGAGCCAAGTTTTATCCAGAAGATGTCGCAGAAGAACTAATACAAGATATTACATTGAGATTATTTTACTTACAGGTAAATAATTTTATTAAATTATATGTATTAAAGATATGTAAAGGTAAATTGATATAAATATTTCATACTAATAATCATCAATATTACATTTATCAAACTAATTAATTATATTATAAAAAAAAAAAAATACTGTATTTTAATATGATTTTTTTTAGAACTGTTTTTTACTTATTTATAATTATTTGTATAATGTAGAACATACTAGGAACCGAAATTGAATCCAAAATTTAATTTAGCTCTAATTATTTTGTATTCAAATATTAACAAATTATGTTGTTAATCATGTAATTTATGGATATGAATCATCAGATTTGTTCGTACTTTAAACTATTTAATGGGCAAAATAACCACATTAGTCATTCAGATCAATTAAATTAATAATGAATGGTGATGCGTTAAACATATTTTTATAGAGAAAGATGATAAAAAAATTACACATTTTATTTGAATAAATTCTTTAATTAAAAAAATAATTATTCATACATACAAAATAATCAGTGTGTAATTCACATTAATTGAAATATACTATTATGTATATTTATTGTTTTAATTTGTCATTTATTATATTTTATCTATTGTTAAATAAAACATGAAAAAAAGTTTAATGATTTTTAATTTAAATTTATAGAACATAGTATAGAACAAAATACCAATCAACAAAAATTAAAACTATCAACTATTATTTTTTAATCATTAAACTATATTTGTTAGTGAAAATAATTACGTTGTGCTTATGTGTGCACATTTTTGGAATTCCTGTAATTATTGTTTATTGTATTATACAGTGTCACAATAAACTATAAAGTAAACCATAAAACAGGTATTATGTACTATGTAATCTAAAATATTTAATTATTTAATTTGCCATCAAATTAAATTATTATATTTATTGTAGGTACGTGGTACTTAATAAAAAGTATAGCAAATCACTTTCTGTATATTATGTGTAAAAAAATTGAATTTTAAGTTTTCAATAGATTTTAAATGTAGAGTATTGCAGATTTATCATTTGTTTTGGAAGAATTAAATAAAATATGATTTTCTTTATTAGTTAACAATTAAATAATTTGTCATATTGTTGATTTAATAATTAACATAAATATACTGTTAATATATTTTCATGTGTAAAAAACATACTTGTAAAGTAAATCCTTAGTAATAAAAATTTCTCATATGCATTTTAAAATTAATTTAGGTTACAAAATAATTTTCTTATATTTCAGGTAAAAAATGCCATTTTATCAGATGAAATTTATTGTCCGTCAGAAACATCTGTATTGCTTGCTTCATATGCTGTTCAAGCCAGGCATGGGGATTTCAACAAACTCACTCATACTCCTGGTTTTCTTACTAATGATCGTTTGTTACCACAACGGTAAATAGAGGAAATTAATCAGTAGTTAAACATTTTAATTATATTTAAATATAATATATAGTGTAATGGATCAACATAAAATGACACGTGAAGAATGGGAGACTAGCATTACTACATGGTGGCATGAACATAGAGGCATGTTACGTGAAGATGCTATGATGGAGTATTTGAAGATCGCTCAAGATTTAGAAATGTATGGAGTTAACTACTTTGACATTCTCAACAAAAAAGGAACTGAATTATTCCTGGGTGTTGATGCCCTAGGTCTAAATATATATGAAAAAGATGATAAGTAAGGGATTCTTAATTATTTTTAATTAAGACATACAATTGTATTTATAAACAATTTTACATTTCAGACTAACTCCAAAAATTGGTTTCCCTTGGTCTGAAATCCGTAATATTTCATTTAATGATAGGAAATTTATAATAAAGCCTATTGACAAGAAAGCTCCAGACTTTGTGTTTTTTGCTCCTCGTGTTCGTATTAACAAACGTATTTTGGCTCTATGTATGGGCAACCATGAATTGTACATGAGAAGACGTAAACCAGACACCATTGATGTACAACAAATGAAAGCACAAGCAAGAGAGGAAAAACTTGCCAAACAACAACAAAGGTATTTACAATTTTTTTTTTCTGTAATATTCTGTTATCTGTTATTTCTATATCTGTTGGAACTTAGAACATTTTAGCAATTTTTTTTTTTTTTATAGAGAAAAACTTCAACTAGAAATTGCTGCTAGGGAAAAGGCTGAAAAGAAACATCAAGAATATGAAGAACGGTTGAAACAAATGCAAGTTGAAATTTCTAAGCGTGAACAAGACTTACTTAGTGCACAAGTACACAAAATATATTTAATACTTACAAATTAATAATGTATAAAACTAAAATTATTATCTATATTAACAAACTTTAGGACATGATTCGTCGTTTAGAGGATCAATTAAATAAACTGCAATTGGCTAAAGAAGAACTTGAGCAAAGACAAAACGAACTACAAAAAATGATGGAACGTTTGGAAGAATCAAAGAATATGGAAGCAGCAGAAAGAGCCAAATTAGAAGACGAGATCAAAGCTAAACAAGAAGAGGTTATGCGTATTCAATCTGAAGTTGAAACTAAAGATGAAGAAACAAGACGTTTACAGGTTAGTACAAAATACATACAGTTAATATGTATAATTATCTTCAGATGTATTTGTTTTACAAAAAATTTTATTAGTGCACACTATGTATTAATCGTTGTTGTTAGTGATTTGGCACAGGAGTGCGATGAAAAAAATGATCTATAACTTGTACTATATAAAAAGTTGAATGATAAAATAATATTAATTATAATTATATTATAATAATTTAAATATAATTATTACATATGTATATAATAATGCCTTATTTATTTATTATATGTAAATTTTATACTAAAAATTGAATCTCTTTTCCTTAATGGTACAAAAAATCGCCAATTACTCTCTTTCTGGTATTCATTTTTAAATTTAAAAGAGTATAAAACTGATAATGAATAATAAAATCTGCCATTAATTAACATAACTACAGTTCTTTACATTAAAACACTTAAAATTATTGAATATTTTTAAATTTGTGTAAAAAAAAAAACTAATTTTCGTTAGTTTATCATGTAATATTAATTATGGTTATAAATTTTAAAGGAAGAAGTTGAAGATGCGAGACGTAAGCAGGAAGAGGCTGCAGCTGCAGCACTTGCTGCTGCTGCAACTCCCAAACATCATCATGTTATGGAAAATGAAAACGAAGATAATGATGAAATGGTTAATGGTCATGAAACACAAGATTTAGACACTGATATGGATATTGTTGATCCCGTGGAAGAACGACGTACGCTTGCTGAACGTAATGAACGACTTCAAGATCAGTTAAAGGTAATTTTATCACTTATTATTCAGTGACTAGATATAATATTTTATATTTTATTTGATATAGATGTTAAAACAAGACTTAGCTCAATCACGAGACGATACTAAGGAGACTGCCATGGATAAAATTCATCGTGAGAATGTGCGCCAGGGACGAGACAAATATAAGACATTACGTGAAATAAGGAAAGGCAATACAAAACGCCGAGTGGATCAGTTTGAAAACATGTAAAAACACATGCTCATACTTTACAGGGTAATTAAAATTATAAGCTTTATGGCCTGTAAGTCCAAGTTCATTATGTGTCACAATTACAAAACCACTTTACATCTTGGTTTGTAATTATGAATATTATTAAATTATTATTAATTAAGGTTGTAATAACAAAAATGGTTGAACAAGTTATGTAAAATGTTTTTTTTTTTTTTTAATTAAGTTTTTATTAAAATTATTATTTTCTTAATATTTAAGTATTTTTATTTATTGAAATATAATTTTATTATTCTGCATAAATGCTTATATAGTAAAATTATATTCATGTGCCCAGTAAAATGTAATCATGCACTTAGGCAAGACGTCATATTACTAAATTTTGATCACTCCTTTCACATTCCAAAAACAGAGGGAGGGGGCACTTAATTCTTTCTGCTCAATATCTTTGTCTTAAAATAAAAACACGAACAATATTTTGAAGCCTAACACTATTTTATTTTTATTATAATTGTCATTGTTATACGATTATTATCTTGATTTATTTATTATTATATAATTTTTTTATTATTATTATTATTATTATTATTAACATACAAAAGCTTTGAAACAATTATTATTTTTATCATTATTATTATTATTATTATAATAAATAAATTTTGTGGTCTTTAAGAAGACCAGGATTATATACGCTGAAAAATTGATTAATGTATACTCTACTTTTTTGTTAAGCTAGTATACCACATGTTTACTTATTAATTATTATAAAAAATACATATTATTAATATATATTTTTCAAATAAAAACCAAAATAGAAAAATTTGTAATTTTATTTCATTCAGAAAATGTAATCCAAGTAATTTAGATTATCTATGTGGAAAGTCTAAGTGAATCAGTTTTTTATTCTGTTTTTGAAGGTAAAACAATATCGGTTCTACAATGATCAGAGGATCGTTTTTATTTCTTAAAAGTATTTTTTGACATACTATCGTAATTCGTCCAAATTTTGTTTTATTATAGAAATCAAAATAAATTGTGGGAAAGGAAATTATGAAGTAGTTCTCACTGTTTTTGTATAATTCTATAATATTACAATATATAAAAATATTTTTTATTTGTTTATGTTATAGTTAATCAACTTATTTCAGGCCATTAAACGGCAAATACTTTTGAGTTATTAAGTTGATCATATGTCATGTATGATCTATTTGCTATCTCTATAATGTGTACTTCAAACATTTATAAAATACACAAGTGCTTATCGACCTAACCTAACCTTGAATTGAACTATTTAACTTTCGTCTAGGGATAATATACGTATATATATATTCGTTTTTGTCCTTAAAAAATATATATATGTGTTTAGGTTTATTTATATGTAGTTTAGTTTCTTTAAATGTTTAAAAATCTAGTTTTTATATATTTAAAACACTATTGCTCGTACATTTTTTTAGCCGAAATTTTCATGAGTAAGTTTGAAATATCATTTAAAATAAAAAATTTTCCAAAAGCTTAAATTATATATATATATATATATATATATATAATAATACTAATAATACTCTTGCAATAGTAAACAAAATATTCATTATTGGTTCTTTCCTTTAACAAATTAACTCCCAGTACAACTCGAATACAAAAAAAGTAGTCTATGGAAAATCACCATTCGTAGACTTACCAATTATACGAGTAAATACACCAATTGAAATTTTTAATTTATTGAACGAAAACATATGTGCATAAAAACACTGAACCATCAATGACAAGTCCATTACGAAATTCATTATTAAAATTAAGTTGACATAAACCATTGAACGATCATCTACGGTAGGACTCATGATATAGCCATTGTTTTCTGGTGACGTTATTTGGTATAAAATGCATAAATACAAGTGCGTATTCAGTAGTAAGTTCGCACACTGAAGACGATAACAGTTGTTGAAATACGTATACGTAGTTAAAGTGTATTATTATTTTTGTGACTCGCATGTATAATATTTTCTACCAATAACTTCAGAAAAAACAATATATATATATATGCAAAGAAAAGATGACTAGAGTATTTGTAAATTATACACGGTCGAAACTAGTCGTTACAATCTTATAATTTACAAATACTCTATTCAGAATTATTTTGAATAAACATTATTGTATATTGTCATTCCATTTACATTTTTTAATTTGGAGTTTTTATAAGTATAAATAATTATCTTCATATTCTCGAGAATATGTTACACACGAATTTTGAATAGTTTCTTGAGTGTACTTGGGTAAATATACAAAAATATGGAATGTTCGTATCTTGTAGTTTATAATATAGTTAATCATTTGACACAATTTTCGATAGTTCACTAATTGTAAGTTATAATAAAGATGGGAATAAAAGTAAATATAAATCTTTATGATATTCATTTAAAGAATTCAGTTTAATTTTGCTGTTAATAATTTGCTGAGAAATCGTAATCAATGTATTGGAATCGAATAAATATAGGCATTATGACTTCATAATAAAATGCGTATACTAACCATCGTTTCTATGAACCACAAGGAGAAAGTACAAGAAAAAAAAAATTAAAACACTTGTAGTAGGGGAATGTATAATTTACATCACCTTAAACTATGAACATGAGAAACTGAGAGTTTGAAGTACAGCGCAATTCACAATGTTTTTAGATTGTATTTTACGGAAAATAAAGATAAATTTTTGCAGGGTTAAAAATGTATACATACGTATTAAATCATTACTTAATTATATTCTGAAGAAATTAGTAGGTATGAAATTGTACATTATTAACATATCGGTTCTAAATTATTCTAATTTCGCTTGTTCCGTGTTTTGCTGTTCATTTGTCTTCATATTTGTCACAAATATCTTTCCATTGTTTCTATAATAAAAATGATAAAAAATATTTCAAGAATGTTATAAAAAAAAAAAAAACCAGTAGTAGGTAATATAATGGTTTTTACTTACTCCGCGGTTTATACTATCGTATAAATTTTCAATACCAATATCAACTGTTCGTTCGAAAAACAGAGATGTAACTGCAACTACAGCAAAAAAGCGCGTCGGCCTTCTCAAAACTGTTTGGTATAATACTTTTACGACCGACATTATAAGTGCCTGGAAAATAATCGAGGTATAAATTATTATCAATCGACACAAACTAGTGTCAAGTTATTATTTTTTTTTTGTCACACTCGACAATACTGTTGCCAGTAAAAGCTGTAATATTTAATATTTCTCATTAAACAGATAAAAAAATTGGTAAAGGCATCAAGATAGACGGTCGATCGTTAATGTTTTCAAAATCATTTTATCGCACAGAATTTATCCACATTTACACGTATCGGAAGTGGTAGAAAAAAAAATTTCTTATATTATTATCAAATAAACATTACCTATTTGTTGTAGCTGGCGTAAACTGAATGACAAAAGTCTCAAATGAAAATAAATTCCACTTTTTCACGAGTCACGGAAACGCGAAGCTCAAAAATCAAAATGTTATTTGGTGGCTGAAGGTGATTGTAGCACATTATCACCAATTATTTATCAGCTGTTGAAAATATTGAAAAAATTTGCGTATTGTCGAACGTGTTAACAGTGCTACCAATAGTCTAGTGCAATATCGCAAGATTACAGAAAAACTGAAGTCTTCGGTATACCGATTTGTTCGAATTGTAATACCATTGACATATACTTAAAATACATTCAAATTCAATATGTCAATGTGTAATACTCATTCTATTGGGTGAACATGATTCAGCGTAGTTGTATACCACGGTTTTTAATTCTTGTCTGTAGTGTACATTAACCGTGGTTAAATATATACAACCACTGTGGTAGACAACAATCATGAACGTTCAGTAGACTGCTAGACTCCTGCAAAATTAAAAACCGTTGCCCCGTGAATCACTCGTTTAAAAGTCGAACACAGTTTGGGAAACGCTGGTTTTAGGAAATTGAAGGATTAATAAAACGTAACAAATACAGTTGATTTCAATGACTTCTGTATTTGCACGTATAGCAAAATATTAAAAATAAGTAAAGAAAAAACATTAATATCTTAATAATTCTTTTAAATGCTTAGATATCATTAGTCTTAATATATGAATAATTGCGAAAAAAAAGAAATGAAACGATATTCAGTCGCTGGATGAATCAGAATCTCTTCGTTTTGACACTGTAACATAAATTAATAACACAAATAAAGTGAATAAATTTAATCATGTCGAATCACTGATTAACTTACAATCATTTATAACTCTTCGGTTATTGTTAGACTTTGTATTTCTTTGTTTAGGTATGGCGCCACCAGACGGATTTAAGTATACTTGCGAATTATCACGCGTAGATCCCAGATCCGAATGATTCAACCTAGAACTTAATTTAATAACACGATTATTGTAAGTGAATGATATTAACCCCCGCTATTCTCAATTAAAAAATTAATATATTATTTTTAATTCTAAGTTTTCTTAAAATATCTATAAAAATTTACATACATTATTTCACTTGAGTTTATAACTAATGTAATATATTTTTTTTCAAATAAATTCTTATATAAATTTGGTTCCTTTCTAAACAATTTAAAGAAAAAAAAACCACAAAGTCTATCGAATAGATTCAGTATAAAAACTTACTTGGATAAAAACTGTTCATAGTTTTTCCTAGCAGAATTGTTCACAAAACGATTATCTGTCGATATGTCTACTCTGCTAGGATTTTGCTTGTGTAGTTTAACTCTTGGTAACAACATTTGTTGTTCATATACTGAAGATGTTGCCGATTGAGCATTACCATCCGAGTTTCTTAATACCAATGTTCTACCAGAAAGATTATCTGGCGCTATTAGTATATAAAATTAGAATCCAATTAAAATATCAAATTACATTTAACAATCTGATATGTAGACATATTGATTAATTTACATTAAAATAATATTAATGAATATAAAATATTACCAGATGTTTGTTTGAATAAATTACGTCTAGGTTGTTCAATATTAACCGATTTTGGCAGACTAGTATTTTGTCTCTCTGGTTGTGGCACATCAAATTTGTCCAAGTTATTAATTATAGGTATTTCCAAATGTATTTTTTCACAAACGATCTAAAATAAAACAATGTAATTAATATTACATTTTATTTTTTATGAAATAAAATATTTTAAAAAGTCAACATCTCTATCATGATACTCATAAAAGTATAATATAACGACAATATTAAACAATTACTTGATGGTTTATTAATTTCTTAATAGGTATTAATTTTTCACAGAATTCACAAGGCAATTTTTCAACATTGGTCTTTTCGCTTTCATCATCATCGTCATCACCATCATCATCATCGGAACTTAAACTCAAAGTGTTCAAATTTATTTCACTGCCACTGCTGCTGCTATCTAAGTCCAGGGGTGGTACAGGAAACCTATCATTTTGGCTGTTTGTGTTTTTATTTGTTGGATGTAAAACATTATGAAATGTAGCTAAATCAGGACGGCATCCAGTCTACAAAATTAAAAACCAAAATAACATTTACCAAAGAAGAAACGAATTGGGTATGTAATTTACTTCGTGCAAAACAAGATTTTCAGCATCAATCATTTTTTGACAAAATTCACATGGTAATTGAATACCTTTTAATCCGTCATAAAAATTGTGGTATTTTTTTTTTGAAAGGTTGTTGATATTTACTGACTGATTATTATGAAGGGAATGTGCTCCGAGTACAGTAAAATCGTCATCATCTAGTGAAAAATATAAAATGTTTGACTGTGATTCAAATTTCAAGCGACTACACATCCCCCTTAAAATTTCACATCATACAGTAGAACAAATTGTACTTATTTTTAACAAAAATTGTATTTATCACATCATCTGAATAATATTTAAACAATAAAATGTCATAATTAATATTTATATATATATACACCTAAACTAAAAAAGTAAAATTATTAAAAAAATAACTTACCACTAGGTATGTCAACTATTGGCATGTTTTTTTTTGGATCTTTATTTGTGTTATCATTGTTGTTAAGTGTGTTAATTTGCGGTTGATCATTGTTACGTTTTACTGGAGGGGATACCATGTGATTTCTCCTCTTCGCTGAGGTGGTTATGTTGTGATTGGTTATGACTGGTTCATGTTGTCTCAATGTGGGCATACTAGTAGTTCTTGTAGCTGCAGACCTTGTAGTCCCACTTACTGCAATATTTGGAACTTTTTTTGTTAACGGTGGATATGCTGACAAACTTTCTGGACTTTCATCCAATTTTGGCTTTGCGACTTAAAACAAAATTATAATTAAGTAAAATTTAAATTACCAATATTTTTAAATGTCTTCTTACCATTAGGAACTTTTTTGAGCTTATGGCTTTCCTTATGAATAGCCGCAGACTTGAGCATGATAAATTGTCCACAATCATTACAGCGTTCTGTACGACTACTACACATGTCTATATGTTCAGGTAATAGAGATGCTTCAATATCAATGTCACAAAAGTTACATACTTCCATACGGTGTGGACAGTCGTTTAACTAAATAATGCGAAAAATATTAATAATTAGTAAAATAAAAAAGTTTTCATATGTAATATCATTATATAGTATTCAATACTTTATGGTATTCTAAATCGATTGCTTCGAGTTTCTCGAAACAGACATCACATGAAATATTTGTGTGCGCATTTTTCAAATGCTCTTCAAATTCAGAAGTTAGGAACGGTTCATCACACTTCAGGCAAAGTTTCAGGTTACGATGACAATATGCAGTATGCATTACATGATTAATAAGCGGAATATTTCTTCGGCTAATATAATAAAAATTTTGATTAGAATAATATGTTTAACTTATTTAGATATGTAATAAAAAAAATAAAAAAAAAACCAAACTATTTTGTAGAAAGAATAATAAATATCAACCTATTACCAATTTTCTATAATACGTACTGTCATTTCAAATTTATTAAATAACACCGTTTTAATATTCAGATAATCTTTAATACATAACATCAGACACTGTAACTGTACTCGTAGACTATGTCAAATAATGTATAATATAATTATGAAAAATTAAATGAGTTATCTTTATTTATACCTACATCACAGATAATTTATTTTATATTTGTTTTGTCTATCGATAGCAACATTTATTAATTTCAATAAATATGTAATAATAAAAACAAAACTTATTGTATGTATGTTCTTAAATTTGATTAAATTTCCAATACAACTTCTTTACTAACAAGGTTTTTGGTAAAAATTAAATTACAAAATTACGTATAAAAGTTAAATCACATATATTTTATGTATAATACATTTGAATATACTTTTAAACTAATATATGCCATCCTTGACCCCCACTCAACCCCTCTCCTTAATTATTACCACTAATAGTCTAATTACTGTAATTTAAAAGTTTCATTTGCAACAACAGATAACAATAACAGTATCGTATAATATAATATAATAGATAACACAGAATGTTAAATAATAGCATATTATGTACGATTATTAGAATAAATATTACACGGAAAGATATCTAAATTGGAATTCACACTATTATTATGGGTCAAACAACAACATAATATAACATTTTAAGGAGATTATTATTTGTTAAAATGTCAATGTTATGACGATTCCACTGTATAACCTACGGTAGGTATAGGTAATAAAATATTTTAATAATAACGATTGTGATATTTTTCACTCTTTTTTCTTTTACAACACAGTTATTTTATATTAAATTTTTACTGAACTCACAATCCTTTAATTGAATTTGTCTTTTTATTATTTTAAGTATTTATCGAACTGTTTTTTTTTTTTTTTTTTAAATAAATTATATTTAAGAAATAAAAACTGATTTTTATAATTCTTCTACAATATAATTATATGTTTTGTTGTACGAGTATGAGAACAGAAAAATGATAGTAGAACTGGTAATGTGGGGTTAGAGGGAATTTAGAATTGATATTGAAATGATACGAAAATGACACATATCATATTATGTAGGAGAAGATTTTATATAGAATTGTGTACAGTGGATTTTGAGTACTAGAATGAGACTCGTCCAAATCAGCTGGGACAAATGATGACAAGCAGATATATTTTTATTATAAACAAATTAAGGCCTTACATGGCTTATTAAATGTAATCAATCAAATCATTATAGTCCAATTATAACCTCAAAAATCTAGTATTTTTCAATACACTTTCAAACTGATATATTCGTATGATTTAGTTTTACCAAATCATAGTATTTTTATATATATATATATCATAGTAATCACAGTTTTTTAAGAAAATAGCGAAAAATCTAATATTCCAGATTTTTTAAAAAAAAGTCATTAAATATTACACGTTTGCAATTATTCCAAATAAATTATATTTATTATATAATTTAAATTATATTTTTAGCTTGGGTATACTCAATTAATTTATTACAGTATATTGCCAAATAAACAACACGAATTAAATCGTTAAAATCTTAAGCTTACGCGCTTGACAAAAAAAAAAAAAATCCATTCAAATGGAAAAAAAAAATAAAAACGATATTTGTGAGAAGGATTTCATAATACGTAGATAAACGTATCGCGCAACGATCGAAAAATTTAAAAGTAAAATAATCGTGTTAACGTTATATTTACTGAAAAAAAAAAAGTGTCTCCTACTAAACCTTTGAATATTTGTGGGAAAACTTTTTTCCCTCTATTATTTCCACATAAATATTATCATCCATACCCGTGTGTGTGTGTTTAACTGTCGTCAATAACGGTATAATTTGTTTAGCACATTCTCATAATATATTATTATTATTATTATAATACACCGAAACTCACCAATTGAAACAATATTTAGTCTCTTCCTCCTCATTTTCGTTCGGGTTCATTCTGAAAACTCGACCGATTCGTTGTACCGGCACGTAGTACGTATTGTACGTTCAATCGAATAAACAAATTGTCATTGTCCAACGCGCGTGCACTGACACAAACACTTTTTTCTCCTTTACACCGCACATTCTCACAGTTCACACATCCTAAAATAATATGTTATTATTATTATTTTTGATAAGGTAACGAGAATACGGACCGTGGAGAAGACGTATAGGAATAATATACGAGATAAGATAAGAATATATACATACGCCACGGCCGTGGGCGGGGAGCCGTTGGCCGGTTGATTTCCCTCCACCGCCATCCGCGTACAAAATAATATTTTCCCTCACAAACGGAGAAGAAATAACGCGAGCGCGGTGTATGCGGCTGACCACGAAACGAATCTCCATTGCTTATTATGATACTATATTATAATCTCTTCTTCTACTCTGCGACTTGTAAATAATAAACGCTATAACGCGTGCGTGCGTGTAAAATATAATATTTTCTGCTACAAAAACGGTATATTTAAAACGAAAAATTTGGCCTATTGCAGACCGTGTAGTTGAAAGTAACCACCGACAAATACGTCGAGACGTAAAAAATACCCGAAAATAATAAAAAAAAAATTAATATATGTATATTTCGTGAAAAACCGGTATTTTATTACTATATATAAAACAAACAATATCTTGGTGAGACCGCAGTCATCCACCCCGGCTCGACCATTTACAGGACCGAGACCGATTTAACAAAAACAAACAAAACAAACAATATCTTGGTGAGACCGCAGTCATCCACCCAGCTCGACCATTTACAGGACCGAGACCGACTTAACAAAAACAAAACAAACAATATCTTGGTGAGACCGCAGTCATCACCCCGGCTCGACCATTTACAGGACCGAGACCGATTTAACAAAAACAAACAAAACAAACAATATCTTGGTGAGACCGCAGTCATCACCCCGGCTCGACCATTTACAGGACCGAGACCGACTTAACAAAAACAAAACAAACAATATCTTGGTGAGACCGCAGTCATCACCCCGGCTCGACCATTTACAGGACCGAGACCGACTTAACAAAAACAAAACAAACAATATCTTGGTGAGACCGCAGTCATCACCCCGGCTCGACCATTTACAGGACCGAGACCGATTTAACAAAAACAAAAGGTACCTTTAATTCGTATTAGTTGAAGTGGAGCACGCCAAATCTGACTCTGCTGTAGTGTCATCGGCCTCCATCAACTCTAACAAAGACGAAATGTCACAGGTAAGTGACCAATTCACTGGCCATAAACGCAGCTGCTCTTTGGCTGCCTTAGTTACAATATTTGAGCCGACTTTCTTCAATTCGAACCTATCTCCAGCCATGGAACGAATGACTTCATAAGGCCCCAGAAACTCATAGGCAAGTTTATTTTTATGCATCTCAGAATCACGATGCATAACAACGAAGTCGCCGACTGCAATTTTTATTGAATTTCGTCTTTTGGAATTGGCGTTTTGAACATTAAAGCCTTTTGAACTAAGCGTATCAGCTACTCGACGTCGATCAATTCCCTGCCACGGATGGGACCCAAATCCCGTGAAAGGTCCTTAAGAACGGCTTGTATTAAAGGGTAGAACGCTTAATGCCAAGCAATATTTGCATTGGTGACATTCCTGTCGACTTCTGAATTGTGGTGTTTAGGACTAGCTGGATTTTCCACAACTCACTCGACCATCCTGACTGAACCTTTGTTTCAATTCTAATCATGTTCATAATAGTCCTCATGTAACGTTCTACTTGCCCATTCCCGATGGACATCAGGTGTAACGTAATGATACTCTATGTTCCAAAGGTTAAGGTATTTTGGCAAGGAGGTGTTTTTAAAATTTGATCCTGCATCCATAATAATTTTTCCAGGAGTACCAAAATACGATATGAACTTTTGAAATTGTTCTTTGGTCTCAGAAGCAGTCACAGATTTGAGTGGGCATAGCAGACAATATTTAGTGAAGGCATCCACTAACACCAAAATATATTTGAAACTGTGAGACACTGGAAGCGGGCCAAGTACGTCGGCATGTAAGGTCTCAAAAGGAGTTGAAGGTTTCTCCGTCGACGACAAATAACCTTGAAGAGGTCAGTGCGTGTCTTTTAACTGCACAAACCAGACAATGACGAATGTAATTCTTTACAAAATTTCTTAATCAGGAAACCAAAAGTGTTCCAAGATTGACGAAACCGTTTTGTCCACTCCAACATGACATTGCTCATCATGAAAATTCTTAGTAAAGGCAAGCCTGCTTTGCCGTGGGACAAACCACTGTAAATTGACCGTACCATCAGAATTTGTGCTTTTTGTGATAGAGTAAACCGTCTTGTTCACTGAACTGGTTTTTATCAAGACGATCTTCACGCAAATCCGCTAACATCTCTTGTACTTCTGCATTACCTTTTTTGTTCTACGTACAGCCAGTTTTCGTGAGTGACTTGGCGAATCGTCACTGGATTGCGACTGAGGAAGTCAACGTGAGGTAGTGAACTGCCTTTGCGATAGGTAATGTCAAAGTCAAAGTCCTGCATATAAGACCACCATCGGGCGACTCGAGGAATTAAGTTCTTTTTTGTGGCAGTTGATTTTATAGCGTTACAGTCTGTGACCAGTATGAATTTTATTCCAACTAGATAAACTCTGAAATGTTTTAAAGCCTGAACTATAGCCAACGTCTCGAGCTCATACGAATGATAATTTTTCTCATGCTTATTTGTTCGACGACTAAAGTAAGCCACAACTCGTAATTGGCCATCACGGCGCTGAAAAAGAATCGCTCCATACCCAATGCTACTAGCATCAGTATGCAATTCGGTAGGTGCATTAGGATCGAAAATAATAAGTAAAGGTTCCGACGTTAAGTGTGATATTATGTACTGTCGTGCGCTTTCTTGTTCAGAAGTCCAGTTAAATGGGATCGTTTGTTTCGTCAATTGAGTAATGCAAGCTGTACGTGACGCGAATTCCGGTATGAACTTCCTAAAGTATCCGGCCAATCCCATGAACTGTCTAACTTCTTTGGGATTACTAGGAACAGGAGAGTTCAACAATGCCTGGACCTTTCGTTTTCCAGGTCTTATGCCCTCCGCCGATACTTCACGACCTAAATATTCTACAGTTGACTGCAAGAACAAACATTTTCCCATATTTAGCGTAAATCCTGCTTCCATAAGAGCAAAAAGCACATCCTTCAGAGACTTGAGGCCTGTAAAGGAGTCTTCCGACGGTATGAGGATATCATCCATATAAACAATTGCCTCAGTGTACCTTAAATCCCCTAAAGCATTGTTTATTCCTCTCTGAAATACGGCAGGAGCATTTGCTAGACCGAAGGGCATACGCAGATACTCATAGTGTCCATCTGGCGAGACGAAAGCTGTCTTTCTTATAGAGTTTTCTTCGATGGGTACTTGGTGAAATCGAAGCCATATCCAAAGTCGTAAAATAGCGTCCTTTCCCCAAACGATCTAATTGGTCTTCGATCAATGGAAGAGGGTAACGATCTTTAATTGTAACACGGTTCAATTCTCTGTAATCGACACACAATCTATACGAACCATCTTTTTTCTTCACAAGTAAAGCGGGGCTAGCAAACGGCGAATCACTTTCACGAACAATACCATTTTCTAGCAAATCGAAACCAAGTTTCTCATCGCTTCTCGTTCACTCGCTGAGAGACGGTATGGTGCCCTGTTAACTATAACTTCTTTGGTCAAATCAATTCGGAGACTGGTGGTCGTAATTGGCTTCACCTTAGTACCGCATGAAAACATACTTTCAAACTGACGCAATACCATCAATAAATCTTCTTGGAACTCGGCGGGGACGTTTAGACTCGAATCTTTCATTACATTGTTAATTCTAGGCGTTTCATGAACAAAAGAACCACTGCGGTTAGTGATAGTACAAACAGTTGAGTCTTCATATAAATTTCTTCCTATGATTACGTCCTGATCCATAACGTGACTAGGAACTACATAATATGTAAGTTCAGTTTAACGTGATCTATCTCCGTTTCTGCTGAAAATGTCTTGTTAACGACAATGGTTTCAGAGAAAATACCTTTGAGTGGAACGGAACAGTTTTCAACAACATCAGCGAAGACGTGTAAGTACTTTCCTGACATTAAACTAACGTCCGCACCTGAATCTATTAACGCTTTGAATTTATGACCGTTAATGGAAATATCGTTTAATTTCATTGCAGGCACTGAGCCACAATAATTTATTCGACGTTTGTCTATCGCGATCTTCGTAAAACACTTGGATACATCATGACCAGATTTGTAACAAAATGTACATTTAGTGTTCTTTTGAGAAAATTCATTCTTTGGATGATCGGATGTGCTAGTCGACGGTTCTGGACGCACAGTGATATTTACTCTGCAATTAGCTTTCTTGTGACCCAACTTTCCACAGCGGAAACACTTTATACTGCGATCGTTACGCAGATCAGTTTTCGCTTTCTTTTGAGTACTGACTAGTTCTACGTCAGGAGCATTGCGTTTTGACTTCTTTTCAAACGAGGATAAAAATGACAGAAGCTCTGAGACGGATTGACAGTCTCTGTTCACTACAGCGTTGTATACATTAACATCCATAATCTTTTCATGCACATAGGTTTCATAAGTATTAACAGAGTCAGAGTTAAAACTTGCAGCGTTGTCCAAAAGCAGACCAAGGTTGCGCTTCGTCGGAAAAGCCTCCACAAAATCGTTCTTGAAATTTGCCCAATTACGCACCAAAGGAGACCAGTTCTCGAACCAACGTTTCGAATTGTTAAAAGAAATCCGCCTACAAACATAAGCGTTCGTAAATCGGACCACATAAATTCTTCCTTTGCTTTCTCAACATGTTCGAGCCACTTTCTTGCGTCATCCACTTGTGGTCGAAAAATTGGTAACCATACCTGTTCAGTCGGAGTTTGTGTAGACCGCAAAGCTTTAACGAGCTCATTCAAGATATCTGGCTTATCTGAACCAGCAACAGAGCATTACTACAATCCCCACTACCACTACTACTGCTCTTATTACAGACAATTACATGTATGAGGCGATAAACACAATTTAAAACATATAGTTTAACACGATTTAACAAATTCGAAAAAAAAAAAATAATAATATTAAAATCGTATGGCAAATATAAAAACCCTAATGCGACAACGACGACTATACGCCCAAATCGGTTTCAGAAAGGATAAAAAAAAAAAATCAATAATAACCCTATTATATATAAATTTTTATTTCGTATATCGTTATTTAATTAATTATTATTATAGGTATAGTAATTATATATATATATAGGCAGTTGCGGTTAACTATACCACCGCACGTTTGTTATTCTATACTTCGAAAATAACGACCAAATTAATAAATAGATAAACGTGCGTATATGCGCGTCAATACCAGTTTTTAATTATATGTGCGTATACTACTGTCCAGTTATAGGTAGGTACCTATAACAAAATGACACGAAATATATGGTCTAAGACTTGAAAGACGGAATTAATAGTAGTACATTTTTACAATTGGCCACACAATTAGCAGAAATTATTAATATATATATATATAAAGGTATTTATTATTATAATAAACAAATTTACGTGATTGCGCAGAGATGGTTCCACGCGCATTATTAGAAAACTGACTGATCTACATATACGAGTATATAGTTGAAGTATTATAAATTTTAATAATATATATAGTTGCAGTGTACGCGGAGACGTCCATTTTTGACGTTCCGAGTCTAATTGACTTTCTCGAGGTGGAAGTAGTGCAGCGTAAGAACGCGAATAATTGTCTCGTTTTCGCATCAAATACATCTCATTTAATCCCCGCTGTTTATGTTTAAATGTTGATATTAAATTATAATACATAATAACATCCGCGGATTCATATGATAACTATATATTTCAGCGGTATTTTGCATTTAAAAAATTCTGAAAAATGTACCTTATACGAAGGGACGGACGCGAAAAACACAGGCAATTGAGAATTTTTTTTTTTGCTTAGCCCTGGTAGTCTGCAGAACTATATATATATATATATATATATATATATATATATACGCACTTCTGCGGCTATTTAATACAATAATAATTTATAAGATTCGAAAAAATAAAAAAGTCCCGTCTTAAACGGTTAGATTACAACGTATTATTTTCATTAGCTGGTGTATGCTACACAAATACAATTTCGAATATTAATTACAATCTATAATATTATAATGTAAAAGATAATTTCGTATATTTTTATATATGGAACGGTCGGATAACTACACAATTATTTCTCGTGTATTTATATTGTATATCGGGAGAAAATACTGCAATTATATTTTCCTGAGAATGCACTCGCGGTGATTTTTAAAAAATTCTATTATAAAATAGCTTTGAAAGTATGAAAACACAAAAATATGCGAAAATATTGACTACCTTATGAATGTAAATACAATAAGTCAATTACAATTTACAACAATGAGAAAAAAAAATTGTGTATCTCAATAGTTGCAGTGGTCTGTTGGAAGTAAATATGGAATTTAAACTATAAACCCGGTGTTCGATTGTTGATACGAATGTGTTTTCGAACGTTTAATTTAATTTTAACACGAACACCAAGAATCAGTGACTATGTAGCCTATATATATATATATATATATATATATATATGTAATATATTTAAACGACAATTTTACTATACTAAAAATTTACGTCATTCGAATTTGTTCGTACGTTTTTAATCATTCAGAAGAGTGGAGATATAGGTACCGCATTCCTGCAACATCATTTAATACAGTATATATATATATATATATATATATATATGTGTGTGTGTGTGTGTGTGTGTGTGTGTATAATAATATAATGTAAGAACAGGTTCTCATCTCCATTATACATTCTGGTTTTTTTTCTCCCACTCTGTTAAATTAATTCAGAACTTTTGAAATAGACACCTATATATATATAATATAGGTACTACACTGTAAACGTTGAAAATTTAAATGATATTTTTTAAAAGCAACACATTGAATTATCGAGTAGGTATAGTAATAGTGTTAACGTCAAATGAAAATTTCGTAGCGTGCGCGTTATTTACTTTTGTTTTGAATATATATTTTTAATAATATCAAAAACAAATTATATAATTAATTTTTATAGGCAAATATGTGTATTTTTTGTATTATTATTAATTATTTTTGTATACGCGTAACGCTATATATATATATATATATATATATATACTACATAGATACGCGTTTTTAAAATTATGAGCGAATCTTACTAAATTCGTGCACTATTTTTTTAATAAACGAATATTTTTTTTAGTGCCTACAAGTCATATAAAAAAAAAAATTTAATAGTATAATTTTATAGTGGGACTATAATATTATTGTTAGACGTTACCTATACATAAAAAGATTCCCTCAAACGGCGCTGTTATGATCTACATTATAGTATATTATAGCGTAGAGAGGTATATAATATAGTGCGTAATATTATTCGGGTTTAAAATATTGTAGTTACTATAGTTTGTACGATTGTACATGATTATTATGTAATCAACTATTATTCATTATTGTAACCTATATATTATATTATAATTAAGGAATAATGTATTAGTCGAAGAGTTAGTAGGTATTGTACTCTAGAGTAGTCTATATATATATATACATTAGATGGTAGGTAATATAAACACCATAAACGGTATTTTTTTAAAGAGTTATAGGTGGTTAAATACATAAATTAATACTAATACGCATGTTTTTACCACGCAATAATAATATGGTACGTAAACAAGCCTGTACGAGGCTTATTATTATTGACACGTCGCCAGGCCAAACTTCGACAAATCGTGTTTGTAATTCTTGCAGATGCAATTTTATTTTTCTATTGCATCCAAACGAATTTTAGTTACGAATAAAGTTATAGTAAGCCTAAAAATTTCTATTAAATATTTCTTGATTTCGTTCCTATAATGTTATTAACTATATAGGTACATATAGTGTTTAAGACTTTATACTGAATAATGCGGTTAACATATCTCGAATGGGAAATAAGATGGTTAAGTGTGTATTTTCTAAATGAAAAAATAGACGCAGTAGTATAAAGGATAGAGTACTATAGGAGGCCTTATTATAACCCCAGAAATCAATACATAGTAGTTTAAATACGTTTCACGTAAAAATATTTGCGATCCGTTGATAGGACTCTGCAGATACGATTGTTATTATTAGGAATTCTATTAATTATTGTATTGCTGCAAAGATACGTCATTCGTATCATTGCGTAGTGTTTGAGAGAGACTCGAAGTGCATGTTTTTTTAAGAAAACACGAAGAAGAAAATCGAATCGCACTACCAATAGACTCCGTTATCATATACATCATCTATTACATTGTGTGAACGAATTCAACAGTCAAGAACCGCGAAAACAAATCTGTGTATTTTAACTGTTTTATATGTAAATGAAAACCACGGTAGATTATTAATTATAACCTACCTACCGTGATGAAAACTATTCAGTGTATGTAGGGCTTATTCTAAAAACTATTTTCAGCTATATATACGCATTGTTCACGCGTCACGCCTTATTCCTACTGTTTCATTTTCAAAACATCGCAGTGACCTGCTTGTGGTTGGTCAGTAATACTCAGGTTCGATGCAACGCGTCGAAAAAATATAAAATGGTTAACAACAAGTATAATAAATAGTCAATTATTTTTCTTAGTGTAAATTACAATAATATGTTTCGTTTTGTCTGTATAATAGCGCATTGATTAAATATATTTAATCAATGATAATAGCGTATATATATATATATATATACATATATACTAGTTCACTACTGTTATTGTAGATATGTATTCAGTGCCGAACTAAACACCAATAACGCCCTAGGGCAATAATATTTTATGCCCCCCAAAAAAAAATTTACAACTAACGTAATATCTAATTATATAATTTTATATATTTTAATAGTAAATACACTCATCCTATAGAAATAATCATATAGATACAAGGGAAATTAGTATCTAAAATAAAACAATACATTTTTTCTTTTTGTCATTCATTTTTTTGACGCCCCCTGCATTCATAATACTTTGGACGCCCTAGGGCATTTGCCCCATTTGCCCCCCCCCCACCTTGGGACGGCTATGTATGTATTGCTCAGAGGACTTTATGACAACAAAACAAACCGATGCGTTCTCGTTGAATATAATATATATTATATTAATAATAAGAACTCATCTAAACTCTGCATATCTATGATTTTCCGATAAAATAATATTTACGGCTTTTGTTTGATTATGAAATAATTTCAACGGGTCAAAAATATTTTTTTCTAGTAGTATTATAAACATATGTATACACTCAACCCGCGCGCTTTATAGGAAAAAATCCTATGTATAGTATATATACGCATAGGTTCCGCTGAGTCTTCTATATCTTCATCTCCTTGATCGTTGTTCGATTTCGAACGTCGTGACTTTCATGCAAGTATATTATTCCGATTGGATAAATTTCTTCAGAACTCTCTATTCTCAGCTGTATTATCCGGATGCTTTCTGATATTGACATTTGTATGTGAGGGTTTTAATCTGATTTACATGACGAATAGGGAGCCTGCGTCTGTCCCTCTTCCCTTCGACTTTTCCTCGTGTAATATCCTTTTCATTTTTCAATATACCATCTCTTCTTATGACGAGTCTTCTATATACGCGTAATAAATCAATAGCTAATAATAATGAATAACGTATTAAATACGCCTGTATATCGCACAACCGATAATTACGTATACAAAATACAAATGGAGTATATTATATGCGTGCTCCGAATTATTGCGATTATACCGTCGTAGTCAGTAAGATGTGACAATATGCTGCAATAAATGTAATAACCGGGGCTCGGATTTTTCTTACGAGATTTATCTCTTTTATGAATTAAATACTTCAAAATCTTATAATTAAATACTTTTAAAAAATGTGTCTCGTTAATACAGTCCAAAGTTACATATATTTGGTGAACATTTCAGGTTTCTATGACCATTAGTTTCAAAATGACGAAGAAATAACGATAATCGATTTGAAGAAAATGCGTTTTTACCGTTTTATGTAATTTTTCGGTAGTATTTTCTGACGTTTAAAAAAAGAATATCGAAAAATGACTTCTCTAAATAGTAGGTACCAACTAGATGCAATTTGTTATACCGGAAATAGTGGTACCTACACATAAAGATCAGAGCACCAGCTCCTTCTGGTAGACTTTTCGGGTACAGACATGAGAAAAATGTTTTGAAAAAATTTTTGATTTTATACTTGAAATTCGCAGTGATGCATAAAACAAATTTACAGCTTCCGAGCCCTACACTATAATAATACGTTTTTGTCACTCAGGCCTGTTTTTGCAGCGTAACACAAGTCGGTGTATTTGTACAGAGACTACAATCATATTATACAGTTCAGTAGGTAGTTCGTTAATTATCGCTATTATTGTTTGTTTGCGAATGTTATAAATTATGTGACTATATTGTAATTTATTTATAAATTTTATAAGACTAAAACCGCGAAAACGCAGATGGACAGAATTACACAATACAACGACGAATGCACCGCAAAATAAAATTACCATAATATTTACACGTTTTATATTATATATTATAATAATAGTAGTGTGCTATATGGAAATTATTATTTACACGGGATTCGTTAGTACGCCGATATTCATCGTTTCCTCCATGATTTATTTATTTTTTCCTTTCGACCCCCGCCGGACCGTTCAAATGACGTGGGTTTTTTAATTCATTATCTCGGGAACATGTCTTATTATTATTTGGCCATGAAACTGAAATGTTGTTATCTATACCATACACACACACACACTAGTACACTACATAAGTGAGCTTTTCACCCTTGTCGTTTATTTAACACAATTTAGTCATTATTAATTTTCCGTTCTGTCCGTTTGTGCTGCAGACGAGTCCCGTAATCGGTGTCTTTGGTCGTCATAATCGACAACAGCAACGAGACGACAATAATTTTTATAATAATAAAAATAGTAATAACTTTGTATACCGACGTTCAAAACGAGTTTTTCTCTCGAGCACGACGATGTAATCGCGCAATTTCTACGTCACATTATGTTCGTATTTGTAAATCAATTCAAAATAATAATAATGCACGAAGTATCTGTTGGTTAAATAAAAAAAAAAAAAAAAATAATCCGCTATTGAGTATTGACTCGTTTATTATTATTTTTTTTTTATCACCTTTAGCAATGGCGGATAATAATTTATGGCGTTTTGTTTTTTTTTTCTTATCAGCTCTATTCCTTGCAAAATTGCGATTTTTATTTGCAAACGACGTGGTGAATTTGTATTAAAAACACCGACAGCAAAAAAAAAAATAAAAAAAAATGGTCCACTTAAAATGTGTACTCCAGAAAGTCCGTTGATATTGTGTACGAATGGTCCAGACGACGATTATACAACATGGGAGCAAAAGATTCGAAACCGAGCTGCATAACTTACGAAGATGCAGTTAAAAGAAGTATGCTGTTTGTATAATAGTATCGTAGTGTTCACACGTCGATTTGATAGTAATTATTATTATCGTATTTTTTTTTTTTTTTTTTTGCTCGATGTTCGTGTATTTTAGTCAGTGATTCAGAACTTAAGAGACTGAGAGAGGCGTTTAAAAGACTGTCGCCAGTGAATGGAGCTATCACTAAGCATTCATTCATTAGAGAAGTTCTTGGCGATGGAGTCCCATTGTCAATTGCGGACGTACGTTTTTTTCATTGATATTCTGATGTTCTGCAAGTTTATAAGTAATACATTTTATCAATATTTTACAGTACATATATTCAGCCTGTGGTGGTACTTTGAAAGGCATTGTTTTCAAAGATCTTGTTTGCGGATTGGTACTTTTGACTCTAGGTACTAATGAAGAAAAATACAAATGTAAGTAATCTACAAATCAGTATAATTTTTAACTCTTATCGTTTTAATACTTATTGTATTCATTTTTAGTTTTATTTAATTTATATGCCAATGAAAGTGAAAATATTATCTTACGAGAAGAATTTCAAAGGCTTATACAAGTGTCCGAATGTATTTTTGTACCTGAACAAGTTCAGTTCTTATTTTCTGGAGTGAGTTCATTTAGTTATTCTTACGGGTTTAAATATTTATTTTATTTGAAATACTAAACTTTTAGCAAGATCGTGTCAATTATGATGAATTTAGAAATTGGTTGACTAAACATCCTGATGCTACATCGTTAAGTCGATGGTTACTATCTACACCATGTTCAGTTTCTCTTAGCAATGAATTAGAAATGCCCACTTTTTATCAAACCCTTTCTGGTGTAACTCATTGTAAGTATTTTGCTATTTTGATTTTTATTTTTTGATTGTGGAAATTAACGTTAATTATTGTAAAAGTTATTCAGTACATTTTTATTCTTAATTTTT
The DNA here is from genome assembly GCA_032441835.1 of Slavum lentiscoides. Classification (NCBI taxonomy): domain Eukaryota; kingdom Metazoa; phylum Arthropoda; class Insecta; order Hemiptera; family Aphididae; genus Slavum; species Slavum lentiscoides. The sequence goes on from CM063713.1 coordinate 10,465,982, forward strand.
TCATACGTATTTTAAGTAAAAGCTGTTTCATAATCAAAGTAGGCTTTAAGAATTTTATTCATTAAGTAATGAATAAAATATATTATTATCAAAATTATAAGTATTCAGAAAATATTCAATTATAATTTGTTAACATAGTAATATAATTACGTAAGTGAAACATTTAAAAAATGGTATTTTGTAAATGGTAATCGAAATCTGTTACATAAAAAAAAAGTAATTATGATTCTTATATTATCAATCCCTACACTACTTTTTACACATATTTTTAAATAGTTCCAGTTTTTGAAAAGGACAAACATGATATCGTGCTCATTTATGATCTTGTTTTAAAAGCTATATAAAATATGTACTCCCTGAATTAAATAATATTTCAGATATTATTGTCAAGTGAAAAGAAATAATCTATTATCTAATAAAAATATACTTTTATAGTTGTGAATTAATTATTAAAGTTATTCAACGGTATTCTGAAGTTTTAATTGTTTTAATTTGGTCAGTAGGTACCTCTAAAGTCTATAGTATTGAAATAAGTTTTATAGTAATAAATGTTAATATTATATTAAAAGTTGTACATAGTGTAATTAAGGTTGTACAAGTTGATTAATTTTTTAGACTTCTGTGTGAACCAAAAATCTTACATTTTATGGAATATTTTTGTTTTAGTGGAAGAATCAGATATAATTGAACTAGAAAAATGTTATTGGTCATTAAAAGGTGAATCTTCATCTGGAAAATTAGATTTAAAAACATTGATTCCATTAATAAGCCCTCCAATGCCATTGAATGTATGTTCTGGTTTATTTGCTGCTTTTGATGAGAATATGGATGGTCATATAGATTTCAAAGAAATGGCTTGTGGAATATCAGCTGCTTGCCGAGGACCTTTAACTGAAAGGCAAAAATGTAAGCTTTTTTTATCTTTAATTCATATAATTCATTAAAATATTTTACTCATAACATTTTAATTCCTTTAACATTTTTAAATTTTGGTCAAAATGTAGTTTGTTTCAAAGTATTTGATAATGATCAGGATGGTTATTTATCAAAGGATGAAATTTCTAAAATGGTTGATGTCATGCTTTTTATATGTGAAGATAATATACCTACTCAGAATAAAGAAATTACTGATAAATCAAGTAATATAAATAATACATTTTTAGTTGTTTTTAAAATTTATTTCATTTCTTTTAATTGCACAGTGAAAGCAATTATCGTATCAGATTTAATTAAACGTTCTACTGATAGAGGACTTGCAATAGGCGAATATTTGATGTGGACTGTTCATAATTCATTACCAATGGATTTTTTGAACTTAATTTTTCAAGTAAATAAGTTTCTTTTAATATAAATAAGCCTGTTTTTATATATTTAAAAATAAGTCTCAAATAAATGATTATTTTTTTAAAACTTGTAAGTACAACACTACTATTGTAGAAATAATTTATTCTCTTAATAATAATATGTACTTGTTTTATGTACCTATATTTTTTTATATTATGGTGATAAATTGATGGTTAAACAGGCGGTTTTCTCCATAATTTTTCAATAATAATTTTAATTATTGAATTTTATAGGTTTGCCATATAGTGTTTGGTTTAAGACCTATATCACGTGCTGAGGAGGGAGAAATTGTAAAAGGATGGTTAGAACGCGAAGAACATAGAGGCTTAGTTGTTGGCCAGTTATGGTATTTAATTTCAATGGATTGGTGGCGGAACTGGAACGATTATGTTTCAAATAATATTAAGGTACAAGTAAATGAATATATAATACATTTTTTTCATACGTTTACAAGTAAATTGTTGATTTTAGAATGGCTGTGAAATGTCAAGTTATTGTTCTTTTGAAAGCACTAATACATTTTCAAAAACTTCAAGTTTGAAACTTATATCGAAAAAATCTCAATCATCTTTAGAAAACAGTATTGCTCTTGATAATTCGACTGTATGTGTAAACTTTTCAAAGAAATTAAAAAAAACAGTTTATAAAGTTAATTTATTTTTTATGGAAATACAAGGTGGTTGTGACTGGAATAACTCCTTTAGATCCTAGTACTGGCGGTCACAGAAGAGTTGGTTCAATTACTTCTTATTCATCTTTACAAGAATCGTAAGTAATTAAATATGATTTTGAATTATTAAGTGTTAAAAATTAAATATTTTTTAAGCTTAACACCTCAATATCCTGATTTTTATAATTTTTTTTAGTCCAACACAATCCCCAATTATGAGTAGAAAAGTTAGTATTTGCAAACCGGGTCCAATAAATAATTCTGCACTTGTGTCTGTGCCAACTACAAAAGTAACTTCATTGACAGGCGAAGGAGGTCAATTAAAACGAAATATGCTTTTACGTGGTAGGGATTTTCAGTTAGTTCCCAGCTCTTTGTGGAAAGCGCTTGTACAGTGGTACAGAGGTTCACCTTCACTTCCAAGACAAGTAAAAAAAATATATATATATATATGTGACTTAAAATTATAATTTTCAGTATTATGTTTTATTAAATTTTTGCATTTATTTTTGTAGGTCATTCAATCTAGTCGTGGTTTAGGTGAAACTGAATTAGAACTTTATCCATTAAATTTAAGATTATTGAAACATCATAATGGTACCGTGAGTAATGGGATAGGACTTAATTCTAATGTATCTAGAACACCTACTTCTAATGCAGGATCGTGGTCTGGGTTGGTTGGAGGATATGGAGCAGTAGCATTAAGTAAAATATAACATTTATAAAAATATTTCTTTTTGTTCTATAGTAAATAATTATTTTTATGTTTTATAAAGGTTCTACTGGTTATAATTATGTATCAAATTTAGTAAATTCAATGCCAAGGCGATACCTTGCATACACTGCATCATTCAGCAAGTTATCAACTGTTAAGCATGTTTATGATTTTCTTTGTGTTAGGCTGAAATTAAAAGCGGAAGATATGAGACTTTGGCATTTTCATGATGAGGTTCGAATATTTGTTTATAATTAACTAATTACAGAAAGAAAAAAAGATAATAATAATAAGAACATTTAAAACTGACAGACACGATAACAAGAAACAATTAATTACTTTATACTATATATTGATTTTATTTCTGTCGATGTAGAATAATATGGTATTAATTGAAGATGAAGACCAAACACTAGAGGAACTTGGTGTTTGTGATGATGATCAAATAGTCATTGAAATAAGAAACAAAGATTTAACATGGCCTGAAGAAATTGGTTCCCTTTCTGTTAATTCTGGGGATAAATGTAAACAATGTAAGTAACATTAAATATTTAATAATTTTTATAAAATAAGCTTGTTCAGAATTTAAATTTTTAAATTTGTATATGTCATTAAATTCAGTGTCTTTATTTAAAGATACAAACCTTTGAATATTTGTTTTGTAATGCTTTGAACAGTTTACTGTTATAGTATTACTACCAATAACAATAGTTTGTTGTGTTTATGTAATGCTTATTTGTTTTTAAAAATAGATGTATTTTATTATGCAACACATTTTTATTTACATCTTATCTATAACTAAATGATAAGGTACCCGAGAATTGAAGTCATGTGACATTATTTATGAACATGAATACAATAATAAATACTATTAAAACTTTAAAAATTAAATACAATTAATTTTGCTTCCTTTTTTTATGATATATATATTTTTATATAATATAATATAGGTTCTAATATATTAATTTAGAATAAATAAATAAAATTATTTTTTTTATTTGAAATAATTTTTTCTAGTGCCTGCTGAAAAAGGAGCTACAGGTTTAAATAATTTAGGTAACACTTGTTTTATGAATGCTGCATTACAGTGTGTAAGTAATACTAGACTTCTTACACAATATTTTATCAATGATATGCACCTCTATGAACTTAATCGGTATGTATTTATTAGGTTTTTGTAGATTAATAAGAGTGATTAATAATTTCCTTATTGACTTTCTAGGACTAATCCATTAGGAATGAAGGGATGTATAGCTAAACGATATGGTGATTTAATTCACGAAATTTGGAGAGGAACTGCGAAAACAATAGCACCACTTAAATTAAGAGTAATTATTTTATAAATATTTTACCATTATTTATTAATCAATTTATAATTTTCATTTTTAGTGGACAATTGGAAAGTATGCACCACGTTTTAATGGTTTTCAACAACATGATTCCCAAGAACTACTTGCCTTTTTATTAGATGGTTTACATGAAGATCTGAATCGAGTACATGGAAAGCCATATTCCGAACTAACAGATAGTGAAGGTAGACCTGATGTTACTGTTGCAGAAGAGGTTTGTGATGCATATTATTAAATTTTTTTACTTTGTTAGAGAAATTTGGTGTCATCATAATTTAATCGGTTTATTTTTAATTTTTTAGGCATGGGAAAACCACATTGTTCGAAATAAATCAATTGTGGTAGATTTATTTCATGGTCAGTTGAAGTCTAAAGTCACTTGTAAGGAATGTGGTCATGAATCTGTTAGATTTGATCCATTTAATTATTTGTCATTGCCTTTACCAATGGAATCATATGTCTGTCTTCAAGTTATAGGTAATATTAGTTTAATTCTATTTTAATTTAATTGTGTATATATTATATACATTTTATTATATGCACATAAGTTAAAAAATAAAATAAAATAAGTAATACAATATTTATTAAGTTACTATAATTTTTGTTTACCGATGCATTATTATTATATTAATGATGTTATTTGAATATTAGTGATTAAATTGGATGGCACAGTTCCTGTGAAATATGGTCTTAGAATGAATGCTGATGACAAACATTCTGTTGTTAAAACAAAACTTTCTTCACTAAGTGGAATTTCTGCTAATAATTTAAAACTTGCAGAAATAATTGGAGCACAAATTAAAGTGAGATATTTTAAATTTATTATTGGTATAAATTTAACTGGAAACTTATAATTTGTCTGCTTCTTTAGAATATTATTATTGATGAACAAAAAGTGAAACCTGGAAGTCTTTTGTATGCTTATGAGTTACCTCCACCTACATCAGTAGGACCTGGTTCAGAAGTGTCTGGTGATGAAGAACGTTCATCTATTTCTTCAAGTAAATCCAGTACTCAGAGGGATGCTGCACAAGCATTTACTACTATACAACGAACTGTTAGACCAGGAACTACACTTAGTAAGACTCTAATTATATGCATCATATATTATTTATTTAGTAAGATATTTAGAGTTTTTTGTATAAATAATTATTTATGCATTTATGAACATCGTAAAATAATTTTTAAAACACTAATTTTAACCAGAGTTTAATAACTCTGATAATATTATTGTATTTAACTAACACATTGTTTGTATAATGTGTATATATTTTTTTTTTAGTGCAATCAAATGGTAATCGTACCATTAGTTCAAATGAAGACATGTCAACAACTGATAATACTGACGTAATTTTATTCTTATTTTAATTTTATTATTAAATTTTCAAGTTATGGTACTAATGTAGTGCTTCTTCTTAGAATATTAGTGCAACTCAGATGGAAACTGATGTCAATTTAGAAGAACCCACTCATACAACAATGGCAGACAGCGGAAATTGTAGTGCTAGCAGTTTTAGTTTGACTGATAATGGTGATACAATTCATAATACTCCAAATTATGTTGTAGCATTGCACAGGAAAATGGTAATGAAATACTAAATTAATTATTTTTTTTGATTATTGATATCCTAGTTAGAACTTTAAAATATATTTAACTTGATATATATATCTAATTTTTTTTATGAAAAGTGATTAGGAATATTGGTCATATAAAATAAACAATTGTAATTAAGTTATAATTTTATTTAAATTAAATTGTGATTATATTTTTGTATGTTATGGTTTTTTTACTTTATATGTTTTTTAGAGATAATATATGACATTATCGTAACTATGTATTAAGATAACTGCATAAAAAAGCATTTAATTTTATAAAAAACTAATATTTACATCAAAATATATAGGTTAAAAAACTGAATTTTGTTTAATTAAAATTAGTTCAGTGTATTTTGAATAAATTATTGCCACTGTGATCTGATCTTCTATTTTGGAAGTATAGCAAGATCAGTTTTTGTATCGAGTTAGAGTTCCATGTTAATCCGTAATTCATTATGCTGCAAGTACAAAAAGCTGAAAACTAACCTTGCTATACTAAATATTAATTAGACAGGGATAACAATTTTTTTCTGTAATAATTTTTTAAATATAAAAAGTCTTGAAGAGATATTATGTTTGTATTAATGATTAATAATATTATTATTTATTTAACCGTTATTTCATTATCATTTTTAGACAAGACAAGATGTGTATTTTATATCCGCTCATAAAAGTAAACCTAGTATTTTTGGTTTACCAATAATATTACCTTGTAATGAAACAACTTCAAATCAAGATCTTTATCAAGCTGTGTGGTTACAAGTAGCTAGATTGGTGTCGCCTTTACCACCATCAGAATCTACTGTACCTAATCATGCTATGGATTGGTAATTAATTTTTATTAATGATTAGTAATTATTATATAAATACAAAGATAAAATGTATTTCAAGAATCTAGTTTTGGGAGTCAAAATGTGTTTAAAACTATTTGCCTTCTATAAATATAATTTCTTTTTCTGTTTTATTGAAGTTGAATATTTAATATTTAATTTGTGCCCAATATTTTCCCACATTACTTACATTAATTAATCCAATTATGTATTTTTTAAATATTTTTAGTGATGATAGTCTAGGCTATGAATTTCCTTTCGTTTTGAAAGCTGTTAATAGAGAAGGAACACTTTGTGCATGGTGTCCTTGGTATCGATTTTGTAGAGGATGTTCAATTTTATGTTGTGATACTGAATTTAATTTTGCTGCTAATCATATTGCAATAGATTGGGATCCAACAGCTTTACATTTACGGTATCAAACCTCTCAGGAATCTGTAAGTTAAGTATTTTATTTGAGCTAAATCTTATATTTAAGAAATATATTTTATAGGAACATGAATGTATTGGAGAGTCTCAGTGTTCACACACAGAACCAATAAGTCTTGAATCATGTCTTGCGGCCTTCACCAAAGAAGAACACCTTAGTGAAGCTGAGAAGTATTATTGTTCTGCATGTCAAGACCACCAATTGGCATCTAAAAAGTTAGAAATTTGGAAGCTACCTCCAATTTTAGTAAGTTGCTTATAATTATATATGTAGTTTATTATTTGATATATACATTTTTATTTGTCTTTTAGATTGTACATCTTAAACGATTTCAATACCTTCAAGGAAAATGGGTTAAATCACATAAAGTGGTTAAATTTCCTTTTAAAGATTTTGATCCAACAGATTATTTGGCATCAGTTCCAAAACATACTGTTTTAAGAAATAAAGAGTTACAAAGCACTACTGATAATTTAGAGTAAATATAATTTAAATTATCTATTTTTAAATGTAACAATTAAATTCACTCAACAAATATTACTTTGTTTAATTAGAGAGCAATATTTACCAAGTAATAAAGATGATTCAAAGAAGTCAGTGTTAAATTCAGGTAAGTTTTTTTATATAATAAATTATAGTTTACATTAAAAATAAATTTTAATTGTGTTTATAATACTTACAAATTTTTGTTGACATTATTTATTTTGTAAAAATATAAAGTTTTCACATGTATTTAATTATTAAGTTCTCTAAATAAATTATAAATACAATTCTGATTTTTAAAACTTATTGTTAGAATGATTAATATTCTGTTCTATGCTAACATAAAATTATTTGTATTATGTATTTAGTATAATTAAAAACTATTTTTCTTTTGTTATATGTTTATTCTAAAAAATTAATTATTCTAATATTAGCTGTTTATATTTTTAAAATGTGTTAGTTGTAGTAGATAGACAATGTTAACTAATATATTTATCTATAAATATGTAATAAATGTGTACTATTTATTTAGATGATAGTCTATTAAATGTTAATAGTCGCCTAAAAGAATCGGAAGGTTCACAACGTAAAAGGTTAGAGTCTACATCCCTTTTACGAACACCAATTGATGATACAGCATTGCAAGATTTTCATCAACACAAGTTGGTTGGTGAATTCAACCCATTGGATTTGAAGTATAACTTATATGCAATTGTGGTATGTTATTTAAAATATTAATTTTATTAATTTCACATAAATTAATGTTTTTTTTTCTTAAAAAATATAGTGTCACTCTGGAATTCTTGGAGGTGGTCATTATGTATCTTATGCTTGCAACCCTAATGGAAAATGGTACTGTTACAATGACAGTAGTTGTAAGGTGAAGATATGAAGATATTGATATTATTTTTAGCAAATAAAATTAATTTTTATTTTATTATTGTATATCCTCAGGAAGTTACTGGTGACATAGATACTAGTGGAGCATACATGTTGTTTTATGAACGTGAAGGTCTTTGTCATAACCAGTATATGCCTAATGTATCGGGACGTATCCCTGTTGACATCAAGGATCTTGATCAAGATTTTGATTCCGACTTGAAAAAAGTTTGTACCATGATGTGATCTTTGAGCTTATATATTTTATTAACCGATGAAAGAGGTTTATTACAATATTTTTATATAAGCCTCATTTGTTATTTTATTATTATTTTATACATTTTTTTTATACATGTATATTGTGTATATATATATATATATATATGTATATATATATACATACATATATATAAATGAAGATGCCATAACAATCTAGTAATGTTGCAGTGATCGTGTAAACTACGCTGGGGTTACTTATGCCATTTAAAAAAAGTTACCAATCATAATCACAGTCTGCACATTTTTATTTTTATGTTGCTGATAATGCATTCCAAATTATAAATTACTGTAATAGTAGTTTTACTATATTTAAGAAAAATAATTATTACTGATAAATGAGATCAAAAATATTAGAACAATTCATATAACATTATGATTTATGGTTGTAATTAATACTTTATTATTAATTATTATATTATTGCTTGTAAGATTATACTGTTTCTAGTCTATTAGTGCTCCCATCAAAATGTTATATATTTGTATAACATTATTATATAATATATATATATATATATATATATATATATATATATATATATATATTATATTATTATTATTATTATATGTATATATATATTTATATACACATATTATTATTATTATTTTATTTTTTTGTTATATTATTTTATGTTATGTTTCTGAAATAATTAAATTATCTATTTTATTTGTTTAGACTATGTATTTTGTCATTACGAACTGCTGGTTTTTTTTGTAACTACTTAAAAGTACTTTTGTCAGTAGAAGTTCTAAATTCTTAAATGATACTTATGTATTAAAATATTATTATTTATAATAATAAAAACTGCATTAATTGAAATTAAATTACTCTTGTTTGTCATATGTAAGGTAATAATTATATAATACGTATTATTTTGTGTTGTTTAAAAAGTTGATTCAGTTAAAAAAAATATATTTTACAGACTTGTTTTATGTATCGTTGTATTATATTAATATCGCATCAAAACATTTATTCCTTAAATCAATATCGTAGATTTTAATCAAAACACAGATCCAATTCGAAATGGTTATTAGTGACTTGCATTGTTTTACACTTCCCTTGGTGAAATATTGTGTTGTAATATTTGACATGAATGTATAACATCACATTTGAAAGGCAACACCGATTTAGAATTTGTAATCGGTTCATTAGTACTTTCTATATCCTCTTTTTCATATTTAAAGCATAAGAAAATGTAGTTTATAAGTTCAAATTCTGTAAACGTATTATTTTATAATACGTGAAGATTGAAGGATTAAATAATTATGGTAAATTTTAATGTCGATTTACAATAATATCACAATTAAACCGTCCCATAAATAGTGGTCCGAAATATATTCACAATTCATTTATTTAAAGTATAAATATATATATCGAATATTGATTTACCTTTATATATATTTTAACATCAGTATCTTTTTAAATTCTCAACATTTTAATCGAACGATAAAACAGTAGTTACGAGAATGGCATACCTATAATACTCCATTGATTATTATTAAGTACTATAAATCGTTGGAAAATATTTCTACAACATGAAAATGGATTTGGGTATTAGGTATATGCAAAATATGTTTTTTTTTATTACGCGTTACGGAAAATAATATTCTAAAACCAAATGGAAATCTTATCAATTCTATTTAGAACACAATATGTCTGAATATATTTTTTAAAAGTAGATATTAAAATCAGTAAGAAGTACATAACGATCTTTTTTTTGCTTTTATATTTATACACTATTTATATTTTATTTTGTTCAAAATACGAACTCTTGGTATTATTTGAATATAAAACTAAATGAAAAACTAAAAGAACAAAATTAATTACATTCAACTGACGACTCATGGTTATTCACTTTCCACAGTACGTATGCAGAGACACACGCACAACAGATAATTACATAATTATTTATCGTTCACAAACTTCAACGAATCTTGTTTGTAACACCACAGAATAAAACATATATTGTGTAACCTGTGCACAGGCTCGTACTTGTCGCCCAACGTGACATAAAGATAGTGTGCGACGTTATCATTGGATGTGTATATTATTAATCTGTGATAGTAATTATTAATATAATTAACGATACAATATTTCTTGGAAAGTTATGTTCTGTTAATTAACAAATTTGTTTTGTTGGTTATTATAATTTATGTCTCAAAAAGATAATGTACTTTTGTATATATAATGTATATGTAGTTAAATTTCTAAAACCGATTAAAAAAATAATAATTGCGAAATTATAGTGTGTTAAGTATTTGTTTATGTCGCTGTTATTGTGTATTCTTCATAGGTCAACATCGTAATAATAATATCTGATGGAGGTAAGTGTTTCGTAACATTTATACTGCGATTTTATAATAAGACGTGTGTTCGAATAGGAGAAATTGCCTTCTTCAAAAGAATCTCACATTTGGACTTTAAGCGATTTCATTGAACGACGCAAAGACTGGGATCAAAGGGATGAAGTGCGATTAGAAGAATACCTCCAACAACTGTCAAATGTATGTGTTTAATGTTATTTATTTAATTACGCGTGCCTTGCGTATTTTATTTATTTTTTGTGGTATTAAAATTGCATTTTTATACTGCCGTAATTTAAATATTATAATTTTTTTTTTTTTTTTTTTAAATATGTCACATTGGTTAAAAAATATTTATAAAATTCACGTTTTAACCATTGACATTAGGTATTAATAAACTTTATTATAATATTAATATAAATTATTTAAAAATTAAAATATTTGCAGAAAATAATCCAAGGCGCTAAAAACACGTTAAATGAGTTGAATGATTTAGTAGTCAGTGTAGATGATACTGCTGTTCGAATAGCGAATATTAATAACGAATTTCAGTTATTAGCAGATAAACAATTTATAGAGAACAAAGTTCAAGAAGAAGATGAGACAGTGAAAAAAGAAGTCGAAGTAAACGTAATTTCCATAATTATTTTTTTTATACTTGGATTTGATTAAAATATTTTTAGTTATAATATGTCTATAATTCGTGTACATTTTAAACAATGGAACTTGTTTAGAAGCCTGTTGCACGAAAAACCAACGATGTTAACGTATTAGAGAATAATTTAAAAGAAGCCCTGAAGATTAGTTTTAAAGCTGTTGATACTCATTTTGAAAAAGTCACAGTCGTAGTCAGTGATTCAGACGCTGATGATGATGACGATGAACTAAAGTAAGACGTATGATAGTTTGTTTGACTGCTATATATTATATATATTGTTATTAATTGAAGGCATGAAGAAACTGTTTTAAGGCCACGGCCGTTTTACAAAAAATTAAATCTACCTTCATTAAATGGTAATACACAGTCTGAGATTACTGCAAATGTTGTGATGTCTTCAGATTCAGACTCTGATGTTGAACAACCCATACAAACATTTAAAGATGAGGTAAATAAAAGATTTTGGTAAAATTAAGTAGTTGTACTACATTTATATTTATATAATTGGGTTTGAATAACATCTCTGAAATATTGTTTTTTTCATAAATTTATTTATTTTATTTTAAGTAATTTTCAGTCTGTTATCTTACATAATTGTTAAATTATCTCGTGCAGTTATTAAATCAACAATTTCTATTTTTTTAGGATTCATTATCTAGCATGGATGCACACGAAGAAGATATCCATTCTATTTCTGAACCAAAAAGTATACATGATACCAACCCTCAGCTTGTAGATACTTGTAGTAATATTTTTGAATCAGAAAAACTTAAACCAAAAAATATTCCAACATATACAGATAATACTGAAGGTAAATTTAAAAATATAATTTTATAAGTACTTTTATTTAAAAAAAAAAATAATAATAATAATAATTATTATTATTATTAGTTATGGTATTTAAGAATTTGACTTAAAGCAGAGATTTGCAGACAGATACAATGTTTTATTTAAAACATTTATATCAGTGTTAAAATAATATTGTTTTAATAATTTTAACTAGTTTGCCATTTTGTCATTAGAAAGACAATTCTAAATGTATATTCATTTATGTTTCTGTTTTATAATTTTTCAAATATTAAGACTAATGTGTTTATACATTTTATATTAGAACTATTGATAGCTAAGATTTTTTAATAGAATGCATTGGTTAAGTTTAGGCAAGTCATGTATTAACTATTGTTGCGTATATATTATTAATATTATGTATACATTTGCATTTTTTTAAATTGTTTTTATCTATAGTGTGTATTTCTTGTAATTTATTCATATATAATTAATTTTTATTGTTTACTTATAAAAATAAATTGTTTTAACAGATGATCTGTTTAGTCCACCTCCTTTACTAAATTATAATGATGAAGATGATTTGGATAATGAATACAATATGTTTGGTAATGACAGTAATAATATTTATGGCGAAAGAAATTTATGGGATGATGATGATGATGATGATAATTTCTCAAATGATCCACCTTTACCTATATATTCGGAGGAACCACCTCAGCAAGTTACCAAATCTCATATTCAAAATAAGGTTGAAGTATCAAGTATACAACAATCATTGAATGACGAATTGCATAAGCGGTTCCGAAAAGGTTATTTATTTTATATTTTTATACAGACCAGTTAATAAATGTATATTTTTTTATTCATTTTCATTGAACCATACTTTTTGTTTTAGATAATATTTCGTCTTCACCAGATAATGTAAATGTAGAATCACCAAAAGTTAAAGTTAGTTGAACAAATAATTGAATTTCTTTAATGATTTGTTATTGAAATTTCTTATCATAAACTTAAAAAATAATTTATTTGTTTAGGTACCAAAAGGAGCTGTTAATATTCTTGGTGGAACTGATGTAAAACCGTATATTGCTAGTTCTACTCCGAACATAAAGTAATTATGTTTTAAATAAGAATAATATTAATGCAAATATCATATATTTCTAAAAATAATTATGGTGCATACTAATTTTGAGTATCCAAATATAAAGAAATGAGTTTACATATATATGCACTTAATTAGTAATAATAATTATAATAATGTTTATTTATTTTTTTTGTTACAGACAAGCAACAATATCTCAGATAAGTAAAAGTATTACTAAACGAGTAGAGAATGACAATATTGATATTGTTAATGAAGATTCTAATATTTCAAATAAATTGCTTAACAAGGACATTCAAAATCCAGTTATTTCTACACATAAAGATCTAAAAACAGAAACTAAACTAATAAAAAAACGATCATTTTTTGATCAGGATTCAGACGAAGAAGATTTATTTGTTGATAAAACACCAAAGACTGTTCCAATTTTAAAATCAGAAATAACAAAAGAAAAAGAAAATTTAATTAAAAATATTAAATTAACAAAACCTATTTTCTCGGAGTCAGATTCAGATGAAGAAATTATGAATTCAAAATCAACCACTGCCAAAGAGCCGGTCTCTCATTGTAGTATTGATAACAATGCACCTAAACTTTTAGATTCTTCATCTGATGATGATTTATTTAATATTAAATCTACCAACAATAAAACTGTACTAAAACAGAAGTCTACATTATTTTTTTCTGAAGTTCGTGATGAAAAAGTCAATGAATCAAATACAATAAAGAATGAAATTGAACAAAAATCAAAATCTTCTATTGAAGAAGACGGTGTTAAAGAGATATTAAGTAAAGAAATTATTGAAGAATCAAAATTAAATGTAGAAGAATCTAGTATTATTGCTAATGAAAGGCCAAATAATTACATTTTAAACAGCAATACTAATGAAGAAACCCTAAGCGTGGATAACCCAGTAATACAAAGTAATCAAAAGTCTTCAAATTCACAAGACACAAAAAAGTTTATTAATTTGTTTTCATCGGATGAAGATGAATTTGATGATAATGCATTTTTTAATGTTAATGAATCTAATGAAAAGAGTACTAAAATCGATCGAACAATAACTAATTCCACTGGATTGGTTAAAAATAGAAATGATGAAAGTATGTATGCATCAAAAGTGAAAATGTTCGACTCTTCTTCTGATGATGATGATATGTTTATTACTAATAAACCAAATTATAACTTAACTTCTACTAAAAACAATACACAATCGAATGAAATTAAAAGTATAGAAACACAACCAAATGTTAATCACGCAATAATCAGTGAAGTACAGAAAGCAGAATATGTAGATAAGATAAATTCATTTGGAAATGTTTCAATAGACAAAACTAATACAAACATTTCCAGTCTATTGTCTGCTGATAATAAAGATGGTAAATATTTGTCTTTCAAAAACGAAACAGCTGATAGCTCAATAAGCTCATTTGATTCTCAAAATATTAATGAAACCGAGACCGTAAAAGGTACGAGTTCATCATCTGAAGAATTTTTAAGTCCACAAGTGGATTTAAAAAACACTGATATTTTTCATAATTCGTCACACGAAAGTTTATTTGATAGTAAGAATCGAGAATCATTCAATGAAAAAAAACCAATGGATATATCTAAAAATGAAGAAACATCACCTATTTCTACTAAAATGACAGTCCAGAGTATTAAGTCATCCATATTTTCAAGTAGTGATGACGAAGAACATTTGTCTTTTAATACTAAATTTTTAAATGAAAGGTCTAAAAACGAAACTGAAGTGATTAATTCATCGCCTGAACATACTGTCGATAGTGTGAATCAAGGATTGTCGAATGAAAAGATACACATAGATGTGCCTAAATTTAATGAAAATAAAAGTGATGATGGACAAATATTATCTTTTGATACTGACATTTTAAATGAAAGCTCTAAAATAGAAATTTCTCCTTCAGATTCTAATACATCTAAAGAGTCTCTTAAGGATTCTGTTGACGGTTCCTTTTTTAGTTCACCAAATTCGGGGAATGAAAAGCCAAAAAAACTTCCAGGTATTGTGAATTAAAAAAACTCTGGTTTAAAATGTTTACGCAGTTAAATAATTAACAATTATATAAACATATTTGCATTTTTTGTGTAACTTCTAAAATATATTTATAAAATAAAACAAAATTTTTATAATTATAATTTTTAAATGCGTTAAAACCTTATTAGTACGCGCTTTTTAAAAGAACGATAACTTTGTAATACGCTGTTTTTTTCTAGTTCTTTAATTTCAAATATGTATACGATTTCTTTAATATGCAGTTTTTAATAAAACATAATTTTTGCTTTCGCTATTACTAATAGTTGATAGGTACTCATGTAAAAATGACATTTCGAAAGTAATAAAGGAAACACAGACTACATTCTGTTTAAAAATAATTTTGTGAAAGATGCATCAACAGTTCTGAAATAACAACAGCGCTATAAAAAATATACAAACGAATTTTGTGTAATTTAAAATAATGAACAAAATCCAAAAAAAAGAAAATTGGCTTTTATTTTTGATATTGATTAGAACTGCATTTATTTTTATTGTAATAGTAAAACAATAATATTTGCACAAACGTACTTCTATCCGATTCCATTTGACCAGTGAGAATTTTAATTGAACTTTAATATAATCTATTGCATTTTCTGCCAGTAATAATGTACAGATTAAAAACTATCTTAAATTTATTTCTAAGCTATTAATATAATAGTAATATTAATACAAATTTATTAACAATTATTATGTTTTATTAATTATTTATAAAATATTTTAGGAAAATTAAATAAAAGTGCCGGTGCTTTTATAAATGTTGCCAGCCTACTTCCAGGCTCCAAAACCCCATTGAAAAAATCAGATATTCATCGATCGGCTTCGCTAGACGAGAATAATGATAAGAATTTGCCGACTGATGGAATGAAACTTTTTAGCGCTGAGAAAGTAATTGAAACATTTTTATAATTCTTATAACTTTCATTGATTAATAATTACTGGTAAATTTCTCTGTTTGAGTGTATATACTATAGCAAGTAATAATATTGAAATATTTTATTATTTTTTTGTTTTTAGGACAGAGCCAAAATTCATGTAAAAAGACGGCCACAAAGTCGAAAAGCCAGACTCGCAGCGGCTCGAATATCGTTTATTGACACTGGTTCTGAATCGAATTTAAATGAGTCTTCGCGTTTGTTTGGTTCGTCATCTGATTTAGTCGATTATCAGAGTAGTCCAATACTGCAGAGTGACGATTTTATGGATTCATCAGATCATGTTCAAAATAAAAACCGAGAACCGTTAAATAACAACAAATTACCACCGGTCGTTACTACCAATGATGGTAAAACAGAAAAAAACGATGAAATTAAAAAAAAAATTGTCGATTTATTCGACGAAAATTTGGATCCGTTCGAATTGACTCGAGAAAAAGATAATAAAGAGACAAAGTCGGACGGGAAATTAGTGTATTGTGATGAACGACAGCCAAAAATTGAAACGGTTCGTGAAAGTCATTGGGAAATCGAATCGGTTAGTGAAAAACCTGTCGAAATTAAACCCGTATGCGACGAGGAAGCTGATTTGGCGAATGCGATAAAAGTCGAAGACAAGAAATCTATAACTCGAAATACCGTATTGCCAATGAAATCAAATTCTTTATTCGACGATGACGATAACGATTTGTTTTCTCCAGAATGTGAGAAATCGAAAAAGTCGTCGTGTAATATATTCGATAGTGACGATGAATTCGAATTTACCCAGAAATTTACCAAAAAGAACTCTGTAAAAACGCAATCGATATTCGGAGATGACAGTGACGACGATTTGTTCGCCACTCCCAGCAGTAAACCTTCAGCGAGTAATTTACCGTCTCGAAAACCGAATGGTGAGTGTTACCGTTGAAATGTGTTTTGTGTTTGTGATATTCTTTATGAATTTGTTAAAAAAAAAAAAAATATATAAAACCGTTTAAATGTTTAATTTTCATAAAAAAAAAAACTATTTGTTTCTCTCTTATTCAGATAAAATGGATCGGCGACAAAATCGATCCGACGGTTACGTAAAACTCGCCGCTGAAAGTGTCGCTGTTAATCCGTTAGAAGAGCGTAAGAAAAATTGAAAATCGTCGTTAAATATTGTAGTTTTTTTTTTTTTATCGTTATTGGCCTACAATGTTTTATGTGATATATACGTGCCATCCAAGTGTACAGAGATAATTATCCATTCTAAGCACTACTTATTTGTACCTTTGAAACATTTTTGTAAACAAATTTTCGTATCGAAAAGTTGGAATTTTTTTGCAAATTTTCAATAATTTTCCAACGCATAGTTTTGTATACTGTAATATCGTTTTTTTTTTATTGGCAATTAATCGCGCGCGGTGTTCCCGTTTATATTAATCGATTTGCCGGTACGCACGTTATAATTTTATGTATTACGTTATATATTATTTATCTTTTTATCCGGTTATATTATGTTATCAATATTATTATTGTTATTAATATACATTTATATATATGTTTTCCCATTCTGTTGTGTTTTTTTTTTTGATTTCATCCCAGTTGATTATTATTATTATTTGTAAACGTTTTCTCGCTTCATTAAAACCATGGTTAAATATTTATTTAGCCATAAATAGATATTTGGCCACGATTAAAACGTCGGGGGACATTCCGCGAAAACATTACCGTCGCGCACGTGAGAAACGCGACGCGTATCACCGAACCGCGTACAATAATTATCGTACAATTTATGGTACCTATTGCTTTTCGAGCGCGTTTGCCGGGCAATTTCGAATCATATGTTTCGACGTATTGTTCCATGGAACCGTACGCGCCGTTCCATGGATCAGTGCGCGCTTTTGTTGGTGATCCGTTCTGTTCCCTCCGCAACCCCGCCCGACCGAGTGTCGTCCGCCCAGCTACCGCGGACGTTTCGCGCACGATTATTATTATAATAATAATAAGCGTTTTATTTGTTTAGCGTGTTCGCAGAAACGTATAGAAATAATAATTAAATAAAAATCGTATTATTATTATTTTTTTTTTCGTGTGTAGTTTCGCGATCGTTTTCACCCGCGTCCGCTGCGAAATCGTTTATAGAAATATTTTGTCGGTGTGTGTGTGCGCGCGCGCGCGTTGTTCTATCGCACGCGACATTATTATCTCGTCTGCGGTAATAATATTACGTGTACGTAAATAATAATAAACGACTGTCGTCGGTGGTCGTCGTCCGTTTCAATAATAATAATAATTGTTTTTTTTCCACCCCGATCGTGTCGTATGCGCAGCAGTGTGATCGTCGCGTGTGTGTCTCCCGGTGACCGCGCGCTGTAACCGAAAGGGGCGGTTGTCGCTGAATCCAGTGCGCGACTACGGCAGCGGCGGCGGCGACGACGACGACGACGACGACGACCGAAGAGGACGACGACGACTGTGGTGGCGCGTACGTTTGACCACGCACAGGATAAAACGCCGAGTAACACACCGAGTGCAGTGAACTTGATCGATTACGTCAGCGCGTGTGTCCTTAGTGCCGGAGTCTCTCAGTAGTGTCTACTACGCCTGGGCGTTCGCGTGTATTATTATTTATTATAAAAATATTGTTCGGCCCCTTTTTTTTTTTTATTCTCTTATCTTTTTCTCGTTTCTCACCTGAATACACATCCTACCGCGCTGTCGTGTGTCAACAATACAACGTGCACGTATAAAAATCGTATTCTATCGATTTTATAATATTATTTTTTTATATCACGCTCCGCGCGCGTACCTATCTTGCCGGCGGTGTGCTTGTGCATGCGTTTGACGTTGAACGCATAAACGCGATCGATATTTCTCGTTTTAATTGACCACATAGGTGTGTGTGTGTGTGTGTGTTGTAGTACTACTACGTACACCACGCGTATCCCCGGGTGAAAGAGAAAAAAACAAAACGAACGGTATAGTCGCGCTAGACGACACGACTGAAAATATCAAAAAGCAAATAAATATTAAAGGCCGTTTTTTTCGTATCTTCGGTGTGTGAAATTATTCAAAATTCCGGTCCCGACGAAGAACTGCGCCTTTCCCGGCCGGAACGAAGACGGCGGCAGGATGAACACGAAGAGAAAAAGTCGCGCCAACACCAACAGCACCGGATCGAGGTAACGGAGATTGAAAAAAAAATTTTTTTCCCCGTGGAAATTATTCGTTTAGGCGACTCCCCGGGGGGGGGGGGGCTCGTCGATTAGGGGAAAAAAAAATACACGTCATAGTTTTTTTTCTTCCTTTTTTTTTTTTTCCGTACACATCACGCGCGCGCGTATGTGTGTCGCGGCGCCGTCACACTGTGACGATAAAGGCGATAACACAACGACAATGTTGTGCACCGCCGCCGCGTATGACGACGATGACCCGGACTGTGTTTATTTATTTTCCTCTCTAATCAATGTGTCAACACGGTCGCCATTTTGTTGAGAATTTTTCTGTCTACCGGGCACTGTAGGCACAATGGTTTTCCGTGCCCGGGGGCTATTTGTTATTTTTTCTGCCCCGTTACGGCGAAAGCGAAACACGGACATGTCGCGCGCGTTTACCGCGCACCGCCGATTCGGCGGGGCGCGGGCGTCCGGTTTTTTTTTGCTCTCGCGTTCTAAATTCCCCGAGTCCGTTCACATGAATCATGTGAAATTATTGGTATTCGGAATTTGCGGAGGGCCCCCCCCCGCCCTCGCGCTGCACCCGTTAATGCTTAACGACCGTATCAATATTTATTATGTCATCCGCGCGTTTTGCCTAGGAAACGACGACGCGCGTGTTCTCTGAGGGGTACCCTTTGTAATTTACTCGGAAATTCGGACATTCGTTAACCTGTCGCGTTTTATTTTGCGATCTGATACGTGTACAAAATTTTTTAGCTTTGCGCTCGCAAGCGTTACGGCGCGGCGTGTGTTAATAGTAATGAAGAAAAAAAAGAAAATGGCCCGATAGACGAAACGATTTTTTTTCCCACTATACAGAGACTCGAATTCGTTTAATGGAAAAGCTGAAACAGCTGAATCCGTGGGTCTTGTCTAAGAAAATTTTTTTACCCTTGTGGGCGAAGAAAATAAGTAGGTTACTTGTGAAATCGTTTGCGTATTTAACGTTTTTTTTTTTTTTCAGTTCCCACGCGCGTAGAGACGTATCGAAGAATATTCCCTCCCTTCCCCTCTTTAAATTTGATTAATTAGATATAGAAATTATTATTGTTGTTATTGGGTAATTCTTAATTGTAATGATAATAAAATACGATTAATATAATAATTGAGTAAGTTAAAAAAAAAAAAAAAACCTCCCGTACGCGTATATTGTAATGACGATAAACAAAAAAATGTTTTAATAGCTGTAAAATCATTAACGGTTGCGAGTCGCCGATTGAATAATTGTACGCCAACATTTAAAAATTATCAGACTGATAAAAAATGTTTTAGAAAACCGACGCGTTTATCACACGATATATCAATTTGATTTACTCGATTGTGAATTAAAAATTTTAAGTAAAACCGTGATTTATTTTATTTTAATAGTATGGAACTGTGTTTTATCGTAGTAATAAAATGTAGGATAGTTAATGGTGGTACATACAATAAAATACCAACGTGTATGGGCTCATTATTTATTCAATCATTATTATAAAGTTCATAGTGACTCAACGCAAAAGCGTTAACCTTACTTTTATTGTTCGTTTTCTAGGGCTCCTCGTGCTAGAGCCTCGTCGTCGGGCGGAAATGGAGTGAACGCTCAAGTGTCTGGCGCTGATGGAATATATTTAAATGAAACTTTTATGCATCGCGTCGCTAGTTTGATTGGACTTGAAGTCGAAGTAAGAATTCCAAAAATAGTTCAACCATTTTAAATTGATATTCAATAATCGCTTTGATTTCAGATAGTAACTCATTCTAAAGAAATGTACTCCGGTATATTGCGCACATTCTCTAGTAATTTTGACGTTGTATTAGAATTACCGCATAGGACTGATCCTCCCCCTTCAAGTCAGACTGTAGGTTTACAGATAGTAGCTGATAAAATGATATTTAAATTTGACAGTATAGTAAAAATTGCTGCGTACGAAACAGATTTAGATAGTATGACTCGAAGTGAGTAAATAAAGTTGATTCGGTGAACGTAAATAGTCTTTATTATTAAGTAATTAATTATTATAAATGTTTTTGTTTATTCTTGTATAGATACATTCCAAACCGATACCACTATTAGTAAATACAATGGCCAACCTTTTGTTGAAAAAGTCTTGGAAGAATGGGTGGCACCACCCATGAACGGTGACATGGACGATTTTGATTTAAATTCTGGAAGTAATAATGCTGTAAGTAATAACGTATATATATTCTATGATTGATTCTATGTAAATTATTTTATTTTGCAACTTATAAATTCAGATTATAGTGAAAATATTTTTATTTTATATAATGTATCCATCAATGGTGTATTTATAGAGGATGATTTAAGAAAACAGTACTTACATAGCAACTTATAATGACAACAGTCGACGTATGGTTAAAAATTTAAAATAGGATATTTTATTGTGATTATACGCACAATATGTAGCCCTTTTACCACTTAAAAAAAAAAAGTTATTGATAATGAAATAAATCTATGGATAGTCCATCTATAGAATATAAATACTAGAATAGTTATACGATTTATATGGTTATAGTTATATTCATTGATTAATTTACATCTATGGGTATTTAATATTTATTAAAACAATGATTCCAGATAGTTTATTACGTTTTTCTGATAAAAATATTTTAATATCAAATTTTAATGATTGTTTTCAATACCTTCAAAACAGTAAACTTACATAGCAGGGGTGACAAATCATTTTGATGTTACGTGTCAACAATTTTCTTTTTTTTTTTTTGAGCGTGTCATTAAATTATAAAAATTATTATATATATATTATAAGAAAAAATAAAAATAAAATATAAACATTTTAATTTTTCGCGTGCCGTGGATTTGCCATCCCTGTTATATAGTGTTCTCAATTTTTCGAATAATGGAGAGTTTAGTTGTGAATATGACTTACCTGTGATAATAAAACAATTTCAACAGCCCGAAAATTGATTTTCAAGGATAAAAATAGTTTTATTACAACCGCATAAAGTAAATTCAATATGCACTTTAAAATACGATAAATATTCTATATCACTCCGTACGAAATAATCTTAAGTACTCCACTAGTATCTAAAATAGTATTTACGTAATGTAACATTGTTTCTGTATTTAAATTTTAGAATGGTTGGGATGCAGATGACATGTTCAGACGAAATGAACAAGAACATGGCGTTACATCTACTTTTGATCATAATTTAAGCGGTTATACGACAGAAATACGAACAGATCTGTCTAATTTCAAGTAATAATTTCATTTATTTTTAATAAAAACATAAGTTAAATATTTTTCTTTTAAGTAGTATTTATATTTTAAACCACATTTATTATCGATAATATAGCATCATTTTTAATTGAAATTAAAACAAACTTATTTAAGATATTTTTGATTTGAAGTAGTTAGTGAAATGTGAGTAATTATATTGAAAATGAATTTTAATTAGCTGCTTTCATGAAAGATGTTCTGTGTACGCTGTGTAGTTAGATATGTAACTAATTCAATATTACTTTAAAAACCACAATTATTACATGTTATTATGCACGACAAATTGTGTGTGGACTTACTGTGCACAGTTCCATAATATCTTGTCGTAACACTACTGATAAATTAATTAAAATTCATAATATTATAATTTTCTATAGTTTGCTGTAAATTAATTATTACATGTACATTTTTTAAGCTTAAAATTGCTGGTTTTAATAAAGAAAATGGTTCATTCTTTAATTAAATATTTTTAAATTATTTTATAGTATAATTAATGTATTAATTATGAACAATTCTCTTTCTATGTATGTGTTATGTAATTATATAAATTCATAAAATAAATAAAATAATAAAATATGAATCTTAAATATTAAGTAATAACTGAAAGTCTTAACATTTACTAGGCTAATGTGTGTAATGACGTTTTTAGTAAAAAAAAAATTATGGACTATGAAAGACCAAAATTGTTTTGTAAAACAGTTATCTATGAAATGTAATGCTTAAGTGGTCATTTATATAACTTTTAAATAAAACGATTCTATTTCACGTTAATTTCTTGTATGTGTAATATTATTATATACCATATTAAGATTTTTAATGTGGAAATAATATAAAAGTTAACCAAGTTATAAAGTGAAATATATTGTCAATAATTTTTGTTAATTTATTTGCAATTTAATATATATATAAATAACAACTAAATTTTTTTTGTAACAGAGACCTATGTTATAATATTACACTAATTTTAATATATTGTAATGTTACTTAAACTTAGAATTTTAGAAGTTGTTTATCAGTATGTTTTTATTTTTAATGTTTAAATTATTTTTGTTCAGAAATGAAGAAGCTAAAGCTGCTCGTTTAGCAAGAGAAATTGAAAGTAATCCAAGTTCTCAAAGTCGAGCTAATTTAGAAAATGGCGATGAAGAAGAAAGGTATATAAATACTTCCATTAACAGTGATTTATAAATCCCATAGGATTTGCCTTTGAGGCAAATTAATTTAAATATATAAAAAAAATGTACATGCATTTATGTAAGGAAGATTAATCAAAAATAAGAATTTTTATTTTTATTGTTAAGGTTTGCTGCTGTTTCAAGACCAGCAAATGATGTGTCCAATAATCACAATGATAGTAAATATATGTCAGGTCGTCGTAAACCTGGACCACAACAGCCAGCCAATAGTGCATATGGTTTGTTTAATAGAAATCGTAAACATCCAGAAAAATATTCAAGCAGTGGATCTAATGAGCGATGGGAATGTGTTTCTGGTTCAGGAACGAAGAGTAGCAACCAAAATCGAGGACATGCTCATCAGCAAAATGGTAACAGTAATGTGACCAAATCCACCTTGCCTTCTTACCACAACAATGCCAGTCAGACATACACAGGCAATAGTCGTGAATCATCAGTGTCTGTTAATGGTCAAAATGATAAACGTTCGTCATCTTCTATTAATAATCGTAGAGAAACGTCTTCAACCGGTTCTAGACATGGTAGTTAATTTTATTTTTCAAAAATATTTTATTTTCATGACGAAAATATTCATATGACATAATTTTGTTATTAGTGCCTGGTCGAAATAATTATTCTTCTAATGACAATCAGTCACAACCTTCTTCATCGCGGTCACCTCCACCAGCTGTTCAAGGTCATCATAATCAAATTGTAACTGTACCACCTCCTAGATATCAAACAGCCACTTATTCACAACAAACGAATACAACAAATTCTCGTTCAAATATTAGTACATCGTATGCTGCGGCTGCCGATAAATCTGTGCCAAAAACGCAACAACCTCCTCCGTCTATTAGAGGTAATTAAATGTTTACTGTTTTAACAGTGTATATTCCTATATATATATATATATATTTTTTTTATATTTTTTAATATGATTTTTTTATAATAATACAATAATTATTATTTTTATATTAACAGTTAGAGATGAAAATCTTAATTCTGAATTGAAGCGATTTAGTACAGATTTCAATTTATCTTCGTCACAAAATGACCCCCGAGTTACTTCGCCTGCATCAGTTGTGTCTGAAATACCTAAACAACATCCTGCTCAAATACCACATTCCGAGCCACCTTGTCCAACTGTACAGGAAGTTTTACAAGTACCCGAAGAACCGACTGAATCTCCAGCTACACCTCCACAAACATTATACAAACTCCAAGAAGGACAAACTGAATCAAATACAGAAAGTATTATGAAAAAAGATCAAATTGAAAAACCCGTAGAAGAAACTATAGCTCAGTTGCCAGATAAAAGTGTTGTTCAGACATCTAAGCTCAATCCGAACGCCAAAGAATTTGTTTTTAATCCAAATACAAAACCATTTATTCCAGTAAGTAAAACGTCAATAAATAAATTATTAAAATTCATTTATATGTTAATACTAGGGGGTCGGATTTAAATTGTAATATGAAGTAAATGAAAAGCGTTTAAAATTTAATAAAATTTGTTAGAAAGTTAATTTATTTTGTTTAGTATTTAATAAATACTAACGAATACCACAAAGTATGTTATTAGTATTTTGTTTTGTGATGTTTCTATACTTTATTTTTTGATAGAATACGATTAAACTTTACTAATATTCCTGTTGTTTGCGTCATTCAACTTTCTTTTCACTTCTAAGATAGTATTTATATTTTTGGTTAACATTTCACCTAAAAGCAATATTTGTTTACAATTATGATAAATTATTTTTAGAACTAAAACTCTCTTTAATTTTCTTTTAGTAGGAAGCTAAGGCCTGATACACGTGTGGTTTTTTTGATGTGCAGCACTGTTGCTTTATCGTGATTGTGGTTAATGCAATTATGATAATGCAATAGTGCCGCACATTAAAAAACTGCACGTGTATACCGGGCCTAAAGTTTGTAGAAATATAAACGAGGTTTCTTTTTAATAATATGGTATTATTTTTTTACCATTTTGACACTGAATCTTCAAATTTTTCAATCACAGGTTTTATGTCATTGAAATATTTACAATAATATTCAACACCTTTGATTCGTGTATTTCATAAAATTGTTATTGACCTTGGTAGATTTGACATGTTCGTTCGGATGTTTTTTGTTTAAGAATGTTGTATGTTTAGAATAGATTTAAGTTGACCATGAATTTGACCATTAGTATTGCATTAAAATGTAGGAGTATGTTATCCAATCCTCTTTGAACCATCACAAATCAAAATTAAGATTAAAGGTGCTTTAGGGGTCATGATAATCACAGAACAACAGGTAAAATACTTGGTTTACAGATTGGAAATGGAAATATCTGGGTTCCCACATCCCAGCCATGGCATGAGCTTATCATCAGACGTATATTTTTTAAACGTTTGCTTTGAAGTTTTAATTCTATAATTAATTATTCCTTACGCATATTATAAAAAGCAATAAAAAAGCAAAATGAAATTTATTTCATTTTAATGAAAATGAAATGAAATATATAAGAATTATCTTTCTATTTTTTTTTCTTTTTATTAAAGCATTTGCTCCCAAATTTGAACTTTAGTTATTACTTATAGTATTATATTATTATTATAAACAATATATACATGTAAATTAAATGAATAACATTTACAGCGATCGCCTAGTACTCCAAATTCATCCAGACCAATGACACCACAAACTCCAACGACCAATTTAATTGCTACGTCTGGTCAGCACCAGCCATTGATACAAGCACAACATGGACCAGCAATTGCTATTCCAACTCCTTATCACCATCACCAGCATCATCATGCTCCTGGTACTGGGCAAATGGTTACACATCAAGCACCATCTCATCCGCATCCTGCATTCACTATGTTACCTACTGTGTTTGTTACTTCGAATTCTGCTTTTAATCATCATCCTCATTCAATGCCTCCACAACCACCAAATCAAGCTGGACGGTTCCGTAAAAGTCAGTATTAATAATTTACTTAAAAAAGGAAATTAAAAAAAAATTTTTTTTTTAATTGTTATGTAATATTTCAGTGACAGTTGGGATGTCTCATAGGAGCGATATTGCTTCACAAATACAAGTAGCTGCTGCGACTGGGCAACCACTTTTGGCACCAGCGCCACTTCAAGCACAATTTGCTGTGCCTGGCTATAGTCCACAACCTATGCCTACACCTCAGGCTTATCAACAAGTTCAGGTAAATTATTATTTGAAAATATTTTTTCTATCATAAAAATACTTGTAGAAAGTAAACTGTGTAAATATAAAGTATTTCATAATAAATAGTGAATATATTTGTTTGATTTAGATGGTTCGCATGGTGCCACAGCAAGGAGGTGGTATGATGCCTACTTTAGTACCAACATCAATTAGCTACCATCCTGCCAATGCAGGACAGTTAGGTCAAATGGAAAGTGGTGTGCCCCAAGGTGGTCCACCTTCTTACCATCATCACCATCACCACCAAGCATCGCAACATCATTTAATGAGTCAGCAACAGACCGCTCAGTCTTCTGCGTCACAACCCGGACCACCACAAACACCTGGACAGTCTCAGACTCCAGTTAATTTCCAACAACCTCCACCTCAACAATCACAACCACCTCCTTTCCCAGCGGGTACTACAATTATGTGCCCTATTTTACCAACTGCTACGTCGCAACAGCCACCAGCGCCTAATACACCAGGTTCAGCACCTTCAATGCAACAACCTCCACCTCAACAGCACCCCCAACAATATATTTCCCACCCCCATCCACATCATCAAACAACATCTGCGCAAGCGCCACATGGGCAATACCACATATATTCAACCATTCGGGAGTCATGAGATATAGCCAACTCATTCAGTCCTAGTCCACATTTAGTAAAAGCAATAAAAAAGTTAGTTTTTTTTTTTATCATAATCTATTTAAACATATATCAGAAAAATTATTTGGTACGTTTTGTC
Organism: Slavum lentiscoides; assembly: GCA_032441835.1. Classification (NCBI taxonomy): domain Eukaryota; kingdom Metazoa; phylum Arthropoda; class Insecta; order Hemiptera; family Aphididae; genus Slavum; species Slavum lentiscoides. Next base: position 10,493,951 of record CM063713.1, read on the forward strand.
GATAACATTGATTACTAAAGTTGTACATTAGACATTTCTGAAGAATTAATTCCGACTTATCAACTTATTCCACTGTACATAAAAGTGGTGTAGTATAGTGTTGCATATCATATATTAAAACAAAATGTACCAAGTCAAAATATTTTATTGGTAAATAAAAGTATTTTTGTATTAATCTATTGTATTTCACTGTTTTTCTCTTAGTTTCTCGGCGTTTTTCAAGTCATACAAAACAATTGTCAGTTCAACCAAAAAATTTTGATTGCCAGTTGCTTCAAGCTCAAAATTCACCATCGTTCATGGATACAATTATATAATTATGAGCTAGTTTTGGTTAAATGTTGTTCAGTAACTGTTATTTATTTATTATTATTTTCTCGTTCTTTACAAATGATTATTATTAATTATATTATTTTTCCATTGAATCCTTCAAAAGAGGTTAACTCCATTTATTTGTTATGCCAATATAAAAAGATAAAACCAGAACATTTATTCATTTCTTATGTAAACATTAAATATATATATATATATATATATTTAATAATGTGATGTAATTAATTTTATCGGTTTCAACCATTTTTGCATACAATACTTTGTTGGCGACTTAAAATTGGAATTATAATTTCAGCTGCTGTGTATAATACCAGTGTATCAGTATATATATATATATATATATATTATACTAGTTCACACATTGTTATAATTAAATTATATTCTTTGATTAATGTTTCTTCTTATGTTGAACCAATTCTGGGATATGTGATATTGTGCTGAAATTATAATTTTTAGAAAAAGAATTGCCAGCAAGCAGAATAAGAAATATTTTATCTTTGATTACTGGCAATTCATTTTGGGAATTATACGTATTGTGATTTCTTTCTTTTTTTTTCTCTCTCTATTAGTCTTGTTACAAATTTATTTAAAAGTCATTTGCTGTATGATTTATTATAAATTGCTCGACTTTTCTATTTAGTTTTAACAAATTGTTAGATTGGACACAGCGTGATCACAATCTACAAAATGATTTTGTTAGTTCTTTTGGGAGAGTCATTATATTAAAAGAATTTTTTTTTTTTTTTTAAATGTATTATAAAACGTACATATTGCGGCTGACCTTGGACTTTATAAGCAAAATGTATTGGTATCTGTGAAAAAAAAAATTGTTAAACGCTGTGAGACCTTGTTAAAGTTTTATATAAAAGTCTTATTTTGTACATTTTGTAATGCCACGTTCAGTAAATAAAATATTAAACTGTCTCCCGAAATGATTATATTATTATTATTTGTTTACACATCTGTGATTCCTTATTTATTGTTAATAATTGCCGATCTATACTCGCCACACTCTTAAAAAAACTTCCTCAACTGCGTCACTCGTCATAGTAGGCCGTTCCCACTATTGTTTACACAGCGTGTCACACGTGTGACCAATGACTGGCCGTGCAAACAATACAACTCGCTCTGCTGCGCTGTATAATTATACATGGCATTTATATTTAAATTCTATTGGATTGATTTAATAACGGCATTGTGAAGTTTAAAATACAATAATTGTACTCTCAGATTTTTTTATTTTTATTATTTCATATAATTATTAATTATTTTTATTTGTTAATTTTGAATAATACTGGTATATTTTGAAAATTATATACATTTATACAATAAATTCGATCAACATAATAAAACATATTTAAAACGTATTACACACATTAATGTACATTATTAATTCAGTAAAATTAATCATCATCATCAGACGAGACTGTCCAATTTCCTCCAATAGTGAGGACACGGTTGTGTTTTGTCTGAAATTCGTCTGTAAGCTGGTCGCAAATGACATTCTAAAACTTCTGTTCGCCATCCTTCACGCGCGAGATATAAAAGACTGCGCCAGTCTCTTGTGGTTTATGAGTTCCGGTTCTGCACTTGACGAATTTCCACACGGTTAAGGAGTTTTTCTTTTTTCAACGCTTCCCACAGTAATTATGTCCAGATAGTGTGAGTGTGTGAGTATTCCGTGCAGTCGAAATTGGAAATAAAACTTTAAAAACGTCAGTACGTCATCGTGTCGGACCTGCGATTGAATAATTTTTTTTCAATAACTATAATCATTTATCATTATTTAATATTTGTATTTTTTCTCGTATTTTGTATTTTTTTATATTTGCGGGTTTCAATGGATAATAATTTATTTACATAATGTACCTATATACACAGGCGCAATTTGGGTTTTAAATTTGAGGGGGCTAAAGTTTCCAACAAAAAAAAGACCAGTTAAAACCACGAATCACAACTTCCTATTAAAACATATTTTTATACATTATTATAAAAAAATCGTATGTTTCTTCATATATTTTGAACCTGGTAAATTTTAATAAATACACTTAATTTCAAAAATATTAAATTTATTTATAAAAGTACCTACTTATAATAAAATATACATTATTATGTAATAATACTTATAATTGTATGCGGTGATTTGAAAGGGCAAATTTCTTTAAAATATCTTCCGTATTAAGTTCTTTAGAAATGTCTTTTTCAATATAAATTAAAGAAGAATTCGAAATATTTGAGGGGACTAAATTCATCATTGGGGGATTAGCCCCCCCCAAGTCCCTTCCAAATTGCGCCTATGCCTATATAGGTATATTTTCAAATGAATCTATTACTGAAAGTAGAATCATTTTCACGTAAAAATCTGTTCCTAAATGTTCCATAAATGTTATGCATCACGTCATTATAATTGATCGAAACGTAACATTTTTAATACTTAAAATGCCGAGACATTTTATTGGATTATTGCGAGTCCAGTGTTTCGAACACGACTCGTTCATCGCACAAATTATGGAAAGTAAAAAACGTTTATTTATACAGTCGTGGAAAACCATTTTTTAAAAGCGCTTTGAAGCTTGGTCGAAACGAAATATTTTTTTTGGTCGGTGTTCGGGGTTTTATACTTTTATATAGGTAGTTAAAATTTTCGTAGAATTTTAAATAAACCGTTTTTTTTTCCGGGCATTTTATAATTATTGTGTTTTAAATTATTAATCCAAAATTATGTTTGGGAGAAAATCACAAATGCTGTTTACAGACAGTGGCGTAATTAGAAATTTGTTCTGGGGGATGACTTTTTTCCCTCGTTTTTCATTACAGTGCAATGGGAAACTTCACACACACCCTTCATACTATAAATTTTCTTGTTATGTACATACTATACTACAAATCAGTAAAAAAAAGAAAAAAAAATTTACTTGTAATCTAACTAAGTTAATATTATTCTAGTATTTAAATCAAAATACACAATAGAAATATTTGATTACTATACTCGTATATTTACTATTATTTTTAACTGGTAAATTATAAAATTAAATCCAATTTCCGAGGCCTATAATTTAAACATTATAATAAAAAAGCGATTTTAAGTAAAATATAAAAATGGGAAAAAATAAGAAAAATTTTGACTCTACAATAGATGATGACAGTTTTCAGTTATTTTTTTTTATACATGATTAAAAAAAAGGCTCTGGGGAGATCTATCCCCTCATCCCCCCCTTAATTACGCCCCTGTTTACAGATATGTATAATGTATACCACAGGTGGATTTATAGAAGGAGGTGCTATAGCACACCCTATTATGCCCGTTTTAACTTTTTATTAGGTATTTATTATTTCTATGCATAAAGAACGATACGAGTATGTAGATAACTCGGTAAAATATTAATAAACAAAACATACAGTACGTTTTGTAAGTATATTGTAATATCGTAATTGTTTCCGTAGCAAACACATATTTTTCATTTTGGTTTCATTTTGACAATTATCTATATGAGAAAAATCAGATTTTATGACGCGAATTTAAAAAAAATTAAGGTAATATTAATGTTTATTGAATTTAATTTTTAAACGATTGAAATGACTATATTTTGTAATCCTTAGCGAGTTTAAAAGAAACGTTTTACTGAAATCGAGCAACAATTTACCAAGTGAAGCCGGTAAAGAGGGGTTTTTTTTAAAAAAAAATTTTATTTTAATATCTATACGTCAACAAGAACACAAATGTAGAAATTTGTCGCATTATTGTTCGCCCGTCATATTTTCAAAATAAATTTTTTTGTTGAAATTATGATAAATTTAAAAACTCAATTAGGTAACTAAAAATGACCAGCGTTCGTATTTTTATTTGGTACTACTTTTTATGTTTGTTAATAACAGCAAGTAAATATGTATATCTGCAATTGTTATGCGAGTAATTTTTTTCTCCTTTTTGTCTGTAAAAATAGATTTGAAAAAATATATTCCGTAATATTGCGGTCAATTAAGTTGTTCGATTGACATAAGTACTGTGTAAAAAAAAAAAATCATTAAATTTGGTGATTTTATACTCGCTAAAAACCTTAGCACCCCCATATAAAAATCCCAGATGTGCCGTTGAGTTATAAAATATAGAATATCATTAATAATAAAAAATAAATAAATAAATAATAATAATATATTAATATGTGAATAATAATAATAATAAAAAAAAAAATTTGTTAAAATAATTTATTATGGTGTTCGTGAACACTGGCCGGTAATGGAAGCAATTCGTCATTGAATGTAAATTACCTATATATAGTCGAATATATAATAATTTGTGATTTATCGCGATTCGCATTAAAACTGTCGCGTACAAAAAAAAAAAAAAGTTTTACCATTGAATTTAGTGTTTTGTACTCTTGTCGGCGGTGTATTATAATTGAATCGTTCAATTGTCTGCAATTGGATCGACGGCGTTACCTGCAGCTATTATTCATTATTTTATTTTGTCGTTTAATGGGGTTTTTTATTTTTATTTTTTTTTTATTTACGAGACCGTAGGTAACTTTTTGTAGGTATAATTGTTTCGCTACTACCGTCATTGGTTTCTATATATATTATATATTATTACAGTGCATAGGCGTGTCCAGACCTCCATGGCTGGGGAGGCCAGTTATGAAATTTAAATTTTTTACTTACTACAGCGATCTATATTCTATATGTATATTTATGACTTTTTTTTTTTGTTGTTGTATGGAAATTATATAACACCTGGAATTTTTTCACCCCGCAAAATTAAAGATTATCTTGATCTTAAAATTGGTTTCCTGTGCTATTACAACTAATAAATAAGGACAATCAACTAATGTGCTACTTAGTTATTTTTTATAAATATTTTATAGTTTCAACTACGGTAGATTATAAGCCAAGAGGCCAAGAATTAAGTCACTGGGGAGGCCGGTGCCCACCCTGCCTCCCCCGTAGACACGCCTATGTTACAGTGGCGCATCCAGGATTTTTTCAAGGGGGGGAGGGGGTCTAAAAAACTACATTATGAAAAACATAACTTTTAACAGATAACAGTGTCGTTGCCAGTCCCCATATTGTCTTAGTTCATGGTTGTTGACAACCGGTGTTATCTATATCGTATTCGAAATGTTGACAGCAAAATACGAAAGTTGTATCAGAATTTGCATTTTCATCGATAAATTTAATACTATTACACTAGCCAAGGGGGGGTCCGGACCCGGAGTCCACTCCCTTGGGTGCGCCACTGTATTATTACGAATATAATATTATCGGCACTATCAAGTCGATTTCAATCGATATTGAAAAAAAATAAAAATATTTCACTCGGACACTTTATACGTACGTTAATATAATATATACTTTTAAACGATTATTCTCCGTTACGTACCGATGAAAATCTGTACAAAAAAAAAAAAAAATATAAATATGCCCCGTGTAAATCCTGAATATCGATTTTTTACTGGTACATTTGATTTTATAACTATATAAAACAATCTATATTAATTAAATAAAAAACTGTTTTCTACTTTTTTAGTTATAATATATTAATTATATATATTACGACAGTGGCATAGCCAGGATTTTTATTTGTGGGGGGGGCTAAGGCTGATAATTAATTACTTAATATTTATAGACGGCACCTACTAAAAAATTGATTTTTTATTAATTTCGGGGGCTGCAGCCCCATCAGCCTCCCCCCCACGCCCCGACTACGCCACTGATATATTATTATTTAAGAATAATTATAGTACGTTTGGGTTTTTGCAGAGTGTGCGTATTGACTGTCGAGGTCAGAATTTAAGTTTGTCGACGGCGCAATATGCCTATATATATATATACGTATCAAAATATTAATAGTAAAAAAAAATTCAAATTAATTTTACTATACAATATTATATTATGTGTACACCCTGCAGTGTTTGAACTGGGAATAAATTACCAGAGGGACGCAAAAGTGTTTAATACATTAAACATCATGTTTGCCGCGTTCTGCAAATACAGACCGAAATGCGTCTTGTAAACTCGCGGATGGTTTCGCTTATTATACCTGCGTATAGGTATACTACATTCCTCCAACGGGCAACTTAATTTTTTCACAACACCAGTGGCGTCATTTCAATTTTTTTTTTTAAAAATTATTACGCGTATTTTTATCCTATAATACAGTGCGAAATTTTCAATACACAGCAAAAATAAAATAACTCGTTTCTTTCCAATATATACCCTGCAGTGGCGTAGCACGACTATTATTATCACGTGGTTTAGATGGTAAAAAATTCAGTAGCCACTACCTATATTACACGGGCCAATCAATTTAAAAAAGCGGGCCAAATTACTAAATAATAATTAATTTTAAATAGGTACGCAAGTGACGTATTTATTATAAAAATATACGTTTAAATTTGTTTTCAGTATATAATGTAACGGATGAATTGCAATACAGTATTTCTTTTTACGCGGTTTGCTTAGTTTTCTTTAGTTCGATTCTAAACATACGATGACCAGCTGGCGCGTAAATGTATTATAATTGAACAGAATAGGTTTTAAGAGGATGCTATACCGAGAGTAAAACACATGCAATTTACCGTTAACTTTGTGTAAAAGACTAGTCTGCGCGAACATAAAATAAAAACATCAAATTTTGGAACTGTACATGGATAAGAGAACTTAATCTATACGTCGTCGTAGCGTTTTTATTTTTTTTCATAACTTGTTTCAATTTTATATATATATATATATATATATGTAAAAATAAAACACAAATCATAAAAGTTTAACAGTTAATCGCTCGATTTAAAATGACTTTATGAAAAAAAAATAAAAAAAATAAAAAACGCTACGACATAGATTAGGTTCTCTTCTATATATGTGGTACCAAAATGTGACCATTTTATTTTGATCGTAGCCCCGGTGTTCAATGTTCGCGTAAACCAGTTTTTAGCCACTTATTTGAGATGTGTAGCATCCTCTTAACACGACTGATATACATATATATATATATGCTCAGAAATCGGAGCACTTCGTTCAGGAGTGATTATATATGTTTTAATTTATATTTAACAGATTTTTCTATAAAACGCGTCGAATCGATATCATTCGATATTTTCTTTCCGGTAAAATATAAATGTGTGGTAAAACATATAATAATATGGATTTTGTTAAACGCTATATAAACACTTTACAAAAAAAAAAAACGAGTCTCTGGACCAGTGTCCGGTTTTGAAAAATTACAAGAGGAACGGTTGAAATATTGTACAATAATATAAGCGCCTTTTAAAAAAAAAAAAAAATAAGTCTTTTTTTTCGCGCGTCTCTTTACCGTGACGTTTTTTTTTTTTTTATGGTTTTAGATTTCAAAAATCGGCGAGCAATAGTAATCAATGCTGCAGTGTTTAATAACAGGCCTCGATCCGAGCTCACACAGTCGCGCACGCATTATAATATATTATATCGTTGACGATAATAATAATAATAATAATAATAATAATGTTAATTCGCGCATTCCGTATACTCGCGCGCACAATCGTATATTATATAATAACGTTTTAACAATATAGTTGGCGGTGTGTTTTATTCGAACCATCGGCCTTGTCTGCGCGGCCGTAGCGTCAAAATCGTTTCGTCTATCCTGTGTAATAATAATAATAATAATAATAATAATAATAATAATAATATGCAGGATAGGCGTAAACCATTTTTTTTTTGTTTTGTGTATAGGATATGATGATGATGATGATGATGACGATGACGACGATCATCGCTACCTACCGTAGTCGTATATTATTATGATCGAATGGACGATAAAAACGAATGGATATTATATATATATATATAGTACATGGTGATGATGTATACGCCAGTGATGTGTGTACAGATATTTTTAATATTTTAGCGTATACAGTTTTTAATACGGTACTCGACGAAAAAATAATATTATATACCCGCGGTTTACATACGTACCACGTCATTCTGTACGAGTTCGTGCACGAGCAGTGTAAGGCGAGCTTATTTTTAATATACCAATTCATATTACACTTATTTCGGTGTTCCGATCGAAATGAACGCGTTTACAACGTTTGTCGTTTTCACCTCGACGACTGTTCTAGTATTGTTCGCAAAAACTGCTCGTAGTTGTGTAAGTGTAGGAAATACGGTATTAATATACATATAATATTATAGTGTTTTACGAGTCGGCGTTAAAGGAAAACGGAAGTGGCGAGACGTACACAGAAGTGGTCCGGCGGACTGGAAAAAAAAAAAATCACTGCCCTCTCGACGTTTACGTAATATACATAATATTATACGAAGAGATTTTTTCGAAATTCCGTAGGGAATTTTTAGGCGTTTTATTACTCAAACGCGGTGTCTGCGCATAATAACATTATGATACGCGTAATATGTTCGTGTGATAATTAATAATTAACGGGTCCCCGTATAGACCAGTAAAAAAAAAAAAATTAGTCGAACGACGCGTTTCCGCGTAAAGTTTGTATATATAATAAGTAAAAATATTAATAAATATATATATATTTTAATGTAATACGTGTAAATCGTGTAGGGCGGTTACCGGTTGGAAGTCGATTACATCAGGAACTGCGATTCGGACAACGTGATCGAATTGTCCGACAACTTCACCGTGTTCTTGAAAGCTAATTGCGAACTACACTTTCGCGGTTGCATTACGGCGCGCGCCAATATCACCAGTGCCGAGGTAAGCGCGCAAAAAACAACCAATATTATCGTCCAGCGATTGATTTCCGAACCTTTTTTTTTTTTTTTGTAGTCTTCTAATTTTTTTTATACTCACCGCGTGTAAACAAGTGTTTTTTTTAAGTGTTCCAATCTTCTTCTTGAAGTTCCTATCCGTTTCGGACGTTGGAAATCATATAAATCAATGCTTCGCTTTCTAACGATGAACGAAATAGTTCAATTGATGTTATACTAAACCAGTCCCGGAGATTTTTTAGTTCTAATAGTGGAGTACTATTAATAGGTTTTTATTTCGAAAATTAAAAACACTCAAAAAGTTTCACTATTATAGGTACTCACTATTATACATAGGTGCTGGCAATATATATGGGCTGGATTTTAGATTCCGGATAAATCGAAATTGGTTCGAGTTTATATTTGAACACGCGTGTTTCGGTTTATTTATCGGTAGAAATTCGTGAAAATACGATACATTCAGTCAAAATATACGTTTATATAGTGATATTAAGCAGTCGATACCATTCAATCGTTATTACAGTACGCGTTTGGGCGACAGCTGATGTTTTTTTTTTTTTTTGTGGGACTTACACGCAATAATAAGGACGTATCTTACGCGAGGATTTGACATTTTCAAATGTAATTTTAATGTAAAATTGTGAAATGTCCGAGTTACGTCGCGATATAATATATAGGTATGTAGTGCGTGGCATTCGAAATCGAATTTACAATAATGGAAAACAATATAGGTGTATATTTTGTATACGTTTCGTAACACGAATACAATTTTGACGAATCGTTTAGATTGATTACGACGTTCAAAAGGACATGATTAAGCGATCGGGGAAAAAGGACGGTTGTAGTAATCTGGAAAATAATAAATCGGAGGACATTGAATTGGGCTTGCAAATACTCGGATTGCCAAAAAGTTGTCCCATTTATAAGGTAAGTAAATACGTTAATGTTATTGGCCACTTGTGTTGCTGCTGTGCGATATATTACGCATGATTCGCGTGCGACGTACCTATGTAGGTTAGGACGATGTCCTATTATTGTTATTATTGTAGTCGGTTTTTTAAAATTTTTTTATTGTATATATTACCCGGCTAACGTATATAAAATATTATTATTATTATTATTATTATTGACGTTTTCCAGAGTACCGTTTGCTTGGGAAACAAATCGATAAACTTGAGCAAGTATAAATTACGAATGAATATATTAGCCGGCCATCTCGAGGGGAAAGTGCGTGTGACCAGCAACGCGGGCAAGTCTTGTATGGAATTCTCAGCGAAATTGATCAGCGGGCTCGCAAAAGTTTTGCCGACCATCGGTCATGTCATCATGATCGGTTGAAGTGTTTAGAGAAGAATAAAAACATACGAACGTATCTCGACGGTGATTTTAACAACAGGAACACCGTTCTAATCGCGTACTGTATATTTTATTTTAAACAATATAATGTACCTAATAATTAATAATAAGGCGTCGCGCGCGCGCGTGTGAATGAAACGTCACGGATTTATTTCCAACGTATATAACGATATTGTCGTATATACGAGTAGTATATTATTAAATGTTCGACGCGACGTACCTCATCATTTTATTTGCCTCGATATTTTATGCACAAACACTGTTATTTATCATGTAATGTTCGTATTGGAAAATAAATCGTATACATATATAATAAGTGTATATGGTACTTATTTACGCTGCAGGTTCTAATACGCGCGTTATTATTGAGACGATTGAATTTTATGTTTTCGGATGAACTCCTTCGTCCTGAAATTCACCAAATACACGTATGAGTAGAATAGGTGGTATATATATATAATAATATCAGGGGCGAACGCAGAAAAAAATTTCGGGAGGGGTTTTTGAAAAATGTAAAATTATTAGGTAATATGTGCCTATACTATCTAAACTCTAACATATATGTCGTAACTAATAACTTTAAAATTTTCTCAGACATTTCGGAGGGGGTTCGAACCCCCAAAACCCCTTCCTGCGTTCGCCTCTGATAATTATTGTATGTCGTAAAGCGTTATTTTGTTTAAAATCGTTCGATAACTAATAATTCTATCGTGTACCTACGTGACGCGTATTGCTTTTAAACTACAAATTAATCGAGTCTAATATTACTATATTCAAGCCCGGATTAAGACCTCAAAGGGCCCGGGGGCCGATATTTATAGTTGTGGGCCCCCGTCAATGAAAAAAACCAATTTTTATTCTAATCCCTGTTTGAACCTTATAATATTGGCTGCATTGACGTACACATAACTTTATAAAATAACACGGTTAAATATTACATTAGGTACCATTGATCGATTAATTTTTGTTTCATAAATACCCGTTAAAACATTAAGTTTTATGCCTGTTAAATAAATATACACATACAAATTTAATGAATAGTATTACACCTATTTCATTTAAAATGAAATCAAAACACGTTGCCTACTCAAAATCAAAAAAAAATATTCTATAGCAGTATACAGTTTATTACGTCATGATATACAGAACTACAAAGAACAAATATATTGTTACTTAAAATTTAAAATAAATAAATAGAATTACCTAAGTCTTTTATACAAAAGTCTTTTTCCTTGGCTTTTTGTGTATGACGTCCGAAAAAAATAAAAATTCAATTTATAGGATTAATTTAAAACCTTAAAACGTTGGTTACCGAAAATAGATATTTCTGAGTTGTATCACTCAAAGTGGTGCGATATAATTATTAATTTTATAATTTAAAAGGTAAAAAAAATTTTATTACGTATTACTTACGTATTAAAGTTGTGTCACCCGAATTGTTATTCAAAGTAATCGTAACTTTTTCGAAAAATCCAGTGATTTTTGGAACCTTTGAAACAAAATTGTTTACGTCTTCCTTCATCTTTCTCTTTTCCGCTCCACTGAGGTACTTTCTAGTGTCAAACATTATTTATTTATTTAATACTCTTCACTCAACGAATTTCGACTTCCGAGTACTGACAAAACGGCCAAAATGATACCAATTAAAGTAATGACACATTTATTTAATATTTTTGTTGACTGTTGTCGGCACTCGTCAGTGGTTATCTTCCGGGAAAAACAATATAAACATTCTAAAAATAAACAATAATCGAAAATACCGCTTGGTAACGTTTGTTCATTGGCGGTGATCGGGAAGGTGCGATAACGGAACTGTGGCGTATTATACATTTATAATTTAATTTAAAATGATCTCTGTAAAGTACCAATTTGATGATGCAATTTGCTACCGGAAACAATGTATGACTGTAGAGATCGGAGCACTCTTTCTGGTAAAATTTTTTGGTACAGACATGTGTTGTAAGCCGGGTTTTCTAAGTCCGGTTACAAATTATTTGTGAGTGGTGAGTTGAGTTCAAAACACGATTAAAGAATAAAAACAATAATATAATTTGTATTTTAAAACAATATCGTATATATTTTGAAGTTTGGGCTACAGACACTGAGTGAACACGTCCAGCACCAAATCTCAACTGTCTTTTTATTATACATATTGGATATATATATATGTATTATTACAGTAATATTATTCTTAATGGATATATGATTCATAACAAGATTACATTAATGATTTAAGATAAATATTATATTATATCTAAAATAAGATTAGTATTAAATATGATAATTAATTTGATAATTCTGGTGTGTCACATGAACAAGGTTCACGACACATGAAAAAAAGATGAAACACATCATTGTACTCGTAAAACCAATAGATTCCTTGCTCCGCTCAGAATCTAAAAAATATATATATATACAAATTATTACTTGAAAAATTATGGTCCCTTTATGTATGTGGGCCCCGGAGACGTGGCCCCCCTTAGCCCCCCTTAATCCGGGCCTGACTATATTGCACCATATATTGCTCTAGTATAGGTACCAACGACGTATTTTTGTGAATTGTGATTCGAGTGAAATTTGTACACGTTTCAAGTTTGTGAGATACCAACGACTATATATATATATGAAATGAGGTACTGATATTATCGATGTTAAAATAAAAAAAACGAGCTAAATTTTAGTTCTTCTATATTTTATAATTGTTTTCTTTTAAAAATTTGTAGTAAAAAAAAGTATTAAAGTAATAATTTCGGAAAAAATTAATTTGTTTCATTAAAAACAATGGGTTTATATTTCACTGTTTTTAGAGAGTTATTCCTAATTTTCAATGTAATACTAGGTAATAATTATTATTTGACGGGTTTTTTCGTATTTAAAATTGTTGTAAATAAGTTACTCTAAATATCTACACGTCCCATAAAAATTAAAATATTAAATTCTAAAATAGTAGTGTGAAAATAGCGGCTCTGTCGCTCTGAGTCTACCACAAAACCTCATAAAAATCTTCATCCCCCTATAGGTAATCTCATACCCTCTCCTGACGCACGCCTATCTATACCTCAACAAACCAATGACTCAATCTAATCGGTGTAATCTAATCGACCAGTGTTAGTCTAATATAATTTACTAATCAGTGTAATTATAATCAACGATTATTAATAATTATGATGTGATTTGTATAATTGTTCGATTGTTGTACACGATTTGGTATTCATTCATTAAAAATGACATACTTAATAAATAATATAGTATATAAAGTTTTTATTTCAAAAGTTCCTTTACCCTCTCCTTAAAAAAAAATTGTGTCCACACTGTTTAACAAAAACTATAGAAATATTCGAAATTTATTCGTGATCAACATAATAATATAATGGCAGCAATCGTATAATATTTTAACTATCTTGTTGTTAAACGTTCCTTTGACGACGGAGTAGTGAAAATAATAATATCGAGAAATAATAAACACCGGTCAGTCTGCATTTGACACTCTTATTGTACACATCAAAACAAAAAAAAATCCAAAACAACTTCGAATCACAGGTAAGTGCAATGTGATATAGTGCATACACTTACACCGTACACGGGTCCGTAGCCAGGAATTTTTTTCGGGCCGAACGGAGCTTAAAAGTCAAGAAGTAAATCAAGTCTCTTACTAATTATTATAAAAGTTTATTCGTGTATAATTATTCCGAATCCGGTTTTTTGAACATAACGTGCAAATTACAGGGTTCAATCTCTCAAGGTTTCTCGACTGTTGTATGAGATGTTTTTGGCGTAAATAAGCGTAAAAGTTAAAGAACGATAAGTTAACTGACAATATAAACAATTCGCTATTCGTTATAACGGGAACCGTATTTCAAAAGACTTTATCGCATAGAAAAGCACAACAGTTCTAGGATAATTTAGGGCGGCGTGGCTTCAGTTCTTTGAGTCCCCTGGCTACGTGACTGGCTGTAATACTTATTGCGATACACTTGTTTCGATCGTTTTCAGCACGTTATCGTTTCGTATAACGTTCCGCGATGATACCGTGTAGCCACGACAATGTCACGGCATCCCGAACACTCGGCAAATTAACTGCCAAGTGTGGAGGTTGTCGTCGTCGGAAGAAGTGGCCGTGGATCCTGATGACGAAATGTCGACGTAAGTAACCACCAGTGCGGCGTATACGTATACGGGAACGGTGCAAAGGTTTCCGTACCCATTCCCCGAAACTGCCAAAAAAAAAAAAAAATGTTTTTTCTATTTAATTATTATTGTACAAGAGAAAATTCTTTAGTTTCTTAAACCGAGTCCGAGTACTGTATATAATATCGTATCTTTTGAAAATTCTAATCTTCATAAAAAAAAACCCCCCGTATACTGAATAACGATTAATTGGAAAAAAGTTTTAGACGTATATAAAATATACTTAAAAAAAAAAATCACTTTAATAAATACGAATAACCGTATTTACGTCTAAATACAATAAATGTCGACGAACACACGCATTAAGCTTCTGTTTTTACAAACGTACATGTACTTTTTACAGAGTGTAAGAAAATCTGGCACCCGGAGTGCTTGAAGAGCGTGAAGTCGATCGAGTTGCGGTCCGTGGCGGCAGAACGGACGACCGCTGCAGAACGCTACGATCCGCCGGCCGTACCGAATCTACCGATCCAGAAGTCTGCAGAAGACCCGGTCGGGCCGTTGTCGCCGTCGGTTGTCGTCGAACCGATTTGCTGCGCTGCCGGTCCGTTACACGCAGACGGCACGCTGCGTGTCGACGAAGAGCCGCGCGAACGCGATGAAGCCGACACTCGTCACGGGCAAACGCTGGTGATTATTAAATTGAACATATATTCCGGGGGCGGCCGGGGGACTTGGACATCTGACTTCAACGGTTTTTTTCCTACGTAAGTGGTGCAGTTACTCGCAAAGAAAAATCCGTTTTCTACTGGCCTCTAGGACCCAGATGGAGAAGAACGGCTTGTAGTGTGTTCGGTGATATTTAATACTTAACCCCGGTGTTTATTTCGGGCGTGTATCCGCGGGGGGAGGGCGCAGTCCTTCCTCGACAAAACAAGACAAAACCTTCAAACACGTACGGTGCTATGTAATAAAGTCATTTAATTATATTTCAAATAGCTTTCTGTTTTGTTATTATCAATAATTGTGTTCGGAAAATTCGAGATTCAGTCCTGGTAAATCAATAAAATGGGCAAATACGCGTAATGCACGCGCACGACACGACAATATTTAGCCGGATTATTTTACATCAGTTCGTAGTAGTTTATGAATAGACGATTCTGAATCACTTGTGTACGGTCTAACGATTTTGGAAACTAAGTAGAATACGCGCGATGTTATAAATTTCCAGTTGGGTAACGTCGAAGTCTCGCCGACGACGGCGTTGACAAACAAGAAAAAGAGGGTGACATTCAAAGACGTACCAACTGAAGAAGAACCGATCGCGGGGAATTGTTACAACGTACACGAGCAGGAGAATAAACAAAACAAGTAATAATAATAATAACGAGATCAATCCTGAAATTATCTATCGTCGGGCGACGAATATTATTGAGTCGGTTGGTGTCGGAATACCTATATACGCTGTCTCTCGAGCTTTATTGTACGTCAACACGTTTGCGTGTGACGTCTTCTCGATCACAAAACATTATTTGTTTGTTTAGAAAAAATTAATAATAATAATAATAACGATTGTTTACAGTCTAAGACTCGAGAATGACTTAGACAAAGATACCACTGATGCTCACTGTAGAAAGCCTGCAAAGAGAGATAGACGAAAAAAGATCGAATATTAATATCATAAATGAAAAAATGAAAGAATTAGACGTGATTTAGTATGCTATATACATATATATACATTTTTTTTTTTAATAGTACAAAAAAATACGATTTGATTTTTTTTTACTCGCGGTTATCGCGCTGTATAATGCGTTTTTTTCTTGCATTTCGTTCCGGTAACGTGTGCAGTGCTGTTCAAAAGATAGAATTGGGAAAGGAAATTGACAGGGAGGGAATTTTGATGATGGAAATGATGGAAACAATAAACAGACACAAGAGTCGTCTTAAAGCTATAGAACAACCGCATACGGAAAAAGAAGAAACGAAAAGCTTATACGAGTAATGATAAAATAATAATATAGCAACGATAAAAATCTATTTATTGTATTATAAATACAACGAGAAAACAGAATAACACGCCATAGTGCGTACTTTTTCTCTCTTTTTTTTTGATAAATTAATTCACTATATACGTGATTTCTTTGCTGTTTTTAATTTATTAGTGCATTAATTCTTTTTTTTTTTTAGTTCTGTCTTTTTATCGTAATATTCATAATTTTCTCCGTGTAATGCGTTCGTTTTTATTTTTTGTATTGTTGTATTTTTTGTATTTGATAGTTACTTAATTTCTAACCCCGGGACCGTGGAAGGTTTAAGAGCTGTAGAGGTGGAATACGACGTGAAGGATCCGGAATTCGGCGTATGCGGGAAAAAAGACCGGGACGGTGTGTATATCGAATGGGCTACGGAAAGAATTGGATTGTCTAAAGGAGCCAGGTGAGTAGTTATTTACGATAGATTATGAAAAATATACGTTTTTTTTTTTGCTCTCTTTTGTCACTCCTCGTGAAAACAATATTTAACAAGTGGAAAAATAAAAATAGCTCACTTGAACGTTTTTAAAGCGTGTTAAATTCCACATACGATTACGCTGAATATTTTGTGTGCGTTGCGCAGATTAGTGGAAGTCAACGGCGTGGTGGTGTTGACGACGGTAAGCGTAAATGAATTAAATCGGCTGCTACAGACGTCACCGTCCATGGTGCATATGGTGGTGGACGACGGCCCTGCTACCGAACCCAAGATGGAGCTCCGGGCCTGAGACAAAGAAAAGAAACTCGTACGAGAAGAAAAAAACGGTGCAGGTGTCGTACAGGAGGTTAAGGCGTCCAAGATGGTCGCGTGCACATTCGTATTTGATTATGCATTTATTTTTTCGTATCTAAAAATTTTATTATTGATGTAATAACAAAAAAAAAGAAAAGATGAATTAAATTACTTTAGATTAAGAATATTATGACAATTAAATACGAATTGGGGAATGTAATAATACATCCCAAAATACAAATTCATAATATTCTTAATCTAAAGTCATTTAATTCATCTTTTTTTTTGGTTTTACATTAATAAAAAAAATATTTGTGTCAAATCGCAATTACATATTAACTCTTATGAATCGTTGTCTATTACATATTGTTATTATTGATCATAAAATCACAATAAAATTTTTACGTAGCCCGTAACACGTGTCTTATTATTTCTTTTAAAATAATGTGTACTATACAAGTAGCCCGTAAAATTATTTCAATTCTTTGTACAAATACATACTGAATTTAACTTACAACGATTTTAAAGGTTTCTTTCGAGAGTTTTGATTTGCTAAATCTTCGATTAAGTTTTCAAAGTCCAATTTTTGAAGGATATCTGCACTTTCTATGCACATGATTGACTATTATAGTTATAGTATTTCTTCTAACACGGTTGTTCGTAATTCATTTTTTATTATTCTGAATGAACGCTCTCCGCTGCAATCGGTGACCATTAGGCAAAGGAATATGCTTGTAGCAAGTTTCACATTCCTAAAGTTTCTTCCGACTTGTCTACCTTTATTAAAATGTGTAAGGGCCGAGATTCACTGAGTCCACGGATTCGTTCGGAAGATTTTTCAAGTACTGCCTTGGATGACAACATTCTGATTTCATGAGCGTTAATTTGTACGTGATAGAATTCTTTGCATTTTGTTCTCAACCGGCCAGGATCGATTGTTTATTGATCGAGAAAGAAAACTAAAACGTTTGTTAATTTCATTGTATGATTCCGGACGTTGCTTCAAACGAGCGTTCAGTGTGTCGATTACAGGAAGAAACGTTTCTATACGAAATTTTTGTCTGCCATTCAACTGCACAGTTTCTGATGGTCTTTCCGAAAAAGTGATTAGTGCGTGTTTTCTTAAAGAATTATCCTTGTAGTTATAGCAGCAGTTGGACTTTTTTTGTTTTGGCAGCTGATTCACAACGATCAAAATTTCTGCGTGCGCTACTGAATAATCGGCAGGAGACGCAAACAGTTTTGTTGCTACGTCAATTGTCATGGTATTGTTCTGTGAGCTTATATGCTCGTTTTATTGATAGTTCCCAAAAAGGTCATTCCATATCTCCGTCAGGGTATAATCGAACAGAGAAATCAAAGTAACCGATTATTTTATCAACCCATTGACGTAAATAATTATTTTTTTAAACGTTTATTCGAATGATACGTATACAGTTAAATATAACATGACGTGTACAGTTGAAGTGTTTATGAATTGTTATCGCCGTCGATTTTAATAATTACTGTTACTGCGAAGTAAAAACGCGATAACGAATCGTCGCGTCAATCCTTTGTATATCATTTTACCTACTATTTTCGTTTGATTGCCGTTTCGCGAAAACATTTTGATGACACGAACACAACTGGAGTAACTCTGTTCTCCCGTTCTCTCGATAGAATCCTTTAGGAGAACGCTGTGCACGGCAGGCAAACGAAATCGTGCGACGCCCGATAGAACGCGCCGCGGTTAACAGGAAATGTTCAAAAATCGAAATGTTCCACAGGGGGAATCGGACTCTGCAGAAGGCCACGGTCGTACGTAAGACAACGAATTTTCGCACAAAATACGTTACAACGTTGTCTATGCGCAGTAACGGAGCTGTTTTCTTTTTAAATATCTATTTTATTCTTAAGAAGTCGTGAGATATAAAAAAAAAAAAAATCTGGCTAAAAATTGTATTATTAAAATGCTTATAAAATTTTTAAGAATTAAACATTATATTTAAATATATGGCTACGTTATTGTACGTACGTGTATAGGTAATTTATTTTGCGTTAAAATATTTGGCTAAAGTTCTTCTCCCCGCGTGCAAATTATTTCGATATGAAAATCGTAGCGTTCTCTTCTCAAAGCGCTTGCAGGCCTATCATCCGTCCCGTCTGCAGTTCGTTTACACAATTACACACAATTCCATTTACTTCTACTCGCCCGCCCAGCGGATGATTTACCCGTTCCGTCATAAACGGGGTTTTGGATAGTTTACCGCCATTTTTCAACGAAAATCTGCCGCCGTCTCCGACTATAAGCGCGCGTACCATCTGTTTTGCGTGCACCGCCATCGTTATACTCTACATAGTATATACAATTTGAAATTTAATTTTTAATATTCTCGTTTTCATATGCGTTATATATAACTATTTATATCGTTCGGCGTAACGCTTTTGTTAGTCTTCACTCTCGTTGTAATAATAATAATAATAACAACGAACAATTGCGTTCGGTAAGAGAGAAAATTAGATTCGCGTTGACTCTCTCGTTCCGCGCGCGTTCGAATAAAGATAATAAAATATTATATATTGCCGGAGACTTTAAAAATCAATCATAATATTATATTATAATACATATGAATATGATCTGTTATCACGTAACGTGATATTGGGAAAACGAGTGAATTTTTTTCAATTAAAATGATCGTCACTACAGTGTTTGTTTTTAATTGGAATTTTTTAAATATTTTTATAAGAAACTAGTGGACCCGTGATGCTCCGCAGCAATGACTAGGTATATATGGATAATTCGTCAAAAAATCAGTAATTATATACGTACGTCGTCAAAGGGATAAAAAAAAGTATAGTAGACATAAGTCAAAAAAATCAAATGAAATCATGAATCAAAAAAAAATGAAGGAAATCGACCGGATCAGAAAGCCCGGACGGACTCGTATTAGTTTTTACCATTTTTTTTTTTTTACTCAAAAGCCAAGTTGAACGTTCCCTCGTAACTTCTCTTAAACTGAACCAATTTGGATGGATAAAAGGTCAAATGAAAGAGCCTTGGTCCACTGAGTGTTCTTAGACGAGAATGAATTGGGTGCCTCATTTGGAAACGGAAGGTATGACGAAACGAACGTGCCGAGGCAGAGAAAAGTTACCGTAAAAAAATCGCGTTTGAGTATATAACTCGAGAACGGCGAAAGTTAAAGGATTTGCAATAATTGATGACAAATCTGTGTACGAATACCTTTTATTTATTAAAAAAAAAAACGAAGGAAATCGACCGGATAGAACGCCCGGACGGACTTGTACTAATTTTTGCCAATTTTATTTTTTTTTTTGAATAATATAGATTACGTTGTAAAAATTCTTGTTATAGTTCAGTAAACGATTCCTCGACAACGTATATATATATATACCGAAAGTAGGATAAAAATTTCGCATTTTAATCGCGTCCGTTTTATTAATACGCGTTCACTGCACGGATACTGTGTGGAATTGAAAAAAATAAAACATTAATTGTATAAGCCGCATACGTATATAATATTATAAATAGTACGCGTTTAGTGTATTTTTTTTTTAATATTGAAGAATATAATTACGGCGAAGAAGAACGTTTTATTATGTCTGGTAAACCTACGTTACAATAATAATCAAATGACCGAGAATTTACACACGGTGCGCTCTCCGCCTCCACCTTTAAAACGGTTATTGTACCCGTTTCTCGACCTTGAAAACGTTAATAGTCACCTGTTTCGTCGGACGGTTGTCTAAACCGCGCCGGTGGTGCTGCAGGTTTTTTTTTTGTGTTATTGTATATTGTTGCCTTGGTAGCGCGCGTAGTCGAGCCGTGCTCGATACCGGATTTTTGTAATATAGAAAAAAAAATCGTTTTTCTTATCAATATTTATGTGCAGGTGATACTCGTTTATACAGTTATTTAGTCGTTTTTTAGACGCAACAGCCATGACTGTAAGTATATTACGTATATTATACTGTTTCTCATATACTTACACGTGAATAATACTTACTAATAATAATAATAATATGCGGCGCCTACCTACCGCCGCCGGTTCATAATATGTATACGAATATTCTTAAAAGATACACGCGCCTCTCGGTATATAATTTTCTTTTTTTCCGATTATTTTTACTTTACATCATATTTTACGCGTTATCGGATTTACAATGATTACTGTTAACGACGACACGTAAATATTCTATACGAATAAAACAATTAAAAATATGTTCCGTAAAAAAACGCGTTTTTCGAAGTACGCGTTATCGCGACGTATAGTTTGTGTTTACGAACGATAGCATAATATGTAATATTATATTAAGGGGATTGAAAGCGGGTATTTTCTCTCTTACACACACGTGAAACATAGCAAAATAGACGTTTCGTACTTCCAACGTACCGATCGATCTATTGGTGCGATAAGAAATTTGAAAACGGATTTGAATTCCTCGTGAGTTTTACTACAAAACGACTTTCCCACTTTTTTTATTTCTTTTTTTTTGAAAACCTTTAAAAAACGAATTATTAACAATTTTTTTTTTTTTTTTTAATTTGTTCGGTTAATTTTTTTAAGGGTTTATGAAAAAAAAAAAAATGAAAAAAGTGGGAAAGTCGTTATTTTCTAGTAAAATACCACCGAACAGATCAATAATCTCAAGCTCTCGCCATGATAACGCATTCGATCGGCCGAAAAATGCACTTTTGCCGGTTTGGAACCGTAATTACATGGGGATGAATCATGGGCTTTCTTTTTGCATATATCTCAAGCTCTCGCCATGATAACGCATTCGATCGGCCGAAAATCTTATCGCTTTTGCACTTTTGCACGGTTTGGAAGCTGGTCTGGTCAGCTATATAACAGTTGAAGCAAAACGGCACTTTTGACATTCGGTACAGCTAAATAGTCACATATAAAAAACGAATCGCAGTAATATATATTATTCGTTTTGGTAAACGCGAAAAATTATAAAAGTCAATTACCGACGAACGTGTCGTGATGCTTTATATTCGGAAAAATTTTCATTTTATTGAAATTTTCTACGTTTTACCGCGAGAACTCACGTCAATAAATGACAACATTGCGATTATTTGTGTAAAACGTACGTAATTATTTATTTATTTTCACACGATGGTCGTTTAGTGTCACCCATGGCGTTCTGTATAACGCGTATTATAATTTATTATTATAGTATACAGGGACGATTTATTGTTTTTATATTTCGATTTTCAATGATATCTCGCATTTTTTTTTTCATTAAAAAAAAAAACAACTTTTCTTTTCTCTGAATTTTTTTCGTTTTCCACAGAGTGAAGTATACATTTTCCAGATTCAGAAAACGTTCGTTGCGCTGTACTGTTATTTATCTCGGATCTCGCGCAGTAAACGTTTTAGGCAGTTCCGAATAAAAATAATAATATAATCAACGTTTTTCGGTACAGAATTTTACCGCGAAAAAATACTATTGTTTTGTGAAGAATAATTCATCGCGTGTAGATATATAGAAATGAATTTTTTTTTTTTGTAACAAAATTAATTATTATATAATATGAAGATATGATATAAATGTTATAATAACGAACATTTCGTCGGCTTTATACGCCCGCAATTATTTATTCTTTCGTATTATACTAATGCTTTATTAATTAATCCGTTTTCAACAATTTTTTAAAAATTAGTCCTCTTCAACCCTAAATTTTTTTTAATTTCGTTTTTTCTCTCTCTCGCTCTGTCTCTCTCTCTCTCTCTCTCTGTAATTCGGATCGTTGAACATACACGGCAATTGCACGCTTTCAAAACGAGTATAATATCATATAATTTAGAAGTTATATTATAGTTTTCACTAGGATACACTTTTATACACAACTCATTGTTACTTGCATTTAACCGGCAGTACCTAACCTCGTATATATTCTAGAGGTAAGAATATTTACCAATTCACGTATATAGTTAGCGTTGTAAATTAACGGGAAATATCGACAATTCCCCCTCCCCCCATTTAATGATTTACGACAATCGTATATTATATATATTAACAAATTTTATGTATAGGAAAAATGAATTCAAAAAGTTTATAACGAGTTTATTGTATGACTATACGGACACAGAAATGTTTAAGTGATTTTATGTTATATCCATTGAATGCGATCAAAAAAAAAATAATTTCTTTTAGAAAATTGTTTTATATACTTTTATATTTATACATACACTGTTATTTAAAATTATTCAAGTTTTATGAATACGTACGGTTGAGTTATGTGTATGTAGTGATTTTATGTACACAATGTGGTAATCGGGTGGTATTCTGGTATTGGTTATGGTTAACGTTCAATTGGAAATAAATAAGAAATTAATTTTTCGACTTATAAATGAATTATATTTTACAATCCAAACGTTATTAGGGCTGAAAGTAATAAAATATGCGGTGTAAAAATTAAATTTGTTTTTTTGTCGTACTAATTATGAGATTTTCGTAATGAAATAATTTTTTTAATATAGTAAGATAATTAAAAATAAATTGTTTAATAATTTCAATTTAATATTATTTTAATCGTACAACCCACTTGAATATATATATATAGTTATTTGGAAACTAGAAAAATATTTAACTTAATGCATATAATTATTTTTTTTTATATATACAAAATATAGATAGGCCAATTGTTAAACATCAAATTGTTATGTCTATATATTTAAATGTTTTTAAAAAAAATTTACAGACGGAACGAGCGAAATCCAAAATTGGGCGATGGGTCGATGAAACTATGAAGTAAGTGAATTAAAATAAAATTGTTACTGAGGATCATTTCAATGGACTTGTATTATAAATGCATATTACGTAAAATGTAATTATAATGGGAGATTATCATTTATATTTTTAAAAATATTTTTTAACTGCCATAAAATGATAGTCGACACAAATCCGTTTGTTATTAATGAATTATACATTTTACGTACATTTACCAAATCTAAAACTGGTAAAATAATGTATGTGTATACGTATGTGTATCACCTAAATTTTTACACATCTATTTTCAATATTATTTTTACTATTAGATGGATTACATTTTTATGTAGTTATAGTGTTTTATAATTAATCGACATTTTGTTGAAACATAATAGGCTGGTTAAATTTCACGTAATTATTGGGTAATGAAAAAAAGAGTTAATACTATCGACGCGAGTTCGTGGCTTTATAATGATATGGTAATGAAAAGTGTGAAATAATTTAAATTTAGATTGTATTGAAGTAGACATAAATTAATTAAATATTTAAAATCAACGGGAAAAACTTCTCGAGATAAAATTGGCTACGGAGCCAAAAAATAATAAAACTTTTTCAAAAAATATTAAAATAACGTAAAAAAATCATAAGTACATATTATAACTATTATTTATATTAATGAATGATTTTATTGCAAAAAATATTATTAATTAATATTTTAGTTTAAAAAGTTCTTTGTGATGAAAAAACGTCTTTGTTCACTTTTTTTTTTGATTTTGAACGGAGGAAGGAATGTATTGGTTTTACAATGATTTGGTTTTTTTATGTCTACAATCAAAAATTCTACCAGATAGAGTGCTTCGATCTTTACACGCTTAATCATTTTCCAGTAGCAAGTTTAATCTCTTTTGCTACTTTAGAAAGGTCATTTTTCGATTTTCTCATAATATGTTACTTTTTTCTATACGGCTAAATAATTTTTTTTTTAAGTCGTTTTCAATTTTGAGCTATTTATAGCATTTATAGATTTTGAGGTAATTAATTCATAAAAAAGGTTAATTTTTGGTTTTAAGACCTGAATATTTAATATAATTTATACAGTGTCAGTCGAACGTTACTTTTTTTAGTTTTTAATTCATTAAAATTTAATACTAAGTTAAACTATACACAGGATATTACACCGAAGCTCCGCTCAGAATCGTTTTTGTCGAATGCAATGATTTAACATTGTTTTCATATTTATAGTAATTTCAGAACTCTACAATCTAAGTAATTTCTAACAATTTTTTTCAATTCTATGTAATAATAATTATAAAAACGTTTTGCATAATATAATAATTACTGTGCAAATATCGTTGAATCTGTTGTGAATTCGAAAATAATTTATGAAAATAATCTAATCGTACTCTATATGTTTAGTTAAATTTTTGCATGTTTTTTTACTAGTGTTTGTTTACAGTATAATTACCGAATAATAAAGCAATTATACGGCATATATACTAATATGTAGTACATATTATAAATAGCATAGGTACTGCTTTGAAGAAAATATTTAATACTTGTTTTATAACACCTATATACTAAAATTAAATTAAATTTGTTAGAAATATATAATATAATACTTAACTATGTACAGTTTTATAAATTAAGAAATAAAGTGATTAAAAAAATATATATATCAGTTATTACATCGAAAGATATATATATATATTTTTATGATTATTTATTTTACATTATAAATAAATTGTAATACAAAAGGGATTTTAAAAATTGTCATGGTTTAGTGGTCAAACTGACGATGCGAATTTGATTAATTATTAAAATTATTATTTAAGTAATTATATTAAAAATATAATTACACGCATGAAAAATGTTAAGCTCGATTCAAAATTTATTTTATTTTATTGTTTTTTAAAATAATATTTGTATTTATTGTGGTTTTTTTTCAGAGGAAAATTCGATAACCTTGTTGGTTCGCGGAAAAAATCTAATACTAACAGTAGTACGAAATTAACTAATGGTAATTTGAATATTTACACGTACTTATAAAAATGTGTGAAAAGAAACTGTAATAGAACACCGATTAAAAAAATGTAAAATATTGATTTCAAAAAATATACACGTATTAAATCGACTGGAATGTGTGTTAATCGAATGCAATAATAATAATAATTATTATTATTATAGTTGGTTAATATTTTATACGTTTTAAAATCTAATTGTGTGTTGTAATTTGTTTAATCGCTATTATATTATATAATGGATTTATGAGTTGATAATAACAATCAATAAATTATTAATAAAATATACATAATGATTTACATACGTTAAGTATAGACGTATTAATAATAATTTCATAAAATTTTACTTTTTACAAAATGAAATTTATATTTATTTTCGGTGTTACTTATCAAATAACAATAATCGCTATCAATCCGTCAAAAATTAATTATGGTAATAGTTTTATAATATGTAATTTTATTTATTTATTTCTATAATTACATTATAGGTATATGTATACATATATAAATTGATTGTTGTTTCAGAAACGCCAGTAATACCGGATACAGGAGATGAGCAATTCGATGTGGACCTATTGAACTCCGTGAAACCTGCAGAGTTGCATTCGAGAATGTAAAAATATAATATAATATATAGTAGTATAGTTAACGTATATTGTATTACTATATTTAATCCGAGATTTGAATATGTTTCAGGACAGAATCTGTTTTTGAAGACGAAACGACAAGACCACCGGTTACTTTAACTGACATTGATCTCGGAATCTTACTCAGCAATATGACAAAAAACACTGCTTGGAAGACGTAAGAATAAACTTTGAATACAATAGTTTAATATGACTGCTTGTAAGCGGCGTAATATTATAAAAAAAATAACAATTTTTTCGCAACATAATTAAAATCTAAATAATAAATATATTTATTAAAATCATTATATTATTGAACGGTATTTTCAAAATCATTATCTACAACTTATCCATAGATAAATACAGGTATTCACATTATCGAAAAAACGATATTTCAATTTTATATTCATAATTATATAAAATGTTTAAAATAAAGAAATTCAAGTTATTTAATACAATATACAATTTTTAAGTTTTGCATAGAAATGACGAATACATTAATAATAATGCATATTTTACATATATTATATATTTAATTTGTGTGTAGTATTTATTATGAAGTGTAGTAAAATCATCAAAAAATAATTTTTTTTTTTTGGTGAAATTCAAAGATAATTTTATTTAAAATTATTATATAGTAAAGTTAAAAATGTAAGCATTAGTCATAAAGATATGAAAAATGAACTTTAAAAAATAAATGGTTAAAGTACATTTGTTCTTAGAATAAATTATTATCAGTAAAAAACACTCTTTTTCATTTTAATCTTATCGAATACATATATTGGTACGAGATATGACTGAATATCAAACAAACTACAAAGTGTTTTGCACTAATATGATAGTAAAGGTCGCTGAATCAAAAACTTTTATCGTTTATATGATGTACGTAATACATCACATTTTACTTCGTTTTTCTTTTCATTATTTTACCAAGTACTTCACGTTTAAAATAATATTTACCACTCAAACAGACATTAAGAGGCAACTGAATTTGAATAATATATTTGACATTTTTAAGAATCGTTAAAAAGAATTTTTTTTTTTTTAAGGAAATAACTATTCCTATTGAAAATAAAATATGCTATTTTTATATCGTTAACAACGATAAAAATGTTATTTTCATCGTTATATTTATATTTTATACAAAATAAAAATTAATTTGATTAAGAAAAACATATCAAGTTTAATTTTTCTAAATCGTTCGAATATAACGTATTGAATTTTACCGTGGTAATATTATTAAGCATAATATATGCGCTACTATAGTTTTAATAACGTTCTATGTTTTATTTTATATTACATATATGTCTATATGCAATATACGAATCACAACTAATTTTGTTGTGAAAATAAAATTTTATTATGAAAATAATGAATATACTTATTTAAAATAACAAGCGAAATTTCGTTAAAAAAATCTTTGTATGTTGTTCATTTTCATTTTCAAAACTGATTTCTATGATCAAATCGGTAATTTATGATAAACAATATATTTTACTTTAAATTAACATTTTTATTCCGAAGATTATTTTAAGAAAACGAATACCATAAAATATGATTGTTTGGTGACCAGTGATGACCAAGAATTGTGTCTAAATGCTTTACCTAAATTGTAAATTTTATACAAGAAAAAAAAATAATAAGAAAACGTTTTGTGTATCTTAAAATATATGAGAATTCTATTTTCTGTGATTAACAGGTGAATGCCGACGAACGAGACGTTGGCAAATGGTACAGCAGCACCTCAAGCTGTTGAACATTAACTCCGAGAATGCAGACGAAAACGAATCTCGTCATTTGACATAGTATATCGAAATGAGCTAAACGTTCAATTGGTACACCGATTTTGTTTACTATTAATTGCGTTTATTTACATTACACCATTAAACAAATTTTTATACAGCATTAAAAAAAAATTCAAATGCATTGAAATCCGAGTCCTATTATAATAAGTAATAAACGTGTGATACTAGTGTGTCTGTCTGCATATGCGTATTTATCAAGACAATAATATACTATATATAGAAAAGTGAAAACGATTATTTCAATTAATTAGTTTTAATATCCAATTTTATTTTTTGATAAGATTTTAAGGTATAAAATATACGTATTACATTCTGTAACTGCAGCGTATAACGTAATATAATAATATAATATAATGACTTCTATATATTGTTAATAAGAGAATATATTGTGTTTATAGCTTTTAAAAATAAATATGTTTTTACAAAATGTCCGTATATTGTGTATTATCCTCGTTCGGTTTTATAATTCCTTAACTATATATATACACCTACTATTACCTACCCTCTCGCTGTGATAAAACAAATCGAAAGTAACAGCTCGAAAAAAATATATACTTACACTTGTCATTATCATGTGTCATGATTATCATCAGACAATCCAGAGCCGGGCCAAGACAGGGCAACCAGGCGGTTGCCCGGGGCGCCACTTTTATCGGGGCGCCCTATAAGCAGTTTTAAAACAACATGTGTAAAATAATACTTAGTGTAGTGAATACCTTTTAAAGGCGCTTTATAAAAATTTGCCCGGGGCGCTATAATATCTCGGGCCAGCCCTGAGACAATCTAGTATATATGGTATGGAAGTTGGAATGTTTCTCATCCGTTTTTCTTCTGTATTTGTCTGGAAGAAAAAAAAACGTATTGAAAGGCTTCTCGTCCATTTTCCTTTTATGCATATTTTCAGGAAGAAAAAAAAAATCGCACATTTATTTAAATTTTAAATCAAGTACTCTGTTCGACGCACGGAACTCCACTCGGTAGCGTAGACTATGTCGGTAGGACCACAGGTTAGGGAACCGATATGCAGCGGATTCGAATCTCCCGGTGAGGACTATTATAGGTCTTGTTCTCACCAGAGCAACTAGCAGCTACGACTCAATCGCAACGCAACTGCGCGCACTAAAACGAACGAACACGTTGGTTGCAACGCGATCGAAAAGCGATCCAACTTGCATTTCAAACCGATTGAAAGCAACCTGACACGCACGATTTTTTTCTCCAGTTGCATACCAATTTATCACCAAAATAATATCATATAGTTTTTAATATTTAATAATAATAATAATAATAATAATAATAATAATAATAATAATAATAATAATAATAATAATAATAATAATAATAATAATAATAATAATAATAATAATAATAATAATAATAATAATAATAATAATAATAATAATAATAATAATAATAATAATAATAATAATAATAATAATAATAATAATAATAATAATAATAATAATTTATTTTAAACGATATATTATAATATCGTGAAACCGAGCGAATACGTAAACGTCGTTATTGTGGCGGTGGGGGGGATTGTAAGTAGGTTCTACGCGGGATGTTTTACGGCGGCGGCGGCGGTTAGACGCACACGGGGACTCGGTATGTGTGTGTGTGTGTGTGTGTGTGTGTGTGCCACATTCAGTTAGTAAATGGTCGTGTTGCCCATAGGTATGGCCGTTCGCATCACATCGTCCACTGACCAGCCGTCGTCACGTGCTGTTGTCTGGTACCGGTTCGTCGTGTCCGTTGCGCTGTGCACGTTATTCGCGCGGACCGCCGCCGCAGCTCTCGAGTCCGACAGATGCCCTCCAAAGGTAAAAAGAAAAGAACAAAAAAAATCGATATTTAAAACGCGTAATCAATATTATTAAATAAGAGATAATAAATTGCGAATTTTTTTTTTCGCGTACATTTTTCATTTCGTTGCGATTCGAACATACGACGTCACAAAATCGTTCGTGTCTTTTCCCCGCAAAAGGCTCTCATGGTTTTTTATTTTTTTATGTCTTTGGGTGTGTGTGTGTGTGTGTGTGTGCAGTGCTAGACGTGAAGAAACAGATTTCTTTGTTTTTTTTTTTTTTAAACGGTATGACACGGTGTGCATAAATAAATGTGTTATAAAATAATAATAATAATATGCGTAAGTGCGTGTGTTCTGTTAATATTACGAAATGCGTATGTGGTGCGGTGTGTAACGTGCAGTGTGTAGTGTGCAATGTGTGTGTGTGTGTGTGTGTGATCGTTGAAAAGGACGTGACTCCTTTATGAGCCAATTTATTGTTACGCGCCATATGTACGTATACCCCGTGGTACACTTGGAGCAATAAAAAGTAATTGGTAAAAATGTACGGTGACGAACGTTAGAAAAACGCCGCGTGTGTACACGCAAAGTACATATTTACAAAAAAAAAAGGTTTTAAAAAAAAAATGTTTTTATTTTTTCAAAATAACGCGCGATAATTGTTCGAAACGCATTTTGTGACGTTTTTATAAAACAAATATTTTATATACCGTTATTCGTTAACGTACAGTGGCGTATTTACGGCGGTGGCGGGGGGGATTACGGAAATATATCCCACCCATTCGGTTTTTTTTAAACAAATATATGTAAATGCGGTTATACGATTGTGTTCGTCCTTTTATCGATTTATCACTGGGCAATATAAAACAAATATTTTTTATTGAAAAACATTAATATTGAAATATTAAACGTCAATATAAACATCGCTAGCACGTTAGTGTGTATAACTCCTGAACGCAACATTTTCGTGTACATAAAAACGCGTACGTTTTTAAGAAACTCTATATGCAAGAATAGTATATTTATGTTTCCTTTGAAATATTTTTAGAGTAGGTCGAATGAGCTATCCGTCCGTAATATTATATTATATAACGTTAAAATATCGGAAGTCGAGGAAATAATCGACGAAATCGCCAAGAAAACGTAAGAGCTGCAGATTACTTGTTTTCTGTAAATTATATATAAATTTATTGTAAATGTGAAAATTAAAAGGTTCGTGGTGTACACCGTATACAGATACGCGTATATACGTTTACAGTTATTAAAAATCGTTAGTTTCTTACTATACTTATCTACGTATTTCGAACGGAGGGAGAACATTTTTTCATAGTCATCTCCTCCCCCCGCCCCCCCCCCCAATGGAATCTTAAATACGCCACTGGTATTACATAATATATATACATACGTATGTCTCTTTTTTTGTACCACGAATTCAAAAGTCCTATATGTATATAGATACGCGTTCAACAGTATAGTAATTGATTTATTGTTCCTATATAGTTATTGTAGAATTACGTTGTTGTTGTTGTTGTTGTTGTATTTTATAAAAAAAATCAAATAATAATAAAATAATTACTCCATTTTACGTGAACGCGATAAAGACGGCCGCGACGACGGCCTGCAGTCCGAGCGTCGAACACGTATTGTCAATATTTTTAAGGTACACCGCGCACGCACTAATATACGGTGTAATCAGTCACCACTACGCGTATATACATTATA
Source organism: Slavum lentiscoides (assembly GCA_032441835.1). Taxonomy (NCBI): domain Eukaryota; kingdom Metazoa; phylum Arthropoda; class Insecta; order Hemiptera; family Aphididae; genus Slavum; species Slavum lentiscoides. The sequence goes on from CM063713.1 coordinate 10,525,950, forward strand.
CATACGTATATTTATATTTTATATAAAATATATATTAAATACCAGTTATTTCGAAACGACGCACGTACTGTAGGAGAGTTAAAATAATAAAAATTCGGTCTGCATTATGTGTAGGTATAGGTAAGCGTACGGTGGAGGCAACGGCGCGTTATAAATTACTGTATTGTAAATAATAATATTTTATACTCTGTGGACCGGTGACCGGTGGTGAACCTTTGGTAACCTGTTGTACCGGTATTATATTTTATGGACTACCACCCGTCTATATCGGGGAGCGTATAAAAAAAAAAAATTCTATTCCTCCCGTTTTATTATTACCTACGTATACCAGTAATATCATTATCGCGTACTAGGTGGAAAGCACATATGGAAGACGTATAGATGGACTCTACAATATCATCACAGACGTCTTATTACGGGTTATCGAGTTGACGTCGACCTTAGATTTTTCAGAATCGATATTTTTTTTTTTCTTCAAAAAATCCCGAGTTACGCATCCCTCCCCCCTCCGGTTATTGTGAAAATGTTATAAATTTTAGTAAAAAAAAAAAAGAAGCTAGAAATTGGTTTTTTTTTTTTTATTGTTAAATTCCAATACTATTTACTAATAATTTCGATAAATATGATTGTGTATTTTTAAATTGCAATAAGTCTGCGTTCCGTAACGACGAATAAGTCGAAAACGATCAAAAATGTATAATAATTATATTTATCAATATTGTTAAACGATTTCTATAGTCTATACGCGTAACGGACATTCTTGAAAATCGTCGATATTTCTCGACATTATTATTATTATTTTTTTCTTTCAGCGCGATAAGCGAATATATGGAATATATTATTGTGATTCATTCAATTAACGATTATTATTGATAGTATTACCTATACTTATATTATTGTCGTATGATAATGTGAAACGTGGCTATATAATATTCGTGTATTTGTTATTGGTTCGATAACGTCGTACTAAAAATCGTCCACTGCAACGAAATCGTTACGAATTTTCTATGCGTGTTTTTAAAGTAAAAATACGTTAAAAAGAAAAAAAAAATGTTTTGAATCACGCGTTTCGTTTGTGCCCGCCGGGGGCGTTACAAAAATTCCGTGCTCGTTTTACAATCTTTAAATCGATAATATTCCGTATATACTGTTGTGCGTATCATTATCGAAGCACTCAGTATATTTATATAAAGCGTAATCATTTAAATAATAAATTCACAAATTTATATCGAAACTAATTCTTACGTAAGTCAATATTATCGTTTTCAGTCGTGCAACGAAATCAGACCGGACAAGTTGAACGTCCACCTGATCGCTCATACGCACGATGACGTCGGATGGTTGAAAACCGTGGATCAGTATTACTATGGCAGTGGGTATATTAAATAATTATTATTAATTTAATTGAATTCACCGTTTTCAATCGGAATTATATTACGCGCGAATTAAACCCCTCCTTCCTCGTCGATATTGCCGATCGTCGAAGGACGTTCTGTGTTTTAATTAGGTAAATACTATAATAATATACAGACTAAATGTTTAATGATTGTGTACAAAAAAAAAAAAAAAAAACGAATATATATTTTTTTTTTTTCACAATAAACCATTTTATTATCTAAAGATTATCCCGAAAACAATGAAACAATTTGTTGTACAAAGATTTGCTTTTTTTTTTTTTTTTTTTAATTGTATCAACATTTTTCGTTTATTATATTAATGAAAAAAATTAAGAATTGATAATGATTAAACATTATTTAGATTATCAGTTAACCTCGAAATTAACGATAATTCGGGGTTTTTTTTTTTTGATTTTTTGAAGCAATTAAATTTTAACAATGCAGAAATAAAACGGAATAATCTTCTTTTTTTTTTTCGCTCAGATTAAAACGATTACGATTATTTATTTCTTTAATTAATGACTCATAGTATTACGCATTTAACCTGTTTCGAACGAATGAATTCCTCGTAACAACGTATTTTTGCCCTTACCTTTTATTTTTTTTGTATATATTTGTTGCGCTATTATGGAACAACTTCACTATAAAGTCTTACGTTTTGTCGTTTGTATGAAGTTTATACTAAAGACGTTTATACGCGTAATCTATAGTCGACCTAACTTTATACATTTGTATAAAAAAATAAAAATAGTTTTAAATTATTAACGTTTATAAAAAAGTATACCCATTTAACATATGATATATATATATATATATATTTTAAAAATCATATCAAATTTAATTTCTTGTTCGCGGTTTCAACGTTAATGAGATGTTTTCTTAAATATTAGTTTGATTATTTTGAATTAGATTACGTTCGTTTTTACTTTAATGTTTGAAAACTTTTAAATTATTACATTACGCGTACGTTATTTAATAACATAATACAAATGAAAATATAATTAAATATTAATTATCGACCTTGCAGTTAAAAAAAAAAAAAAAACGATATTTTTGGTAAAACGTTAATTTATAACAATATTATAATAGTATGCGCGTCTTAATACGGATAGTGTATATTTTATTGTAGCTTTCAATTACAGTATTACCGAATTACCGTTAAATACGTATATGTAATATACATAAACGGTATTATACCATAATATTATATGTTTTATTAGATTTTTGAAAATTTCTCTGCGTGTAAAAACGTTAAATATCTGTAGAGCACACTTGAAAGTAAATAAACAAGTTTTGTAGAAAACCGATATTTCTTTAGCTTAAAACACTAGAAACGAAATTATTAATTCGTATATATAATATGCAATTCATCGGTCCTTATATTATTTCAGTAATAGTGTGTTACGTGTAATTTTTAACTGGTTCAAGCTCTATGCGCCACTCTATATATACAAGGCCGTTAATGTCTAATGTTGTTAGCCGTTTTATACGATATACAATACACGCGGTTGGGCAATAATTAATAATCAGGTATTATATAAAACCGTAGTAATTAATATGTACCTAGAATAATCGTACGCGTGTTACAGATGTTTCGCGCGAAAGACAAAATTTAATACTAACAATCTTAAACACGATACACGATAACACTCACGTGGCTTAGTGTAAAATTTAAACGTTCAAACTGTTTTTAGTAAGATAATTTTCTTGTTTTATGTTTTTCACAAAACCAATATTGTCTGTGCCTATACTGCAGACTGTACTGCGATGCAACGAGTAATGAATTCAAAACATTTTTTTTTTCCATATAGTAATAGTATAGAATAGAATAGTAATTTTATTTCAATTATTTAAAATATTAAATAGTAATTTGATTCCGCGCGTAAGTAAAACAGAAAAAAAAGTAACGTACCTCGATTTAATACTTAATGATTTTTAAGTAGAAAAATAATATTCTAATCGTTTAGGTCGATTTTTAATGCTATTACAAGCTGGTATTTACTATTTGCATACATAAATCATACGTATCTATTTAGGGTTTGGCAGTAAACCTTTTTAAATTAAATTTCAACGATTCCGCCGTATGTATACTAATTTACATATTATATAGATACACGGAATTATTCGGACGCATCTATATTGTTTATTGTCGAATAATCGCGACCGCTTATATTGCGCGATATATATTATGGTTGGCGAAAAACAAACGATTAAATCCCGTATTGAATAAATTAACCCTGGAATCGACTGTATAATCCAGCTGATATTATAAAGTACTTACCTATATATATATATATATATGCAAGTAAAACAGTCAGTGGCGTCACGAATCTATTTTTTTTTGGGCGATTGTCCCAAAACAAATGTAGAAGGGCGGAAAGCAAATAATTTTGAACGGAGCAAAAAAAAAATTTTTTTTTAATTCCAATTATTATAATTTGTACAAATAAAATCGGCTATAAAAATTGATTACTTATTTATTGGGTCTATTTTTTTACGCGTGCGGGTTTTAATGTTTGCACTCACAGTTAAAACGTTCGTGACGCCACTGAAAACCGCTGTACATCGTTTAAAACGTTATTTTTGTTTTTTTTTTGTCGACAAGGTAATAAGGCGCACGCACCTTTCGGCGTACAATACATACTGGACTCTGTGGTGTCCGAACTGTTGAAAAACGTTCATCGAAAGTAAAGACAGTTTTTTTTTCCATTTCGTATAATATATACAGTATTCAGAAATGTCTACGAATCATTATTAATGAAAAAAATATAATGTATTCATTTTCAAACATTAGATTCGTGTTTGTGGAAACTGCGTTTTTGTGGCGTTGGTGGGAAGAACAAGACAAATGGAACCGGGACAACTTGAAGAAGCTCGTGGACGAAGGACGGTTACAATTATTGCACGGCGGATGGGTGATGAGCGACGAGGCGGTGCCTCATTATTCAACCCTTATCGATCAAATGACTTTAGGCCTTAAGTAAGCGAGAACGTTTGGTGGTCGAATACGCGTTACGTATTATAGTTGCACGCATATAGTTGGATTACAATTTATTGATTATTATAAGGAAAACAACGCATTTGTCTCGTGTGTTTAAATATCACGCGTGTCAGGGCTTTCACTAAACTATAGGTTCTTAACTTTTTCCTAGGTCACGGAACCATTTTCAAGTATAACCCGGGCTAACCCTTACAAAAAAAAAAAATAAACAATACAATATTATATTTTAATGATAATATTAAAACTCAGTTAATACGTTGTTGCTAATGATCACGTTTAGGATGCATACGAGTGATTTTTTTTTTTTGGTTTTCAGTTTATTTAAGTTTTAGTGTGACATTTGCTGTTGTTTTGATTGCGTATTATCGCCTTTGAAATCTAGGACCGTATTGGACAGAGCAATGCGCATATCGTCTTTGATGTCCAATCGGTTTAGTGATTTTGTTTTGGTTGTTTTGATTACGAAAACAATAAATATACATTCAATAAAGTTCACAATAAAAATTTACGTTATAAATATAACAGTTTCTATTTTGATTCATCGAAGAAATTGAATTAATTTCAAACAAATATATTTTTGGGGTATTTAAGAAGAAAAAAAAACACAGCCACTCCGTAGACCCCCCAAGTAACCATCTACGGATCCCCTTCATCCATGGACCGTCGGTTAAGAACCTCCGCACTAAACTGTTAGTGCGATGGTTAGAGATTATTATCTCTAAGCGTATAATAAATTAGGTTTATCGTCAATAATCGCGCAACTAGCCGTTTCGTAATTACGAATGACGTATTAATAAATATTTTTCAATTATTTATTCTATATTTTGAAGTGATTTATACGGATTTGTAATAAAAAAATGTTTGAATCGTGCGATAAATTTTTAAGATTTAAAAACGATAATATTTTGGATTTCTTATTTTATACGAGTTTCGTGCGTGTTCAAAACTGACACTTTTAAAACCGTATTTTAACCACACAATATCTCGAAATTTTCGATAAAGTATTTTTTTCTTACGCACGCACGTATATAACTGTGAGTATTAAACCGGGCTTTACTCAGAATCGTCTTTCGGCTTATAGAATGCAATCTGCGGTGCTTTCAAAATAATAATACAACTCTACGTGTGGAGTAACAGTTGATCGAACCGATTCCCGCAGCGGTCATTCTTTAATTCTTTTTAAACAATTATTTATAATTTTATCCGAATACGTGTACACGCGTGTTAATGGAGTAAACACGCGAAATCGCTTTTTTTCCCCACACGAACGAACACGGTGTATTCTGTAATTTCATAGAGTGCCAAAATTGTAGGTTCTTAAACGATACGTTCGGAGAGTGCGCTCGGCCTCGCGTGGCCTGGCAAATAGATCCGTTTGGACATTCGAGTGAAGTGGCCGCCGAATTTGCGGCGATGGGGTTTGACGGATTGGTTTTGGGTCGAATCGATCACGAGGACATAGCTCTTAGGAGATCGCAGAAAACAATGGAAATGGTATGGAGACCGGACGTCAACATGGGTAAGCTATTATTTGTTCTATAAATCATTTTTATTATTATTATTTGAAACAATAATAATTATTCGCGTTGAAAATATTTCCTCTCCACATGACTCTGTTCGTATAATATTTTCGCTTAAAATTGTATTTATAAATTATTAATTAACACTTATGAGTACCTAGTGAAATCTAAACACAAAACACGTTGAAATTGTGAATTTCGAATTTGTATAAACACTTACGGATTAAACGTTTAAAATAACGTTATAAAGTAGTGTAAATTGGTTTATGAAAGTTTACATAATATTGTAATGTTATTTTATCGCGCGTTTAAAATAATTTCCGATCGTTACGTTTTTGCGCATTTAATAATTTGATAATGTACGTCGTGCGAAGCTTCGATGCAAATATTAGAATGTATTTTCATTGTTTTTCGATCGGAATCAAATTACAAAAAAAATTTTTTTTTTAAATTTGGTTTATCCAAAGAAAAATTATTTGATTTCTCCGTCAATTTTTTAAAAATTATTTATTTAATTTATTTTATATAAAATATATATTTATCCAGTAGATATATGCGATTTATCAGCGACTTTAACACAAGAATTTCCATTTAACATTCGTCGACGATAATAAATAAATAAATATTATTTGTGCGTTTATTATTTGAGTAATGATTGTAAAAAAAAACGTTTATTTAATGTATTCGATATTACACCGTGTGTAGGACAAGACGGCGAATTGTTTACGAGTGTGCTGTATAATCTTTACGTTGCGCCCGAAGGATTTTGTTTCGACGCATTTTGCAACGATGATCCTATTTTGGATAATCCGAAACTTCACGGATACAACGTCAACGCAAAAGTAACAATTAAACACTGCCTCGAGAGTACACCGGTGTACTTATTACGATTATTATCATTAACGCGTTGAATAATCTGTTTTTATTTTTCGGAAAGGTAGAAAACTTTGCAAATCACGTTCAGAGATACGCGTCAGCGTTTAAAACGAACAATATCATGATGACCATGGGAGGCGATTTCTCTTATTCAGTAGCGTCATCGTGGTTCAGGAACATGGACAAATTAATCAAGTACAGTGATCTTTTTTTTTTTTACACACACAATAATTATTATTCTCGATATTCTTGTGTGCACACACGAAATGCGTATAGTTAAAACCATCAGAAATTGATTTATAGTCAGTTCGGTTAAATTGAAATCGATTTGTTCTGCGCGTTTTTAATTAGCGGTCATTAACAGATAATAACGAATAAATACAGTATGTGGTTCGTTAATAATTTGAAATACCGCGCTTTGTCGTCTGGAAATGAAATTTGCGGTTATCGATTCGTTCTAGACACGTGAACATGTTGAAACCGGAATTAAACGTGTTGTATTCGACACCCGAATGTTATTTGTCTGCGTTGCAAATGTCCAAAAACGTTACTTGGCCCCTGAAGGATACAGACGATTTCTTTCCTTACGCGCACGACGAACATTCCTACTGGACTGGGTACTTCACGTCGCGATCAAATTTAAAATACATGATCTGCAAAGCGAATAACTTGTTGCAGGCAAGTACTGTGGACGAAGCGCGTCAACGATTTAAAAAACGGAAATTAATAGTAATTATAATGATGTTGAATAGGCAGTGAAGCAAATTAGTTCGATACTGGGAGAAGAGCTCAATGAACACGTGCAAACATTAGCTATAGCCGTCGCTCAGTCACAACATCACGATTCGATTACTGGCACAGAAAAACAGCACGTGTCTGATGATTATGCTCTTTATTTAGACGAAGGAATCGGAGAATCACAAAAAGTGTTAACCGCTGCTTACAGGTACGTACACACGTCATTCTATAATTAATAGGCTCACAGAACGTTTATGATAAAAACACATCTCGGTATACGTATTATTTTATTATCATTAATGGTATTATAACATTCGCGTATATTAATTTTTTTTTATTAAATATTAAAATATATAAATAAATATTAAAAAATATTATTAAAGAAGTCTGTCATTGCATAGCGCTATGAAATATACGAGTATAATGAAATTTAAATTCTAATTTATTACCTAATTATTATCAATAGTTAATAGCTAACTATAAACACGTGTCTCGCATCAGTCACTTTTGAAGTATATACAACTGAACGTAATAAGAAGTAACAATAAAAGTTTATCGATCAAAAGTTAAAATAACTGAATTAATGTCAAAATAATTATCGCTGTCGTAATTCGTGTCGAACATATGTTAAAAACCCTGACGATTTCCACGATTTTACACAGGAATTCGAACATAATTGCAAACAAAAGTTTACGTAATTAAAATCAATACTTAATAATAATTCCGTTCTTGAATATTAGTTATGTGTGTATACGCACGTTAAATAAACAATAGTCCTTATTGATTTCGCATTCCTTATGCGCAGAGAAGTCCTTTAAGTTTTGTACGAACAATGGCAATGTTATGTACGATTTAAAAAAATTAGAGTTTTCGATAATATACAAGTCAAACGCACCGGTATGTTATCGATATATTTATGTAGGAAAAAAAAGAAATTACACGCTACGGTGGTTTTTTGCAGGAAATGGTTTGGTAATGACTTCCCCGAACAACACTATTGCAAATTGCTAAATATCAGCGAGTGCGATATTTCAGAGAACAATTCGAAATTTGTGATCACTCTGTACAACCCGTTATCACACGCCCTTACCACGCCGGTACGAATTCCCGTAAAACACGCGGATTACAAGGTCACCGGTCCAAATGGTAACGAAAAATATTCAATAATTTGCTCGTGAAATAACCGTGTCAGGATTTTAGGATCCAACGTACAATATGAGCTGGTGTTTTTACCCGGGCAAATTTTTCGGCTCGGAGGACGAAATTCGAACGCTACACACGAACTAGTGTTTATTGCTAGCGAAGTGTCTCCATTAGGATTAGTCAGCTATCACGTGGAGAGGATCAACGAACTAGAACCGCCGCCCAGGCCGACGCCGTATAATCGCACCGAGGATGTGACCATAGAAAACGGGGTAACTATAATAATAAATTAATATTTATTAACATAATAATGTCAATAAAAACTGATATTATTATTATTATTATAACTAAGTATGTGTTTCGCGTAATATATCAGTATTAACGGTATACAATGTATTATATTCTTTTGTTTGTCTTTTGACGAATTCGTAGAAATTAAAAATAGGTTTTAATGGTACCAGTGGCCTTATGCAGTGGATAGAGAAAAACGGCACGAGGCATCCTTTGCAGCAAAATTTCTTTTACTACGAAGCTATGAAAGGTTACAATTTCAACGCGGATAATCGTGCCAGCGGAGCTTACATTTTTAGACCCACCAAAAATCAGCCCACAGTCGTATCGGAAAAAATCAATTTGACAATTTATCGAGGTACAAATACATAAATTTTGTCCACTCCATTAGGATTAGGACGTTTTACCGTCAATATCGTTTTATTTATTTATTATTTTCAAGGGAAAAACGTGCACGAAGTCCACCAGTCTTTTAGTTCTTGGCTAAGCCAAGTAGTTAGGATTTATGATCAACAAGAATTAATCGAGTTCGAATGGCTTGTCGGACCTATACCTATCATGTGAGTGGATAACTCGTGTAACGATCGGTCATTACGATTTTTGGGAATTCGGATAAATTAAGTTTTTTTTTTTTTAAAAAAGAAGATAAATACGCGTACCTATTATAATACTCGTATGTAAAAATGTTTTAATAAATTTCGAATTTACCTATGTGATGATTTTGTTATAGGGAATGGATTGGAAAAGAAGTCATTACTAAATACACAACTAAAATAGCGTCTAACGGTACGTTTTACACGGATTCGAATGGAAGAAGATGGATGAAAAGAAAGCGGAATAATCGTTCTTCTTGGAATTTAACTCTAACAGAACCAGTCGCTTCCAATTATTATCCAGTCACTTCGAGCATAGCGATTAGAGATTCCATTCATCAGGCTACAGTTATAACTGATCGACCGCAAGGCGGCACCAGTATCGAAGACGGTACATTAGAACTTATGGTGAGTTATTATTATAATATAGTTGATATCCGTTATGTAGACTTTCTTTTTGACAAACGAATAATTTTTAATTAATTCACTATTGTAATAATTCGTGGTAATTGAAAAGATTAAAATCGAACATTAACGATTATTATTAATCCGGTACCACCCACGTTTTATCTGCGTGGCGCGTTGTATGATTTGTTAAATTTATTTTTCGAAATTTCCCCGTTCGTAATAAATATTTATTTACTCGCGTAAAAAACACGTGATAACGTCTTACACCATTAACTATGCTGTTCTGTGTAATTTTAAGCTTCATCGGCGACTTTTATACGATGATAGCCAAGGTGTTAGCGAACCGTTGGACGAGAATCAATACGGAGAGGGCATGGTAACTCGAGGAACACACGTATTACATTTTAACGAATTGGATAAAGCTGCGTTCGCGCATAGACAGTCTGCACTCCACACGGTCATGCAACCCGTCATTACGTTAGGTTCGATTCAAATGGAAAGTAGCGAATGGGTTTCAAAATTCAGTTCAACGGTAAAAGACAATATCGATTTAAATATATATATAATATATACGTACATTAAATAATATGCGTTATTTTTTTGCGTGTTTTGTCTTTTTATAGTATAAATTGTTGAACATTTCGTTACCGTTAAACATACATATTTTGACCTTGGAACATTGGAGGAAAGACCAAGTACTATTAAGGGTAGAACATATATTTGAAAAGGACGAGGACAGATTTTTATCATTGCCCGAAACAATTCGGCTTCAAGTAAGCGTATTATATTTATTCTATTCGTTTCGAATTAGAAAATAATTTTGGTAAATACGTTTATAGATGTTTTATTGTGTTTTATGGATTTAAATTTGAAAGTTCATTGTGAAATCCGCAGACAATCGATTTAAATTCGACCTATATTATATATTTATGAATATTCCGGGGTCATATAATGATTAATAATAACGTGAATCGCAGTTAGCAACGTAAGATTTCATTCCATTTCCGCCGTGTGGTTTTTACTCATTCGAGCAGGTTCAGTTAAACAATGAACACGATCGAGTTACGAAAAGGATTTTATTTGAAAATTAAATTATAAATTTCAATTAATTTTCAGTATAATTTATACCGTATCGAAAGTATAGAAATGCACTGATCTTTTAACTCGGGCATTAAACCATTCAATTAGCGCATAAACCGTTTATAAAATATGTCGTAATCGTTTTCCGTAAATCGACTGGCCGGAAGTCGTTGTTTACACGGCGGCGAAATAATGAAAACTACGTAATCGATACCTATAAGACTTCGCGCGTTTGTGCGGTATGTGTGCCGTTAACCGTTCAAATCGTGCTGATGTAAACAATGTATTGGAATTTTATTATTACACACGTATAATGTTTGGGTTCGGCAATAGACGACAACGTTGTGTGGTACATAATATAATATAAGCGTATACACGGGTTAAATAAAATAAATAAAAGCGAATTCCGTTTTGGATTTTGGAATTTTTAACGTTTTTTAAATAAATACTGCAATATGTACGATAAATGTGCGTTTTTTTTTTGTCTCAAAGCGAAATAAGAGTTGGCTAGTAGATTTAGAAAATTTACGTTTTTAGTTTATTATTTGTTCATTGTGTATCCCCCGCTCGTATATAATCCGAAAACTTAATTTTGAATAATAATAATAAAAAAAAAAAACATTGGTTTTAGGGTTTGTTTTCGCATTTGGACGTATTGGAGTACAAAGAACTGACGTTGAGCGCGAATTTATTCAAAGAAAACTTAAATCGTTACCGTTGGAACTATAGCGACAAACCGCAATCTCGAAGACAAGAATTGGACGCACCGTTACCAGACGTCCTTCTTAGACCAATGGCCATTAAGACTTATTTGCTTACAGTGAAATCACGATAATGTTTTACGCATGTACATATTCGTTTTGAGGTTTTTTTCATAAAGAAAACCCCGAAAAAAAAGTTAAGAAATTATATAAAAAAAAAAATCTTTTAAATTGTTTTGTTTTCGTATACAAAAGGAACAAACCATATTGGTCTACTCGCAGATGAGCGTAGAATTAAAAAATATTTTTACAAGTAAATCTTCAAATAACAGTATACGAAAACCATCTAAAAAAAAAAAAAATAGATTATTTTTTTCTCTACTCGTGTCAGTTTTGCTATACACAAATAACTCGTAAAAACAAAAGTTTTAAGATAAACGGTGTCTCAAAAGTTTAACCGAATAATCTCGAAATTCTATGTAAATTCTAATGTACATGCATTTGAGTACTGTTATTATTATTATTATTTTTTTTTTTTTTATAAAATTCGACCACAGTCCTTTTGTTTCTCTTGACCATTTAGGTTATTATATTTATTTATTATATTGTATCATAACGTATACGAATGCGACATCATCGTAGATCAAAATCACGCGTAGTATATTATATTAGATTAATGTTGTAAAATCATATTATGAGATCATTGTTCACTTAATACTCTATTTTATGTATAATATATACATATATATATTGATTTTAATAAATATGTTTTAGCAAAAACTATATGTACTCAACACAAAAATTTATACGTTTTATTCTGTAGGTATAGACGCGCTTCATACATTTCTTAATCGTTATATATATATATATATTTTAAGCGTTCGTACTTATTTCTCCAAATATACCTATTGTGTTTACTTATTGTATTCGTACAATATACATATAAATATGAAATAAATGAACCATAAAACTATTTGAATAAAATCGATTTTATTTGGTTAACGGCGTTTTTCTGATGTTCAAATACACAGTTCTGTTAACTCCTGTATTTTATTGTTTATTATATTATTATTTCGAAATATAATTATAATTATTTTGTGTAGGATAGGCGTAAAAAAAAAATACAATAATTATTTTTACATCACAGTATTGAAATAAAAGTTTGCATGTGACAATAATCGTGTGGGACGGTTATGACAATACTTCTATAGTTCTATAGGACCGTCGTTGTTATGCAGACTTATGTAACAAACTATTGTTGTTTCAGAATAGTTACAAATTTACATAATAATGATAATAATAATTATAATAATTATACAGTGGAGAGATTATTACGTATTATATAAACATATATATATATTATATAATACATCATCGAAACGAATGTATATTTATTTGTTTTTATATATACGTAATAGTCCCCATACGGTTCGATCTATCGTATTAAAATTTTGCATAGTTATAATTCAGTTGTGTTAACACTTTTCTGATTTTTGGGAATTTCTCTATTTTTATAATACGATTAAGAATTATATTCAGTATTTAAATATTAACATTTAAACCATTTAAAAAAAAAAAAAATACGTAATACAATTTGAAAACTTATGCAATTCTTCCGGTTTCAGTTTTTTTTTTTTTGTTTTCTGGCCATATCCGTGACCGTTTATTTTGGCGTGACAAATGAGGATTTGATTACTTCACCGTCAAGTGTTGAATATTTTAAACTTCGCTAAGGGTTAGCTAAAATGTACCATAAATAATATGCCGGCAACCACAGGGCGAATTACTAAAGGCCGCCCTTTGTGTTCTCAACGAGAGTAATCATATACTAAACTATATAAACAGTAAAATTTCACAAATTCCACAATCCACCGTCTAACCTGACCGGGCGGGATCCGTTTCGAAAAATTACAAAATTCTCTTAAAAATAATCAAATGTACTACAGACTCCCGTGTCATTGTAAAATTTATCGTATTACAATTCTTTTCTCTCCGCCGGTAGTGTTCATTTTATTGCCTTTTTTTCCGTTTCTCTTTCATCAATAAGACATTATAATTATTTTATGTACGTCACATCCAGTAGGTGATTTTTTTTTTATGAACTAAATGAAATAAAATGTCCGCTGTAATACCACAGGGATACCTCACAAAGACTTACCGCTATAACCGTACTAAGACGATATTCTTATGACCGTTTTCGAACCATTTAAAAAAAAAAAATTGTAATAAATACGTAGAATATAATAATTCTGCTAAAAATGATTTTTCCATTATTTTTGTATACAAACGTATAAGCTAATTATTTCTTCTAGTTCGAGTAGTCCGACATTACAGTGCAAGCGCAAAACGCTAATATTCAAATAATCCACCTGAACGAGTGATTTATTACTTGCAATCGTCACGAGTTTCTACAAAAAAATTCTGGATTAATACGAGATTGTCGATTTGTCGTTTTTATTAAAGTTGGAAAAATAGTGCGACGTTTGTTATCGAACAGGATTGTGTTTAAGTTTTACACGTCTGAAAATTTCAAGACGTACAAAAAAAAACTTTTAGCAACAGAAACAGAGAGAATCACCATTTATCGAAACTCGATAAAAAATAGTTTTAGTAAAACTCGATTAATTTTTCGAATTGAACGTTGCGGGTTACTCTTATAAAAAAAAAATCGGCTGACGGTTGGGCAAACCATTAATTTTATAACAACGTTATAGGCACGAAAACGTGCTAATAATAATTCTAGAAAGTCAATAAAAATTCAAAAAAAAAAAAAAAATTCGGATGTTTTAAAATTTAACGCCGTATTTCCGCGATTCATTATTTAAATAAATAAATGAATACTAACCGTATTTGAGCGCGTATAAACAAAAATAAAAATGTATATTTGACGTTATTTACGCGTAGTTCTGTATAAGTTGTCACAATTCTAAATTTTCGAGTAAATTTTCGGTGAGGATATTTTTTTCCTGGAAACAAAAATAAAATTACGTCGGCTCAGGCCCGGTTTTTCAATCGTTCACTTATCCGTCGGATAAATTTATTCGAAAGATAAACCTCCGGATAAAGTGATAAGTGTTTTTCAATGTAAAATTATCTCCCAGATAGCTATTCGGCGAATAAAATTATTCGGTAGGTAGTGGTGCTGATTGGTGGTAGCAATAGTACATTATGGAACAAGTTACACGAAATTAATTGATTATGATTGGTCAATGATAACATTGATAAGGAACGCGTCAGGGTTGTTGTATATTTTTACTCTGTTGTCTGTTATATTAACGAATGCTTATAATTTGTGTTATCAATAGTTATCCGTCAGATAAATGTTTATCCGGTGGAAAAAGTACCGAATAACTATTTCATGATTTATCCGTCGAATAAGCGCTACCTGGACATTGAAAAACCGATAATTATTTATTTTTCCTTATCCGTAGTCGAATAACTCTTGTTATCTGGCGGATAAATTAGATTGAAAAACCGGGCCTCACTCGATAAAATCTCCCCACCAATAATTCACTACAAAGAAAAAAATATATTTCACTTATTATTTTTTTCTTGTAAGCGTTCGGCATAATTATTAATAATAATCATATAAAAATCGAATAAAGTAACGAAAATTGTCCGCGGTTCAATAATGGACGTTTTGTTACGGCGCGCTGCACAGGCGTTTATGATACAGTCACGCGCTGCAGGTACACTGCAGGGAGTACACGCGGATCGGTAGGAGCAGTACGAGGACAACGAGACAGAATGACATTCAGTGGCGTATTTTCAACTTTTTTCTGGGGGGTCCAAATTTTTTTTTTGAAAATTCCAACAGGATATATTGATATAAGGTATATTTAATAAAAAATACCTTTGGATAATTTTAACAAATAAGTACATTTTATTTAAAAAAAATTTTTTTAATTTTAAAGTACAAAATCTAATCGTTTTTTTTTTTTGGTTCTGGGGGGGGTCTAGTACCCCTGGACCTCCCCCGTAAATACGCCACTGATGACGTTATTATACGTTTTATGAGGACGCCACACCAGTATTTTTCTTCATTTTTTTTTTGATAGCCGTTAAGCGTATGTATAATTGAACGCAGATAATTAGAAATTTAACACGTTTTCAGTGGCGCCGAACTAAAAAAATATTCACTGTGACGGCGAGTTAAAAATTTGTGTGTAACCCACCCACCACCCGTTCAAAAGTTATGAACACGATTCGTTTCGCTCGGTATACTCGATTCATTTAAAACAAAATGTGTATACTTGAAGGCGAAAATAAAATCATATTTTCATTTACCTAGTTTTAATTTATTCACAGAGTTTTCCTTTAAGAAAACCACGTAGAAAATCAAAAAAAAAAAAAAAAACCTCTGAAGTACCGACTAGAACGAATTTGCTACGATAAAGCTCATCTTTATTTGAAAACTTTTATTCCTGCACTCCTTCTACCCAAAAAATTATATTATTTACCGAAAAATACGTGTTATTTTTAGAATTATATACAACGTTGTTATATCGCGTTCGTAGTCCACCGGTGTCATCCGTGCCGACACTATCGCATCAGACAAAACATAAATATTATGTTGCCCACATTACGTTCCTTCATAATAGTGCTCAACTCCGGGCTTAACTATATTGTCCACAAAATATTTTTATGAAAAAAAATAAAATAAGTTTATCGTGCGATAACCCACCACCACCGCACCACTTTATTCACTATGGCATTTGCCCATATACTTGAATATAATATGGCATTCGGCGCCACTGCACATTTTCACGGATTAATTTTTTTTCTAAAACTACTTAAGCCGTCGAAAAAATAAAAATACCGCGGATAATATTCTTCTTTATTGACAACGAAAATGTGGACACTATAATATAAAGGTCCCGTAAAGTGTGATTTCGCTATATTGACTGCAGACGCGGAGACAATTGTAAATTGAAATTAACGAATGCGCGCGTATGGGCGTCCTCATCTTAACGTTTGAGTGTTACAGCACGCTGTTCTCGCAGGAGTAACAAGATTTTGTCAAAGTCAAATGAAATGCGTTAGAATGGGTTTTTGAGTCAACGAAAGAAAAAAACGCGTGTATTGTAAAACCGAACGTTTTCACAATCGAAAATCCCGTACTTACCCGCATAGGACATTTCTGATACGTCGATTAGCGCATAAAATAAATAAAAAAAAAATAAAAACGTAACGATTTTAAATACACTTTAATATTGCTGTGAATTTTCGAAAAATTAATTGCCCACAAGTTTTGAAGTGAGCATAGTGGAAATCGTGAAATAAATGGAAATTGTCATCGTTAGAATACACCACGTTTTAAAGAAAAGACACGTATATAAAAAAAAGACACTGCAGCACAGCGTATAAATTAGATTTTCAGCTAATTTATTTACTACAAATCCGAAGTATTAATGTGTTTATCCTCGAGGGCGGAAAAGTTTTAAAACAGTTAATCCTATAACGTAATATTGGTCAGGGCACAGAACAAAATTTAACTCGGAATTTCGTGCCGACGGCGTTTGCCAACTATAAACGATTATTAAATCCACCGCGGTGTATATACGTGAATATTTGAGAACTATATATTTGTTTAAATGTTATAATAAAAATATCACGATTAAAAGTATGATATATTTATGTTTGAGGTAAAAAACCAAAAAAAAAAGCTCGTGTCACGTTGTAGGACGGGCTATAGAATAAAGTTCAGTTCCATTCGAATAGGCCGATCAAAGAATTTCCCACATACGACTGTCTTTATTTTATAAATGTTCAATTTTTTTTTTTTTTGCAAATATCCTCTGTACTACCGATGAGTATACACGAATACGCGATTATAATACGTCTGAGAAATATCGTTTTAATAATTGAAATGCGTGGAAGCAACAGATTTCTGAGCACTATTCAAATCAATGACGCGATAAAGTATTATTGCAACTGTTAGGGACACTGACGTAACAAAACTGAAATCAGAAAAAACTCGTAAACAAATTTTTTTGGTTTTCGCGATAGTACGTATTATTGGGCCGGTTTCACCAGACTATATTGTTAAATACACTCTAACACCGTGTTGGGTTAACGATTTGTTTAAATTTAACATCTGGTTAAATTATACGAGTTTCACCATTACATTATTATTGTTAAATTCTGTAATATTGTTAAGTAGGTAACTAAATGTTAGTTGGCTTACCAAAACGGTTACTTCGATTCTAACGTTCTCGTTGGTTAGTGCGAAATGTGATAACTGATAAGCGATAATATTTAAAACAGGCGATTATAACCTAATTTACTATAGTGGATCTATGACGTTTTAAAATGCCGGTTAAATTTTCACAATAAACCGATTTCGGGTGGTCGACTTGACAACGTGTTAAAGTTAACGAATCTCGGTGAAACATAATTTTCACTAAACACAATTAACAAAGTGTTAACAATTAATTTTGGTGAAACCGGCTCATTATCATTTAAATTTATATGTATATTTATAGTATACTCGGTGTCAAATCGTTTTTTTTTCCTTTCTACGAATGTTAAGTACGGCATAATGTGTCAACTTCTTTGACCCCTCTCATTGTCCACCGGTTAAACTCTCAGTACTCACTCAGAGTTGTTCGCATTTGATGTCTGCACCAGGGGCGTCATTTCAGTTTTTCTCTCGGGTGTGCGAAGTTTCAAACAGGCCATTTTGAAATTTCACCAGGCCACATAAAAATATTTTACATTTAAGACTTGCACAAGCATAAAGCTCTAAAAAGAAATTGTCTTTTAAATAAGCAGACACCTACAATTTTTAAGTAAAGCAAATACTCGTACATTTACACATTTTTCTAGACTGATATTGTTAACTTCTTTTTTTTCAACATTGAGTACCTACCATTAGCAAAGCAGGCCATTTGGGAGTATATTAAAAAGTAACGGGTGCAACCGCACACCCTGCTTCCCCCAACTGACGCCCCTGGTCTGGACGGTCGTGCACGGAAGCACCCATATCATAATTGTAATGACTTTTGTACAGAGCTATGTAATACACGAGAATGTGTTTTTTTTTTTTTTACTCGTATACCAATTTTAATTGAACGTAAATATAATCCCGTATTTATTATAAATATTGTCTACACTACAAACGATTTGCAATTTTACATTACGCGCAAATCAAATCCCTATTATTACGCCGTGAAAAACAAAATCTACGAAAATTATTACCACAGCAGTACGTTACATTTAGATATCGTATATTATTCTGTTATTTTGAGTAAAAAAAAAACAAACCGACGATTTATCACGATCATTTACAGGCCATTTGACTTCGATACATCGACGCGCCATGTGTTTGTTTAGCGGCGAAGATCACTCGCGGGTGTGCGCGACTCACGCAACCACCTATTATCTCGTTATTACTCACACCTACTCGCGTCCATTTTCCTGCAGTTAACAACCGCGGGTGCTGTTAAATCAATACTTTGCAACTGGATAATAAATTATCGAATATAATAATACTGATATCGTTGACGAGTGTTTTTTCCACTATTATTATATATCGATTTCGGTTATTGGAATAGTGGCGATTTTAGAAATAGAAGAAATCCCTCAGATACGCGCTGACCGCGCGCGTTGTCTTAACGACCGTATTTATTATAAATATTGTCTACACTACAAACGATTTGCAATTTTACATTACGCGCAAATCAAATCCCTATTATTACGCCGTGAAAAACAAAATCTACGAAAATTATTACCACAGCAGTACGTTACATTTAGATATCGTATATTATTCTGTTATTTTGAGTAAAAAAAAAACAAACCGACGATTTATCACGATCATTTACAGGCCATTTGACTTCGATACATCGACGCGCCATGTGTTTGTTTAGCGGCGAAGATCACTCGCGGGTGTGCGCGACTCACGCAACCACCTATTATCTCGTTATTACTCACACCTACTCGCGTCCATTTTCCTGCAGTTAACAACCGCGGGTGCTGTTAAATCAATACTTTGCAACTGGATAATAAATTATCGAATATAATAATACTGATATCGTTGACGAGTGTTTTTCCACTATTATTATATATCGATTTCGGTTATTGGAATAGTGGCGATTTTAGAAATAGAAGAGAAATCCCTCAGATACGCGCTGACCGCGCGCGTTGTCTTAACGATATAAATACATGACGATGAAACGAAGAAAGCGTCGTGGAGGTGGTATTCTCTATCGGTTATATTTACGTTTTAATTATTCCGATGGTTATTGAATTGTTCGACTGAGATTTTTGTCTGAGATGGATTATATAAAATGTAAATTGAATCTCTTATTTTTTTTATTCACTTTAAACGTCTAAGCGGTATACGAATTATACAAATCAATGCGTTAAACAACATTAATACTGCAGTATACATTTAATACACTGTTTAGAGGCCCAAATCTAAAGCGTGTTCTATACGTAGATAAATTATTGGAAAACAGTTTTTGTCTATAGGTACGCAATTTGTTTGCGAATATTATATTTTCTACCAACTATATGTACAATAGAGAAATGGAAAAAAAATCAGGTAATCTTTTATCGCTGAATATCGTTGTTTGTTTCGTTCGGTTCATTTGTCGTGTGACGTGATTTCAATATAACCACAGATTAGATATATATATATATATATATATACATTGATTAAATATACATAGATAGCCTACGTAATGCTAAAAATGAGATACGAAAAATCGAGAAAATGGGAGCCCAAAAATAATGATGAGGGAACTCGAAATTAGAATGCGCTAGGTGTTGTAATATCAGCTGATATCTAAATTATCACTACAGAATAAATTCTGTACTATCACCATAGAATAATATTACTCTATGTATTATTATTATACTATTGTGATAAATGATAAGTGATAAACCGTAAACCCATAAAAGTATAAAATAAATCCAAACATTAGATATTATAACAATATTTAATATTTTTCTTATCTCAGATTATTTTTACTCAGAATAATGTTCAAAGTCCAAACCTGACAAACCCGTATATTTATTATCGAAAGATCGTAAACGACAAACAATAATTTCAATTTTCAATAATTATTATTTAATCGTTACACTACACGCCATCTATTGTTAGATTTTGCTATTAAATTTATGTGTTTCCATTTCGCGCATTAACGTGAGCTATCTATGTATATTTAATCAATGATATATATATAGAATACAGATGGATCACTCGGCCCGAGAACAAAAGAATTGCAAATACGCTCTTCTGATTGGTCCCCCGCATAACAATGTAGGCGCACACGACGATATAAATTATTATGTTGGTATTTTACAATATTATAGTACAACTTCTTTATTATCTCAAATAATGTTATCAAAATAATGGTTATCACGTCCCGGTAAAAATTTAACGCAGGTTAAGCACCGATTTTTTTTCAACTGTGTGTATGAAACATAGAGTAATATTACTCTATGGTATGGAACGAGTATATTTAACATGAGGCATTATATCACACGATCGCCAAACCAGAATCGCTATGTAAACAGCACAAATAGATTACCTCACGGGAGTAATGTCTAAATTTTAGGTAAATATATTGTGCTACCATGCGGTAACACTGATATGGGGGGGGATTGGAATGACGTAATTTTTTTTGTTTACATCGCGAGTGATCCATCTGTATTCATCTAATCTGTGATATAACGTGAAACCTGACTGAACGGACACCTCTCTCGACGGACAAAGTAATAATAGGTCCCTGCAAAATGATTGGTATTTTAATATATTTTGACCAGCTGTCTATAATACGGACTCTTTCTATAACGGACGCGGACAGTTATATTTTCTTGATAACGGACAACATAGCTTAAACTCGTATACACATACATATTAAAAACAAAATAGAAATAATTCGTATACGACCGATTAATTACAATTACGGCCGATAACGAAAACGTTATAAATACGCGGTAATTTATATTAACTTATGTCAATACACACACGCGTGTTAAGACCGTATTCTAAATAAAAATTGTCTTCAACTGTACTCATTTACTGTCTTACGCGCAAACACGTCTTACTCGTTGTTCTTGGCAATGGCATCTCCGGCACAGCGGAAATCGTTCAATTTAAAACCACGAGTCGAAATTATTCGGTGTAAAGACTCTAGAGGCTTGTCAGTTCGTGCCAGGAAAACGCAAGTAGCCGAAGTTTTATAGAACAGAGAAGAGATTTTGCGTCGCTACAACGAAAACACCACAAATGAAAAATTTCAGAGGAGAGGCTTATATAACCCGTGTACAACGGACACCTGTCTATAGCGGAGAATTTTGATGGTCCCGTGAGTGTCCGTTTTAGACAGGTTTCACTTAATAAATATTTGTTATTATAACTCGCATTTTTTTTTTTTTTTGATTATATTTTATCTAGACTTGTTATTACCGACAAATAATGGCGTTCTATAATTAATTTGTTCGTAGCAAATTTTTTTTTTTTTTACTTCATTTTTCGTAACCTAAAATAAATAATCATCAATTAAAGAGTCAATATTATTTTAATTTTTTTTTTTTAGTAGACGAAACATTTAGTAGATCGCACTCCGTACATCGCCGTGTCCACATTTTATATATGTATTTTTTATTTATATCGATTGGTTTAAAATACCAGACCATTTACTGAAATTGCAGTCATTTGGATTAGAAAACTAAAATTGTTTGTGTTTTTTCGGAGGGGTTTTATTTTCGTGTGTTTTTAAACGTATTTATTTAAGTACGAAATGGAAATTTTCGGAGGACGGGTTGAATTCCAGGCAGTACGCCGCATAAATGAAATAATACAGATGTCTAATATGTGATATATAGACTCATCGATAAACTAAATTCGGAGGGGTCGAATCATAATGTAGATGATGGACTGGTTGCAGTGGGCTGGCCTGGATTTCGGTCGTCGTTATCCATTCGTGCACGAATACCGAGCTGAACGTTTTACGGCATGGACGGTACTCATATATATATATACACACACACACACTCGTATACATACCATGACCTGTATAATCGTCATCCGCAAATAACGTACCTTATTATATTATATTGCTATACGATTTAATCGAAGATCGCATCCGTAATATAATATACCTGTATGATGATATCACGTTAGAATAATAATATTGTGATTAATCTGTACGTAACCTAGTATGGGGCTCGCGTATTACAATTGTTATATAAAAAAAATGTCAACGAATTTTGTTTGTCCATTTTTCGCAACCAATCGGCCAGCTTTAGACGTTTTTATTTGACAGATTCTGCATATTATGAAAATATACTTACGGAGGGGGAAAAAATTCGTTTTCTATAAAAGAAATTTCTCTTTAAAAAAAAAACAATCTACTTTTTCGAAAGACTGATTTAAAATATTTGATTTCTATTTTACTAAGAATAGATGCAATAACAAATTATTATATAAGTTAGCCAATAATCAATATTCGAGAAAAAAAGCTTACGTATCATTGGCATCAGGGGTTATTTTTGTATTATTTTTGCTACTGCACATCATAATATTAATAAAAGGAGTCATAAACGCAAATTAGAGGGAGTTCAGCCCGCCCCTCCAGAACTCCGGTAGCCCTAATATTTTTCGTCATTTTGTATGGTAATATATGACGTATATATATATATATATATATATATATATATAAACAATAATTATAATTGCTTTTCTGTGAAAATATGAAACTAACCGCTTAGCTGGCTTCCAATTTCCAAAATAACAACTTACCCACGAATTTGCTACTGTACACTTGTATTTTGCTACTACACAACCACTGTCGGTGGCGGTTATAAGTGAAGGCGATAAATGGACCTCATGGAATTTGATATTTTTTAATTTATTGTATCTCTGACCTAACAGCACCGACTTGTGTTATGTAAGTTGGTTCAATTATGTTATGGTTATGCTCCATTTTCACCCCTCTCCCCTTTGAACATCAAGTATAAGGCTGGAATTAGTACTCGATCGACGATCAGCGCGTACGGTATGCGCTGACAGTGCGCGTTGATCATCGGTCGTGATCGAGCGTTTAGTGCATAGCTGACGACAAATAATATTATTAATAATAATAAATAATAAAGATTGCATACGCGCATACGATCGGTCGCTCGGTCAGCGTCAAACTAAACACCCGTATATACCGACGTGGCGCCGTCAGCCGATCGTAATAAAACGGGAAAAGAAAGTAGTCACCAGATGGCGCTACGACACAACATAGAGGGCGTGGCAGAAAAGCGTTCATAAATAGCGGTTCGAAACCATCGGACCGCTCAGTGTAGTCACGGCGGTCAGGAGTGAACAACGTAGTTCGCGTCTGACTGCGGTGTGCATGTGTTTGACTGACCGCTATTTATATGCGCCTTTCTGTCACGCCCTCTATATTGTGTCGTAGCGCTATATGGTAACTACTTTCTTTTCTCGTTTTATTTTTATTTCGTTTACGTTCCATGCACGCTGTTCTTCCTTTTTCTACGTCTGCATTTCGTCTCGGTACATTAATAGGTCTTTCTTCTTGGTTATTACTCGTCGATGTGGATATTTCATTGACAGAGGGGGTTGGCTCCATTTTCGCACCCTCCCCCCTGAATATCATGTATAACCGCCAGTGCAATGTGTGTGCTATAACACACACAAATAGGTCCTGATTGGCATATATAATACGATATTGAATACGTAAGTATATAACGTAATGCTATAAAAGCTTGTTTTTTTTTTTTTTAAATTTTAAATTTATTTCTAAATCAATCATTTTTGATCCGGGCTCGATCCTAACACGAATATTAACGGTACCGTGACCGTATAGAATTGCTTGTATGTGCAGTAAAAAATGTGTGTATTTTTCGAAGCGACGATATTTTATTATTAACGCCGAGCATGAACAAAAGCCTCTGTTCACAGATAATAATTTGTAATAGTTTTATTTAGTCACCGTAGCAGCGTTCAGTGCGGTATATCCGAAATTATTACCATCGCTAAGGTTTTGAATTATGATCAAACAGAATCGTATATATACTCGTACATACGTGGTCGGATTTAGCGGGCAGTGTTAAGGTTAAATGCGATATTATACGTAGTTTTAATGTATATAACAAGCAATATTAGTCGGTATACTATTAATGAAAATAATATATATATATACAGAGTGTTTCACGAGTACTGCCACATCAATGTCCATAGCAAACAGTTATTTTTTATCGGAGTTTTATTAACCATAAAAAAAAATATTCGAATTTGACGATATACATTAAAAAAAAAAAACGAATTTATATTTATTGAACGTTTAAAACAATATTATTTTTCGATCGTTATTCGTATAGATATATCTTATAAAAAAAAAAAAAAAAATCACTAAAATTGAGTATAGACATTTATCCGGGTTACTGCAAATATTTTCGATATTTTAAGAAAAACCGCGAACGTCGAATCGTTCACTCGTCATATTTTCAAAAACAATTTGTTTTTTTTTTAAACTTACCGTAATAGCGACTTTTTATCGTGTAATTGTGATCAGGTGATAGATAGACCGCGGTAAGACGTAGAAAAAAAAAAAAAACGAAAAATCATTGTATACCGTGTTTTACGCATATGTCACAAATCTTACCACCATTCATAACGTAATTTTAGATCTGCCCCTGTATATAAAGTCGGGATAGGATTTGATGGCTTATGTGTAATATATTATGGACTATACAGGGAACGGATTAACTCGAACGTTTTACGTTGGCGCCACACCGACGCAGTTATAATAGCCCCGGACGACTAGCAGCAGTAAACGAGAGCAAGTCGATAAATGTACATAAATTATTATACTCGACATTTTGTCGAACAAAAAAAAAATTCGTTTAAAACACTCTGTGCAGTGCAAAAAAAAAAAAAATAGTGCCGCGGTGGACTTTTCCTCGCCGTCGTCGTTGCCATTTCGACTTATCCACCGTCACCGGATTTCGGGCTGCAGATTTATATCGTAGACCGCGCCGGAATTCGCTCCGTCCAATCAGACCGAACCGAAACCCCAATATTATATATTATTATATGCTATATACCGGGGCACTTAAACGTTATATATATATATGTATGTACGCATACGGTTTAACCCGATCGAAATATTATAACGCGTAATATAGGTTAAGTAATACCACTAACACGGTTGCAGTCGTCGAATTCCGAAAAAAAACCGAATCAATTTTTTTTTTTTCATATGAAATACGAAAGATTACAGTATATTGACGATACATTTTAATAAAAATAATTTAAAGAAAGTAATAATAACGTTGTATAAATTATGATTTATTCGGTAAATAAATGTACAAAAAAAAAAAAAAAATCCAACTTCACGAGACGTTACAATATGATGGACGAAGCAGTTTTAGCAAAGAGCGTTAGGTATTTCGAATATAGATTACCGGAACTCCATTGAATATTCACGGTTGAAATTCGTTTTTATTCAATCGTCTCTTCAAAGTATATCAAACAGATTAATAACAATAATTCGTTTTCAGCTCACGTTTTTCGCGTGAACATTTTTCGCATTTTTATATCGAACATTTTATTGCGTTTGGCCGCACCAATGTTGTTCTGATACGTACGTATCACCGGTTATCGGTGGAAAAATGTATTTTCGTATCTGCCGTCGTACGAAATATGTCGCTGATATCTGTAGAAAAAACATTATTTCATAAAAGCTTAAGAACGTTAGAAAAAAAAGAAAAAATTCTCACAAAATTTAACTACGCCCGACTATTCAGACCAACGCGTCTTAAAAGCGAGATTTAACTGATTTTTGTCTCATTTATTGTCAAATCCATATGATTTGGGAATATAATTTAATTCGTTTCCACTCTTTGCGTGCGCGTTTCGTATGATAGCGTTGTGAACTGTAAAGTGATGATTAGGACACGAATCCGAGTTTCATCTCTGTTTCGGGATTAGAGTGTCGTCGTTTAACCAGTCGAATCCTATGTTATAATATAATTCCCATATAAAATAATAAATATTGCTCGATTCATTTGAATATTTGTAGATATATCATATATATTACGTATGTGTACCCGATTGGCTGAATGGGGTTATGAATAAAAATTTAGCACGATATCTCTATTTTTTGTTTTTTTTTAGTTTTACTTGCTCTTTAGTGATCGAGCACGTTTAATATTTTTCAATGTTCAAAACGTTGCCAAACGTCCTTCGTTTCATCGAACGAAAAAAAAATATAACGGTATTATTATTTATGTTTTGAAATGTTGTATTTTACAATTGATTTTAACCGTAACCCATATATTATACGCGTATGTATGCGTGCGCGTAACGAAAAGAATTTCCCGTCGTTTTTCGACAATTTTTTTTACGTTTTAGAGAGAACTACTGGGCAAATAAGTAATGTAAAAAATAAACACACGTGTCATATTTATAATAAAACTCCACGAAATTTCTATAAACACGTGGAATATATATATATAGCCGTCCCAAGGGGGGGGGGCAAATGGGGAAAGTGCTCTAGGGCGTCCAAAGTGTTACGAATGCAGGGGGCGTCATAAAAATGAATGAGAAAAAGAAAAAAAAATTTGTTGTTTTATTTTAGATATTAATTTCCCTTGTATCTATATGACGATTATTCGAGGACGAGTGTATTTACTATTAAAATACATATGTAATTAGATATTACGTTAGTTGTAAATTTTATTTTTTTTGGGTGGGGGGGTCAGATATTATTGCCCTAGGCCGTTATTGGTGGTAAAGGCGGCACTGAGTATATACACGTATGTGTGGGGAGGGGTAGGACGATTTTTATTTATCACTTGAATACTGATTTAAATTATTTATCATTTTGTTAATTTTCATTTACCTATATGTTTTACGTTGAATGTTATTGATTTATAAAAAATGTTTTCTATACCAATATTGACTTTATATTATTGTCAATGGACACGAACATACGTAATTGTAATTATTGTTATTGCATATACGCACGTATATCGTAACTAATAATTATTTATTATACACACATATATATATAAATATGAATCGGTATATAAATCCCTCGTTTATAGGGTAACGGCTTATAAATTTGAATCGATTTATATGCGTGTAAAATATATAAATACGGTAAGAATATTTAAGAATATGGTGTTGCAGGCAGCTATATATAGTTCTTTATTATATAATATTATGTTGCAGCGGAGTGGTGCGCATAAACGGTACGAACGTGTTCAGCCGTAGTGTTTACCGGCTTTTTTTTTTTTTCGTTTTAGAAGAGTCAAAAAAATTAAACGTTTACATTGCGGTAACATCGATTTTGAAAATAGTGTATATATATATACTCGGGTCTCGGACACTTTCTGCACTTCACAGGGGTTCACGGTAAATAACACTTATCGATGGGTACATGTATGTAGGAGGGAATAAATAATCCATGACCATTTCGCCGGAATCCCTTTAAAAGATGCCGATCTGTCAAACACTGAAACACGTGCGATTAATTTGTTTAATCTTAGAAAAAGAATATATATATATATATTACTCGAAAATATATTATTAGTACGTGTTTTTTTTTACGTTATCCGTCGATTTTTTATTATTTTTTTTTACCAATCGTATTCCCATATACATAATATGTCTGAAAGTTCGTTACAAATTTAAAGTATAATCACGCGCGAATCGTTCAAATTACCGAAATTCATATATTTATCTATAATAGTTCCGAAACGTTGTTATAAAAATCGATTAATTGATTTTTTTTTTAATACGAGTAGTAAAATTAAAACGGTATTTTTTACGAATTATAAATGAGTTTGGTTTCTTTTTTTCGAAAATACAATTTTTTTTTTCCAGAGATTACAGACGTATACGAAACGAATCGTTTTGTTGTATTATTAAATTAAAAAAAAAAAAGACTCGAAATCATAATAGAGCACTGCAGTTTATTACGATCGTGAATAAATGATACTAGGATTAACCGAGTACACGCGCCGTATCTATTCTCATTGATGTTATAGTCATTAATACTACCAGTCGGTTATTATTACTACAATATAATAATATTTAAGTCCGATCCCCCGAGACGATCACATTATTATTAAGCGACTTCCACCGTAATAAAAGTATTACAATTTTTTCCCCCGTTTTATAATACGTTTTTAGCACATAAATATAGCAATTTTTTTTTTTTAATTAAAAGAATATTTGTTTATTTTTATTTACATTTTTGCTACGCGATTTTTGTCAAAGCAAATGTGCGTTTTAATCCACAAAGCGAATATTATTACTCAACGATATATTATTACGCCTGGCCTGCAGTGTCTTAATATACGCTGTCTGTACCCGTACCGCCAACGAATAAAAAAGAAAAAAAAAAGTGTTTACTATAAAATCGGTAAAAATATAATATGTAATATCACGATACGCGTACTTCCCTAGATTTTTTTCGTTTTTAAAATTCCTATTAACACTTAAAGCGTAATATATTGAAAAAAAAAAGAAATTAATTCGAGTAGAATAAATTAAAAAAATTATTCAACAAATATAATTGAAATTTCGAACACTTTTTGAACGGAATGCTCTATACTGTTATCTTGGGAATTAAAAACTTTGTTCGATTCTCTGCGTTTGGTCGTTCTTGCAGTCAGGGTCGTGTTTAGTAATTTGTGGCCCTGGGTAAAAAAAAAACCGCCCTATTATAATATATAATACAAATTTAATGCGATATATAAAAACAATTTTATTTTTAATTTACAATTATTAAATTACTTTCATGGATTGTGAATCCGCAAATTCTTTAATTACATATCACCACGATATTCAATCAATTATTATCTCGCCTAAATCTCGATAACACTTTCGTATAAAAGTAAGATCACGCGATAAAAGTATATAAATAATAAAATGATATTATACGCGTATAAAAATTAACGGAACCAAGTTTTGAGAGAATTAAATTAATGAAATTATATATATAAAAAAAAAATTAGCCGCCCCCCTCATCATCGGCCGCCCGTGGCAACAGCCTCCTGTTGTCCCCCCTAAATACGGCCCTTGCTTGCAGATGACCGAGAGCCGGAGAATATTGCGCGAACACGGAGCGGTTTGTATTCATAATTTTATCGAGCACAACTCGTAAATATTTCTTCATCGAAATATACATATATAAAAAAAACAAAAAAAAATTAATATAACACTGCGATTGTCGGTGTTTAAATTATAAACAGCGTTTCTTCGTACATCGTTTTAAGCGAAAATTTCGTTTCGTTAATATTTTTGTGCGAACACCTATATATCGTACAAATTTAAACAATTCGTGTCCTCGGAGGAATGTGCGTCTGAAAATTCGTGTTTTCACGTATACGTTATATATTTAGTCTAATTAATTTATAAAATTTGTTATTTTAATTAAAATACCACAAATTAATTTGACGCCACGTGCCCGATAAACTATATATTAAAATAACCGTTGCATATTTTGTTTCAAAACGTAAAATTTATAACACTGCGACAATTGTATTATAATTAAATGTGAGTGTAAAAAAATATATATAATATATAAATACTGTAGTGACACGGCGAAAAGGTCGACGCGAAACGACGGAATAATATACTTTTAGAACGTGTGTATATCAATTACAACGCATAATATTTTATTTCTTCGGATTATGCGTCGATTTAATAAACACCGTGCAAATGAAAAATAACGAGATAAAAACCTATTTCGGATAAAAAAAAAAAAGAATGGTATTAAAAACAAAATTATATTGTTTTCAAGGCTTAGGATCTGGCCATAATTTGCTTCCAGCGCATGCATTTCGTCTCTCACTAAATAATTCTCCATTCTGTACTCGACATGAAGGCGAAATCATACGCGATTTCATTCATGGACTGTCCTTCTCTCGCTGATCTACGCCATCAATTTTTTTCATTTTCTCCATAACAATAATGTTCCTATAATAAATCCGTTTAAGATATTAAATAGCAAATCCCTTCCTGTAATTAAAGAAACACTTAAATTTATTATAGTACCGCTGAATTTTTAATATAATTTATTTTTCATTTATATGCGTACGTTTTACTGCTGTATTGTTTTTCTCTCTATATATATATATTTCATGTACTATTAGTATTCCTAACAGTAATATTGTTGAGCTATTATAATTTCAATATTCGTAGCTATTAAAAATATATATAAAATAAAAAAAATTATTTTCAGTATTATATTGAGTAACGTTTTGTATATAAAATAAAAATCCTATGCGAATACCTCTTCATAAGACGATTTCCCCCGGTTTTCCGGTATGCCAATAATTTGTCCCTGTTCTGTATATATATATATATATAGAGTCAAAGATAAATCAAGGCCTCGCTGACAATAAAGCATTCGTATTTTAAATACGACACATTGAGAATTTCGAATATTTGAAACGTTTTGTAGGGTCGGTGTTTAGTGTTCGAATAAATAAACACTATATATATATATAAACATCGATCGCTATATACACGTTGAACGATTATATATTTTTAAATCAAATCTAATCGTATAAAATCGTATTTAACTAAAAATTTTTGTATGTACAGTCGATAATAATATGGTTTAATGTATAACCGAAATGTTAATTTCGCAATAATTGATCACTGTGACATTGTATTCATATAAACTCAAAAAAAAAAAATTGATCGGAGCGCATTAAAAACGATATTTTTATCCGAGATTTAAAAAGCTTTTTAAAAAAAAAAATTATTTAAAAATCGTTTGAAGTACTTGATTAGTATTACGGTTTTCGCATACGCGATATTTTATAAATTTTTATACCGAACACCCGTCGGGTGGTATATTAATTATTATACGGGACCGTTGGTGTTGGATACGCGATTGAAATTTGAAATGAACAAATTATTTTCGGACAGGTACACGAGATCGGTTTACGTTATTCGGGGAACTAATATATTGTAAAATTTTTATATACACAATAATATTACGAAATAAAATATTCTAACCGTCGTCGTTATTACGCGTACTATATATATATATATATACTAAAGGCAGTATCAAATCCAATAACACTTTAATATGTACATATTATAATAACGTTTTTGGCCGTTTCGGCGGGCGAATGCCAGGGACAACCTGCAGGACATTGCGAATTTATATCGGGGGAAGGAAAATGAATGCACCGCGATAAAACCCGCGGTAACCCGATTTTCCACTGTATCGAGTAGAA
Organism: Slavum lentiscoides; assembly: GCA_032441835.1. Classification (NCBI taxonomy): domain Eukaryota; kingdom Metazoa; phylum Arthropoda; class Insecta; order Hemiptera; family Aphididae; genus Slavum; species Slavum lentiscoides. The sequence continues at coordinate 10,557,924 of CM063713.1, forward strand.
CGTTCCAAAAATCGTTAGAAATCGTGGCCACAGCGCACCAGCATAAAGACTACCTACCGATATCGTTACGTTTCGAATCGCTCCATTACATTTACATAATATACATATATTTAATATTTATTTTATATATATATACAGTATTACAGTCTTATGTACTATTATGCGCGTATACGTATTATACTATTATATGCACCGGTAAAAAGCTTATTTATGTAATTTTTTTTTCTTTTTTTTTCTAACACTCGTATGACGAATATTTGTCACACGAGTCCGGGATTGAGTGCGCGAGAGCTAACGTTCATATGTTTTTTTTTTAAACTGATCTATACTCGTGTATATCACCTCAGATGAGATACGTCAAATATAATAATACACTGGAGAATTATTGAGGTACACACTACAGATACGTATCAAAAAGGGTTTGCGAAAAGCGTATTAATGTTTTTTTTTTTTAAAGTTCGATAACGTTTTTAAATTTGTAGCGAAAAGTTTTTAAAAATACTTTTTTAAAACACTTAGAAATGCGAAAGATGAAAACGTTTTATTATTGCGTTCGCCGCAAAGTCTCGTTATTTATTATTTAAATAATTATCTTTCGTCGAACGTTTTACGTGTGATATTATGCGGTATATGACCGAGTTATACAAAAAAAAAAAAATATATTTGTTTATAATACATAAACAATAATCGTTTATTGTCTGAATGAATATGAAATTAATTAATTATTCCGAAATATGTTTTTCTATAACACGCTTTTATAAAAATTATTATGGTTGATATTTTTTAATAATTGAGCCAACTTTTAGACTCTTTAGTGCGATTGCTCCTTTTTTTTTTTATTATCAATTCTTCATTTTACGAAAATCATTATTTGTTTATGCTATTTTTTTTATAACGATTTCGAAAAAAAAGAAATCACCGACATTTATTATTATTCACAAATATTTACCCGTTTTCTATACATAAATAAAATAAACGTAAATGAGGTAAACTATGTAGTTAACAAAAGCGTTTAACCTCTTCTCTGTAAAATACACATTTTTTTTAATTTTGAAAATTACATAAAGCTTATTATCGTTTAAAGATGATAAAATTTGTGGATTTCTTAGAATTTCTGAATTGCACGTTATATATTGGCGAAAAAAAGCAATTTGTACGGAATTCGCGTACTTGTCATGATCGCAGTACGATTTCCATTAGAGTCAGGAGGAGCAGACGAAATGTTTTAGAAAATTCACAGATACAGAGTAACGGCGTACGTTTATAATGCAACACGCTGTTTTTAGGAAATACTACACATACATATGTAATGCACACTGTATTAAGCGCAGGCGAAGCAAATGGGTTTCTTTAGTGTTTTTTTTTTTTAAATTTTCATGATTCCAAAATTCATACGGGATTGCAAACCGAAAGCTATTCATAACGTATGACGTATGTACGTATCAAATTCAATGAGCTCACACTCAACGCGAATACAAACAAAACCACCACGCGGTATAAAACGTTAAACCTTTGTTTGCTGTCACGATTTTAAACCGACAGATAATTTGGAAATGAAAAGACAACATCGTATTTTAATATAATAAATTAATGGCTACACGCATTTATAAATGATATATATATATCCGTGAAAACCGGGTCATACGTTTAGTAGACTTGTTTAACGGGATCTCGTGATAAAATCGTATCAATATTTTTTTTTTTTTTTCACAAATCGCGTAAGATTCGTCCACAATCTTCCACTTTTTCCACTTTTGTTATCTCGTCTCGTTAACACCATTTTGATTTACAACTAACTAATGTTTACGCACTCGCGGATTGATTACGTTTATCATTAAATATTATTAAAACATGTTATTATTATTTTTTTATAAACGGGAATCGTGCACAAAAAAAAAATTGCCCATTATTATGGCCAATTGAGCTTATATTATATATAATAGCAATTATAATGGCTATTGAGTATAGCGGATTATTATTCTTGATTCATACGACGTCGTTGGTTTTTTTTTATTTTTTATTTAAGCCCTAGGCCTACTTTCACAATGTATAGTGTATACCAATTACCAGCTTTCACAATGTATAGTGTATACCAGGGGTGAGCGATAGGCTGCTCGCGGTCCAAATCCGGACCTCGGGTGGGAAATGATTGGACCGCCAAAAATATTTTACTTTGATGCTGGTTTTTTTCTCTCATTATTTCTCTCTGTATATACCCAAATAAACCTATTAACTAATATATATATATATATATATTGTTTTTTTTCTTCTGGAACTCGAAAATTTTTTTCAAATCGTCCGGACCCTTTAGAAACTGATTTCCGACCCCTGGTAGGTGTATACCGGATAATATGCAAACAGCGATAAGACATCTTCTATCGTATCGTATCGAGTTCTCAACTTTTTAAAAATATAATTTAAATGTTCAGTATTTTATACGTGTCACGTCTTATCATATTGTAATATTGTAAAAAAAAGTTTAAAAAAAAAACAACTGAGCGAACATTTAACTATTCGAACAAAAACAATAGTTACCCATAATAATACTAATTTTATCGCACATTATTATTATCCTAAGAAAAAAAAAAAGCTTGCGTTTTCTCCGCTGCACGGAAACATAATATGTTATAAATTCAAAAACGTTTTTGAATTTGCGGGTGACAGTTAAAATGCTTTTTTTTTTTCTATTAATTTTTCTAAATACAAGAGTATAAGGCATTATCAAAAGTCTTCGGAAATCGTCGCGAAAACGGTTTTGTGAAGTCGGCGTCGCTATAATTTTGAAATGACCTCGAGCACTAAAACATATCCGTTTTATTATTATTATTAGACGGACGGATGCGCATGTTTTATTTGTGAACCACAGGATATAGATTTGACTGGGGATGTAGCGGTTATAAGTATTTAAACAGTGGCGTACGCAGGGGGGCTAAGGGGTTGAAGCCTCCCCTATTGACCTATAATTTTATTTTTTTTTATGTTTTATATTACTAATGATTATAGTGGTCGTAAACAGTATTATTTATTTTATGATGTTGATAAGACTGTATAGTCGCCTGTCGGGGAACCGACGGAATGCGCAGTGATGTACACGTTTTTCCTTTCCAAACGTTTAGTACAGAATGGACACAAACAGTGTAACGTCACATTTACGGTTGATAACATGAACGGTTTTTGGTTGATGATTGTTTTGACTCCAAAGTTGAAAAAAATAACACTATGTTTAACGATTAACAAAAAAAAAAAAACAATTTATTACGGAACAAAACTATTTTAATGCTCATCATTTTTTCAATTATTTGTGTAATTAAATATTGTAGTAAATTAAGCAAAATCTTATGTGTCTACTGAATATTTATTCAATTTTCAAGCCTCCCCCATTGGAAAATTCTGCGTATACGCCACTGTGTTTAAATATGAATACGATAACACGTTTATTAGAGAATTTTATAAATAAATTCTGTCTTACCTATTTTTTTTTTTTTTTTACATACCCTCGTCATATACAATTTCACTACTCGTTGCCGGGGAAACAGTTATGACTTACGAGCACTATGCTACAATTGAATAACGTATACTTGGTTTCGAAAGATATATGTTTTGAATTCGGTTTACTCGTACTCTTTACAGGTTTACATTAGTTTCCGTTCGTTTTAAAATGTATTTTATACAAGTGAAACGTATCGAGTTTTTTTGCGCGGCAGTGGCGTAATTACGAATGTTATATGGGACGGGATATAAAATTTATCATTAAATAACCTTGTAAAAACCCTTTCGATATCAAAGTTATCGAAAGACAAATCGATCGATACTCGTATTTTACACTCTTATTATTTTCTTTAATAAAACGGCATATATATATATATATATAAATTCTAATTTTTTCCTTTTTTTAGCTAATTTATTGAGTAGTTCATCCTGTTTTTACTTTAATGTCTGAATACGGGTAAACCTTTCTTCGGCGACCTAACCTAATCGCACCATACCAGTTAGTAGTTACCGGTCAATAAGCTGAGGAATATTATGAATTATGATAAAATATACTAACAGCAATAAAAAAAAAATGTTATTGTTTTTAATTACTTTAATTTCTTATATTTTTTGTACATTAGATAATATGTGAAGTAAAAAAGAAAGCCCATGGGAGGGGTTTTATCCCCCATATCCCCCCCGTAATTACGCCCCTGTTGCGCGGATTAATGCTTTAAATTCTAGTATAAACTGTCATATTTTTGATCAAACGTATTCCGTACGTATCATAATATTACTAAAATAATATTGAAAATGTTCGTTTATCAATGGAGATGTGACTTTATATTCGAATTTCATCTTGCCTTTAAAATAATAAAATGTATACTTCTACTATAAGTACTACGCCGTATTACAATAGTCATAATAAAATTATCGTTTTGTATAATACGGACCTATAGCATTTGTAATGGGCAACATTTTGTACGGTCGGAATAGTGAGATTAGAAGAGATCGAAACAAATGATTTATACTTCGGTGAAAATAATATTCGAAGATTTTCATCATATTTTGATTTATTATTTAATTTTAATTTTTCTGAGTGTGAATTTTTTACCTGATGTTGCACTAATGAAATTACTTACGAACAACAACATTATTTCTATTTTATACCGTTTAGTATTTCAAAATGTAACTAAAAAATCGCAAGTATAAATTAAACATATCTGAGTGTACGTCGAAGTCATCGGATCGTTTTGCGTTCTCGTGAATTAATGTCACATACAATTTTAAAAAATTATGACGTACGTATGTCGAAATTGTCAAAGTACTACTACAGGAGTAATACCTCAAAAGTTAGTTTAAAATAATAATAATAATTATTATTTACTTTTTTAAACAAAATCTCTTTTATTATTTTTTTACACGCCATTTAAATGTAAGTAATATGTATGTAGATTTAATAATATTGATAATACAGTATACATTGTAATGTTTTTTTTTTTAAATCGTTAAAACTATAAAATGGGTAGGTATCTACTTTTCTTTTTTTCATTATTTTATAGCCTTCAAAGCATTTTCCGTTCTATAGTGAAAATGTACATATTTTACACTGAAATGAGGTTTTTTTCTCTTTGTTTTCTTTCATAACACACATACAATTTTCGAAATACAGTACTTTTGCCTTTCGTAGTTATCTGTGGAATGTTGGCTTTGGCAGTGGAATATTTTCTTTAAAGTGCGAATTCTCTGAAAAATCCACGTTGGATGTTCTTGGTTTTTTGATTGAATACTTGATCGGGTGTTGCATCCGGTTGAATTACATTTTATATGAAGATGTCTCTAAGAATCAACGCATTTCAATATTTAATGGATATTTTCTTTATCTAAATTCGCCATCAGTGGGAATAATACTTGGATAAACTAATCTTATACGGATATAGTGGGAAGATATACATTTTCCGTTATCTATACGAATCAACAGATTTATATATAAATTCGAAACTTAAATCTCTCTTAAAAAATAAAACGGTACACTATTCGGCGTGCTGTAGCGAACATTTTTTTTTTTCGGATTATTGTACCAGTATTGTATTGTAGCTCTGGAATTGTCCATTACGGTCGAAATTTAAGATTAAAAATAAAATATGTATTACACATAATGCGGCGCCGATGTAACAAAGAGTTTACATTGTCAATCTAATCCAATAAATTGAACCATCCACCATCCGCTCACAATGAAAATATCTTAAAATTTTTTATGAGGTACATAATAATTTCAATTAAAACAATAAGACTAAAATAGAAAAGCACAATTTATCAATGTTTTTAATTTTACACAAAGTGATTATATTTAAAAAGGAACGGAAATTAAATTATAGTTTATATAAATTATACTGTTCACACAGATTATATATAATGATAATAATTGAATTCATTAATGTTGATAAAAATAGCGATATGACAATACATTAGAACAGTGACTAATTTATTATGAGGATTAAGAGATATTTTATAAACTTAAAATACGATACGTTTAACTTTGAAATCCTAACAATCATTTTTATTGTTTTGTGTGTTATTATGTTATTTAACTGTAATGTGATCAATATTTTAGAATTTTTCATTGCAGGATTATTTATTAATGTAATTTTCAAAACACTGAACATTCTGCATATAAGAACAACACGATTTTCACTTTATTGTTATCATTTAAAATAAAATATGCATTTCAATTGGTAATAAGATTCTGTACTCACATAATTCAAACATTTTTACGGTATTCATTTTTAAAAATTGTATCGTCGTGTACTAGTGTGTTAGCTCAATAAATGGAGTAATTCATAAAAAACAAACTCGAGACATAATGTAATAGAAATCAAAGCGAAAATTCATCAAATATTTAAATATTTACAAGGGAATTTAATGGTTATTAAATTATTTTAAAATTAAGTTGAACGTTTTTTTTTTTTTAAGTTTTAGCATGCCGTTATTAAAGCGGTAGGTATATTAATTTGTTTACTCGGTAAATTTGTTCTTTCTATTGTAAAACTTTCTGTCATGTTTAAGTTGTTGCGGAATTGAAAGTTTAATCTATTTCGGGAAAAGAGAATTGTGTTAAGTTAATTGTAAACATGTCTCTCGACATTCAACGCATATTGCGACTCGAGTAATCAACAAAATAGTAAGACTTATCGTTTATGATGGTAATTCGATTTATCATTTATATCTGAATGGTGTTTGAAACGTATATAGTATTAAATTATTGCGACGTAATACCTATTTATTCACGAATAGCTTTAAATATTGAGTACACCAATGAGTTATTTTCTATGATTAATTATTGATACACATAATACATATTACATGTGTGTATACGCCAGTGGCATAGCCAGGGGAAGTTAAGAGTTAAACCGCTCACCCCTTTTATATATAGTAAAAATAAGCTAATTCTGTTTGAATGATTACTGCTTTCCACTATTGGATGTTATGTTTTCAAATAATTTTTATTTTATTTTAGTTCTGAGATGTAATAACGATATAAAATAATAAAAACAAATAAAACAAAGTGGCCGCAGGTTAAGCGGAATACTACTGTTGCATTTTTGTATTGAATTTGAAAGCTACGATAATAATTGCATTCGAAAAAGGATTCCGATCGAAATTCAGTATGTTATTAATTGTAGTTTTTTGAAATTAAAACTTCACACATTTTAAAATGGCATGACAAACGATTTTTTTTATATACTGATAAAATACACTCGTATGTTTTAAGTTCATAAATAAATGTTCAGACCTCAAATACGAAAAACGCGCACGTCTAACACGGATATAATTTTGTCAGTTTTTTTTTTCGCAGTTTCACGGATATTTCCAGTGATTTTTTTATTACTATTGGAAAAACGTCAAATAAAGTACCAACCTGCAGCAGATACACTCTGTTACTGGAAAGTAACGCACGTCGAGAAAAAAAAAAGTGTTCACCGACAAAAGAAAAAATAAACACATATAATTGTGAAAACAATACATTATATTTGCTTCGTCCCGAATTTAAAAACGTATAATATATAAACACACAAAAAAGACACAATAGCTTCACTTGTTTTTTTTTCACTCGGAACGCGAAAATCATAAACTTAATAGGCGCTTGCAGGTAAATACGCGTATAATGCAACGTTTACTGTGTGCGACACAATACAAAATATTGCGTTTCGTATATACGTTTATATAAATATTATTATTATTATTATTATTATTATTATTATTATTATTATTATTATTATTATTATTATTATTATTATTATAACACGCTGTGTACTTAAGTAAGTTATTATATGCGTCCTTTTCATACTGTATTTTATATTGTATACGAATTATTATGCGTTGTTGTTGACTTAAACACACGCATCTACCCCCGACTACGGTTTAAGTTTCGTGGGACGATTGCTATCTATATATATATATATATATATATATATATTATAATATAGTAGATTAAGTGCAACAGCCACCGTAGTAGTAATTTAGTAAAGTTATGGTGACTGTAGGAAGGTAGTTATTTTCACGCTGCAGGACAATTTATATGCGTCTACTTATTTTTTTCCCGTTGTACGCCTTTTTCCATCCGTGGGTCGTACCTATAGTACACCTAAAACTGTCCTGTTTATATATATATATATATATATATATATATGTGTGTGTATTTTAGAATCACATATGGTTTTGTTGAATTTTCGAACCTTTGAAAATTTTCTTAGCATTCTATTGGCACATGTATGGATATACTCGTAGGTACATATTTTTGCGTTTAGTGTCGATATCAGATTAACGATCCATGTAGTTTATCATCAATTTATTGAGACATAATTCCGACGTAATAACGGCCACACGAATAAATAATATTGTATTATACGTATATTTTTTTTATCGAAATATGTTTGAAACGTCAATTACTTATGATTCAAGTAAACACTGTAAACCGATGTGCTTTGGAGGACTTTATTCATTTTTTTTTTAGACTAATAGTCAACTGTATGGTCAAAACGTTTTTAATCGTTAATTTTTATTCAAATTTCAAAAAATAAGTTGTTAATATTCTATGTGCGATCGTATTAGGATTATTTTAATATAATTATAGTTTATAATTCAAGTAGTTTAATTTCGTAAGTGCAACTCGGTGCAAATGATTATAATGACACAAAAAAAGTTATTCTAAAAAAAAAATACAAAAAAATTCTCAATTTTTTTTTTTTTTTATTATGTTTTTCTTCAAATTATTCCCCTCTCTATTCCCCAAAAATGGTTCGACTATTAAAATAAAAAAAATAAAAAATCCCAGACAAATCTATATTGATTTCGACTCGTGCCACAGAACGTCAGACGTTGTATCCATTATATATTATAGACAACTCCGTCGATGTCGTTAATTAAAAAAAAAAATAAATAAATATTGACTTATAATAAAAAGTCCAGAAAAAGAATTTTACAAACAAATATTGTATAGACATTAAATTGTAAAAAAAAAAAAAAAACGAATATCTATATACGTATAAAGATTTACCGTATATTTCTATATATTATATAAAACGATTATTGGGTTTTTTTTTTAGAACACGTATAAATACTTATCCACTGTACTATTTTGCTGTAGCGGATAATATAATTCGGAGCAACGAATAACCTCGGTATAATATCAATCGCTGTATAATATTGTCTAGTGACAGTATAGGTATGTCTACACTGTGAAATAGATGAGACGTATGAAAAAAGAATTCGTCCAATATGTCCGAGCGGAAATCTCATAAAAAATTTAATTCCGTATATCTACGAAGCGACACGTCCGTCGTCCGTTTCGAACATTTCATAAGTGCGCGTATAAGCGTATATTTATAAATATAGGTATATTATCGCGTACATGTTATATTATAGTCGTACAACTGGCTACGGTCTTAGGGGTGTATTTTCCAAAGGACATTTTTAGATACTGAGCGATGCGAGGACTGTATTGGTTTTACAATGATTCGCGTTTTTTATTTTTCACGTCTGTACCGAAAAATTCTACAAGAATGAGTGCTCGGATCTTTACGCGCTCGTAGATAGTTCGTTTCCTGCAATAGTAGCGAATCGCATCTGTAGTCAACACGTTAGAGAGGTCATTTTTCGATTTTCTCAAAAGCGCTTAGAAAAAAAAAATTTTTAAAACTGCCGAAAAATTACTTAAAAAAAAAAAAAGGCTGTGAAAACGATTATCGCGTTGTTTCTTCGTAATTTTGAAACTTATAACGCGGTTTTGGAAACTTGAAATATGTAAATACGTGTAACTTTATATTATATATATTCGGGGGAATTTTTCTTTAAATTTTGGGCTTTTCTTCTAGAAAATACAGCTATTTTTGAAAGAGATAATTTTTGGTGTTAACGTTTAAAAATTTATTACAGACTGCTTCAACTATATATATATATATAAAAAAAAAAATTATTAAAAATCGTTTATCGCGCAATATTTCAAATTATTCGACGACAAAGTTTATTTTATCATTTTTTTTTTTTGTGTGTGGAAAATTACGTTTGTTCGAAACTAATGCGGTCCTAGAAATTTGTATACCAAATATGGAACTTTTTATACTATACGCGTATTATAACGAAAACAATTTTATTGAACATTTTTAGCTACTTATATATGTTTAATGTAAAAAATCGTATTAAAAAGTGATGTACCGTAATGTCGATCAGGTAAATATTACGCGTATTCTCTACGCGCTATATTAATAATAATAATAATAAAGAGGTAGCGAGCTGCGGGATGTTGTGGTCGTTGTGGATATCGCTTAAGTGAATTACTCGGAGAAAGATTTTATAGAGTTTTGTTTTTATTATAAATCTGAAAGCAACGATAAATCATTGCATTCGATAAAACGATTCTGAGCGGAGTTTCGGTGTAATGCGAATAAACGACAATCGATTAAGACGAAATTATTGCGTTTTTATGTAATTTTCGGTAGTTTTTCCTGACTTTTGAAAAAAAGTATTGGGAAAATGACATCCGTAAAGTACAAACTATAGATGCGATTTGCAAACAGAAAATGTGCTACGAGAAAAGATCGGAGCGCTCTTTCTGGTAGAAATTTCGGGTACAGACACAAAAAAAAAAAAAAACACGTCGTTGTAAAACCGATGCATTCCTCATCGCTCCGCCCAGAATCTAAAATAATAATAACAAATAATAACAATATTGAACAGCGAAGCTCCGCTCGGAATCGTTTTATCGAACGATTTATCGCGTCGCTTTCAAGTGTTCGTATAGAGTAATATTATTATAACAACAAAACTCTAAAATCCGAATATAATAATTCTGCACTTATATATAGGCGACACACGCACAACGCACCGCTACCTTTTATTTTTTTCTAATTAAAATATAACATCTTAAATATCTCGCAAACCATATCGCGTCGTTTCTCTCACGGACCGCCGTTGGCAGTGGCGTATTTGAGACTTCACCTCGGGGGGCGATGGTAAAAAAACTCCCCCCTTCCCACCAATAAAAAAAATTATATGTAGGAATATAATTATTGAACAAAACACATTTTATTTATTTAATTTACAAAACTAAGTCTATTTCTTTTTTTACTATTAGCAAATGTATCAATTACATCATCTACATTTAATGTTATATAGTATGGTGAATATTAAGCAATGCCAAACCCGTCAGGCGATCTTGCCCCTTTTTTGATCTCAGCCAGTATAATATAAAATAATATAATTTTTTTAAATCTCTCAGGGGGGCGATTGCCCCTATCGCCCCCTCAAATACGCCACTGGCCGTTGGAATATTTATTTTTTTTTTTTGTTAACGACAAAGCCTCGCTGCAGTATATAACTGTCATAAGTCATACGATATAGAAACCCGGCGAATTAGTGTCTCTAATAATTAAAAAAATAATAATAGAGCGTTTGTCGTCGGCCCGCGGAGCAGGCGAACAGGCGCGGTACAATGTCGGACGGACGCGCGCGCGCGCGCGCATGTGCTCGGGACGGAGAAGTGCTATTCGACGGAGAGACTCGGTAACTTTTTTCGGCGTCCGACTGTCGACGGATTCGTTTTTTCGCCGGCGGCGGCACGCGTTTAGTCTGTGCCGCGATTACACTACCGTAAACTCGTCCCTGCACCATCTCGTCCGCGCCCGAAAACACGTCCAAATAGGTTTTTTTTTTTTTTTTTGCAGAAAATTGTTCTTCTTTATTTTTTTTTTTGTTTATTAACTAGTGCGTAGACCGGTTCTTTTTTAAAATTTATATTATTTCGAATTTTACGTTTTTGACGCGTGTTTGTAACATATATTTATTGTTTAAGGAATTATTGACAAAAACGAAGTGTATGTATAAAAACACGGTTAGTAAAACAGGATTTTATACTATTAACTTGTGCGTAGACCGGTTCTTTTTTTTTTTTTTATATTATTTCGAATTTTACGTTTTTGACGCGTGTTTGTAACACATATTTATTGTTTAAGGAATTATTGACAAAAACAAAGTGTATATATAAAAACACGGTTAGTAAAACAGGAAATTATTTCAAAAAAAAAAAAAAATTTTTCTTTAGATATTATTAACGACAATATTAGTCGTGGGAAACGACGATTGTATATCGACGCGTTTTCTTGTATCGGATAACACAATTAATGTAGATCCGTTGCGAAATAAAGTCGCTATTTATTCGGGGCCGTATTTAGGAATTTGTCGCCCTGGGGCAAAAAAAAAAAACCGTCCTATTATACGTATAATACAAATTTAATGCAATATAAAAACAATTTTATTTTTGATTTACAATTAAATCTTTTTCCTTACCTGTGATTCCGCAAATTCTTTAATTATACAATTTTATCATAATCGATGTTACTGGAAATTAGTTCTCACTTTTAACGTTCGGCCAAAGCATTTATACGCGATCATTATTCATTACACCGATCTAGAACACGTTTTTATCCTTATCTCAGGGTTGAAAATGATCTTTTCGAAAATGCCACAAAACCGTCAATATTATTATCTCATACCTATATATAAATCTCGATAATAGGTTATGAATGTAAGACCGTGATAAATGTATAAATAATAAAATATTATGCGTAAGAATTGAATGAAGTTTTGAGAGGATTAAATTAATGAAATTATATGTAAAAAAAATTTAGCCGCCCGGGGCAACAGCCCCCTGCTGTTGCCCTCGCCTAAATACGGCCCTGTACTTATTTCCATATTTGTTGCGTACATTTCTTCTTTTTTTTTTCAAGACCCAAAAACACGTACAATTCACTCGGTAATTATGTAATAAACACTATTATTGTTATTATTAATTTTTCTATAACGTTACTACGGATTTTTAAACGTACTCGTATACTCGTTCTGCAGCTTTTTATTTATAACGCGCGAGTATACGTATTCCGCAGGTTTACCTTATGATGAATGACTTGCATTTTTACAAAAGAATTTAATAAAACTTGGTATACAATTCGATTATATTTTCGTCAACGACACTGAGAATTCGTTTAATTTGTAAATATATATTTTTTTTTTTTCGTGAGAGAATATAATATTATGTAATAAAAATATCTTTTTTTTTTCACGAGAAATCGTGTATTTAAACGTTTTTAACAATAAAACACGATTTAGTCAGTTTGTAGAGGCGAATATTTTTATTATATATAAACGTTTATTATCGGTTCCAGAATTTTCATAAAAAAAAAAAAAATAATAATAAGAAACGTGAAATCACACGTTACTTAATAATAATTATTATCTCTTTTCGGTAATTAAATTTTAGTTATTATTAGTAAAAATTCGGATATTTGTCACCGTACAGATATTTAGTTTGAACGGAATACGGAGAACTATACTAAATTATAATTGCAAATTTGTTTACGTGAAATTATTTAATAAAAAAAAATTATAATACACGCGTAATTGTAAAAATTAAAAAACGAAAATGGAATAAAAATTCATTGTTCCGCGGATATTTATATGATTCTGGTAAATTTTATTCATTCGGAATCCGTATTTAACAAAAATAACACGCTGGTGTCTATTTGATTATAACGAATGTAAATTTAATAATTTACAATTTGAAATGATCGAAAAACGTTCGTCTGGAATACGCTTATTATCATACAAGTATACATAAACGCATATTACGTGAACGTTATAATTCGTAACGTTTGAATTTACGTGCACAATTTTATGTAAATTTTATTGATCAAGACGTGTTTTAATTACTAGTGATTTTATTTGCTCAGAAAAAAAATAAAAAAATATCTGAATTATTTTATTAACATCGACATTATAAGTTTTTAAAGTCATACGAGTTTAGAATATTATATCGACTGTACGATTATTAGTGTGTTACAATATTTTGCTATACCTGTATGCGAACTCGCGATTACAATTTTTTTTCCAAACCTTTCACGATATATTGTAAAACGCAGTGTCGATTTTGTTCAATCCGATTAGTAATTATATTTTACACTTTATAATATGCTTTGGCGTTTTCGGTGTTTTTTTTTTTTAATTTTATTCCAGCCCCACCGAGGAAATCATAAATCCCGTTATAATAAATTTTATTTTTATAAACAAAACTAGAATATTACCTATTGCTTCTGGCGTGCTATTAGAACTTGTCTAAAACTTTGAAAACTCAAAGTTTCATCATTGTATATTGATGTTTATCGAATACACACATATATATATATCAAAAGTTCCGTGTCGAACAATTTTATAGCAGTCGTAGTATAATATGTAATACGTATGTACGTAAATACATGGGATGGGATTATTAATTACACGCTTTTAGGCAGTGTATCAATTGTTTTTAATTAAGTCAAACAGTACCACTGAGTAGTACAAATATATTTATGCGTGATTGAGTTAATTGAAAATATGACGAGATTTTCGGCGAGTATTATAATACGTATTGTGTTACGAGTGTGTTCGGTGACATAAATGTGTGTATACACTATATTATAGTCTTATGTGCGAAATAAAACAATAAAAACCTAAACGATTTTTGATTTCACGAATTTTTCGATAAATTTAAACGATCGAATTGAACGAATATTTATATATACTCGTATATATATATATATATTGTTATTTATATGTGTTTTGCTGAATCTCGTATGGTCGTGGTGTCGACTCTCTCGAAACACGTATATCGAGTAAAAATTGCAATGTGTGTTCATACAGTTATCGAAATCTTATTGGAAGTAAATATTGTATACTTAAATATATATATATTTTTTAATAATAGTTATTATCCGGTAGCTATTACAACTCAACATCTAAATTTTAAAATATATCGGAAAATAGTTACTTAGTAATAATAGGTACTTAATATTAGTTTTATATACAAGTATACATGACTGGCAAGACCAAAGTTATTCAAATGCGCAAGTCTGCAGAGGTGATAAAATTGATGACAGCTTTAATGACGATTGGGTGTTTAGAAGATAGAAGACCTAACTCAGAGAAGGGAACGTTAAGGGATACGCATAAATTGGACAGTTGTAGTCTGCTTGCGGTCAAAAAGGACACTTGAGTAAAAATCACACATTTCATAACCACAATTAGAGAGAATACAACCAGGACAGTTATATTGAGATTTAATTTAAAGGCGTGTGCCGGAAGGCAATTATGCCCAAAGCGAAGTCTGCAATAAGAAGTAATAATGTTCCTACTGACGTGTAAACTATGGAGCCGAGGATAGCGAGGAACAGAGGGTAACAGAACTCTATAACGTGTGGCATAAGGCGCGGGTAAGTTAGACGAAATCCCAATAAGACAGGATAGCAGACCGCGAAAGAGGAATAAAATAAGAATATGGACAAATAGGTAAACCTGAAAACTGATGACTGTTAGTGGCATTGGCTATAGAGCGTCCGCTAGCTCAAGACTACATAATATATTCTACGGATATTGGGCGAACTATACATACCGTATAATACAATTTCGATAATTATTGACTAGTGGACATGATTTTCATCGATTCATTTCACGTGATCCGTTTAAAATTCAATTTGTAAATTTTAGTTGTAAAAATATAACTCCCGTTAAAATAACCCCGCCCCCCAAAAAAAAATCATAAAAACACAAAAATTTTAACTCAAAACGCATAATATTTTTAGAATAAGCCTCGTCTAGAGTTCTGATTTGTAATTGTGAAAAACACATATTGTCCGAAAAACACGAGAAACAAATGTCGGAAAACTTATTCTAAATTATTGACATTATCGAAGAATAAAATAAATTAAATGCGTGAGAAATGCGAACGAATAAAATGTATTGGAATATACACGCACGGATACGGTAATTTTAATAATTTATACACGTCAAGTATAGAGGACTTCATATTCTAGTATGTGTTGAAATTAATTTTGAAAGAAATGGCTTTAATTTTTTTTTTTTTTTTGTACACTTCACGCATTTGCATAGAAATAAATATAATATAAACCGCGCTAACGACGCTCCGGTTCTTATCTGGTATACGTGTTTTTTTTTTCTTCTATATATAAACAAAGTAAACCATTTATTAAATGATAATATTTCGGTCTCTTATTTTTATCAACGTAACAATGATGCGAATAATGATATATTTGCATACTGATATTTTTTTTTTCGCCGTCGACCTCGTTATAACACCTATATATGAGTTTTATGTCAAATAATTCACCAGTAACGACATTTACGATTTTTTTATAATTTTTCCGAAATTTGATTTTTATGCGGTCGGACGAATTTTTTTTTTTTTTTTTTGTAATAATGTAAAATAATAATTAATATTTGTAATTCGTACGTTGACCATCAACGGAATAAATAATATTTTCAACGTAATGCGTGTTAGTACGGCGTATTTATACTGTTTTGTAATTTTCTTAAAAACGTTCCGGTAAATATCCTGTTCCGGTGTATTAATAATAATTTTTTATATACATAGAAATATACGTTTTAACAATAATAATGTATCGTAAATATTTTATTTTTGCTTAATAATATCGAATTGAAATACATTCGAGACGCGTTAGCCCATGGAGTTTAGAGTGTGCACAGTGTGCAGACGTTACATCCTTGAAATTTCAAAATAAACCCTTATAAAATCCTTATTTTTTACGGTATTTACATAATTTCTAAACCGTCTGCGTCCACTGCGTATAAGCGCGATCCGCAAGCGCGTCGTAAAGCGATTGCCGGTGAAAAAAAAAAAATTCGAAATCCTTTTTCACCAAAAAAAAAACATTTTCGTCTGTCGGTGACAATGAAATCGTTCTACGGGGAATACGAGTTTATTATATAAATACTTCGATTCATTTTTGAACGATTTACCGAACGATAGCTGATTTGGCTTGTGCTAACACAACGTTTGCCAAAATTACATCGGAAACGGTCTGCCCACACACGCGCGCGCGAGAAAAAAGGTAAAAATAAAAATCCTCCGCTATCTATTTTTTTTTCCCCCCTCGACCCAATCACCTGTTACCTTCTCGTAATTGCAAATTTATTCTCAGGGCACAAATAATATTTTGGACCGATAAAATCGGTATTAAAATAATCGTTGGTCCTGTACGAGTATTAAACGTAGTAGTACAGGTGCGGGCAGTCGAGGATCTTTTTCGCTAAAAAAAAAAAAAAAACCACTTGATGTCTGTTTGCTCGTGTCTAGATTTATTGGCTGTATAAATCTTGTCAAGTTCCGATCGGAAAATTACTGATCATTTACTTTAGCGCGCGCGGTTTAAATTACCGGATTCCCCAATAAACCCGTTGTAGTAGAAAGAATAAAAATGATAAGAAATTTCTTATCTTTTTTTTTATTCTTTATCATAAACGCGGTCTTGTTCTGTGGTCTTACCGCCGTAAACTTCAGATAACCGTTGTGTAAACAAACCGGGTAACGCGTAATAACCCTTCGTATGTAGATAATCACGACTACGAATGTTCGTTTATAGATAATTATTTGAATGCGATTGAGACACTCGTGACTGTTTACACTAATATTATGAAAACCAAAATCACAAAATAATGTACACTTTTTATCGCGTATACGTATTTCGACGACAACTTGGTCATCGTCAGCGCGAACCGCATACTAAAACCGTTGTACTATATACGCCCGTATTTATACGGCAGTTCATATCCCAATGACGTCACCATAAACATGAGTCATCGACCACGCCCTACCGCGATTCTATGCCGACGCCATCTGGTTTACATTGATTTTAGTAACGAATTTTCTAAGGGACTCAAACTCAGAGTTTAACAAATTATTTTTATTTTTTGACATTTCTATTGCATCTCTTGTACATTTCATTCCTTATTAAAAATTTACATTTTTTAAAAGTTTTACTGATTTGATTTATTACGGTTAGTATTCAATAAGTGATCCACGACAGGAGAATAAACAATAACTTGAAAACACTATTAGGAAACACTAAGGATAAAATAAAAGAAGGGGAGAAATCGGGTATTTACAAAATTCGATGTGAGGAATGCGATAAATGCTATATGTAGGCCAAACAAAAAGAAATATAGATATTAGGTTTAAAGAACGTTTGAGAAATATCAAAAAAAAAACAAGAAGACGAAAAATCTCCTGTTGTAGATCACTTATTGAATACTAACCAAAATATATCAGGTCAGTAAAACTTTAAAAAAATGTAAATATAATTATACGGGATTAAATATAAAAGAAGCAATCAGTGCCGTCTTAGGGCATGGGCCTGGAGGGCCCGAGCCCTAGGCCCCCAAATTCTAAAGGCCTTTCACTTTATTTACAAAATACCGTATTATATTATTATTATTTATTTTTTTACTCAGATATTTAAATTTTAAAATATTAACGTTTTGAAATTAACTATAATAAAGTTAATAATAAAAATTGACATTTTCATTTTTATTAATAAAGTATAATTTTTAATAGCTAATATAATATATTATGTGTTAAAAAAAAAAATAGTAGTTAAAGGCCCCAAATATTTTGGGCCCTTGGGTCTCACCATAACCTTAAGACGGCTCTGCAAGCAATAGAAATGTCAAAAAATAAAAATAATTTGTCAAGTCCCTTAGAAAATTCGTTACTAAAATCAATGTAAACCAGATGGCGTCGGCATAGAATCGCGGTGGGGCGTGGTCGATGACTCACTATCGGCTGTCGCGATGTTTTTGGTGACGTCATTGGATATGAACTGCAGTTCATATTAGTATAGATAATTGTTTAAAATCGTGCTTTTGAGTTTTGATTTATAATAAATTATTACGCTGCAGGACATCATCAGGTATTTAGGTTAAGTCTACGCGAATGGTCTAAACCAGTGATGTTGGATAAATAAATGATCGATGTAATCGAGTTTTAGTGTTATTTAAATTTCCCCCTTCCACCGTTGTTTTGTCCCGGATCCGTCCCTGGGTGCAAGTAGGTATACGAAATACCGTAGGAATGAGCGTGCGTAAGTCGATATAAGAACGACGTGGAAAAAGAAAAAAAAAACGGGTTTTTAACGAATTCAAATGAGTTTTTAACTGTCAAACTTTAACTTTTGGTGTTTCAAACGATCCACTAGTGAACGTTTTCGGTAAATTATTATTGTCAAGAGACGCGAAAAAGTTTTTACTCGTCTCATCTACTAACGACAGGTTTGTCGCCAAACGCGCGATATTCGCGTGGTGCACATATAATGTCGGCTACTACGCAACACTATTTGACGAGTCGACGATTATTATAAATTCCGTCGCCGCCATTTATAATATTAGTGAAATTTTACGGTTTTCTGCTTTTTTTTTTTTTTTGTAACGTCGAATCGCGCGATTAAACAGATTTCGAATAACGCGCTTAAAAAAAAAAAAAACGGTAACCGCGCGAGCGCGCCCGTGTGTGTGTCTTATTTGCATTATGGATTCGTGAAAAAAAAATTTCACAACCTAAATTTGACGTGACGTCCGAACACACATCACACGCGTGAATGTGTAAATTTTATACGGTTGAACGATAATAATCGCTGTAATCCTCGACGAATTTAATATTATTATTACCGTTTATAATTGCGTGGAATGGAACAATACGTCTACGTATGGATTACGACGGAGTCGCGTGTTTTCTTTTTCGTATATCTGCACGTGTCCATCATCCGTTCGTACTGTCATCGTCCATTTGGAACAATCCTCGCGCTCATAGGCGCAAATAGTGTTTGAAGTTTGGAAGGGCTGAAGTCTAAATCCGTCCCGAAACACTCTTTAGATTTTTTTTATATCAATTCAAAATTCTCAAAAAAATATTTGGGAGAGCTATACAGAATTTAGAAGGGCTTTAGCCCCCCTAGCCTTCCGCACTATTTGCGCCTTATATGTCCTTGCTTCGCTGCAGCATCGACGGCTGATAAACGTCTGGGAAAAGTATAAATCCGTGTCGTTTATTCCGTTCCACGGTTTTCGACGGTATACCAGTGGCGGTTTTGGGGGGGCGATAGGGGCGATCGCCCCCCTGGACGTTACTTTTACACATAATATCTATATTTTAAATAAGTACACAGAAATTAATATTATTGTGACAAAAGGTAAAAAAATTCAAAAACAATAGAATAAGTCATCTTCACTATCACAAATCCCAAAAAATTTTATTTTGAAATTTACATATTTATACATATAATTTGTCACATTTGTCTATGTTTTATTTAATCAGTGAAGCTAATGCCCGATTCCGCAATTTGAGGAGTATATACTAGCGGTGCATTAGCGGAAATCGGGTTAAATTATTGGGGGTCTAATAGTCGCTATAAGACAATATTATACTAAATTGCCATTGAAAAAATTTTTTTCTCGCTTCGCTCAATATGTATCTACATGTATAAATACATTTAATATAATAATAATTTTTCAAACCATGGGGGCTAACTAAACTTTTAGGGGACGAAGTCCTCCAAGCCCCCCAATTGTCTACGAATGAACTAAACTACACTAGAGATATACATGTGAGAAGGGGTTTGATGTTTTAAATCGCCCCCCTAAAAGTTTCGTCAAAACAGCCACTGCGGTATACGCGATGCAATTATTATTTTCGTACGCAAACCGCCGAGTCCGCGATTCCCGAAGACATTACGAAGAAGATCCGCGGTGGTGTTTTTGTTAAGTGGACGTTCGGAAGAATGATATTTCCTAACGAGCTTCATCAACCACATCGGAAGACGATCAATTTACCGAGCGCGTCTAGTGCGTATCGCAAATAAATCAAATAAACGTCTCGCCACGTTGTTGTTATTATTATTATTATTATTATTTTTACAATTAAATTATCGTGTATTTTGTATAAAATGTAGCTATAGGTATACGAATTGTATCGTATACAAATAGTCGCATAGGGTCACATCATCGTGGAATTTTTTTTTTTTTTAATAAGACTTTAGAAATATTTTTATAGAAAAAAAAGAAATGTAAAATAAAATCACAATAATAAATACGGAATACGGAATGGCGGCTGTTAGTCATCGATTTTATTTTACCGTATTCGTATTCCGAATCGTTTTTTTTTTTGGGGGTAAACAAATTTCGTTGCGTTTATTCAATCGTATACACATCAAGAGCTACGAAACCGAGGCGTGCTTTAGATGGTTTAAAAATGATTCCAATAACGCGTTATGCGTATATATATATATATAATAAGCGTTATTATAGTTATATATGATTGGAAAGTGGTGCCAAACTATCGGGTCGCCCAGCAAAAATGTGTTCAACGAAAATAAACGAATATCTCGTATGGATCAAATCGTTATTTCAGCTGTTATTAAAATGTGTTACGTTTAACCGTTTCCAGTCGGACTTTTGTGGGGATCGTGTGGAATGTTTTTGTTTTTCACACAAACGAATTATTCGCAGGAAAAAAAACCTTCGGCATCGGATTACGTTATCGTCTGCAGTGTTATATTTTGAGACTATGACGTTATATTTATGTATACTATTGTTATCACAGATTATAACTTGTTTTTCAATGCAGACTGTTTATATTTGACTATTTTCAATTGTACACTTATATGTACGACTAAGACATAAGTTTTTATCTGTGTTTCTTCTTTTTTTTTTTTTTTTCTAGTTTTACTCTATACGAATTTCGTTTTTCCTTTTATTGTGACTCTGTAGAAAATATTTTTTGTTAAAATTCTATCCAAGATTAAGGGAAATATTGGTTTTTTTTATAATCGTATATGTAGTTGTACTCTATATTATATGCTACTCAGCAAGTAAAACGTTTTAAAACAGAAATGTTTCGACGAATCGGCGGTAGTTGTCGAGAACACAGACTACTCACCCGTAGGCGGAAATCTATTAAATTTTCTGCGGTGGCTAACATTTTTAACCTCAGTCATAATCAGTCAAATATCCAAAATACATACAAATTATAAGATATTTGGGTATTGGCTTAGCCCCCCTAAGCTCCCCCATTTCCGCCTATGTACTCACCGTAGGTTTAAGAACGATAACAAAAAAAAAAAAAAAAATTTGGGATAAAATTCAAAAACGGAAATCGATCGATTAATTATAAGAATGCGCTCAAAACATGACATTCATATCGTAATTTGGTTACGAAGGTTTTTCATGCAAACGTACGTTTGTATTTTTTTTTTAATTTTTCCGTTACCATCATGCGCTAGACGTATGAAAATGTTGGAAAATTTAAGAGGTTATGATAAACACAAATACCTGGTGGTAAAGTAATTTAATTAGGATTTATATTAATTTGAATAAATATGGGGAAAAATGGAAAACGACGCGTTGGTATATCTCGTCTGCTAAATTAACTATAAAAAAAAAAAAAAAACAATAATACGACCTCTGTCACACCCGTGATCGGAATTATTTTATATTTGTAGTATACATTACCGTATTATCATAACGTACAGTCACAAAATAAATAATTTGATATTTATTTCCCGCATAAAAACACGATAAAAAAAAAATGTTATTTTTCCTAACGAAATACTGATAAAGTGAAAAATATTTTTATTGCAGTAATGTCTTAACGACATCATTCTTAGGAAACAAAAAACCTTTCACCAAAAATCGAAATTTCTCTATTCAAAGACGATTTGTGCTGAAAAGGCTGAACAGTCCGATGAAATGTTCCTAATAAATTTCTGCTATGACGTCGGTATTTTAAAGATCGATTTGATCGAACCGTATATATTCTTATAAAATATATGTACCCAATAGATTAATTGTTACATTGTATATTGCTGTTGTTGCTATCATTGACATATTTTTACTGCGGTTTAAGTATGAAGTATGAGTGCCGAGAAATTTCGTTTAATATCTTCGTAAATTGAAAATACTCATAAGTAAGGTTACACGGTATCCCTTAAAACTTTATACGTTATCTCATTATGGCCGTAATTAATAAACGAGTGAACATTGTACAATAGATAGCTGATTGCTTTCGAAAATCGATATCCCGACAGCTAATAAATAATATTTTTCAATAACTCCAAAAACAGTAAATATATATATATACATTTATTTATTTAATATATAATATATAGGTTATGGAGTATAGTATAGAAAGCATACGAATTTTTTTTGTATAAGTACTCGTAGTTTTTATATCGCATTAGAAATGTTGCGAATATATAACTTTTTACGACGCGTATATATGATATATAATATTAATTAGCAGTAAATTATGATAATATTCGATATATGAAATCTTCATACTTGATTGAAAGATTTTGTCTCGAATTTCGGTTTCTTTAAAAATTGTACTTATTGTTTCGGCTCGAATAAAAACGTGTTAGCAGTAATTCGATTAAAATAACGTGCAGGAACCGATAGTTACCGGATGGCTAATGTGATTAGATAGTTCAGCCAACTATTTTATTGCTTCTACACGAATAATCGCACAAACGCTTACTTATAAGCCGCGGGATGATCAAGTTAAAAGGATTTGAAATATTTTATTTATTTATTTATTTTTATTTTTTTGTAGGCACCCGATAGAATGAGTTAAAATTGCAAATTATCCTTTTCATCGCAAAAATGGAAAAGAAAATATCGTACCGTTCGTGAAATTGGTGTCTTAAAATAGATAAAATAAATCCGCTACAAAAAAAAAAAAGTTTCATTTTCTTAGTAAATATTATTCGAATATAAAAACGTTTAGATTTACAATTATTGTCCGTTCCGTTCTCGTCGTTTGAATAGGGTTTCTTATTGTTCCATATATAAATTTAAAACGGTATATTATTATTCGCTCGAGATCGAAAAACTGTATGAGTTTGGCGTACTCATGATTTGTGTCAATCAATTGTCGTACTTATTATTTTGTTATTAAAACACGAAACGGTTAGAAAAAATGAAATTCTTTAAGAATCCTTAAATATAGACGTTCAAATTTTTTTGTTTAACAAACAATAATTTAAGCTTATACGAGCTAATACCTAATTTGAAAAACAATATTTTTCTTCGGTATTTTTGGGACACCTGTGAAGTGAACGACACATGTCGAAAATGATCCCTTATGATTGATCGAAAACACACATATATAATACGTGTATATATAAAGTATGTGTGTATTGTAGGAAAATTTGGGACTTGTTTGATTCCTTTTCTGAAAGAAAATTTATTGTTAAAAGACGACTGGGTCAAGGACGAAATTTAACGTTCAATCCATCATGGGCCGGACCTGTGGCATGTTTGGACTTGAAAACAATATTCTTCGAATGCTCTTAATAGGATAAAGTTGTTTTACGTAAAAGAAAAAAAAATACACATTAAGACCTTTCAACTGAGAAATAATTTGATGACTATATATATATATATATATATGTATATATGTTTTGCAGACAAAATAATATTATGTCTGCTTTTATTGTCAGTATGTGGTAAATAATATAACTTTTTACCTTTTATAATAACGTCGTGTACAATGTTTACAACCAACTATTTACTATACGTATTATTTTTAAACTCTACGTGTATACAATTTAATCGTTGTATATTAATGAATATTATACAGTTTTTACATAATTAATTTTTTTTACGTTTCGATAATACTTAATTGAACATTTGTTTAATAACAATACTATTTACTCCATCTGGTGTAGATGCAATATCTTACAAAATGTTCCAGTATTACTTGTTATCAAAATTGTTTTATGCCTGCAATTATATATATATATATATATATATTATGTTCTATACTCTGCTTGCCACTTGAAGTTAAAAAAACTACACATACAACATGTATTATGTTTATTAAAGGTAAAGTTTGTAGGTACAAACATTTCTGAAGATCTCACAAAAAAAAAAAATTATACTCTACTTATATAAAATATAAGCGTCGTATATTAATATTCCCATTTAATTGATGCATTTAATATCACAAGTTATAATATAAATTAATTTTTATGTTATCCCGAATAATTTGTAATTTATAGAATTAACAATGTCATACTGCGTCGGTGTTTGATCTTTGTTTTAAAATCATCAACCACTGTATTCACTTCTAATGCCGATTCTTGCTTTACACTTGTTTGAACTATTTTGTTTCATTGTTGTTTAGAATTTCGATTTTATAATGAACAATTTGGAAAAAGACCTCACACAGGTACAGTAAGTTATAGTAAATGATATTATCATGAAATTTTGAATAACCCGAAAAAAGTTTCTAAAATATGACTTTTGGTTGAATATTTTTAATCACAGTAGTCAATCAAATATTTTTTTGTATCATCATTTTTCAATAGTTTTACTTTTGTTTCTAATTCATCGTTACTGCACTGAAAGTGATTAGAAAGGAAATCAATATCAGTCCATGTCTTGTCCAATTTTATTAATAATTTATCAATTTCACTAATTATATATGTATCGTTTCTTGACTAAATCTTTTGTTAATACCGCATTTATTATTATTTGTTACATCTAACATTGTATAGAAAGATTTAATTCTATGAGCTTCCTTTCTATTATTTCTACACAAGCTCCAGTTATATTATTGTCAGTATAAAGGAAACTTTTCTTCGTTTAGACCATAAAAATGTAATATGAAAAGAGCCTATATATATATATATATATATACGAGTATATATCTTTTTGTATATATATTAATATATATGTTTATATATATATATTGATTTTTTTTTTGCATTTATGGGGTGTTACTACATTCACTACACATCCCTTGGCTCAGCCTACGATATTTATACGTGAGACAATTGAAAAAAACAATACTTATCTATAAAGGAAGCAATAATTAATCATTGTATTCGAAAAATGGTTCTTAAAGAGAAAATCTGTAATTTTTATTGTAATTTTAAAATTTTAAGTATTCATAGAACGTAGTAAATAACAATTTTGTAAATTTGATACATAAACTTTAATAACGTTTAAATTCATAATATCTAAATTGAACATTTTCATATGTCAGACGAATTAAATTGTTAATTTTTTTTTGTTCCGTTACGAAATATATTTTTATTATTAATTGTAAGTCATAACTCAAAAGTGTAATTAACAAAAAATAATGACAATAATATATGACATAATATTTTATTAATGATAATTAATGACAATTTAAGATACAAGACATGTGTAATGTGGAGTATTATTGTTATTCTTTCATTTTACGGGTATAGGTAGCCATATTTTTTTTTTGTAATAAATCTTACATTTCCGCCATAAGTTGATTTTTAATTTTAAAATAAACGAATAAAACTTTTCTTCAACTGTGTTTGATTTAATCGAATTTCAATTAAATTTCTCGCAAAAAAAAAAATAATAATTCCTATGATTGATGGGCAATTATATTTTTGATCCTCCAATGAAGTATAAAAATGTATTGAATTGTAAAAGTATCAATTTATCGTAAAAAGTATCAAGTAATCGAAACACTGAAAGGAAATATTATTATAGATTACGGTAATGACCAATTCGTTTTCGACAGTTTATTTCATGATAGAAGATCTATTTTTCTGATTAAATAATCGATTTACAACATCAAATTACTCTCTTCAGACTTGATCGCATTTTTTTTTCTGATAACAATTTGTATAAAAATGCTATACATTAAATATTTAAGTACGAAACCAAATTAAAGGAAATGTATTTTTTCCCCCATAAAATGATTAATAATATAAAATATAAATATAACATTTTAATAATAATAATAATAATAATAATAATACTTGAAAATGAATGAATGTCTAATTTAATATATATATACTTATATAATGTATATATATATATATATATATATATATATATAATTAAAGATGTATTTAATTAGATAGATGAAGTAAAGTGTAGGTATTGTAGAACATAATAACGATTTTTAGTAAAGAATTTTATTTTCAATAAAAACAAATTATGTACTAACTTTTCACTCGATTTATAATGATATACCTATTAGTATAGAAGTTCAGGTTAGTACACACTTACAATGCACCAAGCAGTTGGTTTTAGAAATGTTGAATATTGACGTTTTATAGTTAAATGCAATGAATCATTGTGTTTAAAAAAAAAAAACGATTTCGAGTATGACTTATTTAATTATAAAAAAAATCACCATATTTTTTTTGTTGTGGAAAACTTTTGATAAGTTGTAAGAAAGAAAGTACTCATTGGTTTTGTTAAAGATTTTTTTCAAAAAAAAAATTTTAGAATATAAATCTAAAATGCAAATTTAATGTAAATTTATATTTAAATTCAAAAAAATATTATTTTTTCCTTCGAATTTTCAATAGCATAACAACACAACTCGATAAACATTCAAGAGCACAAAAATCAACTGCAAGTAATTCACAGATAATAATTTATAAAAATAACAGTATAGTGTATGGTTGACATTTTTTTTATACGTGTAAGTTTGTTATGAAATTTTAACTAAAGCAAATGATTAAAGGAAAGTACGGACTAATATTTTATTTACGCTTATTATTTAGAAAATTAGTGTGGGAACAGGTAGGATAAGTAAAGACGAGGGTAGTGCAATATAACTCGATGTAGGTTTAGTTTGAATAGGAATTTTTAGTGAAGAAATCGAAAAAATACGCCTACGATTACTGTTTAAAACGTTCTGAATATTTATGTATGTTAGAAACTCGTTTTCTCGGGCGTTGCTAGATTTTTGAGTTTTTATACATTTATTAACTTATACGATACGAATGTGTTGAACACAATAAAAATATATTCGACTGCGTGTTTGCAGATTCTTTAGGAGAAAATTGTTAATTTTACAATTTCGACAGATTAAAGTACCGCTTATGACCGTTTTCAAATCGATGGAATATGAAAGAATTGCGGTATTTTTACGTTTGTGTATAGTAAAAGTGTTTTTTTTTTAACAAAATGTACACATCGCAATATACGTATTTCCAACAGTTTTCTGGTGCTCGGCTCAGAATTTAATAATATGTATAGAGCTGATCGATTATGAATATATTATGTATTAAATATTTAAATTACACTTCGAAATTCCGTTTATAACGTATACAGAGGGGCAAAAATATGTATTAATATTTTATTTTAATGGAAGATATAAATTTATTGCGAACATCGTGTTAAAGGAAATTCATAAATACAGCGAAAATATTGTAATGTTAGGATTTTAATCTAGTATTATTTTCTTATTTCAATTATTTTCAATTATTGTACATATAATACTGAGTAAACAAAAAAACTTTATGTAAATTGAACTAATATCGGTCAGGTTTTTCATTAATTTTATATATCTATAGTGGAACGAGAAACGTAATATTTTCACAATACGAGTAAGTAATAGTTTTCTTTTTTCTTTGTCCATAAATACTTTTGCGGTTAGAATAGAAATTCTTCGGAAGTTTGATTAAGCCCATAATCTTACGGATTGAAAATTAAACATAGATGTTACGTTTAGAAGTTCGCTTTTAGAATTTCCTAGTAGTAACGAACGTTTGTTGAAAAACCGCATAAACCGCGTGACATTGGTGGAATATTAATTATAAATCATATCCGTTTTAAGTGTTATGTTTTATTTCAGAAAATAACTGTAGAGATTTTTGAATAAAACTATCGTCGTTTGCTTGTTTCAATTATTTATTTGACAACTGTTCGTTCTCATACTCACGTATAACTACGTTGAAAAGATTTTTATGATAAAATGTACGAATTAAATTTCAAAATAATTGATTTTAGACATATGTATACCACCATCGTCATATACGATTATTTTATAAAGATTTAAGAACGATAGGAAAAAAAGAATTTTTTTTTTTATTGTGTACATAAATTTATTTCATGAAAAATACAGTAGTACGTCGACCTGTGGTCAACTTCAATATTATAAGGTTGTAATGTAAATTTAACTGCTTGCAAGACGTTTGTGTCAACTGACACATAACGCATATCGCGTAGGTACTGAAGATGAAATCTAAACTCTTAAATAAATATTGTTCAAGTGCGTATATACGCATTGTGCACGACACGATACATTTTATTAATTTTAAATTTAAAAAAAAGAAGTAGCCGAGCAGTGGACATCAGCTGCGGTGCGAGCTACAGAGATTTTAAAGTTTTATGTATTTATTTTGATTGAAAAAGCAATGATAAATCGTTGTGTTAGAAAAATGATTTTTTATTATTATTTATAATATATGAATGTGATAAACATTATTTATGTCTAAGCTCGTATTACGTTTTGAGCTCTTCAAAAAAAAAAAAAAACAGAATAAAAAACTGTCTTTGTCCAGAACGGAAAAGTCGATGATAATTTTATCGGTTGCTTTTTTTTTCTTGCAATTTTTTTTTTATTTTTATTATTATTCGTCAGTTATAAAGAAATTACTGGGGAAATCGGAAAACGCGAGAGCAAGCCGTCATCACGGAAAAGTGTTCACAGACGCAATAAAAATAAAAAGCACAGAAGTGTAAAGCCAATACGTTCTTCGCTACGCTAAGGGACTAAAAATAAAAAAATAACACGTCGACGTTAAACCAATACACTCTTCGATTCGCTGTAATCTAAAATGATAATTCGTTAAAACTATTAAAAGTTATAAAAATAATAACACACTATCCAAAGCGTTCGGGACAGTGGACAAAGGATTTTATACGATTAAATCATGTTTATTTATTATATTCGCTCTGATAATGATTTTATTAAAAAAAAATAAAATAAAAAATACCACGATAATTTTATGATAATTAATACGCAGCTATATTGACGTAATAACGTTCTTTGCCGCGCCACCGTTCGTGCATAAAACATCCGTTTATTGCGTCTTGTAACGCGAGTTATTAAAAAAATGCGCGTGGCAAGGAAAAGAGATAAAGAAGTTATGGATACAGTTTTAAAAAAAAAACCTTCGGGATTATTTATTTGACTTCCAGAGACTTTGGTTACGAAAACAAAAAGAAGAATACTCGGCAAATGTTTATTTGTTTTTTTACGTTCCTTACCGGTTCATTGTGGTTTTTATTTAACCCGTAAATACTTACTTTTTCCCGTAGGGGCTTGAACTTTCGTTATACTCGATCGCTTTATAGATTGAAAAGATATACGTTTCGCGCCACACGAATACAAATGTCAAGTGTAACAAACTATATTTCTAGTTTAAATTTCGCGTTATTCCTTAAAGGCTTTAATAAAACTCCAGGTACATAGAAATATTTGTAAACTCAATATAGACGCATACAGTAAACTTTTATCTATACGTTAAATATATTGCGATACGGCGATTTTTTTTTAAAATTCAGTTTCCAAAATGACTAATATTATAATATATAAGAAGGTATACGCGATACAATAGTAAGTTTTAAAAATATTGAAATACGGTTTTGCGTAAATAATTTGTTGAACGTAACTGGATCGTTTCTCGGGTCGACGATCAACACTAATAATAATGAACCGAAACGTTTGTATAAATTAAAAACGACTTTTAAATATTCACGCGTTTACAAAGTTTTCAACTATACGTTTTATATTATAGTTCGTTTTAATAAACAACCGTATTAACCTGACTAGAAATGTTTAAATGTTAATAGTGAGGAACTGTTTAAATATAATTACAGTACACGCGGATAAGATAAGGATGTTTTAAATGTATTTCTTTATACGTAATCGTAAAACGTTAATATTAAAACAAATAGGTACAGACTACAGCTACACGCGACGGACTATCGCGTTTTGTGCGATTTCCGACCTCAGCAGGAAGAAGAGTAGGTAGGTACAGTGATAACGGAACACAAATTTTTACACTTTTTACTGAATATATTCGGTTTATTTATTAACAATTATATAATGTGCTTGCGCACGTTTTTCGTCCGTACAATATTATTACAGTCGCAACCGTTTTACATAGACATTTGCGAATAAAATATTACTCGCGTTAATATCTGTCTATAACAGAGTCGTTTGTGTAATGTATACGAATGTATAGCAAATACATGTAATATGTAATATATTGCACTGTACATGTTTAGGTTGTGCAAGCGTTATTTTCATGGATATTTTGTTTTTTTTTTTTTTGTGAATACTCTCACTATAATAGAGTTTAGGTCGCGGTCGTATTGACAACTAGGTATATTCAAGATTCTGCGTCTAGTGACTACGAGAAATGGGCTGTAGCAAAAAAAAAAAAAAAAGAACAAATCTGTTTATATAAAACAATAATTTTTTTTTCCCTGCATGCGTGCTCGATTGGCTCAGTCGTCGTTCACTGAAGTAAAATATTTGGATTTTCATGCGAAAGCGATCGTTTTCAGTGTTAAAAAAAAAGTCGAAATTGGCAAAAGTCTACTGTATAAGTCAAGCAAAATAATATGTCTCTTGAACTACTGTCAATAGGATCAGAAACGTAAAGAGATATGAGAAAAAATGATATAATTGTAAATTCGCCAAAAAAAAAGAGAAAAAAAAAAATGTCGAATAAAAAAATACAAAGTTAGATACTTTTGGTATTCGTTGACTATACTATTATACTGTACTATTATATTGTACTATTATTATATAAGATTAAATGATTGATCATTAAATTGTAACTGTAAAATTTTAAATATTTAATTAACTAAAAAATTACAAATAAATGATTTAAAAAATAAAGGATTAGCTTATGTATTTTTAAATGCGTTTTTATTATATACATACATTAATTATAATTTATAAAACGTGTGTATTGCGCCTTTAAATTTAAAGCTTTTATGACTAAACTTTTAACTGTTATGCGGTCATATACGTACTTTATAAAACTTTTGTGTTATATATGTACTGTGAATACATACACTGTAATTAATAATTATTTAGTAATTATTAATTATTAACGCAATACATAATTTATTACAACGTTACTGTTTAAATTATATGTATTATTTAGTTAATGTGTTAAGAAATTATAAATGAACTTTAATCCCGGTATACGGACGTATTGGTTAAAGGTGCTCCTTATAAATAGTGTTAGGTGTATAAAAATCGCCGTTAAACTTAAAATCGATAAAAAAAATTTTTTTCAATCACTGCGTATAGGACCCGCGAATGTCTTAATATGATGGTATTGCTTAAAGTTATACGTTTTTTCATCCCTTTAATAATAATTTTTACATAATATTTACCTATATCTACACTTTTAAACGTATTAATTAATGACGAAACGGTAATAATATCTCGGAGCAGTACTTGTTTGTAACTAAACAAGATGATTATATTATTACTGTAACAAATATTAAAGGAAACCAAACAAGATCGTACGTGATACGGTCTGTCCCTCGCCGCGACGTATTATTTTATGGAAAGCAATATAAGGACGACAGAGAAACGAAACACAATTGTATAACGAAGCGCATTGATTTATATAACGTGTATAATATTATTTACTTACTCGCGTCATTAACTACCATTTAAATTCCGTTTGTGTATCGGTTAGAAAATGTGTATCCCCCGCCGATTGTTAATAGAACCGTGTGTAATAATATTAATGTGTTATCGTTTTGCAGTACGCGCATTTCGTTCGGCTAGGACTTGATATTTATACGCAATGCTCTATTATACGCATTGTAATCAAGTCCGAAGATAGAAATAGAGGATGAGTGAAAAAGAAGAGTAGGATTCCTCACACGAGCACAGATTTTTTGAAAGTTCTCGAATTTCCGTATCCTCTCTGGAAAACGTCGTCTGATAAACGCTTAAAAAACATTTTTTTTTAAATTTTATGGTACTTTTTCATTGCACTAAGAAAAAACCGATTGGAAAAATCGAAAAACGTATCAAATAAAGTGTTAGTTTGCTTGTACACGATTGATTGTTGAAAATCGGTTAATTTAATGCATATATATATATACGCGAAATATATAGACAAATTATTGATTCGATTCGTGATAATGACGTATCACTTAATAAAGTAAAAGATTTTTGTTTTACAAATATAGCAAGTACGTATAGGTACTCAAATAAAATTCCCCCGCTTACGGACACTAAAAATTATATTGTATTGTATTTATGAAATACCTAGTTGCATATTTTTTAATAATATTGACATGTTAAACAAAATTTATTTTTTTTTTTGCAAACATTATGCACGTTACCGCGATAATTATAATTGAATTAATCACTGCAGCGGTTTTTCTAAAAGGTTCTTTTTTTCATAGTTCTTATTGCAGTGTATGTAAGTTATTAAAATAAATATAATAATGTACTGATTGCAATAACGAATTTAATATAACTTGTAATTAAATACATAATAGTTGATAACACCGTAATTTGAAGTGAATTTAAATGGGCGGAGGCTTATAGAGTAATAAGGTGCTCCCTATAGTGTAGTAGATTTACTGGAGTAAATTTTAATAAAGTTCGTTAAAAACGATACCTTATCCTATATATAATAAAATATCCTAAAGTCTCATTTTGCCACCCCTCGTCCCAGATTACACCAGTGGTACATAAATCAGTTTAACGTAGGTACGTATCTTGAGTAACGAGATAAAAGGAATTTGACGTAATAAAATATCAACATTATTGGTACACAGTTTTAGATTTTGTTTTCAGCGCATATTAAACGGGCATAACTTATGAATACAAATACTTTTATCGAGTTTCAATCCGCTTTGTGAGAGATGTAATTTAAACTGAAGTTACGTTATGTTTCTGAGAAATCTCGAAGTTAATAATAATTTTGCTTGCAAACATTTGAAAACGCAATTTTTCTAGAAAAGTATTTATTCAGAAAAATAGCAGTTATTTTTCAAATCTTGTCTCTGCAGTTAAAAATCTAAAATTATTTTCTTCCTTGTAGAAACAGTAGTAAATTAATTAAAAAAAAATCAATTTTTACTAAAATTATTGAAATATCCGTTGATCAACGATATTTAATTTAGAAGAAAATATAAATTTAGTGTAGGTGTAGTAAAATTGTATTGTTTATTTACATTTTAACAAGAATATTTATAATGTTGTGGTAAGCACATTCCAAATTATGATCGTTTTTATACGATTCACTGATAAATAATTACATAAATAAAGTAGTGAAAAAGAAAAGAAGAACGTTTTCAATATTATATACGGTGTATATATTTCTTTTTTATTGTCGTATAAAGTTCAGCCCGTAACACTTCGGGTATGAAAGATACGAAAGACATCAAATGTTTAAGGTTGTCATTGGTCCGGGATTTATCATTGTAAACAAGATCGGTTTAGTTTTGACGCGCTGAATAATATAATGTATGTGCACGTAAAATCCATTGAAAAACGTTAATTACAATAATGAATATGATTACATGTATTGAGTAATCAAGACCAAAACACAATAATGTTTGTATTGGCGACACGCTATATATAACCTGTCTTATTGTAAATCGAACGATAGATTACGCGTAAGAAAAGTTCTTTGATCGAATTGCATTGTACAATTTACTTGGTTGAAAAGTGAGCACATTGTTG
Organism: Slavum lentiscoides; assembly: GCA_032441835.1. Taxonomy (NCBI): domain Eukaryota; kingdom Metazoa; phylum Arthropoda; class Insecta; order Hemiptera; family Aphididae; genus Slavum; species Slavum lentiscoides. The sequence continues at coordinate 10,592,311 of CM063713.1, forward strand.
TATTCCATATACGCGTATGGTTGGCATTTTGAAACATTTTCGTCGAAGCCTAGATTTTATTTTTTTTTTTTAATTGTTTTCAAAAAAATTACACTAAAAAGCGACATACCAGATTGTCGTTCAGAACTTTTGTAACGTAAACGTTTCAAATATTGAAGTACATTATTATTATTGATATTTCAGAAGCAATTTAAAATCGTGCGAAGAAACACGCGTACGAAACGATTTATACAGATGTTGGTGGCCTTATGTAAATGTACGATGGACCAAAACAGCAGCTAGTGTTGAGAAATAAACTTGACCCCTAAACGTTCGACGACAGTCGGGTAAGTTACCAAACATAGAAATACATACCCACCGATCCATATATAGACATAATCATGGGAATTGAGTGTTATGTTATCCGTTTTGCATCAATCAACGTCAGTGTAACGTTTATTTTTCTCCTTTTATTTATCCCGTTATAAATGGAGGAACTGATCAGGTATAAGAGGTTTTATCGAAAGAATGAATTCATTGATATCAAAAAAAAAAAAAAATTGTAAGTATTATATTTCAAACTGCTGCGACGGAGTATCATTATAAATATAGATACTACTGAGGTATCTCCTTCGGTTTTGCGTCATGTACGTCGTATGGTGGCAGTGATTTGTATCGATTACTATACGCGTATATCACCAAAATCCACTAATCATCATAAATATCCTGCAATAACGTACATGAAACGTATTATCAGTCGTGCATTATTAACATTTGGCATCCCAGAATGAAATCTCCAAATTTTCCTCTACCGTCTAAAAATATTATTCGGGGAAACATTTTTTTTTTCAACGCATCTTCTGTTATCTCGCGGTTTCGGGTATGATTCAAATAATAATCGAAAATAAATCTAAAAAAAAAGAAACAATTTCGTTGTAATGAGATAACATTGCTTTGGAAAGTCAGTTTTCATTCAGCTTTTGATACACATTATATATTTTTCGGGGGTAACGCAATAATATAAAAATAATAAATCGTTATTACCTGTATTTGAAAAAAAGATTACGTTAAACATATAACAATGTGCACACGCGCAGTCCTTTCAGGAAAGAGCTAAAATTTTTCTTTTTATTTGTCTTAAAACCGTTTATGCAACAAGTATACCCCTAGTGAAAATGGGAGAGGGCGAGAGGAAAGCTAGAAAGTGAATATTCGATGTTGAGAAATAAGATGCCGACTACACTTACTAGTCTAGCATCGGCCGATTTCGTGTAATCGTCATTACAAATTTAAGTATTGAATTCGACAAGAATAAAAATCATATCGTATTCGAGAATGGATTTTATGAAATGAATTTCTGTTTTATTTGAAAAAGTAAACACGTACTAAAATAGTGATAAACACATTATCGCGTGAAACCAATATTACATATTATTTGCTTTGCTTATAATCTAAAAAAAAAAAAAGAAATCGCGATATTAGATTATAAATCATGAGATATTATTTTCCATGACATACACATTATACGTATAATAGTTAAAGTTATTTGAAATAAAATATAATTTCGCGAGAGAAACAATTTTTGTATGAGTAAATAAAATATATAAATTAATTTATTGAATAAATAAAATCTAATTTAAAAAATAATTGAATGATGTAGTTGAATTAAATGATTCACTTCTGAATTATATATACGGAGTAGATTTATTTAAATCAAATATTTAAAAGTTATTTATACATGATTCACAAATATAATATAAATATTGTTGGTGTAATAAATAATAATATTATAAATGATTATGGTCGATATTTTAATTTATAACGCGGTATTTTTTTTTTTTTTAATACTGACATATAAAAAAAATTTTTTCCTTTTCCTTTTTAAACTATAGGTACGTATTATTTATTGATTTTCTATTGTTTTCCTGCTGTCTATCATTTCGATGCGCCTACGCCCAAACGAACTGTTCAATAATTGTCCATCATAAATTATATTGCACCTTAACTACTGGATTTTTTTAATTGGAAAACACTGAAAATCAAAATTTAAATACCATTTATTGCGACAAGATGAAAATATTGTTGTCAACTGATTCGTAAAGTATATATACATCGCCATTCGTATACTTTTCAAAAAACAACACAACACTTGACATTAACTCGTTTTACTCGCATTATATTTATACATATACCTAATATTATATAGTTCTATTAAAACAGAATAATAAAAAAAAAAAATGCCTACTATATTAGAAAATTTATTTTGATTTCTTTCCAGTATTTTATAGCCTCTCTTATAAAAAAAAACGATCACCAACATACACATGAGTTTTATTTTTCTTTCTTCTTATTCCACTTAAGTTTTACGCTGTTTTATAGATTTTCTTTTTGTATTATATATATCACATTATAACTGTATATCCTTTGCAATAACTACACGATTATTTATTGTTTCTTTTTGAAATTCTATTTTGTTTTTGTTTTTACTTTTCCACTGCGGCACTACGTACCTTCAACAAATACTGTTTCTGTTTTGCAATCAAGCTGTACTTGAAAATAAAAATCACTTACCTAATACAATTTATTAAATCTACTTATTTATTTTTAACTCTATTAGCGTTCTACTCATCATTAAGAGTTTGTTATTTTATCATTTTTCCATCCGGTTTGTTTTTTCAAACACAAATTTACTTGCAGTATTTCGGTTTTAAAATGATAAAAATCTTAAAAATACAAAATAATTATAAACTAAATTGTGTTTAAGGATTTCCTAAAACGTTATTCAATTATTATTATCATATAAATCATTTACTAATATATATTAATCATTTAATTCGTTTTATTTAACCGCGAGAATTAAAAGTGAAGTTAACGTCTATTTTAATACGTACTTAATTATGGGACAAGAATTTATTCTTTTTTTTTTTTTTCTTGAATTATCAAAATGTATTTATTGAATTTTGTTATCTTTTTTTTATAAAATATAAAAACCATTGTTTTCTATTAATCGAAATAATACCTTCAATTTTTTTTTCTTTTAGATAATGCGTAATTCATCTAATCAATTACACGGCGTATCTTTGTAGAAAAAATACATACTGACGTTTGTGACAGAATTCTACCTTTCGCAACTGCTATATCCAGTCGGAAACGTTTATTTTTAAACATATTACAACCTATAAAACCGAAAGAGATAGATTGGTATAGAAAGTGTAATTTAAGACTTTGTCCTTTCACGAATGTCCGAAATCTATCAGTGGGCGAACGAAATGAAAATAACTACACCCAAGTGAATTAACCGTGTTATTCCTAGATGTCAGTGATAACTCTGAGAATTGGAATTTAGTCGTGTGTATAATATGCGAAGTAATTAGCAAGTGCAAAACGAATTAGTGCTTGATTAAACTTGTCATTAAGGTATATCGGTGAAATAAAATGGTGATTCTAAAATATTATTGTATATAACATCTTGTCCATGACCGAAAGTTAAAAATTAAAAATGATAAAACTACGAGGGCTGTACGAGTATTATATAATATGTAATTTATACGATATAATTATTATTGTCGTAAATGTATTATAATATTTTAATTTACATTTATACCGCTCTTGTACTGATCTCTGTGATTACATATAAATATATATCACATTTTTTTACATTGGTATAAATATTAAAAAAATATTTTAAATGTATAAAATAACATTAAATTGTGCGTATTCGTAATATTATTTACACTATTCACTTTTTTTGTACGATAAAAAATATATTAATTTTTCTTTATTAATGTAAAATAACTGAATAGTTTATATTACGTTTTATATAAATATGTATATGCGTTTACACTAAAATACTAAAATGATTTTTTTTTTTTATTAAATATTCAAAAGTATAAAATGGAAACTAATGAATACTAGGTATACTTACACGTGAAAATTGAACTTTTTTGTCGTGTATTTTATGTGCTGAAATACTCTGCTCGTTTCGTACACGTTTATATATATTGTGTTTGTCGTTCGCAGCGTACTGTAGGCAGTGCAGAAACAATTTGTTTCTATAGTACAAAAATTTATTTTATAATAATATTTGTGCCGTATAGGTTATATTTTATAAATAAATCTAAAAAAAGATATTGATATTAATACCGTAGAATTATATATGAAATGTACCATTTTAATAGTATAATAAAATACTCTAAGAAAAAAAAAAATGTAATTAATTATAATTATATTAATATACTTTAATTATTAGTCCTTTCATCGCGATAATTATACGGGTATTAGTTACCTCTTTTAACAAGAGATTTACACGAAACAAACGAGATAATGTCTGAAATATAATAACGTCTAATAATAATTATGTATCTCGTCTAATAAATGTAATAATCTAAAATCGGATTAGATATTCTAATCCAGTAACCCGTGTACGCGAAATGTACGTTCCATATCTATAAACGTTAATGATTTCAGTTTATAACCAATTCGTTTCAATAAAATAATAGTTTGATTTTTTAGTATAGCTCGCTGTCCGGCGGAATCAACGGTTTTCGTTTAGGACACAATTATCGCAAAAACCGATCGTTGACAATTCTGTATTGACTATAGTAAATTCGTTTAACTCTTTCGGTGTAACACCTGCACACGTATGAAATATTATTTCGTATTTTATATTCTGAGATATATCTATCGAAAGAGCGGTATATAGAATAACCGAATTTTACTTTTGCTCTTCACGTTTCTCGCGGTATTTACAATCATAGTGAATACATTATTTTATATAATATTATGTTAAGCTAATAAATGGCTGTGGTTTTCAAAACGTACATTTAACGTGTACTTACAGAGCTTGGATATTTTAATCCGTTGAAATCAAATCGTTATTTCCGTTGAATGCATTATATACAGTATAGTAATATTATAAATACAACAGTAGTAGCCGCCGTAACGCGATGAAGTGAGATTTTCAAATGTTTACCCGCGTTTGATAAATTTTAAGTCGTTTCTCCTCGCGTATATACTGCAAATATTTTAAATATTTAGGGGATTGAAAGCGGGTATTTTCTCTCTTTGTATTACACACATGAAACGTAGCAAAATAGACGTTTCGTACTTCCAATACGTACCGATCGATCTATATTGGTGCGATAAGAAATTTGAAAACAGATTTGAATTCCTCGTGAATTTTACTACAAAACGACTTTCCCACTTTTTTTATTTTTCATTTTTTCGTAAACCCTTAAAAAAATTAACCGAACAAATTTTTAAAAAAAAAATTGTTAATAATTCATTTTTGAAGGTCTTAAAAAAAAAAAGTGGGAAAGTCGTTTTGTAGTAAAATTCAAGAGGAATTCAAATCCGTTTTCAAATTTCTTATCGCACCAATAGATCGATCGGTGCGTTGGAAGTACGAAACGTCTATTTTGCTATGTTTCACGTGTGTAAGACAAAGAGAGAAAATACCCGCTTTCAATGCCCTTAACGAATTCAACAAATGCTAAAGAAACCACTTTATCGGGTGTGTTTACGCAGTAAAACCGTTTGCGAATTTCTCATGAACAAAATCATAACGTATGAGGGCACTATTCTCACGACCAATATTAGTATTATTATGTACTCAATGTTATTAACGCGAAAATAATACACACTGATATTAGGAGAAATGAATTTCGCGGGATCGTTGGAAATTGTATAAGTAGCGAGTAAAATTTGATTTATAGCCGACGATAACAGTAGAATTTTGAACAATTATTATCTGCGATACGAATAAGTGATATATAATAAAAAAAAAACACGGGTCGCGCGTGTGTATATGTTACCGGAAAAGTTAATGTCGACAATGACTATAGGCAACGACGACAATGCCTGATTTAGCAAGGAATTGTCATAAACGACTAGTAATAATCGACGTTAGTTCCCCCAAAAAAAAATGAAGGCAACGATGTCAACTATTGCGATAACATTAAAATATTAAGTAAATTAATAATTATTTGTTTATTACAGCAGGGTAAACTACTACGGCACTGTGGAGTTACATAATTTCGTAGAGACACGACAAGCGCATCTATTAGGTAGTTGTACATTGTGTTTTACAGTTTCATCCGTATTTATTACAGAGTTCGATATTGTACAATAATCAATCATTATGGGCAATGAAAATAAATATCGAGAAGTCGATAACATAAAACCGAGTGGAGATTATCAGTCTGTTCAGTCAGCCGTGTCAATTTACAAACGTTGCCTAAAATAATGCGGAAACATAGCAGCAACTACGAAACATTCAACAACGTCTAACATCATCGGTAATTGTCGACAATGACTAGGCAGTGATGACAATTATTCCTAAATGATCATCTTTTCCGGTAACATATACGTTGAGAAAAGTTCGGTACTTACTTTTTTTTTACCGACAAATAATTACGCTTTTTTAGCACATTTTTATGCGATGCGCTTACGACCTCTTCGATTTAACAACTGAATAGTTTTATACTTTTAATAACGCGAAAAAATTAAAAAATGAATACAAAATTATCGGTTTACCAATCCGTGCAGTCGCAGAGCCGAATGTTGTTTTTACTCACGACGTTAAAATACAAAGAATATTGAGATAATATTGATAATATGAATTCGATCGGGATTACAAATCGTGCTGCACGTTGAATAGTATCATATTATTAAAATTAATAATATTATTATAATATGAATAATTCGTATCGATTTCTTATAAAGAAGAGAATTTCGTTTATAAAATGTTGTGTATATACGTTTCACGACAATCTGCAGCGAAACACACTAATTGAATTCAACCCTAATAAATTGAACTCTGATCATACACGCGTGTCCCGTGCGATTTATTTGATACTTACCCGTGTCCGGAATAACATTGCTATATTACAATGTAATTATAATACCGCGTAGCAAATGAAATAAATTTTTAAATATTTATATGTGTTATACACAATACACGCCGTAGGGTTCGCGAACTTTAACTGAAGTAAAAAAAACAACAAATATTCATAAAGCGTTAAATATTTCCCGTTCACAATTGGTTATATAAATAGAAAAATTTTCTGGAAAAATTTAGACTAGCCGTTAAAAAAAAAACAATCGTAGCTCATTATCAACAGCTGACGGTATATATAATTATTGGAAAATAAGAACGTTTATAAAATATATTATCAAACGAATACCTTAAACGCACAGAATTCGATATATATATATATATGCGCGATGTTCTTCGCCTAATAATTTCTATTATTTATTTTAATTTCTTATTTAAAAAAAAAAAAAAAACTCGTCATTTTTATACGAGCCTATGCGTACGTGCTAAACAACAACGGTGAAATAAAATAAACAAATAATAACGACACGTTTGAAAGCAGTGGTGTCATTTGGTGGGGGGCAGGGTGGGCATTTGCCCCCCCCCCTTGTTAACAGTGGGCCGGCATGATTCATGCCGATACCTATGACGTAAATATAAATAATTCTAACCAAATCTATAGTAATGAGTAATAACAAATCGCGTGGCAAACAGTGGATTACAATTAAATTAATAATAAAATAAAAAAGTGTGCAGGTTATAACTGCTATTTGAAGGTGATTAAATAGCGGTTACAACTTACCGCGGTTCTGGGGTTTTTTCGATAAACACGGTTATTGTTGAAGGCAGTGCGTAAGTTATATTGACGTTACCCGTTAAATTCGAAGAATATTCGTGAATATGATAACAAAAATATCGAAATTATGTAAAACAGAAATTGTATTGAGCTGAATGTAAATATTGGAAATAGTTAAATGGGGCCGGTTAAATCTTTTGCCTCCCTCTTTCGAAAACTGAAATGACGCCACTGTTTGAAAGTAACGCCGTTCGTCCGATGGAAATCGTTTGTAGATTTTACATGAATTAAACATTTACCGCGTATCAGTGATGTACAGCGGCCTCGAAATAAATTGGACGATGATAACACCCGGGAGGGGTAACTAAAGAATTTATCTTGTTGCCATTATTTTTTTTTTTTCTGTTCGACACCTTCCGTAATATAATCGCGATCAAATAAATATTAATGATCAATTTTTATTTTCGGAAATATTATTTATTGTCTTTCTTTGGGGAAAAAAATATTATCATATTGAATTGAAACGAATCTCGTTAAATTCGTTAACGAAATATGTCCGTTTATATAATATATTATGTATTTCGTCGTTTTTAACGATGCGGTATATATAACAAAATCGTATACACGTTAATCCGTACAGCATTTGAACGCAGTGTCATATATTATAAGCAAATGAATTGCTCGGCAATCAAAAGCACTTTTCCACTTAATTTCGGCCCCGCGAGTGGTTTGAACGCGTCCGATTTCAAAACACGGAAACGAATAAGGCATTAAGAAATGAGCGTAATAACTATTTTTAAATTAGTGCGTTACACATAATGTTTTTTTCAGATATTTTTGGGGGGGAGGGAGACAAAATCGATTGAGATTGAATAGGTTTTTATATTATTCTCGAAATTGTCTAGAAACGTTTGGTTTACAAATGTTACAATATTTTTATTCGTTTCCACCCCCGAGCACAAACCGAGCTTCCAGTGTACGGAAACGTTTTCCAAACGATCCGTCGTTTTTCTCTCTTAATGGAATATACACGCGGTGCTTGAATTGGGAAAAAAATTACCGAGAGCGATACAAAAGTGTAAAAAAAAAAAAAATGTGCTTCTTTAAAATGTCTCGAGAATTCGTGGAGACTTCCGACCCCTCCCTCCTCGACCGTAATGTCGACGTCAAATCTTTATTATTTCGGCGTTGGAAAGACATTTTCATTAATTCAAAATAGAATCGCGAAAAACGTCTCATTCCGTCCAATCGCGAAAAATTATAACGGATACGGTAAAACATGTTTGAAATGAAGAAGAAATACTCCCCGCCCACCTCTCCAATTCGAGCGCTGAACATATTTTTAAAGTAAAAAAAAAGCTCCGTTGAATCGATACTTCTCTAATCGAAATCATCCCAAAGCAAATATTATTATTATATCATATCGGTAATTTCTTTTTTTTCCCACGCGTTCACCCGGAGTAATTTTACTTTTTTTCTCCTCCCCCGTCGTTCTATAGAGCACAACGCTTCGCGCCGCCACCGCGGATGAATTCATCCGGTTAGCACAGCAATTAAACTATGTACACGTACCGTTTAACCTCGTTACGTGTATTATATACGACCGGAATCGAGTAATGATGACGTGTCTTGTACAACACACGGTTTTACCGAAATACTACAGAGTACCGTCCTAATCCTTCGGCAAATAACCGCGTCACCGAGCAAATGTCTTATTTGCAATCTATGTTGACTGATGTGTTGTGTGTATTATACAATATCATCATCATATTCGTACACGCACGTGGTTTCGCGTCGTTTATCACGCGGTGCTCGGCGTTGACGAGCACGCCGCCGCGTACTTCACAGGGGCGCGACACCGCGAGCATTTGAAAACGTAGGTTATCCGTCATTGTCGCAACGAATCTGTATTATAAAATTAAAATCTTATACACTAATAATAATAATAAACATATGTAATTGAAGTCTGCGTTTTTCGTCTCCGGTTTTCTCAGTACAGTATACAGTGGCGAACACGTTAAGGGTCAATGGAGTCCACCCGTAGGCGAACCTAGAGTTTTACGTTTGAGTGTGAAGGAAGTAATTATTTTTTATGATACAGAGGTGAGGCTATAAACAAATTCGCCCGTTTTATGCGTATATTTTAGCTCATAATTTTCTTCCATACACTAAAGTCAAAATATTCGAAGTATTTGTTTACTAACCAATTGTAAACATATATAATTAAAGTCTTTTACTTTCGTCTCCGGTTTTATCAGTACCTATAGTATACAGTATGGCGCACCGCCTATGGGTCCACCTATTCAAAAGGTGTGATGCTGGGGCGGTGACGCCGGTGTTATGGAGCTAAAAATTTAAATAATATATTTTTAATCGTAATTAATACTGTAGTGCGTGCAAGGTTGTCATCGGGTGTCTACGCTGGTTGTCTATCGGGTGGTGGCGAGGCGTGCAAAATATTGTTAGACCCATCAATGTGCTGCGGTTCAGGGTGCGCCACTGGTATATAGTAACCGGATTTTTGTAACGTTCCGCTGTGTTTTATACAGTTTAAAAAAAAACAACGGTTTTTGTACACTCGTCGTGCCTATTCGATTTCAACACTTACCTGCATAGTATATGAGTATAGTAACGTAACTTAATAGTTTGTTTTTCACACATGTATTTTATGTGACCTGAGTCGCGTGCGTTTTTACTTATTTATTATTACACGGGAAATTTGTAAGTGGTCTAATTCTGAGACGTCGATATGTACCTTATTTTTTTTTATTGTATTTTGGATATTTTAATGCGGACAAATTCGATGATTATTGTCTATCGTGTGTGCGTGTAATTAATATATAAATTTCAAAGAATTAGTGTGCGCCAATTATCCGTCGCACGTGTCATGTCTTAAATTTCTTATTTTTTGTTTATAATGTAATCGGTGTTCCGAAAGGAGCAAGCGTTGATATTTTTTTATTAATATATATTATATTATATTAAAATATATTTTTGCATATAATGTCTTAATATATTATAAGAAAGAAAATAAAACAATAATAAGTGCATATCATTACAGTACGGTGTATAAATGTCGGTGCGAAGACGCATTGTGAGTGCACTTAATACCGTTATTTATACATTATGATGTTTTCGTGAGATGGACGATGAACGATTTTGATTCGATGTTTTTTTTTTTTTGTTTTACTGACGTATCTTGTGTTGTAGTATACGGGTAAGCCTGATGGAAATTGGGGTTCGTACCACGCAGAAGACAAACTATATTTTAAAATGACGGCCGGAATAATGTCAGTTGTAACACTGCAGGCTACCCGCGCCGTTTTCCGCCACATAAAAATTGTGAATCTTCGCGGAACACGCTAATACTTATATACGTATATAGTGATTTATTTGTAACAAGAGTGTCCTGTAAATCCCAGTGAAAAGGAAGACAGATTAGTTTTTTTTTTCTCCTCCCGTTCACTTCCTTGTCCGCAGTCCTTACGGACGATAAGAATTCTGTAAGTATTATTAAATACTTTTTTTCCTTAAGACTTAATTACAATAGTTACGAAAAGCTTTATTATTCCTCCGGACTTGGAATTTTAAATAATTGAAATAATCCATTTTTCACCGTGCTACGACTTTCACGAGTGCCACGCTTCGTTTTATTAAATAAGTACTGTGCAAGTCCTTATGGAATTACCAAAGTACATAATACGATTTGTTATAATACGTACGCTGCATCACACAAAATACGCTTTATTTTTTTATTAATATTAATAATTTTAAAACTTTATTCGCATTTATCCACATTATAATCGTTGTGAACATATTATATTATGAGTCCACTAGTCGTGAAACGTTAATAAAGAAACGTAAAAAAAAAAAATATTTAAATATATTACACACTGTTATTATTTAATAATACGATAAAACGCTTTTGTAAACTACAGTCATTTTGGGTTATATTTTAAATAACACTCGTAAATCGTAAATAATTATTGTAATTGCGTTATAATCGCAAACAACTATGTGAAATACAGGTACTGAATAATTTGAAAATGAGAGAGCAATTATTATTGCGTGGAACGTAAATAATATATAATCGTTTGTATTATCACTTTATACTTGCCTCTAAATTAAAATAGCCGCGTATATATTTTTAAATTAAATTACAAAAACGGCAGGGAGAATATTTTATATTGTTTCGTTGAAATTATCTATATAAAAGTCACAAAGTACATCGTTTTTGTACACAATGCTTATTACATTGCTTATCTTCAATTTTAAACGAGCAGGTATACACAAAAAAAAAAAAAAATTACATTAATAATAATCAAACGTTTTAATAATATTCGAATTCAAAATTGCCCAAAGCAAACACTCGAATATAACGACGATTCAGCGGCTTCTTCGTGTAATAGATAAATTTTTAAATAAATAAAACGTTTTTAAAACGATGTTCTCAGCCCAAATTATAGGGTGTCAAAAAACGTATTATTTCGATTAGTTTTTTTTCTTATTATCACATTATTATTTTTTTTATGTTGTTGATTGTACAACTACTTTTTCTTTGTTCCCCGTTCCGTGACTTAATTTCTTTTTCTTATTTCGAAAACCAGCTCGAAATGTGATTTTCTTTTAGAGAAATCGCAACGTGTACGCGTTTATTTCTAATCGATAATTTATCAATATTATTAAAACAACCCGTTTTCACCTGGGTCTTTGGTATATTATCGCCAATAACCAGTAGTAACATTGTGTACGAGTGTGTTAATTTTTGACGTAACAAATACGAGTTACTTGTTTTACACGCGATAATGAACAGACGTAAATGATGATAATGAATACTTAGCTAAAGTACGTTAAAAAGAAAAATTGCCAAAACGTTCATTGACGTGTCGATTTAGCATCAACTAGATCAGGCCATAGATCGCCAACTGTTATTTGAATCGATGGAATTAGGCACGGGAATTATGGTGAACAAACTATGTGTTGTACGTATATATACAGTAATACACGAATTACGTGGGTTTCATCTATAGCTTGAAGGGAAAGCCGTTTATAGAGCCGGGACGTTCATAATGTATCGCATCCATACACTCATTTCATAAAAAAAAAAAAAAATATATTTCACGAATAGGTATACATTTTTTTTTTTATTTGACAAATCACAATGGCCAATAAAGTAAAAATAAATCACGTTATAGCGGCAAACGTGTGTTCGTTGCATATACAATACTTTATTACAAATCTATATAATTTTATCCTTCGGAGAGCGTGTAACTTAAATTTTTACACAGAATCCAGATGTTTCGGGCGAGGAACTATCCACCGCGCTGTCACCCGTTTTAATAATTCCGTACACGGAATTTTCAATCATATTCACCTCTGTCCGTGACCATAAAATGCTCTTTATAAACGGAAACTCTATTATACGGATTGACAGTGCAGGTTCACCGTTGTAAACGCGTATCATAATTTCGTTCCAACTCGCTACTCACGAGGACTGAGGTGCAAAATATACGTGCAAAGATTACTTTAGAATATATTTTTACTTTTTTTTTAATAATTTATCGAATCGTATTTGAAATTATCTAAATATGACTAATATTATCTCATTACAAACATAAAACAATTATCCTATAATCTGCGCTTACACGGGGTACTTAATTTCCCCCTCTCAAAAATCGAATAATAATTTATAAAGTGTTTTTTTTAAAAATATAGAACACAAGCGAATTTCAAATATCAGTAATAGATATTAAAAATAATACGTTAAATTATTTATACATGAGTGAGACTTGAGGGATTGGTTTTAATTTTAAATTTCTATATATAATTTACTTTCAATTTCGATTAGAATAATGGAACGGAAAGAAATGGATGTCTTTCCGATCACTCAAAACACCAGTGTTTCACGTTATGAATATTTCTATCATATTCGAACAACTCAAATTATTATTATTATTATTATTATTATTATTATTATTATTATTATTATTATTATTATTATTATTATTATTACTGTCAACCATTATAATCAAAAATTATACGCCATCAGTCATTTAACTGCCCGTATTTTCGGTAATTAATATGAACCAAAACGTTTGAATATTTTTTTAACGTTCCAAGAGTAACTTATCAACGATTCCACGTCGTTTCATCACGGATTAAGTCACTGCCGACGTTTTACTGCGAGTCATACGTTTATTCGCTGCTTACTTACGTATTTCCTGCAATTAAGTATATAACGCCAAAATAAGACGCATCAAAGTTTATCACATAATATGGATAGAGTGTAACATTATAATATGTATATACACCTAATCCCGACCCGTGATATAGTGACACAATAATGTCTTATTTTTATGGTAAAAATATGGAATTGTATTCGTATTATGTAAATAGAACAACAACAACTGTTTCAACACTACAGTTTTCGTGTTACGGTGACGCGTTATACTAGTCTCGGCATTCTTTCGTATTTTTAACAAAATTTTAATTTTAATTTAATATAGAAGTTGCAACTACGTAAAACAAATCAAAATCATACCGAGGTGTTCACTATATTTAAGGACAGAGAATTATAGGGTAAAATCATTAAATGAAATATTCGTTTTATTTCACATATTACCGGACACGTTTTTCACTTTTATTATTATTTTTTAAATCGTAAGATAGGGCGTTCAAATTATTCTAAAATATGTTTAAAAGATAACGTAGCTTTTGTATTTTTTTAAAAATAAGGTTTCTCAGTGAAACAATATTACAGACCGAGAATTCTAATTCGTATTAAACATACTATTTCGTATTTTTCGTATTTCGATCACTGCAGATTTTGTGATGGCACCTTAAACACTACTCTTCCACTTTTCGCACAAATCCGTATACTATTACTATGTATTCAATGAAAGATTCCTATACATGGCTTATGTGTTGGTACTAAACAAAATACAAATCGTTTCGGTTGATAAAATGTTCCATTCCGATCACTGTATCTCATTACCGCGGTAGGTAATAATCCGTTTTTAATCAAATACAGTAAGTTAAGCACAGTTTTTTCGGCAAATATTTTTTTAGTGCACAATTATCTTTCGTTATATTATTCGAATACATATGTATATTCGAAAAATACGATTTCAAATTTGTACATACGAATGAAGGTATAGGTATAGCCCAGTTCAATTTAAATAGTAATCGATGCGAGTTATACTATAGTATTCAATTATTATCAGTCCGTTTCATTAATTTAGATTTTTGGCAGAGCACACATGATCTAATAAGGAATAAAAAATGATTATTTTCTTTTTCTTCTTTTTCTGTTTCTTTTTCTTCGACTAGACTAGAAGCAATGCTTCGAACGTTATGTGTTCAACAAAAATCCGGTAGCAAATTTTATCTATTTTTCGTACTTTAGAGAAAATTCGTTTTTTTTCAATTTTCCTAAAAGTATTTTAACGTGTCACAGAAAAAAAGACAAAAAAAAAAACGGTAAAAACGCGATTTTGTCAAAATTACATATACGTTCGTAATTTCGGAAATAGTGTTCGAGAGTCGTATTATTGTTATATATTACCGAGAATTTTTTTCTTTTTTTTTAAGGAACTGACAGCAATATAGTTTTGTAAATTACACTGAAGTTCCGTTCAAAATCGTTTTTTCGAATTTAATGACTTATCATTAATTTCAAAATACGCAGTAATAATAAAACGCTAAAAAAAAATTCACTGATTCGTGACACTCGCGACTAGTTACTTTTTTTCAACGATGATATTTTATTGAAGACAGGTGTGTTATAATAATAATCATTAATCAATAGTCTCAATCGTATTCTAAAGAAATTCCATAAGAATTTCTTTGTTATCGTGTCTAAGCATAGCAATTCAGTGTGTATAATACTTGTTTTGTGATGACCGATTTTTTTTTTCTGTTTACATTAATCTAAATATCGGAGTAAGGATACATTTAAGGAATACTAAAACGTATTGAACGTTACGCACAAATTATTCTCCAACACATTTGAATTGTTTTCAAGAAATCGTATGATGTAATTTTTAATTTTTACTTTGCTTCTTAATATTTCAGATTCTCAAAAAATGAGCAAACATTAAAAATTAAATTGTTCCGATGTATTCAACATTGACGAGTAAATAAATAAACTTGGGGAGAAAATTTTGAATTTTACAAAATCGGGGATGCTAAAAAAACGCAACGGCATTACCATCCACTCGCTCGTGAACCTATCACAATTAATATAACATCCGTGCTCGTAATAACTGATATAACATTGTGATATATAAGCAATCATTACATAATATTCAACGCGGGTGTGTTTTGCGTGCAGGTGTAAATGGATGTGATCGGTACGGCGTCCAAAATACATCTGACATGAACAACACAACGAGCGGATCGGATTTGATCCAGCTCGATCAAACTGTGAACGAGACGTTGGAGAATTACTTGCTCCGAACTCGAGGACCCAAACACCTATCTCTGAACATAGTGATACCGATAACGATCATTTACGTGTTCATATTCGTCACCGGAGTGATCGGAAACATCGCCGTCTGCGTCGTGATCGTCCGCAACAACTTCATGCACACGGCCACCAACTATTACCTGTTCAGTTTGGCCGTGTCAGATCTCACACTCTTACTGTTAGGTAAGTTAGACTCATGTGTCTCTCACCTTCACACATACGTGGAAATAGTCCGATCACGAGAAAAAAACGCTAACAAATTGCGTACATTTTTATTTATAATGGCTATAATTAGGTATAGTAGGTTAGGTTAGGTTAGTTTAGGTTAGGTACGTTTTCTGAGAATAAACCAAAACATTAAAGTACATCGAATAAACGCTAACCGTCATAATAAATGCGTATTGTGCAGAAATTATTTATATTAACGCGTGCATCTATGGTAATTATATGAAGTAATAAGTTATGGATTGAATAATCTTAATAATTTTATTCATAAACAAAATTTAAAAAAAAAAAGAAATACTTCGTTGTAAAACCAATACATTTTTTGCTTCACTCTGGTTTATCAAATATACTTAAAATATTTAAGCTTAATAGGTTAAACTTGCTGTAATTAATATCGGTAATAAACGTTGAAATAAAAATTAAATTGAAAGCGAAGTAATTTTTTTTTTTTTTGTTAGTGTTTGATGTTTGTATTCGTTTCACGTTTGGTTATCTTCTTTTGCGTTCCCGTACATTTTTTTACCTTTGAATGATTTGAATGATCATTTTTCCGAAAGTCATTTCACGAAAACCTAAATCCCAAATCCATTTATACATCATCAGAATTATTTGAAATAAATCAAGTATAATCGTGTAATGTAAAAATATAGTGTAGATAACCGTTTTAACCGTTGATTATGTAATATTATATATATATAATACTATTCTCGAAAAAGTCTTTGGGAAAATGGAGAAAATTTCGGGAGAACGTACGATAATCCTTCTTTTGAATAAATTGGAACTCCAGCGAAACGCTTGAGAAACCAGAATCGGATATGTTCTCACTTACAATGCCAACAATTTTTAAATGTAATTTTTTGGTCCCAAATAATAAAACAACATTTATTGTTATTTTTCAATTGTAAATTTTCTGAAATACATCCTATGAATATAACAATATGTTCCCGTACAGTTGTGTCGTTTATATTAATGCACTTACAACGACAAAAAAGATTATATGACGAACAATATATTTATAATCATTTTTCAAATATTCAGTATATGTATACGTTAGGTTTTTCGTTTTTTTTTTTTTTTTATTCCTTAAGAGTAGCTGCTTACGTATTAAATCACTAATATTCACCCTCATCTGTACGTATAAAATAAAATATTTCATACCGCCTATGGCTTATATACACAGACCTATGAAAATTCACAAGTAAAATAATTAAATATAAACATCACATCATTCATTCCGAGAAATATTCATAAACTTTTCGCTCTCCACCAACGTAGACATCTTAAAATAAATATCCATAATACATTTCATTTGTATATAAAGTACACGCTAAAAATGTTATAATTAGGCGATTTTTTTTTATACCGTATCGTCTAGGTCGAAAACACTTATTGTAAAGAAAATCGTTCACATAATATTATGTAATAAAACATGAATTTTCAAAAAGAAAAAAAAAAGGATAAAACGTATATTAAATTATTTCTACCAATATGTTATGTTTACAACATTTTCGTTTTTTAATTACTTTCATTTATAAACTCGATATAATTAAAAAATTTAATAAAAAATATGTCGGAACTGGTATGTCGAATACAGAGAATTAGTAATTAGAGAAATTACGAACGTATAGTATAATTATGTACTTCGTACGTATATATCTCAGCGGTTCAATACACGATTTTCTAAACGCATAAAACCATAATGAGACAAACAATTATTTCAATAAAATTATCTGCCTGCGTTAACCGTTTTTAAATGAGTTTTCTAATAATTTATAAATATATAAAATTTTGTTTATATTCTTAAACAAATATTTTGTTTGTCGCCGCTATGGAAATAATAATTTTATTAATTCTATCTGATATTACGTGATACGAATGTATTCATTTTATAATCTTACAATACGCGATGGCAATTCCATTAAATCATAAATTGGAAAAAAAAACAAAGAACAAAAAATATAAATAACACGTAGAAGAAAAACAAAATCGAAAGCTTGTAAAATATGAAATAAATAAAATTAAACGAATAATATGTTAATCACAAATGTTGTGATTTATTTTCGGTACAGTGACATTGAAATAATTTCAATTACGTTAAAAACCCCCTATGATTTAAAATCAGTATTATTGTGTTTTTTAATATATACACTATGATTATAAATTAGTTTAGCGATTATACGTTATTTTCACAGATTATTTATTTTTTTGTCCAATTAATAAACGTGAATTTTTCATATTCTTTGACGAAAGGAAACGATAAGCGTACAAAACATTTTAAGTTCCAATTATAAGTAGATATTAAAAAAGGAAAAAGACTTGAGTGGCAAAGAGTTTGAGAAAAAAAAAATCTTCAATTATATTCCATTTAATAATGTATTGTGCCTGGATCTATAAGAAAAAAAAAAGAAAAACGAAAAAAGATTAGCATTTTATTTACGATTAAAGTTCATAATTAAATTTTTTTCAGTAATACATATAATTTGAATGATACCCTTAGGCTAAACAAGTCGTATAAAAGAAAAAGGCAATAAATAGAACAAAACGAGAAATTAATCTTGTATACATATATTATGTGATTGCAATATTTTATAAATTAAGGAAATGTACGTATAGGTATTAATTTCGTATGTCGTTATTATCGTCTGCTTTATAAAAACGACATCGAACAGAAAAATCTCCCGTTAAAAAAAAAAAAAGTGTCAGCATTTTAAGGTCTTTCTAAAACGGCGTCGCGGGCCGTCGTCTCATCGGATAAAAAAAAATATATCCCCTAAATTCTTTTTCTTTACATTAAGTTATAATACCGATAACGAACGTCACAGCCGTTTATTTAATTTATCACTATAAAATCGAATTCAACTTAAATGTTCCGTCGTTACGCATTATTGATAATGTCTACTTTTGCGTTGGAAATTGCCAATTTACATTTGATCATCGTACGGACGTCGTAATATAAGCAAATCATATTACGCTTTTTTATGTTGCAATTCAGCTAATTCTAATGAACATAACATAAGCAGTCAAAAATCGAAAGAATTTTTTTTTTTTTAATTTGTATATAGTGCAAAGTTACATGTCCGGTGTAAATTTCAAGACTCTGGGACCATTTACTTTGGTAGTTTTTTTTTTAATCCGCGTTTGAAAACCGTTGAGAAAATAGTTTTTCTTCCAATTTTTTTAGTTGTTTTGAACTACGTATAAGGAAATTACTGAGAAAATCGAAAAACGTTTCGAATAAAGAACCAACTAGATACAATTTGCTATCGGAACGTAACGCGTGACGAGATGATCCCGGGCATTCTTTCTAGTCGAAAATTTGTACACACAAAAAAAAAAGAACATATGAACATCATTGTAAAACCGCAATAGCTTCCTCGCTTCGCTCAGAATCTAAAAAAAAAAAAATTTAATTTACTATATTTCAATATATTTTGAACCCGTCGGTTTTTTTTATTGAAAAGAGTCTACGATTACGTGGTTCCAATTTATGTGTAAGTGTAAGTCTTCAATTTAAAACGATTAATAATTTTAAAATGTATTGTCTTTTACCTATATAATCATAGTCAATACGTTCGAACTCCGAATTGAACATTTTATACATTACTACAACGGTCTAAAACGGTATAAGTTTAACGGATAATGACAATTTTTTTTCTGTAAAAATTCCATATAAAAAAAAAATTATTATTAACGTTTATCGAGCATAATTATGTATATCACACTATATATTGAGAAAATAAATATAGTTTATATAGCACTTGTAGTTTTTCTTCCTGTAATTCCGCTGATATGTGTTATTATAGCTTAGGATTTATTTCGAGAGCGCGTATACCGTTCGTAAATGTTATAAATCAGGTAAACTTGACGAATGATTTCCCTTGCCTTCCTTTGTTTTATTATCGTTTTTGTACCGCGTAGTACAGTAATTTAATTTTTAAAAAAATATTCTAAAGGCCGGAATGAATATATGTAAAATTGTTATAATATTTAGATATACGTCTACATTGTATAGGTATTGAGTAATTTACTAGATATACGCTAATAATTTAGAAATCCGTTATTTATTTAAATTCAATCAAATTTTCAACAACAATAAATATAAAAAATGAAGTTTGTGATTTACTGTTCATCAAAAATTAATATTAATCAAAATAACGTACTGAATCGCCCCACGCAAAATAATTATTATTGCGTAATAAAATGCTGTTGTTTTTTTTGCGTGTACGTATTTAGAGCTTTATCGTTTAAAATTGAATACTTTAAACAGTAAAAAAAAAAAAAAAGAAGGTCAACGTTTTATATCACGTTTATTATTCGGAAATAATATATGATATTATCACGTGACTCCAGGATAATATTTGGAAAACGATATATATATATATTTTTTTTTAAGAAGGTTTTGTCATACACGGCCAAATCGAAAAATAATATCATTATTATAATACCACCGACGTACGATTTATAATATTTTATATATGGCCACGTGAAACTTTTCTAGCACTCTATTCTACAATACTCAAATATTTGCGTACGTACATAAAAAAAAAACCGAATATAAACACATAACTCTTATACTTAAATATTATTATATCACTTTGCTTAGCATCTGAAATATCTACACGTGATCAATGATGTAGTCCTAAAATAATTAGTGATGGGTATGCGCGAAATCCTAAAAATATACAAGGTGAGGATTTGCCCCTCATCCCCCCACCAATATCTTAAAAATATTAATATTAAAAGTAATTCGCATATAGTCAATACTTAAAAATAAAATATTGATTTTTAAACAAATTACAATTTTAATTAAAAGCGTTCAAAATCTTATTTTTCGATTTCTTGAATAAATGCATAAGGAAAAACTATCGATAAATGGTTTATTTTCTCGTATACTATTGTCCCTTGCCTCCCTCAATTACGCCGAGCATGTTATTTAACAGAACTATAATTCTTGCTATATTGATTTATGCCATAGTTGTATAAACCTAATATAGGTTTATACCTTTAGGCTTTAAATACCTAATATTATTATACCTTTATTATTTATTTTTTTGTTTAGAATAGTTTATTGCAACGAATAAAAGGAGAACAATAAAATAATAACAATATCAATGATAATAACAACTATAAAGTAAATAATAAATACAGTATACCTTTATATGTACAGTAACAAATACAGTATATATTTGTTTGACATTATTATTATTATTATTATTATTATTTATTATTAAATGTCTTTTTTTTTTGAGTGGGAAGTGGGTGTACGCACATTTTCTACCGCATACCCGCGTTCTTCATTTTTTTTTTCATGGGTATACGCACTTCTTAAAATTTATGAAGTGGGTATGCGGCGCATACCCACGCATATCCTCCACTACATCACTGCTCGTGATCAATATAGTGTCTTGTTTTGTTAAAATTAAATATGAAAATTAAAAAAAAAATCACCTTCGTGAGCCGGTATTTCGCACAGTAACGATAATATTAAAAATAAGTTATAACAACGTGATTTTACGTTAAAATATTTTTTTTACATGTATACACTATAGTCATCATTATCGAATAGAAAAACAGCGGAATTCATTAACATGGCCGGTATAAACGGTCACATTTTCGCGCATTGCTTTACCGTCGCCATCAGCTGCTAAACTCACCAGGGGCGTAATTACGTGGGAGGGGGGATATAGGGGATCGATCCCCTCCCGTGGGCTTTCTTTTTTACACAACATATTGTCTAATATACAAAAATATAATAATTAAAAGTAATAAAAATAATTTTTTTTTGGTTAACAAAATTTGTTAGTGTTTATCATAATATCCCTCAGTTTATCAACCGATAACTACCAACCGGTATGGTGTGGTCAGGTCGGATCACCGAAGAAAGGTTTACTCGCGTATTCAGATGTAACAAAACTACTCAATGAATTAGCTAAAAAAAAAGGAAGAAAATTAGAAATTTTGTTAAAAAAAATATGTCGTTTTTATTAAAGAAAATAATTAAAGTACAAAATACGAGTATCGATCACTCTTTAACTTTGATATTAATGTTGGAAGAGTTTCTACAATATTATTTTAGTCGACCACTGATAAATTTTGTATCCTCTCCCATATAACATTCGTAATTACGCTGCTGAAACTCACTAATGTACGGTCAAAATTCGTGTTGTTATTTCATTTATAACTTACAAATTAAAAGTACACAATATATTAGCCCCCCGTACTCCATCGAAACATCTATAATACACGCGAGTGCATGCGCTACTATCGTTATACTCGAATTTTCGTTAATAATAATAATAATTATTATTATTATTATTTTACTACTATGTTATCGAAAATCTGCAGTGACTCGACACGGTTTTAAAACGTTGACGGACATGTGTACATATAGAAAAATGTTGCGATCGTTATATATTATGTATATGGGCGGTGCCGTGGCCAGGGCACTTTGGAGTAGAGAAATCTACTTGTTTTTTTTTCACTTTTCTTTGAAAAATATATTTCATCCTATATATACATACTTCAAATAATAATAAAAATCTAATATATTGTTGGGTAGGTATTTTATTTTTATAATAAATTTTAAACAATTAAATAAAATTTGAAAATTTCAAAAGTAAGCATATGAAATATTGTCTTCCTCCCCTCCCCCGGAATAAATTTCTGGCTACGGTTTTGTTATGTACGTATACGCCTCGTTCTTCGATTTATCCGCGCGATACCGATATTTTAATTTTTCCAAACGATAAAATCAAACTGCCATAAAACGAAAAATGGGAGTTTTTGAAATATTGCACCGCGTTCACCTAGTTATTATACGATGATATACTACTGGCACACGAGGCGAAGCGTATGTATACCAAAAATCGACGTTATAATAATAATAATATATGGCGATTAATTATTATGATGTACTGATATTGAAAAGGCTGCACACACCTACATTTTATTGCGTTTGAGTCGTTTTAACGGCTTCTGTGCAAAATACATACAAATTTATATGTCAATAGAGCGAATTTCCCTCTGAAAATGGTTTTGTTTTTAATACCGTTATATATTATACAATAATACGCATTCGTCGGTCCATTATATGTACTTAGCAGTACAGAATTATTATTCCGTGTTGTTTCGCGCTTTCATAAATCATCGGTGTTATATATTTAAAAACAATATTCGTTTGTTTTCCACATTTTCATGATAACATACAATCGTTCATACCATATATGTATAGCCGCGTGTGTTTATTGCAAATAAATATATTAAAATCGTATACAGCAATAATCCGGACGAAATAGCTAAATAGCTCGAGATGTTGGTCCGGTGAATCTAACGCTATGAATACGCCAACTTAAAATGAACTTACGTTTAAAAAACGTATGTGTTATGAAAAACAATCGATTTTGCGTGTATATGTCTACACCACAATTACGAGTAGTTTTGGTCAACAACAATAAACCAATAAATAATTGTAATAAACAATTGGTTTGCTTTAAATAAAATTTGGTAAACCTTTAAGACGCGGATCCGTGGAGAAGGGCTTTACAGGGGATGTGTTGTATTTCATGGGGATTGTAATAAATATTTTATGAGCCTTAAGCTGAGCGTCCACTAGGTCAGTGGGATGAAGTGAATCGGTGTGGGACAGCGCTACCCCGAAGAAAAAAGTATGGAAAATATAGGTGCAGATGTTTGGATTAGCGCGTAGCAGAGCGAGTCGAAATAGGTCGGCTTCCAACGTATCCCAAAACTTGTTGACATCGGTTTCACGACTGCACGCCGCTGTGATTTATCACTATTTCGTACAAAACTTATAAATTGAATACACTGCACTAAATATACCAAAATACATAAGAAAAAATAAGCGTATGTAAAAAAAGAAATCACGTCGCGTCGCATTTATGATTAACTCCAACCGGAAATTACGAGTCACGTGGCTTCCGCACTCCGTCCCAGTGGACGTTCAGCTTTAATGTCCGTAAATCGAGAAATCATTGTTTCAAATGTTATTAAAGGTGTAGATTAAAATAATTCCATGTCAAAAGCGTACAGTGTATAAAAATATGGTATAGTTAGATGATACAGCGTAATGTTAATATTACTTTTTGGAATATAAAATGAACCATCATAGAAATTAACATTGAATCCATTGTAATGTATATTACTCAGACATTAGAATTTTACGAAAAGTATTTGCAACCATTACCATAACATCAGCCACAGCCGAAAGATCATTTTTTTTTCTTCTGAAAGACGATTGAAAAACTGCATGATAATTTACTATGATGAAAACCAGACTGAACGAATTAGCAGTTTTCAATATCCACATAGAAATTCCTATAGATGTCGACGAAGTCATCAATACGTTTTCAAGACAAAAACAATAACGGATGCGAGTTGAAGATGATAAAACTAATTAACCGTGTTTATTTTTGTTTTAATTATATTTGTTAAAATTTCGAAAAATATATTAATTATTACCTACTATATACTTGTAAAATATATTTGACCTCTTTCTATAAAAAAAAAAATGTAGCTCCTTCAGTCCTTATTTCAGATTTCCAGATCCACGCCTATATAATATACGAATATAGTGTTCTTCGTACCATATTCATACATATTATGACGTATGTTTTGCTGACGATATGTAAATACATTTGCTTTACAATACCAAAAGCAAAATCGAAACGTGCATAAAAACAATTTGATATATTCTATTCATTATAATAATTACTTTTTTCGGGAGAAACGTTGCATTTTAATTTTCCATTACTTACATTAATAACGATTAATTATGTATAATTGATTACAACGTCCAATAACCGCGTATTTGACGAGCACGAACACTACAGTAATTATACGCGATATAAATCAATATAAGTAAAGCGTCGCGTATCATTTCATTTATAAAATTGTTAAGACAATTACAAGACCGCCATGAATATAGGTGATTTAACGTTTGTAGTGGATTTAATTAAATACAAAAAGAATTTTCAAAAATGACTGACCTTCGGTGAAATACTATTGAAATACGATTAAAATATGTTCGAAAAAAAAATGCCCGGTAAATACGTGCACGTTACGATTAAAGTCATACTCATAAATTTCAGATGCAATTCTATTACATTCCATCCTTTGCCTTTTTTCCCTTCTCAATTTTTTTTCTTTTTTCAAAACGCTCGATTTATTAGCGTACAAATATTTTCACTCAGTTTTTCAAAACGATCTTAACAACAGTATCGTCAAAATAAAAATTGCTATAATATTATGAATACATAATCATTCGTTCTCCAAATTAACCATAAACGAATGACGTCAAACGTTCGTTATTTTTATATTTAATGAACTACCTAATTTAAATTTCAAACAAATAATATAATATGCACAATGAATTATATATACCGGTGGACAATATACTCGACGCGTACCCACGGCCAATCGTGTTGGAGTCATCGTGTAATAGCACCGAGTGTTGACAATCAATCAGAACCTTTGATACGAGAGCAGTAATTTTCTTATTCGTATTTGATTTATACCTACATAATGAATAGTTTTAAACGGAGTAAAAGTTGCGTTAACTAATTAATTTATATTATCCAATACCTTAGCTAACGCGATCGACCTACATACAGTACAGTTTATTCTAAACGTTTAGTTCGCAATAAACTGGTTAGGCAATTGTTCTGTTGACGTTAAAATCGAGTGAGTTGTTTAGAAATTGTGTCCGCGTTTCGATCGAAGATCGCGCGGCGTTCTAAATAGGCAATTCTACTATAGTCACGCGCTGCGGATCCATGCTCATTGGCATGAATACAATATTTGGCGTTATCAGCGTAATCGACGTTATCATTATGTCTATTATCGTAAAAGCGTTATTTCGATTTCTTCAACTTCATCATCCAGCAACAATCGAATATTAAAATTAAGATTATTCATTTAAATACGTGTACAGTAAAAATTTTAAATGTGTAAAGATTAACCTTCGAACTACCTAATAACCATATAGGCCTACAATATATAGACCGCGCGTTAGTAAAATATATTGAAGCCAACATAATATGTGCGAGAGAGACAGCCTCTGAATTGACTTTTGCAAAGAGATTTTAAACAATTTCATAACACTCCTCGACATTAACTACGATAATAAATTAATATTGATAAGGTGGACGTATTTGTTCATCGTTGTAACTTGTAAATGTTATTGTCGGTCTGTTGTTTTTACGTTTTTTGGCTCTTGTAATTTACAATATTTCGACTTTTCTTCTTTTTAAAACCATTATGATTAACATGTATTTTACTCCTACTTTTAAAAACTAAAATTATAGGTTTCCAAAAGATATAACACTTTGTGAGAAATGGATAGCAGCATTGAACAAAGATTATACATTTGAGCCTAAAAAAAGCCCGAGTACGGCATGTTAACATAGAATTTGTCTTCGTAGTCATTGTAAAATAACGAATAAATAATAATTCCACGTGTAAATTCGCATAAATACAACCGTTATTTAAACCAAAATTTTCGGACGTGTACGCACGTACACGTATAACGCACAAGGCGATATCTCACAATAACATATTATTGTCAAAGAGTATTATAAAATTATACACAATATCTTTGAAAAAGTCAATTTTCAAAAGAAAAAGACAGAAAGACAGAGGCTGTCGCTCTCGCACATACGTATGTTGGTTTCAATGTTTTATATGCAAAATGAGTGCAGTGCGCGGTCTATATATTATAGTTCTATGCTAATTGCTAATAAATATATTAAAATTTTATTTAGAGTTTTGATAAGTGATAAGAATAACGATGTAATTGATAAATCATACTCGTCTACGGCTATTTCCCGCCAAATACGCTTAAAACGACATGTTTTTCTTATCGTTTCCAGCGTACCTAATTATTATTTGAAGTTCATTACGCGCAGTAGTGGAACAGCAATACGAGTCACATTCGTTCCGACATTCTACTAACTACACCCAATGGTGTATTGGAGGGGATAGCCGGGTATACGGCGTATACCCGGATCCCTATTTTCGGTTTACTGCGTATACCCTGCCATGAAATGAACGTATTATGGGTATAAACGCGCTAGTTAATTATTATTATTTATCTTGTCGCCACCAAATTGTAGGTTTTTTTTATATTCATATAATTTGTTGGTTACCCGTAGTTACATATTTTCCTTTATAATTTTAACGATTTTGAGCGAGAGCACACCATTGCAGTTCCGTGTGTGCTAGGAAACAACGTACACGTGGTTAGGTTAGTATAGCTGTGTTCTAGTATATATTTTCTTTTTACTATATTTTTATTAGTGTTTACAAATTTACAGTCGTATTATATATGGCAAATAAAGGTGACAAATGTATAATATGAAAAACGCGCAAAAAAATTACAAACTTTTTTCAAAAAAATTTTTTTGGTAACCTAACCTAACCTACGTGTTTAGAAATGTGCGTATACCCTTAAATTTATTTACCAATATACCACTGACTACACCCAGCTCGATGATTACGCATTATAGTAAAATCGACCTCCGGTATAGAATCTGCAGTTTTCTCGGAAAACTATTCAGAAACACGCTTTTGACGCTGTTTTACAAAAAAACGCGATAATAAATTATATTATTTTAATTGACCGGAAAAATATAAACGGAAAAGAACCCGGTAAAAGCGATCGTTGGAAATTCGTACAAAGACTTCGGCGACCTATAAAGAAATTATACCGACCGGTTACGAAAAATCCTCCATTTCATATATATATATTATTATTATTATTATTATTATTATTATTATTATTATTATTATTATTATTATTATTATTTATTCATAATAAATTATCGTTCCTCTCGAGTAGGCCAAAACAAATAGAACTAATTTTGAAGAAAAAAAAACAGTAAACAGACGATAAAGAATATACAAATTCGAGTTAACAATTATTTTCTCCCGCGAAAAATTAAATTTTATGAAGTACACACACACACACACACACATAAAAAAATATTAAAAATATATCACAAACGTACGTATAGATGTCCACCAATGTCCAGTCGTGTTACTAATACAATACATTTATTATGTTTTATGTAAAATTTTACTGGAGTTTTTTTTAAACCAGATAAAAAAAAACTCTTAAATGATACTTAACTCCGCGTGTATTTGCAACTAGAAATTGTTAATATTTCAATTTTACTGTTGAAAATACAAATATATTTCCATCCTATATAAAATGTTAAAAAAATTTTAATCAACAAAACTTAGTTTAACATAAATTAACACGAACTTGTATGTTAGTAATTTAAACTATTTATATGTTGATAATAAAATTACACATTTAAGGAACTTGAAAATTAAAGGAAACAAATATTTGTTGTTTAAAAGCCCAACAAATTACTTGAAGAAACTCAAATCTAAAATACGGATTTTCATTTGAAAACTTTCGTTCGCGCTAATTACGTGTAAATTATATACGAGGAGAAAATAGTTGAGAATTATTTTAATTGCCGTTGAATTTAATCGCGTATCAAATGTTATCATAATAAACGCATTTTCAACGCCACAATATTAAAAGTATACGATTATTATTTCAAAGCGTGATCGACACTGATGAGTAATGAACGATTATTACATATTATAAATATGATTTTAGATTCTGAGCGCCGAGCGGAGCGAGGGATCTAGTGGTTTTACAATGACGTTTATTTTTTTTCTATCCTGTGTACAGATTTTCGACCAGAAGGAGTGTTATTCCGATCTCTTCGGTCACAGTTTGTTTCCGGCAGCAATTCGCATCTATAGTTGGTACTCTATGGAGAGGTCATTTTTCGATTTTCTCAAAAGCACCAAAAAATATAACTCAAAAACGCTAAAAATGCAATTTCGTCTTATTAATCGATTGTTGTTTATTTCTTCATATTTTTGAAACTATAATAGTTATATAGAAACCTGAAATTTTCACCAAACACGTAACTTTAGACTGTATATATTTACGAGAAAAGTAAGAATCGTTTTGTCGAACGCAATGACTTATCATCATTGCTCTCAGATTTAAAATAAAAACAAAACTCTATAAAATCTTTATCCGAGTAATTCACTAAAGCGATATCCACGCAACACCCCGCGGCTCGTTACCTTTTTTATTTTTCACTAGAAACGAACAATAGTTTACCTGCAGTGTGTTGAGTCTTGGATTATATATTTTTTTGATAAAAATTCAAAACGTATTATTCATATTAACGAATATGAAATTATCAATAAATAAAAAATAATAATTAATATTATCGCTTGAGGAACGTTTTGTATAGTTTTTAATAACGTCATTTATTTCGTAAACCAAACCGACTGTATACTATAATATTCGATTTACAATTTATAGTTTCACCGGGTAAACGTTAGTTGTGACATACAGACACGGCCACGAGGTATATAGACGATGCTAAATAGAAAACCTTTTTCACACAGTGACCATTGCTGCAGGGTGTGTTGGAACAAGAGAAAACCAAATTTATAGCTTTTCAGCAACGCGTTAAAAAGCGGAGGACAATAAATCGTGCGTGGGTTTTGCTTGATATTCCACTAAAACTCCGATTTCGCGGTGTTCATCGTTTCGCGCGTTTCATAAAAATTTATTTACGCGCGCGAAAATAATTGAAAATAAGTTTATTAAAACGAACGGCGCGCGCGCTGCAGTCCAGTCGACTGTATACTGAGTGTGTATAACGTCTGCACACTGGGATCACTTTAAAGTAAATCATTTTTTTTTCCTTTTTGTGAAGTTTGACGTTTTAAAATAATACTCTTAAAGTTACAGTGTCGCCTTTAGAGATGATACGCGTGCTCAGAATATTACATTTTTTCGACTTGACACGTAGGCGCACATAAATTTATTCCTACGCGTTTTAAAGAAAAGGTAAAGTATATATGTCGGAAACGATTGACATTTGTAGCGACGTTTCGCGTGTAATCATAATTTTTTTATATCGCGTACGGTTTTTTTTTGAAAACCTCGTCGTGGAATTACTCTCTTAACAGACATATTTCTTTTATGTGCTCTAAACTCCGAACGAAGGGCGTAGGGACGACGAGGAAATAACTATATTCGTGCAAAATCCTGTTTCTAGATTTACTAACGCGCACGCTATACATACAGCGTATGTGCGTATATACCACACTTTGTTCTGTAACTATTTGCAGACAAAGTGAACATTCGTGCCAAATGAATTTCTATACAGTTCGGGTGATACACACGTTTCGTGACACACTTACATCTTCGTGCGTGCCCGTTGGCTTTGGATTTATGCCCGTAGAGATTGTCATATTCCATTTTTGTCTTTTTTTTTTTTACATTTTACTTAAATGCGTCGTCAAAATAATTAGAATTTTTTTTTTTTTAAGCTTTTAATGGAAAACGGTAAATAATATTTTTCGAATAAAACCGGATCAGGCACACTATGTAATAAGTAATAACATGTACAATATTTTTAACTTTACTAAAAAAAAAAAAAGACACCAGGTATAATAATTGATTGAATCGCGGTTCCGATCGTTCGCGGGAAATGAGATTCTTTCTTCGTTATTACAACAATATGTGCAGCGTGAGTGTGTGTTTCGCGCGTATATACTTTACATCGAATTAAATTACTACCGATATTTCATAATACAACAATAATAAGTTTAGAACACTCAAATCGTTTCCATACACTAAATATTTTCAAATTGTTTTCATTGTGTACATAATACATATATAATACATATATATATACGGTATAAGTCTAATGTACATATATTATAAGGTATATGTACGGTACACTGCAGCCGTATTACGTCAAAACGTTTTGTTAACCGTGTCAAATGGCGGGGGAAAAAAGTGTTTACAAACAATGGTTGAAAACTGAAATTGAAATAATGTTTGGTTTTCAGTCTAGAAAGTATATCGAGTTATAAAAGTGTACAGTTCTGCCTGTTGTCAAAACAGCAATAAGGAGTGTACGCCACTGAACTCAATACACGGAACGCGTATATTAATCAAAATACGACCCCGGATAAGAGGCCGCCATATGCATTCTATAAGGTATAAAATTCATGGAGAATACGATGAAATGTATAGTTTTTTTTCCATGATATTTACTCTTATCGTTTTTCGGTAAACTGCCATCCGCTCGCTTTATTATTTACTTATTTGAGATAACAGGACACAAAACGATGAGTTATCGTGTTTTATTATTTACTTTGTGATAACAGGACGAAACGACGCAAGGTTATACAATTAGATTACATAATCTAATAACCTTGAAAACGACGGGCTTATAGTACCAATGTTAGCACCAAAATCGACGATTTTAACATAACGAAGTCGGTAACAAAAACAGGAAAACAGAAACGGAATGCATATGGCGGCTCATTGTAGGGCTTCGTTTTTCATATAGGAGAAGTGTGCGCGGAATGCGCGTTCAGTAGCATTGAGTTCAGTGGTGTACGCACTATATTATTACAACAAGAACTGCTGTTTTTTTATGTAGTACATTTAAAAGACGGATGAAATAACGATGGAAATGTATACACATTTTTAAAAACGAATAACAGCGATGAAAACTGTCTACTCGTATATCGGATATGTGCGCGAATCACACGTAAGTTCTACTGCAGAGAACACCTATACATCTGGTGAAATTAAAACGGAAACAGCTCGAATATCACAAAGCACTCGGGATACAATATCTTGTTGTAAGAAACAGCCTTTGTATTGGACGGACCCGTATATCGTGAATCGCCGTGACCGGCGAATTCCCACTATGTAAATCGCAAACTTGTAGACAATCAAACTATATATATATATATATAATATTTATCCACCCGAATGTTGAAGTTTAATTTCCATAAACTAGGGGGCGAAGTGCTGTATCGTATTCAAACATCGCTATCGCGGACAAGTGCGAAAAGGCGGATCGTTCGTTTGTGAAACGTTCAAACTGTGCATGAATGAGACACTGGAAAATGTTTTTTTCTTATTATTATTATGTTTTTTTTTGTGAAGAGTTTTTCAGCGAATAGTTATGAAAAAAAAAAAAAACATTTCCTCCCGCTAAATACACAATTGTAGGTCTGCGCGTACCAATGGCACATTTACCAACAGGCTGAGTAGGCTGGAGCCTAGGGCGGCAGATTTTAGGGGCGGAAAATTTGGGGCCAAAATTTTTTTTATGTCTTACAAAAATTAAAAAAGATTCATATATACATATACCTAAATGCTATTTAATAAAGTATATTATAGTATAATATTATATATTGATCATTAATATGAAAGTATTCGTTTTCTTTGTATTTCTATTAAAAAAATTTAAAAAAAAAATATTAATAAACATATAAAATTATCATTAGTGGGGGGCTTCTAAGCGGAATGTTAAAATTCTTGTTTAGAAAACACGAATGTTTTTATATTTATAATATACACAAAATGTATCATATATATATAATGTAATATTTTCACAAAATATATGCTATAAGTATATGATGAGATCGGTAAGGGCGGCAAAATTTAAATAGCCTATACTGGCGTCAAATCTGTAAATCCGCCATTGGCGTGTACAGAAATTATACGTGTTTAATTTTTTTTTTCAATTTTTTTGAATTTCGCTTATTATTTTGACTGAACCGAATAAAAACAATATCAATACGTTTTTTTTACAAACAAAATGTTTTATTGACATTCATCATATAGTTATTCAACGATAACTCGTATAAGATATTATTTAGTTTGTTTTTAAATATATATTTTACGGTATTATTATAATATACTTTTGGCGAAAATTGTATTTTACTCGTGGCAGGACAATAAAAAAAACGGGTACGAAAAAAAAATAACTAACACGTTTATTGTAAATACTATTAATATGCGCGTAAACAATTAATTTTAATCGATGAGTTGCAAAAAAAAAAAAAAAAAAACCGTACAAATAATATATAGCTGTGTTCTTTGCTTGGGGAAGCACTTCGCACGCCGTAAACGTCATTTGAAAATGATTAATTACCGAGTTGTGCTCATTAACTGATAAATATGAGCACGCGATCATAAATCAAAATCGATAAAAATGTATAACACAGTAAAAAAAAACGATTAGTGTAGAATTTGTTTTAAATTATTTAGATTGTGGTGATATCTATATATTATATCATAACTGGTCGCGTGTAGCCTATATAATACATGGTATAATATATGAATGAATAATTTCTAATAAAAACTTCAAGTGTAGTTATTTAAAATAATTAGGTTTTATTATTATTACTATGATCAAATTATTTACATAAAACTATAAAAATCTACAAGTTTTATTGTTACATAAATATTTTATAATTTTAAATTTTGTAATTATAAATAAAAAAAATAATCATTATAACATATGGGTACGCGCAAAGTAGAAGTGTAACATGGACTCGTATATGCGTTTCACCAACAAGTCTAAATTTCCATTTGATTAACGAGAGTTTCACAGAATAACGACACATAATCTTAATAATTTTAGTTGCTGAACAATTTCATAATAATTAACACTAATCGTGATCATCGGTTTTATTTCGTGACTTTATGAAACTACAACATTTTTTTTTTTTTTTTTTGAAAGACTTTTGTAAATATATGTATGTGTTAGAAAAAATAATTCTGCTCATACAAGTGAAATCTTAAATGTGTACTGAAAATGTATATATATATTTTTTTAATAATACACTATAATTAAAGCATAGTATAACATAATAATTTAATGTTGAATATCGTCATTGTAAAACCACCAAAATACCTAAATTGATTACAAATAACGTCAGCTGATAATATTTTTAACATTATTTCGACTAATATATGATAATTTATAATATTAATTCATTTCGTAAGCACCTCACGCTTAAAAATATTTCAGCTTATAATTAAAAGTTTCTTCGTTCAGGAAACCAACTGCATTGTTCCCGCGAGATGCCTTCCAGGTATTATATGCGTAAAGTCATTTAAATTATATTTTATAAATTAGTGTCACGCTCTCCTGTACGTATAGGTATGTTTAAATATAATAGATTACATTTTATTCTTAATTTACACCGAAATTTATAACAACTGCAGTGCGTACAAAACTATATCTCATTATATTAGAAATCTAATACAACTGCGGGTATGTTATTTTAAAAAAGGCGCGAACATTGTTTATTGACAATAATGTCAGATTGACAGCAATATCGACAATTATCTCGACATACCTACCAATTATTATTTGATCGTGTGCGTAATGGAGAGAAATCATTAGGTATATTGAATGCGCTCTTCAAATTTCGGATTATTTATTGCTTACGCAGTATACCTCCCACCGATTTTTAAATAAACGCGTGATAATAATAATAATTCTGTGTGATTAATTAAAGATAATTTATTTAATATAAAATATAAAATAATTTTATCATAACTTATAAGCAATAATAATGTGTACTCAATATACTCGCGCAGCCATCACGCTAGACAAATTAGTTTGACGCGCATTCTATTGAAAACGCAATTAGCGCTCCAAAACAACCGTGGATCGTAATGTTCAATCGATTTTCATTCAATTTGTTGGCATGACACTTCAGTGAAATTGACGTGTAGATTTTCATCGACATTAAAGCTCTGTATATTTTTCTCCTTTTATCTCCATAATAAGTTGACATAACTTTTTTATAGTGTGGGCAATGTATGGAAGATTCGTTTGTTTTACAAGAAATTATATTGTTTTCAAAGCGAAATCCCGTCTTAACAATTCACTATTTTTCAATCATGGTTACTACTCTCTAATAGGCTACCGGTACACTGTATAGGGTTGTTTTTTTTTTTTTAATCGAAGCTTTAAAATTATATGTATCCGTTGAAATATATATTTACTTCCAAATATATTTACTTTTACTTTTAAATTGACATTGTGTCAGTGACAAATGGCTCGTACGAATGAACACGCAGGACAATTTATAAGTTTTCTTACAATTTTCCGATAACGAAAAACTGTCAAAATGTCTTCATGCATTAAAATATAGAAAACCATTCTTTTATCCACATCGTAAATATTAAATCAATAAGAAGTTATGAAATGTGTAGTTTTAGAACCTGTTTTATTTTATTTCATTTATAAAAGTTTCAGACATTCAGATCACGCAGACGATGTTTACGGGTTTTGGAAAATAGAATGGTGAAATTTAAAGGAAAATATTAATTTAAAATGAATACGGGTTTTATCGCCGATCGAGTTTTACTAATGGCAGAAGCAATCTAGACTACCGTAAATAATGTGGAGTGCACAAGCTGTGTGCATATATTAATATTATAATATAAGCAAACAAACAGTTGTAAAGGTGAAGGTTGGCAAAGTTCCCTTTCATGTGGTAGTTATGCTAGGATGATGTATGAAACGGATGTCTTTCCGATTACTCATAACACCAATGCTTCACGTTATGAATATTTCTATCATATTTGAACAACTCACATTATTATTATTATTATTATTTCTCTGAAACGCTCCGAAAAAGTTTTTATTTTATGTTTTTTTTTCAAATATACATGCTACATTATATTGTTATATCACATATTTATATATACACAGTTTACTTAATTGTTTATCACCAAAAAATTTTCTATACAGTGCCATTGACTTTAAAAGTATGCACACAAATGTTTAATTTTATTAAAAAAAAAAAATGCAGAGGAAATTTTTTATTCTAGAGTCGTATAATAAATATTCAGAATTTGCAAATCAATAGTTCCCCCGCAATCGTCATTTTAGTTTCCGGGGGGACAACTACTACGTATTTGCCCCGACTTTCTCCGATCTCGATCGGACCAGCGCCAATATTTTGCAAATAATTTGCAATAATTTGCAAATTGATTTTCAGAATTTGCAAATCAATAGTTCCCCCGCAATCGTATTTTAGTTTCCGGGGGGACAACTACACGTAGCCCCCCGACTTTCTCCGATCTCGATCGGACCAGCGCCAATATTTTGCAAATAATTTGCAATAATTTGCAAATTGATTTTCAGAATTTGCAAATCAATAGTTCCCCGCAATCGTCATTTTAGTTTCCGGGGACAACTACAATCGTACAACCCGACTTTCTCCGATCTCGATCGGACCTACATAATATTTCGCAATAACTGTTCACCCACAATCGTTTAAGTTTTATTATTATTATATAGAATTCATAAATGTAAAATGTAAAATATCATTAATGCTCGTTAAATAATGATCTGAGAGCAAAATCCAAACGGACAAAAAAGATTCGCATTGCTTTTTAACATAAGACTGTAACTACAGCTTTCGTTTTCCAATAAAATGTACAAAACAAATAGTAAAAAAATCTTTCATTTATGTTTAGTGTAAAAACAAGGATAAAATAATAAAAGGTTTAATTTTTAATGTATTCATAAATATAGAATTCTGAAAGAATACTCTGTAACGTATCACTTCTTCTAAGACAGTACTACTACGACAGCCCGAATGTTTCGCCGACCATAGGCCGAGACCTTTAAAAGCCGGACCATATGAATTTTTTATTTTATTTTTTTTTTTAAATGTATACAAGTAGTTTTGAACAAAAGAGAAATAATGATAAAGCGTTAATTAGGTCATATTTAAATGTATTAAATGGAAAGAAAATTTCGTCATGCATACAATTATACATAAATATTTACACAATTTAAAAAAAAAAAAAAAGGAGATATGGTACATACATACAGAGCAGTGGTTCCCAACCTGTTTTATTCTACGCCCTCTTTGTAAATCTTAAAAAATCTCACGCCCCCCTTTAAATTTGAATTTATTGTTTTCAATTTTACTGATTGTAAACTGGCATAATTATTTTAATAACCAAAATTTTCGTTATTTCATCATCACTATATTCCTCATGGAGGGAATTCCCCAGTTGGGAACCACTGATATAGAGACTATTTTGGTTTTTTTTACATATATATACATTTTGATACCGTCGTTGTTGTTGTTGCCGACATCTCCTCCTGTCCATTGATGGTCCGGAGACGTGATCGGTTGGCTTAAGATAGCCCACATGTTAAGTACGAGTACACCAAGAAATGAAGAAAAACTAAGACTCGTCTTCGTTCGCCAACGACACAGTAACAGCAACTGTGGCGACAATATTGTTTTGCAGAAAACCGACGCCGACGATTATCGTTTTGCTATCTATATACCGACGTTCCTGAGTTGCCTTTTATGGCGATTATTAAGTTCGTATATTAATTAAATTATATTGTTTCGATAATTTCACAGAATAAATTTAATTTTAATAAGGATGTTTAAATTTAAATTAAATTCGCGTTATTCACAAGATTATCGTTTCAAAAACATAGTACATTTATATATGTACGGATGTACATTTTATATATGTTTATATATACGTAATATAATGTTGATCGACAACTTTTCCTCTCCGACCTAATACCATAAATCGTAATGTAATCGTATGATCGTCATACACTTTGTACGAGATACGCAGTACGCCACAAACATCACTCAGCGACACTATATTATATTGACACCGTAAAACCACAACACAGCTACCTATAATATTATTATTGATAAACTAATTAAAAACGTACTTCACAAAGATTGCAGGTTACTTTAAGTATTTATCAACAGGCATTATAATATCTAAATGATCGCCGAAAACATTATTTCGTTATTTCGACTATTTCTAAAATCCTATAATATATTGCTCCCTATAGCTACGTTTATTGTTATTGAAAAGCCCAAAAACCTGTCTTGAATAACGCATTTAACAAGGCCATCGCCAGCCACGTTACAATAATATCGTTAACTTAGAAAAAAGTCTATAATTTAAAGAATTGCAGTGTGCTATTTTTATTTTTACGCGTATTTTCATTATATGAATTTATAACCTATCTAAAAACAAACTTTATTAAAAAAAAAAGGCGTAACAGAGGGCTATAAAAAAAAAAAGAATGCGGACGTAACTTTTCATTATAAAACAATATGTAAGTTATTTATTCCATTTGGTTAAATAATTATTTTAAATTAGTTCATTATTAAAATTACTTTGTGAAATTTTAATGTTAACAACAAAACGATAGTCATTTAAAACTCATCGACAAAAAAACAAAGTCTACGAAGAATAAACGCTATTTAAATTTAGTGTTACAGATATAATTGCTGTATAAATTTTGAGCGACAGCAGATTACTAATATTAAAGAAAAAGTATACATATACTGCGGATAACAACTGTATAACAAACTAAACTAATAAATACTCGTACGTAGAAAAATAATAGCAATTTAGTAATACTGCACATAAAAACGATATATTAAATTCGATCCGCTTAAATAACGAAAAAATTCTCGTTAATTTTTTTACATATATATATATTTAACTCGATACTTTATAGTTTTAAAACGTAGCACGAAAATATAATGTTTAAAGGATATTAAAACAAGGTTTGTGTTATATTTATGTAAAAATATATCTGTGGATGATCCGTTAAGAATTAAATCAAGTCATCAGTGAAAACAATTGTGATTTCCCTGAATGCAGCATATTTTAAATAGATATTATATATATTACTGCTTAACAGTATATTTATATTCATGCGTTTCAGGTTTTGTTAATTTATAACTTGTACACGTTTTGTGGAAACCTAAAAATAAACGCAGTTTATTCATTAACAATTTGTGTATTATAAATTATAATCATATATTCTATATTATCAGCACATTTCCTTTCTTATTTTCATTAAATATTACGGTCTTTCTGAAATATTACTTTTTTTTTCAATACTTTTTCCGATATTTTATTTTATCGTTATATCAAAAACGCCGAACGATCGTCGTTATTGAGAAAAGCTCAACAAAATGACTACGGATAAAGACTATATATATATATTTATAATAGCCCATACGGTACTTACAATCGTTATAAGTAATTTTATTTATTGAAGCAATGACATCTGCAATTTATCAAAATATCATTTACTGACAAAAATATTCATTTGTACTGTTGTATAATCTCACACATACGTCGTCCTTAGTCAATGATATGCTTATTATTATTATTATTATTTTTTTTTTTTTGTAATAAGCATATTAAATATTATTTGTACGGTTTGATTGATTTTGTGTCCTCGTACTGAATTTTCACATGTCTGCACGTTTTAATACAATATTATTTTAAATATTTCAATACGTTTTAATA
The DNA here is from genome assembly GCA_032441835.1 of Slavum lentiscoides. Classification (NCBI taxonomy): domain Eukaryota; kingdom Metazoa; phylum Arthropoda; class Insecta; order Hemiptera; family Aphididae; genus Slavum; species Slavum lentiscoides. Next base: position 10,631,810 of record CM063713.1, read on the forward strand.
ATGCCCAGCGCTGAAAGTTCTTTGATACTCTTAAAATACCTCAAACAAGTACCAAACGTGTTTTGAACCAAAGGCATTAAAAGCATTTATTGAATTTATTCACGAGAACCTCTCGGCACCGTGTGATTTTTCTTTCTTTTTTAATCGTTTCGCCGATTTCGTGAATGGAATTCTAAACACTTAATTCAAAACGTTATTTCTGATTGTATTAAATTTTGTAATTTTATCTTGTTATAAATCGAAAACGTATTATACGGGAAACTTTGTTTCGTCTGAATTTACTCGTATATATAGGTTAACAGATTCCATTTGGTTTGCTTTTAAAATTAAAATATACCTGCAAAATATATATGGACAACTGATCAATACATAACGCGTATGATGTTGAGTAAATATCAGGAATAACAGTTATTATTATTTTCTGATTAACTCGCGTGATAAATAGATACGATTACTTATTAGTATATTTATAGTAAATAATTTAAAAGAAAAATAAACTTATTTTCTTATATTATTATTTAAACAATTGTGTTTTACGTCGTTTTAATGTTTTTTACTCGAAATGTTTTCAAACTATCTTAATGAAAAAAAAAAAAATCATTATTATAAATAACGAACAAGGACTTTTGAAATTTTTTTTTTTTTCCATTCCCCGTTTAGTCAAAATGAGTTGTCGGATCCCCCTATATTAAAGTGCATATTAATTAAACTCGCTGGTTGTTTCTTGGCGCCTAAAAAAGGATTAGCATTTTGCAATTTAGCCCAGAATAACAAGTTTATAATAATAAAGATCCACGGTCAAATTTTAACCGTGCTCCTGTTTTATAATATATTATATGTACGCGTATATTATAAATTCCCGCCTAGTCATTGTCGTTGTACGGGCTACGATTTCCGATGCGGTCCGGTACGTTTATGTAAATCAACCTGTGAGCTTAACGATATTGCAGCAGACGGTTTTTTTTTATATATATATTTTGCAAAAGCGTAATTTATTATACATTTATAGCGACTTAATAAAACTTCTAACCTACAAAAAAAAAATAATAAAACAAAATGTATAGAATTCGTATTTTCGTAGAGATAACATTTAAATTACTTTGCTAAATCAGTCACGATGATATTCCGAATTAACTGTAAACAACGTTTTATGAATGACCGTAACTGCGTTGTTTAACGGACACAACAAATTATGGGCGTATGCCCTGTCGGTAATTGTTTATTGTTTGTGATGAAAACTACAGATTCCACACTCGTATATATTTTCATTCCCCTCTCGCAATAAAATACAAAAAAAAAAAGAGAGCGCGCCAGACCACATATTTTTTTATTACAGCAGTTATATTCCACTCCAGTATATATATGCCGTACATGATACACATTAAATCTATTGGCTGAAACAAAATCCGTCGACTAGTCCTATACATTTTGAACAGCTTACGACACGCGTGTTCCTGCAGTTTAAATGCATCGATATAATTGTTATTTCATCGAATACACCGGTGTACGTATAACAGAGGAATTATAATCGCCGAGTTTCGGTCGGTAAATTCGTTAAAATATTGATTCAGCTATATACACTTTACGAGAGAAATCCTTGAATTTTCTTTCACTCCCGTGGAATATTTTTAAAAAAAACCGTTATAAAATTTTACTAAAGTAAGTATAGACAACACGAAAAACTTGTAATACTCTGTACGTTTCGATTAACTATGATTCAACACAATCGTATCGGTAGACATTTTTTAAAAAAAAAAAAACATCCTCGACGAAATCGTTAACAATAACGTTATAAGTGAATTATAATGTTCGGAACCGTTGACAAACAATCTTAAACTAATGCGCATATTCAAAACTTGAAATGAGAACAAGGATAATTTGCCTGGAACGCAATTCATCACGGTACACTTATGTAAATGATATTTAAATATTGCCTTACCTTTTGATTGATTACGTTAAATTATAAATGATAATTGTTTTAAATTAAAATTTCTCGAGAAACCTACGTGTATACGGTAAAATTAATGCTAAATTTAACATTTTATTTTAAAATATTAATTCTATACTTTAATCAAATAAATCGTGTAAAATATATAAAGTTTTAATTTGACTTAAATTGAAAATATAAATAATTCGGCGTTTATATTTGATAAAACGCGTTGTTCACTAGTTTTCAAATTTTTAAATTAAATTAATTTAATTCAATAATATTGATACTTAAAATAATGATTTAAATAAATATTTTAAAATAAATTTTAAAAAAAACGTATGGTCATTAATTTAAACATATTACGTTTTATGTATTTTATTACTCTACCGCTATTTAAACTATAACACTACATTCGCACACGATTAAACCGTATCTTTATTATTAAAATTATTTACCGTAACTTATAAGTAAACACATTTTTCTCTTGTTCATATTTTCCTCGCAAAGAATTTATTTGAAACTGAAAATTACTCTTATGACAGATCCATTAAAACAGTTACAGGAAAAATAAACACCGCCGCTATTACAAGTCCAGTAAATGTCATCGCGAGTAAACTTAGTTATCAAAGACTTAGAGGTTTTGATTTCTTAGTCACTTTCTTATATTTTATGTTTACTTTATTTTCACTGGACTTTTCCTCAAAAAAAAATGCCTTCTTTATACAATATATATATATTATATATACTCCCAGAAAAACTATAATATAGATAGTATAGATTAACCTATGTTATAATAATTATTATTCTAATATATTCAGCTTTCTTACAAACTATTTTAAAGAATACGTATGCTTTTTTTAATTAATTTTTTTAATAAAATTAAATGTGATGTAAAGTATTTTTATCCATCTCGAAAATATTCACTGCTATATAATTATTAATTGTAAACTTTTTTTTTCACTTAACCGTCAAGGCTTGTGAACCAACTACAATAAAACACGTCTCATTTAACAAAAACGCTAATTAATTCGATGAAAAATTGTAAAAACAAAACTCATTGTTCTTTTTTAAGCAAGTCCACAATTTTACAATTATTATTAATAATGTTGTTCTACATTATTTTAATTTAAATACCCCATTGCCTGCACTAGTAATATCTAGTATTGTACACTGCAGTGTATACTGTGCACAAAATTGATGAAAATAAAGCCATGTATTGGAGAGGACAATAAATCCGTATTATGACTGGAGTTAATCCGATATAGGTATTTACAAAATGATTTATCGAATATCGTTATATCCGAATTCTGGAGTTGGCATGATATTCGACTGAACTTCAGCGCGTAAATATAAGTTTGTGCATTATAGTAATGTCATAATGAATGTACTAGGTACATACAAGTACATAACTATACTTATTAGGTATTTATCTGGAAATTTTACTAATTTTGCAGTAACACTGACGATAAAATTACTAACAACATACACGTTTTCTGTTTTGCTTTTTGTAAACGGTTATAACTTTAAAAAATGTATTTTATTTGAAAATTTTTATTTTTTAATATTATGGAAGATTCTGTATGAAAAAATACGTTTTCTTCGAAAGAAACATTAATTTATTTATATACGATTATTCATATATCAACGAAATACTCGTATGAATACACACGCTTTGATTCTTTACGTGTTAACTCATCCTTCAAATTTTTGTGCTTGGGTGATAAAAATGAGTAGCGTTCTTTTTTTAAATTCCGACAAAATATTGAAAAGAAGTGAGTCATGCGCAAAACAAAAAAAAAACTCCCCCGCATTATATCTGATATTGGTTGATATTAAATCGTTTAGACTTTCCCATAAGTTACCGTTTTTATCAGAAAAGAATTTCAATAGCAAAAACATATGCCGATCATTGAGAAATATGTTGGAAATTAAGGAAGAAAAAAAATCAATTTAAAGAACTATCGATATGAGATTATAAAATATGTATATTTTATGTTTCGTGAAAGCGCAAATTCAAATACGAATACAGTGCAAATGTAACATCATTTCGTTACTAATCACAGGTGTGGTCGACGTGATTGACTAGCACTTTGACAGGTCGCCTGTAATGAGGTGATGAAAGCGATTATTATCCAGTGCACGTACTTATGGCTTCAACCGATGAGGGTTTAAAAAGAGAAGATTCTATCTTTAATCCATTTATTATTAACTTCTGGAAGAAAAAACGTACAGTCGTCGATTTTGTAATAAGGTATCCGTTTTCTTTAAAATATTTAAAAGCCAGACTCTAATAAGATCTTAATTTAATCCTTTTTCGTGTGTGATTAAAGGACCAGAAAATTCACGTGGTCCTTTTTACATAATTTCTATTTTAATACTATTTATAATAAAATTACTGCGTTGTTTGCATATCTTTAAAGTTATTGTATTGTTAAAATAAATATTTTAACTCCACTGAAACCTCACGTAGTGCGTTTCATTATATTATGTTCAGTGTGAAAATTATTGTATAGACAACTTTCAGTTAGATTCTAAACATATCGCGATAATAATTTAATTGATCATCATCGTTTATTGAATGTTATAATATTTGTGGATTATACAAAAATTATTCTTTCAAATTAATCGTTTGCAAAAAAGGAGTCATCAAAAACGACGTAATTGCCTATTTATAAATAATATTTTGCTACTTACGCAGTAATCCTAAAAGAGATCCTGAAAGACCAATTAATATTATTTATGTTCTAAATATTGACGATTATTTTTTTCATCAATATTATTTGTTATTCGTTTTCAAATATAAATTACAATATCGATTCGTTTACTATAATCTACACTGGTAGTATTTATAGATTATTATAAATTAATCGATTACGTACCTGTACGTAGATTTACAGACAGATTTTTTTTTTAATATTTATACATAAATAATAATTTTTTACCCATTAATTAAATGTCGAACAATTCATTTATCGTCCAATATTAATAAATAACATGGTAAATAATTTACGAGGAAAAATTTCGAACACGCTGAACAATGTAAATTTTCTAATTTACTATTACGATCAATGTCGGATTTATAGCGGATGGTTATCAGATGCGTTGCATAATTCATCCAGAATAGATCAACTAATTTAGGAGATCCACGAATCGTTCCGCGTTTGCGTGTTAATTTTTTCTATTTGTTTTTAATAAATTATTATGATTATTTTATAGTTAAAAATTGAATTTTGTTCAATCGGTTTGCGTGAAATATTTATTATGATATATAGGTATACATTACAATAAACCAAACTGGCACAGATAGGTCCTAACGCAATGAAAGCAAAATGGTTTTTAAGATTAAGCATTTAGAGTTATAAAATAACTGTAATATATTAAAAGTTGAAGCTAGGCAATAATCCGGGTGAGTTACAGACGGTTCTACTGTGTTTTAAAATAACCTAAGAGTACTTGTTTATTATATTCGAAAAAATATTCTGAGCGAAATTCGGTGTGTTATTATTTGTGCAAACGACAGAAAAAAATTGTGTAGATAATTATTTATTAGTAATACGTATATTAGCAATTAATTCGGAATCGTCCATAAAAAATGACTCGTATCAACAGTGTATAAATTCCTATGTGGTTTCACGTAAATAAAATTAAACCGACTACGGAAATCGTAAATTAAATTATGTTTTGAAATTCAAATCTGCTAGTTTTTAAGATTAAAAAAAAATTGAAATCAGATTTGTATAAAAAAAATTTAGATTCCGCGCTCTTCAAAAAAAAAAGGTTTAAAATTACCCTTCTCAAAAAAAAAAAAATCAAATTTTAATTAAGATCATCTCTTCGAAATATTTTATACAACCTTTATCATTAAATACACAGTATGTTATATAGTACATGTAGTATAAAACATAAATTATGCCGCTGTCATCCACAAAATAAAAACAATTCACGTTGTTACCGCGCGGTATTAAAATCTTTACAGTAAAAATGATTATTTAAAATTAAAATTAAACATTTTAACACGTTATTTCGGGGTTCTCGCAGGCTCCGAACGGATTATAAAACATACACAAAATAGATTACGTTCGTGATTTGTTTGCGAAAACATCCGTTTGCTTTTTATATTTTGATTAGAATCGTTGTACAGAGTAGTACAAAACGAAAAATCACGTTTTCCAAATAAAATTGAATACGAGGAATGTGTAGTTTTTGATGTGCATATTATTTGTTTTTATTAGAAAGGGCTTAACGGTACTAAACAAAATAATAATAATAATAATAACCAAATTTCAATTTAAAACACATTATTTTTCTAGCATTGTTTTAGCAGATAAACTATAGACTTTCAGATTTTAACGTGATGCGATCGTTTAAAAAATTGACGATTAAAACAGTGCTTTTGCTGATTTTCAATAATCTGCGACAATACGCGATTCATAGAGTTCAAAAATATTTCTAACACAGACAAATATCTAAAAGTAAATTCGAATTCGTTTTACGTATAATCCATTAAAATACCTGACGAATTCTTAAATATTTTCGATTTTTAAAAAAGCAATTTTTTGTTGTTACTCGCCTACTTGCTACCGCTAAATACTTATTCAATTTCTAATAATTGATTTATGCGCGTGCATAAAATAAAATAATTGTTTATCTGTATTCGAAACATATGACAACGAAAAGTTAGAAAATGTGATAAGATTTTTATTTATTTTTTGTTTACTTTGGGTAGTAAAATTTAATCAAACTTTGTTATTATTTGGTTTATTTGCTGCCATCAAAATATTTCATGTGCTCTTTGACATTTCAAAGCGCATAGTATATAACGTAACTGAAATAATTGTCTACGAATAACGAAACGTTGAACTGATTTCTTTTCACAGTGACTAATGTATTTTTATATTTTAAAGCGCTGTATAATATTGCATTATGATAACGTAAAATTTTATAACGTACATGTAATATAAAGGTATAATACACAGTTTATTATTATCTCTTTAGATAAAAATACCAAAAAAATCTTTCATAATTTAAATAAAATTAAACGATGTGTGCAAGCGAAAAAATAGCTCTTTTAACATAGCTAATATACCGCTGTAACTTATTACAAAATAAGTAACGAAGTTATGAGAAAATATGCGTCTACTGAGTTTCTTTCGTTAGAAAAATTATATTATTTGTCACTAACGTTATTCATTATATCCTGTATATATGTATTCATATCTTTTTGTTTTTCAATTGTACGTTTACATTATATTAAGTCTACTCGTTCAACTTTTATCAGCATATTAATTTCTCAAATCAAAGATAAATAAAACAAAATCAACTTCTTTAGAAATCACTCTTCAGTGAAAAATACAATTTCAAATCCAATCAAAAGCTTCAAGCCGTTTTTTATGCCTTTTAATTGTTTCAAAAAAAGTTTATAGGAATTGTAATTTACATTTGAATAACAAAAGATGTTATCGCGAACGCTTTTTTCAATTCGAAATTATATAATACTATAGGCTCCTTCGTTAGCAGATTCAATATTGTATTGCTACAGCAGCGTCAAATTAAGTACTTACTCCTAAAAAGTATATTGCCCGTTTTCTTGGGATATTCTATTAAACCGGATTATTTGAATAATTATTTAATTATCATATTGAATTATATTTGAATAATATTTATTATTAGGTATATCAATATATACAATATATGTACTATAGTTATACATGCGCGTGTTCTATGCACATTGACAGTGCTGTGTTGGAGTTTTTCAAATATGTATTTTGAATTCGCTTACAATTTCTTCATTATATCCGTTAATAGGTAGTGTTTCGACACTTTTCTTCATAATCGTACAACACACGTGTTAATCTTATTAAACACACATTTTAATACAATAATATAAACTACGCATAATTATATTATTACATACCTATAAATTATGTATATCTTATTATTGTATATATTGTATAATATAAAAAAAATATATATATATATGTGCGTTATAGAATTCAACAATAGTCGTTAAATTTTTTAATTTTTTTTTTCGGTTTAAACTTTTTCTTGGGTTTCGGTTGAGTGACATATAAGTGATGGATGTGTTCTAAGCAAATATGTACAGGGTACTTTATTTTATGTCATCTTATTATAATAATAATAATACCTAATTTGTATACGTTTATATATACTCAGATTACCCATTCATCATCGTCTTTACCATACAAAATACCAAAAGCTAATTTGTTTTTTCCACATAGCACAGATATATTTATTAAATATTTAATAATAAATATTGTTAAAAATACGAATTTTTTATAAATGTTAAGGTCACATTAATATACATGACATATGTGTGTGTATGTGTGTGTTTTAAAACGTTAAATAAACATAATACTAATAGATTTAATAAATTTTAATTTGAACAAGAATTAGATTTTAAATTATCATTGAAAATCATGTACGATTATATTTATAAATGAATAGTTTTTTTTAATAATTATCAAATATTTCGTATTTAACATATAAACACTGAAATACAATATAATATACAATATCTTTCGAATTTAACAATTTTATTATATGATTCCATTCAAATTTAAATATTAATACACATTAGATGGACAAATTCTTTGTGATTTTTGTATATGGTTTTCTCATTATTTCGATATAATGACTGAATGAAAACGTATTATTTAAATCATTAACATAAAATAGTAACTAACGAGTAGCGCAGTTATTATGTACACGTACACGTTGTTATTAACAACAATGCCTACATATTTATTTATATAATAAACTAATAAAACACAATGTAAGTTGATCAATATACGATTATTTTGACAATTTTAATATTTTCTGGTTATAATTCATTTTTGTGATTACAATAAAATAAAAAAAAACGCTAAAATTTACCTTATGATAATAAAATTGGGATTATCGATAATCACACAGTTTCTTTAACATGTGTCGGTAGTTTTTCTTTGCGTTTAATAATTTTACATTTTTATCCCAAAAATATAAAACACACGCACACATTATTATTATTATTATTATTATTATTATTATTATTATTATTATTATTATTATTATTATTATTATTTAGGTCTACAAATGAACTAGCGGCATATCTTTTTTTGATTTTCCTGAATAACCTCCCCTATAATAATGCATATGCTTTATAAAGTGTACTAAATATATTATATGATAACCTATTTTTTTTTTTAATTAAAATAATTTGAAAGTAACTGAAAAAAATTGTTTTTTCTTTAGACCACTTACTATGTTATGGCTTTTTTTTATACAAACTTTAAGAATGATAACAATTAAAAATCAGCTACACCACGAAATTACAATAAAAATTATATTGCTATATAACTCGAATGGTTATGTAACAATAAAACACAATTTACGGCGGTAGTATTAAACTTTACGAAATAAAAAATATATCCGGAGTTAAGTGCTGTTGCTTTCAAACTCTAAAAGACTCATAATAAAATTAATTAATTTTAACAAATATTCTATATATAAAAAAAAAAGTATACTATGTTTTTTTTATACTTTCAGTCCTAATATCTTAATAACTTTAATAATAATTTATGTTTGCATAGCTTTACGAAAATATAACAATAATAAGTAACAATGAAAGTATAGTTTTAAAAAAAACCATACTCGATTGTATTAGTTTTTATTTAAATTTGTAGATTTTTTTTTTTTCGTCTATAGAAAATTGATTTTTGTGTAGTATAGACAAAATGTTAATACATAAATATATTTAATTAATTTTTATCCCTATACACAAATCCTTATTGTATCGACTAATACATTTTTTAAAACTAAAAAATACAAAATAATAAAAGCCTTAAAAAAAATGTCGCGTTTGTCACAAATCTCTACACATACAACTCTGCGCTAGAGTATGAATTCAGCGAACCTCGTAAGTGGTTTACATGGTTTTATTCATATTTGAATGGAAAAAGCAATACGTCAAGACTAGTGTATCCAAGATGGCATCCAATCCGCTTATATTCATTTACCTTCTAGTGTTTTGAAATGTAGTAACTTGTCTCAACTTCTTTTTGTAAATGGACAACGGTAAATACTTTCGAAGTTTTATTTTATTATTGACGATGATGCCTTGTTTTACCTTTTTCTTAAAATGAATTTTATTCTAGATCGAATCCTTAGAAATTATATTGTTAATTTTATGGTTTTATGGCCAAGTACACTGCGGTTGTCATTGTGTATATCTCGAGTACCGCATTCTTTGCGATAATCCGTAATTCAATTGCTTTTGAAGTTTTGATTATGCAGTCGATAAGAGTCAATTTTATTTCGTCGACAAATACGATTTTTATTCTCGACTTCACATTTGACCAAACTTTAAGTTACCGTTTTCAATTATCAATGTGGTTCTATTTTAATGTTCCCAAATTATTGAGATTCGTTAAATAGATGTGTTTAGAATTTGAATTCCTGTATTCAAGACTCGATTTCTTTACCTATCATTCGTTCTCTACTATATATTGTGTTTGATATTTGAGACCCGCTTACTGCTACAAACAGCAATGTCAATTCCAACGTGTCTATCATTAATTCTACAAACTGCTTTTCTATTAAATCGATTGGCTACCACATGACTAGTTTCCGAGATCTGCAGGAATTAAATTTATTAGCGTACCGTAGTCGATTATTATTATTATTATTATTATTATTATTATTAAAAATATTGAATAATTTTAATAAATATTAATTCGTCTTTGTAGTGTTTTTATGGAAGCTTTTGGAATGCACTGAAACGTAAATTATCTTCCAAATAATATGTGTTTAATTTGTTTTTTAGGATTACCTAATGATCTCAGCGTATACTGGCAACAATACCCGTGGCCTTTGGGTGAAGTACTTTGTAAATTTCGTGCTTTAGTTTCAGAAATGTAAGTACTTTGCAATTAATTATATAAATGCGTAGAGAAAATTTACTATTTTAGAGTGATTAGAAGTGATGCGAGCACAATTATCTTACCGCACTTTCAAATAGTAAATCCTCCGGATATTATAATGTGATTGTTATGATTTATGAATATCATAATTTACGAAACACTACACATATACGTAACACGCTAAGTTTTTTAAATAATATATTTATACTGATTTAGGACTTCATACACGTCCGTGTTAACTATCGTCGCTTTTTCAATGGAAAGGTACTTAGCCATTTGTCATCCTCTTCATTCGTACGCCATGTCCGGATTAAAGAGAGCCGTCCGAATTATCGCGGTCGTTTGGGTCATTTCATTTATCGCTGCTCTGCCATTTGCCATGTTTACTACGGTCGACTATTTGGATTTTCCGCCGGGTAATGAAAAAAATTTAATCTAATTATTTCGTAATATTGTTTAATAAATTATTACCTGTCTGAGCTAATTATCATAAACACTTAAGAACATATCGTAAAAAGAAAAAAAACCCGTGTAATTTTATATTTTCGTTTTATAAAATAATATGAATTTTATTAATTTTATATAAATCATTTAATAATAATTTTTGTATTTGTAATAAAGAATGTAATCACTTAACTCGAAACGAATGTAATTTTCCTATGAACCACGAATGAAAATAGTGTTACTCTCCTCGTGAGCAATTGATCTTTCTTGTATGTCGTGCGAACGATTATTAAACAAAGTCGTAATTATACGTATGTATTATTCTAGGGTCAGGATATCCGTCGTACGAGAGCGCATTCTGCGCGATGCTGGATAAGAACGTGCCAACTGGAGTGCCTGTATACGAGCTGAGTTCGCTGTTATTCTTCCTCGTTCCAATGATGATAATCATCATACTGTACGTGCTCATTGGTCTTCAGATACGACAAAGTTCAAGGCACTCGCTAGGCAAACAAATGCAAGGGGGAGAGACCAAGCAAATCCAATCGAAAAAGTCAATAGTGAGAATGCTGGGTAATTGATAAACACAAAATTAAAATTATAAAAATACATTAATATTTTTTTGTTCTAATGTTGTGCACATTAGAGATTCAGTACGTTGAAACGAACTATTATCGAACTAAAAACGAAAAATATAAACGTATGATTTATTTTTAACTTATATAATGAATACACCTTTCGAGAGTAATACATATTTTTTTTTAATTATTAGTCAATTAAGTATTTAAAACTACAATTATTTACCATCAATAAATAATATACATCTTTACTCGTACTTGTAATATCGACAATGATATTCATTAATAATTATACATATGATAAAGTTATAGGTCATTAGTTTAATAGTTTATTAATTTAATATTATAAATAATGGTGATATTATACAAACACATATAAATTGCGCGTTTACAGTGTAGATATATCAAATGCTCTAAAATAAGCAATATAAATATTCAACCTGCTATCTTTGTCTGAAAAAATTTTACGCTTTTCTATTTTCATTATGTTAAGAAATTTCGCATGAACATTGACCCGAGTATTGATTAAAAATTATTAAAGAAATCCAGTGTTCTTGTGGTTTTGTATTCTATTAATATATAATAATACGAAATATTACCAAATTATTGAACGAACTATTATCGACTTTCATGAAATAATACTAGCAATTTTTTTCACGTGTAATCTATTCTGATACACTAAACGGTAACCACTATAAATAATATTAAAAAAAAAAAAAAAAAAATAGGAAATTAATTTTAATAACAATAATATTATACTTCAAATATTCGACGTCATATTTTATCACGTATATTAATTCTATTCTAATATAAAATACGTTATTATTATAATCGAATATTATACTTGACCTGGGTAAATAATACTCAGTGCAGGAAAAATTGAATTTTAATTTAATGAAAAATATTGCGAAATTTGTAAAACAGATATTTGTATTAATGCGATTGGCAGGTGTTGTGTATATGTATTATATACAGCGGTCGAAGTGGATCAAAATAAGTGGGGGGATGGAGGCAGTGTCGTCATTTCTAGTTTTGAAAAGAGGGGGGTAAAGTTGTGAAAAGTCCATATATTGTTGAAAAATGAGCTAAAAAAAAAAGTCTTTTTTTTAACAAAAGGCTCTAACACCGACCCAACTGAACTCGATGGTGAACTATATTATTATGATTGTGATTAAATGACGTTTAGATGTACTAAACGTTAACATTTTAGAAAACGAAATAGTTCTTACAAAGACAAAAAAAAAGATATTTTTCTAAAAAAAAAAAATTAAGCAACGCGTAACGACTACAAATTATTAAAAAATAAAATAAATTTTTAAGGAGGATGAATAATTTTTAACAAAATAAGTAGGGGGATGGAATATATGTTAACTGAAAAAAGCAGAGGGGTGGTATCCCCCATATCCTCGCCTCCCGCCCACTTCGACCGCTGATTATATAATGATGTTTCATCAGTCGAGATATACGTTTTACGCGATAATGTACACACAGAGAATATTACTGATTATTAAGCCGGGTTTACACGGTGAGAATCTGATGCGCGAGCCTGCCTCACCAGACAACTGATTCACCCAATTGTTCACATAAAACGCATCTGATGCGTGAAGCTATGCGAAACAGAGCGAGCCGTCAGTCTACGCGAGGCAAGTATGTACGTTGATCCTGACCCATGATAAACGATGACTGATGAGGCACCAACGCGTTCACACGGTGCGAATCAAACAACTGAATCTCCTTTGATGCGCGTCCAAAAACCGACGAGCTTCCGCTCGCCACTAGGCTGCCTCTTGCTGATTCGCGAATCACGCGAGGAGACGCAGCACACGTTCACACTGGTTGAATCGTGTCGAAACCTGCCTCGCGCATCAAATTCGCTTCGTGTAAACCCGGCTTTACAGAAACGTGTCTATCGTTGTTTGTGAGTATATAATATTATGTTAACGGCTGGACTGACTGATGATTTTCAGCCGCTGTCGTCATAGCGTTCTTCCTGTGCTGGGCTCCGTTCCACGCGCAACGACTGCTCTATCTGTACGCCAAAGACTCGCCGTACTACACCCAAGTGAACGAGCTGCTGTACACGATCGCCGGTTGCTTCTATTACTTCTCGTCGACGGTCAATCCGATACTGTACAATCTGATGTCGATGAAGTACCGGCGCGCGTTCCGCGAGACCCTGTGCGGGTATTCGGGCCAGTGGAGAAATCGGATGTCCCGGGACCTGCAGTCCAGTGTCCGGGACACGACGATCCCGCTGAACACGGTGGTCAGCACTACCGATTTCCGGAAATCGGTGCACAGATCGACGAGAAACTTGGACGAGAACTTACCGCCGGCGTCCGCAGTGGCGGACGACAACGGTTCGTCTGCCGCAGACGTGCTGGTAATGATCTCGCCGGCCAACGGTAACGCGCAATGCTACAAGACGTTGCTCAGAGTCACCGTCGGTGCCAAACCTCCGACCGCGGCCGCAGAGCTCAGCGACGAGACGGCGCCATCCGAAAATCCGCCTCGTATCGAGATCGAAACTTGTATATAACGCTGCAGTAGGATATTGCGATTTGTTTGTAAAAGGTGTTATCTACATATACGCGTACCTAATATCCCGACCCGCAAAGTAAAATTTGTTTTTCATCCCTAATAACCCTGTAGAAAATATATACTCACAGTCTAAAAAAGAATACAAAAAAATCTCGAAAAATGAATAAAATAAACCCCGGTAAGCAAACACTTCCACGAGAATAATTCTACATAATCGACTATATACATATACATATATAATTCCCCGTTATTATATTTCAAATATTACGATTTATGACTTAATTATAGTACAATTTCGTTTACGGTGCACAAAATATTTTTTTTTTTTTAAATCTTTCCAGCCGTATCTTAACATTGAAATACTTACCGAGAGAAAATTGTTTATGTTTTAAGTGGACCGGAATAACACTAGGTACGCCCTATATAAACTGTACTTGGTCAGAAACCTGCAAGTGTTAAGCGACCACTAGATTTCAGAACAAATAAATCATAAATTAACTAGAAATTATTTATTAATAATCTACTCGTATATTATAATTAACAATACAACGGGCGTGTTTTACAAAGAAAAACGATTTCTTATTAATTTTAATAACGTTCATATTGTAATACATTTCCGCTCGCGACATAAAAGTACCTATAATTAAATGAAGAGTCAAAAACACTGCAGTTTTCGGTATTGTTGAGTAAAGAACTCTTTAAAAAATTGTTCCAAACGTCTTGAACAGTGTTATGAATATTTAAACTCGATAAATACGTAAAATTGCGTTATACGTGGCGGTACGTTTTCAAACGATTTTCTGAGAAGTTTCCGTTATGAAAAATAAAGATAATATAACTAAATAATTAACTGCAAGTGACTCAATTCAATTAATTTCCTATCGTAATACACGAGCGATGTACCCAAATATCAATCGGTCTCGACAATATTTTCTTAACGGTTATCAATTCATATGCAACTGACGAACATTTTATTTGCTATTTAAAAAAAAAATCTCTCCTGCCCCAATCCCATAAAATTTTTTTTTTTTTTAAATACAGACATTTAGCCAGAAAACAGATCAGCATTAAAAAGCTACAAAATCAATCTGTAATAATATTTACAAGTTTATCGATTATTATTTTTTATTTATCACTATATATATATATATTATGTATAATATATTGTAATATAATTGTTCACATAAATATTTACTGCACCTAACCTATCATTATCCATTCTAATATTGTAATTTGTGATATATTTATTTATTTATTATGATATTTATGAAACCGAGTGATATTATTTCCATTTTATTCTAATCGTATTTATATTTTTTCCGCTTATATTACTAGTACCTACCAGGGCCGTAGACACGAGGGGGGGTTCAAACCCCCTTGAACATCGGAAAAGTAGAAATTTCAATTTTTTTTTTACGCACAACCAGTGGCGGATCTAAGATTTTTTTGGGGGGGGGGCCCAAAAATGTATAATTCTATAAGTACAATATTTAGGATTTGATGTAAGGCCTTCAAGTAAATAATAGTATAAGTCATTGAACAACGAACATAAACTATAAATTACAGATAAGATTACAGTCAACATTATCGCAACGACCACTATAACGACGACTTACAATCATTAACTACGAATATAATATAACCAAGGGGGGCCGGGCCCCTTGAATCCGCCACTGCGCACAACAGCATTGCAGATGTTACAGTAAAATGTATGTTCATATTCAAATTTTACCAACATCTTGATGTTAAGTAGATTTGTTATTTATGAAAAATAAGTACCTAATAACAATGTGTATAATAACATTATGTATAAATGTTTAATTTGGTCTGTGCCATTGTAAACATTGATAAACATGATTATAGATTTTTGTGCTGATAAATCATTACGATACACTATTATAATACACAAATCAAGATAGCACTGAACCCCCCCCATATAAAAATCCTATCTACGGCACTGGTACCTACCGATATAGAACGATGATGTACTCATACTGTATACCCCCGGTTCGCCAACAACCATAATCACGAATAAAAAAAAAAACGCCAATTAATTCATTCCGATTTCGTTTCGTTAACTACATGATCGTGTATTTAAAACGTCTTTATACATATTGGGCCGGTTTCACCAACGTTTGTTAACGATTTAACACGTTGTTAATTATTGTATTTAACAATTATGTAGTTAGTGGAAATTAGGTTTCACCGAGATTCGTTAACCTTAACCCGTTGTTAAGTTGACCACCCGAAATCGGCTTGTTAAAATTTAATCGCGGCGTTTTAAAATGCCATATAGGTCCACTATAGTAAATTACGTTATAATCGCCTATTTTCAATATTATCGCTTATCAGTTATCACATTTCGTGATAACCAACGAGAACGTTTGGAATCGAGGTAACCGTTTTGGTAACCCGACTAACATTTTGTTACTTAACAAATAGAATTTAACAATAATTATAATGTAATGATGAAGAAACTCGTGTAATTCAACCAGATGTTCAGTTTAAACGAATTGTTAACTAACACGGGGTGTTACAGCGTGTTCAACAATAGTCGGTGAAACCGGCCCCATTATATTTTGCTAACCATAGGCGTGCGCAGGAATTTTGTATGGGGTGTGCCATGAAGAAAATTAGGCCGCTTTCCCTTGTATGAGCCTAAGCAAATCTAACCTAACTCTCAACCTAAAAAAAGGATAAATTTAATGCAAAATATCAATTCATAAAAACTTATTGATTAAATGTTGTGCTTCACAACATTTAGATATATTTTTACAATATATAGTATATACCTATATACCTAGTGGTTAGTAACCTACATTAGAATATTAAAAAATTTTGCTAGAGCGCCTAATTTATTTTCTCTAATTTTTATTATTTATATAGCTTAAAATTTAAACAAAGTCCCCGAATGAATGAAAGTTGTACAAAAAGCCACGGGCCACGGGGTGTGCCACGACACACCCGGCACACCCTGTGCGCACGCCTATGTTGCTAACTCGAGTTGTAAGTTACAACGTGTACCGTTATAAGTAGCAAATATTTAGCAACATTTTACAACATTCCATAAATCATATACTTTGGACTTTCGTTAAACAATGTGTACATCGTTTTCCGTGTAATTTTATTAATTCCTATACAATATTAAATCAATGTTTCTTACTGAAACATTGCAAACACGTATTATATGTGGGAAGTTTACACATTTCACTATTTCCGATCGCTTTATAAGATGTATTCAACTAAGAACATAATATATTACATTGACACGAAATATTATACAGTATAAAACCTTATTTTTTTAATAAAACGTTCTTTTTTGGGGGGGGGTGGGGAACGGAGACGTTTTCACTGCTTTTCAATGAGGAAACCTCCGAATAACGGACACATAAATTAATAGCGATTTAATAATGACAAAACGGGGATGGCAAAACGCGCCACTCGTCATTAACGATATAACGAACTGGTTCGATAAATTTCGTTCTCGAACGACAAGATTACGTACGAATACCGGCGATTATGACGAGAATGTCAATGTCTCGTCCGTTTTGTTAGTCAGTGATTGGTTTTCGATGCGATTATAATATACAGTGGATTAAAGCGAAAGTGGTTGTCGTTTCGCGAAAAAAAATTGAAATTCTCAACTGCCGTCAGAACAACGGAAACGTAGGAATCCGCGGTGTACTTGCAGGAAACTTTACCCTTTATGAATTACACACGTATTTATCCCCTCTGAAAATAGCGGACAACATTTCGGTGACCGAGAAAAATAATGTCATACAGAAAATAATGACGTTTTAAAAAATAACCCTCCGATTAGCACCTGCAATGACCAATAACTATAGGCACTACGACTAGATAATATATTAAAAGCAACGGCGTAGATACGTGGAGAGTGCAAGAAGTTTCCGGCCCCCTAAACACTAAAAACAAAAATTGTTCGTTTAAAACGCTGGAATCGTATTTCGTTGATTTTGCAAGTAATATACCGAATTTCAGTGAATATTGTAACGGTAAAACTATATAATTATACGACGTTCAGGGTCTTGAGCATTGCAATAGGTACTGTATGCTAATGTAAACGAGATATAAATGACGAGAAAATATTGATTTTTTTTTTCTTACTTGATCATAGAAAACGCGACAAAATTCTGTACGAGATGATTCGATAGTTTTTCGAGTCAAGTATATTATGTTATACGTATCTTGAAAAATCTACTCTTCATAATAACCGTGTACACAAAACGATTAATGCGGGAAAAAGTCTTAGATGTACAATACAACAATCGGAGAGTCGACTTTGTTTTGTAATTATGAGATACTCTCATTGAAAATTACTTAACAAGTACAAATTTAATAAATAATATATAAAACATTTTTATTTCGAAATTTCCCTTGAGCTCCCCCTCCTACCACCTAGAAAAATATCGTATCTACGCCACTGATTAAAAGTCTTTTTTCTAGTCGTATTATAACTATAGGGGTGTAGAAAAATTCTCAAATAACATGTAATATGACTTATTTAGTGGGTACCGTGTATAGTAGATTGAAAAAAATATATATATAAAAACCAACCGGAAAATAGTTATTGTATAGATTATTATTTATACATGGCTCAATAAACATGTATGTATAAAGTAACAGAAAAAAAAAATAGTAAAAGAAGAATCGTTATTATTATTTTGTTATAACTTATAATTATATAATACGATAATTATATAACACGATTATGTAAAAGGGACACTTATTCATCCCTATAGTGTAACGGGGATAGTGGCTTGAAGTTTTAAATGTTTCTAAACCTTTAAAAACTAAATTCTTATATCTTAATCATTATATTCTTATTATGAATAAAAAGAAAAAGTATTGATTTTCTTAAATCATTCAGTATATATTTTTAAAATCAACAAGTGATAAGTCTCTTTCTCTCTTTATCAATAGCTAACTCAGGGAATAAAACTTTTTTTATAAAATTACAAATTAAAATAATAATAATTCTTATCAACTAATAAATTTGTATTTAATGATATACCCTATTTAATAAGTAATCTAATTATGACATATATTACACATGTAAAATATTTTTAAAAACAAATCGCTTTTGATTTTAAACGTTAATAAATAAATTACTGCATATTGAATTCATCAGCGTTGTGTTTTACATTTTCATTACTACTGGTAAAAAATAGTACTTGCGCTATACATTACTATATTCAGTTAAAAGTTATATTGAAGATAAGTAAATAGTTTTACATATCAATATATAATAATATATTTTAGAATAAAATAATTATTAATAATTTATATTCTGTTCGTACGTGTAAAAATGTCCATGTCCGATCACACGTCACAAAAAAATTAATTATAACGCCGAAGACAAAATGTAATACCTTCTTCAAGTACAAAATACGCGAAACTCTGTATAATGTGTGTGTGTGTATGATTTATATATAAAAAAATTACTGTAAAAACATTAACAGAGTCGATTTACAGTTCAATTTATAATATTTTGGTAGAAAACTCTAACAGCAGTTAGTGTACAGCATCATATTGTTAGATAAAAGACTGTTTAAAACGGCGTTAATAAAGCCTTAAAATACATTAAATACAAACAAAATTGCATACGTTATATCGAGGACATTTTATATAAATTTCGCTGTCAATAATTGATACAATTTCAAATGTTAATTTTTTTTTTTTTTTTTATTATTATTATTGTTAAATATTATTTAATATATACTATTGTTACTTATAAATATAATCTATATTCAAATATTTAAAAATTGATAGTGTTAAAAATTAATTAATACAAATAGGTGCAAACGTGTATTATATTTTCTTGTGATGTATAAATAATTTTAGACTTTATTTGATATGATAATTTATTTGTATATACTATATTCTATTCTACAACTAACGTTTTAGTACACCAAAACCAATATAATATTATAGAGACCTAGTTGAAATAAATAATTGTACATCAAAATAATTACTTTATAAAACGTATGTATAAAACGTCTATACGAGATTATAAAACACAATATTTATTTTAATTAGAAACATGTAATTTATTTACAATTCACATTATATAATAATAAACCAAATAATTCATAACATACATAATTCAAAATTATTATGATTATTATTATTACTATTATTACTATTCGGGAATATATCATATAGTCATTGATTGTATTATAATAAAAAAAAAAAACAATAAAATTTAAAACGATCAGTCATTCAGACCAAAGTTTTAGAAATGTATATGACCTATAATCAGTGGCGCCGATCACCTAATTTATCTATGACATATGTCATAGTAGATTTTGTAGCCGGGGGCCGACAAAATCCAAATCCGATCTTAAGTATAGGATTTAATGTTCAGCTAAAAAATAGAAAATAAATGACTTATACATTGCATTGTGCGGGTGATCTCATTCGCATCTAGTTGTTAAACGGAAAAAAAATTTGGGAGGGGGGCCTCTTGATGTATGATGGCATAGTATTTTTTAAACACATCGGCGCCACTGACTCTGATCAATTTAAATGTTTTTATTTTCGCCAATAATTGTATTAAAAACTTATAAAATAACATTTTTTAAATAAAAGCGTACACTTTTAACTCCCAAATAAAATTTCTAAACACTATTATTTTTAATGCTTAGACAGGTTTCAGAATTTTCTAAACCTTTTGATGATAACTACCCGCACACCTTTATACTGCAGTACGTAACTGCAGTCAATTTATTGTGAAATCAACTTTTTCAACCTAAAATACTCGGCAATTGATTAGATACTATATTAGGTAACATAAAATATTTTTTCAATCTCTGTCATATAATGTACGTACACCTAGACCTAACTATGAGAAATCTTGGCATTTATACTGGTATAACTTATAATAGCATCTTACTGGTTTAATATTAAGATTGTATACAATATAAAATTATATTTATGTTTGTATGTTTAATATGTTGACATGGAGGTATAGTGAATGTACATTATTGTAAAGCTTTGTTGATATCTAGATAATTTCTATATATAGTATAACCTAAATACTTATGATTGGCGTACAAATTGATTGTTTTATGTAATAATAAAAATTATATTATATTTAAAAGTGAAAATGTTAATAGAAATAGGAATATGAAGTAAGAAATAATTTAAAACAAAATCTGCCTACATGAAGATTGAAGGATAATTAATGAATAATGAGTATATCTGCAGTCAATACGTATAAAATTTAATACTTTGAACAGCAAGGAATACGCCGATATGAATATTCCGAATATATATTATAATTTTATTGCGCGTAAAAATAAATAAATAAACAATTATGATATTAATATTAATATTATGATAGAAATTCGACAAATTACGTTTATAGACGAGCGTATTAATCGAAAAATAATTAAAATGCGTTTTATGCAAAAAAAAAAAAATGTAATTAAAAATTAAAACTAAATCACAATTTTTTAACGTTTTACATTAACGTCGTACGTTATTGGTTCGTACTTCTGATAAAAAAAATAAATAGGTAAGTAAATAATAGTAACCGCATCAATCATGCTATAGATTATTTTCCGTATTCGGATTTTAAAGTGCACAATACAAAGTCAAAATATCATTTAAAATGTAACGAACGTTTACAAAAAAAGTGAGCTATTTAATTTAATTATTTTCCATGAATCATTTTTATAATTATCCAATACCGTTATACGTGCTTTAGAGTTGTACATAGAAAAACGTAACTTGACGTCCACAAATACGATTAAAAATTAATTATAATCATAATATAACAACGATTGATTGAAAATTTAATTGTCTATAAAAGAAATCGATAAACTCGTTTATACGTATTAAAAACGAAATTATTGTACACACAAATTGTATTTACTAGATCCCCTTGTTGGGGCCCACCGAGTCCAAGGCCCCGATATTTACCCCATAATTACGCCACTGCCTCCTCCTCTCCAATTAAAATCACAGGTTGATCAATTTAATACGTTTTGAATAGGTGTACATATATCATTGAACTCATATAAGATATTTTTGGTAAACTTGTTTGCAAACTGCGATCATTGAAAATTTCTAGCCGCGCTCGTATCACACGAATCGCCCGACTCAATTATATATAACAAATCGTTTACTAATATTCTCATTTACAGTATTTATTATAAACTGAAAAAAAAAAGTATGACAATGCGTACGCACAATATTCAAAAAGGTGGAAAAAAACGAATGAATTCGTGAACAAAAAAAAAAACGAATATTTGAAAACGCGATGCGTTTCGTTTTGAAATGCAAGGCGAGAGCGGTCAGGGCAACGCCTGGAACGGTACGTGACGTCTTGTGCACAACGTCCAGTAACGGCACACGACGACGATCACGACAAACAACGCGAAAACGATTGTGGCAGCCAACCGGAACTCGAACGACTTAACGATTCGAAAACCGTGTACAAATCTGCCGATGGCGGCGCGTAACGGGACCGTTTCCGTCGCGATTTTCGGTACCCGCAACGTCGTTGGCGGCGGTGACGAGGAGGAGACGATTGTAGTCGGACGCGAACACTCCGCTTTCGGCTTATTTTCGAGTTCGCAGACGATTACCTGCAGCGAAACACGACGTTTTTACGCCATTTATCGAAACGGAGTGAACCGTTCGACTTTCAGTATAGCGTTTAACGTCGAACGGTGTTGTGGTGAACGGACTAAAACCTTCTGGGAACAGGAGTGGGGGGCTTGAAAGAAAACGTTCCGAGAGGACTAAAGCCCGCAAAGTAATCTACCTCGCAAGTCGGCATATACGTATAATAACGAGCACTGTGCGTACCTCGGTATGCTTTACCCCATACTAAACAGAAAAAGCCCCGTACCAACAAAAACGAAACTCAACATACTCAAACTTTACGTATCCCCCATCCTTGCTTACCTATGCTGGATCCTCTTGGGCGCCCTTCATTGGTCGCTCGCATTGGAAACGCATCGAATCCGTCCAGAACATCGGCATCCGTACGATAACGGGGTTACCTACTATCGTCAAAAATTCGATCCTTCATAAATCTACAAACTTCAAATCAATTCAAACTCGGTCCAAAACGATGTTCTACAAAAACTCCTTTTCCGACCACAAACACTTTTCCGCCTTCTTGGAAAAACGCACTTCCTACCGACAACAAAACACTTACCAAAACCGTACCCATTAACTTGGGCAGACCGACCAACTGACTAACAGTCCCCCACTTCCATCCCCTAGTAGAGGCGCAAGCCTGGTATAGGAAAAGCCATAGCCATCCCTCCAAAGCAAAGCAAGTACCTCGTCCTTCAACACGGTCTTCACTTCTTCCACGTCCCGGTTCCGTTCATTTTTCGGCTCCATCGTTTTGGTCTCGTCCGCACATTTTCGGTTCTTGGACCTGTTGTTCGTCTGCTGCTGCTGCTGCTGCTGCACGATCGGCTGCGGGCGACACGAAGTCTGCGCGTGGCGAACGCCCGTGACGCCGTCCGACGTCCACGGCGACTGCGGCGAGTTCGCCGTCGGTCGACCGGAGCCGCGGCAGCCGGTGACTCCGGTGACCGGAGACTCCGGGACGACGGCCATTGTCGACCACCCGGACGATTCGTCGTCGACCGGTGACCGTGCTGCCGGCGACGCCGCGCTCGACGACAGTATCGCCGCCGCGTGGATCATCAGCCGCAGAGCGACACGGAACGCGTCGGACGAACGGACCGGCACGGGCCGTCCGGTCCTTCGCGCCGTTTTTCTCATCGTCGCTGTTTCGAACATAATACTCATAATATTATTATAAAATCGTAAACGATACGTGAGATTTGATAACTCGGATCGTGGCGATGTCTCGTACAGAACTATATGCGAAATTACGCGCACAACGATCAACGGTTTCCGGTATACGAACGAACCGCTGTAAATAAATATAATTAAATCGTCAAAGCCGCTGTTATAATATCTTATATTAATTGTACATATATATATATATATGTTTAATACGTCGGGTTGCTACGATAGGTACATTATATTTTATACACACGATTATTGCGAACAGAATAAATAAACAATAATAATACGATGTATGTAGAACAGTGCGGCTACGGGTTTAAGTCAATTTTGTCAGTACGTTTATAAAATGTCATAGTCGTTTAACCAAAATAATATGGCCTCCTCACTTCGAAATAATGAAAAACCTTCCTAAAAACTTGGGTTTGGATTGATTATACGATAGCGAGACGCGAACATTCGGTAAAGGAGAATAGGAACTTTCGAATTGCGACGTCTTAGAAGAATACACATTAGGGATGCAACGTATATTCGAATAATTCGGTTATCAGTATTCGATGCAATTTGTTTTGTCCGTTTTTCCACGACAAGCCTTTTGTACTATTTATTTAATTCTACTATTAACTAAGTCCGTAAATTATTTCAAACCAAAAAATCCCAAAAAAGTGTCCTGTTAACTAGACCCGTAATTACTTATTAATTTATTACTATTCCCGGTCTCCGACTATTACGTATCCCGATTAAACTCGGCCGGTAATATATTATAATAATGGTGATACGAATATTCGACACTACAATACCTATTACCTATAAGTGTTTTAAATTTAAAAACTTCTTGCTAATTATATTAATAATAATAATACACAATACACATTACACAGACACACATTAGGTGCTTTTATCTTTTAAAACTCGAATTTATATAGGCTTATCGCGTTATTATTTTAGTATCGAATACTGATATTCGAATAATTCCCATCACTAATACACATTATAAGCTGGATGGATGATATGACAACAAGCGTTGGAAAAAATGATGAGAAAAAAAGAAAGATCTGTATGAAATGGACTGGCCACATGGCATGGTGGATTAATGGTGACTAGGATTAATAATATTATAGAAGGGTATGTATATATGGGTGTAAAAGCTTCCGGAAAACAGCTGTAGAGGACCGAGGACGCGATTCGTATACGAAGAAACGAAAAGAAACCGCGATAAACCGCGACAGGGAAGAACGGAGAATCTCTGCAAACCGATCCAATTAGGATTGAACCACAGAATAGGTGAAATTTCACCTATTCTGTGATTGAACGTCCGAGTTAAGAAAATACGTATATAGACGTTCCTCCGTGGAATCAGACACGAGAATTTCGGTGAAAATTTTCGTTTCGCGATATCTCAAACGGTGTAGATTTTCAACTGCAGGGCACCGCGGTGACGGCGTATAATAAACGTAATTATCATTTTCGCATGACGTCGGCGGCGGCGGCGGCGGCGGCGATGTAACAAATCCAGTCCTTCGAGTTTTCATTTTTTTTTTTCAAGTAAAAAAACCACACCGAACGAGTAGGGAAAAAAACCGTACATATAGCCAACCGGTCGATTGACACACGGTTCACACCATACACATATTAACACATATAACGAGTTAATACGTCTATGGTTTACACAGATATCGCCGCGTTATACGAGTAGGAGGAGGTACCCGTTGCAGTGTAAAAAAAAAAAATGTATATATATTTCATAATCGCTACGCACCACGTCAGCGGTTCCCAAACTTTTTAGACTCGCGGCTCCCTTTTGATACTGAGGTTTTCTCACGGCGGCGCCCTAGATAAAATTGATGACTTTTTTAAATTTTTTTTTTTTTTAGATAAAAAATAAATAAAACTACAAAAACCGCGGATAATACGGTAAATATTTATATTATTATAATTATATGAGTATGTATACTTTATAAATTCTTATAATTATTAAGATTTATAAATATATTTTATATTAACTGCAGTCGGCGGCGCGGCGCCCCTTTAAAGACATCGCGGCCAGGGACGGATTGGCAGAATTTTTCGGCCCGGGAAAATTATTTACTATAGACCAGCCCTCTATATTATAATATCTAATATTATAACATAAAAGCAAACATTACTCGTGTTTTTTTTTTTAAGGCAATCTGCGATTCAACTCCCCTCCCCCGTATACAATTTTAAAAATTACGATTTCGTTTACTGACTTTTATTAAAATAAAATTTGCACTTAAACAATATAGCAAAACAATTTAATATGAGAATTCTTTATTGAATAATGCACTTTTATTTTTTTTAACTTACCGCAATGATTCCTTCTGTATCAATATATAATTTAAAATTTAAAAATTCACGATAATTTATAGGAAAATTAAAAATTGTTTGCGGCCGTGGTAGCCCTTAAGGATACCGGGCCACCGGGAAGTTTCCCGGTATCCCGATGGGCCAATCCGGCCCTGGTCGCGGCGCACACTTTGAGAACCGCTGCACCACGTCACGGCCGTCGTCGTATCTGCGGCGGCGGCGGCGGCGGCGCGTTGGAAGGGAGAATCGCTGGCGCGCGCGCGCGCGCTCTCGACACGGATCCTGCCGGCGAACAACAATCTGGACAGTTCATTTCAGACTTCCAGCGTTCCAGCTGTGCGCCGCGGTTCCGTGTGTCCGTGTGCAACGAGTCCGCGGTGAAACGTATTGTGCGCATGCTCCGCCGTCATGGAGAAATTGTCGAACGCGTTCATCAGATTCCGTATCGGCATGATTATCGTGTACAACAAGCTCGTTGTGTTCTTATCCAGTATCATCGTAAGTTATCGATAGATTTTTTTTTTATAACTTATAATAATATAACACACGCTTCGTGTAGATCGTATAGATCGTCCGTCGGTGGATTGTACCTGTACATAATATACACACTGATAATTATTCAGTGGCGTAGATACGATTTTTTTCTAGGAGAGGGGTGGTGTTCAAATATGAAACTTTCTAAAAAATATATTATATTTGTATTTATTCAGTGATTTCTAATGAAACAATCTCCGATAAAAATTACAAAAAACGAATTATAGTCTCGACTCTCCGATTGTTGTTGTAGTACGTCGAAAACCTTTTTTCGCATCAATCGTTATTGCAGTACACGGTTTTTGTATGAAGAGTAGATTTTTCGTCGTACTCGACTCGGTCTAAGAAACTAACGGATTTTCTCGCATTGGATTTCGAATTATTTTCCACGATCGAGTGAAAACAGCAATACGCATGTCGCTAGCATATGCTCGAGATTCTGAACTCCACACGTAATTGAAATTACGAATTGAAATTCGCGCTATTGCTTTCACAAACAACGAGATACAGTTTCAACATTTTAAATAGCGAATTTTTGGGAGGCGGTAGAAAGACCACCCGGCCGCGTATCTACGCCACTGACCGGTACACGTTTATCGAATTACCTATATTAACGATGCGGCTGTATAGAAACGTGTGTGTTTAACGAGCACGGATTACCGCGTATAGGAAATCAGTGCGTGTACTGTGCAGTCTGTGTGTACTGTGCACTGCAGTAGAGCCTGTCAAATGAATTATTGCAATGTGTGTAGTGGAACGGATACGGCTATCGTATAACAACCATATTGTACGCGATTATTCGTACCGTGTTTGTAACGAAACTCGCGAATACTATAAAACAAAATGATTTATTATCTCCCGTCTTCGTCGTACGGATACGGATAGCAACGGTTACACACTATATATAATATTATATATTATGTACTATTGCTCGTATATTTCGTTGATTGGTCACACAAAACAATCTACTTTGACAATGCGTCGAATATTGTAATATGAATAATAAACGTGTGCCGAATATCGTTTTAAAAAAAAAAACCACCCGTTTATATAATAATATACGACGATAATGTACACCGAGGATTCGTTATTATTTCGCTACCTGCGTTGACTGTTAATCAGTTTTTTAGTCGTCATATAATAGACAATAAAATTCTCGCTAGCTCCTCCAAACGGCTGAATTACTCTGCCGTTTCGTCAATGAAACGTGTAAAACGAGTTTCAAAAGAAAAACTACAGCAACGCGCTTTGGACGTTATAACGGCTATAATTAGGTTTAGGTCGTGGGTGGAGGGGGAGGGAGAATCGATAAATTATTTTCGTAAAAACAAACGTACAATTTTTTTTTTCTTCTCCAAGTGAATATTCGTGTTCGTTTAAATAATAAATACGAAAAAATAAAAATAAAATTGTATACTATTCCTGTTTCAGGTCTACTATTTTTTGGCTACAAAACCGTTTCGTCGAGTAGGTAGGTATACATCCTCGGCGGCACGTTTTTATACTGAACTGCTAGCATAGACTATAGTAATAGATTTAATCGATTACAATGTGAACGTAAACGTATTCGTAGTGCAAGGGCGCGCCCAGGATTTTTTTTGGGGGGCTAAATAAAATTATTTTTAGATATTAATAAGATTTATTTAATGTATATACAGAAATCCGATTAAAGCGATACGTGAAAAAATTACAAAAATATTAAGAGGTCAACCATTTTGGGGGGGGGGGCTTAAGCCCGTTAGCCCCCACTTGGGTGCGCCACTGTCGTCGCGACTCCAAAACCATTCCCCTCTTTCTCGCGGCACTCGCCGTCTGTTGACGCACGCACAAACGCGCGCGCGTTTCGACCAAATTTTTTAACAGTATATATATAGTACTACGAGTGATTTCAATCGTCTAATATTGTAGAAATTCGTTCAGAAACACTTAAATTTTGTTTCAAAGCTAATATTTTTTTAAAAAATGCCAAGGGGCCACGCATATCCCCCCTATGATTACGACGCACTTACGCCACTCTATATATATTATGCAGTGTAGTCGTGTAAAAAACAAATTTTTATTTTATTTTTTTGTCCGCGTTTAATTATAACACAGCTATAGGTTCGTGGAGTAATTAATTTCTCGGTAAAATGGAAAGTAGATTTTACTATATATATATATATCGCGACGACCGCGTTATATATACAGACTTTTTTTTTTTTTAATCGAGTTTTTCTTTTCGTACGCGTATTAATTTTTATAGAATATTTATAGTCTCGTTATTATTTTTTTCTTTTCTGTTTTAACCGGAGGCCGCGTTGCAGGGGAAACTCATTTACACGCTCGGAATACAATTTTATTAAGACCTATAAATATAACGGAAATACGTACTGTATATATAGACGTGTAAAATTAAGACATTACAACGCGTGTTTTAAATACAACGATTAAAAAAATAGTCGATATATATATATTGTTTAAATACGCGTAACCCTAAGGCGTGGGACCACAAAAGAAAAAACCTACAAAATATCATTTTAACTGTGTACACTATTGTAAAAATATCTGAAATGCGACTAGCCGTCAGTCTCGGCTCCTATTATTTATGTAGGTTAGTACGACTAGTTTCCGATGGACGGAAATCGTTTTTTTTTTTTTAATTGCTTTGCACGCCGATTGATTTTTTTATCGCGAAAACGATCCGAGCTCGATATTCGTGTCGCGTGTCATTGCAGCTTAAATGTGTGTGTTTTTTCCGCGTATAGCTACCTATATGTATTTCACTTTTCACACACTTGTATTAATAAAAATTTTGAAAAAAAGTCCGTTTTTGAAACGTTTACGCGTTCTCAAAATATTTCTTTCGGATTTTGTTTTTGCTAATAATGTCTGTATATTATTGTGTTATTATTGTCATAAGCGAAACTACGAGTCGGGCCGTGGCCCGACCTAATGACGATAAGACATCGAACAAGTAGAAAATGCAATGAAAAAAAAATGTATATATATATAAAGTACATGTCTGCGCATAATTTTTTTTTTTTTTAAAACCCGAGGTTGCCTTCAACTTTTCAAAAAAACAACCAACTAAGATAAGACAAAGGTTGTTATATATTTATTTTATATTCGTCCTATAATTTACGAATGACGATATACTAATTAGCTGAATATTTTTAAAATATCAATAGAGAGAAAAAAAAAAAAAGAAAGCCTCCGGTATTAATTGCATAAATCCGTGGCATTGGAAAAAAAATGTGTAATGATTCGGACGAGTCGCTAATATAATTTTTTTTTTTTTGCCGGGGGGAAAAGATCGTGATATATTTTCGCCTGACCTAACGAAAATGGCTAATTTCACCTAACCGTGATAATATTATTCCATCCCACCATATTATGTCGTGAAAAATACCCGAATTTCCCGCGCGATTATTATAAGTACACGTATTATTTTATGTTCATATTTTATAGCGACGCGTACGAACGTTGTATTTCGTAATATAGCAATTTATACTCGTTGCTCTGATCATCGTCGTACTATACATAAAACGTGTGCGTTTAGTGAAACAAAAAAAAAATTTGTTCCGATTTTCCAAACTGAAAAACGTTTATACGCGTACAGCGTTGCGTATAAATATATCAATAATAATTGGTCAGTATATTAATCAGAATAACATTTTTTATTTTTTTTTTCAAACATTACTCAATCGCATTCAGGTCATCGTGCCACTTCCCCTGCACCTGCTTGATCCGCTCGCGATCTCTTCTCACTGCACCACAGCCGTGGAGGCCACGACTATACGATTAGAGTGGTCCGACACCCGAACCGTGTCGCACCGCATTCGGAGACTATGAAAATATAGACATTTTTTTTTTTTTGTGTTCTACGACGGTATAGCGCTTTTGGATTTCATTCGTTTCGATCATTTCCGTCGTGCACCGCGCGGCTATCGCGCTATACTGCGGAGACGCGGAGTCGGCGGTTTAAACTAAGCGAATCTATTATAGCTGCAAGAGTGGGCTCCCCACAGTTCTCTCTAAATATTATTTTGAGTTGTACTTTTTTTTTTACATTCTGAGCGGAGCCGAGAAATGTATTGGTTTTACAATGACGTGTTTTTTTTTGTGTCTGTACCCAAAAATTCTACCAGAACGAGTGCTCCGATCTTTTCGTGTAGCATCGTTTCTCTGATCGAAAATTGCATCTTGTTTGTACTTTGAAGAGGTCATCTTTCGATTTTCTCAATACTTTTTTTCAAAATTCAGGAAAAACTACCAAAAATTATACGTAAAAACGCAATAATTTCGTCTTAGTAATCGATAGTCGTTTACTTCTTCGTTTATCCGCATTACACCGAAGCTCCGCTCAGAATCGTTTTATCGAATGCAATGGATTTCAAATTTATAATAAAAACAAAACTCTAAAATCTTTATCCAGGTAATTATTCACTTAAGCGATATCCGCGGCTCGCTACCTTGTTTTTTTTTTTATAAAATAACTACTATAAATATATATATATATATATTCGCTCTTCGCTTATTTATTTACAGGGTACCCGACCAAATTTTCCGCCTGGAAGGCCCTCCAACACACCTATAAATCCAATATGAGCGCTGTTATATGCGTATAGGTATATATATATATAAGATGCTTGCACGCGCGTAACCCGAGGATTTTACGCCATCCGCCGGGAAGCTTAAAATACTATTGAAATGCGCTTTTAAATGCTTTAAATGACTCTGCGGTCTCTTCCGTTATAACGTTAAAACGACCGTAGCACGCTTATGTGCACGCGTTAAAAAAAAAAAAAATTTTACCATATACGAATAAGCTCCTTGCCGCCCCGCGGGTGGCCTGCCGATATTGTCTGCCCGATGACTCTTATAATATTGTTGTTATCGACTGCTGTTGCAGCTGTTTGACGATAATAATCAACTGAAAATATGAGCGTCGAGTGTATCATTATATTATATTTTGGTGTTCTGCGTGTGTTGTGCAGTATATTATGTAAATCAACGCGGTACATACGCGTATAGGACCTACGCCGTAGGTATATAAATATATTTATAGATAGTTATAGTACGTTAGAATATCATAATGGAACGTGTGGACTGACGACCTTGTGTAAACGTTCGCATATAATGTAATAATTTATTTGGAAAAAAAAAAAAAATTATATAAAATCGTTCGTATCCTGCGTTTTATTTTTACTCGAATGTCATGTCAAATATATTTACACACACACACACACATTTATACAAACAAGTTTAAATCGAGCAAAACGAATTATACCCCCTTCCATTTCTATACTCTGGCGAAACTGAATCTTTCAGCTTTTGACCGGACGTATATTAATCTATTATATTATACGCGGTTATATGACCGACATCATTCGGACAAATTCGCAGCGTCTGCTGCAGTACATTAAATTTATGTAAATCAAATGTGTTTTCAAAAGTAATATTTATATATGTATAATTATTTATTTATTACGTTAGTATTATTCAAAGATATTAAAAAAAAATTATTATTATTATTATTACGAACGAAATAATTTTGTAAATATTTATAGAAAATGTTTTACGCGGATTCGTCGTTTGCCACAATTATTACGTGATTTTAAAATTTTACAAAACTCTTTTTAATTTGCACGATAACATTATAATTGTTTTTTTTTTAATAGCTATATTTAAATAATAATACCTAATCGTAATGTCTATAATAATAATTATTTTAATTATCAAATATATATACATGTGAACCGTATAAAAAAAAAAACGTAACATATTTAGCAAAAAAAAAAAAAAAAAAAAAATAGTTAGGTAGATTGTATTTCGCACGTCCGACCGGCTAAATAATATTGTGTGACAATGATTAAACAAAAATTCTCTTCAAATGCAATACACTCCAAGATCCATTTCCGTATGTAATCGTGTGAAATCGGTATAGGTGCAAGTAGGTATAACTACGTATAATGTCGAATTTATGATACCTACAATATCCGCGTTCATCGAGTGTATCGTATTCATTGTGATTACATTCTGTTCGGAAATTAATATTATTTAAATAGGCGGGTTCCTGCGTAATAATATTGCGATGCGATCATCGTCGTGCGGTTTCATCAAAAAACAAGAAGCTTTATGTGCAACGGGTGAAAAATTCTTAAGAGTTCGTGAGAATAGGTCCGATCATCACGCGCAAATACGCACACACGTTTCGGATAATTATTACATTTATAAGTAGGTACATATTAGATGCCTAAATTATATGACGAGTACCTATAACAACAGCATTTTAATCAATTACGTGTTAGGAAAACTATATAGTTGTACAAAAAACGATTATAATGCCTACGTTATTATATTATTAAAAAAAAAAAAATTGTTATTCTTATTGTTATTAGGTTATTGTAAAACCTACATTGAATACAGTATAAATACACCGGCCAACTCTTTTTAAAACCGAAATTTTTCACGCATCGTGTCTATACGAGTTTTAAAAACGGTTTTCATTAAATATTATTATTGCAGTGTTTCACCGTTTCAGCACACATATTCCAAGAGAAAAATGCGTTTTATATCAATTTTAAAACCCTACTACGTATACAGATAAATGAGTGACATGTCACGGCTAAAATACCTATCTACAGCCATTAGCCAAGATATTTAGCCGTGGTCCGCCGTGTGATATAAATATGTTGACTGATAAACAAATTTTAATAAAAATGATATTCTGATAACAGTGATAACAGAATTATTGTCGTACAATGTACGGGAATTTAACGACTTCAGAACGTGGGCTGAGTGTAGACGAAAAAGATCTTTTTCGTCATGGCCTGAATGTAGACGTGAAGAGTAACGAATATTTCGTATTTAATAATAACAATAATGGTACGTTAATACACCGTTTGTGTTTAATCGATCAAATTACTATTGATTCCTCTGTGCTTTTATTGCATTCATATTTACTCGGTCGAATGTGTAATAATAGTAAAATAATAAAAAGATACGATCGTTATTCATTAATAACAGTTAGAAAGTTAAAAATCGACGAGTAACTCTGGGTTTAATTGGTTATTAATATTAACTTGGCGTGTTTTGTTTTGTTTTTTCCGTTAATTATTATTAATTTTAAATTATCATTGCCAAAGACTAATTTGTCGACATGTTTTATCTAAACACATTCGAGACGAACGTAAGTAATATATATACGTCTAGAATG
The DNA here is from genome assembly GCA_032441835.1 of Slavum lentiscoides. Classification (NCBI taxonomy): domain Eukaryota; kingdom Metazoa; phylum Arthropoda; class Insecta; order Hemiptera; family Aphididae; genus Slavum; species Slavum lentiscoides. Next base: position 10,666,079 of record CM063713.1, read on the forward strand.
AGATAAATGACTTCAGAGTTTGTGTAATGAGTTATAAATTGGCTGTATTTGTATAGTTCATAAAATACGATTCATTTTATTGAACAGAAAAAAATAATGGACTATTAAAAAAATTAAAATAAAATTAATAGTGTTTTATTAATTATTATTATTATTATTATTATTTTTTTTTATTAGAAAAAATATACAATTTTCGTATAATAAGTACGTATGCGACAGAGTTTTATAAAGACGGTGAATAGACACGGTGGATTTTGTTCACATAACTAATATATTTGAATTTTTCATCGACTTTTAATTCGTTTGAAAAAAATGTATTTAACATAATTTTAGCGAGTTAAAAAATAAAATCATTTACTTGCCCAGTCTTGAGTATAATTATACTGTAATATATAACTACTGTTGTGTGATCACTCTTCTGACCCGTCTATCCACTTGTTATAAATTTGTTGTTTTCGTAAAAGTAATAATTGATAGGTATATTAAATAAATAAATCAGTACATACCTATACTGATTTACTTAATTTATACCAGACATACGTGTAATTAATAATGTTTTTGTTCCCATTTAATAATTTTATCAATAATAAGAATTTAGACTTGCTTATAAAAAGAACATATCGACTTTAGACATATTTTGTAAAATATAATGAAAATAATTTTTTTTAAATTGACTATAAATGATGTTAATGTTTATTTTTTCCAGCCCCGAAAGAAAATGACAGTCATCCTTGAACAAGGTACTTTACAAGGACTACATTACAAAACACGGCTATCAAATAAATCGTATGTCAGTTTTCTAGGCATACCCTACGCTAAACCTCCTATTAAAGAATTAAGGTTCAAGGTAAGAGAGATGATTATTCAAATAACTGAAATAGGAAGTATACATATAACTGTAATTAAATAAATAATTATAACTTAGGTAAGAATTAACTGTACAATTATTTTGTCATTACTGTAATGAAATTAAATGGCAGGTAACATTGGTATTATAATGGTTGTTAAAATTGTTTATATTTTTTTTAATAAATTGACCCGATCAATTTAGTTGTACTTAAATAATACATATTTTATCGATATTAATATATTATTTATTTACACGAGTTTAATTATATTTCAACAATATTTTATAAATCCATGTCATAAAGGCTGCATGAGGTCGCTTTATATTTAAATATTTTGACATTCTAATCTTAATTTTTTAATTACGCTTTAATAATAACACTTAAAATAGTCATTCTGTATTAGGCACCTGTCAAACATCCAGGATGGACTGGCGTTTTTAAAGCATTTTCGGAAGGAAACATGTCTTTGCAGTATGATGTATTTCTGACTAAAAAAATTATCGGGAGTGAAGATTGTTTATATTTGAACGTATTTGTGCCGCAGGTTGTAAATGCATATTATTTTAAAAGAAATAAAATGTGTTACCATTAATTTTTTATTGTAATTCACAGGAAGAAGAATCAAATGAAAAGAAAGCTGTTATGGTGTTCATACATGGAGGTGCCTTTTATCATGGGTCTGGATCATTAGATTTTTACTCTCCTGATTACTTGCTAGATGAAAATGTAATTGTAGTTACAATCAACTATCGATTGAATGCTCTAGGTGATTATGCAAATGTTAAACGAACACAACAATGTGTGACAAACATAATAATTATTATTATAGATTATATATTTTGTACGTATAATTAAAGAATTCTGAATAAAATTGAAAATAGATTTTGTTCTTAGGATTCCTTAACTTTGACATTGACGAATGTCCTGGTAATATGGGATTAAAAGATCAATTGTTTGCATTAAAATGGGTAAAAACGAATATATCTGCATTTGGAGGAGATGCTGACAATATCACTATTTTTGGAGAAAGTGCTGGATCAGCATCTGTTCATTACCATATACTTTCTCCACAATCTAATGGTTAGTTTTAAATATATTTTCCATATAAAAAAATATATTACTATTACATTGTATGTCAAAATATCTCGCAAGTTTCCAATCGAGTTATTCGAACATGTATACAACTCTAACTGAAAACAAAAATAGTTGTTTCACTTCGCTTTGAAGTTGACTATTAAATAACACATAACAACAAAATTAAATAATTATATTTGTTTCTTAACCAATAAAACATTTTATGGAAATAATGTCTCACCATTTTACTATTGTTTGTTTATAGGATCATTTCAAAAGGCTATTATGCAAAGTGGATGCGCTTTTAATCCGTGGGCTTTCAATGATAAACACAAACAAGCGGCTTTGAAGCTGGCCGAACAATTGGGATGTCAAAAAGACGATCCTAAAGAAATAGTGCAATATTTATTAAATATCCCAGCCATTGATTTAGTGAAGTGTGCATCATTAAAGGTTGCATTTGAAGTGTGTACATTTTTTTTTCAATTTTAAATATTTTAATCATACTTTATAAATTATTCAACTCTGTTGATATGTGTATTTTTCATTTCGAAGGGTCAAAGGGAATTAGTAAATTACCGGTTTATTCCATCTGTTGAAAGTGATGCAGTTAGTGATCAATTTTTACCTGATTATCCTGAAGTTTTAGTGAAAACGGCATCTCCAGTACCTGTAATTAGTGGAGTAAACAATATGGAAGGACTAATAATATTTGGAGGCAAATTATTTCTAAATTAAAATGACTAATGAGTTGGCCAAATGTTTAAATTACATACATAAAGTTAAAGAAAGTGTATTATAATTTGCAATAATTTTTGTACGTCATACATTATGTTTTACAAAAACGAATTATTTTCAAAATAAAATACTCTGGTTTATAAATAAGTGAAAATTTATTTATCTATGAATATATTATATATTATTTTTCGTTCAAAAAAATTAATAGACCTAATCAAAATATTTTGGATTGAAAAACAAAAAAATTAAATTACATTTTATAATACATTTGTGTCTACGTATTGACCTCAAAATATATCACATACAAATGGCCTCGTTTAAGAAAACAATCTTTGTTGTATTCAATGCATAATAAAATTATTATACTTTTATTTCAGAACTTAAGTTGGAGAACATTTTTGGCTATCACAAAACTGAAGAAATAAGAAAACTATTAGATAGTAATTATAGCAATGAAATTATTAATAAAATACAAAATTTCTATTTCGATAAACGTAATGTTGAAAGTGAAACAACTAAATTGGAAACCACATGTCGTGTATGTAAATTGTGTATAGATTATAAGTTGTGTCTCTTTTATTTATCATTTATTAAAATCGGATACAAACGTGTTTGTCATAAATTAAATTCTTACTAGAAAATTATTTTATAATACAATTTATTAACATAATGGTATGGTTTTCGTAAATTACAATTTTTTTTTTTCGATGATTTAATGTAAATATTTATTGCTTATTTTATTTCAGCTTTTCAGCGATATATTTTTTGTCAAAGATTTTTATCGTGGTTTTGAAGATCTTCTTAAGAAAGATGTTACGCCTGTTTATAATTATCAATTCAAATTTGATGGAGAACTCAACATTTACAGAAAACTTCTCTTTGCTACAAGGCCGATATTTCAGTCGTTAAAAGGTTACAATTTATTTTTGTTTTGAATTTTAAATATGTTATTTATTCTACTCGTATTAATTAGTACCTACTTAACTAAAAATGCACAGGTGCGTGTCATGCAGATGAATTGAACTATTTGTTTTATGGACGATTATTTGGTTTTTTACCAAAAGCCAATTCTCCTGAATACCGTATGTGCAGAACAATGAGCAAGCTGTGGTGTAATTTCGCAAAAACTGGGTATGTTAATGAATAGTTAAATTTACACGAATATTATATATTATTTACCGGATGTGTTCAATTTGATTTTAGAAATCCGAATGCATCAGATTTAAGTGTTACATGGAATAGTACCAGTGCGAACAATCCCACGTATTTGTCATTAGATGGAGATAGTACATGTATGGTTGATGGATTAGTCAACAGTTCCAGTAAGGCATTCTGGGACAATGCATTAAAAATAGTTCTATTGAAACAAAAACTGTGATTTTCCATAATTGTTTATCATAAAAATGTATTTTAAAATGAAAAAGACAAGCTTTACAATCGTCATAAAACAGTTTTATTTTTAATATTTAAAACGTGTATTATACATATGGTATTTTTTTGTTATTTTATGACATAAAATGTATATTATTGATGTTTTGTTTATATATATATATATATTTTTTTACAATAAATAATTATTGCCCACATTTGTTTTAATACAATATTATTAATTTACTAATCACATTAATATCCTCCACTTCCACCACTGCCGCTATAATTGTAAGGTCCCCACGTCTGATTGTAGTTTGTTGCCTGTGGATAACTCCAATTTTGATACTGATACGAATATTCTTGTCCCGTCGGTGCGGCATACTGTTGGTAAGCTGTCTGGTTGTACCCAGTAGCATACTGTTGAGGATAATACCCAGGCGAATTGTACGCCTGATAATTAGTGGAAGCCATCTGTGAACTTGTAGATGCCGCAATGTCTTGTGCTTGTTTGATCTTCATTTCTTTTTCAATTCTAGATTTCTCTTCATCGACAGCAGCCAATGCCTTTTTCTTTTCTTTCGAAAGCAACTCCGAGTAGCACTTGAACTCGTTAGTGGCTTTACGCAAAGATACATAATCGCAAGTATAATCTTCAATAAATTCCAATTTGCGTTGAGAAAACAATATTTTTTGCTCCAAGTTGACACTACTCATTGATAATATTTCATCGAAAATTTGGATAACAGATTTTTCATTTAACGGCTTCGCATTTATTTTCAACTCGACGAGTTGTAACAAAAGCCTCGCATTGTCTTGCATATTATCCTTGTCTTTATTTATAATTTCTGTGATAACTTCAATGGCCTTGTCGTTTTTATTCTCACATTTCCAAAGGAATCGTGCGTATTTTATAGCAATATTAGAAGCAAGGAACTTTGTATGAGAAGTATTTATATAATGCTCGTACAATTCACGTACTCTATCGAACTGGTCCCTTCTCTTTTCCAAATTAATTCGTCGGTAAATTATTTGCAACATATGTGGAACAGCTTCGTCGAGGTTCTTCAAGATGTCAGCGGCTTTGTCTACATCACCTTTGCTTTCTACAAAAGCTGACCACTTCAAATGCAACATAGGCGACTTACGATGGTGGACTAAACAAGCTCGCATAAATAAATCATCCAATAAATCGCTAACATCAAACGATAAAGATTGCAAATAATCCAAATAGCTCAACCAGAAATATTCGTACAAAGCACACGCTATTAGACATCTTTCATAGAGAATAATAATGCGTTGATGGTCTCCAATTTTCTTTTCAAACGAAATATAATCTTTCCAATTTTCTATCTGACACTTTTCCAACGGTTTCACGTGGAAATATGGTCTCTTAATACCTTCTTCAAATGTCTGACGTTTTGCAATTTCTTTACAGGTTTCCTTGTGAATTTGACTTCTTGATTCAATAATTGCCTCTTTTATTAATGACAATTCTTTTTCTGACACATCCGACAAGAATGTATTTTCTTCTTCTCCGGGTGGTGCAGAATCATCTGTTAATAATTCATCGTTCCCGTTGAGCCTCAATGTTTCAGCTACTTTCTGTCGCAACTCAAGGTATTCCTTTACACTTAAAATCTTATCAGGTGCATTCTTGTTTACGAATTCTTTAAAATTTTCAAAATGTTGCAAGTAACCAAATGTCTGTGTAGCCAGTAGACGATTATATATATTAAAAGCATTGACTAATTTATCCTGATCGATTTCCCATTTGATGTAATGATCCCACAATCGATCCGAACGATATTCAAGCCCACACATTTCCAAACTTTTTTCAAACTTACTACGAATAAGATCCACGTCATCAGTATGATGTGTTTTCAGATAAGTCATGTAGTGAATCCACAAATCAACACTCAGAGGTATGGCACTTAAGCCACGTTGGAAAACTGCTTCACACTCTTCTTTGTTGTCGTTTCTTTTTTCAAAATCTGCAAACTTTCTCCAATAACCGTAACAGTATGGATACAGTTCCAGAAATTTATTGTAAGCTTCTCTCACATTTTCAACATTATTCTCTTGGTCAACGTATTGGAGTAAATAAGTCCATCCAGCGAAATCTGAAGGATCATCCTTAACAGCTTGCCAAAACTTATCAAATTCAGTAACTGGTTTTACTTCTTCGGTTTTAATTTTCTTGCTGGGCTGCAACTCATTTTCACCTTCTTTTTCTTGTTCATCAGGAGTTTTACACCTTTTTGTTTTTACCGTACTATTTTCACTAGGCAACTCATCATCGGATACTGTTTCAGTTTGGTCGGCTAAAGTGGTTGGCGGCAATTCATCTTCCGATACGGCTTCCGTGTCGACAGGCATAGAGTCAATGGGCATTTCATCTTCTGATATCACTTCTGTTTCGGGTTCCTTAAGTTCTTCTTTTGGCGTCACAAGTGCTTGTGTTTCTTCAACTTGGTTATCAGCAACAACTTCATTTATTTCACTAGTTTCATCTTTATCCCCATTGTCATCGGTAATATCAATAATTTCAGCTTTGGGTAATATAATCTGACAATCATCAGAGTCTTTATTTTCTTGTAGCGTATCGGTCGACTTTTGTAATATATTACTAATGATATTTATAGACACTGTTGGAATAGTATTTATAATAACTTTAGGCGGCTCTGTATCATCTAATTCCGGAACAATATCGTTTATTTTATTGTTTTCCTTAGACTTATTGTTTTTTGACGCATTTCCAAGATCAGCCATTGTTCAATATTTTCTGAAAAACCATAAAATACTGTAATTAATTAAAACGCAATACATACGTATTTCCGTAAAATGAAAAAAATATTGGAATTTCATATCTGTGTGAATAAACTAGAAAATGTAATTTTGTTAATTGTAATTTGTACCTAATATAAATTATGCATTTACATAGATTACAGGTAAGTAACAATTTACCCATTAAGCAAATAATAAAAAAATTTAATTGACCAACGTAAAAGCAATTGTTAATTAATTAAAATATATCGTGTTTCAATACTCAATATGGTACAGTTTTAAACTATATGTATATAGAGACATAAATGTATTCAATAATCGAGTGTATTTTAATAAATTATAAGCGAATAATACTAATTTTTGTCAATCCAATGGAAAATAAATTCCGTTCAGATTCTTTTTTACACAATCTGTTACAAATTACAATGAACGATTCGATCGTTTCACGTAAGTATTCAGTTCTCCTGTTCAAACAAAAATCACGTATACGATAAACAAATGATTTCACAATTCGTTTTATTCGACTACCGCCCAATACAAACATTATAACATCGTAATAATTACCTCGAGTTCTGCGTAGAATAAGAAAAAGAAATATTCTTTAATTCATTCTCATTACAATTACTGCAAGACACGTAATTTTTTTTTTTATAATATCTACATAAATGTATAGGTATATACTTAAAATATTAAATCAAACGCAAACACAATAACCGGTCGACGGAAGCATATGCTGCGTCTATGAAAATGTCAAACACAAAACGTTATCATATTATTGTTGTTGTTATTATTGCTGTTATCGGGTTATACCATAGATCTTTATACGTTTACTGCATAATATTACCAGAGATATTGCAACCTGTTTAAAGTCTACGATATGTACCACGGTCTTAGTAGCTGTATACCAAGATAATGGTTGATTCCATGATAACTCAGTTTTTATCTTGAGCTGTATTGTGTTTTTTTTTTTTTGTAATATTCTAGAAGATTCCATTTTCTGCGGTTGCTCGGGCTTCGGAATCGTTACCGATAACTGTTTCTTCAAATTTAATTTTTTTACGAATACGTGTGTACGGGTATATATTTCAATATTGCATTTGTTACTAGCAAACTCAATTTCATCGAATCTACAGACACTGCAAATCGTAAGATTTAAATAGTCAATTAAAATCCGTCTAATGTACTTATTTGAAAAACGTTGCTCTTGCCTGTTTATTAATTTATTAAATTATTGATTACTGCTAAACACCCAAACAAAAGTGATATATATATATATATATTAAGTATGAAATATATCCAAAGTAAAATATAGTGGAATCACTGAAAATAATCGAAATATTATTAGAATTTAAATTGACGCTTTTATAATTACTAAATCTACAAAGTATTTTTTTTCGTTAACGTCCGACCAAAATGAGATCCACTAATTTCATTTAATATTTGATTTTACTATTTTTGGATTATTTTGGTGTAATGCAATATGTACTATAAACTGATTGACATGATCAATTATAATATGCTTGCGTTCAAACAATATGTAGGTATATATCTTGCTTAACAAATTCTAGTTGTTGGATTATAGGAAACGAGATCATATTAAATGGTATTATATATATATATATATTCAAACTTCTTCTATTACATTTCTTTAATAATTTTGACTAATATTAAATTGGTAAACGTATATGTTTAATGTTTCTAAAATAATATACATTATTAACATACTATTAATTTTTTTTTTTTTTGATAATTATTATATTGTTTTTTTAATTTAGAATTTGGCATGGCGTCTTTGGATGACAAAATCAAACTGCTATAAAAAAAGATTGGTACCAATCTGACAGTCGGGTAATTGTTGCCATTTTGGGTAAACATTTATCGCAAGAAGAATGTTTTGTAAAATTTGACAAAGACGAAATAACTATTCAAGCGAAATTTGCCACTGGTCAATCGTATAGTCTGAATTTAAAACTCAGTAAAAATATCGTACCTGAGCGCAGTAGCTTTAGACTTCTTCCATCGAAACTAGAAATATTACTTGCCAAAACGGATGCAGAAAGATGGGATGTATTGGAAAGAGCTGCCATCAAAATACGTGAAAACCCTCCTGCAGGCCAGTTACGTAATTGGGATAAAATGGTCAATGAATTGGTAAAAGACGACGATGACGCTGACGTTAACAGTTTATTTAAGAAGATTTATTCGGAGGGTACTGATGAGACGCGTAAAGCTATGAACAAATCATTTATGGAATCTGGTGGCACCGTTCTCAGTACCAACTGGAAAGATGTTGGCAGGGATAAAGTAGAGATTAAACCTCCGGAGGGTATGGAGTGGAAAAAATGGGATGAATAACAATAAATCCATATAAAAATTCTATTTATTTTGTGTTTCTTTGCAGCGCATTTTTTTTATTTTTTTGTCATATGGCAAGCCCATTATACAATTAGATTTAAGTGATTTTAAATATTTTTTAAAAATATAAACATGATTTAGATCTAAATTTAACTTTTTTGTATTTTATTGAGTTGTATGCCAAAATTCAGTTACTTCTGTGGAAGAAATTAATACGTTAAATGTTGAATTATTATTTTAGACAAAGTTAAATGACTATTTGATAATGTTCTCTGATATCAGTAGTTAGATTTTTTTTTCTTAAAATAGAATTAAAATCAATGATCAGACTTGAATATTGTTCTTAGAAACAAAAATAAAATTTTCAGATCAATAACAAAATTTTAAGTAAAAATTGAACTAAACATTATTTGGGACAGATAACAATGAAGTAGTGCCGTATTTTGGATCTTTTGCACAGAGTGTTATACTATATTTGTATTTTGTCATAACAAAGATCGAATGAAGTAACAACTTTATTTATAAAAAAAAAATAAAAGTACTGTATTTATACAGTTTCCAGGTGGTTAGCTTTTTATGTAATTGAAAATAACAAACTAATGAACACTGTTTTGAGGCTGTCAAACTATGAAAATGGCAAATACTACGAATATGGACCACTATTAACTATTATCATATCCTAAAGATATTTATTTCCTTCAATAGTATCCATATAGTTCCTTGCTCAGCGGTTATTGCAAAGATTTTAAAATAATGGAAAGGCATAGGAAATTAAATATATAATTAGTGTACTTTATAATCAATAATTCGTATGTTATGAATATAATGAAGTATAGTCGTAATAGAATTTTACATTAAATTATAACTATTGCAGTTGTGATAAAAGGTAACTCGTTTTAAACAACTGTATGAAGCGCATTAAAAGAAATTATATGTCTTGGGAAATCAAATAATGAGTTACAGTATTGTACAAGTGTTTCCAACCCGACTCATAGTTAAACAAAATAAATTGCATGCAAAATATTTAATAAATACACTGCATTTGAGATGTTTTAAAGTCAAAATAATTTAGGTATATAAATACAAATAAAAATAATATTTAACGTATTGAAAATTTAAAACACGTTAAAAGCTAATAAATAATAATAACCGGGATCCACGCATTAGGACCAACATCGGCTCATGTTTATGAGATGGACACCCACATCCTGAAGCCAACATTCAGTTGATTTCATATAAAGCCAATGTACACAATGATGTGTACAGATAAAACCTAAGTTTTATGGCAAATGTGAGGTAAGCGTATCAACATTGGTCTTTTTGATGTTTTATTAAAAAAAAATTAACAAGAGACGGATAAGTTTCAATGCTATTTTGTCGAACCACACATTAGACAACACTGTTAGCTCCTATATATGAATCAGACTTCAAACTAAAGCACAATTCAAGATATCTTAATTCGTGAAATAAAGTAAGGCAAATTTGGAACTTTTCAACTAGTTTGAAAATGCCACTAAGAACTGAAATACATTTAATTTTTCCTAAAATTCACAATGAATATTAAGATTAATAAAATAAAGGTAAAACAATAAAAAGACTACTAAGCTGCATATGTTTAAATATTTATATTCTGAAATTTGAATAAATATGAAATGAGCTAATTAAAATACTGATTTCATCAGATTACAAATGGATTAAAGTACACAATCATTACTTAACGTCTTTAGAACTATTAATATATGCAAATGTATTAATTGTTGATATTCGATTAGTTTTCAAAGATCTTTTAATTATCTTTAACTAATAATTTTTTAAATATATTAATTGCAAATATTATTTTGAACTTTTACAAATTGCCAAGTAATACTAGCAGGCAGTAAACATCAAATCATAAAATTCCTGTCTTAATATCCAAGTACCAGAATTGATGAAAAAAAAACATTCGGTTATACAATTCCCTACATTATTATATTACACGCGTGATTTTATTGCAATTTGTAAATCTAATACTTTCTTCAAATAAATAATGGTCTTTAAAATTGTATGTGTTATATAAATAAACTATGAAGAACCTATTTTAAAACATTATTTATGAAAATCAAATGTTTGCTCTACTGTGTTTACTCATTAACAGTTAACAGAAATTAGGGTTTAGTAAATGAAATTGAATACCAGTTTTTATAAACTTTGTTGATAATGTGTTTTTTATTTAAAATATCAGAAATCTCAATACACATTAGTACAAACGTTGTGGTGGTCCCATTGTTGATTTGATGTGCAGTGACCGAACATTTTGCCAATGTTTCTTCAACAATGAAACTAAGAAATTGATTGAAAGATGAATGTTCTGGGCCAATTCTTCGGACTTCATGTCCACGTGTCCAACAGCAACACACAAACACAATACCTAAACAGAAATATAATAATATTAATTAATGTTAATATTCACTGAAAAATATTTTTCAAAGACTACTGACCTTCTTCATTTGGAACTTAATGGTGGCTTTGACCTCATCGATTTTCATGTTCATCGACTCTTGATGCGATAAAAGACCAGGAAACTTTCCCGCTTTGTTCAAACCGGGTCCTAACAAACGTGGAATCTGTTTGATAAGAGCTTCGCTAGCTAAAAACGCGTCGTATCGTTTAGCCAATTTCTTCACCAACTTCTTGTTTTTGTTGAGTTTCTTCAAAGCTTCAACATCCATGAACGGCACTTTGGCTACCTACAATGCGCACAATAAATTATACTTTTTGGACTAGACAAAACAATGATTTGAAAGACAATCGAAATTTCATAGCTATTCCAAAAATCATCACCAACAAATAATCATATGACGTATAAGTAAACCGATGAGAAAAATACACTTGCCTCGGCTTCGTCACAATGCTGTTGATCACCGAGAATGCACACCTTCATCTTGGGTCTGGGAATGTGCTTCAACTTGATGGTACCAGAGAAACGCTTGTCCTTCTGTGGGTCATAGTTTTTCAGACCAATTTGCAATTCAACAGTTTGCAAAAAGTTTTTTTTGTTGGTTTTGGCTTGGGTCAACACCTCGTTGACGGCCTCGTACAATGTATCCTTGGACACTTTCGAAGACATGGCGAGGGAGGGTTTTCACGAATGACAATCGCTAAAATCAATTTAAAAACGAGCAATTGAAAAAGGGAAACCAAAAAAAGAAACCGACATAAAAATGCCAAAAGCACTTACCAAAAGACACGAGTGAGAGAATGAACAAGACACTTTCCGAAAAACAATTTTTAGGTTATGTAGCTCGAATAGCTGCGCTGCCGTAAAGACGTGTACGGGACGCGGCTGAGTGCGCGAATGTGCGTGTGTGTGTAGTAGAATAATGTGGTATAATATGGTAACGGTGTACTAAAAAGACCGTGTATACACCATGAAATCATGGTTACCAAAGATGTTACACACTATAAACCAAAGATAATATACATATAAATATGTCTATGTGGATAAAATTATGATTATTAATCATGGATAAAATGATATATTATTTTTAAGGCAAAAAATTCAAATTTAAATTTCCTATTGAAATTACTTGTTTTAAATTTTTGCTTTGTGTTTTGTATTCAAAATAAAATTTTTAACACAATGTTTGACGTCGTATGCACTACGGTAAATGGTGGGATTCCGATATTTTACCGCAAAAATAGTAAAACGGAGTCAGTAAGTGCAGAAAACATATATGATAATATATTCAACGTGGATGCTCATCCCTTGTTATTACCTCAACCGTTTTAAGAATTTTAATAAAATCAAAGTAATAATGAGAAATCGTTTTCAGTCACCCATACTTAGACTTTTACCACCCGCTCTAAACGGGCGGACAATTTTTTGTAGTCCATTACGCACCCATGAATTCGGAAAATTAATGTTCAAAACAGAATATATTTTTTATGAATGTAACTATGGTTTTTAAAATAAAAAATATATGTATACAACATTTATTTGGTTCTTGCCGTGCTGTTGTAGACTATCACTGTAGTATCTTATGAGAAGTGTAACAAAAAATAGTATATGTGGCTCGTGCAGGAAGTCAATTACAGTGTTGGATGAAATGATACGTGTCGCCCGCATCTGTAATAGCTCACTTCTAGTTTCCGCGTTTTTGCCACACAATTATACCATTGAATACTTACAATTGCAGACTTATTTTCCGAAATATATAATTAATATATGTTTAACTAAATATTTTTTGATAAAATGTTAGTTACATTTTGCTTATGAATTATTTAGAAAGTTAATATTTTCAATTCATTTTGTGAATACTTGAATTTTAATTTTAACTTTTGAATTTACAATTTATAACTAATCTGCAATAATGTTTTCAGGTGCCGTTTATTTCTTTCTCTACATTAAATGCTATTGTAACTTTTGCGGACGTACAAAATGTCCAATTTAAAACTATTCATACAGAAAAGCACTCGTTTATTTGGCATACTGTTGGAGAGAGGTATGTTTTATTAGATCTAGAATGTTTAATAACGAACATTGTTTTAACTATAAATAATGGTATTCATGATTAAACTTGAATTACTTTTAAATTTATTAATATTTTGTAGTTTAATTGTAGTAGGCATTGGTAATTTAAATGATTCAACAATAAAATCTGGTTTAGAACTTATATCGACTTTAGTAAAAATGATAATTGGAGATGAAAACGTATATAATAAAAATGCAGACAGAATAAAACGAGAAATAAAAGTATGTACCTACATAAATTGAATAACTTGTTATTGAATACATAATGTTATATATTATTTTCAATCGAATATCTATTGATTGTTTAGCCGTGTTTACCTATTATAGATTACATACTGAAAAACTTAACTTCAGTTACAATTGAGAAAAATTTAATAAATTTTATTGAAACTCAATCGATAAAGGACAATAAAGTGATAAATGTAACTTTATAAAGTTAAAATATAGTATCATGCACAAATAAAGACTACGTATAATTATTTCCTTATTAACTTTCAGAATTGTTTGTATAATTGGTCGGAAACAATTTGTAGTGATCTGTGTTGGGTTATTGTGGATAAAAAACTGTGTGCAGCAACAAAGGATTGGTGGGATTTACATTACAATGATAGGAAGTTACTAATAACAATAATTTTAGCCAATTGTTGTGATCAAATTACATCAGCAGATATACCAATTTTTCTACCACATTCGAGTACTAAGGTAAATTAATTTACTTACAACTATATAATATCATTGCCTTTTATGTACACCTTGTGCGCAAAATATTAGTTTTTCAATAGATATTTTATAAAAAAAAAAATTTAACAATAATAATAGTCAATGATACACTTATGAAAAGGTATGAAATAGTTTTTTTGTAATTTGTAATTTATTTTTATTTTTTATACTAAATGATTTTCATGAATATCACTTAATTCAATCTGAAATATTTTTTTTAGGTTCTTTTAAGACTAGTATGTTGTATGATTGTACAAGGTGTATGGACAGCAGCTATTTGTGGACCTACACCAAATTTGGATGATATCGAAATTAGTGCTGCTAAAAATTTTAGAACAGTTATTAATTATTTTCGACCAAATTATACTAAATTTGAATTAACATCTGGGTAAATTATACACCATTTTTTTAATTTTTGATAATTTTTACAGTATATGTGTTATGTTTCAGGTACATTTTAGTTAATCAAAATTTGAATAAATTTGTTCAAAATTATTATTCAGATAGTGATGTCCAAATTGGAACTGTACAATTTTACAATAAAATTGCATCACGTCTTATGAATGGTATTATATTGTTATATTTTATTAAAACATATTTAATTATTATCAATTCCAAATAATTGTTTCTGATTTTGATTGACTTGTCATATTTTTTTATGGAATAGGCCTCAAAATAATTAATTTTCTTTTTAAATGATGTTTAAATTGTGTTTATATTATGTTTTATTAATTATAATAAATTAACAAAACTATTATTAATAGATAGTATAATGGGGAACGAAGTATCGAGTATGGGGAAAAAACATAATTATTATGCTATACATTCAAATGGTATTATATTATGTTTAGCATACCCAAATAAACATAATATGATAACGATCAGGTAAATATTTTTAGAATTATTAAAACCAATAATCAAATTATCTGTGTAAAGTAATGTTAATAACAGAAAGTAATTTTTATTATACATCATTATTTTATTTTAAAAAAAAAATGTTTACATGTTTTGAATGTAGTTAATTTTTACAACATTATGTAAATAAATATAGAATAATTTAAAGTATAATATTATTATACATCAATATATCTTTCTGTTATTAGTTGAAATTATATATACAAATTATTTAAATTGGATAGGTTTTTTGTCCTTGAATTTAATCTGTTTTGTTTATAATAGATATTATGCAAAACAAACATTTCAACAACTTTTATCGGATATGAACACTTAAAAGTAAACTTATTTGTTTATTATAAATAAACAGGTTTCTTCCAGAATGAACTGTATTGTGATTTTAAATGAAAATCATATATTATACTTATATACATAAATATCTGAAGTAGGATACAAGAATTATTTTATAGCTGGGTGTAGCCCATGTATGTATGTTAACATAAGTGTACAAATTATTTTTGTTATAATTCTTTAGAAGTTTAAGTGTCATTTGAGATTGTGGCGTATATAGCAATTATTTATTAATCATTGTTAATTTTTTTAAATTTTATATTTATCATTACTAGGGCTTGGATGTTGTTGCATTTGTAACTATTTACTACTATTTGAATTTGTTGCTAAACAAGTTTTTTTTAAAAAAAGCCGCGGGGTGTTGTGAGTCACTTAAGTAAATTACTTGGATAAAGATTCCATTTAGAATCTAAAATGTACTTTTTCAACTTAATGTTTTTAATACTTATGGAACAGTTCTATAAAAGTTTAAAACACTGATAAATGAGTTTGTAAAATATTATATGATAGTACATGAAATATCTGATATTGACTTAAGTATTTTTAGATTTTCAGTTAATAACACAATAAGATTGCTGTCAACCAAAAATAAATTTTTTTTTAAAGCAATTTAAAATATATTTTTTTAGTGCAACAACATTTTGATCTCTAATCAGTACTAAAATTATTTTAAAAGTGATTGTTAATGACAATATGTTACTGTAAATAAATTAATGTAAGTTTTTATATATAAAATTATTTTATACAAATTTAATGACTACACAATTTTGATAATATATTTTTAAAGTATGATCCTTTACATTCTTGACTGTTGAATGCCACAAGACAAAATCTCTTGTTTTCCAAGCAATGTTCTGCATTTTTTTCATACTAACTACACCATTAGTGTTATAGCTCGCCATGGGGAGGAGGGAGGTTGAAATAACTATCCTCATTTGTTTGTTAGTGGCGAACAAATACTTTTATTTTAGAATCATTTATGACTGCATATTCTCTTTTTATCCACTGAGGATTTTCAGGGCAATCTGGTTGATATCTGAATTTTTTGTCAGGTTTCCCATGGCCAACTATTAAGTAAGACTGGCTTACATCAATAAATTAATAATAACCATTACTAGTCTGCACCACATGAAGGTGGTTGACTTGACTTAACCACCCAGCTGAAAACCCTGTAGCAAAACTAAAAACCAATATTTTTCAAGATGGAAATACGTACAAAACGTTTAATGTTAGAACATCAATTGTATAATTGAGATGACTGCTCTTATAATGCAATTAATTAATATCAAAAAAGTATAATAGTAACAACCTTTCAAAGATTGAAAAATTAAATATGTAACTCACTATGAAAATATTAAATAAAATTTAAAATGGTTCATATTAATTTATTAATATACAAATACCAACAAAGAATTAAACAAATTCTCATTATGCTTCATACCATTTTTTCAATGTTTCGGGAGCAGATATTTTATTTTTATATTTATTAACTAATTTTGAAAATGATGTATCATTTTTTGTAACGTTTTTCTTTTTGTTTTTCATCTGAAACAATATTTTATAAAACAATAATATTAATTGTTTTTGTATTAAAATTAATGTAGCCAAAGTTAAGCATACTTTAGGTTCTCTCTTTTTTTCATTTCTAATAGCCATGTCTCTTTTATGTTTCATGGTCAATTTTTTCTTAGTTTTAACATTCTTTTGATGAGCTTCAGCTTGAATCTTTAATTTGAACTTTGAACGAATTGCTGTATGCCCCTAGTTAAAAATAATGTACAATTTTAATACATTTGTATTATATTGTACCAATTTGTTAACTTACCTCTTTCGCTGTTATACCAGTATATTCGGGGAGTTCTGCTGTTCTTTTTTTTGATAAAGCAGTTCTATTTTTTTTTATATTATCAGCATTGGATTTCTTTGTTTTGTTTTCTGTAGTGTGAGTACTTGGTTGCTGTTTGTTAAATAATGGATTACAGACTTTACTTTTATCCATTCTCCTTTGCCTCGCTTGTAATACAAGTCTATTTTCAATAGAGAATGCAACTATTGGTCTCTAAAATAATAATATCATTAACGAATTTTGAAACATGTTTTTTAATTTTATAATTAAAATATACTTTTTGTGAAAATTAAATTGTAATTAACTACATACAGAAATAAAAAAATTAACTACAAACACATTAGCTAAAAATTATAAGTAAAATTTACTTTATTTGAATTGAAAATGTTTGGATTGTTGTTTACAATTCTAAGTGCTTTTAAAGCATCTTCGTGTTGTTTGAATGTAACAAATCCATATTCTTTTGAAATTGCTACTCCACTGGGATCAACTTTTTTTAAATTTCTCATCACAACTGCCTAAAAAACATAAGATTTTACTAAACACACTCAGGGCAGTGCAACCATGTACTTTAACGGGGACCTATAGAGATAGGACTCACTTAAGGTAACCAAAATAACAATGAACAAATGTAATTTAGAAAAAATATTATTTATATTGTTTCACAAACTATAATTATATTAATACTGATTCCTGACTTGTTAAATATAATAAAATTAACCCTTCACTTCATGACATTTAAGACTTTCATAAAAAAAATTCTAATTTATATGAAATTTTATAAGAATTTCAGTAAAAATAATCTACTTTGAGAATATGTAAATATCAGCAATGTTGTTATGGTCACATATTGCACACAAAATATCAAATGGTTATTTTATATACATAAGTTTACTAAAAAGAATATCAAAATCCTATAAATGCTCTAATTTATAATTTTTTATTTTTAAACTGCAAATATAAATTGTAACAATTTTCGGTGTTCCAGAGAAGGTAAGGAGAAGGAAAATTATTTTTCATTGGACCCCACAATATGTAGCACCAGTACTGAACTACAACAATGACACTACTATGGTAAATTCTAAAAACAATTAATTAGAGTGGAATTTAAGATGTGCTACCTTATTCGGGTGAATTGCACACATTAAAATAATTCTTTACAAATGTCTGTTCAAATTTTAAATATATAAAATATGACATCATACTGTTATATTATTTATACTCACTTTTAATACTGCATTGGGACGACTATATTTCGAAAATAAATCTTTTAACTTTTTATTATCCATATTGAGGGGCAAGTTGTGAACAATAAGTCGATTACGAGCTACAAACATGTTTAAATTTTTTAGAACTTGAGATTTCCATTGTTCTAACTGTAAACGTTTGTTCATATCATGGACAGATACACCATTTGCAGCTGCAGTACCGGCAATTATAACTAGAACATAATTCAATTATTATAAACAATATGCTATATGAATGATATATTTGTACACCTATATTATAATTTAATAAAATAATTTGTAACAAAACACAATTTATATACCTCCTTCTTTAATTAAATATAAATTTCTATTGTCTTTATGACTAATTTTTTCTTCTTTAGACCTATCTAGAACTTCTTTATCGATTGCCATCTGTGGTTCCATTGTAGATCCACATAGAATTAAGTCTTCCGGGGAACTAGACATAAGAGCTTCCACACTGCTAGAATCCTAAACAGAGAGCGAGAAAAAACAATTTAATTAGTATTTATTGTTTAAACATTAAGGAATTAATCAATTTTTTTCTTTTCTAAAAATTAATTTACAAATATTTACCCTAAACTTTACAAATGCTGTCCCTTTAGAATGCTCTGTTAAACGGTCCATACAAACAAGTGCATAATAAATAGGTCCAAATCGTTCTTTCATAAATTGCTTTAGTTCGTCATTAGTAACACTAAATGATACATTTTTTAAAAAAACTGTCAGACCTTCTTTAACATCATGAGATTTAAAACGTTTTTTATTTTCTGTAGAAATTACAGATTCGTTATCATCGGTAGTATTTTTTCTTTTGTTAGTAATATCATTTCTACAAAAATATCAATGAAATTGAAATAATATTCAAAAATGTAAAATAATGTAGTACTCACTCATAATCTGTAGTCTCAAAATCTACAAAATTATCGTCTTCAATCTTTGTTGTATCAAGAGCGAGATAATCTTCAAGAGTTTTTGAAGGTTTTTCTTCTGTATCGTCTTGATCATCTGATAAGACTTCTTCTTTAATTTCATTTTCAATTTTAACATCTACAGCTAAATTTTCTTCTTTTATCGAACTGTTTTCTTCATTTTCATTAGTAGTATGAATAGTTTCATATTTATTTTTGGGTATAGCCCAATCAACTACAATAGATCGACCTTTTAAAAACACAATTAATTAATACCTTGTTGCACTATAATATTTTATCCATTTTCTACTATAAATAGAAAATTTTAAAAATGAAAAAGTGATTCAATACTTAATCCTATCATGTTTATGCTACAAAATGAAATGTATTACATATATATAAAACTTACCGAAAAATTCCTTTCCACTGGTATGAGCAATTGCTTTAGCAGCATTCTGCTTAACAATGAACTGTACGAACCCACAACCAATAAGTTTTCCATTGGGCTTTCGTAAAAGTTTTATATCATTTATTTCACCAAATTTAGAAAAATGCTCTTGTAATTGTTCTTCATTTGTCTGCAATACATTTGTAAAAATATAATTGGTAAGGATCTAACAATACTTCAAAATTATTTTAACAAACTGACACCTCGCACTGAATTCAAGCGCAACTGTTACGATTGCCTTCTATTTTAAATAATCGAGACACAAAAGGGAAACTACAGATAAACATAGGCCATACCAAAATATCAACCGAATATTTCCCAAGACGCCTGAGAGTAAAACTTTACAAAACTCTCATGTTTGACAACATATCGAAGCCATGAAGAACAAGTTAGAGATGTTCTGAAAGTACAAACTTCAGTCCTGACTCGGGTATACAGTGCACTGCGTCCCATGTAAGCACAGACAGTAATTAAATTACGTATTTATTATTGTTATAAAATTATTATTTATTTCCTTCATTTTTATTGTGTCGTTTTTACTCTAAATTTTATACTATGCAGAAGCCATACGCTAATATGATAGTCAGTTTAAATCATACCAATAATGTCATGAAACCACAATGAAAGAAGATTATTAATTGTTGATTTCCAACAAAATATTGATGATCATACAAGAAGAAAATAAACTGAGTATTAAGGTAGTAAATGACGTTTTCTTATTTCTCGACTCGTAGTAAAGAGAAAACTAAACAAATCACTCGTACTGGTAATAAATAAAATCGAAGGCTTACGGTAAACGGAAGATTACGTATAATGAGTCTTCCACGTCGATTATTCACTTTCTTCGGACCTTTATTCTTCGCGTGAAAAACTTTGTTTTTCATGTTTAAATCTAAAAACGCTTTTTAATAGTGAAACAAAAAAAAAAAATGTATTTACCGCGATTACAAAAAAACAACAAAAAATATCGTAAATATCAAATTCATCACATATTTCTACTTCGCATTAATTTCGTCGCGACGATCACATCGCGGTCACATGTAATTCTTGTGTTTACCGATAAGACGTTATCATTACGAAAACCACACGGAGTAACCAAGTAACCGTAATATTATTTGTTTGCGGTACCATTTTCCCACGACGTGCGGTACCATTTTCCCTACATCGTGCGTTTTCCCAACGCGCTTCCCGGTACCCGCCGCATGCCCGTGACTGCTGACAAAATATTGTTGTTGTTATTCGTTTATCGACCCTCGTTTCTAATCTGTTCGGTTCTCACTCGTGACTGTTGTTGTCTCGTGCGACACTGTGAACGGTGCCGGTCCACAACGATTTTTTAATATTATTACTATTAATATTATCAATTCAGTATACCGATTCAATAAGAATAAAAAAAAAATTAATAAATTAATATCACGACGATTTTCGTTTATAAACAATAATGATTTGATTGTACCGTCACGATTACCTATTATTTTAACAAAAATTATTAGTGCCGCCGAACGACGATGATCCAAACGCCGTCCACGGGTTTTCTGCACGCTCGTCGTTTTGATTACTAAAAAAGCAAATATAATGCGTTTTGAAGACTATAATGGCGTTTGTCCAAAATAATAATCATAATGCGTAAACTAGAACACGTAGTGTGCTTGCGTGTCGTATTTGAACGTTTTCAGCGATAAAATGTACTGAAAACACGAGTATTGACGTAAGAACAATGTGGTTTCTTAATAGTATTGAAAATAATAAAAATATTTCTTACCGTATTATTTGAGCCTAGTGTGCGCATTAGAAAAGTACGAATATAATTGAATCGTTAGGTATAGTGTCCGCAGTATTCTGTTATGTTTTATTATAGTTATAATACTTGAGTTATTATGGTGGAAGACAAAATCCTGTACACGTTCCGCGGATGGTTAGCCTTTGTGGCTTTCATGGATCTCGGTGTTACCTTCAGGTCCTTTTTCGAAAACAAATGTATCATCGGAATTCAGTCGAATCTACAAGCCGATGAAAATTTTATCCACGGTACACAAATTTTTGCACGTATTTACCAAAATATTTAATACCCATAGACGCATTGTAGTAGTACGGGCATTATTGTATTTTTTAATTTTATTACAATCGATATAAAATACGAAATTTAACACTCGGATAATTATAGTTTATTGTAAATATATTTATTGTCAAAGAAAATGAGAAATTTATAAATAATGCGAAGTACGTATGCTGTTTTTAAAGCCCAAAATACTTCATCTTTGTGCTTACACGACTGATAATGCTAGAAAATTTACTCGTGTTTGATAATTACAGGAATTTGTCGCTCATAAGTTTACTGATATTAATTAAGAATAAAAAAAATGGATAATAATATTCAACATTTTGCATTAGATACTATAAATAAAAGTATATGCGTTTTTTCTCGATAATTGTTCAGTTATTCAAATAGTGCTCTCTCTCTCCCTGTAATTTAATAAAGTTATATTATTCAATAATAATAGTTAAGTGTTGTTGATTTAAAAAATAATTATTATTCATTTACAGAGGATTCGACTTTACCAAGAGTCCTGGGAATGTTTTCTCTTCTCAAAGCCCTGTGTTTGATACATTGCTCAATATTTATTCACTATAAGCCGTGCGTAATTAAAAAATTAATTAGTCGATTTGAATATAATTATGTATTTATGTTTATTAAATATGATTTTTAGAATCGTCAGTATTGGTGCAATGTCTATGGTCTTATCCATCGTTTTGTATCTGAGTGAAGCAATTCATTACCGTTCAACGACTCTAAACTTTTTTATCGTTTTTCCGAGCATTTTAAATGGTAAACCAACAGTTTTAATTACACGTGAATAATAGTATGTGTAAATCATTTAAATGCAATATTTTACATTTTTATCTGTAGGTCTGACATTGATTGGTTTGTATTTAATTGTGCGCAAGATTAATAAGCCTCCGTCTGAATGTGTTGAAGAAAATGTTGAAATGTTAATGAGTAAACTCAAATATCAAAAAAATAAGAAATATATTTGCAAAAAAAAATAAGTAAAACTATAGTATACAAGAAAAACCAATTGAATCGCATAGAATTTTTTGTTTTCAATGTTATAAATTTGTAAAAACGAAAATTAGATTTCCCTTATTGTTTAAATTGTATTCAATTTTTATAAATATATATTTATTTTAGTTTTTAGGTAGCTGTGTAATTTGACAACTGTATACCACTTTTCAAATAGATAAAAGTTATTACACTTATAATATGATTATTTTTCATTTAAGAATATTTATAATCAAATATTCTATCATACATCTCATTGGAAACAAAAATTACATAATTTATAATAATTTTTTTTTTTCCATAATCATACTGGTTCTTTTTCTTTCTTATGCCGGTTGTTTCGGAGCACGGCTTGCTTTGTTTTGAGCAATAACAAATTCTGGATAATCTATAAAACCATCAAAATTTGTATCATCCATAGTCAATATAGGATCAATTAACTGCATTAGTTCTTCATCCGTAAATATTTTTTCTTGTGGTGGCGGTGCACTGCCAGCTGCTGGATCGTGACCACCTTGAACTTAAAAATATTTAAAACTGTAAGTACTTATCTTAAATTTACTAAATTATGGTTCATATAACTGGTGTAATATCTTCTAAATTTCCTAATTACTCCCATAAAGTAAAACTCTATTAAATTTTTAAAAAAATACCATGCCAATGTATAAGTGACTTAATAAGTTCACATCCATCTAACTTGTTATTGTTGTCTGCATCATGCATTTTGAAATAATGAAATTGTAATTCTTGTTCTGACATTTTACTTGTATCTAATGTCGGTAAATCTAAGTGTTTCTTTATGTGCCTAAAATAAAGTAGTAGAATGATAAAAAATAACATTTCACACGGATACTAATAATTTTATTTATTTATAAAAATATTAAAATGTATTTACTCGCTTTCTTCTGCTAAATTTGAAGCATGCAACACTTGTTGTTGATGGGGAAGATGTTCTTGAGATCCTTGGCCATGACTCTATAAAACGTTAACAATTATTAAAAATTAAAATTAATTGGGTATGAAAAAAATAAATATAAATTATAAAAAAATTAATTATAATTTAAAATAATTTTAGATGAAACACACATACATGTAAATCTATTTTTAAAGTAAATTTACAAGTACTTTAAAATGTTTGTTTTATGAATAAAAAATATACATTTTGAGTTTCACTCAATAATATATAAATACACGGTACAATACGAATTTAACAATAATGATATAAACAAATTTATATTAATATCGGGTAAATAATTAATTATTAAGGGGCCCGGTGCCGGCTATTTATTAAGGAGCATAATATAGGCAACTTAATTCACATATTGTAACGGCGACCTTTGGACTGTGTGTGTGTGTTAGTGTGTTAATGAATATTAGTGTGAGTGAGCTATATTACCCGCTTTGCCGCGTACTGCGCGCCACCATGTCAGATAATTATACGCATTATCTTTTCCGATTTTATTACCTACCTGTATTACTGGAAATTATCACCGGGGTTTCTATTAGCATTACTACCCAAGCTCCCATCTATTATCTTGTAATATCATATAATATTATTACATTTGCATACGTGTTTGGTGGTCAGCTGAATTTTTTTTGAAATTTTATTGTTTTACCTACATTTAAAAAAATATTTATTCGTAGGGTATAAAAATTACACAATAAACGAACACATTTCCTCGAAGTTTTTATTGGTATCACCACAGAGTAACGGTGAAAAAATTGATAAAAAGTATAGAAAATTCCTTCACTAATAAGGGAACGACCTATTATTTTTTAACCTCTTCAAAAAAAGAGGTGGTTCTCAATTCGGTTGTGTATATATTTTTTAATGTTTGTTACCTCACGACTCCGTCATTTATGAACCGATTTGGATGAATATTTTTTATATGAAAGAGTATCGCTTTCTGGTAGTCTCATAACAATTTTGTATATATTGGCCTAGTATTCTGGCAGTAATTTAGTTTTTTGTATTTTCTGTTTTCACATTTTCCTATTTCATAAGGATTGAATTAATATATTAATTTGTTGCAATATTTATATTAGATTAATATATAATTCGATTCTGCAATGTAATGTTGTTTGAATTTCATCACCGATTTCAAAAATATTATTTCATACTTTTTAGTGCATTTTTTTGAAGTCCGTTTCTTTTTTTAAATATTTTTATTTAATTTTTTTGGGGGGAAGGAAATCACCAAGTAAATTAATGTCAATCGGCTATTTAGTCGATAGACTTTTTAGGTTTGTCGGCAAAATACAGAAAAAGTCTATGACCTTTTTTTGTCTTATTTTTTTTCTAATTTTATTTTTATTTTTTTGGGAGGGGGAAATGTCCCCCATTTCCCCCACGTAGATCTACCCCTGCACTCTATGTTTTGTCTACTACGGTAAAAATTTGATTTTGAAAACTTTTTTATTGGCCCCCCTTTGAAAAATCCTGGCTACGCCACTGACGAGATGTATTGATATTTATTATTTTGTCAAAGTATTATTTATTTATTTATTTTATTATATTCCACCTAATTGATTTTTCAAAACACAATGGCATAGAGCAGGGGTCGGCAATAGGCGGCCCGCGGTCCGAATCCGGCCCGCGGAAAGGAAATAACTGGACCGTTTAAAATATATTTTTTTTAATGCTGGTTTTTGCACGTAGTAGAGTAATATAGATATTTTATCTGTTTTTATAATATATAGAAATGAATAAATTTATTAACTATTATTCAAGTTTTTTTCTGGCCCACGAAATTTTGTTTTCAAATTGTCTGGCCCTCCGTCGAAACTAATTGCCGACCCCTGGCATAGAGAAACAACAATAATACGAAAATTAAATCTGACGCACATGATATATTTTACAAATCGTCATTTTATAATAGTAGGTACCATTGATTATAAATATAAATATTTATAATCTAAGATAGTAGGAATAATCTCCGGGTATGGTCCAAAGTACACCACGCGCATATTGCAAAAATAAAGATAATATCGATTATCAGGTAACTTTCACACGCGCACTCACATGTCAACATCGAACATTGCGTAAAACAGTATAATATTATTCTTTATGTTATTCTCGTCACCAAAATGACTTTACGGGAAAAGGGATAGCGCACTGTATAATTAAGGTATTTTAATAATTTTTTTTTTATTTGAAAGAGGAGAAAATTGTATAGGTCGGATTTTAACTTATTTTATGAAATTAAATATATTTTGAGCTGCAGAATACTGTGAACTTAGTACGAAATTAATAGTTTTTTTAACAATAATTATAAACTGGTGGAAGACATATTTAAAAAATCCGAGTTAAATGCGACCTGTAGTTATATGTCCTCTTTAAGTTAAAAAAAAGAAAATCCAAATCGGCTAATTTTACAAGCCGTGAGAGTTTTTCCTGTAAAGCCGTATTTTTAGGTATAAAATATAACCGGCACCGGGCCCCTTAATGATAACTACCGGTTGTTGAGGCTGATGACGTTGCTGCTGCTGTTGAGGTGGTGAAGGTGGCATTTGTTGGTGAGGTACTTGTTGAGGAATATTTTGTTGTGGTGGTAAATGTTGAATGGGTACCTAGAGAAAAATAATTAATTAAACAAATTGACTTATAAAACTATCATCTCAGTTGTATTCAGTCAGTCTTCACTTATATGCATGTTTGATTTATTTAAAATTTAGTCTATTTATCGATGGTCCATGGTCAATACCATCGTCTTCGCAAGATGACATACGTGTCAACCCAAAATAAAATCTACAATAATCGTAATTCTTAACGATAAACAAATGTATTAAACAAAAAAAATCAGTCAGTTCCAATTTTTTCGGTCTACAACAAATCACCACCCAACTATAACTACGTGTATCAAAACTCAACTTTTAATCATGCTTGTTCTTTTTGGACAAAATAAAATAAATAGCCATCAATTACAATAAAGACAGAAATCACTGACGTAACAATGTCTGAGCCAATGAAAAATTTCTCAAATGGTTAATTCTACCACCTCAATCTTTTTCATTTGATTACAATGGCCACCATTATTATAAATTAACTCCTACCAAAATTTTGGACTTTTCAATTTTTGGGCAGCGAAATGTTTAAAACTAATTTTACTGGAATTATCAATATTGAACCAGATAATTTCAATAAACTGAAATCCAATCCGGATGATAACTAGGTTCAATGAGTTATTTAAATCGACAGCAGACAAATTTCAGCCAATTAAGTATGACCAAAAATATATAGGAGCGTGAGAGCAAAATTAATTTATCCATGACTGTACACAGTTTAACTTTTAAAATTTAAAAGAGAATGAGAAAACTACTTCTCTATTCCGTGTTATGGTTAAAATTAATCAGTGACTTGTTAAGCGAAAATCCTTGCATTCAGTCAGTGAAAAAAGCCAAACCGTAGTTGTCATAATGATTGATTACTATTAATTTACCTGCTGCTGTTGCTGTTGATACAGTTGTGGGTTAACACCTGGGGGTGCATACTGTGGCGAAGATTTATGACATAAAACTACAATGACAAATATTATTATTGAAAATTTCTGGAAAATCATTTTTAATGAAAATACAATGCACACTTCAAAACAGAGAACACCATCGAAAAACTGTAATCGTTTTAACGATATTTCAAAAACGTATTACTTATAATTAATTCGGTACGCTTATAATAATATTATAAAATTTAAAAAAAAAGGGACTCGTAATTTCTGAGCCGTGTCACGTATTTCCCATTTCCACATTTCTGACCAGCAAAGCAAACCGAGACCGCCGAGACCGTTATCAATATACGCGTATCACCACGTCATTATAAAAATTGTTTTTGTACACGGACATCACGGTTTAAGATAGTATACCGTGACGGACATGTTGTTATTCAATGTCCGTGCAACGGATGATTTTCCCACAGATAACAAACATTCCCTACTATCAGAGAACATTGCTGCTATCCATGTGTTTTTCAACGGCGGTAATAACTACGGATCAACTAGTCCAGTACGCGATAGTAACCGTACGCATAATTTGTCTACGGTACTCGGTACTCAGTAGTACCAGATTATTCTACGGCAGTACCAGAGAACATAATAATATAATAATAGCACAGATTAGATGAATTCATCTAATCTGTGATATATGTTATCTTCGGTCAAAACATCAGCTGTGTCGTATCATTTTTTTTATCACTCTTATCTAAAAATAACATTGATAGATGATAAAATTATTGACAATTATTGTTTTTGTTATTCACTTTGTTTTTGTAATTTATAAATAATAAATACCTTTCTTTTTTTATATTTACCCGATATTTGTATTGTTTTATATGCCTCTGTTAGCATTTATGTCACCATAAATGCGTCTCTGTGTGTAATGGAATTATTAAATTTTGTTTATTGTTTTCAAAATGGAATTCATTATTCGTCTTTTCGAAAATGGATAACGAATACGTACCAATATTTAATGATGGAAGTAAGTAATATAATTATTTCCTAATAATACTTTATAATAATCCTATTGATTGATCTAATTGCATAAAAGCAATAATAATAATAACGATTATTATCATTATAAATCGCAAAGAAATACATTTTTTTTAGTTCGTGGTTCAATGGTTTCGCCAGTAAAACACAGTGTAGGCTGAATAAATTAATACAATGTGTTACGTAAGATTTTATAATTATATAACATTCATATATATGAGATTAAATTGAATTAACAGAAGCGTAGACATAAACAAAGTATGTAAAGTGAAATAATTTAATACCATTTATTAGATTTATTAGATACAGATTGAAGTACCTGTCATTGATCTGTTTATTACTTCTCATATATCTGTGGAAAACGATTAGTACTTTATATAGTAATCAGAGTGATAGTTCAAATCATTAGAAACACTTATTGTATCTCGTGCCTTAAATTTCGATTAATACAGAAAACTGTTTTGTAAGAAATAGATCCCTGAATATCTTGTTAGTAAATCAATTTTTTCTAAGTCTGGCGAAGACTTTATTTGAGTAACATTTTTATTTTTTTTTAAGTTAATTACATTTGTGATAACAAAAAATTAACACTGCTACAAAACAGATAAAGTACTAGTCTATATTATGTAAAAATTTAGTTTCATAAATATATATCTGTAGACTATGTGCTTTTTGGATTTTTTCCCACATGATCACATTAAAATTTTTGTGATTACTATTTTGTATTATGTAAATACGTAATAAATAATAAAATAAAATACAGTAGAGCTTCGATTGTTCGATACAGTTTAGTATTATAGGTGTTCAGATATCCGATCATTAAAGAGCGTTATAAAACAAAGAAACAGTAATATTAAACATATGTAAAACTGATCATTATATTTTGTATCGCACGTCTTACAAAAACATATCTTATATCAAGTAGTACATTAAGGAAGGTCTACAGTTTAGGAAGAATTGTCCTTTGCTTCAAAGCAGAGACTCGTTTTCTTTATATATATATATATATATATATACCTAAAATTTCAGATAACCAATGTTTCAGTTAATCAATGCTCTACTTTATTGGCATAAAACAATTAATACATTTCTTTTACAATATTTTGATTAATTTTCTTAATATTTGATCAAAGTAAATAATATTTTGTGTTGATTTAATTGTAAATAATTAACACAGTTCTATATTGTAGATTTATATTATTAAATGTATAGATTTTATAGAACAGTTATTTTTGTTTCATACTGGCATTATGTATTTAAAAACCTAAGAATTGTTTGCTTGATATTTATTACTATTTCAAATAAGTACTCTGGACGTAATTTTTGTCCATATTTTTTTAAGACACAAATTCATACATATTTCATAAACTATATGTAATGACGTACTTGAACTGTTTGACTGTTGTCATAAAATTAACAATAAGTGCTCTTGAATATGTTATGTATTATAATATAAATATTTATCTATTTAAAATAAGTTTAGTACTTGTACGTATCTAAGCATTTATAATCATTAATCAGTAATCACTGAAGTTAAGATTTGATTTTAAACAATATTTGTTTAAAACTAAGTAGGAATAAACTTAAATATGTAATTTATGTCTTTTATTATTATTTTCTTAGAGAATGTTAGTTCTACTAATTGGATGCACAATAGTATTAATAGCATTAGTCACTGTTGTCTTTTACAAATGGAAAGTAAAATGTAAGTAGTTTAATAATATATATATATATATATATATATATATATATATGTATAAACTTTTGTTTTTGAAAATTAATCCATATATATATATTTTTTGTATGTGTAGTTTTTGGGCTTCGAGGAAAATACGTAAGTGCCTATTCAAAGACAAGATTCCGAAAACGTGATAAAGTTTTATTTTATGGACGAAAAATGTTAAGAAAGGTATGTACTTGTATTTATTTAAATTTATGATTTTTTTTTTTTAAGTGAATAAATGAATAGACTATTTTTATTTTTGCATAAAATGTATTTATAAATTGATTAAAAATTGTTTTCATTTATTTTCTATATTTTTTTTAATTGTAAATTTATAGTAGAAGGTCTATGCAAAACTATTGTATACTTTTTATTTTATAGTTCAAGATCCTTTGTGTATTGATTAATAATTGTAATGATATTCAGGCAAATAGGAAAACTATCCTAATTTTCTAGAAATCTTTAAACTCAATTTTATGTACATTTAGGAAATATATTTATTTAGTGTTTGTTGTTTAATATGTTTTTATTTTCAAGGTAAAAAGTATATCAGGACAAGTACACGGTCAAGGCAAAAAAAGAAAATTAGTAATTAGATTTGCTAGGCGTT
Organism: Slavum lentiscoides; assembly: GCA_032441835.1. Lineage (NCBI taxonomy): Eukaryota > Metazoa > Arthropoda > Insecta > Hemiptera > Aphididae > Slavum > Slavum lentiscoides. The sequence continues at coordinate 10,697,050 of CM063713.1, forward strand.
TGCTACAAATGAAAAAAGAAACACTACCTCAGAGATTAAATGTATGTTTATTAATTAAATTTTATATTATACTTTAAAAAAAAAATGAAAATATTAAAACTAATTTATTATTATATGAAAACAATTAATATTTTTATTTTTATGTAATTAATTAATAGGTGTTGGAACCGCCTGCTGAATATTTAGAAGAAGAATTAATAATGAAGGATGGCCAAAATGTACCTCCTGATGCTTTTTATATGTTACAAAGTATTCGGTACAGTTGATGTATAAAATGTTTATTATTTTTGTTATTTAATGGCTCGATATTGTATGATTTTTATTTTATGTATTTTATGTATTGTAGTTCTTATTATTAATATTTTAATAGTTCTTTTATAAAAGTTTTTTTTATTACTATTAATTTTTAATAATCTTATTATTTTATTGTCATAGAATTTTTGGTCATTTTGAAAAACCAATTTTTTTAAAACTTTGTCGCCATACTGAAATCTTAAATGTACATGCTGGATCATATTTATTTAAAGTTGGTGACCTCGATGAAAATGTATTCATTGTACAAAGTGGACTTGTCAGTGTAAATATTACTTCAATTGATGGTAGTACAATACCACTAAAGTTAGTTAAAACTGGAGATAGTGTAACATCATTATTGAGTTTTACAGATGTTCTTACTGTAAGGAAGAATGTATATATTTATATTATATAGTTTCATTTACTTTTATTAAATAATTTTATGTCATAGGGTCATAAAAAGGACTATAAAACTGTTAGTGCTCAAGCCATTGAAGATAGTACAATTGTTAGGCTACCAATTGCTGCATTTCAAGAAGTTCTGAAAGATTATCCAGATTCATTAATCCAAATAATCCAAGTGGTTATGGTTCGTTTGCAGAGAGTTACATTTACAGCTCTTCATCAGTATTTAGGACTTTCGTCTGAGTTAGTACAAAATGTACGTATAAATAATTGTGAAATACATTGGTATAATTTTAGACGATTAAACTTTAACACCCATGTAGGACTAGGAATTTCTGTCTGGAGATAATTATTGATTATTAGATATTAATTGACTATTTTTGAACAATTATTTTATCAGTTTAATAGTATGGTGTGCTTATAATGCATAATTATAATAAAATATATTTATATTTGTTTTATTTCCAGGGTTTAGAGGAAAACAAAATGAGTCCTTTTATTTCAGCTTCCAAGAATGAATCATCAATGTTTGTACAAAAAGGTACATAGTTCTTTAATAAATAATTGCATTTATGTTTTACTAAAAAATATTAATTATTTAAATTTTGCCACATAATTTAATAACAGATGAAAAATTAGAATCACTTATACCTAAGAATGATCCAAAAATTGAAAAAACTGATTGGTATCTTAAAATTGCAATAAAAGTTTTTGTCAAAGAACTTCAAATTGATAATGAAGATTTATTACAAGGAAAAGTTGAAATTCGCAAAATCCCTACCAATACATATGTAATGCGAGAAGACTCTCATAAGGTAAGATTTATGTTTATAGATTCTTGTAAGTGGTTTAAGAATTATGGCGAGTATAGAAAAAAAATATATAAGAATAAATGATTGGTAATAGGAATAGATTTATAAGAAATGCGTGTATTGCAGCAAAGTACATTGACTATTGATAACAATAAACAAATTTCTTACCCTTTCTTTTTTCTATATTACTCCAGGAATAGAATAAATCTTTTCTTAAAAAAAAAATATATTTGAAATTTTCGTGGATTTTATTTAGATGTATTTTTTTTTTTATATATATAAATTCAAAATTCTATACTTTTATTTTTTTAAGTTGTATACATTACAAGTATATTCCATACACAGCAATTAAATCACCACACATTAATCTACAAGTAGACATAGTTAAACAAGTGATCATTATGTCTCAGTTGATCACAGAATCTTTCAAATTACTTTCCTTAGATTAATATTTACTAGAAATTCTTATTGGTTTTAAATAAGCCTGGTGCTGAGAACCATATATTATTATGAATAGAAAACTTTATAAATAATAAAATACTTCAATGTCTAATTTTTAATTATTTTCAGGATGCAGCATTAGTTTTATTATTAAATGGTTCAATGATAGTATCACAAAAAATGGATCCAGAAGGATTGACAGAAGCACATATGTATTCAATTTATCCTGGTGATATTGTTGGGGGATTAGCTGTTCTTACAGGAGAACCTGGATTTTTTACTTTTAGAGCCAACCGTCCAAGTGTTATTGCAATATTGTCCAAAACTACAGTATATGCGTTAGTAAAACTTTATTGTTAATAATTTAAATACAAAACGTATTAGTTATTTGAATATAGTTTTGTTTTAAATGAATGAAAATAATGTAAAATAAAAACCTGATACACAAGTTTACTTAATAGTATTAAATATTCATATATACAGATATACGGCTATAGATTTACTATTTTTATAATTATGTGACTATGACTAATATAGGTATTAGATTTAATTTTAAGAAAAAGTGACATTTTACTAAAATCTGCTATGGTTATTTATCAGAGATAATACTTATTGTTATAATTAAAGATACTTGTATTGATAATTTGTTTTCTACTACTATAATTACTTCAAACCAACCATTACATAATTTATTAACATTATTAAATTTAAATTTAGAAACATTTGAGTTAAAATTCATAATGATATATTATTAATAATAATTGATATGAATAGTAAATTATAATACTTTATCTTTTTAAAGGATCATGAGAATTAAACCACAAATTGTTTTACCTATTGCAAACACTGTAGTCACTCGTTTATCACCATTTGTACGTCAAGTAGATTTTGCTTTAGATTGGTTGTTTATTGAAAGTGGACGTGCAGTTTATAGGTAAGTTAAAAATTTATTTTACTGACATAAAACTATAATTTATGGTCTTCTACCGTTTTGATTATATATGTAAAAAGTAATATAATAAATATATATATTAAATATTAAACTAATTAAAATGTCTTATGTATTTAGACAAGGTGAAGAATCTGACAGTACATTTATTGTATTGAGTGGCCGACTTCGATCAGTTATTACGCATGATAATGGAAAAAAAGAATTGGTCGCTGAGTATGGAAAAGGAGATCTAGTAGGAATTGTAAGTTACTAATTTATGTCGTTGCTTGTTTTCGATACAAAGGATGGCATACAGATTAAAAATAAACTGTTGTTTTTAACTTTTAATGACAATATTTTATGACTATTGTGTCATTTCAGGTAGAAGTTGTTACTCAAACACCTAGAGGAACAACAGTTATGGCAGTTAGAGATTCTGAGCTAGCCAAATTACCTGAAGGATTATTTAATGCTATTAAAATACGGTTTCCTGGTGTTGTTTCTACGCTTATTAATCTTTTAGGACATCGAATTTTAGGTAATTTATAAAATACTTATGTTGGAATTTTATTACATTAAATATATAAGTTAGTATTTTCTCTGTTTTATACATTTATTTCAAAACTAGTTTTTCTCTGAATTAGAATATTTCTATTACTCTGTCCCCCAAGGAAAATGATTGATAGATGTTTTCAATTAATAAGGAAATCATAAAACAGAATTTATATACAATTCGGAAAGTAAATTATTAATTTGATATGTTTTAACAAATTATAATAGTAATATTTTATAGTAATAAAAAATAAAAATGATTAAATTAATCTACTCATTGAATAAATTTTATTTACTACAATTATTTTATTAAATCATTTATGTCAATTGATATTCCTAGTGTTAATTGTAATTTTAAATTTATTTAAAATATGGTTAATGGAATGTTATTATTGACTATTAAAATTTAAAATAAATTGTTTTAGGAACTTGGCAAAAGCCTACAATTGGTAAAACGCTAGATACAAGACCAACCCAAAGTAATTTTTCAACTATTGCTATTGTACCTATATCAGATGACGTTCCTATAACTAGTTTTACGTATGAATTATACCACTCGTTGTGTTCAATTGGATCGACTTTACGGTTAACATCAGATTACGTTAGAAATGTGTTAGGCAAATCTATTATGGACTATAATAATGAGTATCGTTTGACTACTTGGTTAGCCCAACAAGAGGATCAACATAAAATTGCTCTTTATCAATGTGATTATTCATTTTCTCCTTGGACTCAGCGATGTATTCGACAAGCCGATTGTATATTACTTATTACTCTGGGAAATAAACAACCTACATTAGGGAAAGTATGTTTGCTCAAATAAAATTATGTTTTTATTTATTTATATTTATTATAATTAATAGTAAATACTTACTTTGTTATTATTACTTATTATTAAAAATAAAAATATTTTCTAGTATGAAAAAGATATTGAACGTTTAGCATTACGTACTCAGAAAGAACTAATTTTATTACACAGAGAAGATTCAGATTTGCCTTCAAATACAGTTGCTTGGTTGAATATAAGATCTTGGGTATCTTCACATCACCATATGCAATGTCCAAAGCGTATATTCTCAAAACGTTCGGTTTCAGTAATAGTAAGTAATAATTTAACTAATTTAAGTATGAAAAGTTTCATGATATTATAATTTTTTAATAATAATTAAAGACTATAACTATTATAGTATTATCTTATCGTATACTATAAAACATATTTTAATTATTGCTTCGTAAATTTGATTTAAAATCTGATAGTGTTACATTTATAAAAACAAAGTAAGTATATATTATAATACAAGTGAATGTGTTTAGAGTGAACAATATGCAAAAATATTACAAACAGAAGTCAACATTCATTCAGATTTTTCCCGTTTGGCCAGATGGTTAACAGGAACTTCTGTAGGATTAGTTTTAGGAGGTGGAGGAGCAAGAGGAGCTGCTCACATAGGAATGATAAAAGCTATACAAGTGAGTTATAATTTGATAATCTTTTTTTAATATGTTTTAAATTTAAAATTGTTTTCTTATTATATTGCCAGGAAGCTGGTATTCCAATAGATATGGTAGGTGGTGTAAGCATTGGTGCATTTATGGGAGCTGTGTGGTGTGGTGAAAGAGACATTATAGGCATGATACGAAAAGCTGGACATTGGGCTAAGGTATAGAAATGCGTATTATTTTGAAGTTTTAATATAATTGGTTTAAGTATATATTTAAGTATGTAATATATAATTTTTTTTTTTAAGAGTATGACACATTGGTGGAGACAAATATTGGATTTGACTTATCCAGTAACGTCAATGTTTACTGGTCAAGATTTTAATTTAACTTTGATTTCTGCTCTCGGAGAAACTCAAATTGAAGACTTATGGTTACCATATTTTACAGTTACTACAGATATATCTGCCAGTGAAATGCGAGTTCATACTCATGGTATAATTCATTTTTATTTTCACATTTATTTTATATTGATATATCTATAAACCATAAGTAATTTTCTTATATATTTGTATATTGATTATTATTATGATTATTAATATAATTATAATTATAATATAATAATTGAATCATTTAAATATGTACGTTCAAAAAATCTTAATAAATGTTTGTAAAATGTACTTTATTCATAATAATTATTATTAATATAATTCATTTTAATTAAGCTGTATTTAATATATTTTAATTTACGTTCAAAAAAATGTTTATCGCACATACACATTTTCTTCTATTAATTGTATATCTATCACAATTAATTTTTCAATAATATTTATAAACTATTTAAATAAAATAGGTAACTGTGATTGATTTACATAAAACCATATAGGCCAGTGGCATAGCCAGGGGGCTGATGGGGCTGCAGCCCCCCGAAATTAATAAATAATCAATTTTTTAGTAGGTACGGGCTATAAATAATAGTTATTAACATATAAATTAATTATCAGCCTCAGCCCCCCAAATAAAAACCCTGGCTACGCCACTGATATAGGCTTATATTGATTAAGACAAATATAGTTATTTAAGAATATTTTTTATTTATTTTGAATAAGGGATTTTATATTCTAGGGTCACTATGGCGTTATGTTCGTTCTTCAATGTCTTTGTCCGGTTACATGCCTCCTTTATGCGATCCAATTGATGGCCATTTATTATTGGATGGTGGATATATAAATAATTTACCAGGTAAATCAATCACTAGCGTACTAATTTATTTAAATATTAAATAAGTGAACAACAAACAACTTTTGTACATTTAAATTGCCCTTTCTACATTTTATAGAACGTTCAAATTATTATATGTATAAATTAAGTAATGACATAGGTCATAAATTACAACATCTGTTTAAGTCTTTCAAAATTGGAGATATGTATGTGCGATAAGATAATTTCGGTAAAACTTTGTTCTTTTAGCCTGAATGATCTTAATATAAATAGTGTGGTAAATAGGCTTTCTTTGGAGGTATGTGCGAGCAAGTATGTCAATTGCAAGCTTACTTCCTCCAATTTGTAACCCTAATGATGGACATTTACTAATGGATGGCTGTTATGTGAATAATTTACCAGGTGAGTATTTAAGAATCAATTATACAGTGGTGTTGATCAATGCTTTTAAAGATTTTGGTTAGGTGTTTGTGTCTGTTGTTAAACATACCATTTTATCAAAGATTGTGTAAATGTGAGAAGATAAACGACTTATTGAAGTGAACATCCTCAGGCGTTGTAGATATTGTGTATTTGTAACTGCAATGTAATGTTATTGATATGTGTTAATTTAATTTTATATATATATATATATATATATATATATATATATACATACTCCAATAAATTGTTTCTAATTATTATTTATTTTGAATATTTAATTAAATCTAATATATTTTAATAAATATATTATTATATATTTAAATAAATAATGAAAGTAAAATAATTATGAAACAAAGTAATTTGTAAGTTTTATTAATCCATAACTGTAACTGGCTAAATTCTGTATAAATTGTACTTCAAAATTTTAGCCGATGTTATGAGGAGTCTTGGAGCGAAATATGTCCTTGCGATTGATGTGGGATCTCAAGATGACATGGATTTCACAAACTATGGAGATAGTTTGTCTGGGTTTTGGTTGTTATGGAAAAAATATAATCCTTTTACTGCATCTGTTAAAGTTCCAAGTCTTCCAGATATACAATCTCGCCTTGCATATGTCTCTTGCGTTCGTCAACTCGAAGTAAATTGTTTGTATATTGATTTTTACTTTTAACTTATAAATATTGTCTGTTCCTGGATAGGTGGTGAAAAATAGTGATTACTGTCAGTACATAAGACCTCCTATTGACAAATACAAAACACTTCAATTTGGAAGTTTTGAAGAAATAAAGGTATTATTTTTATATTAAAATACATTTTTGAATTACAAATTAATAATATTATGTGTTATATGCATGTATTATTTATATCTAATAAACTTGATTTATGCCAATTGTGAATATACATTAATATTAATTTCTGTTTTTATTCCAATTTTTACAAATTCTAGGAAGTCGGTTATCAACACGGTAAGACATATTTTGCTGGTTTAAAACTAGCTGGAAAAATTCCATTTGGAAAACAAGAACCCATAATGTCGAACAGAAAATCAGAACAACGAGATTTGTATCCGAATCTTGTACAAACCATTTCGTCTAGTTACCAATCAGATAATAGTAATTATATTTTAATAATCAGTTCATATTCATTTAGCTTTACATAAACTGTTACTCCGATTAATTAATAATTGAAAAAAACAATTTTTTTTTTTTCCAGAAATTCAAAAACCTGATTCTAATAAAAGTGATAAATAATAGTGATACAAATAATTTTTTTTTTACCATTTTGTAAATAGGTATTTATTATATTTAAAATTTAAATATCTGAATTATGTTTAGACTAATATTGTGTCTTGAACTATTTAATATATATAAATATAGGAGCCAAATGGTCTGTATGTCGGTACAACACAAAAAATTGTTTTTTTTTCTTTTCTTAACCCGCGATCGCTTCCACCGTTAAAAAAAAAATCTAACATACAACTTATTTTAAGAATAACCAGTGAATTGAATGATAAATAATCTCCCTTCTACTAATACTTTGTCTACACAATTATGAATCAAATAATATCATAATTGACGATTAGATTAAATTATTTGACAATTATTTTCAGTGGAGTTATCATTTATTTACATTTTTTTTTCGTGTACTTATATTTTTTTGTATTTAAATTTTTTGTATTTTTTTGATAAAATTTAATTGGTTAGAAATAATTGAAGATTATATCTAATACTCCTAACTGACTTTATTATAATGTTTTTTTATACTTAAGAATAATAAAATGGTAAATTAGCAGCCTCAAATTAAAATAAGTAAAAAAATTTGAAAAATGTGTGTAAAACGTGCAGTATTTTTTATGGTGATTGATGGGAGGGACCAATAAGGCCGCAGAACTATCTCACACATAATATAGTCTAGTTTATAATGCAATAATAATGAATTGCAAGGAAATAGAATTCATATTTCGATGAAATCAAGTAAATAGAAAAAATCTAACAGGCGAGCAATCGTGTAAAATAAAACGCGCGAGCGATCGCGGGTTAAATAACTGTACTTTGTAATTATTTTTATTTTGTATTTATTTATATATACTTATATGTTTTTTTTTTTATATAGATCGGAATGTTATACAATTATTTTTAAATATAATTTTAAAAAATATTCCAAGTTATGTAATGAATATATTCTATTTCATATCTCCATGTATATTAACGTTTGACTTACTAGTTACAATACAACTTACAAAACACTTCCTTAACTAACTGGATAAAAAAAATAATAAAAAAAACTTTTTAAGCAGAATTTTAATTTATTTACTCTTTCGCGTACATATTTTTTTATTTAAATTTTTCCAACTTAAAAATTGAACACATATCGGCCATGTGCATAAATACACAGGAAATACACGATGATTTGTGTAGCCCAATTCCTTTATCCGCATTAAATTGTATTAAATTTTTACGTAGTCATTGATTAAATATACGTGTTTATTTATATATATATTAATGTATATTTAATCAATAACATAGTAAAATTAACTAATGGCTTTTTCTCAAATAATCGACACGTTTGGTTTCAAAATAAAAATGTTATTTTTTGAAAACAGAAAACTATAGTATTGGACAGTATTGTTGTAAGCCGGGTTTTCTAAGTCCGGTTACAATTATATTTATGTGTGGTGAGTCGAGTTCAAAACGCGATTAAAGAATAAAAACAATAAAATAGATTGTATTTTAAAACAATATCGTATATATTTTGAAGTTTGGGCTACAGACACTGAGTAAGCGATCACATCCAGCACCAAATCTCAACTGTCCGTTTTTCTTATACATATTGGATATATGTATATTATATTATTACAATAATATTATTCTTAATTAATGGATATATGATTCAAATAACTACAAACAAGATTATATTAATGATAATAAGATAAATATTATATCTAAAATGAAAATTAGTATTGAGTATGATAAATAATAATTAATTCTGGTGTGTCACATGAACGAGGTTCACGACAGTATTTTCAAAATGGTAGTCTGCAAGGGGAAGCGAGGTCCAATATTTTGATTGCCCATAATTTTTATGAAAATTATGAATCGTCATATTATTATTATGAACTTTTTATTATTTGTCAATATTATTAAAGAAAATAAGCAATTGACAATATATATAATATTATATTACTGCGGCGATTTTTGTATTTCTGTAACGATAAAATCGATGTAACTCCCCAGTATTGTTACATTATGCTTGAAATAAAACGTGCAGTATAAAAACACATGTTAGTTATGTTTTTTTAAAGAATATTTACTGTATACTTGAATATAATAACAAATATATTGTTTTATATTTCTATGGTAATACCATTGTTTATAATTAATGTTAATATTTATAATGAGTGGTATTGAACGCTTTTATTTAAAATTATTTTAGTCTACACAGACGATTATGAATCCGTTCGTATGAATTTATTCAAGTAAAAACAATACAATTTTTACGAAGACTTTAGGAATTCTGAAGCACGCGTGTAAGTAGAGTTTTACCGTGATTTAATGTTTGATATATATGATTTACAAAATTATTATGACACATTAATACGCCTTTTTTTTTTTGTCATTAGTATTCCAGTATATTTACAAATTAATACGCCTAGTCACAAATAAACGTGTTTACAAGATAAATCGGGCAATTGTTTCCAGGCGAAACAGTATATAGTGAATTGCTATAAGAATAATGTTCTCGAAAAAAATGCCATCCGCATTTGCGAAGCGTGAAAGCGGTATTACAGGGATTTGTCCTGCGCGGCACTTCCGAAATTGGACGAAAGACGACCCCGACGGAAACGGGGCGTTTTCAACGAGAATTCCCCAGAAAGCGACGACGAACGGATCTTCGACGGCTCGTGCTCCGTTCGCGTTTAAAAAGTCGGCTCAGTGCAGTACGATCCGCACCACGGCCGACGGCAAAAGCGCGTTCGGCGATGTCGAAAGCAGGTGAGAAACGTTATCCTGTTCTGGAAATCCGAGTACGCGGTTCGTTTTTGTACTCGACGCTATTGTTGATGTACTCGCGTCAAGTCCACGGCGTGCGTATCCACCAATTTACCCGCGGTGTAAATAAACTACGGACCCTAATAGCACTGGGAGTCCCGGAGGCATACGGGAGTCTCCCAGTACCTTCCCAAATAGGAGTAGAATATTAGAGTCCAAAGGAGATCCGAGGGAGTACTAAAATTGCTCATTACGATCCAGTTTTGTTCCTAATATGGAGTACGGTATGGGATTCCACAGGACTTCCAAGGGAGTACTAAACGTGTTCTTAATTATCCGGTATTATTCCCAATTAGGAATACTGAATTGGAGTTTACTGGAACTCCAAGGGAGTACTAAATTGGCTCATTATAATTCAATGTTAATTTACGTATTAATATCATATGATTATAAATCATATATTAATATATTAGTTAATTTGATTGGGGACTTAGTAACATATTCAGTAATATACTCACATACTTATATTATTAGGAACTAACCTGGAGTCCAAGTTGTATGTTCCCGAAGAGTCCCACTTTGGAGCTCCATAGGATAGGCTATTCGGATCATTGGCGGAGCATCCCTGGAGTGAAAAAAACACTCCGTAGGATCTCCCTAGGACTCCTTGTGCTATTAGGGCGATATTCTAAAATAGCAAAAAAAATAATTGTAAAGTTCTATTATAACACGTTTTACACGCGAAATCGCGTTTGTACAATGGTGTACAAAATATATTAATTACATCGCCTCGTTCGTGTTTCTGATTATTTCTTTGATGACAAACGAACAACGAAATAACCGCGTGCATAGGTGACGTTAAACCAATTTCGTTCCGTTACTGTTATTTTTATAAAGCCCTCGATATTTGTATTTTTGCAATATTACCGCAGATCAGATGAATTTATAATATACATATTAATCTGTGATATTATACCAGCTATTTGTATGCGTCAATAAAAATGTTATTTCTCGTCCGTATTATCGCAACTATAAAAACCATCGATTACTTTATAATGTGTTATTTACTCGGGTTATATTCGTACACAATTGTCGAATTTTGGAGGGTTTTTTCGTTCCGTTAAACAAAATTATGTAATTAAATTACAAAAATATAGAAGTATCGTTGAAATTTTCTGTAATTTTTTTTTCATCAGTGTACCGTCGCTATTTTTAGTTTTAGTGTTCTTTAAGAATTCTTTATTAAAAATGTACACTCAATAAAGTGTAATTTTTTTTTTTTTTGTGAAGAAGAAGTTTTAGTAAGCCTTTGCCGAATAGCCCTCCGTATATGGCTTATCTTGGGAATCTACCGCAAAAAATTACACAAGGAGACCTTGAAGACCTCTTTGTAGTGAATGAGGTATTATTTTTAAGATTTTTAGTACTGTAAACATCAACTTGTTAAATCATTCGACGATTTCTCGAGTGCTCATTGATAATTATTATTATTATTATTATTTTTAGTTACAAATAAAACACGTGCGATTAGTGCACGACAAAGATACCGATCGATTTAAAGGATACGGTTATGTCGAATTCGTCACTCTGGAACATCTGACGGAAGCGCTTCAGATGGATGTTTTCATTGAAGGACGGAAAACCCGAATTGATATTGCGTTCGGAAAACGAAACGAAGCATCGGGTTTCGATAAACAAAACCAAGGTGACGGAGGTAATATTGTCATTATATACACGTATATATTTTGAAATATGGCCAAAAATTTGAAATCGTTTAAATAATATGTGCTTCCAGGAGGAAGTCATGGTGACCGTAGACCAGATTTCCAAATCTTACCCCCACCACCAAGTTAGTTCTATTTTATATTACAAATGTATACGCTAATATTGATTTTGTTATGTATTTTAATCAATATTAAATCCAAAAAAACCTCTATAAAGATATTCAGTTAAATATAATCCAATATAATATATCCTATAGGCATTTCATCATATATGAATCACACGAATTTCTTCACTACAAATTAACTATTTTTAACGTGTATTAATAAAATTAATCTTTTATCAATATTATACATATATATTTTTATAATGTAAACGTTGTTTTAGCTGATCCGGACAGGCCAAAATTGCAATTGAAACCGAGGACCATAAAAGGACCACTGAATCAAATGGCTGATACTACTCGGCACACAAGTATATTTGGTGGAGCGAAACCTCGCGAAGAGAAATCTCTTCCTGATGTTGTGAAGAAAACATCTCCACATTAATGAAAATCAATTTATTTTGTGCCAGATTAACATTGTAATGGGCATTGATTTACTGTTTACAAGAACTTGTGGTTTTTTTTTTTAATTATATTATTTTTTATACATATAGAAAACAATAAGTTTTAATGTGTAATTTGGCAATAACGTATGCCTATCCGGAAATTGTTGTAATATTTGGAAAACCAAGTTGTGTGCTTTCTATACACAGTGATCACTGAAAGTATGTATTTTATATATATGTGTACACTATACTATTGAGTAAAATTGTACCCATAACTGTTCTATTATGTATTTAGACAAGATGAAGAATCTGATAGTACATTTATTGTATTGAGTGGGCGACTTCGTTTAGTTATTACGCATGATAATGGAAAAAAAAAGAGTTGGTCGCCGAGTATAAAAAGGAGATCTAGGAGGAATTATTGTACATTACTAATTTGTGTCACTACTGGTTTTCGATACAAAGGACGGCATACAGATTAACGATAAACTATTGTTTTCAACTTTTAAAGACAGTATTTTATGACTATTGTGTTTTTCCAGGTAGAAGTTGTTACCCAAACACCTAGAGGAATAACAGTTACGGTAGTTATTCAATGTTATTAAAATACCGTTTCCTGTTGTTGTTGCTATGTTTATTCGTCCTTTAGGATTTTGTATTCTAGGTAATTTATAAAATACTTGTGTTTGAATTTTATTACATTATAAAATTATTCGATTTATTTATACATTTAATAATAATAATAATTATTATTTTATATTTTTATGGGAATACCATTGTTTACAAATAATATTTATAATGTACAGTTTTTTTTTATGTGGGTATATCTGCCTTTAAGACCATCCCTCCAAACAAATCTGCGGCCATCTCTCCCTATCTGCAGTTTTTCTCCATTCTATATTTGGTTCCACTGTCTTTAACACGGTCCTCCCATATCGTAAACGTGGTCTACCTATTGGTTGGTCTCTTCCCAGTCGGAATTTCTTTTATAACCGCCTTAATAAATGAGCCCTCTTTCCTCCAAGCGTGACCGGCCCACATTAACCTTGTAATTTCTGCAATAACGTCAGGTTTTTAAAACAAGTTTTTCAATTCCTCATTGTCGTATCCTCCACTCCCCAGTGTTAGAGTCGATATAAGTGGTCCATAAATTCTTAGAATTTTTCGCTCAAATATTGCAAGTCTTGTTTCTTCCACCTTTCTCAGAGTCCATGTTTCCAATCCATACAACATTACTGGTCGTATCAGTCGTGTATAATTGAATTTTTAGCTTTTTGTATAAAATCTTTGGGCCAAACATGTTTCTTGCGCCAAAACAACACCATTTTCCATTTGTATTCTAGTGTCCCCCCTCCATCTTATAATATTGTTATTTATTACAGAACGATAATAAATGCGTTTGTATGAAGATGAACTTATTTGGTAATAATAATCCAGGTTTTGCGAAGAATAAGAATATTTAAAGTACTCGTATAAGTAGAGTTTTTTCGTGATCTGAAGGTTTGATATTTGATTTACGAAATTTGTATCATAGAGTTGCACTCTATGATTTGTATATACCTAATCACAATAATCTACGAGAAAAAATTAGATTGTTCTCGAAAAAACAGCCATCTGTGTACACATTTCCGACGCGAAAGCATTGTTGCAGCAGAGATTTGGACTCGCGGGACACTGACGAAATCAGGCAGAAGACGACCAATCGAAAAGGGGCGTCGCCAACGCAAATTTCCCGCGCCGTCCTAGCGTGATTGTCGTTATCACAAGAGTTTCTTCCACGGTACATGTTTGTTTTTCACTCCATGATTAACCTCATGTTTTTTTCTCACATCTCGTATACTCTATAATAATTTGGATTTGGACCGTGTGTTACGGACCAAACGATTCACGACAAAAGTGCTTGGTTTACCGTGGCGTGTTCTAGACTTCTACTACGCTCTTGCCGCCGACGACCGAATTTCAAGCAACGACTAACGGATCTTCGACAGCGCGCACTCGTGCTCCTTTCGCATTTAAGAAGTCGACTCAGTGTACGATCCGCACCATGGCCGGCAGAAGTGCATTCAGCGATTTTGACAGCAGGTAAAAAACGCGGCGTTTTTCTGTCTGCCGTCCGTGGCATAATTTATAATTGGCGGGCGCAAACACAGGGCATTCGAAATTCGTTAAATTAGTTTCCGTTGTTACGAGAACCGCCGCCGTTCTCTTACTTACTCATGGTGTCCATATCGCGTTCTCGACGCGACGTCCGAGTGTCGGTTGTTTGCGTTGTTAGGTGTTGTAATCCGCACGCTAACCTAACGTTCCGATGCTGGAAATCCGAGTACGCCATTCGTTTTTGTAGTTAACGCTTGTTAGGTACTCGCGTTAAGTCTACGGCGTGTGTATCGTATCACAATTTACCCAGTGTAAATAAAATACGGTTATTCTTTAATAGCAAAGAAAGAAAGTCGAATTCCTATTACGTTTTCTACGCGAAATTGCGTTTTCAATGGTGTAAAAGTATTAATTACATCATCTCGTTCGTTTCTGATTATGGTCGATGATAAATGAACAACAAAATAGCCGTGTGTGTACGTGTGCGCTAAACCAATTTTGTTCTCTTACTTATTTTTATAAAGTCCTTGCCTGTATTTGCAATATTACCTATTTATATGTGTCGATAAATTATTTCTCGTTCGTTATTGCAACTAAAAACATCGATTATTTTCTAATGTGTTTACTTGAGTTATATTCGTATACAATTGTTGAGTTTGGGGTTTTTTGTGTTCCATTAAACAATTCTATTATAAAAATATATAAATTTTGTTGGAATTTTCTGGTATTTTTTTTTTTCATCAAAGTGATGGTCGCTATATAGTTTTAGTATTAAAATGTTCTTTAAGAATTCTTTATTAAAATTGTACACATACTAATGTTAATTTTTTTAAAAGCTTCAGTAAGCCTTTGCCGAATAGTCCTCCGTATGTGGCTTATCTTGGGAATCTACCTCAAAAAATTACACAAGGAGACCTTGAAGACCTTTTTGTACAGAATCAGGTATTATTTTTAAAATTTTTAGTAGGTATTGTAAACATTATAAAATAGTTAAATTATTCAATGATTTCTCTAGTGCCTATTGATAATTTTATTATTATTTTTAGTTACAAATAAAAAATGTGAGATTGGTGCATGACAAAGATACCGATTACTTTAAAGGATTTGGTTATGTTGAATTCGTCACTTTGGAACATCTGACAGAAGCACTTCAGATGGAAGTCTTCATTGAAGGACAGAAAATCCGAATCGATATTGCGTCTGGAAAACGAAACGAAAGATCCGGTTTTGATAGACAAAACCGAGGTGGCAGAGGTAATTGTCACTACATATATACATATGTATTTTAAAATATGCACAAAAATTAAAAATCGTTTAAATATATGTACTTATGGGGTAATTAAAAATGAAATGTATAAAGCATGTACAATTGTTTGTATTAAATGCAGATAAGATAGGCCATGCTTAATCATTTGACAGAAGTTTGCAATTGTTCTGTGCAAATTAATATATTCATGTGTGTTAAGAAAATAATGAAAAATGATTGTACTAGCAGTGTTGTTAAGTTTTATTTTTGCTGATAATAGTGTCCAAAATTTGTTATTAAATAATTATACTTCTGTATAATTAACTTTCTGTTACTTATGTAAATATGATTATAGGTGGTGCACCAGGAAATTTCAACAATAATCCTGGAATGCGAAGCCGGGGAGATGATTTCACCCAGAATCCAGGTAGTGATATTGGTCTTTTTAAATACATGTATAATGTATATAGGTGTAGGTTAAACTATATATAGTTAGTAATTAATTTATAATTTATAGCATTTTATAATGTTTAAATATAAATTGGAGTATTTCTGTGATTATTATTTCTCAATGCTGTTCACAAGCTGAATTTATTTGCTGAGGAAAATGTATGAGAATTTTCTATTTTTTTAAGACTAAGGTCTAATAATATTTCTATGATTATTATTCAATGCTGTTCACAAACTGAATTTATCTGCTGAGGGAAATGTATGAGAAACAAAATGCATAACAGTAATATAAATATTAATAATTCTATGATTAATACTCAATGCTGTTCACAAGCTGAATTTATTTGCTGAGGAAAATGTATGAGAATTTTCTATTTTTTAAGACTAAGGTATAATAATATTTCTATGATTATTATTCAATGCTGTTCACAAACTGAGTTTATCTGCTGAGGGAAATATATGAGAAATAAAATGCATAACAAAAGTATAAATATTAATAATTCTATGATTAACACTCAATGCTGTTCACAAGCTGAATTTATTTGCTGAGGAAAATGTATGAGGATTTTCTATTTTTTAAGACTAAGGTATAATAATATTTCTATGATTATTATTCAATGCTGTTCACAAACTGAGTTTATCTGCTGAGAGAAATGTATGAGAAATAAAATGCATAACAAAAGTATAAATATTAATAATTCTATGATTAACACTCAATGCTGTTCACAAGCTGAATTTATTTGCTGAGAAAATTGTATGAGAATTATATATGTTAAAATAATATTGTAATAATGTCTATTGATCAGTGGACTGCCTTGTAAAAAAATCTGATAGCTTCGTTCGCTATGGTATCTGCCCATCTTCATATTTCATTGAAGTATTTATATTAGACTAGATAATGTGCTTGTCGTATAAATATTTAGTTACTAAAAATTATTGAGTTCTATTATTTCATTATTAAAAGATATATTTTATTTTATAAATTATAATACATTATGTATTATGAATTAAATAATACTAATTTTTAAACGCAATGATGATAGGCTCATTACTGCACTGCATATATATATATATATATATATATGTTTTTTTTTTTTTTTTCTAAATGTTAAATTTATATAAGTACTGATAATTTGGAAGGGTCGTTAAAACAAAAATTAGCTAAGAGCCCATCAGCATTTGTCGACTAAACGACCTTTTAAAAAAAGACCCAATCTTCATTGATATTGATATTGTACATATATAAATTTTTAATTTTTTTTCCAAACAATTTTTTTCATTTTATTTATTCTATAGGTTTTTCTGGTGGTAATTTCCGCAATCAAAATGGCGGAGGAATGGGTGGACGAGGTAATTTTATGGATCAACCTGGAGGTAACCGTGGAGGAATGAACAGATATCCAGATGGAGGTTCCAGAGATTTCAGTCGACCCAATGCACCACAATTTCCAGGAGGAAGTCGTGGTGACCGTAGACCAGATTTTGAAATCTTACCCCCACCACCAAGTTAGTTCTATTTTATATTACAAATGTGCACGCTAATATTGCTTCTATTTTAATGTCAAGTTATATATTTTAATGTTAAATCAATTAAATCAAAACATCTATAAACAGATATTCAATTAAATGTAATCCAATATAATATTATATCCTATAGGCATTTCATCATACATGAACACACAAATTTCTCCATTACAAATTAACTATTTTTAACCTGTATTAATAGAATTAATCTTTTATCAATATTATATATATATTTATAATGTAAACGTTTTAGCTGATCCGGGCAGGCCAAAATTGCAGTTGAAACCAAGGACCATAAAAGAACCACTGAATCAGATGGCTGATACTACTCAGCATACAAGTATATTTGGTGGAGCAAAACCTCGTGAAGAGAAATCTCTTCCTGATGTTGTGAAGAAAACATCTCCACATTAATGAAAATCAATTTATTTTGTGCCAGATTAACATTGTAATGGGCATTGATTTATTGTTTACAAGAACTTGTGGTTTTTTTTTACATTTTATCATTTTTTATACATATAGCAAACAATAAGTTTTAATGTGTAATTTGGCAATAACGTTGTATGCCTACACAGAAATTGTTGTAATATTCGGAAAACCAAGTTATGTGCTCTCCATACATAATGATCACTTAAAGTATGTATTTTATATATATATATATATTTATATGTACACTTTAATATTGAGTACAATTGTGCCCTTAACTGTACTAGTATAGTTCATAGTTTTATTTATATTATAAGTGATTAGATACATATTAATTAATTGTAGTTATTAAGTAGTTTTCATTTCTATTAATATATTAAGACATTTGTATAAAAATATTAATATTAATTGCTTAATAACATAGAATTTATCTTACTATCATTTAAAACATTTTTAAAATAAATACACAGTTAATAATTCCAATAATGAAAGAATTGTGTTCGTAAATGAAACAGAATTGAAACTGTTAAAATCGTATCAAACTGTTTTATAAAAAAATGTCCTATTTCAAATGATTATTTTATTGGTTTTCTATATTTTTATACACATAGATTTTTCAGGTAAAACTACTCATGAATTATTATACAGCGTATTACAAATAATTATACTCGTATGATTTGTATTGACTAACTATGATAACTATAAATATTGTAATTTATGTGGTTTCAATCTATCAACCTGAAATCAGATTTAGTTATGAGAAACTGAGAAAGTGACAATTTTATTTTACATTCAATAATATACTATTTTTCTTTGTAAAAATAAATTACCAAACATTCCAATAGTAAATTTTATTAAAACATTGCACTTATAATTTGTAAAGGGCCACCTTAAGTTTGAACTATTTTATTTTCAGCTAATTGATATATTTTTAAAAAAATACTTAGTTAATTTTCATCCAAATGTAAGCATAATTATTATGAGTGTGATCTTATGTCACAATCCCCAAACAATTTTATAATGTCCGGGTGTGTAATATTCATTGTTATTTATTAATTGCCGTGAAGATCGTAGGAAAGTATAGTAACTAGGAGTCAGTGTTTATAAGTTGTTCGTTTTTTGTTTAAAGGTCGAAATTGAGGCACTGGGTTGTAACTTTGTAAGGTAAGAACTTGTACTTTATTTAGAAAAATGTTAAACAAAAATATACAATATTATGTTTTACATTATATGATTTTATCCTCCGAATTATAGTTCATAATTCATATTTCAGATCTATTATTCTTGGTTTCAGAACCGTTTCGTCGAGTACGTCCTGGAGATGTATCGGCGGCACATTTCTATAAACTGCTTACATAAACAATCCGTTCAATCGATTCTAATGAACTTCATAATATTTAGTTAATACTAAGGCTCTTGTCGGCGTTTCCAAAACCGTGTCTCGTTCTCGTGTTCGCCGTTTGTTGACGTTTACGAGCACGCGGCCCGTTTTTTTTGTTCACTAAATTTTTGATATTGCTAAATGATTTGGGTCATCTGATTGTAAAAATTCGGTAAAAAACGCTTATGTTTTGTTCCAAAATTCCGTCTCGCTAATAAACAATTCTAAAAAAGCCCAGGAGTAGAGAGGATTCTACACCCATATCCCCTCCCCCACCATGATGATTACTCCACTGACAGGGCAATGACAACAATAATATTTTTGTAAACTATTATTATTACGAGTTAAAACAGATTGGTAATAATATAAATTTATTATTTAGAAATCACAAAGTATTGCGGAAAATAATTAATTATTCGTGTACCTTGAAAAAAAGAGAATCGCAATGCCAATGCGCTTTTAAAATTGTCGTTTTTCTTAGGCCGGACTCTGTTGAAATCTGCTAGTTTTCCATCTCGCGTTTTTTTTTATCTCCGAGTATTTTTTTCGTCTTGGGTCAGATTGGGCTGGGTTACATAGAAGTACGCTTTTTTTTATAGGCAAATATAATTGTTGAGACCGGGCTTAATAAAATTTTAGGCTTTTGCAAATCTTTAATATCGTCAATTCGTGTATTTCCTATGATCAATGTCGAACACGTTAACGAAAAAAAATAAAAGTCTTACTTACCTTCTACTTAACTATATACTTGTAGCTTTTATAAATAATTGGTTTTCTATACTTACACAAAAATCTCTGTTATATTACATATAACTTACTTGTAGAAGTTGAAGTATTTCTATTTATTTTTTTTCATACTAAAGACAGAAGCTTAATTTTTTTTTTTTGGAACTTTTGAAAATATAATGAGGACGATTAAACGTATAAGAATAAATATAGATGGGCGATCGTGCAGTTTTCTCGTTTTCCGTAAAATTAACGCAGGAAAAAATAAATCGCGGTTGTTCTTTTTGTGTACCTACTTTTATTACTGAATTATATACTACAATGTCTACGTGTATCAATATTGAAGTATCACTGCATTGTCCTCCTAATTCTTCGTACATTGTCGCGTTTGTAATATTTTACTCGAAAAGCAATAACGCACGCGTGTGTGGTGTACTGCAGCTGATGTTCCGGAAAAAAACCGATGTTTTCCGAACCGTCGTGTGTGTACAAACACGTCTGAAACGATAGTTACCTATAAAAAGCAAAGCTGGGCACGAATTAACTAATTTTTTTTTTAACGTCTTAAGTTTATATATATATATAAAAAAAATTAATATTTATTAAAATTATTCTAATTATTTAGCACTGGATAAAATCTCACAATAGAACGTCTATAATCGCTGCTACTTCAGCTTAAATTTATTTTATATAAAAAAAAAAAAATCGTTGATTTGAGTTAATTTTTTTTTTGTTTTTTAAATAATACGCGTTTAACTCGTTAACGCCCAGCTTCGCTATAAATTATAGAAAAAAAAAAAAAAAAGGTAGACTTTACAGGTAAACCGTTTGGAGAAGTGGCTGTTTGCGCAGTTCCAACGGTTTGAACGCTTGCCTGTACACGGAAGTCAGCCTCCAGTGTTCCGGATAGTCCCGAGCCGTAGTGCCCGGCCACATGGAAAACGGCGGCAGTAGCGTGCCGATGACGTATTTCTTTTTATCGGAATTGGTGGTTTTCGGTTTGGGCACTTTCAGGAGCCGGGCCGGTCTGCCAGCCGCGGCCGTACGGTTTTTCACCGGCGTGCTGACCGGCACGCCGGCCTTGAACGCCATCTTGTAATGGTTGCATTCCGCGTCGTAGTCGGTTCTCTTGCAGTTGGCCGCGTTGTTCGGATTGTCGCACGCTGTACACGTACGGAAAACGTGTTTCTGCTGGTTTTTCGTCGCCTTCTCTGCACCGGCGGCGGCGGCGGCTTCTTCTCGACGATTATCGCGATGATGGTCGGACGAGAAATCGGTGGGAGACCGTCGCCGCCGCCTCCGCTGCTGCTGCTGTTGCTGTTGCTGTAGAGAACCATTGAGAACGTCGTCGTCTGCAATGAGTTTGTTGTCGTCGTCGTCGTGACGATTGTTACTGCAGCGTTCGTTGTTGGACTTGTTGTCGTCGGAGGAGGAGGAGGAGCCGCTCTTGTCGCTGCTGCGACAGACCAACGACGGGGCCGAAGACGTGGAACGCCGCGGCTTGTTGGAAACCGAACGATCCGCTGCAGCGACGTCGCGGCCGTTCTGCTCGGCCGCCTGCACCGTCTCCGTCGCTCTACGGCCGTCGTCGTCGTTGCGGTTTTTGTTCGGTATCAGTTCCATGACGGCCGACAGGTTACGGTTTTTCAGAAGACGCTCGCGAGTCTGCGTCCGCCTCGCTTCCGGCAGCACGATGTCGTCGTCGTCGTCGTCGTCGTTGCAACGTTCGGCCGCGTCCGCGGTGGATTTCACGAAACCCATGACTGCCGAAGAGTTTTGTGGCTGAGGTTTTTTTCCCGCGGTTTCCTGCTGTGCTGCAGATCGCCGTTCGACTACCCTGTGGAACACGGCCGGCTCGACGGGCGGACGCGGCGCTGCCCCGTTCCGGTCGAACGGCGAGTCCAGATCCCAGCACAACGCCAGTTTGATGTCGGTCAATTGTTGGGCCGTCACGACGGGCACGCAAGTCTGTGGTCGCTGTTGCGGTGGACTTTTACCGGCGCCGCGCCGTCGCGTCGAATCAGCTTTTTTCTCGCCGTCTCCCGCCGCCGCCGCCGCCGACGACGACGACGACGACGACGACGACGTCTTAGGCCTGTACACCCGGAGCTTACTGCACTGCGTCGGGCCCGGGTCGTTGAACGATTTGTACGCCACCGCGGAACACTTGGGCCAACAGCCGTTCAGTCCCAGCCCCGGGTTCTTGTGACGTTTCGTCTGCAACGACCGGTACACCGCGTCCTCGATGGCGTCCGGCAGCCCGTGGTGTCTCTGCGCGTCCCCGTACCGACGTCCTGCTTGCGGTGCTGCAGCGGTTCGCTGCGTATCCGCCGTTTCACCGAACGCCCGACCGTCGTCGGCGGCTCTATCGTCTCCCGCGCTTATGCGACTCAACGCCGGACTCGACGGCGTTTTCGCCAGCGCCGCTCCACCAACACTTTTCTCCTCCACTACCCGCTTGTCGTCCGGCGATTTCGTAGCACCGCCGTCGGCCGACGTACAATTCCGAACCGGCGAAACGTGCCTCGCCGGCGGCACGTTCGAAATCTAAAAATGTCAACTGTATAATAAGCGCATATGACGTACGCGGGTGGGCTGATGATAATAGTAGTTAAATAATAGTTACGAGAGCCATTAATTGAGTGATTACGTGCCACCCATAACTGTTTTTAAATTTCCGATTAAGATTGTCGTTTATGGAGCTTATTTAATAGCCAACAATGGTTATATATTAGTGCGCGCAAAGTCACGATAGTGTAACGCGTTTTTAGTTTATTCGTGCGTAATTTTTAATGATGGCCTCTCCGGGTGTACGGTTCAAACAGCGAGGTACGCGTGAAGTTCGTGGGGTCTCTTTAAAGAGCAGACTAATTCCCGGTATACCGTCAATAATCAATGCTTTCAGAATGTACCAAAATTTACAATTAGTGCCAAATCCAAACTCGAGAAATCGAATTTTTATCGTTCTTGTTATTTAAATTAATTTCTGTTGATAGACTACGGTATAGCGGGGATCAGTGCTGTCTATGATCTCGCTGGACTAAAAATCGGCAAATTCGATTTCTCGAGTTTGGAGTTTGTAGTAATTATAATTTTGGTATATTCTGAGAGCAGTAATTGAGCACTAATTATTGACGGTATAGCGGGGATCAGTGGGTTTCGCATGACCCCGCTAACTTCACGTAGGTACCTCAAACAGCGTGCTGTAATTGAATTTCTTCACTCAGAAAATGTTAAACCTGTCGAAACATTCCGTAGACGTTTGCTTTCGGTCTGTGGTAACGAAACTCTAGATATCAGTTTTGTTCGTCGTTGGGTATTGCGCGGATCAAAGGTAATGAAGTCGGGGGAAAGCCATTCTTCTCGGTCGGGATCGCTGTGGACGGTCAGTAACTGTGAGACAGGCGAGGTCCATAAACAAAAAGATATTTCATCGGTGTTGGGAATGTCTCTAAAGAACGTGTTCAGCACCTTCTCTCTGAACTCGGGTACCGAAAAATATGCGTTAGGTGGGTTCAAATAGAACGCTTGCAGAAGGAATGAAACAGAACCGCGAGTCGACATCTGCAGAAACGCATTGACTCGGAAGGAAGTCGTGTCGGAAAATAATAATACGTAAATAAAGATAATTACATTTACTATAACGCGTGTGTTTTTATTTCATTAATTATTTATGTTCACTAGTTTTAAATGTACACGAAAAGAGATATTATATACTATTGTCAACCCACCCTCGTATAATTCTGTTTCTGTGAATTTTTGCGTACTCTAAATACTACAAATAATGTGTCTTTAGATATCAGCATTTTCATAAAAAGCGATTTCGCCATTTTCTCGCAAATGGCTTTACAATTCTATCGAAATAAGACAAAATTTTTTTCTACGATCTAATTTTTCATCGAAAATTATAACACGCACGCACCGATATATTACAAACGATCGCGAGCGCGTACCATAAAATTACCATCGAGTAATGTTTGCGGTAAATAATAGTTGTTAACATATTTGTAAAAATCCAAACACGCGTATAGTTTCCAATATGTATGTAATAAAAATACCCGAGTTATTGTCATTATTTTTAACGACGTATCGTACCTGTAGTAGTTTATGTACCTATTTGAATAAGCTCACGTAGTATTTTATAGTTGTACGCGTAGACTATAGAACACGCGGCATAATATTATATTCGTAGTTAGCGATCGAGTTGTATATAGGCACAATTTTAAAAGACCCGAGTACGGCTAAATCGATTTGTCCTCATTAGATTGTGATACATTTTTACCCGTAGTAGTGTAATAATTACCTTTATTACTTATTTAAAATCGTTATTTTTAAAAACAATTTAATTTACCCGAATACATATAATAATAATTGTTATTATTAAAAATTCATATTCCTTTCTCTGTCCAGCGTATGGTTTATAAAGTCAGCTTTTGGATGTGCCAGTTCTCCACGCAAATCCTTACGGTCTTGCAGTTGTATAAATATATAGCGGATATTTCCAAACTTTGAATGCGCGTATAATGCAATCGATTTATTATAGCTACTTCTTTTAACGTTTTCTGACTTTAAACGCAGGAAAAACACATTTCGTATAAATATGTTCTCCTACTTATTATTATGGATAATATATTGGTTTATACCTATATAGTTTACCATTTATTTTCTATAGTACATACTATATAGTATTAAAGATTCAATTATACCGAATGAATCTGGCCACTGGTCAGTATATATATATATACATAATAGTGCAAATGTACATTGGTGCGAAATTTTGCATAAGGTACAGCAAAATAATCTCCTATAATCTCCTGTATAATTTTTGAAAGAAAAAGATTCGACCCGTTTAGATGACGATATTATACAGGAGAGCGGAGCACCGCTATAACGAGAAAAATGAATTAATCGAAAATCATCGGAACCATCGTGGTTCAGTGAGGAACGGACGACTCTTGTGGGCTGGTCACGCATGGCTGTAAGAAGGTTCATTTGTGGTACAATGCAATACTCCGGTAATAGTAAGACTATTAGAACGTCCACGGTTAAGGTGGAGGGAAGACTGGGTTAATATCGTTGTGGAGCGAGTGGAATAGTAGGATAAAAATTGGTGTCTTGGCAATGGATAGAGGACTGAGGAAGGTGGTAGGTACGATATAGGTTTTTCAATATTTGAATTCGTCGTAAAGTCTACTTGAAATCGACTTTTCCACATTTCTAATTTTTTTTTTTTCATAAATCCTTCAAAAATTAATTGAACAAATTTAAACTAAAAAAATGCTAACACTAAATTTTTGAAGATTTCAAGATAAAAGAATTATTGAAAGAAATTGGCAAAGTCGATTATTATATAGTATAGTACCTATACAACGAAATTCACGTCGAATTAAAATCTGTTTTCAGAATCCTGTAGTTGATAAAAATGATGAATAACATCATATAGTATCGTCTACACGGGATTTTTGAAAATCTTAGTATCATTATTATTATTATAATTATATAAAATTATCAGTTCTACAAATATACATAAATTATACAGTACTCGAAAATATGGGTTTTCATTTTTTAAATGTTTTTTCCGTATTATGGAAATTGGAAGGAAGTTAATAATCGAAACAATCAATGATGTGTCAATATTTGAAAATGAATAGAATATTATAATCGGACGAATATCGAAAAATCATTATTGTATTATTATTACCAATTATCATTATTATTTCTATATAACATATATAATAACATAATTTGGATCAAATGCACGTATTTCAAATAAAATTTGCTACGTTTTTTTTAAATAATTAGATAACTTATAAATATTATTATAGATGATTTCACCTACAACCTTTTTTGTAGTTCCAAGAAATTTCAAATTTTAAACTCGCAGCGAGCCGACCGCCAAATAAATAAATCTCAAAACCAATGAAAATAAAGCAAAAAATCATTATAGGTAAGTGTAATAATTATTCAAAATTGATAGTTTATATTGTTTATGTATTATATATATATATGTATATATTATAATATGGTCCACGACGGCACGACATATTCGTCTATTGTTGACTCACCGCAGATTTAGAAGATTTTATCGAATCTCTAACAGCAGCCGCTTCTTCATTCGTTCTAGGCTGTTCTTTGGCATTTATATTTTCGAGCTGATCGTTTTCGTTATCATTCTGTTGGCCATTGTCGATAAACGGATGATGGTACGAACGTTTCATCCACGTCTGACACTTTGGATTGGTTAATTCTATTGCTGTGTGTAAGCACCATCGTTTTAAGAAATACGTCTTACCGAATTTAAAATTCGTAATAATATTATTTTTAATACGGACTAATAATATATAACATTATTATCTTTATGTATGTACAATTACCGATTTTTTTCGAGATACGTTTTGGTAACTGGTATGTTCCCAAGTAAAGACCCGCCCAATGTTTTTGATCGGTTTTTTGCACACCAGGCAACAAATGTCCCCTGTCGTTCGCAATGACTTTCGTAACGGTCGAACGACCTTTTGGACGGTTTAGATGCCATTTCGGAACTTCCCAATTCCCTAATCTCGTCGGTATGTACGCTTTTTCGAACTGAAATCATCATAATTTCACTATATAAATATACATATTATTATTAATCATTGAAATTTGAACACAAACATGTGGTAGGTACTTATTAAGATATACCTACATAGCTATTATGGATACGACATACTACAACACACACACACACACACACACACACACACACACACACGTTTCAAAATATAAAATATTTAAAAGTTTTATAATGTATATATCGTTGAAAAATATTTAATCATACTCATACAGGTGTATATAGTTACAGATGGTGTTAGGAATTTTTGTTGTTTGTTTGTCGTAAAATATTAATATTACTCAAGGTTAGAAAATTTCAGTTTATCTGAGTAGATTCTATATGTATTATTGTTTCGTACCAGTAATATATAATGTCATATAACAACAACAACAACAAAAAAAAGTAATAATAATACGATTTCGATTGTAAGTTTTAACTATACATATTATGAGTATTTATATGATTGAAGGCTATAAATTCTGGCTGATTTTATTAGTTTTTTTTTATTGGTCTCCGAGCGACTTGCACACGCGACGTTGAAGCGTATAATGCGTGCGCAAATGAAATCAATTAAAATTCGTCGTATAATAAAACAAGTTATGGGGTACCAAAGACCAAAGGTACCAAAGAAATCGAAGTCGTATATACGCTGAGCAAAAAAATTTCACAAAAAAAATTTGATCTCTCTAATATACCGCAATATATTTTCATCGTTGATTATACGCTGTAGACTGAATAATATAATACCGATAGAATATTTTATAAAATTATTCTTTTTTTTTTAACAAATACTTTGGAATTTCGGAGGGGATGGACTTCTTTACAAAAGTCAACCCTGCGGGTCGTCTTTTCATCGTAGTTTCGCCACGTGTGCACGACTATACTGCGCATCAATGCAGGCGGATTCAAACGGAGGGGGCCCGAGGAGCCCGGGTCCCTCCTCCCTTGGCGATTATATATTCGTAGTTGTTATAATAAGGATCGACAAGACGTCGAAAATCAAACACACGTGTTAAATATATTTTATTCAATTTTTCGTGTTAGAAAGACTCGAGTAATACTTTATTTGAATAATCAAATTCAAAAAAATATCGCGTTTATAAAATTATTCAAAAAATTTCGGACCCCCCTCTCCCTCTCCCCCAAAAAAAGTCCTAGATCCGTCCCTGTTGCTGCACATACGCGAGCAGTTTAATTTCCGACGCGCCGAAATCGTGCAAGCCGCAACAACAATGTGCTGCTTTGAAATATTCAAATAGAAATTGTGTGACTGCTGGTTAAAAAAAAAAAAAAAAATATGAAAAAATCCTCATAAAACATACGCATACAACCCGCTCCTTTTGAATCGCGCGATTACAAATTTACAATAGCGGTTTGCGCACTGCTGCACGGAAAGCCGCGCATTACTGCGAGCAACGTCCCTTATTATATACTGTCCCAATCCCTTATTTATATATAATAATTATATATTCACGCGAGTACGTTCACTACTATTATACGTCAGGGTCCTATATATATTATTATTATTATTATTATTATAATATCGGCGGCGGCGGCGGCGGCTCGTACGCGTCGGGATTATTATTATTACAATTATTGCGAGTCACAACCGCGCGCGTGCGTCCCTGACAATGACGGACGGCCGTTCGCGTATTCCAGCATAATTGTTTGTAAACAAGAGATTAGTATTCATATTCGTTCCTGCTGTAACAATATATTATGTAATCCGAACACATTTCAAAAAACATATATACGCATTGTGCTCTATAAAAAAAAAAAATTTGATTTCACGCGAATAATTTTTTATCGTCGTCTCCCGCGTGTATATGTATAATATATTTATTTACTTTAATGTAAAAAATTATTGTTTCTACGTATCATTTTGACTGGGGATTGTTTTTTTTTTTAATGCTCTAAACTCCTTTTCCGATTTCAATATAATTATAGTATTCGTTCACGTCACGTCGGGAGTTATAAGTTTTTGATCATTTGCAGTGCACTGCAGGCGTGTAAAATACGAATGGGAGGGTTTCAGTATTTCAATTACCTGTACTGAAAGCGAATGGTTTTGGAACAAGAATTACGAAAATATTGTGAAACATCGAGAAAATAATAATTACAAAATATTTTTTATATAAAAGTAAATTTGACCTATTTTTATTGGTTCAACAACGACGTCCCAATAAATATTCGCACAAGGGCCAATCCAGTAAGACGCTCTTGTCATAGTGCGTTCCATTAAACCGACTGTCAAGTATATACTACTGCCCTATAGTGAATATGTGTATATCTATATATAGTATAAGCAGGGGCACGAATGTTGATGACTTTTTGTTTTTCACAGAACGTTTTAGGTGATGCTTTCTTATAGCTGAAAAAATATGATTCGATAACATACGAATCTAAATAACTAATTTTTATTTTGAATTTTTGACCATTATAAGGTCATTTTTTTGTAATTTTAGGTCATTTTAAAACTATTTTTCAGTAATCGACAGAAAAATCACGAGTTTACTATTTTTTTTTTTACTTTTATTATTATTATTTTACGTAATTTTTTTTTCGCCTATAATTTAACATTTGTGCATAAATTTTAGTTTTAAATATATTTATTACACCGTAAAAAGTACGAGAAAAACTGCAAATAAGAAGACTTCTTATACTTAGTATAAAATACGTCGCATAAATATAATACGTTATATACCTATACAGCTAGTACAATACAATTATTTTTTATTAAACTCCATATATGTTTACTGCCTTTAAAAAATAATACAAATTTTATGCACGTATATTAATTGTAATTAATAAAATAGTAACTAAAAAAAAAAATAAAGAATTTAAGTAATTTAAACAATTTTAAAGTTTTTTTTTATGTTTTTAGATTTTAAATCGATTTTTTAAGGGCATTTTTGTAGGTTTTTAGAGCATTTTTTGTGTTTTTAAGGTCATAAATGCGTTTTTTTTTTTTTTGAGCGTCAACATCTGGGTCTTAGTTATAACGCATCAACGCCATCAATAACGCGCAAGATATTTCTCCGTTTCCGAGCTGATGTTTTGAGAAAAACAAGAAAAAAATAAAACGCGTGTACGATTGATATTATACCTAAATAATTTGTATAATTAGTACAACAAGTTTTTTTTATATAAATATATGTTATTTATGTTTTAAAAATTAGTAAATTTTATCTAGTAAAAAGTGTAATTTTTTTCATCGGGCATTTATCAATGGAGGGGGCTCTAAATAAACTTCCGTTTATCTAACGCCTGCGTGTATGTGCAATATAGTTTTTGGGTATATATACAAGAGTTTTAAGTTTGTAAAAAAAATTAATTAATTTTTTTTATACGATGGGAGAAACGGAGAAAATTATGTATAATTGAACGCGGTTTAATAATTAAGAAATATCGATTCCAAACTAATAATTGTGCGATTGTATATAATTTATTATAATTCAAATAAGAGAAAAAAAAACGTAAGAAGTTGATTGATGACTTTTACATTGCCCGTTGAATCCTGAAATCCCGTGTTTGTTGACGTTATATAAGCGCACACGTGTAGCAAAAATACAAAAAAAAAACGACCACCCTTATTGGGCGTACCACACGCATCAGTCAAGTTACTGACATGTAAACTAAAAAAAAAATCTTTTCTTTTTTTTTTTTCCTCAAAAACTGTACAGTTGTACACGTTATAATATTGTAATATTTCAACATTGTTTATATATTTCCATCAGACAACGGTAAATATGAAATAGTTCTAATAACAATTACATCATATAATATATGAATACCAATAAAACTATATCATTTCTCGCGTAAAATACATAAATTTGTTTTCTTTTTAACATATTATTGTCATCGTTCACGTCGCGTATTCATAGAAGAAAAAAAAAGTAATTGTTCATTTTGCGCATATTATAATAGTGCTCCCCATAAAAACTATATGCGTAGAATACACCTGCGCGAAACTATATAGGCGATGGGTCATTTTGGCTTTACTTGTTTATTATTTGTTTTTTTTTTTAGTTTGTCACTATATATATATATATATATATATATAGGCGTTTCGAGGGGGTTGATTAATGATCAGAAGGGATTACGTTATCCCTTCGATGCTATACTACAACACGCTGCAGTTCACCAGCAGATAGTCTAGTGCTGTTATAATAACAGGAGGTGGCATCGAATAAATTGTTTTTTTTTATATATTTTTTATAGTTAAAAAAACTAATCCAACACGGATTATATATAATATAATGCTTTTCAATAGATATATTCTTCGACAGGGCGGAATAAGGATAAACAATAACGCGTATAGCATCTGTAGATTGTTGTATATCGAAAATACAATATTATTTATTGTGTACACTATAATATATTTAATCGAAATTGACGCGTGTAATACTCGTATATAAAATATAAAAAAAAAAAACTAATTATTTTTGAAAATAAAATGCTCGGTAATCGGTACATTATTATGAAAAACTGATTTGAATTAATCGTGAATTTTATTATAGCTAGATAGACTTTCCCGCTTTTAAAAATATATTCTTTTTATCTTAAGTATTATCAATTTTTTTAGTTTAAATTTGTTTAGCTAATTTTGGAGAGATTTATGGAAGAAAAAAAAGTCGATCTCAAGTAGACTTCACGACAAATTTAAATTTGTTTTCAAATATTTCTTATCGCACTACGACTATCGATCGGTCGGTACGCAGCTGGAATTAAGAAACATGTATTTTACTATATACCGTGTGTGCAAGACCAAAAGAGAAAATGTACCCGCTTTCAATTCTCTTAATAGACAGTATTTTACAGTTGACTATAAATTATAAAAATTTAGTATTTGAAGAGTAGTAAAAAATAATTGTTTTTGTTGTTTCTATCCTTTACACGATATCTTTACACGATTATTACCTATGATCAGTACGTTCACACATAGTATGTATTAATTATTCTGCAATCGGGGCCGCGCCGTCTTTAAGATTCGCGAGGCTTTATTAATAATTCTATTTACGAGTGAAAATACAATATTTTTTTATCGGCAGAATATATACTGTCTATTTACTTTATATTTACTATTCACGTTAACGATTAAAAGTCACCGAACTTCCTATTTGAAGCGTAAAAAACTTTTTATTAATTAAATGTTAAAAATTGTTTTATTGGGTACAATCAGAAATTTCGAAAACTACAAAATGAGATTTAATTTTCCTTTTTTTTTCAATACGATTTAGACGCAAAAAAAAAATCATGTTGATTGACATATGTAGATGTTGTTGAATCTATTGAACATTTCCGTAGTTGATTTATTAATTTTATCAAATAAAAAAACCAAGGAAGGAATCCTAATCGGAAAGCTATCCACATCTTCTTACCTTTAATTATGTGTATATAGATAAATAAGTATCCTTATTTTACTTGACATTTAATGTGATTTATAATATTGTACGAGTACTTGTGTTTTATCCAAATTATTTATATTTGATATTAATTTGTAAACGTCCTATTTACACGCTAATCGGGAAAAATGTCTAATAATTTTAAAACGGTGTTAAATAAAAATAAAAAAATAAATTCAAATCGCTTACTATATTATTATATTTTATTGGTACTATATAATTACACTAAAAAATAATGTCGACTGCAATACGTTTCTAATTTAATATAAATCGACAGAAAAATCACGAGTTTACTATTTTTTTTACTTTTATTATTATTATTTTACGTAATTTTTTTCGCCTATAATTTAACATTTGTGCATAAATTTTAGTTTTAAATATATTTATTACACCGTAAAAAGTACGAGAAAAACTGCAAATAAGAAGACTTCTTATACTTAGTATAAAATACGTCGCATAAATATAATACGTTATATACCTATACAGCTAGTACAATACAATTATTTTTATTAAACTCCATATATGTTTACTGCCTTTAAAAAATAATACAAATTTTATGCACGTATATTAATTGTAATTAATAAAATAGTAACTAAAAAAAAAAAAATAAAGAATTTAAGTAATTTAAACAATTTTAAAGTTTTTTTTTATGTTTTTAGATTTTAAATCGATTTTTTAAGGGCATTTTTGTAGGTTTTTAGAGCATTTTTTGTGTTTTTAAGGTCATAAATGCGTTTTTTTTTTTTTTTTGAGCGTCAACATCTGGGTCTTAGTTATAACGCATCAACGCCATCAATAACGCGCAAGATATTTCTCCGTTTCGAGCTGATGTTTTGAGAAAACAAGAAAAAATAAAACGCGTGTACGATTGATATTATACCTAAATAATTTGTATAATTAGTACAACAAGTTTTTTTTATATAAATATATGTTATTTATGTTTTAAAAATTAGTAAATTTTATCTAGTAAAAAGTGTAATTTTTTTCATCGGGCATTTATCAATGGAGGGGGCTCTAAATAAACTTCCGTTTATCTAACGCCTGCGTGTATGTGCAATATAGTTTTTGGGTATATATACAAGAGTTTTAAGTTTGTAAAAAAAATTAATTAATTTTTTTTATACGATGGGAGAAACGGAGAAAATTATGTATAATTGAACGCGGTTTAATAATTAAGAAATATCGATTCCAAACTAATAATTGTGCGATTGTATATAATTTATTATAATTCAAATAAGAGAAAAAAAAAACGTAAGAAGTTGATTGATGACTTTTACATTGCCCGTTGAATCCTGAAATCCCGTGTTTGTTGACGTTATATAAGCGCACACGTGTAGCAAAAATACAAAAAAAAAAAAACGACCACCCTTATTGGGCGTACCACACGCATCAGTCAAGTTACTGACATGTAAACTAAAAAAAATCTTTTCTTTTTTTTTTCCTCAAAACTGTACAGTTGTACACGTTATAATATTGTAATATTTCAACATTGTTTATATATTTCCATCAGACAACGGTAAATATGAAATAGTTCTAATAACAATTACATCATATAATATATGAATACCAATAAAACTATATCATTTCTCGCGTAAAATACATAAATTTGTTTTCTTTTTAACATATTATTGTCATCGTTCACGTCGCGTATTCATAGAAGAAAAAAAAGTAATTGTTCATTTTGCGCATATTATAATAGTGCTCCCCATAAAAACTATATGCGTAGAATACACCTGCGCGAAACTATAGGCGATGGGTCATTTTGGCTTTACTTGTTTATTATTTGTTTTTTTTTTTTAGTTTGTCACTATATATATATATATATATATATATATAGGCGTTTCGAGGGGGTTGATTAATGATCAGAAGGGATTACGTTATCCCTTCGATGCTATACTACAACACGCTGCAGTTCACCAGCAGATAGTCTAGTGCTGTTATAATAACAGGAGGTGGCATCGAATAAATTGTTTTTTTTTTTTATATATATATTATATATATATATTTTTTATAGTTAAAAAAACTAATCCAACACGGATTATATATAATATAATGCTTTTCAATAGATATATTCTTCGACAGGGCGGAATAAGGATAAACAATAACGCGTATAGCATCTGTAGATTGTTGTATATCGAAAATACAATATTATTTATTGTGTACACTATAATATATTTAATCGAAATTGACGCGTGTAATACTCGTATATAAAATATAAAAAAAAAAAACTAATTATTTTTGAAAATAAAATGCTCGGTAATCGGTACATTATTATGAAAAACTGATTTGAATTAATCGTGAATTTTATTATAGCTAGATAGACTTTCCCGCTTTTAAAAATATATTCTTTTTATCTTAAGTATTATCAATTTTTTAGTTTAAATTTGTTTAGCTAATTTTGAGAGATTTATGGAAGAAAAAAAGTCGATCTCAAGTAGACTTCACGACAAATTTAAATTTGTTTTCAAATATTTCTTATCGCACTACGACTATCGATCGGTCGGTACGCAGCTGGAATTAAGAAACATGTATTTTACTATATACCGTGTGTGCAAGACCAAAAGAGAAAATGTACCCGCTTTCAATTCTCTTAATAGACAGTATTTTACAGTTGACTATAAATTATAAAAATTTAGTATTTGAAGAGTAGTAAAAAATAATTGTTTTTGTTGTTTCTATCCTTTACACGATATCTTTATACGATTATTACCTATGATCAGTACGTTCACACATAGTATGTATTAATTATTCTGCAATCGGGGCCGCGCCGTCTTTAAGATTCGCGAGGCTTTATTAATAATTCTATTTACGAGTGAAAATACAATATTTTTTTATCGGCAGAATATATACTGTCTATTTACTTTATATTTACTATTCACGTTAACGATTAAAAGTCACCGAACTTCCTATTTGAAGCGTAAAAAACTTTTTATTAATTAAATGTTAAAAATTGTTTTATTGGGTACAATCAGAAATTTCGAAAACTACAAAATGAGATTTAATTTTCCTTTTTTTTTCAATACGATTTAGACGCAAAAAAAAAATCATGTTGATTGACATATGTAGATGTTGTTGAATCTATTGAACATTTCCGTAGTTGATTTATTAATTTTATCAAATAAAAAAACCAAGGAAGGCTATCCACATCTTCTTACCTTTAATTATGTGTATATAGATAAATAAGTATCCTTATTTTACTTGACATTTAATGTGATTTATAATATTGTACGAGTACTTGTGTTTTATCCAAATTATTTATATTTGATATTAATTTGTAAACGTCCTATTTACACGCTAATCGGGAAAAATGTCTAATAATTTTAAAACGGTGTTAAATAAAAATAAAAAAATAAATTCAAATCGCTTACTATATTATTATATTTTATTGGTACTATATAATTACACTAAAAAAATAATGTCGACTGCAATACGTTTCTAATTTAATATAAACAATAACGGCTGTTGATGATAATGAGTATCATTTCTATAGTTCTACGAACGTGTTTATTCGTAATAAGTCACTTACTTGATTACAAGTGTAATTCGAGGACATGCTGCCGCGCTTTAATATAAATAAATTTACTACGTAGTTCGACAAAATATTAAGACAAACGAATTTGTTGTTACTAAAAAAATATCCAAAACTCGATTACAGTGTCCTTATGGCTTTTAGTTTGTACTGAATTATTATTATTATTATTCACGTAACTTTTTTTCTGCCGTGACAAGCACTCGTAATAACCGTTTTCGTCCCTATGGATACAAATGTTACGTATACATAGGTTTTATCAATTTATAAGAAATGCGAACTCACAAAATATTTAGCACCAATTTGTAGATGTTTCATTTCCTGTATAATTAGTATATATTATACAGGATAACAGTGTCATAGCGCATGTTGCATAATTATTAATATTAATTCATTATATTAATTTATTAATATATGTATACATATTGCAACATTAAACGAATATTGTCGTAAATCGTAATATTCGGAATTAAATTTTTAAGTAGAAATTATATTATCTACGGACATAATAAATAACTGTATGTTAATTTAAAATTGTCAACTAAGAGTATATTAATCATTACAAATTAATTGAAAATAGACACAAAAAAAACTTTAACAAAATAACAATATAATACCTATATACCTTTGAGCGCGTGATTTTTACACTCTAAAATCCTAAAGTAAAATATAATCACTCTACATTGCCATGTAACATACACGGAGTAAAAATGTATAATATTTAGACATATTAATACAGAGCTTGTTTCATTTAACTTTTTTTTATATATATATATATGTATATATTTGATCATTTGGATACACGATATAAAGCTTAGGAAGTTAAATGGAATACCATATATTATAATATGTAGTATATATACCTACTGCTTTGTAATTATTTACTAATTTTAATATTTATTCAGAAACAGAATAATAATAACAATAATAATAAATCCATCTATAATATAATATTTAATGTTTGTATTTATTTTAAGTGTAAACATTTCAATTTTAAGTAATTGTATATTACATTATTACGTATGTATATAGTAGTGTTATTATGACAACAATTTAACGTACATATAAACCATATACACTCAAGTTCTAATTAAGCTCATAATTCATAAGTAATATTGTACTTTAATAATATTGTTAAACTATATTAATATGATTCTATTTTCTACTCAATTGTCTATTTTAAACAAATAAAACCAGCGTATTTTTATAATTTATAATAATAGCATTATTATAAGAAAAGTACAATATACTCGTGTATAATACGCATAGAAACATATATTGTGTATAACTATGAAAATATTTCATTTTTCAATAAAATTAAATTTTTGTTGTCTGTATTTTTCAAATGGTTTGTTTATTTATTTTTTTTTGCTAACCATACTTATTATAGTGCTTACATACCATTTAAAACATAATAGTATATTCGCATATGATCGTGATAAAATAAAAATAATTACAATTTTTGGATGTATATTACCTATAGAGGAAAAAAACCTGTTCGTACTAAAATTCTCATAATAAAAGGGATAATTTTAACTCCGCCCACGTGAAGGGGACCGTAATGATTTCCAAAGGGCGTATCAGTTCTGATTGGTTAGTGGCGAATGCGCATCTTTCGGATGCTGGGCTGCAAAGTGGGACTTCCGCTGGCATTCTCGTATTCACTTTTGACAATTTAACACCGTTCGGCGTGATACAATATTATATAGATTTCCTAAATTTGGATGCCAAAGTCAAAAAGTGAGTATAAAATACATTTTTTTAATTTAGAATAATTCATACGTTATTGAGTTTCTATACTTATACATATTTATACTTAAATCATTTTTTAAATTTGTTACACTTAAACGTACGTATGTATAATATATATTATGATTCTAAAATGAACATATATATGACTTTATAATTATAAAGAATCTAGTGATTAATACCTATGTAATATTAACTGTATAGTGGCTTACCTATGTAAACTGCAGCACTCGTATGTTAAAAAACATATTAAATATAAAAATGTATTGTGTACGTATGTAAATTTTAAATTATTATTAATTTTTATTTGACTATTGGATTTGAAAATATTTTTATAATTCACAATACACGCATTATGATTTTTAATTCTATATGACGAATAAAAGTACCAAAATCGTAAAAGAGTTAATTTAAACGTCGAACGCAAATAATTATGATTATTAATGAATTTTTAATTTTTGAAATTTATACATACCTAACTCTTATAAATACGGTTAAGTTTAAAAATATGTTAGTTCACAATTCACTGCCATCGCGTTTAATACCTTATTTCTTGCCTATTATTGTTCCATTTTTCAAATATTATTTAAAAACAATAGAAATTTACAAAATAAATTTCTTGCCTATTATTGTTCCATTTTTCAAATATTATTTAAAAACAATATCATTAAGTGTATTTACTATTAAAATATATAAAATTATGTAATTAGATATTACGTTAGTTGTAAAATTTTTTTTTGCGGGGGGCGTCGTATATTATTGCCCTAGGGCGTTATTGGTGGTTAGGACGGCACTGGGCTTGCATGAAAATAAGCGTACTAAAAAAACCCCCGAAATGACGCCACTGATTAAAACCGCGGGTAATATGTTTCAAAGTATAATACATTATATACATATTAGTGTAACGACAGACTTTATCACGAATAAAATTTATCGTCGGGAATAATATTAAATTAATATAAATTGTATATAGTTATAATATTAAAAAGGTAGCGAGCGGCGGGGTGTTGTGAATGTCGCTTAAATGAACGTTACTTAAATAATGATTTTTGAGCGTCGTATTGTTATCACTATATATACATTTGAAAGCAATGATAAATCATTGCGTTCGATAAGACGATTCTGAGCGGAGCTTCGGTGTAATATTTTGGGTATATATATAACAAAAAACTAACCCTTTTTATGAATTAAATACCTCAAAACCTTATAATTGCCATAACAATATAGTTCAAAATTAAAAGAAAGTTTTAGAAAATTTGTCTTCCTTAATGCATAACATAAAGTTACATATTTGATGAATATTTCATTTTTATGTACCCATTATAGTTTCGAAATAACGATAATCGATTTCGACGAAATCGCGTTTATATATGTAATTGTTCGGTAGTTTTTGAGGAAATCGAAAACTGACCTCTCTAAAGTACCAACTAGATGCAATTTGCTACCGGAAACGAACTGCAGTGATTGTAAAGATCGGAGCACTCCTTCTGGTAGAATTTTCGGGTACAGACATAAAAAAAAAAAACACATCATTGTAAAATCAATACATCTCTCGCTCCACCCAGGAACTAAAAATCTAAATGATACGAAATAATTTATATTTTATGCCATCGCGTGATGCGCGCGTATTGATAATAGGTAGCGAATAATAATATTGACACTAAATGTTTAACACTATATACAATATGAAAGCGTATTTTCACGGTGTTGATTTTCCAACCGAGTACCTACCTATACGATAATAAAGAATTATTTCTTGCAAAATTATTATACGTATAAAAATGTGTATGTGTTTATCAATAATAATATAAAAATTATTTTAAAAATCCGTATCGAATGTTATGAAAATATGAATATCGCATTATTTTGCGGTATTGCGAAATGTGCGATTGCGCTCGGACAAAACGAAATCTAGTCATCCAGACAAACATACATATTTTATCATCCAATATAATATAAGGCTGCAGTTGTTATTGTTCGGTCGTTCGGCACGTGTCTGCCCGGTGGTTTTCGTCCCTAGGGAGTTGGACGAAACGCCGGGAACGTGTCGCCATATAAAAAAAAAAAAAAATTCCTTATACACGCGTATCAATATAACATTAATAACGACATTATGTATAATATAAATCTATCGTCACGTTCTGATGTGTTGAATTATTCATTCGAGAGAACGATGAGAAAATCCGAAGAAATCGATAGAACATAATATATACGTATACATGCCTAAATATCTGGGGATATAGGGGATACCAGTGGACGCCGTTTATAAGACTCACGGACATATAAGGTTTAGTCGCTTATTAGACTCAAAATCGCCTGGGACGTATCCAAATACATTACAAAAAAAAAAAATCTGTTATAAAACTCTTTACTTCGAGTGTAACACTCAAATTTCGTATAAGAAAAATCACAAACATTTTTTAATAAATAATATAAATTGCGTAGTATGTGTACAATATACATATATGCAAAATTTGAGTATTAAATATTATCTGATTTCATTTGTAATTAGTAAAAAAATTATAAAAATTTATTAATATATATATATATATATGTATTTAATTAATAATATTTAATAGGTAGTAAAAGCGAAATAAAGTTGATAATTAGGTAATTAAAATTTATTTTTGTTTTTTTTCCACTTCACCTATATGAGATTCGTTCGGTTATAAGACTCGTTTTGTGCTAGTTCCGAAATGAGTCTTACATAAACGGCGTCCACTGTATACATATATATTTATATATAGTAATTAAGTCTAATATTTTTAACAGATAAACGTAAAAAAAAAATAAAACAAAATTTATATTAATCGATGTGTGACAAAAAAAAAATATATGGAAAAATACTTTTGTATTTTAGTCTATGTCATATAGTAATACTATAGTGATATATAGTCGTATCAAATTTCAAAATAAATTTGTAATTCTTAAATTAACTTACCTACTTATAGTAACGATAATATTAAAAATAATTTGACATGACGTTATAAATTACAATATTTTATACACGAAAATAAATTAAAACAGTATACGTGTAATATTATGTTCAGACTTCGCGGGATATCCATTTAATTTTACAAAAAAAAATTGTTTAAAAACAGATGATAAATTGTATAATATATGCACATACACGCGTACACATTCAACATTAAATGAGTTTATTTAATCGTAAAAAAAAATTGTATTCTGATGATTTACAATTTAACAATAATATATTAAAACACATTACGTATTTTCTTCGTTTCTATTTATTATCTTTTTTTTCCTAGAAATTAAAGTCATTGCAGGCGACTAAAAGTGTCTAAAATATATATAGGTACTATACCGAGTAGATATTTTTATGTTGTATAATTCGTTAATAAATACGTACGTACACATAACGTATGCCGGTTAATATATACCTACATAATTAACTATTTTGCGTTAAAATAGAAAATGTTATCACACATATTATAATATTGCACCAGCAGCAGCTAATAATAATACTACATCTAATAATAATTGTCGAAAAATTATACCGTTCAATCGTGATTTCAGATGGATTATTTGTCTTGCGGTATGTACTCGATGGCGGATTCTACGCTTCCGGACACCGCAGTAGGTGCCCAAAGTATAATTCCCAAAAAAAGGTATATTTATCATTTTAACTGAATTTAACGTTTTTTTTTTAAATTTTACGTTTGAAAACAAGGTGTAAAAATTTTGTGTATTTATTGTGGATATAAAATTCGGTATTTTACGCATTTAGTCGTGAAAAAAGTACCGCCGTTCCGGGGATGGCCACGTTGACCAGAGAAGAACGACGGCGAAGACGGCGAGCCACTCAAAAGTACAGAATGGCTCACGCTACGCGCGAGAGGGTTCGAGTCGAGGCGTTCAACGTGGCGTTCGGCGAATTACGCAAACTCTTGCCGACCATACCTCCGGATAAAAAATTGTCAAAAATCGAAATACTAAGGCTCGCCATTTGTTACATTATGTATTTGAACCAGTTTCTGGAAACGTAAAGGTTCGTTCGTTGTTTTTGTTTTTTAACACTTGCAAGATTATATAGATATTATAGAAATAATAAAAAAAAAAATTTTCTACTTAGAAAAATGAAATGAAAACATAGCGGTACAGTACTATGTACGGTAGGCATTATTACATATAACTCGCATACGAATCTGAAAATAAATACACATTTAAATAATAATATCTGTGCGGTTTTATTACACGCATTATTTCACGTTTTCTTTTAAACTTTTCGTTTTACTCTGTTATAGCAGGTAGTATGCGAAACGAATTTTTTTTTATTATGATTTTCAATTTTGTTTTTTTTTTTTAATCAATAAGGTCTATATAATTTATTGTAATATACGCGTACATAAATAATATTATTATATAACATATTATATTATGTAAATTATTTCTAATGTAGAATGTGTGTTCATTAAAACGGCGTACATATGTATATTTATATAAAATTAAATATATTATATAGTATTTGTAAATAAACACGTATTAATTGTTTTTGTCTACGAAGAGTTGCATATACGCAGAACACAGCCAAATATAAAATAAGCGTACGATAAAAATATTGATTTTTTTTTTTTTTTTAAATCACGGAGAATCCGTTTTGAGGATGTCTGCAGATTACAACACTTACAATATTGTAAGAGACGAAATAAGATGAAAATGACAATTTTATAAAACACAATAACTATCCGTCGGTAAATCCTTCACAAGTGTTGTTGCCTATTGGGGCTACTCTGTAACTCGATAACGTGTTAACGAATTATTTCGATAAGAGCTTCTTATTGAAATTTTAAAAATGTATCGAATTTTGTTGTTGACATCGTGATCTGTAAATGATTCTATCGATACCTTGCGCTTACAAAGTGTATGTCCACCAAAATGATAAGAAATCGATAGCTAACGACAATTTTCTGGGAATTTATAAATCGTTTCGATAGCTTAACGAACCGAAAGTTGTCGTTAACAGGTCTTATCGAGTTACAGAATAGCCCCACTGTTGGATTTATGATAATAAGTTCCTAACTATATATATAATCTTTTGACAAAAGAAAATATTAGAAGAAAAAAAACTAATGATTATAACGTACGAAATAATTACTTTATATTTTACTAGCGATAACTAGTATTATCGTTTTGTGCTATATTATATTGGCATGCCATATACGTATATTATTATTAACTACTTTTTCTTTTTCAATAATAATAATAATAATAATAATAATAATAATAATAATAATAATAATAATAATAATAATAATAATAATAATAATAATAATAATAGTAGTAGTAGTAGTGAGCACGACTGCCGCGATCACTGGTCGTAAAACCGGAGTTGATGTTAAACGGTGTTAGACTTTCATTTCGCGTTGTCAGTGTCTCAAATAGAACACTGTGTCACAATATTTCAAAGTGCCGACGTCGTTCTTCGACAGTGTGATATTTAAAAAATATATATATATTTTATCCATAATCGTATATAAATAAAATTAAATATTCATATCCGTCGCTAAATATTTCATAAAAATAAAATAGAAAATATATATGTAGGTACCTACATTTGAAGTAAAAAATAATACTACGTGTTGTTCAGTACAGCTAAAATAGATATATATGTATTTTTTATTTAAGTTTTTCTCAATTCTTAGACGCGCGTTTCTCCGCGCGAACAATATTGTAATATCGATTTAAAATTTAAATAATCGAATAAATCGATTGTTTCCTTCGAGTTTTTAAAAAAAAATTGTTTTTTTTTTTTAGTCGATACGCATGTATTCGTAATTCGCGATATAATAATATAATACGTATAATTTTATAGTATTTATATACGTGTATGTATTACACGCGCGAATCGTGTTATTAGCTGCAATTTCAGGAAAATCGTACATAATATATACTATATCACGTCTAATGGATAAAAAAGAAAAAGTTGGAATATAAATGGCGTGTTTGCTCGTCGGACCGTTAAATGCAATCGGTTTTGCTTGATCAGTTGTCCACATATACGACGAGTATATACGCATTTATACTGCAGCAGGGGCGGACTGGCTCCTTTACAGAGCGGCTCGGGAGATTTTGTTTTAAGCAGACCAATGCGGTAATACGATGGCTTACGATATTGTACTTTTTCACGTTTCGAAATACTCCATTTTCAGCTCGGTTCTGTCTGAAAACAACAAAAATATTCTCTTAATCCACTGTGTTAATTGAAAAATTTTGTTTTAGTTTATTCAATCTTCCCTTGTGATCTTTCTATACGGATATTATTTGAACCAATCCAGTAATTTATATAATGTCTTGCTTTTTTGGGACAAACGCGATCTGTGATTTTATTGTATATATATATATATATAGAGTCAATGCGGTATTTAAAACGTTTTTTTCTGTTGTTGCCGTTAAAACGAACGCTTTCTAAATTGTCTCGTGCCACACGCTGTTTCCATGTGTATAGACGGTTTTTACCTAAGCGAAATTTTAATTGAAAATACCTCTGCAGTTTTAACTCGTTTTACCCGCACAATTTTATACGAAATTATCAACAGACTACAATAAATACACACACGTCA
Source organism: Slavum lentiscoides (assembly GCA_032441835.1). Taxonomy (NCBI): domain Eukaryota; kingdom Metazoa; phylum Arthropoda; class Insecta; order Hemiptera; family Aphididae; genus Slavum; species Slavum lentiscoides. The sequence continues at coordinate 10,741,538 of CM063713.1, forward strand.
CCATTATTCTTTGTCAATGAGATCCTATACATTCAAATCGGCCCCCGGTTTAACTGCAATTTGACCGGGCCATCGGAAAATTTTCCGATCTCCCGTTCTACCAGTCCGCTTAGCCGTACTGCAGTCACATAATATTATGCGTATTGTACACAGGGCCGTGCCTATAGACATTTTTTTCCGAGGGAGTTAAACATTATTTTTATATTTTAACTATATAAATTCAAATTTCTAGCGTGGGAGGGGGTTTGCACACCAGCGAAAAACCCTCCTCTGTATTACAGGCACGCCTCCGATCGTATATATTATATAAATCGATTTAATTCGCGCGTTCTGTTCGTTCGTCGCCATTCTAATATTTATATTAAACGTAGAGTGGGACTTTTTTTTTTTGAAAATCGCAAATATTTATTTTTCATTTTTTATACACAGCTCGTGAAAATTGTAAACGCCATAATATCGATATAACACAAATAACCGTACAAACGTCCATATACATATTATAGAGCGGACGAGGTCCCGTCTGCGGATTCGAGTTCGCGCAATGAACGTAATGGAATTCGGTGGGCGCGCACCTGCGACCGCGATTTCCGCACACAACCCCTGCGCGGCCGCTGCAATGTCCTGCGCGCAATCCTATGTCTTTCGTCTCGAAGTTTTCGACGGATCGATGTGGTTTGTGAATGTACGCCGGGGGCGAGAGAGAAAAAAAATTCGTTTACATCATATTATTATATACGCGATGATGTTTATAACAAAAATTATTGTGCGGTCTTAAATACACTTTTTTTTTTTATATACGCTCGGAAATTCGTCGGATTTTGCGGAGGAGACGAGATTATGCCGAATCCGCACGGAATATCCTTGCCTCGACCATCGTGTGTAATAATAGTAGAGATACTTTTCCGAGTATAAAAAATATAGGCTTCTCGTTTATTATTCGACGAGAATATATTGTATTATAATGGCAAAACACGGCTCGTTAAATATCCGCAGTATTACGCTACACGTACGCGTGCTGTGTGTGTTTTTTTTTAAGTGAATACAGGATTTTTTATAATTCGATTTTTACACGAAAGCCCGTACCATACAGGCGAAGATCTCGCATCGTATCACGTGGCTGAGAACAACTCGGATCATATGCACTCATTTTAGCCCGCCGCTGACCTAACTGACCCGTGCTACAATGACAACAATTACTCGTTCCTGCACTTGAAAAACAGCATCTAGGCAAGTCATACTCATAACCAGCTACGGCTCAAACAGAACTCGTCGAGTCGATACGAACAATAGTACAACATTTAACAAAAACTAATACCATTAATTACAAATATATTGTCAATGTTAATACTCACAATAAATAACAGTTATACGTTCAAAACGACTATAGCTGTGTGTCGTACGCGATCTTTGCGAAACTTTGTATTCAAAGAATTTGTATAGAAATCGGTTCACTACTGATTCGATTTATTTAGAGTAGTATAACGCGTATAGCAGTTATGTAAACCTGATTTGTCTAAAACAGCGAGAAAAATGTGTCGACATAAAAAACAATCACACTAATTACAAATTAATATTTAATTATAAATCATCGAATGTTATATTGTCATATATAATCAGACATTTAGACGGCTGCAGATTTCTATGAAAATTGAATTTGAAACAGTAGCAGGTCATTGTACGATATAAAAAACGTCTACATTGGTGCAGCCGTGCAGGTAATTTTATATGTTGAAAAGTATTACAGCTGGTTTTCGTGTAAAAATAAAATAGTCAACAAAATTATTGTACTTGTGTTTTATATATATATATATATATATATATATATATATATATATATATATATATATTTAAACGATATTTTAAAAAACACGCCTAGTATACGAGTGTGTATATTTTTACGAATTGCAATTGAAACGCTATCATCCCTTTATCGCGAAATCGCTCAAACCGAATTAACTATACTTCGGAACTATAATGTATAGTGGGGTGCGGAAAATAGATGGATGGTAAGTGTGAACAACTTGTGTAACGGGAACGCGCGCGCGTGCTATCGAATCCCTTAGGACAAGCATATATATATATAATATAGATTCCTGTATGTAGTTACACGGATCGGCGGACGAGCCCTTTTTGTACTGAATTGGATTAGAAAAACGCGTTACTGCAGCAGCTCAGTTACATACAGGAGATATAACGCTGCAGACTATTTCAATAATTCGATTGTCTATCCGGCGGAACTACACATTACGCAGTCCAAATTGCCTCGTCGTAATTATTATTATTATTATCATATCACCGAAAGACTTTCTACACAATCGTAATTTGATCCCGGACTTTATACTCATTTCGCACGATATTACAATTTTATTATTACTATATACACTGCGCCATGAAAATTTTTATTCGTATCAGTCGACGCATTAGTATATACCGAATATAGGTATCAGCGCCGATGGAAGAGCAAGACAGAATAGGAGCAGCCAGCTGCTCAGGTCTCGCGCCTTACACGGAATTTAACGTTTTGTAAGCCTAGAATTTTGTATTCTCAAATCTACTAAATAACGATTAACGAGTAACAACTGAAGCCGTCTGCCTTATGAAAATGTTTACGGTATTTGGATATACTATACTGTTAAGAATGTACACTTCAATACAGTGTTAGCTCTGTCGATTGAACAAGAAATGTCTGACTTATTATTAGATTTTAATGCGAGCTGATTGAAATTGAGCTGCAACCAAGGCTAGAAAAAAACAATTTTGATGTTTAAAAATTCCCTTTTTTCAAATTTTAATTTAATATAGACATAATTTTTATTTTTTTTAATATGAAAATTCTATTTACATACACTGTATACAGTATACTAGTAAAAATAATATCATAATTTTATTCTGTTTTAAAAATAAATACACATTTGAAGAGTTCGGTGGTATAGGCATAAAAAAAATGTTTTTACATAAATTATGTAAAATAAAAAAAAAAAGTCGTAATAATAAGGCTTCCCAAGTAAATTTTTTTTGGTTTCACAAAAAAATTTCCGGGGCACCGCGAAAAAATCTGTCCCGTGCCCCGCAAAACTTTTCGCCGGCACTGATAGGTGTTACACTCGGTATGGTATTATATTATTGTATAGGGAGGAACAAGCCTTCGTATTCAGGGAAGGGTTATGTAAATATTTCTGGAAATCTTACCATCCTCTTCACAAAGAAAATTGTTTTATACTCTATTATTAAATATTCTCTATAATATACATATTTAACGATGCGTTTAATTAGCAAAAAATTACGTAAAATTATTATTTTTTTAAACTATACAAAATAATGAAATTCATTTATAATTTACAGTGTCATACGTGGCGTTTGTGTTCAACCGCTTATATAGTTTTAAAATCATCAATCACCACTGCATACGTCCATTTTTAATATGTGCCAATAATTCCCGTTTTGCATTTGATTTAATCCATCTATTGTCCCATTATTGTCGTTCGGAGTTTTGATTTTATAATGATTTGGAAAAATGTACCCTCTAACCGGTACAACTACACGTAGTGAACGGTATATTATCTTATGAAAAAAATTATACTGAAATATGACTTATGATTGGATATTTTTAAACACTACAGCAGTAGTCAATCACGTATTTATCAATAGTTTTACTCGTAGTTCATCGTTATTGCACTGAAAGTTATCATAGAAAGAGAATTAATATCACACAATACGAGTTACGCGTCCAATTTTAATAATTTATCACTATACATATTATAAACGTTTGATCGACTAAATCTTTTAGCAATACCGTATTTATTACATTTAACAGTGCGTAGAAATATTTAATTCGTAAACTCTCGTTCTTCATTGTTTCTATATACTACACGAGCTATTATGTATTACTGTCAATACGCCGTGGAAAGAAACTTTTCTTCTTTTAGACCATACGGAAACGCCGTCATATGAAAAGATCCTTAATTTGTATTTTTGACTTTTAAGGGATGCCACCATGTACCCTGCACACCCCTTGACACCACCTATATGACGACGCAATGTCATCAATAAAAATCGGTTTTCGGTCTCGGAACGAAAACTAACTGCAGACAATGTTTATATTGTCATCAACAAATAAAATGTCACGTGTATGTGTGCGTCCAGATTTTTGATTTTTGTCACAAACGTCTTTTCAACAGTATACTTATTACATTTTTTTTTTTTTTTTTGCAGAAATTAAAAATTACCACAAATTTAAACTTATATAGTAATAACTATATAGGCGTGCAATAAATTAATATTACTTATGCGTTGTTATTGCGTGTAATAGGTAATTATTATAATTTAATTCGTACGTTTAATTAATTTTAAATAATTAAAAAAAAAAAAAATAATAGTTATTTGGATCTATCGAATTCGTTAATATCTAATTAAATTTTAAATTGTCTTTCTCACTATACTGATTACCTACTGTACACGTACCGGCCGAGTTGTCAGACGAGAGACGATGCGTGCGTGAAAACCGCAATAGAGTGTCATTTTCGAAAACACCTTGTCCAAGACATTTCAAATAGTGACAATGTCACGCCGCCGACAAAATCATCGACAATGTATGTTAGGTATATTATAGTAGTCGTTTTCAAGCAATTATTTCGGTTTTTTTTTTTTACATAATATGTACAAAAAATTACCAAATACAAAAGAAAAACCAGACGTGATAATAACGGTGACAGTATAGCGACCAGCTGCAGTCAATAGGTAGGTATAGGTACGCAGCAGTACAACTTTGTTTCGTTCTTTCCCAGTCAGCCTTGACTCCATGGCGGATATCAGGAGGGGCAATACCTGCTAGGGGAAAGATCTTTTTGAGTGGTGTGTTCTTTAAGCAGCCTGTTATGAGGCGACATGATTCGTTTAATGCGACGTCTACTTGCTTTACGTGTGTAGATCTGCTCCAAGCAGGGCTGGCGAATTCTCCCACTGAGAAACACAGTGATAAGGCAGAGACTCTTAGAGTATGAGGATTAGCACCCCAGGTTGATCCAGTTAGTCTTCTAATCAGGGAGTTTCTTGCATTTATCTTTTGTCTCGTGGTTTCACAGTGTTGTTTAAACGTTAACGAACGATCTAGTGTTACCCCTAGGTATTTAGGGAAAGTAGTGTGCTCAAGTTCTTTTCCTTGCCATATGATCTTAAGTTTCCGTTTTGCTTGTCTATTACGTAGATGGAAGGCACATGTCTGGGTTTTATCTGTGTTAGGTTTGAGGTGGTTTTTCAGGTAATAAACTAGCATGGATTGAAGTGAAATATTCATCTTACTCTCTACTTCCTCAAAGTTATTACCTTGGACTGCCAGAGCCACGTCATCTGCGTATATAAAAGATTTTGCACCTGGTTGTATTGGGATAGGTTGATCGTTTGTATAGACGTTGTATAGTATCGGAGCCAAGACACTGCCCTGGGGGAGCCCATTCCTCTGGGTTCTCCATCTACTCTTTTTACCCTCCAGGACTACAAAAAACCGTCGGTTACAGAGTAGTGTCTCAACAACTTTTACTAGTTTGTAGTCTTCAGTGAGTTTGTACAGTTTCTCCAATAGTAAATTGTGGTTTATGGTATCATAGGCTGCTGTGAGGTCTATGAAGGTTATGCCGGTGATCTTTTTTTCTTCGTAACCGGTTTCAATAAATTGTGTTAAATTGAGAATTTGGCCTGTGCATGATTTTCCAGGCCTGAAGCCTGCTTGTTCCTTAATGAGTTTGTTGTCGACCATAGAGCCTAATCTATTTAGGATTAATCTTTCAAATAATTTATACAAATGGCATAAGAGAGAGACGGGGCGGTAGCTTTTGGGGTCGTCAAGGTCCTTCCCGGGTTTTAAGAGTGCAATAATCTTTGCTTTCCTCCATATTTTGGGGATCTGGTAAGTGTTTACTATTTCGTTAAAAAAGTCAAGAAGCCATTTCTTGGCACCCTGTCCAAAATGTTTAATCTGTTCTGTCAAGATATCGTCCAAACCTGCAGCTTTCCTGTTCTTAAGGTTTTGATTGTTAGATTTAGTTCTTCTTCCAGGAACTTACTTGTTAGCATTGATGATTGTGATCCCTTTTTGTTTATTCTTGACCAGTTTTTCTTTTGCCCTTTGAATTCTCTTGATTGATCTTGCCATTTAGAAGTAGTTGATGAGCCACTTGGTTTGCAGTTACTGTCCTTGTGTTGTGAGATTTTGTAGGGTCGCCATCAAGTCTTTTAATAAGATCCACGCTTTTTTGCTGCTATGTTTCATGTCCATTTCATTTAGAAGCGAATGCCAGTGTTTACGCTTTGCCTCGGCAATTGTTTGCATGAGTTGTTCACCTTTTCAGACGTTTCTGCGCTAAAGGGTTTTCATTGAAAAATTCTACGTATGTTTCAAAATCTTCGGATTGCTCTGGGGATAGGCCAGGAATATAGTTTACTATACAGCCTCTAGGAATATGTTTTCTTGATACTTTTTTGACTATTTCAATAAAGGAGTCGTACTGGGCGTGGGTTGCAGGAATTGATTTCAATTCGAGTCCAAGTCCCTTGAAAAAGCAGGCCAGTTTGCTTTTGTGAAGTTGAATCTTCTTTTGAAGGGAACTTTCAGTGGTCTGATTCTAGCCAGGACTTCGCACGATATGGGGCGGTGCTGAGAGTGTGGGATGGGTTTGTTGACGTTTTTGATGGCTTGTTGTCTGATATTTTTACTCACGAATAGTATATCTGGATTATATCCCCTCTTCCACCTACCGCTGTTGAAGGAGTAAGGTAGTTTTGGGTTACATATTGTAATAATAAGCCTTTACGTGCCTATATAAAGTGACATAGTATGTACGCATATACTTTATAGCTACGTGCGCGATATATTATTAATAGTTTTTCGTTTCCGCCAAATGTAATAGATTAACATATAATATGTAGGTAATTAAAAATGTTTAAATCAAAATAATCAATAACGAATATTATACCTATATTTTACCAAAAAAAAAAAAAAAAATGTTTTCAATTTTGAAGAGTCGCGTTTTTCAGGGAAAATCAGAAAATCATCACGATGAGAAGGCAGCTGGCTGCTCTCGTTGACTACACCCAAAAATTATTGAATTTATGAAATAAAATAAATTCGCTAAAACTGTATAGAAGAAAAGAACAAAAAATATATTCTCCATAAATTTAACTTTTTTTTTATTCCCGGCCCCTATTAAAATAATAATGACGAACACGATGATACACGTGATACACGTGCTAATGTAATAAAAATATTGTCATGACAATATTTTTATTACATTATTTATTACAGTTATTATCCTGCAGGATATTACTCATGTGTAGGCTATTATAAAATTATGGTCTACATAAATAATATTCGTTTATTTTTCTTAACAACAACTCACACATTTTTTTTTTTGCATCTCACACTCATTCGTTTTTCAATCGAACAACAAAAGCTGAATGACCAGCAGCTGTAAGTACGACCCAGTGCCGTTGAAACAATTTTAATAACTGGAAAATTGATTTTTAAAACGGGATTAGGACCGCGCATATAGTTTTGCCAATTTATCCACTCGAAGAAAATTTTACGTGCGACTTAAAATAGTCAGCTATTTTTACATTTATTATTTATCTCATTGGTAAATTTACGCGGTTAATATTCGTATAATAAATGTATATTTTACAGTGGCGTAATTATAAATTTTGAGGTAACAAGTATTAAGTTTTGGCCGCCACTCATTCTTATATTTATGCTACAAAAACTCTTCATTTTACAAAATTTAAGTTCTACTATATTCACATACCGCATTATAATGCGAATGAGTATTATTTTAATATGTTTTTTTTTTTTTTTTTACACTTTAGTCCCTATAATTGCGTGTGGTATGACGTCCTATAAATATAAAACCCATTATAAAAACCTCGTGACTCCACGTATCCTTTTGAGCGAACGCTCTGATCAGGGGCGTATTTTGATACAGTTTTTTTGGGGGATAGAAATGAGGCACCGAGTAATATAATTGTTTGAGTAACTTGAGTTTTTCTAAATTCTTAATTCCAAGACTAAACCTTAAAAATTAGAAAAAAATAACCGAATTCTCAACCTATTAAAAACAACTATTAAGAATTTAAATTTCGACTGTATTATAATAAGCGTCATCGTGTAAACAATAAAAACGTTGTTGTGACGATTTTTATAACAAAAATGTTACGTCCTATGGAGCATTAATAAAACAAAATATCCTGAAACTTCGGAGGGGGGAGAAGAACTGGAGCTCTATCACAGTGGCGACAAGATTTTTTCTATGTAAAGCCAATATAGGAGAAAAAACAATTAACATGAACTAATTACTATAATAATTTAGAATTTTTAAATGATTACAGTTTTTTTTTCGAGCTTATGTCAATGGCGTATTTAAGGGGAGGGGATATGGAGGATAGATTGAGCTTTTTTTAAGAAATTCGATGGGAGAGGGCGAAGGAGCGAAGTCCTTTTCAAGTCAATAAAATATTTTCCAATACATGTCCCTTCCACCTTGACAAAATCCTATAAATACGCCATTGGCTTCTGTACGCATAATATGACCGAATTATCTGGCGCCGCCACTGCCCCCCCACCGTAAATACGCCCCCGGCTTTGCGTTTAAACGGTTCGATGATCAGTGATTTTATTATTATTAATATTTATATAATATTATATTAATTATAGTATATATATTATATCATTGATTATACTATATAATACATAGAAAAGTGAGAAAATCAATGGTAATATATTAATTATAGATACACAATTACGCGGCTGTACGAGCGACGGTTACAGTGTGACCGTTTCTCCGGCACTCGACGGCGTTCCGGATTCGGCGACCGTGACGGCGGCACGACTGTAACGGTCGGCGGAGGCGGCGGCGGCGGCGGCAGTGACGACGACTCGGCCGCGAGATTGTTTTTCTCGCGGCCGCCGCCAGTGCGTGTGTGAGTGTGTGTTTACCGTCCGTCGACCATTATCAACGCGTATCGTCCGATTATCATTCGTCGCAAATAATAATAATAATAATAATAATAAATAATGTTACGCGTTCGTGCGGACCAGTGTCATTGGAAGATCGTACCGCGTTCCGTGCCGATTTGTCATTGAAAATTTCAACAAAAAAAATTTCGCGTTTTGGTGCGACGCCGATAGTTTGGCGGGCGCAAAACCGTTCGTCGCGTAAGAACGCAATTCGCGAATTCGTTACCAGTGGGGTCGGTCACACGGTGTACCGACTGTTATGATGACCATGGTTATGACGGCGAGTCGTTTACGTTGACGCGTTCGCGTTTCACCGAAATCCGTTGACGTCGTCTCCGACAGCAAGACCACTCGCGCGGTAAGAATCTCGGGAGGAGAAAAAAGAAATACATATGTATACCGTTCGAAACGCTAAAACACTTTTTTAGCGTTTCGCGTTATCGTTTTCAACGAGACTTAATAACTCCGAATTCGTTCGGACCGCGTTCCTCGTTTCTACGAGGTCCGGTGTACGACGTTATTGTTTGTTCTCGATTTGCACACCCACTCGACGACGGCGATTTCGCTACGATTAGGTCATATAGATCGGTTTGTGTAGGTGTTCGTTTTGTGGTGGGTGGGTGTGTGGTGATGATTCATACCCATTTGCCGATGCGAACCAATGCCGTTGTCGCAATACTGCTGGCACACTGTTGCATACAATTTTAATTACCCCTTTAATAATAATTATTGTTATTATGTGCGTACAGATCGGTGCGTCGTTAATCGCGCTAAACGCTAAATGGTCTGTCGGGGATAGATCAAGTCAAATGACCGTTGGCCAATCGTTAAATGAACACTGGAGCAATGGATCATGGTTATCAGAATACGGGCAGAACCCATGTGAGTTGTTAAACGTCGAATCGTATAGATTATATTTGATTTTTATAACACTGCCATCGATAATAATTTTTTTTCCTTTTTTGCTTCATTTAGTTCGGGACAAATACGCAGCATGTAACACAACCGTTTTGCGACCGAGCGTCGCCGGTGTTACCTATGACAAACTTGGGAAGTTACACTCCTTTTGTACAACATACAAAAGATGACACCAATATGAATTCGTTGCAACGTAAAGCGCAGGTCAAATTAAACGCTATGCCGTGAGTAAAAATTGTTGTCTTGTATTTTTCGTTGCATTTATTTTCGCAATACAAATATTATTATTTAACATTATTTTCTTTTTTTTTTTTTTTACTCTTTACAGTGGTCATAAGACTAAAATATATTTTTAATTTGTAAAATCTCACAATATAGGTATATGTTACAGTCAAAGTAATTATTCTATCCGTTACGAATAATATCCAGCCATTATAAATAATATCTTTCGATTTTGGTCAAAGTGATTTATAAGGCTTCATCTAGCCATTATGCATTTACGCACGTGTATAATGTTTAGTTAGTCTTAGAAAAAAATAATAAACAAATATGTATTTAACACAATTTTCGAATTATTTTATTATTTCATTATTTATAATTTATTTATTACAAGTAAGAGACTGCTGTGACATATTGAATTACATAAGACATTTGATTTTCTTACATCTATTGGAATTACAATCGCCAGTACAGTTACAGTGCTTAAATCCTTGGCCACCTAGATGCGATTTTTTTTCTCGCATATTCCCCTTATGGTAACATGTACTTCCGGAATGCGTTGACAGACATGAATGTTTCTTTGCAGTTAGTGAATTGATTTCTTGCGTAGAGTCGGTTTAATGAAGCTGTTTGATGAAGCCAAAGTTTCCGAATCCGTATTATTGTGAGTCTCAATATTAGAAATGCTTGTTTCCATTTCCTTTGTGTGTTGAATATTACTATCAACTTGGTGAATGTTATCAAATGTCATTCAATATTGTTTCCAGCTGTTCTTCTGTACGAATCTCAGTCAGCGAGTCTAGAGGGAAATAAGTATTTATTCCAACTTTAGCTTTGCAACCAAATATTGCTTCATAAGGACTGCGATTTATTCCTGAGTGATATGCTCTATTTTACATAAACTGGATGAAACACGTAGTCCGTCAGACCATTTCGTCGTGTTGTTAAATTTCAGCCAAGTACGAAGCATCCTCTCGATATCTTGGTTGGTTCTTTCCGTAGACCCTTGTGACTGAGAATGTCATGGCTCATCGATCCTTGGTTCTGACCACATCGTACACACTGCTTCGACTACTTTATTCGATAATTCTCTCCAAAATATCACTCTGCAAAATACTAGGCGCTCCAAAAATTGTAAATATATCCACTAAATGATGTGCTACTTCTGCTCTTTTACTTTTTAAAGGTCGCAGCTGTATGCATTTTGTTCGGTGATCTTGGTATACCATAATGAATTAAAAATCACCATCAGCCTGTGACTGCATGTCGATCAAATCAGTTTGACATCTTGAATTGAGTTCCTTGCCTAAAATCGGTTTTACGACTAGTCTTTTTTTCCTGACAAGATTCACATAGGTTCAAATAAATCGTAATGAGTTGAGCTGTCACATTCTTATATTTACTTTTAAGCTCTTTCATCATTATGATTCGACCACCATGACCAATGGTAAGATGACAGTCGTGGATTATTTGAAATGTTTCTTCTAAATAAGCATAATAAATAATTATCTTACCTTCATCTTTTACGGGAACTATGAGTTTTTCTATACTTTCAGTTTTAACAATATCATACCTTGCTAGATGCTGGTAATCTTCAGGTGTTTTCTGAGCAATATTGTTCTTCTTTAACTTTCACTATCAACGATTCATACTGTTTGTTGGTAATCTCAGCCATTGTCGCTGTATGTCATACATTTAATTATAATAATAATACACATAATAGCATCAATGTTATTTCAACATCTGTCTCGACGTTCACACACGCACTGTACAAAGATAGAGATAATGTATATCGAAATAATTTTAATCCATAACATAATAACACATAGATTTCGATCCTATCAATAAGCATGGGAACAGTTGCAATAAGTAACAAAATACACATGTACCATCGACTGCAGTGGGTTAACTAACTTTTTATTTTACAATAAACCCATACCTGCATCTATTATTATCGAGCTATCATTGCTTATCTACATGAGACAAATATATTATGATTTACTATTGTAAAGTATATAAATAATAATAGAATAAATAATAGCAAGAAAAATTACAATACTGACCAACTCATACAACCTGTTATGTATAATGTGATTAATGTTTAAAAAGAATTATTACTTTAATCAAATAATAGTAGTTATGATGAATATAAACTGGACAAAAGCAATAAATTAATCACTTTAACTAACTATTATAATCATTATACGTAATGACTGAATAATCATTATGACCATGACATAAGTATTATCTGTACATTTCTAATTTGCGTTGAAAAGTATCGAAATTTTTTTTAGAAGATTAAAATAAAACTTGTATACAAATTGAAAAATATTGATTATATAATAACTTAAATTTTTATTCTTTAATGGATTTTATTTTAATTTAAATAATTTCATTGTTGTTTGTGAATTGTTGTTTAGATGGTTTCATGGCAAAATATCAAGAGAGATGGCTGAAGATTTATTAACACCGAAAGAAAACGGCTTGTTCTTGGTTCGAGAGTCTACCAATTTTCCAGGAGATTATACACTTTGTGTTTGTTATCTTGGCAAAGTGGAACATTACAGAGTAAAGTACAAAGATAATCAACTATCAATTGATGATGAAGAATTCTTTGAAAATTTATCGCAATTAGTAGAAGTTAGTAATCATTTTATTAATATATATATAAAAAATGGTTACAGATTAAAATTAAATAATCTTTTAAACCGCTCGTTGCTTTCTTTATTATCGAGCAATTAATTCATGCTATCTGTGACAGTACAGTTTTATCTTTGGAAAACATGGTGCTACAAATATATATATATATATATATATACTTGTTTAATTCAATTGTCTGTTTTTTAAATTATAGAGCTTTTTTTTTAAACTTTTAAACATAATTTATCGGTTTTAATATTATCCTAAAAAACTGTTTAAAATGAAAATTAATTTGTTCTTTTAAGATGTTGGTCTTTCATAATAATTTGTTATATTTAATTTCAGCACTATCAAAACGATGCTGATGGATTATGTACACAATTGACCAAGTGTTTACCTAAAAAAGGCAAACAAGACTTCTGCATCGATACCAAATCTTTTATTGATGCCGGATGGGTTATACAAGAGCATGAGTTACAGGTTTAATAAATTAATTTTTAATATTCGTGTAATTACTTATTAAATTATTATTATTATTGTTTAGTTAAATGAAACAATTGGAAAAGGAGAATTCGGTGATGTTATGTTGGGCTTATATAGAGGAGAAAAAGTAGCTGTTAAAATGCTAAAGGATTCTAGTGTAGAAGCTCAAAAATTCCTAACAGAAGCATTACTTATGACGTAATTTACAATATATTTATATTCTATTGTATTTTTTTACATAAATAGTGTATAAATGTATTACCAAATCAATATATTTATTCTACAGATCTTTAAGACATGAAAATTTAGTCGAACTCCTCGGATTGGTATTAAATGAAAAACACCTGTTGCTTGTTACCGAGTACATGGGTAAAGGAAGCCTTGTTGAATATTTACGCTCCAGGGGACGTCTTCATGTCACTAAAAAAGATCAAATTAATTTTGCTGTGTAAGAAGCTGTTATAAAAATTCATATTAATCTTTCACTTAGTATGTTAGTAATTAAGTATAGTGTTTTAATGTATTGTATACATATTTTAGTTTTAATATTATTTAAAATAAAAGTTTGAATATGTCTACATTCTCAGAGAACATTTAGAGTATGTTTTTCACATGCTGTAAAACTTATCGTTTTGTACTTAACGTATATTTAAAATAATATTTGATTATAAATGTGTGTGTTTTTAGTGACACGTGCAGTGGTATGGAATACTTGGAGTTTAGAAAAGTTGTGCATAGAGATCTAGCTGCTCGAAATGTATTAATATCAGAAGCTGGAGTGGCGAAAGTAGCAGATTTTGGATTGGCACGAGAAGAAAATTATATTGTAGATGCTGGAAAATTGCCAATTAAATGGACTGCACCAGAAGCTCTTAGACAAGGGGTAATTTTCAAATAATAATAAAAAAAAAAATCATTAAATTTTAAGTAATTGTATTAATTTCTCATGAGGTTTTTCTAATTTTATATTAGGTGTTCTCAAATAAGTCGGATATGTGGAGTTTTGGAGTTCTTTTATGGGAAATTTATTCTTTTGGTCGTGTTCCATATTCAAGAATAGTAAGCACTGGAACTTTTTATTTTATATAATATAAAACAGTGTTAGTTAATAAATTTGTATTTTTATAGCCATTAGTTGATGTTGTGAAGCATGTCGAAAAAGGTTATCGCATGGAAGCTCCAGAGTGCTGTCCTCCAGAAATCTATGAAATCATGAGACAAGTAAAATACATTTTTTGATGAAACATTACAAATACATGATCATTTCAATTAACATTATTTATAGGCATGGGACTTGTTGCCGGAACGCAGACCAACATTTAAGGATGTTAAAACAAAACTAGCGCAGTTAAAAGCTGTAACCATTAACTAATGTAATAATAATATATTTGTGCACAACATTTGTTCATATCTTTGTATAGTAGAAATTTTAATTTATAATATTTATGAGCTAGTCTTTATTTTATCAGTCTTCAGTATTTTTATTCTTTAATGTTTTTAATATTATTATTATTATTTTTTTTTTTATATAATATATAATTTATATTAAATACATATTTAAGTAAGTGCATTTAGTATTGGTCGAGGTGAATTTTAAAAATATTCAACAGAACGGCATTACTACTATTTTTCAATGTTGAATAATATTGGGCGCTAAACATAGATTGATGTTGCATAATGCATTCACATTTTTTTTAAATAAAAAATGACAGATATTTAAGACCTGTTTTTAAACATTTATATGTTATTGCTCTTAAAACATTGCATGATGTTAACAATTTTTGGGTGATTTACAATTTAGAATATATATATATATATATATATAAGAATTTGTTTATTCTGTATGTCGCATAGTTAACATTTAAACTCAAAATTAATACTTGACCAATACTATGCATTTTAATAATATTTCGGGCGTGATGGTGTTTTCCTGTGTTTGTGTTTTTTTTTATTTTTCATATATACTATAGTACTATACCATTGATGATAAATATTTAAAAAATTTAATAATATTTATAAATAACAATTATACTAAATATTAAACAATAATATTTTAAATCAAAGAATTAACTCAAAAATCAATGCGCATCTATTTTCTTTAATACTAAAAAAAAAAAAAACTAACAGATTATTTTATACTTGCCATACACAATACAAGCTATTCTTTTTGGAATTGTTAATGTACACAATCTTCAGTCAATGGACTTGTCTGTTATAAATTTGTTCGCAACACAAATAATTTTTATATTGTTTTTTTTTTAACTATTCAATAATGGATTGAGATAATAGATGGATGCACATGATTTGAAAATTGTATTTTACTTTGAATCTCTGACGTGTATGCATTGTTGAAACGTGTGTTATATAGAATTAAAACACCAAACTTAGAAACATTCCAATTTGTAACTAATAATAATAATACGAGTACTGACTATTGACTGATTAAAATGTTATTGTTATTATAAATCGCTTATTTTTAGAAATCCGCATAAAGTTTTTCACACGAAATGAAAATATTAATATATAAGAAAAAAATAATTATTTATAATAATAATACGACTTGTTAGTTATATTTTCATTATTGTCAGGTAATACTTTGATATTTATTTACCAAATCTTAACGGCCTTATTCCACATATTATATTTGAACCTATAAAATCTTATGTAATATTTATTTATATTTTTAGGTGAAAGTTTTATACAGAAAACTGTACGTTTATGGTGTATTTGTTTGTTTTTATTTTTTATTATTCAATTGGGTTACCAGAAAAGTTTGGTTTTTATACTTGTACGTTTATAAGATTTTAATTATAATTTCTGTTTAAACAAATAAACTCTCGCTATGCAATAATATATATATATGTATATTTTCAATCTAAAATATAAATCTATAATATTTCCTCAATCATTCAATAAATGTTTTTAATTTTAAAAATGCGTTTTTTTTTTTCTGATAACATTAGCACTTGTTTAAAATGTTTTTGCTTTTTGTTTTACTGTTTGGCTATTGTAACTCGCCTATAGTGTGCTAATATCAACCGTATCCGTATAACATTTGATACCTTGCTCCTCGTACCTTATTCGTTTTATACATTCCAGTATCCCAATCACCTAAATATAATGTGCTACGGTCACAACAGACGTAGGGACGATCGGCGTCTCACTGAGATGCAGTGATGCAACAATATTATCGAACGTATCGTAGTAAATGCCGACAGAAGTAATTACTTATGTGTGGGGAACTTTTTAACTCGGTCTTGTGTACCTAGTGGTGTACGTGTTTTAACTTGTACACGCATTTAGCCATTTCAACAAAAAACCGATACGGTACCGTCGGTTTTCCTGGTGGTGGAACTACGAGGTAGAGAGTCCAAAGCCGTTGACTTTTGTAAAACTTTTTGGGGGGCAAAGAACAATTATTCCGAAGTATATTTTTTGAAAAATCTTCTGGCCTCTATATTATTAGGTACTAAACAAATTAATTATTGTGTTACATAAAAAAAACAATGAAAGTAGAACAAAAATATTTTTATATTTAAAAGTCCCTTTGAATCCTCTCCCCCAGAAAAAAATTGTATCTACGCCACTGAGTCCTGTTAATAATAAACTTATTTACTTAGAACTCGAGTACCTATTATCAACTTTGCTTTATTTAGCACTACGAAGAAAATGTGTAATAATCGATCATATATAATTGGTAACTATATTCAGTGGCGTACATTCAAATTTGTTCTGGGGGGGGGGGGGTTTAAAAAAAATAACCAACACTAAAACCATCCCTTTAAACGGCGCATGAAGGAATTTATGAGTAGGAGCCGATAGTGCACACAATACCTGTGCACCGTTGTAGAGTGTAAAAATTAAAACATGTTATAACGCGCAACGGGCCTTATATAATAATATCACAATTTTTTTTTTTTGGTCCTGGGGGGGGTTTGAACCCGAAAACCCCCCCCCCGTATGTACGCCACTGACTATATTAGACCTGTTGTTGGAGAGATCAAATTTTGTTGTGAAATTTTATTCTCAGCGCAGTACTTCGGGGTTTTTTTTCGGGGGTCATCCTGAGTTACAGGGCCCGGAGTACTTCTCCCTGCAGTAATTTCGCCATTGAATATTTTTCAATATTCAGCCAAAGTTGAATGGGTCCGTCGTGGACTTTTAACGATATACGTAAGTAAATCATGTCTGAATGGAAAAAAAAAAAAACAATTTTCACGTTCACACATCCATATATTGTTTCGTTGTTTTACAATATTTTTCGCACATCACATTATTTATCATCGTTATTATTATACGTTAAAACGATAAAAACGCGTACCTGCAGCATGTATTATGTATAACAGTGGCGCAACCAGAATATTATTTTTATGTATATACTCATCGTACACTACAGGAGCAAGGATGCAAGGAGCGGCCCCAGACTCGGTTGCGCCACTGGTGTGCATATTTGTGTCTTTGATTCTGTATCGTCGAGCGTTACATAAATAATAATTATAATTTATATTATAAATACCGAGTTTTTACAAACAGTTTTTTTTTTATACACACAGTCGTGTTTTTAAATACAATCGAGCATTTCTCGACTTTAGTACTATAAAATACACACTGCAGCATGTATATAATATTATGTGTAATATACGACCAATAAAAATTATTTTTAGGAATAATGGCTATTAAAATACATATATATATGTACGATCGTTATATAATGTACTGCATGTAGATAAACGAAATAATAAGAGAAAAAAAATCCAGGTTTTTTTTTTTGTATACTGGTAATCGTACAGCACTTATAATCTTTGGTTCGGTTTGGATTTTTCCGTTTCTCTGCAGGCGGCCGCGATTTGTGTTTTTCATTTCCGACAACGACGAACAACGAACACCTGTAACGCAACGGACGAGTAGTGAATTTAACGTGTCTCATAATTATCAATAAGTTTGAACACAAGGTAGCAGGTTTCACTTTTTATTTAGATGATATACAAAGACTTATTACACAGTTATTTTACTATATGAAAGACTATATACAAGAGTACTGTCTTCTTATAAGGACAAAAACACACGAGAGACACATGCACGTATTTCCTGACATATTGACATAACCTTAAGAATCTAAAATACATAACAATAATTTATGAAAAAAAAACTAAACCGACGTTGTGGTGTAGGTACGCGATGACTGAATAAGGCATAAGTGTTTTTCGTCGTTGCCATTTTTTTTTAAAAACTCAATTATACCTTTTCAATATTAGATTTATACGATTATATATTCACAACGCTTTCGACTTTATTATAATATCAGTAAAAATTATTATAATAAAAAATATACGCTTAAATATCAAACATTATACGTATTAGTATTATTAACAAAAATAAAAAAAAGCATTTTGATATTTATTTTTCAGTCAAATAAATACTCAGAAATAATAAATATTATCGGATATTTATTCAAAATGTATTACGTTTTTTTTTTTATAATTAATTTTTTTTTTTATTATAATCAAAACTTTTCAATTTTCGTTTACGAGTCAATTTCGTATTCAAATTCTATTTTTTTTTTCGTTTTATTATCATTCGATTTTTACGGACGAATTCAAATTGAACGCCATAACGAGCGCGGGACTTGTGCAGTATACGAAATATTCAAAGAATATGTAAACGATGATTTTTTTTACTCATATATATTTTATAAATAAATCGTTGCACGTGTCAGGTGTCTAATATGCCGGTATTGATATTAAACGAGTACATTTTATATATATATATGTATAGGTATTTATTAGTGCTCAGTGAAAGGCGTGTATTTAAATTGAACGAATTCACTAATTATTATCTACCAATTTCCATTACCTATACCAACTAATTGTACACCTGTAGCTTCCTGTTTTATTAGTTATTTAAAAAATGGTGTCGGCACAAATGCGGTCGGCACATTTGCGGTCACAACCTTTTTGGTGCCACTTGCGGTCACTCGATTTTTTTTTTTTTTTTTACCTGCGTATCGGATCACTTACGATCATAATAATAATGACCTGAAAAATGAAGAATATATATATGAACAATTTGGTGTCGATTGGTTAGGATACTTAAAATTATCGTGACACGATTTTCAAAAAAAAAAAAAAACCCTTCACAATTTTCCAGGCTTAGGACTGGCAGTATCTAATTTCGAATCAGCGTGACATTATGCAATATATAATAATATGTGGAAATATTAAAAAAAAAAATTTTAAATAGCTGTGTACGATTTTTTTTTTTGTAATTTTACTATTTATTTTACAAAATGTTTATAGTAGCAAGTAGATATATGTATTCATAATTTTAAAAATACCTAACCGATCGACACTAAATTGTTCATACATCTTCATTTTTCAGTTTATAATGCCTATATTATTATTATGACCGCAAGTGATTCTAACGCAGGTAAAAAAAAAACGTGTGACCGCAAACGGCATCGAAAAGGTCGTGACCGCAAATGAGCCGACCGCATCGGTGCCCTAATCTTAAAAAAAAAAATAGATATTTTTGGAAATTTATTTAAGAATTCTAATATTATATACAAAAATGTAAAAATTATTATAATCGACTAATATACGCAGAACTTGTAGAACTATATGTTTTTTTTTTAAAAAATT
This sequence comes from Slavum lentiscoides, assembly GCA_032441835.1. Classification (NCBI taxonomy): domain Eukaryota; kingdom Metazoa; phylum Arthropoda; class Insecta; order Hemiptera; family Aphididae; genus Slavum; species Slavum lentiscoides. Next base: position 10,761,437 of record CM063713.1, read on the forward strand.
ATGACACTGCGGATACACGAGTACGATGCGTAAACGTAACATTTTACATATTGGTATATAGCTGTACATATACTTATTATTATACCGAGACTGGGCGCACATTAACGAGTTACTATTTTATATGATTAACTAACTACTTAACGTGAACATAACGCGATAGTTATAAATAATAAAAAAAAAAAAACAGGAAGTTATACTCAGAAAAATTAAATAATTTTTTTCTTTAATAATCACATTTTTCGAACTTTTTCCGTATTTTCCTTATGGTTCTATTATTATTATATAACAATAAAAACCATTTATATTATATATTTATTGGCGGTCAACAACATTATTAACTATACGCATAGCACGCATTACGCAACGACCAGTGCGCGAGAGACCGGAACGAAAAGTATACCGAACTATAAGAATCTGGTTCGACGCCGAAACACTGCAGAAGAACCGGAATAGGAACTTTCCAAATCGTTTAAAAGTATCACAACCGAAATTTGAATCGAAAGTATACCGATTATTACCGACAACGAGTCAGTCAAATCGGTGAAATTTTCGTGTCTGTGCCTATTTAATAGCGGATTTAAGGCAAAATGTGGTCGAACGTTACAAAATTCATATTGAAACGATTAATATTTACAAAACAGAAAATTGTTGAACACTTTTAAAAGATTTTCACGAACTACCCTGCAGCACCGTCCGACACACCTGCACAATGCGATAAAGGCATGCGAATTTGATGAATTCCCTATATTTTGAGACGGGTTACAACATAATATATAAGCCATATAGGTAATACTGATATCTGCTATTTAACGCGCATTAATTACAACAAGATTGGGCGAGAAAACGATTTTTGTTGAACCGCTAAAATTAAGACGGACAAAATTTTTTTTTGAACCGAGTTAAAATTGTAATGTATTAATATTAACGAAAAATTCAAACAAAAAAAAGTTTGAGTTGACAAATTATTTAAGTAATTTTTTATATATATATATATATTCTTTTTTTTTTTGGTATGAAGAAATTAAGCGTTATATTATTTATGCGAATTAATTTTTCAACAATAATTTATATGTAAAATGTGAAGCCGTTTATCTCTGTGTAAACTATACCATTCTCGAATATATATTATTATTACACTTATACGCGTAGTTCGTCTCGAATGTGTTCAGATAAAATATAAGTTGAACTCATATAATCGTTTGCGGATGAAATTCAGAATCAAACTATTTAAACTAATCGGTCTAAAAATAATAAATACGTTAATCTGACGCAAATGCGATGGTAAATCATAGTCGAGTTAAAAGTAATAGTATATACATTTTAAACCGAGTGCAGTACTCCGGCCGTATCGAGTCGATTTTAACTCTTTAATGCGCCTTGCAGCTTTGCTCGGTATGGCGTAATCACGTGGATGATATGGGTGTCGAATCCCACCATTTGGCCTTTTTTTTTTTTTTTTATCAGCGGGATGGAATTTTCGGAATAAAATACAAGTGTTTCCGAACAAATTTGTACAATCAGATGATCAAAATCAATTTCCGCACTGTTAAAAATTTGGTGAAAACACGGACCGCGTGAAAGACGCGCGCATTTGTATATATACTCGTATTATGTCAACAGACGGCGAATACAAGAACGTGCGGAACGGTTTTGGAGACGACGACGAGCCTTGATATTAACTAAATGATGTTGTGTTATGTTTATTATATAATCGATTAAATCTATTAATTTTGTGCTGACAGTTCATAAAAATGTACCGTCCATACATCTCGCGAAGTTACCCACATAGCACAGGGAGTCCTGTGGGAATTTCCTAAGACTACTAAAAGAAGTCCCGAGAGTTTCCTCATAAGCTCCTTCTGTCCGCGTTTTAATCCTCTCATCAGGAGTAACTCGGATAGTTAGGAAGCCTAACATCGCTCTATAGGACTCCTAATATAGAATTTTTCTTAAAAGTTCCCAATAAAAGTCTTGAATGCACTTTTTAGGACTCCTAAATGAGGACTCCTATATAGGAGAGTGTCGGGACACTCCTGGTTTATTCCTGAGACTCTCTGTGCTGTGAGGGTAATCATATTGAACGAAACGGTTCTGAAGCCAAAAACAATATATCTGAAATAACTATAATTTTTTTTTTTTGTATCTATTAATTGTCTTATCTAAATGAAGACGAATTTACGTGAAAAAAATTTTATATTTGTTCTTAACCCATATGCCGGTCTTCGTGGACCGATCTGCGCAGTTAGACAGACGCTGCAGAGGATACTATTTGTACAAACTATATTACGTTTACCTGCGTCAAAGCGGTTCTGCGGTTTAATCGAATGGACATGATTTACTGTTTCGCATTTTAATGCAGAACGTTCCTCGAGCGCTGAAATCACACAAGGAATAAAACGAAATTATATAATTATGCGCAGTTGATTTCTTCCCCCACCCACCCAGCCACCAAATCGCAGTTTGTTTGTCGATTATTACGTTTATATACGGTTTGTTAAAAATTTCAACTAATATTATATATCGTATTTTTATTAATATTTCAATACTTGTCCGGAGTGTGGAATCCCATGGAAACGCGAACGTCTTTGGTGAACAGCGGAGACAACGGTTGACAGGTGGACGTGCAGGGTATGCCTTGATGGCGTTTGCCTCTTTCCGAGACCGAAGCCGCGAAGAAACAAGCGCTTAGGAAGTGACTACACCGGGCGCGACCTGAACGGAAAACAGAAAAGGATTTCTATAAAATCCTACACTATAATATATATATGAGTATAGTATAATATTTTAAGCGCGTAATTTTATAAAAAAAATTTTTTTTTTTTGTCAAGCTCAACTAAAATACAGTAAAAGCCACCATTTAACCGTTTAATACATTTACGCGTCGAATTCGCATTTTACTGACCGGTAAGTAAATTATTATTGTTCTACGTTAAAAAGGCCGTGTGCGCCATATACGGAGTAGTCGCTAATAGGTATTATTGTGCGTCTAAATACGATGTGTGTATGTATATAGATATAAATATAAGTACTTACCCCATTGCATTCTAATTTAAAGTATTAAAAGAGTAAAAACAAGTATTGAACATTTTTTTCGTAAACTCGGGCAAAAAATAACAACAAATATTTTTTCATTCTTATACGATATTATTATAATATTTTAAAAATCTCCTATACAGCTTTGGTATTTAATATGTTGTTCAAAAGTAAACGGGTTTTTAATTTTTATGGAATTTCAGATGTCTCAATTCGTATATACGATTGTATCGGAGTTCTCGAGCTTCAACACTTATTTCAATACAGTCCACATGACTCCTAAAATCAAGAATTTCACCGAGTTTCTCGAGTGTTTACGCCGAATGTAATAGCAGCAGGCATACGATAATATACGGACGTTTTTATCTGTTCAGTGTAATTACGCGTTATGGATTTTCGGTGAACATTTTTCGCAAACCATTAGTGTATTTATAAGAAAATTACACGGAAACGATGTGTTCAACATGAAAATATAATAATATGTACTCATACAAATTGCGTGGATATATTAGGTCCCGGACGTCGTGTGTAGCAGCAGTGTTTCAATTCTCCGCCGTTCTAATTTCTAAATATATAACAATGCGAAATGGTATATAATAAAAAATAAGTTTAACTGTTGGATAATTTTTTTGGTAAAATGTGCACATATTATACACAACACTGAACTACGTATACAAAAAGTGTGTTTCGCCCCGAATCGTTTAACCGAAATCGCCGGCAAATAACGCGTATCGCCTGTACCCATATCAAACGCGTATATATTTAAAACAAGAAAAAAAAATGCTGTAAATTAATAAAAGCAATTTTTTTATATAAAAGAAATATGTATACGTATATTAATTAAAGCAAACGATTATTATAAAAAACAAAAACGTAGAGTTGTAGTAAAGTGATAAAATTTGTTTATTTCGCTACCGCGGTTTCGATTAAAATAGTCATCGTCGGGCGTATAAAATGAAAAACAATATATTTTCTTTTTCATTTTATTCGCATGACTCTTATAGTCGAAACCGCTCTGTACCTACCACGTAAATATAAACACATTTAATACGACGCTTCTATACATTTTTTTTTTTTTTGTTTTTTATAACGCCCATTGACTTTAATTAATTTATATCTATACAATTTTTATTTGTATTTTATTATTAGTTATTTACTGTATTTTATAAAATGCTATGCAGGATACGTGCGCGTTTACGTACCATTTTCTTCATAAAATTCAATGCGACTATACTTAACCCGCGTTTTATTTATAATAGTTTATAATAAAATACGATGCGTGTATATTATACGTTTTACGTTTTTTTTTTTTTTTGTAACGAGACACTCACAATTACTATATATTATTATATACGTATCAAGCAGAAAGAAATATTAGAAATAATATTTAATAATATTAGAAATATTATTCCTACGCGTTTTTTTTGTAGAAAAAGAAAATATTTTTCACTTTACCTATTTGATTTTTACGTTCGGAAATCCAATATGTATAATTAAGTATATATAGAACACACTATTAGTATTGACGTAATGACGTTAATTGGGAACGTTCTTATACTTTATGACGTACATAAAGTGTTTGTAGATACTGTAAAGCAACATCTATCGCTACATATACTAATATCGTTTAAACCACAAAAAGTCTCTTCTACATAATACATATTATATATACGTATACACACACACATTTACGGTGTAAATGAACCAAAAACTAAATATAATAATTAATAAAAATTGCATCCTTACTGTATTATTATACCGCGGATACCATATCGAAAAGAAGCCAACGATTTTACACGCAAGACGTACTGATACACATTATATGCGCGTCTTCCAATTCTACACAAATTTGTACTCTCTACATTAAGCAGACCGTTTTTAGGGGGAAAAAAAAATCATACATATATAATATATATTACCATATATATATAATAATTATGGTAATCGGGACAAAAATTCCGATTTAAAAACATTTTGACAAAAAGTCCGGGACACGTTTTTCGACGATCGGACTTAAAGTCCGAAATAATTTTTTTTCTTTACTTTATTTATATCAGATTATACACATAATTACGCATTATAATAAATTGCGTATTTAATCAAGACGGGTATTTTTTTTTTCATCAATTAAATTTCAAAATTATACTCCTCGGCTATTACAACAAAAATACCAATAAATGTGGACGTCAATAACGCACAAGGTACGTAATAATTATAATTTTATTTATTTAAAACGGAATGTATTGTAATTATTATCATTATTATTTTTTTAATAAACATTTATATACTTGATTTTACTTTTGTGTTCAATTTTATACGGGAATTTTTATATCGGATTTTTTGTCGGGTCTTCGAAAAATGTGTCCCCGGACTTTTTGTCCGACTGTTTTTAAATCTGTCTATTTGTCGCCGGGTTTCAATACAGCGTATACCAATTCCGGACATAACAGATGTTATCTACTACATCAGGCGACAGTCGTATTAGCGCACCGCAATACTCAATATAATAATACGTATATTATATAGAAGGCAAAATTTGGTAAAATATTATTGCGTTGTTTAAATGGTGACCCTACATCTTAGTTTCGCTAACGGATCGTTTTGCCAGACGGGCGACGAGCAATATTTATTACGGATATTTCTGGGCTCGTTGACGCAGCTGGGCTGCAGGCGTCCTCCGTTCACGCAGAAGTCCACGTGTCCCACTTGCGGCACTTCGCCGAGAAATCCCGCGTTCGTGTGTATCACTTGGACCACGGTCGCGTCGTCCCTGGTCAACCGGAACTCCGCCGAACCGTACCTGTCCACCAACGGCCTGGCCGGATCTAAACCTATACATATATAACAACAATTAATGTACTTAATAGACACAATATTATATAAACGGGCAGTTAATATATATATATATATATATATACAGTGGCGTATTTACGGAGGGGAGGGTCCAGGGATACTGGACCCTCCCCAGAACCAAAAAAAAAGACAATTAGATTTTGTACTTAAAAATTAAAAAATTTTTTAAATAAAATTACTTATTTGTTAAAATTATCCAAAGGTATTTTTTATTAAATACCTTATATCAATTTATATCCAGTTGGAATTTTCAAAAAAAAAAAATTTGGACCCCCCACCCAGAAAAAAGTTGAAAATACATATATATTTAATTTAACCATCATTGACCACTTATTAACCACCATTATTTGTTTTAAATTCTTGGATAATGTTAACATTAGCCGACGCTTTCTGAACAACGTCATCGACAATATATTGTTTTTTTTTTTTTTTAACAATACAAATAAATCGCCAAAAGTGCACATTACCAGTAGTACAGTCGGTTAAAACGATTCGCACCACTGCAGGGTAAATGAGTCGAAAAAGAACGGTCGAAACAAAATGAAGTAAATGATTATTATTTATTTAAAACGTGGAAAGTTTTACACGCTTCCGTGACACTTTGAATTGCACGAAGTTTTTGATAATAATAAATTATTGAATATAGTACACTTTATTAAAGCGCATGGCATATGATGTATTAACATTATCCAATTATTATCAGGTTCGAGAATTCCGTTGATTCTAAACAACTATATATTCTGCGACCAAATAATGAATAAAATAAAATATATATATATAACGCTGTTGTAACACGCCAAAGCAGAAATCGGTTTTAATTATTATTATTATACCGATAAAAAAAACTGTTTATTTTCTTTTATTTGCTCATGTATTATGTTGTTATTATTGAATTACTGAATGTTTTTTTTTTTTGTATAAATCGCCACTGAATTTAAGATTCATCTGCGGGCTCTATGCCTCCAGTTATAATAAATATTATGACGTATATTTATCGCTATATCGCGGGGCAACACGTTTACGATAGGTTTAAAATCGCTGTAGATTAGCTATGGTCGTCACTGCGAACGCAAAACACCTAAGATCATTTCTTGTCACTACGCTCAGGAGTCATCTGCACGATACAAAATTGAGAATTTCAATTAATGATTTATCAAACGTATCAATACTAGTTGGTACATACTTTCCAATTTCGTATTGCACTAAGTGTGTCGTGGTACATCCATACACAATCTTAGGCCCTGATCGACTATGATAATCAGGGAAAGTACCTATAATATAACAGCATGTGTGTTGTTTGAGACGCTATATGTATAGTACTACGCGTATAGAGAGACGAAGAATCAAAGAGAAAATACGTGCTCGTACGAACGGAATCTGTAAATTGTTTTGGAAAAAAAAACAAACCTATTTTCAGTGCCGATTACTCGTTTTCGCATATACCTAACACATACATACTTGCGTACTGCGATTGACAGCTGCAGGTCGTGTGTAGGCAGACTACAGTGCAGCTATAGGTATCACCGCGTATTATCTCTTAGTTCTTAGCCATTTCAATATATTTTACAGCGAAAGAACGTTACTCCTTCGAGACGAGGTTATTATAACGATAAAATTGAGCTGCTCTTCGTGGTTCTTTTTTTTTTTTTTAATCTTTAAAAATTGAATTTTACCGGGATTTTTGTTACCGGGAAATCGACATACTCTCTCTGTAAACAACGATCACGACGCCGAACAGAATTTTCCGACCGGTTAAAAATCGTATTTTACACGAAACGTATACGTTCGAGATAGATCCGAATATTTTTTTATTAACGATCGATCATATTCTGTATATTTTTATCTGTGTTTGGAATGTTTTTTTTGAAACTCAACTGTTCTAGTCACTATAAACGACGTTCTAACGAAATTTATATCAATTAACATTTAGTGCATTTTTTTTTTAAAGATATCTCAGAAATATTGTATCTATAATTATATGTATAGAGAGGTTTTTTTAAAATTTTTATTCTTAACGAATGTCGTGTTTTAAACGTATTACCCCTTATTTACGTACATATATATATATACACACATTATACAGCCATATAAATACTAATATATAAGGTGAAATACAAATATAGATACGCCAATATATTATAATAACGTAATATTTATTCGACAGATTTTTAACGATAAATATAAGATACCGCGGCTACACCGTAATCGACCGAATTGGAAGAATATAACTGTACGCGTAGGTGGTACACAGCAACGGGATACGAGATCGTTGCAGAGATTATACGCTGTCGATTTTGAATATCGAACGTACATTATAATATACACATGAGTTTCTAGGACAGAGAATTTATTATAATACTATTATCATCCATATATCCTACAACGTGTACAGTGTCCGAAGAAATAAAAATATTTCCAAATTATATATTTATATACTGCACCGATGTGTACGCAATACGTATAGTGAGTATTATGGACTCCGGGAAACGGACAAGTTTCGGTAGAGTGCGTTTAAGAGAACGTTTTTTTTTTTAAGGTACCTAATTAAATCATTTTCTATCAAATTCATGGTCACCGACTTGAGGAGAAAAACATTTTTTTCGTACGAATATCTAACTTTCGGAATAATTACTATAATATAGACGTTGATATATTCGGGCACATTCCACCCGTTATATTATTCGCAAAACAGGTTTTATATCAGACGCTTCTTCTTTATTTCTATACATATACCTAACGATATATTAGTCGTACGTGTTTTCAGAGTTATCTTACACGCGTGTATGTGTGACCTATTTTATTTTCAGAAACGGAGCGCGAAAAATGTTCATTCAAATGTGATCTCGGATATGCGATATACTTTCTACGGTTTTGAGACTGATCGAAAAAAACAGTATTTATATAAAAAATTGAATTAGTATTACCAGCTACATGAATTACATTCGCGTATAATATATATATAGATACACGCGATATATATACTCATAACAAAATATGTGACACGTAGTTTGTTGAAATATGTTGTTTAGCGGATTCATTATTATTATTATTATTTTTTTTTTACCTATTCTAGTTATGACCCGAATAATTAAACGATCCACGATCGTGTCGGACAGTAAAAAAAAAAAATTTCAATATTATATATTTATTAACAAACTATATTGATACTCAATCCTCATTATAAATAATATAATCGTAGTTATTCATTTCGATAAAATTTCATTTGCGCGCGTATACGCCGTGAAAAAATAAAAACCTGATTGTAAATTTATATCGACGTGATCAAAATGAAATTAACTTCTTTGAATTTCTTTAACATTTAAAAACACGAAATAATTTTACTGCTAAATGAATAACCGGTAGAAAATGGTATTCCTTCAAAGTACACATACATATTATTTATAGATGTGTTATGATATTTTATTAAAGGAAAAGTTGTTTAGAAAAAATAAATAAATCCATTCTTGCCTACACGTTTTTGAGAAAGAAATTATAAAATATATCCAAAAAAAAAAAAAGATTCATTACATTATATACGAATACCAAGCGATAGATATAATTTTATTACCATATTATTATAGACGCGCCCAGTACCGTAGACAGGAATTTTATATGGGGGGGGGGAGTTCATAATTACATTGAGTTAATTTTTAAAAAAATGTGAAAAACATATATTTTATATAGTTATGTTTGATTTTGTATTATAATAGCAAGTCCATTTTTTCTTGGCTAAATATCAATGAACAAAGTTATATTTCAGAAATTTGCTGCTATTTTTTTTATCTTATTTGTGTCAATTAACTGTTTAGTATATTACTAAAGAATTGAAAAAAAATAAACATTTTTAAATATGGTAGACGCGTGTATATTTTCCATGTCGTAAAAAGTGTAAGCGGGTTTGTATCCCTCCCTCGTGACTATGGCCCTGGACGCGTTTGTAAAAAGCAAATTTTTCAAAAGTTTTGGACGTATTTTGTTTTAAATTATGAAATTCATAAATATAAGAGTCTGTTTGTTTAATGAATTATACGGTTTTGTACGAAAAGTAACGCGTTCGCCAATTTATCATGTGTATACCGTATACGCGTAACCTTCTCTTTTTTTCTCAAAACCTAGTCGAAGGATCTGCGAGTTCAGTAACATAAAAATCCCACGCCGTATCGTTTGCAGAAAACGTACACGAATGAGAACTCCCAAGTTCGAGTGCACAGCAGACCGTCGACCTCGTTGTGCTACGTCGCGTGACTTCTTTTTTTTTAGACTTGTACTTACTCCCAGTAGAAGTACACCGACTTCTCGCACACTGCGTGCGCTTTGACTCGTGATGAAGTCAGTCGAATTTCCGGAAACGGGTTTTACACCCTTATAGCGTAGCGCATATTAAATAAATTATACACACTACACGTATAGTTACCTCCAAATATCAGAAGGAAGGAGGCTGTTGTTTAAGTCATCATTGACCCGGATAAATCAAAGAACTCTATACGCTATCCAAGACGCTTGCCTGCACCCCACCGTTACGCCTAAAATCAAAAAAACCACTCCGGGTCATCGCCCAACACCTTACAGAAACGAAGTCTAATATTACTGAAGAATGGCGTACCTCATGCGGAACAACTTGACACTTAAAATTACTAATTTAGTTAGTGACCTCACGAAACGTGCACTGGCGGGATTTAAATTTCCTCGCTAAAAATGGGTAACTTTGAACCGGCTTAGAGACGATGTGGACATTTGACGTATCGGTGGAAAATGAGAGGCAGCCCTGAATGCGATTGTGCGGATAGTGAAAAACAGACAGTGGAACACATATCGTATTGGATTGCCGTAGAAGAAAATTTCAAGGAGGACTGTGAATTATATTGTTATAAAAGTCGACCAGAGAAGCCCTTGAATGAATAATTACCTTAGACGTACGTTTGTAGGTGATAATTACGTTGTGATATTTGAATGTATTTTGTTTTGTTTTATGCCAAGTATTCCAATTGACGTATTATTTCTACGTTGAAATTGATTTATAATAATGTTTGTACGCGTTACGTGTCCTAATATACCATACGATAATAATAATTAAACACGGTGTATACGCGTTTAACGATTATATACGTTTTCTGTACAATTTGTATAGTACATATATAGGTTCTATCTTATCAAAAAAATTTTTTTTTGGAAAAACTCAATTCTAAGCGAACGTACACGCCGAAATAACTATGTATATTTATTTATTTAATATACGTACGTTTTAGGACACACACATAAACATATTCTTCATATGTACGAAGACGGGAATTTCAAAGCCACGATATTGGCCGTGAGAAAATGGCGTCTACGTGCAGCACTTACCAAAGTATCGTATTATTAATACTGTTTCGTGCCGCTCGTCGATTCGTAATTACTCGTATCTGTTAAGAAAACGTTGCAGCATCGCGCTGCACACTGTATTATAATAATATATTCATATGCGTGTTTACGGGTCGTGCGTGTCATGCGCAGGCACGACCTGCAAATTTGACTTTATGTCATCAATTATACTGTGATTCCTATTATTTGTTAAAAATTAATATTAATAATAATTATTCAATTTGTTTAGACTTGTAAAAATTTTAGCATTTTTTTTTTGTTTATCATTATAAAATTAATATTGCTTATATTCTAGTAAAAAAAAAAAAAAAAGAAAATGTTAATTACTATTTGTATTATGATTTTTTTCGAAAATTGAGGGTCGTATATTTTATTTCCCTTTTGGTTATCTAGCGTCACATATTTGTGTATTTATCTCGTGCGCCGACCGGCTAAAAAGTTCTGGACACGCCTATGAGTATATATTCTAAAATAACATCACCGCGAATGCTTTGCAAACGGTCTAAATATTTTAAAAACTATTTTTATTTCCCGAGAAAATTATTGTTTTAACGCTTCGTCGATTGCTTATTGTTTCTGAACAACAATTTTCAAACGATTTTCGCTAATTTGGAACGCCATCACATTCGCTGCTTTCATTCGCGGTTTCTTCCGCGCACGCTTACCTATGATTTTGTGTTGTCTGTGCGACAAGTGGTTGCTCATCATGCCGCATATGTGCGCGCCGAGACTGTGGCCGACGCAGTGTATGTCGAACGCGGACGCCCCGGAATAGGTGAGATGAGCGTAAAACTGAGCCGTGCATTGGGCCACCAGCCTCGTGTTGCTCAGCGACGACAGGTAACACGGGAAGAACGTCAACGGCTCCCAATCCACCGTGAACACGTTATAGTCTTTTCGGTTCAGGTACGCTGCTCGTATATACAAATAAATGGCAAAATTATTTAGAACAGCTGGCAAATCAGGCAGCACGAACGAATTCAATTTTCATTTTCTCTTTCTCAAAATAACAACAACGGATTGTTGCAGAGTTATATACACTATTTTATAATAATAATAATGGGTGTCGACTACGATATAATATCATTTTTGTGTGTGTGTGTGTAACTCTCGTGTAACAATTATTATTCTAAGCTCTGCGGTGTCAAAATCACATCGTGATAAACGTTTTAATGCATACGGCGGGAGTGGATAATACAACGCAGCGATATCAACAAATTCTATTGTTGTAAGTTTTTTCGATTTCTATGAGCGAGTCCTTACAATCACGTTCAACTGCAGTTGAACCAGCTGAGACGTTTACGTCAGAGATTCGGTCTGCATATGATTTTTTTTTTCAACGCAAAGTCAACCTATACATTTTTTTACCAGTTTATAGCCTCTAGGAAAGTTTACTCGATTATTAATACGAGTACCGCGTGCGTAATCGAAATAGATAGAAAACGGTCGACGAATACGATACGCTGCCTAGAAAATCGTCAATATTATAAAGGATTTTAACACATTAGACCGCAAGTGTTAAAATAATAATATATCGTTGGTAATGCAATTCACTTTTGGTTTTACTCTAGAAGAATAGTCAAAAACTGTGACGACTGACACTGTTTTGTTCTTCTTAAAGGTATATGTTTACATTGAATTTATATCTGGTTTGACGCGGAAAATGATTTTTTTTAGCCCTGCGAGCTCCTTTCCTTTAAAATTTTCATTGCATATTTGAATTTTTTCGGTAGGTACGTTATTATGTCGTGCGTATATCGGCGGAGGTTCACTTTTTGTCTTTATATAATTTGTGAGCGCGAATTGTCACGTTCAACGTGGTACAGAGTTTATTTGCTACACTGTAACCAAATGAAAACGATGGGGATAAAATCGTTGATGTCAGTCACGACTAAACGTGTAATATAGCTTGTACCTAAACGTACGCACTTTAAAACAATTGTTTAGTTTGAAATTAAAACATCTACGAAAGACTTTTTACTTTTATCGCGTTTTTCGTTCTTTTTTTTTTTTACGATCTACACGATTTCGATAATCGGAAATCGATGGTAATCAGTCATTCTGACGAGGGAACAGCTGTTGATTAGGTATTTATAATATATTTCGAAACGTTCGAAGCGCGTATAAAAAAAAAAAAAAATACTGTTCTAAAATAATATTGTTAAAAACGATTAAAATCAAATCTTTAAGCGTTTTAATTGTAATTAACTGCAATCAGTTTTAACACATAAAATTTAAAATTATTCTGACCGTTTAAAACGAAAAAAAGAAAAATGTGTCTATATTTTTATCAAATGACAACTCGCGTTTTTTTTACTGCAGTCCATATTTTATACGTTTATCAATCGTAATTTGATTATAATTGTCGACGTGCACACAGTGTTTACGTTTTTTGGTGAAATTATAAATATAATTTTTGCAATCGACTATATTTATAGAACCTTCGTTAATAGCAAAAAAAAAAATGTATAATTTACATACAAATCACTTCTATAAAACACTAACCGTTTCTAATAAATGTCATCGGGGTCTTGCTTTCCGTGCCGTTAAAACCGTGAATAATGATGACATTCCTTTTGTTAGGATCCCAACCGCTGTATCGGAGTGAGTATTTGCTTCTTACGTCTATCAATTTCTTTTTATGGTCGCCACTGTAAAAAAATATATCCAATAGTCGATACTATAATAATAATAATAATAGTAGTATATATATATTATATTTGACGTCATTTATAAGAAATATTAATTTTTTTTTTTTGACATTAAACAAATTAAATGATATAAACCGTAAGTTTTTCATAAATAATTCAATAATAACAGTGTAGGCTTTAAAACCGGATTCGTCCGATTTATTGTAATAATATACGTATGGTACGCATGTACGCGATTCTCAAAAGTATGAAATTTGAATAGGTAGATTTTCCCGTCAAAACAATGAAAATAATATATTGTATAGCTGTAATACTTACACGCAAATTTTTAGATATCTAATATACTTCCTTATATTATATTGTACAAAGTGATGTTTTCAACTGGCATACCTACCGATAATATTGTAAATTTGCGCTATTTCACAGAGAACTCTGGAAAGTTTTTGACATTTATTATGCGTAGTAACGCTATAATATACAATATAATCACGGTACTCGTTAATAATTATTTAATTTTATAGTCATTTTTAACTCTTCTGACGAATAAGTCGTGAGTACATGGTAATATTATAGGAGATATTTTTTTTCCGTGAAAGTAACAATTCGAAAAGTTCTTAATCGTCGTGATATTATTTTGAGACGCTGTGGATATAATATAGTCGAGTTAGAAAAAAATTAAATTACCGGAACGTCTAATTTTGTTATTTATTATTATATTATTTCGTATTACAGTTTTTTTTTTTGGTGTTGAAAATCTACACTGAATTGGAAACGGTTTGTTCAGTGCCCCGCCCCCCCCCATTTATTCCAAAGAAATAAGGTTCGTTGGAATTTTTTTACCGACGAAAGCGATACAATAGTGTAAAACACCGTACGCTGGCACTCTCATCGGTTATAGATCGAAACGATATTGATTTGTTACACTTCTGATCGCACACACACACAACATATTATGCACTCCAATCGACATCAGGTAGGCAGTGTTTATTGATTTATTACACGCGTAACGTTTATCAAATAATTTGACAATATATTGACGGGATAGAGCAGTATTTGGATTGACCAAATGGCCTCTCGAATTTCAATACAACTGCCACAACAAATCGATATACCGCGGGAAAAATGGTGCGCATCGCGTAATTATATGACCATACCCAGAAGAAAAAAATCTCGTGTCAAATACAGAGAAATGGACGATTTAAGTGTTCGTTGGAATATTGATTTTAATATTTTGTACGTCATTATATTTTTCTGTTTAAATTCATTTATCCTTGAAAATCAAAAAATATATATATGTGTGTAACGAAATTGAACGTTGAAAAAGAATAATAGTAGGTACATTGATTTCATCGCATTTACAAAACCGTCGTAACCAATCGTTCGATTCAGCAGTATATATTATAAGAAGGGAATGTTTAAATGGGTTAGGTATTATGCCTACTTATATTTAGTATTATTGTATACAACCAATTCTTATTGTCAAAAAAAAAAAAAAAAAAAAACTGCTATTCCGCTATATTTATTATAAACGTTTTGTTTTTGGCATATTGAAATCGTTTTAAATAAATTCGCCTTCACCTACTTTGGGAAAAAGACATTTAAATGTTAAAAATAATTATTTTCAACAATACCGCGGTGTCATAATATCCTATAAGGACAGTCCTTAAAGGACTCGAATATCACCGCACCCGCAACACCTGTTCGATATATTTTTAAGCTTAAGACGAGCTAAAACGTCTTGTTATAGTGTCTATTAAAACGAATACAGAATTCATATTGTCTTACTTGGTATATAAAAATATTTTGATATCCATATCCGGACATTGGTCCGTTCTTTTCATCACACATCGCCAGTAGTTTATATCACCTGCGTTCTGCAGCAGTAAACACAACGAAACTGAAAACGAATACACACACACACGCATTATTCTCGTATAGACGATAATTATTATAACGCGTATTATATCGGAAATACAAATAAAAATAAAAAATTAGACGATATACGCATATTTTTTTATTTTTACAATTTTTAGTAAAACGTGATTTATTTAGGCGTACATTCAAGTTCGGTCATTATATTTATATCGATATCGAATTCAATTTTGTTTTACATCGGTGAAAACTGTGAAATTCGTGTGGTTAGAATATTATATACATACCTATATATTGTCATGCGTGGATGGAAACGGGTCAACTATATAGTACTATTATACTCGTATTATTCTCATATATACATACGTAACACAAAACGATACTTTATTTTTACAAGGGCAATTAAATATATACTATATGTAAAATAACGCACGCGCGTGTAATTTATTGAATTTACTTGTATTTAAATAATAACAAACTATACCGTTATAACGATCGTATTCTCAATGCACATAGTATAACGCAAAAATTTTTTTTCGTACCGATATTTTTCTATTTTAAACGAGTTAATACGCGAGACGCTTTCCTTAAAATACGTTTGGATAATATTTCGCCAATTTTTGCTGTTTGTATACTTATACCAATAGATAATTGTGTCTAAAAAATTTTACTCTCGTCAGTGGGTGAGGGGATGCACAGGGTTTCCATCCCTCCCCCCACCAGAAGCTTTCTTTTTTGTAGTCATTTTAAATCGTTATTAATAGAAAATTCTTAATTTAAATAGTAATCGATAAAAACTAATTTTTTGTTTTGTTTTTATAAAAGGCATAATGGCCATATATTGTCAATTCAGCTAACTTTTGACTCAGTAGTATTTAATTTTTAAAAATTTGATATCAACGGCACAAGTTAAAAAAAAACTATATGATTAAATGTATATCGGCTTATATTTCTTTCTTTTTCTCTAGTCCCGCAAACTGATACATATTCTAGTCAATTATAACGGACATAAACCCGTAACTGTGGACCCGTAACAGGCTATAATTTATAAAAAATAACATACTGTAACGGTGAAACTCGGTGTGATTTTATGTGATTATAATAACATTCCCTCCCCCCAAAAAAAGTGTTCTAAATAAGCCACTGACTCTCGCACGAGCAACAGAATTCGACAACTATTTCCAATGGTCACGCCACGTTTTATCGACGCGAGCACTGCATAGCGCAGAACAATTATTTAAATGGATAATTTATTTTCCAACTTGTGCACACTTTATACGACTGTAACGCGTAAACGCGTATACTGTGTGTACGATGTTAAAATAAGTCACCGTCCTCCGCTTCGAGAAAACCTTCCGAGAAGTTTACGCAGATTGTATCGGGCTGGACTTTTGCTTCTGGGTCCGTATAGTAAGAGAACGAAAAAATTTTGAAAACTACAAACGGTTTTTCGTTTTTTTACGGTATTCGGCGATGAAAATTTTAAACGTTTTCACCGGTTTTTTTTCTAACCTCGTCCTGTCATGTTTCGAAAAAAATTTCGGAATGTCAAAAAAACTTCGAATCTGACTTCTAGTATATACGCGAGCCTAATAAGATAATACCACGCGAGTCAAAAATCTTTTTTCGGTTTTTGAATTGCACGCGGTGAATATCGTTAAATAATATTATATTATTGTTGTATACGTATTGTATAACAGATCGTTTTTTGCGCTTTTCTACGCAATGTAATGGTAAAAAAAAAAAATACGAACAATAACGCCATTTAAACCGAGAAAACGTTTTAAACACTCTGCAGTCATTCGACGACTTGTAGTAGTGTGTATAGATACTCTCAAAAAAAAAAAAAAATACAATTAATGGGAACATTTACAGCTGTTCCTTATGAATTGTAATTACAATATATACGTATTTAAAACGGAAACACATACTCTAGTGCCCTATGAGTACAAGTTATACGTTGAGAATTTCGGAAACAGAAAAAAAAAAAACAAAACCATACCGCCTTGTCGTTGCCGTCCCGACCACTGCTACGACGATGCGCATACTATACTATTAGCCGCGCGGGGCTCGTTACGGAAGAAAAAATAATAATTATATACGATTGCGCCGCGATGAATTAGAGCGGGACCATATCCACAAAAAAAAAAACACAATCTAATTAGGTATCGGTCACCGCACTGATACGTCTTGTACACTTCTATTATAAGTACCCGACAGTTATAGTTTTACGGCTTTATGACTTGCAAAGCGTACCACCCGCCGGTAATAATATGTTATTATTTTCAGATAAGTGTACGTATAGCGATGACCGCAGTCGTCGCGAAATAAACCGACACATTCGACAGAATATTATGAACGGGGGGAGGGGGGAAGTCGTAAAACCAATGACGTATCAAATGAGGCGTATACACAGCTCCCTTTCTGCACACTCGAGATTTTTTTTTTTTTTGAAATTTAACATATTTTTCGAGCGGTGCAACAGGTGTCTATAATATTCTTTAATCTCTCGAGAATTCTGTAAGAAAAACGACTGATAAAGATACGATAATCAGTGGCGTAGATAGGGTACAAAGGGTCTCGGCCACCCACAAAAAAAAACTGTTCTCGCTATTTAAAATGTTGAAATCGTCGGTTGTGTATCAGTATAATTGCGAATTTCAATGCGAATCACAATAATATCAAAGTTCAGAATTTCTAGCGTCACAAATTGGTTAGGAATATCGATTTTTTTTTCTACTCGATCGTTGAAAATAATTCGAAATTCTGTACGAGAAAATTCGATATCAAACTGAATTCAAGATCTCTTGAAAAATCTACTCTTCATAAAAAATTTTACACACAACAATCGGAGTGTCGATTTTGTTTTGTCATTGTGGAGGGGGGGGGATTCTTACGTTAAAAATTACTTAATAAATAATACGTGAAATATTTTTATTATTTTTAAAAGTTCCTTTGAACCCCCCAAAAAACTCTCTCCCAGACGCATAGGCGGATATCGGTGGGGACTTGTGGGGGGCTTAAGCCCCCCCAGAACGCAATCAGACCACACCAGACGTCAAAATAAAAAATTGTGTGTTTCAATATAAATAAAAAAAATGTTAAGCCCCCCACGGATGTGACCAAATATCCGCCTATGCCCAGACGGGAGAAATGGCAAAACAAAAAAAATTTTTTTTTCCTTTGGATTCGAAAACGTAATACATATACGGCGGTTTATAGGTCTATAAATATTGTCTCTAGGGAAAATTCTGTAAGAAAAATGACTGATACGTTACGTTACACGCGAGTGATAAAATTTTCTTATACTTATTTCGTTTTGCTTTTTCGTATAATATATAAGAGCGTACTATATATATATATATATAGGAAAAATTATATACAGAAAAGTGGAATAAAAAAAAAAAAAAAAGTCTAAAACGATGCCACTCAATCTCGCGTACACAGTATAATATATTGTAATACATCCGGCATCATAATAAAAAAAATTTCGAGGGGAAAAAAAATAATAACTCATTTATCCGATGCGCACGCTAAACGCGGTTGTGCAGTTGACCCGATTTTGTGCGCCGACGGTGCAGGATGGAATTATCTCTCGGAAGAAGTACCGCGACGGCGGCGGTATATATATATATATACGAAAAGTGAACGTTTCTTATAAGGAATTTTTGCGCGTATACCTGTCCACGAAAGCACGTGCGCCGCAGCGGCGAAAACAACATTTTGTTTTGTGCCCTTTGGGCCATATAATAATGAGTATAAATATATATATATATATATTTTTTTACTTATACTAGAGTGAAATCAAACCGGTCTTGTAAAAAAATATATATGTATCCGTTTGACCGAGAAATATAAAATAATATATACGCACGACCATCGTATACACGACTCGTATACGGATTTCGTTTATACGTTATTTTTATTATTACGCGAATTGGTATATAAACTCGGAGGATGCTGTGCAACAAGCAGCTGGTTAGCAGGAGCAAAAAAAAAAAAAAAATGTGACCTTTACTTTTTTTTTACTCGTGACATTTCAACCGAATTCGTTTCCGTGTCGTCAATTCTGGTTTTTCTAAAAAAAAACTTTCGTACCTACTCGCATCTACTACACGATATGACATACGTATTAGGCACGCGACATTTCCACATCATGCATATTGTACCATTTTTTTATATACAGCAAATTCAGTGCCACGGGTGTGCAAAGTGTGCATTGCCTCCAACACTCAGCTAGGGCCTGAATCGAATCGAGAATCCGTGTTACTGAGAATAACAGTCACTATTTTTATAGACTTTTAAGTCGTCCCAATATAATATAATATTTCCGTATAAAATCAATATTTAGAACGATATAAATGTCCGCCGGATGTTATAAATTCCACGACTATATAGAATACGAGTTTACAAAAAAAAAAATATATATATTTGTTTTTTTTTTTAAATTACCCAAAATTACGTTTTTAATTTGTATTTATTTTCATATTCCCGTACGATATGAAATAAATTACAAAAATTTCATATCCAGTTTTATTAAATTGTTTATTACGAAAAAAAATGTATAATTTTATAAACACTTATACGCAGGGTGTGGTAAAAAATAAAATATTATCAATATCATTCTGAATACTAAAAAAAAATCGCGTAAAAACTGTGATTATGCAATATAATCTAGATTAAAAGGCCTCAAAATGATTTCTCGCACATGTGCACCGCGGGCCTCAAATCGCATATATACAGTTACGATCAGTGGCGTGCTCAGGGAGGGGGGAGGTTAGGGGTTATATCCCCCCCATTGTCTTTTTTGCCGTCCTACAGAAAACAACTTATTAGTTACAAGAGCTGTTTTAGAGTCATTACTTAATACTTTTTATTAGTTATTAGCAAAAAGTTATTACATATGAGTTATGACATTTACTATATATAACGTATGTTATGTTAATTGAACAACTTGGTATTAGTGTGTTGTAATTTAAATTCATTTTAATTATAGAACAATTTACAAATGTACACAATTATAAGCTAGAAACGATTTTGGAGAGCTTGAAACATAAACATTTGAGTTTTTGGTATTACCATGACAATTTATTAAAATGTATTATTACTATTTACTTATAACATCCCCCATTGAAAATTCCTGGGCACGCTACTGGTTACGGTATTAACTGCAATGGCGAATAGACATTTTTTTTTTTTACTATTTGATTTTATTATTTGAGGAAAAAAAATATATATTTTAATTCAAAATAGTTTATAATACGTGGTCGATGAAGTTTCTATAACGTATTATTTTTTTAAACCCCACCCCAGAGAGAAATTGAAAGTACGCCTCCGCAGTGTATGTCGATATCGCGTATAAAAGCATTTCAATATTTGTAATTTCTTAAAGTGAGCGCTGTTATAAAAATAAAAAATAAATATAAAATCGCGAAGGTTCGGTCTGACATACAAATATAATATATATGTAAAATAAAATTATATGTTGTAAATGCTGGATAACGTAGTCGTTATGTACGTGTAATATAAATTCGTCCATATCGCGCGTTACATAATCGTAATTGCAAATTGTTATCATATCATTTTATCGAGGAACTAATCCTGATTTTCACGGACAAATCATTTCTATATATTGCAGTCGATTGCTGCAATACACGCCAATCGATATGACTCAACGATCGGTAACGACAGAATTACCGGTTTGCGTATATTTAAGATTTCGTCGATTCACATCAATTTTTTTTTTTTCGGAAAACGTTTTGACAAATAATAAAAGCGTATACGAGACAAACGGCGTTTTATACAATACACGATCCGTATAAAGTACCGCAAACTTATATATAATACGAATATTTTAACTTGTAAATCGCATCGCTGAAAAAAAAAATGTTCACGACGAAATTCCCATCTCTCTAATATAATATTTTCTTCGCGCTGTTAACTCAGCTGTAAAGCGACGTCGATCAAGAGCGGACTGGTAGGACGGGAGATCGGGAAACTTCGGCAAATATAGTTAAATCGGTGGCCGTTTTGAACGTGTGTCCGATCTTATATCTTATCTTATTAACAGTATTTAATAAAAAAAAAAATGTCTTTTATAAAAGAATTGCATTAGTTTTGACGGCAACTGCAGAGAAAAACATTTTGAATACCGTTGACTCTCTAATAATACAATCGTAGATTGTCTCAAAAAAATCGAGACATTACATAAATTACTGACTGTTTAAAATGCTTTCTGTGTAGTACCATAATAATTTATAAGAATAAATAGCTATAAAATATAATTTTTCAATTAATATACAATGTTATTTTCGTTGTTTTCATAAGTATATATTGTAAACGGAATTAAGTAAAAAACTAGGTATTTTGAAATACGAAAAGTACAATATTGTGTTATTGGGCTGCTCCAAGCAAAATCTCCCGGGCCGCTCTAAAGGAGCCAGTCCGCTCCAGCTGACGTCGATAATACCGGCAGCATATGGATATAGAATGAACTCGAACTACTCAACTCGACACGTTAATATTGACATATAATATGTTTGCTGAAGCAAAAGTCCGACGTAAACTGGTTTGAAACATAAATAATTTATTTCCGAATATTTCATACATTATATCGGCAGCAAAAGTTTTTTTTTTTTTGACAAATATACGTTTTGGAATAATTGTTGTTTATGGCTCATTTACGGAGCGTACGAGAAGAAATATAGAAGAAGCGTTTGAAATGTAGTGGTGCTAGACCGCTAGTGAGATGCTTGAGATTTCGTGATGGTACGAGAATAAACGAGAAGAATCAATGAAAAACAGACGATTTCGGGAAATTGTAAAAATAGAACGTGATAAGTCACTTATTATACCGTGACAGTTTGATATGAAATTGATGATATTGTTATCGAATAGGTATATTATACAACGCAGAAGGTAAAATCGGAAGTGGCAGACCAAGAATTTTTATTTTATTTTTTGTTCTTATACCGAATTAGTATACAGAAAATTCTTAAGGACGTGGGAATGGAAAGCTGGTCGTCTAAAACAGTCGAGTTTTGACGGAGAAACAAACGGAGAGCTGCGCCGCACATATACTGCATCGTGTTAAGACAGTATGTAGAGTATGAAAAAAATTAATATACGCACAAAACTGTTTATAACGAGTGTATAGCTGAGTATAATATACATAATACGACTATGTCTAATACGCGTATACGTTCGTATAAATAAATGTCTGATAGTTAATTATAATTAACGGGAGGGGGGAGGGGAACTAATTTAATATTCAAACAATTCACTGTAAATACTGAGGTGGAAAAAAATGTATAAAAATTTTATTTATTTTTTTTTTAAATTTCCACAATTGAACGATAAGTCTTGTACAACGTATATATATATACGAATATACGATTCGTCACTGTCCGGTTATGTTTTTATATTTACGTTGTTTTGTGTCAAGGTCGATCGTATATATAAACAAAACGCCGCCGGTCGTACATATATACCAGCTATATGCATGATTTTGCTATAATGAGATTAAACGTTTGACGCGTAGACTGTAACGGAACTTATTTGCATATTATTATATTTTACTGTTTGCGCAGATATTGTTATAATTTGATATCGTCTATAGGTTTATACGTACTTGCATAACACTTCACAGCCGAATCGGGACACTTCTCTTTTGGAAAATAAAAAGGATATCGTTTATAGGAATATATTGTCTCATGTCAATATTGCCGTCATTTCAATCGACAATTCTTTATTAACGATATTTCAAAAACGAATGTGCAACGTTAAATTAAGCCACGAAACCCATATCGGAAATGTAAATCTTCAAAAGTCCGGACATTTTTCATAACTAGGATGACTTTCAGGATAACAAAAACAATAGGACTGTCCAGCGAAAATCAGTACGTCTGTTAACCCTATGTTTATATATACACCAATCGATCATATTTTTATCCCGCGTTTTGGACGTTCGGATTTTGTAAACGATTTTTTTTTTTTTGCTTTTTTTCAAAAACATTAAATATTATACGAAATATTACAATTACATTACGTTTAGGAGAACACGCTGATAACCAAAAATATAATTTATGATTTCGTTTGCAGTATTAAATTATAGTAATTTTACCGGACATTTCCAATACCGTAGATATACGTTTATAATTGGCTTATTAAGATACCGGCGGAGAAAACACTGGACATTTCTAGAGAAATTATTTACTTATAGTACGTATTATAATCTATAAAATGGTAATCGTTTTTTTTAATAGTTTTTCTTAAATATTACAATAATTATCTACATTTTTTACGTTTATATCTATATTTAATTTGTTTCCGAAATGTCGAAATTGTATACGTAGGTATATATTGTTCTTTTAAATGTTATTCGGATTTGAGATTAGTACTATATATATATAATATACATTTGAGAAATTAATATACTTATTTATATTATAATTTTTTTACATTCGATTGATATATATACGTATATATATATATTTTTTTTTTGCGTTTCCAGAAAAATAAACGGTTGACGTTTCCTATTTCACTTCAGAGATCAGAAGAAGATTATGGGGGAAATGGAGGTTCTTCAGAGAAACGTTGTGCCGAATATTTGGTTTCTGTCGAGAAAATATTTTATGAACGCACTTGGCCTGAATATAATATTCATATCGTGTAAACCATTATTTTTTACAGAATTTTATATTGACGTTGGAAACTGTAAAAATATCTATAGACTAGACGAAAAATGGTCAAAAATTTGTTATGTTATAATATTGTATTATGCCTGTAGCAAACTAAAAATGATTTTACGCGTCGAATGTAAATTATTCCGTTGGAAACGTCTAAGTAAATATTAGATTTATAAGATATTGCCTGAATCTTGAACGATACGCTATAAAGTGATTTAAAATCGTATATAGACAGCCTACATATTTTAATATATGTTGTCAGTACTCAACATTATGTATGACGCGAAAATAATTTGATAAGATATATTTGTAACAGATGTTATATCCTCGTATTTATATTTCTTCTAAATAATTAATTTTCAATTTAACCATTTATGTTTGATACATAAATTATTATTGAACTCATTTTATTTATTTAAATGTAGAAACTCGTTTTGCGCACTTTTTTTTTGACAATTCGTAGAACAAATTGATCTATAGAAGAAGAAAAAAATGTTGTTCAGCGTATAAATAAAATTACATTATCAGCACAAACCTCACACTTAAAAGATAATTGTTTTCAATAAGACTAATATTAGGCGATGCGCTTAATTTTTTTTTATAATAATTTATATTAAACTCGGAGAAATCTATTTGGAAAACGTGATATCAAATATTGAATTTTATCACAAGCACACGTGCAAATTATTTTCAAATACACTTGTCATTTAAACGCATTCGCTAAAAAAATCTATGTTATTCTACAAATCAAGCTTATATGCATGCGTAACGTTCGTTTTCACGAAATCTTAAATTAATAAAAAAATATTAAATATTACCTGGTATAGAAGTTAGGTAGATGAAAAACGTTAGAACGCTTATTCCTCGGTAATCGCATTTCATGTTTGGTATTATTATGTTGCTCTAATGGTATGATCACTGAAGCCATTTATTAAACGTCAAAAATGGTAACAAAATTGATAAGTCGGTTTTTGTCATTTGGCATCCTATCGCATAAACGTAATAAATTAAAATTTATACAAGAAATGCGCGTTGTAATTTTTTTTTTAATTAACAATAATAAAATTGGAATAATTTTTTTTTTTAATAAAACAAACGATTATTACCTCTTTTAAAATACGCGGAAACTATCGTATAATAGATCAAAAACACAAAACTCTACGTATATATGTAGTTATAATATATCTAATGAGGTTATAAGTATAGGTAAAACAATTAAACTATATTTTACGAAAAAATAATTTAACAACTATATGTAGGTACGCGTGTAAAATATAAATAAATGAATTATAATTATTGTTCACGCGACAATACAAACGAATTTTCGTATATTTCGTATTTCATTCTTTAAACGCGCGCTCGTGGTCCGCTGCGCGTGAACGTCAGAGACCATTTGTAAAAGTAAAATCACACCGCCGCCGCCGTCTTGACCGCGGTGGAATCCATTTGACTTGTCTGCTGAGTGGGCTTCTGGTTATGATATACGTACACCTATAGGTACCAACCCCAGGCTAGGTCTTGGTCAAACGGTTTCGCGCTGCACTTGAACGATTTTTACTTTCTTGTATATAAATTATAATGTTCGGTAAATGTGTATAGATAAATCGTGAATGAAATATAGAAGAAAAAAAAATGTGTCATTGAAAAAATAATAAAAATAATAATAATAGTTACTCGGATTTATATACGTATAATGTAGCATATACTCGTGCAGGTATAATAATCTATTTCCAAAAAAAAATATATAAATAAGAGTCAGTGACACGAATAATAAGTAACAACAATTATAATAAAATGTTTCAGTTAAATTAATTCGAGTACAAACGTATACGAATACTTTTTAAAAAGCATATTTTTAATTATATATACTTACTTCGACAAATATATATATGAAATTTAAAATTTAAAAATAGTCAGATTAGGATTTGGATTGAAGTATTTCTCTATACACTTTTTGTATATAAAAGCGTTTATACCGGAAATGCGTGTTATTTGTTCTTTTGTCGTGTATATAGTGTAGTGAATTTTGAACAAAAAAATCCAACTATTATTTTTATTTATTTAAACATTTCATAACTTTACAGAAAAAAAAAACCCCAAGACGTGTAATTTGTGTAATAAACAATTATCATTAATTTTCAGAGATAGTTTTAAAATCAAAACGATTATACGTTCTTAAAACATAGCTGTTCTCACACCAGAATTTTCGTTTTTTGTATGAAAAATCAATTCCGTGCACTTACACACAGAATACCTTTACGTAAAATTAATATAAAATATTTTAATCTAAACGACGGACTTTACAACCGAACGCTACGAGAAAAAACCGAATACTACGTTTAACATAATATTACTTATTGTTCAATGATGGAATACTAGAGTCGAAAGTTGAAACGCACCTGAATATATAGTTTCGCCCACTCGCAGGCTCAAAAACTATATTCGTTCTATTCAATTGATTTAAATAAAAGATTACAAGAGTTTAAGAGTATATAGTCTCGTTCAAATCACGAGCGCAAAGGTGAACATTTTAAAATTTGTTTCTCGCTTTCTTTTCTCACGTCGACAATTTGATCTTAAATACTCGATTTCTATGAAACGACAAAAAAAACTGAAAATTATATAAAAGTGTAAAACCCGAGGGAAATTGGGAAGTGGAAATGACGCGATAAAATGATGCGCAGAAGAACCGAATTACGCATGTTTGATTGATGGTATATTTTATTTATTTTAATTTTACTTTTACGTATAGAAATATATAATAAATTGTTTCAATTAAAAATTAGTCGAATTTTAAATTTTAGAATAAATATAGGTAATTTGATAATATAATATGTATTATTCTACGAACATTTTTTAAATACAATTATTATTATTATTTTTTTTTTTTATTAGCTTTTTAGAAAAACTATTATAGCTCGACAATTATGATAAAAGATATAATCTAAAAACTGTCCATTAAAAAGAAAGAAAAAACATAAAGATAATAATAATAACAAAAAAATAAATAAATAATTTTAAAAAAAAAAAGTAGAAACGTTAAATCATGAAGCCAGCTTCCAAGATAATTGACACGATTAGATGAACTACTAGTTCAGATTTAGAATTAAGGATAGAGGGGAGATCGATTAAAATATTTAACGATTTGAGGGAATTAAATAATGAAAGACGCTGCGTGGACAGGGAGGGACAATCGAATAAAATATGAGGGAGGTCACAAATGCACTCATTTTGGTGCAATGCACACAAAAGGGAGTCATTGAGACTCAGTTTATATGAATGGGCGAGTAATAGTGAGTGTCCCATGCGTAAACGGTTAAAATACATAACGGAACGTCTAGACAATTTTAAATTATCGAACCAGACTTTATTCGGAATTCTAGGGGAAATAGTTTTGAAGCTGGAGGCGAAATTATCTGGCGAATTTTTCCAGTGAGTAGACCAAAGATTGGTTAAGTGACGCCGTAGAGTTGGAATAAAGTCTGTCCAAGGAATTTGTGAGAGGGATGAACGCGTAAAATTTGATGAAGATTTGGCCAGTTGGTCAGCGACCTCATTTCCAAGTATCCCAGAATGGCTAAGGACCCAAAGGAATTGAATTAGGAAATTTGATTGAAAATAAAATTATATATGCTCATAAATCGTTGATTTCAACATCAATCGTCACGTCATATACTCAACGTTATAAGATCGAGTTGTAAATTAAATGTAAACGTGTAATATTAATCATTTATCTTGTATGATTGACAATAGTTTAAAAAAATTATATAAAAATATATTATTATATTTTTATACAAACACTACAGTATAATAGATTACATATGTAATAATAATAATAAATAATAATACATTATAATAATGGCTTACGGATTTATGAATTACGATTACGTTACAAATCTAACAATAATAGGGTTAAATTTTAATTGATTTTGTTACAATATTAGGTACTTATATAGAGTAGAATAATTTTTTTATGATAAATTCGCTAAATAATATACGAAGTATTGATTTTAAAGCATTTTTAAAACTTTTAGATTATAATATGCACATATTTTAATTCACGAAAATTCGTCAAACTGGCAAAAAGTATCTGGATCATCGTAGGCGACGTAAAATGTACCTCTCGCCCTAAAACATATTGCATAAAATTATATATATTTTAACAACAATTAATTGTTTATTAATAACTGTATTTAATCGATTGAAACATTAAAAACCCGTATTAATATTTATATTATATACATAATAATATATAAGATTTCTTTTATTATAGTTCGTATGGTTATTGACAACGATCTAAAAAGTATTTATGAGTAAACTCTTAATTTTTCAATCGCAAAATGATTCATGTTTGATTCATAATACATAAAGACGAAGACGTAGGTATACTATGTATAAAAAGAGTAGAGTAAAAAAAAAAAAATCCTATACACTCTTATAAAATTATTGGCTTTAAATATTCCATAAATAATAAAACATGAAATTATAATTTAAGTACTTCGCTGTAGTTACGCGTGCGTATGGATATTATATTTATCTGTTTATGTTCCTTCATATAATATACACGGGTATAGGTATAGGTACGTTGTAAAAAATACGAACCGGGTTATTTAACTAATTGTGCTGAGAATTTTCAAAAAAAAAAAAATTCTTGAACGTCAGATTTCTAAATGGTAACTGTAAATAACTTTTTTATTATTCTGCCCCAAATATGAACTAGTCATTTTATTACACATTTTAATAATTACAATCTAATAAAAGTAATAATATTTTCACTTTCCAAATATGTTTATTTCGGTCTAAGTACAAAAAACTAGGTTTGAATATATTAAGTGTTATACAGGTACCTACCTATATATATATATGTAGTGTGATATACTATACACAATTGATCTAAATATCATCAAAACACATATACATTTACATTATACACTTCATAAGGTACATCGTGCAGAGTTTTAGACAGTTAAGAAGACTATTTAACTTTTATTTGTTATAACTACCGGAAATAGGTATATAATTATTATTATGCTTCTAAAAACTCGATATTTATATTAGACAATATATAGTCACTGTGTATATAGTCTATATTTTATTAAATTTATAATTTAACCATTGAAATTACCATTCTGGCGTTTGTAGACCCATTGGTATGAGGTTGATTCTATTCGACACTTTCGGATTCGGAAGACGTATCGCGTCACAGGTTTCCGTACATTGTATGCCCAAAAACATATTATTGCTCCTTTTCGACAGAGATGAGGCAAAATAACACACACTCTTGAAATGACTGCAGCGGGATTGTTCTAAATATAATATCGTTCAACGTGGATTTTGTTACAAGTATACATAATATATTATTTTAGAATATAATAACATTTTCATCATCTCCCACACTAATAGTGTACTTACGCAGGGTATAAAATTCGTATATTTAGATTAAGTATTATTTATCTTTATCCGCGAATTCGTGACCTATTCCGGGGGGAGTGTGCAGGGATGGTTATGTCTCGATTGACACTGATCTCTATCGGCAAGTAAATTCTTTATTTTAAATGTAATATCTTATTAACATTTGACGTGTATACATTTTTTTTTTACATATTGGAAGAAATCATTAAAAATATATATATTAAACTATAATCTAAAAACACAACACCAACTCAATGTAAATTTAAAAAAAAAAAAAAAACTTTAAAATTTCAAATAATTTAGAAAAAAAAGAATATTGGTTTTATTTCGGATAGATAAAGTTTTCAAATTATGCCATGCCAATATTGTGTTATCTTTTCATTACAAGTTGTATATAACTAACCGAATTGTTTTAATTAATATATAAATCATATGTTACGTATAATATTTGCTTGGTTAGAGCAAACTGGTTGCAATCGACCACCGTTGATGCTAAAATCGACATGTCCCGTTTGGGGATACTCTCCGTAAACTCCAGAATTCGTGTGTATGATTTCAACGAAATTTGCGTCGTCCCTCGTCAAACGAAATTCGTCCATTGTAAACAGGTCTACAAGCGGTTTTGCCGGATCTAAACCTGTAAAACGTTATATTTCACAAATCTGTATAGTCACTATATTATATTATTTGGGATGTATTTTTGTACAGTAGAAAACGTTTTGGGGGGTTTTTTTTTAAACATATAATATGATATTACTCAATATTACTCATCAACATATTACAAGGGTTCTGGAATTTATCGAAACCAATAAATTGTAATTTATTCGAACTAAAACGTTTTTTTTTTTTTTTATGAAAAATTTAAAAAGCGAATTGTTAACGAAAATAAAATAACGTAGAGTTTTTTTTTTTTTAGTAAACTGACTATTTACGACGAATTAAACAGTAAATTAGGGTATTTAATCAATGAAATCATTTTGGACTGTATTATAGTATTTAACACGGTGAAAAATATATACATAATTTAATCGGTTTTTTTTTTTATTTCTTTTTTTCGTCGGTCATTATTTTCCAGTTAACGCGTATTGAGGTTAGTGGCACTATACACCATTTACATTTCTTCTGCTTCTGTCAAAATGAATACTGTCTTCTGTTTTTGGTTTTCCGCGGTCAGTAAAATCTTTTACTACGAGTGCATTACAAAGAGATATATGTATACACAAAAACAGATTTTACATCAAAGTAATGCGTATAATCAAAACATATTATGTAATGTAATATATAGTGTATGTAGACTTGCCAATAATCTTATGCTGTCTCTCAGTCAAGTGATTGCTAATCATTCCGCATATATGAGCACCCAAACTGTGTCCGACGCAGTGTATGTAAAAAGCAGAAGCACCCGAATAAGTGAGCAGCCCGTAAAGTTGCGCTGTACATTGGCTCACCAATCGCGTGTTCCTCAACGATGACAAATAACAAGGGTATACGGTTAACGGACTCCAGTCCACCACGAACACGTTAAAGTCTCCGCGCCTTAAATAAGCTGTGTGTAAAACATATTTTTATATGTAATTAGATTCATAATTCGTATTCACATTTTTTTTTTTTATTATTTCTATATATTTATGATGTCGCAAACTTATATAAATTAAAATACGACACAAATTGTTCGTATACAACGAACCCGTCATCATCGCTGTGGTTATGATACTTTTTTTTTTGTTATGTAATCCTCAATTTCAAATTTCAGACTTTTTTTTATCCGACCTTCTAACGATGTTCTCATAAAAATCCCTCCGAATCTACTATTAGCTTAATCTCAACAATTAAAGCACTCGTATTTTTTATGAATTTCGCCTACCTAGCTGTTTCCCAACAACTCCTTACATCAAAACCGTCATACTGTACCACCTATATCATACGAATTAATAATTTTCCTTTATTCATTAAACTATATACACTACGATATTGTCTAACAAAATAAAATCTCTAATTTATCCTGTACATATACAATCCCAGCAGACGACAGAAATCGTCTAAATATTTTTAAAACAAACTACACACGACACTTTTCACTGAAGGAACTAAATCAAAGTTATAATATCACTCGTAGATTTCAATTTGACGTCTCAACTCCTTATGCTAAATCGCATGCCAACAGAAAGTAACGTGTGTAGAAATACTAAATCAGCTACTCGTATCGTAATATTTTTCAAATAACTATATAATATTGTAAGTGAAAAATTACGAGTCATTGTACAATCGTGATTCGTTACCGAATAAAAATAAAAATAAATATTTTTTTTATGTTTGTAAATTAATTCTCACGCGGAGTTTTACCGTTTCTGAGTATGACCATTAGCTTATCGTTTTCCGCTCCATTAAACCCATGTACAATAATAACATTCATTTTATTTGGATTCCAGCCGCTGTAGAACAACGTCCATTTGTTTCTCATATTAATCTTAATCCTACTCCTAGGATTACTATAGAAAAAAAAAAAAACAAAAGACACGCATATAAATACGTATTTCAATTGAATTCGATCGTATACCGCGGTGTACCCAAATTCGATCGCTTAAATAAGTAGGTACCTTGTGTATAAATAAAACGTCACATCGGGATCTGGACAAGTAAACGTTTGTTTAAATTTACATCTCCAATAAGTCAAATCGCCGGAACCGAAAAATACGCCTGAAACTGTACTCTCAAACATTATATAATTATTATTGTATTTTATATTCGTAAAATTATTATTTATCGATTTTTTTTTTTTTAGATAACCACGAAATATAATAAGTTACCCATAATATTGATACATGCTTTGAATATATTTTATTGCGATATTTCGGTTCGAATTGAAAATCGTTTTAATTATCTGATTTTTTTTTAAATTTAATGCTCCTGTATTCGCGATAAATATTATTAAAATTATTAATATTATTATAATATACATCCGCAAGCAGATAGTTATTATATTATTGATCTCTGGGCATTCGATTTGTATCAAAATGTTTTTTTTTTCTTACTACAAACACCAAACTATAGAATATAATTTATAAAAATATTCCGATTAAAAACTGATCAAATAATCAGCTAATGGTAAGAACAAAAGAAAAGAAAAGGCTATAAAAATTATCAATATATACATATAAACTACGCGCGTGCATTAAAATCGAATATCCTCGTGTAGAATTATAATTAATATTAATTGCCACATTAACTATTACAATAATTATGATTGTACATTTTTAAAAACAAAAGGAAAATAATTGAAATATTACCGTCGTTAATTGACGAAAATAAGCACACCAAAATGGCCGTTTCAAATAAAACGGACTTCCTCTTCATAATTTCCATATGCCACAACAGTATGTTTTCGATTTACGTAGTCTTCGATAAATTATATACATAATAATAGTAATGACATTATTACTTATAATCATTATTTAATCTAAAAAAATATATTTATATGTAGATCGCATTTGACATTATTATTACAGTACAATGCATGTATAAATAATGAATATTCATTTAGTTACATTTTTTCTTACGCTTATCATATAATACTAGCTGAATTACCCGGCGTTGCCCGGGAAAATAATTGTGTGTTCAACTCCTTTTGGATGTAACTCGTTGTGGAAGCAATGTGCCTTTTTAAGACTAATCACCCGAAATAACGGTTAAAATATTTTAATAATTTTTATTGTATTGTGAAATAATTAAAAAATAGTCTCTAGACCTAGCGATTTGGTCTGTGTGTTGATCGATATATCAAAGTTTTAACCCCCTTTTCGTCCCTTTATGGGTGGAATTTTGAAAAATCCTTTTTGAGCGCTCGCCTCCGTTGTATAATTAAGAACCTCTGTGCAAAATTTAAAGTCTCTAGACCCAGTGGTTTAGGTTGTGCGTTGATCGATATATCAAAGTTTTAACCCCCTTTTCGCCCCTTTAGGAACGGAATTTTGAAAAATCCTTTTTGAGCGCTCGCCTACGATGTAGAAGGAACTTGTGTGCAAATAATTTCAAGTGTCTAGACCCAGCGGTTTAGGCTGTGCGATGATGAATCAGTCAGGAGTCAGGACAAGTTATTTGATATATATATAGGTATAGATTATTTATAAAGTTTTCGAACGTTCCTCACTTCCACATAAATAAAAATATTACAAACGTTTAATTTTAAAATAGTCTTTTCTTTTTTCTTTTCGTTCGATTATAAAATATTTTTCTTAAATTATTCACGTAAACGAATATTTAATAACTGACCAGCTATATTGAATAATTGCAAATATTATTAAAGCACAGGCCGGACGAACAAGTTTAAGTGAGAGAATAATTAAAACATATTTAAGTACTACTCCCGTGGTCCCCCGAGTTTAAATACCTATATGCAGTGTGCATTAACGTTTTCAACGGGCAAACGAGGTTTTGAAATAATAATAAATTAAAATTCAATAGGTACCGTGTATTTTGTTTAAGAAAACCGAAACAATTATTGAAACATTTTTTTTTTTTTCTAAATCTATTAGATAAAATTTACACATTTAATAATTTAATTTTAATTATAATTTCGATAAATTTTTATTTTTAATAATTTATAAATTTAATTTGATTTATAAATGTTAAAAGACGAAGCGTAATTGAACGTTATAAAATATTTATATGTTTTCAGAAATAATAATCCTTTTGCTCGCAGTTTATACACGGACACATTTTTCTTAGCCAAATTGTTTACAATCAATATAGTACTGCGATTTATAAAAAAATAATAATAATAATAACTTACCAACGTATTAATTTGTTATATAAATACTAATACGGTAATTTTTTTTTTTCATTGCGTATACATTCTTAACGTTTTCCATATCTCGAGTGTATTTCGCTCGACGGATTTTTTATATATATATAGTCGGACGAAGTTTTACTCGGGCATTTCTTCTCAAATGTCGCCTTTTAAAACAACAACAGAACAATTTATTATATCATTTGAAAAGCGTATAATAAGAGTATATTTTTAGAGCATATATTTATTAAACGTTATTTTAAAAACTTAATATTTATCTCGCGATTAAAAATAGATAAATAAATGTATTTACTTTCACGATTCGCAAAATAAACCCTCTCCCCCAGTCGCTCGTCGACTACCAGTAGAAAAAAAAATTGTTTTTTTTTTTTTTGTAAATCCAATTAAATACAATACGCATTATATTAATTTTATATTATATATAAATAATAGCAGTGAACTTACCGATCGCTTCCGGTAGATTTGCAAAAATAAAACTCAAAACGCTTTTATAACGCGTTACGTGTTTGTTTGACCGTTACGAGCAAATTGTTTTTTGATATTTATATAAACAAAAAAAATTCTTATCGTTCCCGTTTTTCTGGTAAAATTCTTCGGAACACGACGTAGTATATACAGCACACATTACCCTAATACCTATTGTAGCTACAATATGACCTCTACATACACGATTTCGAACAAATAATATGGTATAGTAAAGTCAAATTTACACCGTCGACCATCTGCTGCGAGCGTCCATATACCACATACCGGTGCAGCCGTGTCGGTGCCGGTGCCGCGAGTCCGCATTTATATTATTATTACTCAGCCGCAGCCCGCGCGGTTGCTGGTCACACAGTGTCGTGCGCAATCGTCCGACGCGGTCGATTCGCCTCGATTTTTACTGCAGAGTGCACTCCCCCTGCTTGCGAATATTGTCAAACCAGCGGGAAAACCGCGCGCGCGAAAGAAATGCCCGAATTCTGCGCAATCGTTACAAACGCTATATATACACCTCGCGGCAGGCCCGGATTGGGCCGGCGAGCTACCGCGCTGAGCGCGGTGGGCCGCAAGATTATTATATGATACATAGGCCGCTCACTAAAACATCTAGTTAATATTAAAACTTTTTTTTAAACATAAACAATAATACAATGCTACGTTATCTACGTAGGTACCTATGTATACGGACAACTTATACAAGTTTATTGGGCCGCTAAAATTATATTGTGCTCGGTAAGTTTCTGGGTCCCAATCCGGCCCTGCCTCGCGGTACAAATGATAATTATTATTATTACTATTATTATCTACTGCAAGCTATATACACTGGATAAAAATATAGACAGGGGCGGATCTAAGGGGGAATGGAGGAAATTCCTCCCCAAAAAAATTAAAGTAGAAAAAAAATTAATAAGACAAAAACAAGGTCATTGACTTTTTCTGTACTTTTCCGACTTTTGGAAATAATTTCCCCCCCCAAAAAAATCAACTCTTAGATCCGCCACTGATTTATAGACACCCTCCTTATATAGTATAATATAGAGCCATTATTAGAAGCTGCACACATATTAAAGAACTACCCGCGAATACCAAACATTTTTTTCCGTGATGCCCTATATATGGCGATATATAGAACACACTGCCTCGCTCAAACACAGATTATTATTATCAAATGTTCACTTATAACTTGTACGAAAATAATTTATAATTTAAAGCATAAAATTAAAAAAATCAATTGAAAAAGTTGAAAACGGGTATGTATATATACCGAAATACCAAAACACTATTTATGAAAAAATAAATAAATTTCACCGGGCCCCCGAAATAGCCAGGCCCCTAAACTCTGCAGTGTCCAAACGCCCCATCATGTAGAGGCCTTGGTATAGCTATTATATAATGTACTCGAAAACGAGCCGCACGAGCAATAAAATAATAATATTATGTTCTTTTTGAGGAAATCGTTGCACGCGGATTTGTGTGTTAATAAATTACTATATAAATTTTATCATAAAAAAAATCGTAAATTTTAAATACGTATAATGTATAATTTTACGGTTTTTTTTTTTCTCCTAAATATTGTTTTAGTCAGACTCCGCGCGTTCCGAATGCATTTTTAGATTCTGAGCGAATCGAGGAAACTGCGTATAGGTTTTACGCAATTATGTACATTTTTTTTTTCGCGTACAAATTTTCGATTAGAAATAATGTTCAAATGATCTAGTCGTGCGTAACGTTCCGCGGTAACAAATTGTATCTATAACTGGTACTTTATTATTATTCGAAAAGAATTTTCGATTTTCTCTGTACCTACCCATATAGTTTCCTCGTACCTAATCCGATAAAAATGATTTATCAAATAAAAATAATTTACCAAAAATCGAAAGAAAAACTGTTTTCTCGTTAGTTTTTAAACGCGACGCAAAAATCTACCAAAAAAAAAAAAAAAAGTTTATATATCTTAAATCGATAATATTATACACCGAAGCCACGCTCTGCGCAGAATCGTTTTATTCAATGCAACGACCCACATTGCTTTCAAATGTATATATATATAATAATTGAGTCTTTTTATAATTACTTGTATTATAGCTGTCAGAGCCATAGCTAGGAGGGGAGCGGGGCGAAAGGTGCCTGCGCCACTGACGCAAAATTTAAGAAATAAAAATATTTAATATAATAACGTTATTTCTGATTATTTTTCAACGATAATTTATTCGAATTAAAAAAATAATCTTTATAAAATTATAATATTCTATAATTAGTTTTGTGTTGAAACCAAAAGGGCGCATTATTCGGTTGCTACCTACGGTCCTGTTAACTGTGTACTGTACTATATTCGCACGCTCTTGCGTTTAAAAAGTTTGAAATAAAATCTAAAACGTTTTAAGACCCGTATTTAGACCCGTTATTTGGCAATTCGATAATTGTTTAAAAAGAACGATTTTATATAAAAATAAAAAGTGATCGAAAGTTTTCAATTCGTCGGATTGAATATTAGTGTATATTGTTATAGTTGGCGTAATAAAAAAAAAAAAAAAATTCCGATTTATTTCACGCGTTTTATGTAAAATACGAGTTATTTTTACGGTTCGTATATTATATATATACGTATAGCGACCATAGTCGTCCCAAGGGGGGCAAATGGGGCAAGTGCCCTAGGGCGTCCAAAGTATTATAAATGCAGGGGGCGTCAAAAAAATGAATGACAAAAAGAAAAAAAAAATTTGTTGCTTTATTTTAGACATTAATTTCCCTTGTATATCTGTATGATGATTTCGAGGATGAGTGTATTTACTATTAAAATATATAAAATTATGTAATTAGATATTACGTTAGTTGTACATTTCTTTTTTTGGGGGTGGGGGCGTCAAATATCATTGCCCTAGGGCAGTGGTGGCCAAACGTTTTTTACCGAATAATAAAAAAAAAATTGATTTGCCTGGCCTGAAATTTGATAAGCAACGACGCGTAAATGACGATAAACAATAAGAAACTAGGAACTATTTATTTTTATTTTAATACATTATTTTAATGTATGAAGAATGTATACTGTATTTTTTTAATTTTTCAATTTTTTTTTTTTCAACGTAAATTTAAAATATTATATACACGCAAATATAAGTGCTGTAATGTAGAACACTTTCGCGGGCCAGATAATAAATTATGGCGGGCCGGATTTGGCCCGCGGGCCGTAGTTTGGCCACCACTGGCCTAGGGCATTGTTGGTGGTCAGGACGGCACTGATAGCGACGAATATTATACGCGAGTAATTAAAACGTATCGAATTTAATTTTTACAAATATAAGTACAATATAAGTACACCCGCAGGCAGGCAGTCATAAGAAATACGCGTATTTTCGATTTTTCGCCATAATAAACTGCAATTTCTTTCGAATATTTTCGAATTATGTCCAAAAAAAAAAAAAAAGATAAAATACATTACTCGAAGTAAAAATGTATCGAAGAGTCCTTTTGCATATTACGAAAAATTTTAGGTAGATATAAAATTTTCGAGTTTTTCATTTCCAATATCATATTATATACAGGTGATGCGGTATATTGGCAGAGTCTGTGCAGCAATTGTGCCACCTGCATATTATTATTATTATTAGGTACCTACTGCAATTCGCACTTACGTTTACTTGTTCTTTATTCGATCCGTATATAGGTACCTACTTTTAGGTTAACATCAAAAATTTAATGAAACCAAAATGTCCTATATAACGACGTTTGGAGTGCTTATTGTAACGAAAAGAAAAAAAAATCGATCTCTTCCTTCGCCGCAATTGTTTTGCCGTCGTAGCATCAATTATTTTAAGTACTGCGGCAGCTGCGTCGATTTTTTTTTTTTGGAAATTCATTTTGTTCCGGTAATTTTGAGACGTTATATATACAGAATAATATTGTGACAATATATATATATATATAGGTTTTACACGGTATTAATATTACTGCAGACTGTGTCGCGCTACATCCGAGTAGAGAGGTATGTAGGTACACCAGCTACTGTATACTATATCGGCTGTCGCGTTCAAATCTTTGCGAGTTCGCATTCTATCGATATTATTATTATAGAGTACCTATTATTTACAGCGGCGACTATTATATGTATATACAAAACTACAAAATAATGGCGGTATCAATTTTTAATTTAACCGTATAAAACCAACGGCAAATTGTCAATAATTATCGATTTTAAAAATTTGTAGGTGGATAATTAGTGTGAAATAGCCGCCACTTTATGAGAATCGATGATTGCAAAAACGTCATGAGTCAATTATTTAAAACTTCTGGATAGGAACTTTTGGAACGACACAATTCGTCGACTAAAGACGTTTTCGCTCTCAACCAGATTTTTCGGTTGTAATTTTATAGATAAAAAAAG
The DNA here is from genome assembly GCA_032441835.1 of Slavum lentiscoides. Taxonomy (NCBI): domain Eukaryota; kingdom Metazoa; phylum Arthropoda; class Insecta; order Hemiptera; family Aphididae; genus Slavum; species Slavum lentiscoides. Next base: position 10,800,977 of record CM063713.1, read on the forward strand.
TATAACTTGAGACACTTTTACACTCAACGGACAGAAACACATGACTAGTATACGTTTTTACTAATATCTCAATTTCATAAAATATTTGACTCGTGACGTTACTGCAATCATCGATTCATGAATTCTGTTTTTTTTTTTTCATTGCAGTGCTACACCAACGATTTCGTAAAAGCTAATCCGTTGCATACGCGTGCAGGGTGGACCGAAAAGTAATAACCAAAACAGGGCGAAAAGTAAATAAAAGTACAATTCTTTGTAGCTTCAAAAAAAAAAAAAAAATCAAATATTTATTTTTCATCGTATAGTCACCGTCATTTCTCCCAACGCATTTTTTTTTTTATCCCGTCACTGAAAAATTCTTCTGATTTTTCTCGAATCCACGACACCATTAGGTAGGTACCCAGTGGCGGTTACAAAGGGATTTGATATTTTTATATTTAGTGCATCTCTGACCTAACAGCACCGACTTGTGTCATGTAAGTTGGTCCAGTTTATCTTATGGTTATGCTCCATATTCTAAATATATTTATTGTATAGTTTTATTGAATCAATATCGATTGTTTCTTCGACGTTAAATTTTTGATTATTCATGGCCGATTAATTTTTTAATGATACAAGTCTGTCCTCTAACCCCACGAGTAAAAACATGTTTCGTATTATTTACATTGAGCAGAATGTAAAATTATAATTAATTAATCGAACTAATTATTCCGTAAGAGGCTATAACATGGCCAGACGACCTCCTTATGCAATAAATCGATTTCCCAAATTTCCGTAACTTATTTTCTTTTAATAACGTTTTCTCATTTATTTGCCTGTAACTGCTGTAACCGTATACTAATTTCTTAATCGACCAACACTTATAATGTGCCAGTCCCTATTAATAATTTCCACAATTTGAGCAGTATATAATTTTCCGTTGAAATTTTTTTTCTTGCCTATTCCATTAGTTTTTGCCCTATTATTCCCAGTGCGCTCTTAATATTCCCTCATCTAAATTGTAGTGATTTATCTTCTGTAAAAAAAGGACGAAAAGTAAAAGACAGTGGCGTGATAATCACTTGACCACTGCCATTTGTAATACAATAAAAATCAAACTGAATTCTCCATTTCCGATTCTATATTTATTTAATATAACAATGGGTGTATTAGTAATCGTCTGATGATTACGCTGATGAGTGCTCCTCATCATTTAAAACATTTAAATGATAACAAAAAAAAAATTAAAAATAGCTTACTGTCTTTATTGTATGTATCAAATTTTAAATGATAAATAACATCACATTCATGAAATAATTCTAAGTACTTAATAAATCATGCGATGCAATAATAACAATCAACTTCATTGTCATTATTATAATTACGCTTAATAAGCATTATCATTATTAGGGTAATCAATGGAATATTAGTTTTTACTTAAATTTCAAAGAAAAAATATATTTTCAATGTACTATTCTTTATTTAAAAAAATATGTACATATATTACAAATGAAATTATAGTTATTAGGAAATAATTATTGTTTTGGCCCTCTTTTTGGACCTTTTTTACCTCCAGTCATTTGTTTCTCTTTAGTTTTGTTACTCAACAATGGATGCAATTCTGAAATTAAAAGAAAACATTTATTAATCGTTTGTAATTTTATAATCACAAATTATAAATTTTTTTTTTCCATAATATTGACTATTAAAGTTGAATATTATATCGTAGTTCATATTTTAAAAAATTTACAACTAACCGTCAGTACTACTGTCCAATTGAATATCAAATGTACGGAATTTAGAAGAAGTAGATGATGAAACTGTAGGTGGTGGCATATCTGGTTCAGGGTCTTCAATTTCTGGAGCAATTGGTAAAAACATCAGAGCTTCTTTATGATCTTCAACAGCTTCTTCTTCATCTGAACTACAAAATGCTGCTACAGGTTCAGCACTTTCAACATCGACCTACAAATTATTTATCATTAATATCACATAAACTTCAACAATTATTTTCAAACTGGCATTTTTTTTTTTTTTTTAGCCAATTAATAAAAAAAATTAACAATTGTTTTGTTATGCTGAATGACACAGACCTCAAAATCTTCATCACATCTCTGCACATCTTTTGTAATAGATTTATCATCATCCTCCAAGTCAAATTCAGACTCTCTTTCTTCATACTCAACATTTTCATCGAGCTCTTTAAAATCAGGTGCAAACGCTGACCAATTTTCCACTTGATTTTGTGCCCAAACAGAAACTAAACCACTAGATATACTGGTTATTATTGCACGAACAGGATGCCACTATAAATAATACGTTTTATACCTATTAAATCCAAATGATTTAAATTCAAAATATTTTAGTTCTTACAACAACATCCAACAAAAGTTCTCCTTTGGTTCCATGTAATATTTTCACTAAATTTCCAATACTTTTTTCCCATATGTATAATGCATGTTGCCTAGCCGAACCTGCACAAATATATTCACCATCGCCAGAAAAACAACATTTCTTCCACATTGTTCTACAAATAAATAATTAAAAATTAAAATAGCGATTTTGTAGTAATATTATTATAAATAATAATAATAATAAATTATTTGTATTATGAAATCCTGATTAAACCAGTCTCCAGAATTTATGTGTTTATACTTTTAAAAATATATGCATCTGCTTCTAAACTATAACACTAAATATTAATCAGAAAATAAAAAAAAAAAATAAGAAAGTACCACAAATTATTAAAAATCATATATAAATTTATTTGTAAATAATAATACAACAAATTTACACATACTTGTTAACTAAATCTTGAAGTTTTTGAATGGGTTCTGTATCTCCATCTTTTCCTTTTTCCAAAACATGTTTAGCATCATACACTCTAATAACTCGATCTGAACAATTGAGTAAAAAACATTCGCCCCTTCGTGCAAATTCAATGCTCTTTATACCAGTCATTCCCGTAGATACTTTAAATGAGGCTTTAAGTTCAAGATCAGGACAAGTCAAAACCAATATTTTACCACGTGCATTTCCTGTATATATGTACTGACCGCGACGATCAAATGAAGCAACTATCATCAGGTCGGACTGTAATTTAATACAACATTATTTTTACATTTTATGTGTTATATTATGAACAATAACATTAATATTAAATTAGGTTTAACTTACATCTTCACCCAATGGAACTATTTTATGATGACCTTCTGTGTCTACGAGTACGGCAGCATGTTTCATTGGACAAACTAGAAATAGATTTTTTTTTCTTGGATGATATTGAACTTTTAACACGGGTGAAGGGAATTTATACATTTCTTCTCTTTCACCACTTAATATATCCCAAGTACAAACATTATTGTCAGTAGACGCACTTAATAACTTTTGTCCATTTCTTGACCAACTAAAAAATTATAATTCCATACATATATAAACTATGGTAGTTCAAAGAAATAATTACGACTCAACTTTAAACAAAATATCATTATTACCTTAAAGAACAAACTGGATGCATATGAGCAGTGATAATTTTTGCAATTCCTCTAGTTAAAAAATCCCAAATCACTATACGACCATCATTACAACCAACTGCTAAGAGTGTTCCATATTTATTGAATACACATGTCACGGCTAACGATATACTGTCAAGAACTCCATCAAATTCCTTCAAAAATGAAACAATGAAAATTGTTTATTTAATACATTAAACATTCACATTCCGAATAATTTAAATTCCAATATATAATGCACAACATAATAAAGTATTATATAGGTTAATTTAAAAAATAAAATAAGCAAATCTAATTACTTCGGGATAATTTTGTCCAAAAGATTCTGTAAAAATACAAAAATAAATTAAAATTTTATACAGACATAAGTAAAACTGTTATTACTATTGTATGTATATGTATTTATTGTATTACTTACCAAGCAATTCCAAATTCATTTTGAAAATTAAAGTTAGATTTGATCCTTGATTTTGAAACAATAACTAGATAGGTACCGAACAATCTAAAAATAATTTTATAAGACGTTATATTGTTAAATTAATAAACAATCATTAAACTGGTCTATGATAATACAAATTAATACGACGGTATTTTCATAATACTATATAGTAATATAAAATTTTAAAAATGTCAATTAAGTTCGTTAATTGCCTAGGATTCCCCAGTTGGATGTCGAGAACAAATGAATAACATTTTACTACATTGAAATTTGTTAAAAATGTTCATTACGATTTTTACACGATTGAAGAATCCCCTCGATATAACAATGTGATTGATGCAGTGCCGTAGATAGGATTTTTATATGAGGGGGGGGGTTCAGTGCTATCTTGATTCGTACATTATAATCGTGTATCGTAATGATTTATCAGCACAAAAATCTATAATCTATAATGGCACAGACCAAATTAAACATTCATACATAATGTTATTATACACATTGTTATAAGGTTCTTATTTTTCATAAATAACAAATCTACTTAACACCAAAATGTTGGTAAAATCTAAATATGAACATACATTTTACTGTAACATCTGCAATGCTGTTGTGCGTAAAAAATAATTGAAATTTCTACTTTTCCAATGTTCAAGGGGGGGTTTGAACCACCTAACCCCCCCCCCCGTGTCTACGTCCCTGGATTAATGCGTATTAATAAATTACAAAAATAATGTATTGGACTGTTTTTGGAAGATATGATTTATTTTTTTTTTTAAATATTAAATTCCAAACTACGATTTGTAACAAATTTAAGTTAATGAAAATATGTAGATATACACATATATTACACACAAAATTTGGAGTTATACATTCTGCAATTTGTACAATGATTTTTAAAACATTCTACAAAGTGACAAACACTATTGTAAAAAGTAAACCTATACATTTAAAAAAATCGTATTTTATTTACCCATATAACGCTGACGAATAAAAGTTTAGGCCAATCGTTGTCACACTTATTAAATTTTATTTAAAAAAAGAAAACGTAGATTGAAGTCTGACTTAAACATAAATTTAAAAGTCAGACTTTAACCAAAACGTATTTTACATAATTACAGTTAATGTAAAATTGTACAAAAAAAAAGAAGAAAAAATGGTAAATGCAATACGAAATTGAGGGCGACCAGCATTAAAACGTCGACATTACATGAATTTTTCATTCACTAGTGGTCAATAAAGACAAGACGCGAGTCATAAAACACTTTAAAATCATATATGAAACAAAATAATAGCGGCGAATATCAACTGTGTCTACAACAACTTGTGATAACAATCATAAACAATAAAGTACCACATTACCACGGTTGTGGTTAAATGTGTTAACATTATTACCAGAACCAACCAAATAAAACCGGTAGCAAACATCAGAGAAGCGAAAATCGATCAGCTGATCGAATTTTTGTATAATTTAAACATTGACCGTCGAAAATAGAATTTGGATTTTGAATCTATAATTTTTGTTTTAACGTATTAAGCATAGTTTTGTGTCTGTTCTAGATCATATTATTATAAATATCAGTCTGTGCCAAAATCTATAAACAATCTTTGTAGATCTAAGTCTGTGCCAAGATCGTAAATTAGCCATGAATCGTAATAATCGAAATAAATAATCTTTTTTCTTCGACAAGCCACATTAGAAGAAATATTGCCTTCGTGCGGGCCACCAATAATGTAAAACTAATACTTCATTATTATAGTGTACCTACTTGTTGTATGCACGTGTAGTGTACTTATATACAGTTTACAATGCAATATATAACTTATTGAATTAAAAACAAATTAGTGTTTTTTTGATGAAATTAAAAAATTGAAACAACATAATATATTAAAATTTTATTCATATTATGATGGAAATGGCAAATGTTTTTGGCTCAACGTATTATGTATATGAACAGATGTTTTCACGCATAAACCTAACAAAATCAAGTTATTAACAAATGATCATTTTAATTCAATTTTAAGAATTGGTACGACGACATATTTTGTAAACACAGGTAGGCTTACCATGACTCTTCGGAGCCAAATCCGGGACACTGCTCGCCGTTTGGATAATGAAAAAAAAGGTTATTTAGGAATATAACACCATTATCTCAAGTTAAGTATCAGTTGTTGTGTTAATCGACGATCGTTTATTATACGATCTCATGAAAATACACAAAATAGCCACAAAACATACTGCAGGAAGTGTACACTTCTGGGATATTTTCTAAATTCGGACGACTTTCAGGACAACATATAAAAATATGGACTGTCCTGCCAAAATCATGACGTTTGCAGGTAACCCTACGCATAGATCACACATTAATATGCAGATTCGAGAAGAGAGGGACGAGGGAATAATATTACAATATAATATAAAGATTATTATAAATATATTCTTTGAACGATGACATCAGTCGCGGTTTTAAATTTCCAACCTATATGCAGGCTCTGTAATACTTTCGCGACCTAACCAAAAATATCCGTTATATTATACTAGTTTAAGGTCTATGTGTAAAAACGACTTTTAAATTGTAAAACGTCACGTACTTACTCCACTAATTTTATTTTCGTTTGACTGGCGTATATTTTGTACATTATTAATCTACGAGCTGTATATTATACGATACTTTATAACGCAAATTTTAGACAGGAGTTACTACGCCACAGAAAACAAAATATATAATATTATATTCTACCGGAATTACCTAACTAAAATCCATATTTAATCGTTGAAAATAATAATCGCATACACGGCCGGCGAATATTTCACAAAATATCAAATACTGAAATACTCTCGCCGCCACTGCTGTTGCCTTATTCTCGCGCACGTATTGTAGGCACCCACTCTGGTGACACTGTAATAAAAGAAAATATTGTATAATTTTGTAAGTGATATATTTTATTTCTTTTTCGTAAAATAAAATTAACTTATTCATCGTGTTTAAAAAAAGCGTAAAAGTTGTAGTGTTTTTCGTTCCTTTTACAAAAAAAATCTCACTCGGTTTAGCGCGCGTAATTGGACTGGATGAAGGAAGAACAAAGTGCATGGAACGTAAACGAAATCGGAAAAGAAAGTAGTCACTATACTCCGCGCGCTGAGAGAGCGCAAGCGGCGGCGACCAAAACACGTCGTATTTCGCGCATCTCCCACCAACGCGACTCCCACCACCGAGCCGTCGAGATAACAAACGATAGCGCCCGGTGGTTTACGACAGCGTGCGACAGTTCACGGCGGTCCACTTGGTGGGGGAAATTAGACCTCGAATCTGCGGAGCGTTTTCATTTGGATGCGCAGCCGAGTTGCGCTCTCTCAGCGCGCGGAGTATAAATAGCGGTACGACACAAAATAGAGGGCGTGGCTACGACACAACATAGAGGGGGTGACGACGACACAACATGGAGGGGGTAACAGGTAGGCGCTTATAAATAGCGGTCTGCACCAGCAAATTGCTCAGTGTGGTCGCGGGAGTCAGTCGCGAATGACCCGAGGCACACACACACACACACACACACACACACACACACACACACACACACACACACACACACACACACACACACACACACACACACACACACACACACACACACACACACACACACACACACACACACACACACACACACACACACACACACACACACACACACACACACACACACACACACACACACACACACACACACACACACACACACACACACACACACACACACACACACACACACACACACACACACACACACACACACACACACACACACACACACACACACACACACACACACACACACACACACACACACACACACACACACACACACACACACACACACACACACACACACACACACACACACACACACACACACACACACACACACACACACACACACACACACACACACACACACACACACACACACACACACACACACACACACACACACACACACACACACACACACACACACACACACACACACACACACACACACACACACACACACACACACACACACACACACACACACACACACACACACACACACACACACACACACACACACACACACACACACACACACACACACACACACACACACACACACACACACACACACACACACACACACACACACACACACACACACACACACACACACACACACACACACACACACACACACACACACACACACACACACACACACACACACACACACACACACACACACACACACACACACACACACACACACACACACACACACACACACACACACACACACACACACACACACACACACACACACACACACACACACACACACACACACACACACACACACACACACACACACACACACACACACACACACACACACACACACACACACACACACACACACACACACACACACACACACACACACACACACACACACACACACACACACACACACACACACACACACACACACACACACACACACACACACACACACACACACGGCGCGCGCGCGCGAGCACCGCAGTCAGGCGCGAACTACATTGTTCACGCCTGACCGCTGTGACTACACTGAGCTGTCCGACGACTTCGGACCTCTATTTATAAGCGTCTTTCTGCTACCCCCTCTATTTTGTTTAGTAGCGCTACTACTGATTCTGGGGATTACTTTCTTTTCCCGTTTTATTACTATGTCAATTTTCGCGCTATGTCGTTATACGCCGTTGTTTAACGCTGACCGATCGTCCGATCGTACGCGCGTATGCAATCTTTATTATTTATTATTATTACTAATAATATAATTTCGCGTATTTCAATGTATTTCCCCGTGCCGCTGTTGATGATATAGTCAATAGTACTTTATATAATACGCGGTATTAATAAAAAAAATTGTTCGTATAATATACTCAGTATAAGTAATCTGTTATTTCTTGTTTAATATACTGGGATTACAATCACAATTGATGTTTTTTTTCCGTAGACGATTTTTCGCGTGGAAATATAGTGCTTCAATTTTTACAAGTATTTTTTGGTAGAAAATATTCCACGACGAGTAATAACTAGGAAGAAAGATCTATTAAATCTACCGAGACGAAATGAAGACGTAGATTAAAGATGAACAACGTGCATGAAACTTAAACGAAATAACAATAAAATAGAAAAAGTAATTACTCACCAGATAACGCTGCGGCACATCATAGAAGGGCGTGGCAGAATGGCGCATATAAATAGCGGTACTGCGTTGTTCGCGCCTGCCCGCCGTGACTACACTGAGCGGTTGCTGGTTTCGCACCGCTATTTATAAGCGCCTTTCTATTACCCCCTCTATGTTTTATCGTAGCGTTATCTGGTGACTTCTTTCTCTTTCCGTTTTATTTCGGTCGGCCGACGAGCTACGTCGAAATATGCTGGTGTTTAATTCGACGTTGAACGAGCGACTGTTCGTAAACATCAAACAGATTTCCATCTATTTTCGGTCCAAAACGTTAAGATAAAGCGGCTCCTTATATTATATATTTGTAAACTCTACATAACGACCAGCTCTTTGTTTAGTATATTTCATATCGTTTGAAAGGTCATCGGAATTTGTTTACAAAATATCGCCTTTTTAATATTGTCGTAATCCACTTATGAATAATATACTGAGAATGTATTCTCCCATTCCCTGCTGAAATCTTCTGTATAAATTATTAAATACCAATAACTTCAGTTCTTAAGTCACTGCAGCTGCAGAACGCATCCAACGGCTTCTACTTCCATATTATTATTTTTTTCGTTATTATAATCTTTTTCTAGCCCGCTGCGGTAATTATCATTATTTCTCATTTTCACAGATCGTGCGTTTTAATAATATTGAATAAGCAATAATAATAAATAAATATTTTCGAAGAAAAAAAATCGCGTAGCAATTAAACTACCTGTACTTAATCTAAGCGCGTATATCATAATACATTTTAATAATACAATTTAATGCCAAATTATACTGTTGACCACGCTTCTCACGGTCGATATATATTATTATGTTTTCACCTGTTGTCACTACGTCAGTCAAAATTATAGGTACTGTTATCGCGCAGTTTGCAGTGTATAATATTATTATATGCGTCATAAAACAATATTTGCCAAATCAATGAATGTCCGAGGTCGACGTAAGAGTGCTATTTATAGTTTATTTTAAACATAATGTACTCGATCGCTGATATAAAATAGAAAGAAGAAAAAGTACATATCTTATGCAATAAAAAAAATTAAACAATATATATATATATATATATATATATATAAATCAATAACGCGTATATAACGATAAATCATACATTTATATTCTTTTAAACGCAATATATATATATATATATATATATATATTTAAAAAATAGTGCGAGTTTCATGACAAGAGACTATAAACTTTATAACTTTCAAAATACGACGTGTCCACTACGCAATAACAATATTGTAGGCGAAGGTAAAAAGGCTTTTTTTTATTTTATTAATAAAAATTGAAATGTCAAAAATACGAACGGATAATTTGTTCATAGTACATTAATTTTTCTCGTTTTTAAACGTGGCCGTTATACAAATTATTCGCGCACACGCACGTCCTGCAGCAATGGAATGAGACGAACAGGGGGCGCTTATTTTAAGGATTTTTTTCCTACCTACTGCCCAAAAGCTAAACAAAATTTTGTTGAGATCTATTCGGACCAATGACCATAATGTGCCCACTATATACCCTAAAAAAATGCAGTATAAAAAACTTGTTTTCTTCTAAAAATAAAGTTGTCATATAATATTAAAAATATTTAATTATTAATTTTATTTTTATTTAATTACTTAGAAATACGTAATTATAAAAAAAAAAAAAATATTACTACAGAGAACTAAATAATTTTATAAATACTTTTCGATTTTTAAACGCATTACGACGTTGTAGGGTGTGAAATTCATATAATGGAACCAATAATTGCCCGTTTCCTTATTACCCGATTTGGGTTCTATTGTGCCCGTTAGAATTATGTATAAAGCCTGCCAGTAGCCTGCAGTGCCGTTGGGGGCAAAGTTGTATTATTATTATGTAGGTATACAATTATCGGCGGGGGTGGGGGGCGAATATTATTTTTAAATCTCGCCCCGGGCACAAAATCATAACGGCACGGCACTGAAGTCTGTTGCGGAACACACGAAATCGACTGAAATCGTATAGTGAATATAGTAGCTGGTAGTTGACGATCGCTCAAAGGACGCGTTCGGGATTTGGTATAGAATCGCGATTTGCGAGTAAAACCGATATTCTTTTATGCAAAAATCCGATTAAATATAATACGTTTGTACGTAAAAAATATATTGTAATCATTTGTAGTAAGCCGTCGCTGCCGTTGACACGATGGAACGCGTAAAAATGTTTGCGGAACAGCCGAAATTCGAAAACGACGAAACAGCATGCGAGTCACGCGGATATAAAAACGTCGTGAACGCATCGGCGGTACACGTGCAGCGCTCGAAAACCGTGACCGAATATAGGAATCCGCGGTTTTTTTTCGTCCGCGGTATTATAATATTAGTGTTGAAAATAACGGTGTACTGCAACCAGGGTCGGCCTGGCCATAGCCGCTAGGCCGCGAATGCGGCCGGGGCCCCATCATTTTTTTTTTTTTTTATATCAATATTTTTGAACGCTATGTCTCCACCAGTTTTGAAATCTTTGCCTTGTATTATTATAATGTATAAAAAAAATAATGCAGAAATTGATTTGAGAACAGCGGTTCGAATCCCGAACCGTACACGTCAAATCGTGGTATTTATCCATTGTACTATTATAGTACGAGCCGAAAAACGGAAAAAATAAATCTATTAAAGAAACACGGTAAAATTGTCAAATTTCAAATTGCTTTAACTTAAAAATTAAATCCGACCACCGAATTCTAACTTCACCATAGATTCTTTTATTAACCTGCATGTATTAACTCTATATGGAAACAGAAGGCGCTAGTCCAAAAAAAAAAAAAAATTAATTTTTTTCATAAATGGCCCGGAAAAATCTCATTTGCCCGGTAAGAATTTTAGAGTCACTCCGCCCTTGGATCTGGGACACCCTAAAATAATGAATTGTTTTTTATTGATATGTATTTTTTAACTTCATATTAAACCAAGGGGCAGGGGGCCCCAAAATAAAAAGATCCAGGGGCCTTTGGTGTGCCAGGCCGGCACTGACTGCAACAGAAGGAGAAACCGCGGCTCGAAATACATCAATTATAGTTTTCCCGTCGTATTATTATTATAAACGAAAAATTCCAATAATAATATTATATTTTTATTTAAATTATTATAATAATATTACGAGTATATTATAAATCGAAATATTTAAAAAAAAAAATCGAACACGTTTTGCGTTCGCCGAGGCAATGGCGTGATAAACACTGATAACGTACGCACACGGCGGCGGATTGATAACGACGTCGCTCGGCAGCAGCAGCAGCAGCCCGTCCCGACACACCTGACGTTGAAAATCGTCCGATCCCGTGTCCGGGCGCGCAAGGTGTGCAACGCCGCCGTCGTACCGACAACGCGACCGACGTCCGCGGTGCGAAAAAGTGGTTTGTCCGTACGCGACAGTGTGCGCGGCGCAGCATCGCTGACGACAGCGCGTCGGAATGGTTGCCGCGTTTCCTGGTGGTCGTCGTCGTCGGTTTTCTACGTACCCGAGCGCGTGGTCGTTACCTTGAAAAACGAAACTGACCGCCGCATCGTCCGCCGGTGTTCTCGTCGTCGTTTGTGCGCGCGCGAAAACGCGTCGACAGCACAGTAGCCGTCTTCGACGTTCGTGAACAACTCGTCCGCCCACCCCGCCCACCTTTTTTTTTTCCGTGTCCCGTCGCTTTCCGTCACGTGCGGTTTTGTTATACTCGCGCGAGTAAAAAGTGTCTTCTATTCTATTCTAATAATATCCGTTTTCCGTTTAGAATCCACTGATATGCGGTAGTGTATCGATGATCGTAGACGAGTATTACTATAATGTGTCGCCGACACGTCGGTAAGTCGTAATAATATTATGCGCGTTGTACCACTCGAATTTCCGTTTTTCTAAATGAGAAGTACCGCGACGGTCACAGTCGTAACGACTCGGGGGAACGATGTAGCGGAGGCTCGAAAGTGACGTACGCGATTAACGAAACGTTTTTTAATCGTTTTAAATAGAGAGAGAGAGAGAGAGAAAAAAACGCTTCGCGTTTTAGACGGGCAATAGGAGGTATACGGTCGTATAATTTATTCGGGTTGTTATTACGCGAGCGAACCGATTGAGAGCGAAAAAACCGTGTGTTCGTTACCTGCCCACAATTCGTTCGATTACAGTTTCAAATTCCCGTGACCGGAATTTATCGATTTCACAAAACAAACGTTTAACGAATGCCGCCTTTTATGATACGCGTATATTTCGAATTTTCTCAATTGTTACGTAGGTTACACACTCGTGTTAATAATCTCTTTTTTTTTTTTTTTTGGGGTGTTTAGAATAGACACCAACGTGGAGGAAAGCAATGCGCGATTGGTCAAGGTGGAGCGAAAAAGCTCTAGCCGTTACGACCAACCCGATTGCGAAGTATATGGCCGCAACAATAACAGTTTTGAGGATCTCGAGAACGGTAACATTACGGCGGTCCCTTTCATGGATGAGACATCGTTGTTATCGCAAAATTCTATACTGATACCGTTGACCGGAACGACTCCACCGAAACGTGAAGATGAACCTTTCGACGCAAATGCCTGTAATTATTCGATTTGATTTATATTTATTTTGTTTCATTACACCGTGTCTCGATTTCTCCAGTGGTGGACGTTGTGCCATCGGCAACGCCAATTAACGGCTGTAACTCGAGTTAAATAATTTTATTACAAACCAGAGCGTCGTAAATAATTTAAAAGTTACTTATTATTTACTGTCTTTTTTTTTCACGGAAATATTCATTAATTGTACTGAGAATTCGTTTAATATTATTGTTTTTAGACAAAACACTCAAAAGAGGTATTTCACATGCTACCGACAACGTGAACATTGTTTCCCAAGCAAGATCAGAATTGTTATTCGTCGATAGTACTGAAGATGAATTACAAATCGTGGAAACTCCTGTTTACACATTTATCCTACCCGATTTGACACAGCTCGAAGGTAATGTCGAAATTATTTTTAATTATCTAATTTACACTCGACAGTAATGTATTTCAATAAACTTGTGTTTTGTAGAAAAATTTCGCATGTTTATCGAAAAAGATCTGATAGCTGTGGCAATGCAAAGTTCACTCGAACAGGCTTCAAGGTTGAATTGGTGGACCGGATTTTGTCAAAGGTTGTGGCCGCTTTCAACGTCTGGTGATGGAAATTGTCTTTTACACGCCGCTTCATTGGGTGTGTAACTTAGAAATATATTGTTTTAACGTTTTTTTTTTTTTTTTTTATGAATAAACTACTTGACGGTTATAAAAAATATCAAAACTATATAAATCATTTTTTAAATTTATAATAATAATCTGTCTAACTACTTTGAAATGTCTTGAAAACAACTATACAATCATATACATTAATATATATACTATTAATCATATACATAAATGTACCGTTTTTAATTGATATATTTTTTTATGATGTAAAGCGACATTGTAAAAATTATCTGTAGCGCAATATAAAATTATGTTTTAGTTTTGTCCAATTTGGTTGAAATTATTCATTTTTTTTTCTTTAGGTATCTGGGGATTCCACGATCGTTTGTTGAATTTGAGACGTGCTTTACATTCATTTCTTAGCAGTGGCCCAGCTCGCTATTCACTGTGGCGGCGTTGGCAACGACAACAAACTATTATGAATTCTCAATTCGGTCTTATATATACAGAACAAGAGTGGCGCAGAGAATGGAACTCGATTGTTAACATGGCTTCTACCGTTCCTCGCACTAGGAAACAAAGTGCATCGAGGTTTGTTTCTTTTTTGTTTTTTATTATTATTATACTATCGATGTGTATTTTAATATTTTCAAATAACAGTGGAAATGGTGACACCGAAGGATACATTTATGAAAGTCTTGAAGAAATTCACGTTTATGCTTTGGCGCATGTTTTAAAAAGACCTATTATTGTCATAGCCGATACAATTCTTAAGGTATATTTATTTAATGCTGTTTTGTGTTACTTAATAATCATCCGTCATACTTTTTTGTATTTATATTCGAAATGGTTTTTCGTTTAATTTCATCTGGCTTAAAGGATATGAACGGTGACGCCTTAGCGCCTATACAGTTTGGAGGTATTTATTTGCCATTAGAGTGTTATCCGTGTGATTGTCATCGTTCTCCTTTGTTATTGGTTTATGATGGAGGACATTTTTCGGCCTTGGTCGCAATGGAAACGCCAAATTCTACACTTTCTTGTACGTTTTTTATTTTTTTTATTTCATTATTAAATTTAAATACTGTTCTACGTTCAGTTATAATTTCAAATCTTTGATTTCAGGTGCTATACCTTTGGTGGATTCGTCTGGTAAACTTTTACCAATACAGTTCCCTGTTGATCCTGGTGAAAACAATCAGTGTTTAGATAAAAATCAGGATCTGTCGTTTTCAGACTCGCTGTCATTACTAAATAGTTACTTGGATATTGTGAAGCTCGATCCACAAGTATTAATTATAATCAAAGACACTTTATAGTTTATTGGTACTATTTGATAAATGTGTTTCGGTTTTAGGGCAATAACGACGCAGTAGGAAAAAACGGTCTATTTGGAAGTCTAGGGCGTTCTGTGGGTAACAAATTGAAATCAAAATTGTCCAGAACGAATTCTGTAAAAAATCTGTCCGCATTATCATCTCAGTCCAAGTATACTTGTTGCGCTCTGATCAACGCAGACAAAAAGCATGAATATCACGACGTAATGATTAAAAACTACTTGAGAACGGCAGCTGAACGCTTTCAGTATTCACCCTATGTGAGTTTTGAATTCTTGTTTTGTAAAAGATTTCTTAGGAAGGACTAAAATTGAAATTGAATCATAACGTGTCTCCTGATTTTTAATAAAAAAATATATATTTCTTATACGTTATTTCAATAAATGTTTTGATAATAGGTAAAATAAAAATAATATCGAGTACGGTAAAATCGTAACTTCTTTGGTATGTAATTTTTAATTGAGTTTAAGATTAAAAAAATGCGTTTTTATTAATTTATTAATGAAATAAATGTGTAGTGTTTTTTTAAACTATTAAAAGTGTGACCACTGTAACGTTCTGTCTGTTTCAGGCGGATACAACACCTCGTTATGGTGCTGGTAAATCGCGTTTCTATACAGAAGCCGACTCTGAATCGCACGTCAAAGTGGAATCGATGACTCCAGTCAAAGCGGTCACGAACGAAGATCCCACTATGTATCTGTCGAAATCTACGTTCTACGACACCGGTTCACAGGTGAACAAGTGTCGTACAGACGATTGTGAATTTTTCGGTTCGTCGGCGACCAAACAACTGTGCTCGAAGTGTTACCAACTGTACCAGAAGCGAAAAAACGAATCCGCTTAAAACCAACAATATTGTTTATATTTAACATACGCGCTAATATAATATATGGAGATATTTTCATCTCATCACAAGTTGTGCAGTACACTTACACTTATGCCCGTAACACATACATAACAATTAGTACTTAATCTGTGTAAAATTTGCGAATAACACACGTACATAGTAACGATTATGTACGCCACATGTCTATACATAACATCACATGATAATAAATAACGCTATTTACCTATATATCACTTGTTCTTAATGCATAATATATTTGTACGGTTTTTGTATCGAGTTGTAACTCGATTTTTTTTTTTTACGTTTTATTCAAAATTCGAAAACAATGTTTTTTTTAAAAAATAACTGTGATTAAGAATTGTTTCCTTCTTTGCCTTTAACTAGTCTCGAAAAAAAATTTTTTTTTGTTAATTATAGTATATTTATTTTCAAAACTTAGCGTTGCTAACAGTTTATATTATACTTGCGCTTATAATTAAAATTTTAATTTCACACTAATTATATATATTTAATTAGTTTACCACTAATAGTCTTAAATAATTTTAAATTTTTGTTGTATAACACAGTTGAGTAATTTCGATTACTCAGTGGTTAATATTATTCGTCGTTACTGCTCGTTAGTCCTAAATTATCATTTCTGTTAATTTGTAATGATTATATATTTTTGCATTATTAATATGCATTTTCGGTAATGTCATACGAAAACTAATAAGCGCCAAATTGTGAATCGCCTAACGTGTTATATTAACAGACTACGTTGTTTTACCTGTTGTATGTTTCGTGTTATATATTGTTGTACTCTTTGTTTTATTACTACAAATTTATCATTTGTTTGATTTTTTTTTATCAATGTAAACAGTATGCATGTATGTACGTTTATTTGTTTATTATTATTATTATTATTGTTGTGTTTTTCATTGTTAATTTTTACACGTCATCAGATTAATAACCTCAAGAGTACTGGTAATGTTTTTTTTTTTTTTTTTGTCGGTCATGTTTGTACAGACATGTAATGTTATGTCTTTAAAAGTATGTAAATTATGTGATCGTTTTAAAATTACCGCATAGATCTAATTTAATAATTATATTTTCTGTTGTACCGAGTTAGTGGATATAAGTGAATTGACTAATGTAACTCGACACTCGTTTTTTTTCTTTTCAAAAAAAAAAACGAAAAATACACCAATATTTATTTTAAAAATAATTGTCGTTATTTTTCTTCTTTTTTTTTTCAATGCATACATCATTCGTACTGAAACTACGCTATATAAGTGTACACGAGCATTCGAGCTTTTATGTTTTATAGTGGTTTTACTATTAAAAACATAAGTATAAACATTTTAAAAATATTTTGTAAAATAATAATTCAAAGTGACCTTAAAGTCAGTTTTAAACGTTTCATTGGTCTTCTCTTTGCGATTCTATTTACGACATTTACTAAATAATAATATTGGAAATATAAAACAGACTGCACGTATTCTTTTACTTATTGTCTATAAAGGATATATGGAGTATTATGCAAGATTTTTTTTTTGGTAGTTAGAAGACTTATGTTTTTCATAAAGTCCATATATTATTTTATTGAATAAACACATTAATACTATGAAATATTTGACGCAAGATAATTGTGTTACAAAATCAAGGGTTCGAATACAACGCGATGCATAAAACTATAATTTTTAGGGGAACAATTAAAAATGTTACATTTTGTGGACGAAAAAAGTAAAAAAATATTTATTATCATTTTGGTATCGTAATAAATGTTTTTGTTAAGTTTTACCATTATTTTGACAATACCACATTGATAGAAATAATATATTTGAAAAGAAAAAAAGATTTTCACAACTCTGGTTGTGTATGTTTTCATTATTTCATCATTTTACACTTTATTAGATTTAACGCTTAACTATTCAAATAAATAGTTAATACATTGTACTCGAACACAGGACACACTACCTTTATTGTAACAATATAATAAAATGGATGATATTTACTATTATATAAAATGAGTATTAAATACATATACAATATATAACGCTTATACTTTTTTATTACAATTAATTGGACATATTTTTGAATTGTACGCGTTGAATCCAAAACACTAATAACCGCCATATTTTTCCTGTGAAAAAAAGAAAAACATTATTATTTTGATAAACGCCTACGAAAATGTCACTATCCTTTAAATTTGTTTATCAATCGTATCAATATTACCTGAAAAGATGACATCATGCCATTGGCGAGAGAAGACAATTTACCAGCTACTTTTGTCACACCTTGTTTAACGCTTTCTTTAACATCGTCTAGGTCCGGCGGTTGATACGTCGAATTAATACCTGTCATTTCTTCTCTGCCGAACAGTTCAGCTGATGAAATACTATTGCTTCCTTCAAAACGCGAAAGATTTGATTTTTCTGACTAGAATCAAAAAAATTAAGTATATATTAAAATCTTTAAAAGACGCTACACGAAAGGGGAGACATTGCGGCCAAATGTTAAATATATAATAACGATGAAATCGCCGCCATACGTTATGGATACACTAATCGATTTAAACTTAACGGGATAAGATAATTTTTATTTTTCCGCACATTAAACAGTTTCAATTATAATTTCGTTATTACTATTCTAAAAACTAAAAAGCTTATCCTTTAACTACCCTACTATGTATGTAGAAATAACTTACTAAGGTTTGATTATCACCGAAATATTGAGTAGACGATATTGATTTAGCTCCTCCAAACTTTTTAAAAGCTTCATTGTTTTCTGAAGGTAGAGGTGTGACATTTGTACTTCTACTATTTCTTCCTTGCTTTCTATTAGAGTCCCAACTGTCATTTTCTACTTTTTTATCAGTTCTGTTTGCTGGTTTAATATTCCAATCGTTTTTAATAACATCAATCTTAGTTGGTGTATACGATGTTTTTGAACTTCTCATTGAATCATCAAAGTCGAAAAAGTCATCACTAGTAATTTGATGGTTTCTGGTGATAATAACAAAATTTAATGTTCAACCGCCTATTATACTATATCGGATATTCATTTTTTAATATAGTATTTCTTACATTATTTCAGAATTTTAAAAATACAGAGCACTATCGAGCTGTAGTGTTAAACAGTATATCATTAAAATTTACATTAATGAATAACACTGCTAAGTTTGAAAAAATAACAACAGCTTTTTGATTCAATATAATGTATTATACAGGGTCAATTAAATATTCTTTAAATGTTAAATTAGCGTAAAAAGTACTATATAAAAAAAAATCAATTGGTCTAAAAAAAGTTACTTAAAAGTCTTACTTGCTCATTAGTTGTAACAAATCAACAGTTTTAGATTGTTCGAAACAATCATAGAATTGATCTTCACTATGATCTAATATAGTTTGTTTTTTTACTTCTTTGTCTAGAGTCATCATATCGTTTAAAGCTGAATGGCTTACAATGCTGTTGGGAAAGTAAATAATAATCATATTTTACACTAATTTGTTAACTCACAGTGTTTAGTCATACTTACTTCTTTGAAGAAAATCCCATACCCAGTCTTTCAAGTTGAGCAGCTTTTTTAGGATCAACCTGTTTTAACTTTTCTTCTTCTTTATTTTTCTTAATACTCAAATCTTGATAGGCTAACCTCATTGACGACATCTATACAAATCATACATTTATTTATTTTAATTTTAACAGACATTTTTGATAATCAGAAAAATAAAAAAGTTCAATTTCGTAAACCTGTGATTCTTGGTCTTCAATATTTTTTCCTACATTTTCTGTTTTTTCTGGCTCGCTGAATTTAATTTTATCTGCCATTTCTGCTTCTTTCTCTATATCAGCAAAATTAGTATGCACTTTTTGAGCACCTAAACCTAATCTCTTGCCTCCCAGCTAAAACCAAAAACATTTAAATATAATATTAATCACATTAAAACTTGATTTAAAATTGTTACTTTTTTTTTTAATACTACGAGATATGGATACGGATACATTTATATTATTTATCTTCAAAATAATATAAACTAATTTAAATAACATTTTTTTTCTTCTTAAAATCACTGAAATAATATTTAAACAAACGCTTATTTTTTTATAAACTCGTGTTTTACCATATTTTTTAACTGAGAAATTGCAAATTTATTTGCACATTAATTATTTAAAAAAATCACTGTTGGCAATAAAGTAAAGAACTATGGATTATATTGTAAAAGCATAATGCAATAAAACTTCATTCATATATTTATTAACATATTAATTAATAATTTGAAATTTATACTTACACCTGATCTTTTACTATGTGCCTGACGACCCCCTAATAAAGTCTTATGATCCATTGATTTTTGTTCTGCATCATTTAAAACTTTAGGACCACCTAGAAGTGGTGTATCCTAAAAATATTTATATTCATTATTAATTTATGCAATACAATTGTATAAAATCGAATTTTGAATGCACATACGTGTTTTGAAGAAGTAAAAGACATGGAATTGTTACTTGTAAAGTTTTCATTAGATGAATTAATATTAATGGTATGTTGTTCGAAAAAATCTACTGGCTTAACTTCAACCGTTTCGTTTGTATTCAATTGGTCTAAAAACAGCTGAATAAAAAAAAATATATATATAATTAATAATAATCTTTTTAATTTTAGTTTTCAATTAACTACTTAATGAAATATAATTGTCATCATAAAAAAAAAAAATATTCAATACATTTCCAAAAATTATAATAGATAATTATATAGAGCGTAGATAAAAAAAAAAAAATTATCGGTTTCGTCAGTTCGTTTTGTTAACGTCAAACTTTAAAAGAACAAAGTATGCTTTTTTTGCTCAATTATACAAAATAACAATTTTATGCATACCGTAGTATTATTTTACGATACTCTAAAAATTAAAGTAATTGTTACCTGAGTGCCATAGGTTTTCATTGCTTGTTTAGCACTTTGTAAAAGTTTTTCTCTATATAATTGAGCAGCTCTAGAATTGTATTTCTGTTGCGCGTCTTTTGATACGCAATTATGTTGCCTGAAGAAAGCTGTCTATAACATATCACATACAAGTGTTTACGACATTAAAAGAGTTATTACAATATTCAACAGTAACAGAAATTCGTACAGCGTTAGCATTTCCGCCCAACTGCATTTGCCGCAATTGTAACCAAGTCCAATTCGTGTCTAACTGAGTGGACCTAACAAAAGTCAAATGGACTCCCATGCTTCTGTGTACAGCAGAACAGTCCAAACAAATAAACACGCCGTAAGTAATGCTCGACCATGTCGGATTTTTGGAGTTGCAGTCAAAGCACGTCTGAAATATTTAATTAATTACGTCTTAATGAATTCCCAGAGAGTCATAAACTTCAAATTATAATAATAATCCGCGCAATTTACTGATCCATTTCATAATCTAATAAAATTTAACAATTTAACATCAACACATCTATGGTATTTATTCGAACATTGAAACGATAACGTACACAAACTCAAAAGCTAAAACAAAAATCCCGATGAAAAAACGTACAATTTTGGTTGAAAAAATGGAAACACATTTTTCAAAGATTCGGTCGATTATAAATTATAAATAGGGTTTAGAAAAAAAAAAAAAACTGATACAACTTTACAGTTGTGGTAAGAATCTAAAATTCAATAAAAGAAAAAAGTGCCCAAAACAACAATTCTTCAGAACCGTATTTCATATTACGTACTACAAATGACAAGCAAAAGAAGTTAAAGGTCTATATTTTACAAGAACGTTACTTTTTCAATACCCACTGTCGTATAATTGTGTTGAAACTATTTAACAAAAAAAAAAAAATATTTACTTTGTTGCCCGATAACGCCCTAAGCCGTTGGAATACTATTTCTATATCTTCACTGTTGACTTTCGCTTCAGTCATTCTGATCTCCAAGCCTAATAATAAATCAAACCAAATTAAAAATTAAACCGAAAATAACGTCATACGAATATTATCTTCAAATTCCAGTAATAATATTGTTTGAAATTAACAGAGATTAATTTAAGGAAAAATGTTCCCTCGTTACCTGTGATCGTGTTAATGTACAGAAATTACAAAAACGTTAACAACACATGAACAATTTATAACAATAAATGTTGAAAATTTTAAATACGTATACTTATAAAGAAACAACCAAAGAATAAGAAAAATAAAACAAGACAAGACAATAAAAACTAACAAGAATCACAGAAGTACGGAAATCTACAGTCAGTAGTCTCTGGAACACATTGATAAGACATTTTTTTTTTCCTGTGACACTACTCTTAATAATTATTATCAGTATGACCGATGATGACGTTTACTGTAATGATGTGTCATCAAAGAAGTGAAAATCTTCAAATCGCCATTGTTGAAATGGCGAGACTGTTTGTTATCACGACAATATTATCTTTAATCGTGATTGGTTATCATTAATTCGAACACGAGTGCGATGGACTGAACTCGGAATTTCAAATATTTTTGCGGCACTCTATTGCTTTTTTAATTCAAATACTTTTTTAATTTAAATACTGTTTCTTTAATTTAATTCAATAACTATAAATTTTTACTTTTTGTACATTTTTCAAAATGAAAAACAGTAAATATTTATTTTAATTTCAATCATCATATTTTTGTGTATATAATAATTATAAATATATAAATAGGTAAGAGCGTTATTATCTAAAAAAAACTACAACACAGGAATAATGAAAAAAAGTCATACTTCCGTCCCAAGGGGGTAGGGGCAAGTGCCCTAGGGCGTCCAAAGTATTATGAATGCAGGGGGCGTCAAAAAAATGAATGACAAAAAGAAGAAATTTGTTGTTTTATTTTAGATATTACTTTCCCTTGTATCTATATGATGGTTTCGAGGATGAGTGTATTTACTATTAAAATACATAAAATTGTGTAATTAGATATTACGTTAGTTGTAAATTTTTTTTTGGGGGGGAGGGCGTCATATATTATTGCTCTAGGGCGTTATTAGTAGTAAGGACGGCACTGGTTTTATATAACATGTTTATTTTAAACATTTTTTTGTTTTAAATTAAAAAATGGTTATAAGTAACCCATTGTATAAAAGCCATATAATTTGGACTGATCATTTTAATTGGCACGTTCTTGTGACCACCACAGACAACTCCCCTTCCAATAATATTCGCTTGAAATGATTCGCTAAACTTGAGTTTTTTCAAGTTTATTAGAATAATTACAATTATATATACCTACATTGTTATGATAATTTCAGAAGGTTTCGTAACATATGTTTATTACATTTTTTTTTTGTACAGGTAGAATGACATTTTTAAAACATCTTGGTGCAAATCTAAAAGCATTTACTAAATTCATTCATATAACAAGATGTAAAACCAGACGTTTCAACACGATTTGTAACAAAATTTATGGAATGAGTGCTGTAAAATTGACTTTACCGTATCAACATGTACATAGAAAATACTGTTCCCATTATAAAGGAGATGACAGCGACAGTGACGGTGAAGAAGCTGAATCTAAACGCGACATTAAAAACATAATATTGCCAAATAGCAATGATGCGCTGACAACAAAAATTAGCGAATGTAAATCTTTGCAAGAAATTTTCGAATTGATAAGACTCAACAAAAATCAATTGAATTGGGAAAGTATTTCTATGACTATAGCAATGGTCAGAGAACTTCAAATAATATATTATCGAGTGTGTACATATGAAAAAAACCTTAATTGCTCAAATATCTCAACAGAAGGCAATTTTGAAAACATCTTAACAAATTACGATTTTTTGAACCTATTGAATTTAATAGAAGAACATTACGAATCC
Source organism: Slavum lentiscoides (assembly GCA_032441835.1). Lineage (NCBI taxonomy): Eukaryota > Metazoa > Arthropoda > Insecta > Hemiptera > Aphididae > Slavum > Slavum lentiscoides. The sequence goes on from CM063713.1 coordinate 10,825,325, forward strand.
ATGAACGTTCAATGTTTATCATATAACTTATTGTGTTTACATAAAATAGGAGTTGATTTAAATTGTGCAGTGTATCAAAAACTATTGCAAAGACTGAAAAAAATATTAATGACTACTCCAGTAGAGCAAATACAACCTTGTATATTATCAAGATTTACAGTATCCACTATAAGTCGTAGAGACCTTACTAGTTTATACACAATTAAAGACATTTGGCCGATAATTGCAAAAAAAATAAGTAAGGTCATAAATTTAGTTTAAAGATTTATACACACATTGACAAACAGATTTTACTTTTTGTCTTAGATTCGTGTGATACGTACAATGACTTGAAACATATTTCTATTTGTTTATACAACTTACCGTGGTTTTTAAACAAAGATACCATGGATAATTTTGTTATAAAAACTAAAGACACTTTGTTAAGCAAACCCCAAAATAATGACAAAGTAAAATGTACAGTGAAAGTACTAAGACTGCTTAACAGTCCTTACTGGTCTACTCAAAATATCGATCTCATTAGATCTTTATTACTTGATTTACAAGGAACAGTTCAGCATATAGCACTTTATGACATAATACAATTACAAATGGTATGAAATGAATTGTTTAGTTAAGTTTTACTTATATTTAAAGTTATTGACAAATTTATTAATCGCCAATTGTTTAAGATCATTTTGAAACAGTTCGAACCATATCAGTTATTTGAAGAAATACACAATATGACATCTAAATGGCTATCCAGAGTTGACATTGATACTGATGTTACAGTATTACGATTATTGTCTTGTATAGTACCATCATCTTCTGCACCTCGGCGAAAACATATAGAAAGCCTATTAAGAAAGCAGTTTTTGTTAAATAATCATTTTTCTAAATTAAGTGTTGGACCTTTGTTTAATGTTATAAGAAATTTAAAAACATCTGATGTACACATTTGTAATGCTTATTGGTCCAGTGTATTAGATTGGTTAAATTCTGAAAAATCTCTTCGGAACGATCGTAGACTACTGCGAATTTGTAACAGGTAATATTATATAAATATGTCATTTTCATGCTTGCGCATAATAAATAAGTAATTAATTCTGTGTTCTTGATTAATAATAATAATAATAAAACAAAATATCACTTATGATATAATCAACATATTAATTGTTTCGCTATTTCATAGGTACATGAATTTTAATAACAATATGGCTGGAACATATAGACATTATAAATTTGAAAATCAAATGATCAAATGGTTAAACGAAGAGTTACATCAAGGAATATCAGCAATAGTTCCATCAAAATTTAGCAAGATATTTACATTTTTAATAAGCTACCCTAATACCAATATTGGGTATGATATACATGAAATGATGGTCAAAAAAGTATTGAATACTATCGGTCAATACAGTATTTATGATTGTTACATTGTCAGTCGTGGTGTTAACATAGCTTTTTTAAACCGGAAAAATAAAACATTGACAGTATTCTTAGATCAATATGTAAGTGTAGTAACTATTTATAATATGTTTTCATATATAATATATGTATTTAGAGATGTGCCAAACCTCTCAAACCAGACTTCTACTATTTACAAACTCAAATATTTTATTGAACCTAACCTTCTTCCTTATAGGTGCAAATCAAAATTGAAACAGTTATACACAAGATCTATACATTTTTATGTTTATTTTGTAAGTCTGATTTGTTGGCTTTTCTTATGTTTATTTGGTTACTTATTTCTAATTTATATACAGAGTAATATCTAAAAAATAAATGCGTTATATAATTCATAATATAAAATCACAAAAAGATAAGTTACTAGTCAATTGTAACAAATCAATAATTTCGAGTAAATAAAGTCTCATTATTTATATTCAATTTTTCCCCTCCATAGAGTTTGATTTTTGAGGTGTTTGACTGTTTAAAATTTATTTAGTTTGACACATCTTACTTACTGTCGTAAGTAATTTACTGATGGTAATTTTGTTTGTTTATAATTAACCAATTTATATTTTTATACTTCAGTTTTTTAATTATCATTAGGTTAGACTGTGTACGGCATTGAACAAAAGATGTTTAGAAATATTGAATCAAGAACCCAATTTGAATATTAATCAACTCAATTCTTTGTTTCGTGGATATAATCATCGAACTAATGTTAACGAACCTGAACTATTTTATAAGATACTTGATAGGTAAATATAGTAATTTTTTTAAAAAAAAACCTTAAATATATTTATATTTATTTGATGAAAAATTATTTTACAGATATAAACATTTTACACGTAAAGATTTGTCGTCTAGGACTATAAAAGAAATAACACATAACTTGGTTGTATCAGATTGGTATGATACCCAACTATTAGACAAATGTTTAGAATATTATATAATAAACTATAAATATTTATTAGCAGATAATGTTGAAAAAATATTATCTCTGTTTTTTTCATTTGGAATTAACAGTGAAAAGTTAATTGAGTTTCTACCTTGTGCGACTGAAATTATTAATAGGTAAAAGTAAACTTAAAACAACTTAATTTTTTGTTTAATGACATTTTTTTTTTTTTAGGGATAAGTTAAAAATGTCTGGTTTAAACTTCATGAGAGCTTCACTCGCTCTATGTTATTTTTATAGTTTACCTACGTCCATAACAAATTATTTATTTAGTGTGGAGTTTTTAGAAAAATTGGACGATGAATTAATTAATTGTTATTCAAAGGTATTTATTCAATAGCTGTATAAACATTTTCATTTTTATAAATATTCGTTATTTTATTTTTTAGACTACGTATGCAGTAAAAGTAAGGAACTTATTAATGACATTAAATAGGGCCGTGTGTATTGATTATCCAGAATTTGATGTACCATGGTTTCACACAAAATATTGTGAAGAAATGCAAACATTGGGTATGTAATATTGTTAGTTTCGTTATACATAAAATTATATAATTAAGATTTAATTTTACAACTGTATAATTATTTATGTATTTATTTCTAGTTACTAAACACACTGGCTCGTTTTATTTAGACGTTGAAAAAAAGTTAAATCAACTGATTAAAAATAAAGGTTATTTAAAAACAAACTCATTTTCTCCGTATGGATATAAATTAGATTTCGAAATAAATCTAAATAGCTCGAAAAAATCTAACAACTCAGTGGACGATAAGTATGGTGATATATTTTTAAAACTTTGAAATTGTTATTATTAAATAATTCGTCTTATTACCTACTAGGATAATTTTGCTCCTTTTAAACGAAAAAGATCTACGGAAAACAGATGGCGAAATGAGAGGTATTTTTAAATTGAAGCAAAGGCATTTGGAAATACTTGGATATAAAGTAATATGGATTAAAAAACCTATTTGGAATTCTATGTTTATGACTGAGCCAGAAGCAAAATTATCTTATTTAAAGAGCTTAATTTGGTTAAAACCGTAATAATACAATACTGTGCAAATATTTTTAAAATATCTGTTTGTTTTAGATAATAAATTGTATCTGTTCCTGTGTTTAGTGTTTAATGTGTAAATGAAATGTGTTTAGAATTTGCATATAGGTATTTAGTTATAAATTGATTTGTAATTTATCTAATTAATAAATTTTTGTTGTTAATAAATTGATTGGATAATACAAATTACCTAAATATAATATATTATTCGATATTTGATTTAAAATATTTACTAAAAAAAAATTTGGGTGGTGTGTGTGAGGATAAATCTGTGTGCTTTGTTAATGTGAAAATACTGAAATATCGTAAAAAAAAATGTATACACATGTAATTTTAAAATTATGTGTATTTAGAATTTGGAAAATGCTTGTGATAAATGTCTGTCTCTCAGGGGCGGGTCCAGAGAGTGACTATCACTAAAACAAAAAAACAGAAAAAAACCACTTGATGTCTGCAGGTTAGTATCTGGAGTCCATATTTAAATTTATTTAAGGAAATGATTAAATGAATGTGTAATATGTAAATAAATATTTTGTTAAAAGAACTGTATCAAAGTGAATGTACTTCATTAAGTATCTTTTATTATTATGGGGGTTGGAAACTGTGTATTATTTGTACCACTTTAGACCTAAAGTCCTAAAAGTTGGACAACTAGAACCAAATTTAATTCTGAAAAAATATTTAAAATTGTCTAAGTTATGTGTAGGCAGTCGATTTTTAATTTTTTAATTGAACTATTTTTTTTATTTGTTTTAAATTTCTAATTTTTTTTTTTTTATACGTTTTTCATTAGTAAATTAAAAAAATAAACATTTATTAAAAAAGTCGACTTCCTACATAACCTAGAAAAAAGGCCGACAATTTTAAATATTTTTTCAGTATTAAATTTGGTTCTCTCCAAGTAACTGAATTTTTGTCTAGCTTTTCGGTCTAAATCATTCTGTTACAAGTATAAAATTATTTATCTCTTTCAAGACATTTTCATGGGCTTGCGATCAACTTCTGATTCCTGGAACGCCCATATCCCGTCCGTCTCATTGGTAAGAAGCGGTAATAGGTATTCTTAGAAGTCGCACACGCCAACAATTATTTATTAGTTATTTAATCACACACACTCTCGTAGTAAGTGTGCTGGCGTATTTAAAATTGCCTATACAAAACTCCTTAGACCGTTTCTGATCCCCATGCGAGCACCCATAAATAAAAACTTCGCGTTCCGGAACGTTCTAGAACAGAGGTTCCCAAACTGTGGGTCGCGAAAAATTTTCACACGAAGAACACGAGCTGAAAAAGAATTAACATTGATCTATTTGAAACTCTGAAGACAATTGGATAAAAATGAATTTCAATCGTAAATATTTAATGCAGAGTTCTGGTTTTCTATGCAAAAGACCTACGTAACACTTTCTTCTAAAACTGTAAATACGCTGCTTTTCATCCAGTTCTTCATATCATAATCTTGTGAAGTTAGATTTTCGGTCATTTTTTTTTTTACGTTTGTTTACCAAATAAATCATACTTTATACGACATTATATATTTATATATATATAAATTATTTTTATTGAAATATTAATATCCTAATTATTATTTCATGCAAAAAAACAAATTGATTTGGGTGGCGGTCACCTATAAATTTGAAAATTGTCGCGTGTGAGTAGCACCTATAAAAGTTTGGGAACCTCTGTTCTAGAATGTTCCAGAATATTATATAATTTTCCAGCATATGTTTGATAATGTTCTAGAATGTCCCAAAAAATGCTTATAACCATCAAAGGGATTTCCGATTTCGGTACATTCCGAACGGACCCGGGTAACGCAACTATACATATTATATGGTCTAAAATAATTTTCAATTACTAGAGGTAGGCAATTCATAGCATATTTCCTACACAATAATAATTTGCGAGCTTGTACCTATCATATTTTTGTAATGTTATAACTATAATAGCTGGTATATTACATACATGTATTATGATGTACATCATATTGCTCAAATATTTACATTGCTTACTATACATGCACTATAAGTTTTAACAGTTTCATAATTAAATTAAATACCTCGCGATTAGTAATTTGTAAAAAAAAACCATATTTTTATACAAATTAATTGTTAAAAGTTGTTTATTAATAAATAATTTAAAAATCGAAGTATTTCACTTTTTTCCTTTGATCGGCCCAAAAATCTGACCTCTGCTTGCATACCCTAATCCATAAGGTCTGCGTCCGCCTGTGCCTCCTATAGAATATACGAGTACGCGATTGTGCCATCCACTATACCTATACCGTTTCTGACTTTCTGTTCTTATTCTTTCAATATTTCGAGAAAACTAAAACAAATTACTTACCTACTATTTAAACCTACGGTTAGGTATAAATGATGGAACGTAATCTTTGGCATATTTGAGGGGAGAAATTCCACAGCTAACCCTTGCGTGGCCCATATTATGATAACAATACGCGGACGCCGATTAGGATGTTTTTTTCGTTTTAAAAGTATTTGTGTTTTGTAATAAATAAACACACATTATCGTGTAATATTATTTAACACAATAATGACGCATCATCATTGTGCTGTTAACAAAGACTATAATACATATTGAATACGATATTTTTATATTATCCATCGATATTATTTTTATAATAATAAAATACATAAAATTATATAATGCACGGCCACTTTTCAAACGCATATTATATACGCATGTCGTCCGCAGTGTATTATAATATAATAGATATGTATACACATAACATACAGATTTACGGTTATTGTTTGCCTCGTAATAGTAGTGATATTTGTGTTTGTTCAATGATTAAAACGCAGTTTTATTCGATTATATCGTTTTTTATAATATTATATTAGAGGAATCTAGCGAAACGCGCATCAATAATTATTCCAAAGAATCTGAATCGCGTATAACATTTTAATGTTTTATATTAATATAAAATTATAATAATATTCGCGTGACGTGCAGTGTTTATATACGAAATTATAAGATTTGTATTGTAAAGACGCGTACACGCGTTAAACACTGTATTATATAATTAAACGAATTAAAAATAAATACAGTTAAGAAAGAAAAAAACATCATCGAATTATGAATAACGCATTATTTTTGTTCGTATAATATGTACAATACTACAATGTATCTACCGCATAACATACACTGTATTATATAATTAAACGAATTAAAAATAAATACAGTTAAGAAAGAAAAAAACATCATCGAATTATGAATAACGCATTATTTTTGTTCGTATAATATGTACAATACTACAATGTATCTACCGCATAACATACTTGCTCATGGTAGATACCATTGATTATAGAATATATTCTATAATCAATGGTAGATACCTTAACACTAAGAAACCGTATAGAACTGCAGATTCCCTGAGTAGGTATACACGAAACCTTTATCAATAATACGGTGGACGTACGCAAAAATATACACGCAGAAATACTTGTAAAACTCAAAAAAGGGTAGTAGCGAGCAGAGGATGTTGTGAATTACTCGAATAGAGTTTTAGAGTTCTGTTATTGCTGAAAATTCGAAAACAATGTAATGAATCATTATGAGTGAAGTAAAAAGGAGAGAGAGTTCTGAATCATAGCACCTACCGTGCATTTACTGAGGTGCTATAATAATACTGCAATCCGCGTAGGTGCTATACTCATAGACGCAAATAGGGAATTTCAATGGGGGGGGGCCTTAAGCCGTACCATTTTTTGACCAACTATTATAAGTTGGGGCTTTGTCCCCATAAGTACCTGAGTACCTCTAAATGATCCAAAATAGTCATTAAATTATCCATATTATTATAGAGGAACAATGTGCAGATGTAGCTTTCGCGTTGAAAGCAATTTTTTTTACGCCGAATAATCTCCACAAAAGAATAAAAATAACAATCGCGCGCGAATGAAATAATTTTCTATACTTTATTAAAAAATATCGATTCGACTGGATGCCCGTCGTCGCGTGGTAAGCTCCGTAGTTGAATACTTTTTTTTATATATATACTGTGTATTGACGTCGATGGCGAGTACGGCTCGCAATAGAGTTCCAAAGAAACGGAAACGCGGTGATGAGTATTTTGACGCGAGAAAATCAGTCAGCAAGAGATGCGTACTCTATTATACCTATATATACGTATAGCTATGCGTACTGCGTACGACCAGATTAATAAAAAAAAACCGGGACAAATAAAATGTATTCTATAAAAAAATAAAATATTTATTTGCAGTATATAATATGGCAGCCCCGCAAGTCTTTTTTTACTCGACCGAATCGTACTAAGAAAAAATTCTTCGACAATTCTTACAAGCGAGATTGGTAACCGCATGGAAATCAACCTCTGGTAATCGACGGAAGAATATCAAAAGACGCCGAATCTTTACTTGATCGATGTCTTTTGGAAAATCGTTATGGCCTATTTCAAAAACAAAATTAGACAGGTATAGTTTGCAGGTGAACTACAGGAAATTGTCCATTGCAAACTTCACCAACTTTTTAAAACTTATTTGATCATTAACTGACATTGTGGACATTGTTGGCCTCCGACCCACTGCGTTGCATCGCCCGCCCGCGCTATTCGTCACATCACGATGATATAGATGGCCACGGCGGCGTGTCTATTAATATGTGCTTGTATAACTTTTCGTTTCCACGTATCGAGTAGGCATCCACTTGATATAAAATAGACAATAGTAATCCGTAATAATATGCACACGCTTGATTAATTTTTCCGTCGAATGGCAAAAGCTATTATATATATTAATATAGGTATTAGGTATATAGTTAAGATCCGTATGGTCGCATAAACCTGCTCGAAAATTGATTTTCAAGCAGCTGGTATACTCGGGCATTTAATTTTTCCAAGATCCAATTATACTGATATACGAACTACGAAATATCATACAATAAATGATATGGACAGTGATGGATGTAACAAAAAACGTACATATTATAAAATATTCTATTTCTATATAGTATATCATAAAATATATATATATAGTATAAAATGAACAAATTATTTTAGACCACCGCATTGAAATTGTATGAATTTGATTAAAGAAGTAAAAATGTCGGTTTCAATGTTCCCCCATTATTATTATCCTTATAAAAGTAAAATGTGTTGTATGTAACCCCATATAAATATTATCTAAGTAGGTACGCTGTAATTATTTAAAACCGATTACATGTGTTTTTTTTATGAGGCGGAGATCATCCGATACTACCGATTAATATAATATTATAATGAAACAAAAACCATAATATCAAATGTTATTTTACTTGCTTAATTTGAAATTATTTATGATAGTAATAATTGTCACGACATGAAGATCGCGATTTTACATCTCTGCAGTAGGTACCTATTAAATTCAGTTATACAGTCGTATTTTATTCATCGATATAAAAACTATATATACAAACCTAAAGAACAATTTTTGTAATATAATAATATATATGTAGCTATAATAAAAGTCGATTGGCAATATATTTTATTATAAACGTGTGTATTATTTATTAATATTAATAAAGTCGATTATGTTATATTGTATAATAGTGACAATTGTTCATCCAAAGCGTGGCATAGGTATGCAGTTAGCAAATATGTATAGCAGCCATATCTCGCTAATGTACAAATTTTATTAGGTACCTATATAATACGAGTATATAAAAGTAACAATCGTGTGGACAACACGCATATCGCGTGTCATTCTATACTTTATTTGCATCAGCATCATCACTGTCATCATCATCGTCATTAATCATTATGTTAATATAATAATTGCGGAACAATATATATTATCATATAATAATAACAATATAATATTTGTATCAGTGGAAAACAGTTAGGAATGGAAAAACGACGGTATATAGGTGTATATTGTTTATTGATGTGTTGGCCATAATGACTTTTTGGAAAGGGAATGATTATAAAACAGTGCTTCGTATAATAATTATTATTGTTTAGATTTATATCATTGTGTCTATATGAAAAAAAAACTAGATAATCGCCATGTTTTGTCACGTGTTGTCCTTGCTGCGATGGCACTATGAAATATTTTAACGATCATCAGTTACAGTTTGAATGTCACACGCATCGATTGTGTGCAGTATTATAGCAGCGTATTTATAGATAGGTATGTCGGTCATTATTAAAATTGATCGTTTTCTTTATTCAGTTTTTGTTGGTTTTTGTAAATCAATAATATAGAATTATTACCAACTAAGTTACCTATACTTATCCTCATAACTATTGCGTTTTCTTCATTCCGCTAGTATAGGTCTAGTGAGATACCTACTACACCACTTCGGTATACTATGAACGTATCATTTTCTGGATGTGGATTTTTAGGCATATATCATATAGGAGTGGCGTCATGTTTGAAAACGTACGCACCGTACCTTTTAGAAAACAAACTCTGTGGCTCGTCCGCCGGTGCCATTTCTGCATGCTGTCTTCTGTGCGACATACCTCTTGGTGAGTATACCCATAAAGCACCTACTCACTTGCATCTATGTGTCATACGTTTTGAATAATAATGATTAATGATCTACTATTATGTAAATATTTTATTTGTCTTTAATATAGTAATAACTATATAGCTGGTATATGGATAGTGTGAATTGCCATCTGTTATTATAATAATATGTGGGGTGTGTGTTGTATTTTTTTTTTTTAATATTTGCTCTACATAGGTAAAATGAATTAATATTTTATTTTAAATACCTAGTACCTACCTACCTATTTAATATCGATTATTAACTTTAATAACTTTATACTGGCATAAATGAAGTGTTTCGTCAGATAAACCTTTATGTCCATATGGTGGAATCAGGAATCTACGCTGTTGTATTATCTTATTCTCCATTGATGTTTTTTTTTTCTACTATTGATTTATGTAATTGAAAAATTTCATAAATTAATACTGCAAAAATAAATACTAAGTCTTACATAATTATTTTATATTTTGTATTAGTATTGGTAATTCTTATGTATTTATTATTTTACCTATTAATATATATTTTTAGAATTAATGACGAGCCATGTGTTAGATATAGTAAAAGAAGCAAGATCAAAAGCATTAGGACCTTTCAGCCCTTCTATGAATATTTCAGAACATTTATATGCTCGTCTAAACAAGGTAATAAACATTTATTTATTTACTTTTTATAATTAAGAAGAAATAAAATTTTTGTTTTTCTGCAGGACTTGCCCAATGATGTACATAAGCGAGTGAGTGGTAAATTATTTGTGTCTTTAACAAGAGTGCCAGATGGAAAAAATGTGATCATGTCAGAATTTTCTAGTAAAGAAGAAGTTTTACAGGTAAAATCTCGTCAGATCGATCTGTTTATGAACGATTATTACAGTTTAATAAGTTAATTACCTACGTATTTTATAGGCATTATTAGCGAGTGCTTTTATTCCGGTATTCTCTGGATTCGTGCCACCTTTCGTTGGTAAATACAGATATATGGATGGTGGATTTACTGACAACTTGCCCGTACTCGATAAGAATACTATAACCATTTCACCATTTAGTGGTTTAACTGACATTTGTCCTCGCGATAACCCTATTCAAAAATATTTAGTTAGTATATTATAATTATTTTTAATTTTCTTTCCATCTTCTTGTTACAGATATTGTACTAAATAAGTAGCTAATCAAAAAATGTCTGCACTTCCTAGTGAAATCAGAAACCCGAATAAACCTACATTATATTTTATTACCATAGTCGATAATACATTTATATTTTATACTAACATAAATAAATACAGGAGGAGAATAATATTATTTTACAATGTAAATTTATTTAACTTGATTTAACCTAATAGTTATAGTTTTATAGTTAACTATTAAACATTTAGTATTAATTAAAAAATAATAATTTTAAACTTATAATTCTTAATTAATTAAATCATCAACCTTAATATTTGTATATATAATATGTGTATTTGTTTTAGGTGAAAATATCAAATAATAGTTTTGAAGTGACTAAGACAAATTGTTTTAGAGTGGCTAGGATAATGTTTCCACCAGAACCAGAGGTATACACTTCAATTTATATGTGTATATTTTTTATTCTGTTTACTTAATGTAGTAAATCATTTTTTAGGTGCTTGCTAAATTGTGTAATCAAGGTTTTGACGATGCTCTTTACTTTTTACAAAAAAACAATCTAATTAATTGCAAAACATGTTTGATGCGACGATGTTCTCACACATTCACCAAAAATAATATTAAAGAAATGGCTGGTTTTGATCCATCATGTATTGATTGCAAATGGAACAATGCTGTAACTTGTTTAAATAATTTAATATACTGTATAATAAATTCAATAACTTTTTAGTATGCCAAAGTACAAGGAATGCCATATTCTATCACATATACTTTAGATCGATACATAGATTCGTATAATAGTATATTTAATGGAATCCTGAAATCTAAAGGAATGCAGTTAGTGAAATTATTTACACTGCCATACATTGTTGTAGCGGATTTAGCATACGCATTTGTAGTAAAGTAAATTTTGCTTTGAATAATTGTTACAAGTTCTAAAAATTGATATAATATATATGTATTTTTTAGGATCATTCTTTCTTCTACACATTTTCAAAAATCTATGTGGACTTTGTCGAAGTATGCTATAAACAGTTTATTACATTTTATTGATATTTTCAGTGAAAAAGGTTTAGAATTTGTTAGCAAAGTACTATCCCATACTTATATGTCATTTGAAAACCACGGAAAAAGTAATTATTGTTTTGAATTTTCAATAAAAATGTATTTTAATTAATTATTTTCACACTTTTAGATTCACCTTATTATTATTATTATAACGAGAGTCTTGAAGACATTATGTGTATAAAATGTTCAAAACATAGTCTAGAATATTATAATGACCATCACCAAGCTACTTCAGCCATAGTCATGTAAGATGTGTAATTTATTTTAAATGTTATTACTTATAAGTTATAATATTACAAATGGTAACTGAATTTAAATGTAAAGAATATTTTGTAATATTTAACAATCATATCAACATATATTATTATAAAACATATTCTTGTATTATTTTGATAATTTCATGTTTTAAAAATTTCTTCTGTAACCGAAAATTCTGATACACATATTGGTAGGTACTTTAGAAAGATAATTTTTCCCATTTGGAATGGTTTTTTTGAATGTAATAAATTATCATTGATTTTTTTTTTCTTTCTGAATTTAAATGAGTGAAATGAGATGAATACCTATTTTTTTTGCAAGTCAGTAAGTATCTAGAAGATAGTCTTCATTGTAATTATTTTCCATAGCATTATTATTGTTGTTATTAATATTATTAGGTTATTACTGTAGGTATATTAGAACTCATACAAAAATTATCTTGCATGAATATTGTATTATGTATATAGTTTATCCTAGGTATTAAAATAATATAGTGATACTGTTTTATATGAAATAATGAACATGAATAATTTTTAGAGATTCTACTGGTTATATGTCAACTGAACTTGACTTGTACAATCATCAAGTTCAATCTGTTAAATCAAAAAAGCATTCTACTGTACATTGGACACTTTCCTTAACACCAGATTTTGTACTTAAAACTTCAAAGTCTGTACCTACATTTTAATAAGTATACCATTTAAATTATGTGTAAATGATAATTATTGTAAATTTTCAGTGAAAGTATCGTTAACGAAACAGTAACTACTACGAATGTCGAAACTGTTGATGACATTGATAAATTGAAGTCTGACTTATGTCTTATCGACGATTCATTTGAGAAGTTCATAGTAGGAGTAACTAATCATGAAGCTTTATTGGTACATCATTATACAACAGATTTGGATAATGCAAGTATGAGTATGTATTAATTTTATTCATATAATATAAAGATTATTTATTAATCATTATAAAAAAAAATTATATAAATCAATCATATACAAAATTTGTTTTATACATATTTATTAGAGATTGATATATTAAAAATTAAATATTGTTAATACTTTATAGGTACTCAGAATGCTAGTCAGTCTTGTTCTCTATCAAGTAATATTTTTGTAAGAACTAGATGTCAAATTTATATTTTCATATTTATGGTAATTCATTCAATTTCAAATATTTTATATAATTGAATATTTCTTATCTAGTTTTATTTTTATTTATTTTCAAAATGTAAATTTTCTCTTAATGTGTTCTAAATTACATCATTGTTTTTATTTTATAGAAGTGTTATATGGATACAATAAAACTTCTATTTCGAGACATCTTTTCATAATAAACTGATTTGAAATAATAAATACTTTTAAATTTAAGTACATATATTTAAAATATAGGGCTAATAGTAGAATAGATACAATGAAACTTATGTTTATAGATAATTTAAAATTGTGTTTTATAAAATGTAGAGGATTGCCTGATAGAAAGGTTATTATTTGGATAGCTACCAGAGAATTTAGTTAATGCGTCTTATTATGTATTATTCACAAATAGAGATTTAACTGTATTGATAACTTTAAAAAAAAAATATGAATATTTTTACAAACCTGCGTTGAACAGTTTTAACTGATCCGGTTTTAGCATATTTGGTTACACAAAATGCTTTTTGTTGTGGGGTCACCATCATGATATATACACTGATAGAAACAAAGTCGCTCTTAGCTTTAAAACAGGCTTCTAGAGACATAATATGCTAACAGTAAAAAAAAAATCTCTCAGACTTCCTTTGCGCAGGTGGTTTCTCGCAATATGATTTTACGAAATAAGGACATTATTTTGTAGACATACTGTATATTTACATATTATTACTGTATTAAATGTGATATTGATTGTTTTAGATAAAATTGACAACAAATCGATGATGTAAAGGTGAAATTTAAGTAAACTATGGACAAAATTCTTGGGTATTGAAATTCTTCAATTGTTATGCTTATTGTATCGAAAGTATTAATACCACAACTCTTCAGTATGAATCATTTAAAAATCGGTTGCTGGAAGACGTCAAATATACACTGTCATGACATTTTTTTTTTTTAAAGATTTTATTTAGTATTTTAATTTCTTATGGTGTTTATAATTATCTTATTTTAATATTTTAAATTTAACTATTTGTTTTAAATTCTTTATTATGATTGTGGGTTAAATATATACCTTTATTGGGGGGAGGAAGCATTAGTTTTTATGATTGTTTAAAATATTATTCTTGTAATTCATATTATTAATTGACAAAGTTCAACATAAAATAAATATATATATATATATATATAATAAAACAATATTATTGATTATATCGTTATATACATAATACGTAACTATTACAACAAGTTTTTGTACAAGAAAATGTACAAAATACACATATTTACCATCCGTACACTGTCTACTTTTGTCGTGTTATTTATTTTTAATATACTGAGCTAATAAAATGTATGAGTGTGATTTTTTGCGAAATCAAATTTTTACCGAGTACCGTGCAAGATATTATTTTCGAAACACTACGATATCATCAACTGAATAAAAAGTCGTACACGAAAATTGTGTATAATTCGAAGAGTGTGTGTATTGAATAATGAATTAAATGAACTCCAATTAATTGGGCTGTTATTAAAAATCGCAGTTTTTTTTTTTTGGTATTGCTTACGCAGATGGTTAACAAAAAAAAAAAAAAAAACTACTAAACTTTTACCAATAATATTTTTATATTAAACGTAAAATCTAAAACGTTGGTCTACTACTCGTATTCGTAGTCATTATTAATTGTTAGAAAAACATTTATTACTCGCATCGGTTTGTTGTAAAATACCGCGTGGGAAATCGATCGTTGTTGTTATTTACGTTTACTCATCAGGCCAGTTTCATAGGCGTGCGCAGGAATTTTGTATGGGGTGTGCCATGAAGAAAATTGGGCCGCTTTCCCTTATATGAGCCTAAGCAAATCTAACCTAACTCTCAACCTAAAAAAAAGGATAAATTTAATGCAAAATATCAATTCATAAAAACTTATTGGTTAAATGTTGTGCTTCACAACATTTAGATATATTTTTACATTATAGTATATGTATACCTATATACCTAGTGGTTAGTAACCTACATTAGTATATTAAAAAATGTTGCTAGAGCGCCTAATTTATTTTCTCTAATTTTTATTATTTATAGCTTAAAATTCAAACAAAGTCACCGAATGAATGAAAGTTGTACAAAAAGCCACGGGCCACGGGGTGTGCCATGACACACCCGGCACACCCTGTGCGCACGCCTATGGCCAGTTTGATGGAGTTAAGGAAGTGATTGAGTTACAACAAGTGAACAAAACGAAAACGAGAAAAATTTTAATTTCCGTAAGAAATCCAACGCACACGCGATCGTCGGGCCCGGATTCGCCCCGTCATCGAAATAAGTAAAACTCGCGTAGAACGCGGTTTTCAAATTCCGAACAAAACGGAGAAAAATAAACGATATCGTCTCAATTGTTCCATGACGCGTAACCGCTCATACCGCCGGCACGGTCAACCGCTGGCGGTACGGCGGAATTTGGCGGTATTCGTTATCAATGCACGTGTATTTTTATCGTTTTCACAATAATGTTTCGTTTAAAAATATTATTTCATTCCGGGGAATTTTTGTATTATATTTAACGAATGTATCGCGTTCCGGGGCATTCGGATTTCTCCGTGGTCACGGCAAAACGCTGTAATCTCCATTTTGTTTTTCGGTCGTGAGTGTAATGAAACTGTTTTGGCTGCGGGGTCCCGTGGTGTGGTGTGCGTCGCGTCGGGGAGACACTGTTATAGTAGTTGTGTCATTTTTCCGGGAATTTCTGGGTTTTTTTTTTGCGTCCTCGCGTGTTTGTCCGCGGTACTTTTCCGGATTTCGTCCGTCGTTTGTGAACGGTAATAATCGTTTTCTGTTGTGGACGACGCGGCTTTTTTTTTGTCTGTTTAAAAACGTCCGTCGTTGTTGTTTTGAATTAAAACATTCGGTACGCGATGACTTTGGGTCCTAAATCGTCGAAAGAAGTGTTCGCGGTCCTGCCTTTAAACACGTGGACCGAGGTACGTTAACAAAATATTTTATATTATTTTATTATTCAATGTTTAATATTTCGATAATAATTTACGGCGCGGAGTCCTGTTAATGTAGTACGTTTTTTTTTTCCTCTACTTCGGTCAACTTTTTTTTTTTTTTTTCTGCACGGAACGTCCACTATTCGCACGTATCGTCTGTGCTTTTCTATGGCCGTATCAGTGGCGTATTTATGGGGGCTGATGGGGCTCCAGCCCCCCCCGAAATTTCAGGAACTTTCTCTACTAATTCCTATGCCCTATAGTTATACGATGTAATATTTTTAATAAATTCCTAATATGTAGTTGTTTTTAAAATGTTGAGAATTTGGTGATTTGTCCTATTTTTAAGATATAGTCTTGCATTAGAATTTAGAAATAATTCAACAATGATATTTACTCAATGTCTGAGCCCCCCAAAAAAAAATGTCTAAATACTCTCCTGGGCCGTATTATTATTATTATTATTGACCGTAGCGAGTTAATGGTTGTTTTTTTTTCTTCTATAGATTCTGAGCGGAGCGAGGAATCGATTGGTTTTACAATGGTTTTTTTTAACGTCTGTGCCGAAAATTCTACCAGAAAGTGTGCTCCGATCTTTTCGTGTAGCACCTTTTCTGATTTCAAATTGCATTTAGTTTGTGCTTTAGAGAGGTCATTTTTCGATTTTCTCAATACTCTTTTCAAAAGTCAGGAAAACTATCGAAAATCACATAAAAACGTTAAAAATGCAATTTCGTCTTAATCGATTGTCGTTTATTTATTGCACCGAAGCTCCGTTCAGAATCGTTTTATCGAATGCAATGATTTAACGTTGCTTTCGAATTTATGATAAAAACAAAAAACTCTAAAATCTTTATCCGAGTAATTCACTTAAGCGATATCCACAACACCCTGCGGCTCGCTATTTTTTTTTTTTTTTTTTTTACTCTGGTTAGTAGAAAAATAAAAATTGAAAATTTCTAAGTCAGTAGTTAATTTTTGTTTTTATGAGTCTGGCCAACATTTGAGATATATAATGCAGTAATATGTATTTGTCTGTTGTTTTCATGTAGGTATTGTTTATGTTTTTCGACTTTAGGCATTTACAAATTTTTCAATAATCGTTTGTCAAGTACCTATAAGTTACCAAATGTTTTATAATACGAATGATTACATAGACTGGGAATTTTTAAACTGTTTAATAATATAAAATACATAATAGTATATATATTACTGACGTTGATGCCGTTGCATCAGTGTAGAGTGTATCTCAGTTGAGGAAAACAAAAATAGTAAAAAAAAAAATGTTTAAAATTAAAATAGGTATTAGTTATGTCTTCCCACCATTTTAGTACTTTGAAAAAATGCAAAACATCTGCATTAACCATCAATGAAGAAAGACATCTCTAATTTTAATTTTCTTTTTTTGAATAAAAAGCTTTTTGTCTCTTTCTCGTGACTACAATAGAGTGAATCACAAGCTGATGAGTTTTGAACTTTCCCACTGTTGTAGACTGTACTCGTGTCCATTGAGTCTTTCTCGGCAGTGCTTGTTGGTTGTGGCCACTGAAATGTTGGTTGGTTGTTGTTAGTGACATTCTTCCATATAAAGGGAAAAATGGCTGTTCGGTTAACTGCTGAAGTTCATTCGAGATGTGCAAATTAAAATTTCTCTGTTGTTGTATTGTCGGATATAGTACCTATTAACACAGTTTTTAAATGTTCTTTTATTAGGTAATTTTGCTTTCAAGTACATCTAATAACAATGATGTATACATTGTGACAACTGAAGAAAAAATGAAGAAGCGTGTGAAAGATATGAATGTAATATCAAATTTGAGTTGTAACCTGGATAAAGTTAAAGACTTCAAAGAAGCTGAAATAGTTGCTATTGAAATAGATGGAAAATGGTAATTTATTATATTTAAATTTAAGAATACATTTATAACAACTACATCCTTTGTTTTTATCAAGTACACAGTGCCTACATATATAACCAATAACTAAATTTTAACATACTTTAAATCTAAAGAAATTAATTATTGTTATAAGTCTAGACTGTGATGAGAAGTTTAATGTGTATGGTAAATTAAATATTTTGCTTTTCTGAAAGATTTGTGCACGTGTGTACACACACGCCCACACACTAACAATATTAATTTAAAACCAGCTATTTTAGTTTTAAATAATTTTACATACTCAAAAATTAATATTTGTTTTTTCCCTTATTATCTACACAATGTGGTTTTTCATTACAAAGCTGAGGGTAGGGTCACAATATTGGAATATGGCTAAATAATGAAATTGGGTATTTAGACAATAGTCAATACCGTAAAATTGGCAAAATTTTTAAATTTCAATTATTTTGAAATTAAGTCTGCCAGATTCTGGTGGTACTAGAATGATTAAAAATTATATGAATAGAATGATAGAAAAATTACAAGAATGGTCTTGTAATGTAAACATTGGTCAAGAAGAATGTTATTGAACCTACTATATCCTTCTTTGATGTACATTTGAGGTCTTGAACTGTGTACAATTTATAAAAACAACTATTAAAATTTGTTATTTATACTTTATTATTATTAAATAAATAATTAAAAGTTATTTTACATTTAATATGTAACAAAATACATATAACTATTTTTTAGGTATAGGGGAAAATTACTAAGTTTCAATGAACTTCAATCTGATGATACCAGAATTGAATTGATTGATGTAGGTTCTGTTCATGAAACTAAATTACAAAATTTGCTTGTTCTTCCATATTATTTAAAATACGAACCATTAGTAAGTAAATTTATTTTTTATTTTTTTACATGCTTATTTTATTTATTATGTAATTATTTGTTCTGTAACTGTTGTATTATAGGTGTTGCCTATCAAGTTCAAAAATTTTACTCCAAAGACTAAACAGTTGACCATAAAACCACTGTTAACTGAAAATGTAACTATTTTAAAGCTAATATTAACTATGGTTAATTGTTATTTTTTTGTTTTGATACTGTTAATTATATTTCAATAATAATAATTTTTTCATAGACACTGCATGAAGGATTTGTTGTCGTTGATGTTAATTGTGCTAATGATATTGAGTCAAATTACATTCATGATGATGAACAACAATTGGATTCGAAAAAAAAGTAAGTTATTGACTCGATTAGGTATTTTCTATTCCTAATAGAATAAATTTAATTACATTTTAATATTTTTACATGATTTTATACAATTGTTTAAATGTTGCTAGTGTTGAAAGTATGACCAATGGCTTTAATACTGATTTATCGAGGTAATATAATATATTAATTAATATTTTCTATGATCATTATTGGTACATTTCTTATAATTAATTAATATAAATTATAACAATGTATTATTTTAGTTTAAACAATAGGAAAAGGCTTAATTCTCTTAGTGGTTTAAACATTGCTGATGTTCAAAATATGACTAATGGTTATCAAACTGGTTTATCAAGGTAATATGTTATTTAATATTTTCTGTGTTTATTCGGTACATTTTTTTTTTTTTATAATCAATATGTATATAAATCATAATTATGTATTATTTTAATCTAAATAACAGGAAAAGGCTTAATTCTCTTAATGATTTAAGTACTGCTGATGTTCAAAATAAGACAAATGGTCATCATACTGATGTATTGAGGTATTGATGTCTTCTTTTATCTAATGAATGTGTTGAATTGTTTTTAATTTATTAATGCGTCTATAAAAATATAATTTTTATTTTCAGTTCATATCTATCTACTAGTATGAGAAAAAATAACTTACCAAATTTACCAAAACTATATGACATGCCATTAAAAAATGAGGATTATTGTTTAGTTACATATTTTGAGAATTTTACTTCTATATATGTTTGTAAAGCTATAAAAAAGGACACTACATATGAGCTATTTAATTTTGATATTTTAACAAAAACTGCTGAAAATGGAGGTTAGATAGATTAAATTTTATATACTTTTATTACATTTTATACATTTTACATCGAAACATTATTTATTAAATAATATCCAATTAAAATACTTAATAGTGAAATTTTATTGTAATTTTTTTACAAAAGCGATAATAAAATAACACATTTAAATGATTCGTTACTCTGTCAATAACAATTATTTTTAGATATTAATAATTGTCTTTTTCAGATGTTATTTGATAATATATTTGCATTATAATATATATTTAAAATGGTGGAATTTGTTGTTTTTTTTATTCGATTTTAAATAGCACACAAGTTTTGCATGATAATTTTGAATGTTACTTATAAAATCTATGAAATAGTATTGTTTATATGTTGTTTTTATAAATAGATAAAGTGCTAAAGTACAATCCTGTTGTGGGTGACATTGTCAAAGTTTTCTCAACAGTAGACTGCGATTTATTTAGAGCTAAAATATTAAGAAATAACAACAATGGAAGTTACAATGTTTTCTACATTGATTTTGGAAATACGGAGACTGTTTTATGTGATGCCATTTTTGAATTGGCTGATGAATTAAAGAAGGTTTTTATTCATAATTAAATATCGGTGTTTTATACATAGAAATAGAAAATAGATTTTGTTACTTTTAATATTAAAGTATAATGATAGTATTTGATTTCATTGATTTTTGTTAATTTTGGAAAATTATTTTTCATATCTTTATTGCATATGCATATGCATATGCAAATTACTTGAATTTTTTTAGATTATTAAAATCTATTTTCTGGTTCTTAAATGAATATAATTAGTATTTATATATTTATTCTTATGGTTTTTAGCAACCTGCAATGGCTGTGAAAGTAGGAATAAGTGATTTTAAACACATGCATCAATATCTCGAAGACATAAAAAATATATTTATTTCCTTTGCTAACAATGGAAAACCATTTATGATAGTATGTATTGAAAAGTTAACATTATTATTTTCACATATAATATATTGTCTTACCTCTAGAAGCAACTTTTTTACATTTTATAATTTGTAATGATTATTTGTAACAACACAACTATTATTTTCTTTTATGAATATTAGTTTTATCATAGATCAACGAAATGTACAATTTATTAATATGTTATTAATACCTACTTATTAATTTAATTTAATACATTTTTGATATTATGGATTATATATATATATATATATATATATATATATATATATATATTAAACCTATAAATAAAATTTATAGTTAAATAATATATTATAATCTCTAAGCTTATCAATTAAAAAACTATTTACAGAAGTAAAAGTTTTGAATATAACAATAATATGAGATTTATTATTTTTATACATAATTATTTTTTACATTGAGTAAGATTAATTCTATTAGATTTATAATATAATTATCATTTATTGAAATGTATGTAAAAATGGATAATTTTTTTAGAAGACTTGATCTGCAATTGTTGTTTCTGTATTTTCTGAGAAATTGAGTAAAATATCATTTTACTTAGTACTTAGTACTAAATGCCGTAATTTAAGTTTTAGATATTGTTATTTTCCCTTGTCTCTGTTGAATAGACGGAGACAACAAATACGGGTGTGGCATTATCTTTATACAGCATCTTGGTAGTTAATTCATATTATATTATTATTATTTAATAATATATGTGTTTATATATATATATATATATGTATATATGAAAATTTAAAATACCTTATATATTATATAATGCATATACTTACATTATAAATTATTGTTCTTTAACTATTATATTTAAGTTTTTATTTGAATTTTTCTATGTTTTTAGGAAATTGATGAAACATCTAAAATTGTTTAGAAAATGTGAAATTGAAAGATGTGGAAAATGGGTTATATATTAATAGTAGTTACGTTATGAAATATTTACAAATGAATTCAGGTAAATATTTTGAAAAATTTAATTTCTTTAATTTTTAAATGCTGAAAATTATATTAAATTTATTTTTATATTATTAGAACCTAAGGATAAACAAATTAAAGAAGACATTATATTGAAAAATGACCACAATATTAAACAATTGGACACTTTAAAAAATAATGATACAGTTTTTTTGAAACATTTTGAAGATATGGCTAATGTATTTATTATTAAAGATGTTCAATTATTCAACGAAGTTTTGGTACTTACGAATTCTGTTGAACATTGTAAGTTGTTTCAAGTTATTTTTACATTAATTTGTCAATAAAATAGATTTTTATTTTTAAATATGTTATGGAGTAAATTAATTTATAACTGTTTTGGACATACCATTTTCAGTTAAACATATTCCTAAAAAGGATATAAATGTAGGAGATCTGGTTATTGTTGCTTCTGACTGTATATACCGTGCAAAAATTACAAAAATTGATGGCAATTTAATTAGTGTTATAAGTATTGACTTTGGATTTTGTGATGTAGTTCAACGAGACTCAATACATGTCCTATCAGATGATTTAATAAAGGTTTGATTTTAAAATTTAAGTACATTTTTTTTTTAGATTATAATTTATAACATATTGTATGTATTACGTATTTTATAATTAATATGGACTTTATGTTTGTTTAGAGAGTTATTTTCAAATATGTTTATAAATTACATGTACGCCTATATTAATAATAATATAATCTTTTATTTCTTTTCTAATTAAGTTTTTACTTTCTGATTATGGTTTTGTGTTTATTTTAAAATAATTTATAAAATAATATTCAACAATATTGAATGGAAAAATATGATAACAGTTTATTCAATATTTCTTTAGAAGTCACTTTAATTGTTTTTCATTTATTGTATCTGTAAAATTATTTATAAATTAAAACTTTTTTTCAAAAGTATAGTTCTTGTTTTCTATTAAATTTTTGGTATGCCTTTATTATATGTAATATTTATAATATAATTTGTTGGTTAGTTCGTGTTAATAATATTAAAAATTTGATATAGTTAATAAAAAATACGATAATATTTATTATATACATTTTTTTTATAAACATTTATTCAGTATGTATATGTAGGATTATACAATATTTGTAATCAAATTGTATTGTGTTAAATGGTAGGTTCCAGGTTTGGCTATCAAAATTGGTATTAAAGAACCATTCATAAAGAAGTCAGAAGAGTTAACAAATTATATCGAAAATGTTGAAAAAATTCCATTATATTTGGTACGTTTTCAATTTTCATCTATCTAAATAATAAATTGTAATTGATTATGCATTACTTTAAAAACATTAATTCTATACTGTGAGATGTTACTTTTTTTTTGCTGGGTTTTACCTAATATTTAAATTGAGAAAAGAAATCATTTGTATAATAGTAGTATTTTTGATTGTATACTGAATTCTTTTAATCTTTCAAGAATACATATGAGTAAATAAAGAACTATTTTAGAATATTTTATTTGCACAAATGTCTGCCAAAGTATACTTTAGTATTATGTTTTTTAATTATGTTTTATGTAATGATATTATTACATTGTAAATTGGAGTAGTATATAATTTTATTTACTTTTAGTTGCCAATAATTGTTTGAATATTGTTACTTTTAATGTGTGTGTGTAATTCATAAGTTGCTAGTTCATTTTTAAAGCATTTTTAAGATATTTAAATGAATAGAAAATAACTTGTGGCTACATGCATTAAAAGTATTTATATGTGTATAATTGTATTGTACACAATATAAATAAATGTATAATATAATACATTAAATCGGGTAATTAAATTGTAACAATTTAATGTATTATATTTCATTTTATTTTGTAAGTAGTTTTTTTTTAGTACATTAGTAGTTTTACTAATGCAGTTGCTGGGAAATGGTTTATTTGTTGAAGTAATATTAATAATTCAAAATAATTTCTTTAAAATTAGTTAATCTAAAAATAAAATATTTGTTACAAATTAAATATTAATTAATGAAAGTAAAAATATATACGAGACTTCTTATCATTGTATTACAAAATTATTTTTTATGATAGAATTCATAAAAGTGGATTGCATTAAGTTTGTTGTTTGGTTAATAATGGGTTTCACTACTTCAAAGTACTAATTGTATAAGTTATGGTTTTGTTAGATTTTGGAAAGAATTTTAAAATAAATAAATTTATAATTATGAAAATATTTAGAGATGTAAGTACTGGAAAAATAGTTATATGTACAGTAATGAGAACTGGATTTAAAATTTATGTTTTAGGAATTTGATGAAGCTGATCCTAATGGAGATCAAAAAATTATTTTAAAAAGAAAAGATAATTCGAAAAATGTGTTTGATGAATTTTTAGAACCAATCAAATGTTCATTAAATTGTAGTGGTAAGAACTAAGAACAAGTTTAATTTTTAACATTTAACTCTAATAATTAATTTATATATATATATATATGTAGATATAGTATATATTCTAATATGTTGATGTTGTAGACAATAATGACAAAAATGAAAAAATAATATCAGAAAAATGTTTGACTAATGATTTTCAAAGTATTACATTGGAAAACGGAGATTATTGTATTGTGTCGTATTTCAAGGATTTTAATAATATTTATGTATGTAAAGCTGTAAAAGACTGCATAACTGACTCTTACACAATGCATAATATGGACAGCATTTTGAAAACTATGGAGAATGAAGGTAAGTTTTTTGGTGAAGTTTTATGGTACATAATTATTTATTTGAAGTGGTTTATTTGTTAAGTACTTTACTAAAGAGTTAGTTATAAGTTGATACAATTGTAATTCACAAAAATAAAATTAGTGTAAATAATTTCATATATTACCTTTTTAATATTACAATTCATCACAATGAATGTTTATATGTTTGTTTTTATTCTTTAGCATTATAATAAATAATATGTCAATATTATAATTACCATTTAATATATAATGTCAATAGAATACTGTCCATTATGCAGTTGTTATTTATTGTTTGTTTAGATCGCAAAACAATAACAAATTCAGTAATAGGAGATATCGTTAAAGTGTTTTCACCGTTATACCAAAGTTTTTTTAGAGCAAAGATAGAAAACATTGTAGATAATACTAATTACCATGTTTCTTATGTTGATTTTGGAAATACAGAAATTGTTAATCTGAGTGATATATTTGAACTTTCAGATACATTAAAAAAAGAGGTAATTAAAAAGTGAATGTATTTATATATACTTCAGCTCAAATTATTTTGTTCACAGATTAAATTACCACTTCGAGTATCAATTAAAGTTCCTACAAATGCTAAAGTCACTGATGAGATAGAAATGTTATTTAATAATTTAATAGACAATAATACAGTTTTATCTATAGTAAGTATTTTATTATTTGAGTATTGAAATATAGTTAAATTTTTATATTCTGTTTCATTAGGAATACGGAGAAAATGGTATAAATGGGCTAGAAAATGTTCTTCTAAGAAAATTGCAGTCTGGTAATTCTGTGAATGATGAAGTATTAAAATTATTACCAGTTGAAAAGTTACTGATAAAAAATTCTGATACTTGTATTTTAACACATTTTGAAAATGTTAAGTGTATGTATGTATCCAATGCCCAAGAATTGAAAGAGATTGAAACGAATATAAAGAAAATTAAAGGTTGGTTAATGATTGATATTATAATTATAGTATACAATATTGTTAATTTTATGATAAAAGTATGTACCTGATTCTTGTGGAGTAAAAAGTAAGCAAAGTGAGCATTTAGTTCACATTTGTTATACTCTGATAATAATTTGTAAATTATGCAAGGAATTAAAATAGCTAAAGTTGGATCTCTGTTTTTTTTTCTCATGAATTAGTGTAATATTTTTATTAATTTTTTACATTAAATACATTCAGTTGAATTATTAATTTAAGTAACTACATATTTTAGGTCTTCTGTATAGGAATTTTAATAATTGTCTATATAAAATATCTTGTAGACTTCAGTTATAATACATTTTTTAATTATCCCTTCAAATATTAATAACATATTGATTCATTTTTCAGATCATAAAACAAAAACAAATTCAGCAATAGGAGATATTGTATTAGTGTTCTCATCCTCATTTGAAGAGTTTTATAGAGCACAAATAATAAATATTGTACAGAATACTAATTTCCATGTTTCATTTATTGATTATGGAAATACAGAAGTGGTTAAATCTAGTAATATATTTGACCTTCCAGATTACTTGAAAAATAAGGTATATAAATGATATATTTAAGGATACCTAATTTTTGTTAATCAAAATTTCAATATTATAATTTCAGCCTGGGATAGCAATTAAAATTGGACTTCGTATGCAGTGTAATTTGAAAAGAAATGATGAAGTTTCAGATATGTTACTTAATTTGGCCCTTGAGGAAGAACCATTATCTATTGTAAATGAAATAATTTTGTATTTTGTATTATTTTTTCTATTAAGGTGTATATTTTTATTTTAAAAATGTTTTATTTGTGGACAGGAGTTTGATGAATCAAATGAAGCAGGCTTAGAAAATTGTATTTTAAAAGTGATATCAAATGGTTGTAATATTAACAATGAAGTTTCAAAATTATTAACAAATCGGTCTCCTATGCCTTCAGAAAAATGTTATTAATACTATTTAATTTTCTTCAAATTATTATAAAATTAATGTTTTTATAAAATAATTTTTTATTTCATATAATTTGTAGTGAAGAATGTTCAATTAAAATCTAAAGAAAATAAAAGTACCAAATCATCAGATGGTATTAACAGTAAAATTGAAACTGTACCATTAAAAAACAGAGAAATAGTTTATCTGAGGCATTTTGATGATTCAGCTTCTGTATTTGTTGGCCGAGGATCTAAAGAAGATCAAGATAAATTTGATTATGTATTAGACAAAACTGCAATAGATACATGTGAGTTGTATTGATCATCCTAAATTTATGTATATATAAAATTTAGTATGCATATATATTTAAAATTTGTATCATAAACATATGATAATGATTTATGTATGTTTTTTAAAATTGATGCAGTTTAGTTTTAGGGCATTTTAGCAAATGTATCAAAATGTGTACCACATGTATTTAATGGTAGCAAAACCTAGCCAATGATAAAATTTCAAATGTCATCTATCTCTACATTGTATACTCTAAAAATTAAATTAACATTTCAAACATTTACATAAAAAAAATTTACCTTGCCTTTTTTTTGTACATTTGAATTTTGATAATTAACAAAATTTAAATAAATGTTATTATAAATTAAGTTAACTAATAATATTAGTTAAGGTATTCATGCTGTTTTTCTAATAAAATTATTTATCTGTGTAGCACGAACAAAAAAATTAAACATCAAAGTAGGGGATATCATAAAAACGGAATTTAAAGAAATAATGTTCCGAGCAAAAATACTTAAGAAATTAGATCAAGATCAGTATCATATTTCATTTATTGATTTTGGAAATGAAGAAATTGTTCATAGTAATGAAATTTATGAATTATCTGATGAATTAAAAGAGGTTAGTAAAAATATATTACATAAATTAGCTATAATAGACCAAAGTATATAAAATACGTACAATTATCATATCTTAAATTTAATCAAGTTTCAATTTTAATATTATGTATTTATTAGTTTGATTACTGTTATTATTATTTTTTTTTTTGTAGATTCCAAGTTTATGTATAAAAGTCGGACTCAAGGGATCACCCAAAATTGAAAAGTCTGAAAAGGTGTCACATTATGTAGAATGTTTGGAAACCGTACCTTTGTATATAGTGAGTATAAATGAAATAAATTGATAATCATAAAGTAAAAGCTGATATCTGTCTAATTTTTCACAATATTCATATACATATGATGGTATGATAAATGTAGGAGTCTTATGATCTTTATGTGTAGCACCACTTTCCTGTAGTAAGTCGTATCTAATTGGATACTTTATTTGACATGTTTTTGATTTTCAATAATTTTTTTAAGTGCTAATGAAACTCAAGTCCAATAAAGAACCTGATAAGTGATCCACTCGAACTGACATCCATAGCGTTCGCGGTTTTCTTTTTATTATTATTATATTTTGTGACTGAATAATATGAAATTGTTGATTTATTTCAAACAGTATTTAAAAACTGGTAGACTATTAAATGGATAAAAATTTTTGATCCACTTAATTAGAAGAACTGGCTACTTCCTTACTAAATTAGAGCTTCTTATTTTAGGCAATGCTTTTATTTACTAAATTATACATTTTTTTTTAAGGTATATTGATCAGGTGTATACCTATTTTTCCTAGCTATATTTTGTATGATAATAGATTCAGTGTGTACGAAATAATAAATTCTTTTTTTTCCTATCATTTTTACATTTTATTATTTTTGGAAATTCGTCAATATAAAAGTGACTATATCTATTAACTTACAACAAAATTGCAGTTGTATACAATACTGCTTGTACATACTATGTAATTTTTTTAAAATGCTTCATTTGTGTTTAAATATTATTAATTGGGGTATTTATTGATTAATTTTATAATTTTAGGAATATGATGAAGACAATCCAAATGGGCTAAGAGAAGTAAACTTAAAAATAAAAGAGAATAATTGTAATATTTTGATGAAATACTTCAAATAACTGGTAAATCATCAAGTATTAAAGGTAATAAATTATTTTTATTTTCCATTAGTATTGTTACATAAATATAGACTGTTTTTATATAAAATTACATCTCTAATTTACATAATATGTAGGTAGATAATTTGGTATTAATTTCATTAATATATAGGTATATACTTGTAAGTGTATATGCATGTATGTATTAACAACAAACTCCCTATAAATATCCTCGGTGATTAATGTAATAAATGATTTATAATTGCCATTTATTATTCACTTTCATATAATCTTATCTCATTCATATATTATTGAATTTTAAACAATATTACATTTTAATTTATAAGACAAATTTTACTGTACACCTGAAAATCTTGAAAATATTTTGTGATAAATAATTATGTACGTAAAACGTTTTAAGAAAACTAAAGATTTCACTTGAATTTTGGACACTTAGTATTGTGTTAACAAAATTACATTGCATTTACATTAATTTAATCATAAATCTCAATTTAGGTTCAGTTGTTCAATGGCAACTTGCAAATGGAGATCAAGTTGAACTTCTACACGCATTTAGTGTTGACAGTATTCAGATAAGACATGTAAAACTATATGATGAGTTTAAAAGTCTTTTACGTCAACTAAAAATAGAAAAGAGTAAGCATTTTTATTTAAATTAGTAATTTTTTTTACATATTTTTATAAATTAAAAAAATCAATTTGAGGAGTTGCATTATTTTTATAAACATAAAAATGTGCTGCTTTTTATCAAATTAAACTAAATTAACAAATTGTTTCATTTGTTCTATTATTTATTTTTAGTTTAATAATTATTCTCATTATCTGTAAATATGTTTAGGTATGAATCATTTTAATTAAAACATTTAAATATTTTTTTATTTAGATAATTTTAACAAATTTGTGAATGATTGAGAATTAGTTTTATTCTTATTTTAAAATAATATTTATAATTATTGCATATTGAACTTATTTGATGTATTAATATTTGTTATCTATAGATGAAAATTTACAACTAGTAACCCCAAAGGCTAATGATATAGTTGTAGTACATTCTTCTAAATATGATGGATTTTGTAGAGGGAAAGTCATGGGGCCTAATGACGATAATACAAAGTTTAAATGTATTTTAATTGATTTTGGGATTATTGAGATAATTGCATCTAAAAATATATATGCATTGCCTAAATCTTTTGTTTTGAGTAAAGTAAGTCCGAAGAGTTCTAAAATAATCTAAGTAACTAACTATATAATTTTTGCTAACATTTATTAATGCTAAGAATGTTGTAAATATTGCTAAATTGGTATTACATTTTTGTAGGTGCCAAAGATGGTTTATAGAGTGTCACTTGCTGGTGTGAATAAGATGGTTAATAATAATATCAGTTCATATCTAGCGTCCTTGGCAGGAAAAATATTCACTATAGTATGTTTATTATGTGGTGAGTGTACCAATACAATATTTTTAATACATATTTTTATTTTTTTAGGAGTGTGATAGAAGTTCTGATTGTTGGTATAAACAAGTAATATTAAAAGAATTAAAAAGTGGTGTGGTTGTGAATGAAGAAGTACAACATTTATGTTCTATGGATTCTCCCGTGTCTCAGCAACGAAGATTAGAGAGAAAAATAAGTAAGTGTTTAATTTATTGTTATTCATAATATTGTTGAATTTCAATTATTTTTGTGTGTGTTTATATTAGTTATACCCGAACGAAAGGAAAACGAGTTGGAAAAACCATCTCATCCTATTAAGAGTGGTTCATTTGTGTTCATAACACATTTTGAAAACTTCAGTTCAATTTTTGTCCGTGATAAATCCTACGAGTTCATTTACAATTTTAATACATTGAATAAGCAAATATTAAAGTATTATAGAAATGGTTGGTTGAATTTAAATCATGAGTTATCTGGATAAAAAAAATGAATTAATTTTTAATCAATTTACTCAATTTAAATAAAAATTTTAATTTTACAGCTGGTAATAATGAAGAACAGTTCAAAATTGGGGAAAAAGTATGTGTAAGATCATTTTTAAACAATGTTATGTATTCCCGCGCTATTATTACTGACAAAATAGGTAATGAGTATGCTGTTTTTTATGTGGATTATGGGAATGAAGAATTAGTTAGTTCTGTCGATATATTCAAATTGCCTGACGAATTAGAAAAGGTATGTTATATATTTAATACACACACAATTGTGTATACCATACATTTTTTTTTAATAAATTAAATTTTAGATCTTATAAAAATTGTTAGACTGTATGTTACTTTTTGAGTGTGTTATTTATTTATTTGTATTTTGTCTGTGAACTACTATTT
Source organism: Slavum lentiscoides (assembly GCA_032441835.1). NCBI lineage: Eukaryota > Metazoa > Arthropoda > Insecta > Hemiptera > Aphididae > Slavum > Slavum lentiscoides. The sequence continues at coordinate 10,856,668 of CM063713.1, forward strand.
TCGAATGGAATACATTAAGTGTGTGAAAAGTATCATAAATTCAATAATTAAACTAATTTGTGGACGTACATTTCTTTTAAATTGTTTCTCAGTTTTTGAGAACACTGAAAATAGCAATACAAATTAAAAACAGAAAAAAACAAAAAAAAAACATTTAAACCTGTTGACATTTATTTGTTGATGATTGGTGGAAGGGTAGGAAGAGGAGAAAGAATTTACAACTTAAAAATGCCTTGTAAAAAGTCGGTTATTTTGTGCTATGCATTAAATTTAATATAGCATAGTTATGGATTAAAATTGTCTGTATTATATAATGTATAGGTATAAATAACAGCAAGGATTAATGTGTTTTAATTTCTTGTTTTTGCGAAATCAAAATTTTTTGTGTTACTTTTAATTGAATAGAAAATAAAATAGTGTTTATATAAATTGACTGTAAAAATACATACAAATAAATTGTATATTTAAAATCTTTCACATGCTCAACTGACTAGTAGCACGGGTGGCTTTCTGCAACCACTTATTTTTAAACGTATTCTCACACATTCCTCATTTGAGTCATTTTTATATAAATACTATAGCAAAATTTTGTTTAAATTAATAATAATCATGTACAATATTTTTATATTTTATTATAAAGTAAAATTTTGGATAATACGTATTGATATCTACATGGTGTATATTATCTGTTTATTTTTTAGTATTTGTATTTATATAAAACTACATTTTTCAGTACCAGCATTTTGCTGTTAAAGTCCAGATACAAAATACATTATCATTAACGAAACAAAATGAAAGTGAAGTCAAGGAATATTTTAAGAAAAAATTTATTTTGCCCAACACAACACTCTGTATTGTAAGTAATTTTTAAAAGTTAAAACATTACATTGCTAAATTTCACCTCTACATACTTTAGTCTTTTGTTACATAAATAAATAAAAAAAAGCTATTAAATACATTTGTGTATATACTTAATAATAATATATAGTAGTAATTTATGTTTAATTATTGATCATTGTAATTTTTGTTTCTGTATTAAATTGTCTACAATTTAGAATATTTATATTTTTAAACCGGAAACGATTATTTAGTGTTTACCAATTTAATAAGTGTTATACCAATATAGTAATAATAAGTGTATGGTGTATTATGGTTTTAATGTTTTTTTTGTCACATTTACCAGGAATTTAACGAGTTCGATAGTAAAGGACTGGATGATGTTCAGTTGAAAACCGAATACTATAATAAAAATGTTGTTGATGAAATACAAAAATTATTTTGTCCCCCTCCATTATCGAATATTAAAACAGCAGGTAAAAAAATTATTTTAAAGTAATCTTGTTTATAATATTCAATTCCAGTGTAATTATAGAAATTTGTAATGGTACTTCCTCAGTATTTAAAAGAGTTATTTTGAAATACATATTAATTAATTTTTGGATGTTTCATCAATACATAATCAGTAATTATAATTAATAAACAGAAAAGTAATTTGAATAAATAAAACAACGGATAAAAAAAAAAAAGAATCAAATTCGAGTCGATAAAAGAATTTTGAGTATATCATTATTATAATATAATAATGAATGGAGCCAAAGAAATCTTTAATCAAAATTTGTTTTTAATTTTATTACTCGAATAATATTATATTGATATTCAAATCAAAATTTACCAATTTTTATTATTTTTTTGTTTTAAGGACAACACCAGAATTCTCAGTAAAATACAGAACAGTCTGCACGGAAATATGTGCTGAATAATGTTTTTATAATTGTTATTGAACAATTTCAATTAAAGTTCTTTTTGTTTATTATTATTACTATTAAAGGAGGTACATTTTTTTTTAAAAATTTTATTAACATGTAATAATGATGTTTGTTATTTTAGGATTTCAATTAAGGTCTTATTATTTACTGTATTTTTATTATTGTATAACTATTAATAAAGAAGTTTTTTAAAACATTTTGTTAACATATTGATGTGTTATCCCTGTTTGTTAGGTATATATTTTTTAAATTAATATTCTGATCCTTTTTTACATGCAAAATCATTTTCAAATTTCATGATACAATTTACAAAATAACAATTTTTTTAAAGCTGATTAAATAATCGTTTTATTTAATATTTTATATTATGTATTATCCATTTTTTCTAAAATGAGCACCTAAGATTCACCTAAGTTCAGAATAACTGCGTTATTTTGAAAGACCCTAACAGGAAAAGTGCTGTCGACACCTTGGTGGTCTGTGGGCCCTCAGTTACACCACGGAGTCTTGACTCTTGAATATACACATTTCGTTTCCATTTCTAAGTTAGTATTATTATTATAATTTTATTTTTTTGAACCCTTTCAGTCCCATTGTACATTGTAATGTACATACTTTATGAAAATTGTTTATTGTATAATGATATAGCGAACCACATGATCCTGACATCGACGAATTCTGTATAATGCAGTGAATTAAGCCTGGTCTTCGGCTCGTCGTGTGTCGTTTCGTGTGAAATACTCTTTTCTGATTGGCTCACATTATCATGGTAGATATATTTTGATCGTGTCTACCAACACGTTACCGCGGTTACCTCAGAGTTGAATTGATTCAACTTTTGGCCGTGCTGGTCATAGCTGGTTACATCGTATCGTATACAATTGTCAATTATACGAATCCAAACGAAATTAAATTTAGTATTAATTATTTAATAATATAAATTAATACAATATAAATAATATAATTTAATAATTATTATTGGTAGAACCACAGGTAACCACAGATGAACGACTGGTAACAATTATTTCGTACGTCTCGTGTCGTGTTAGGTTACCACGTGGTATCTAACGTATAAGCAATTGAAGGCGGTGTAAATTTACAAAAACAGCTTAAATTTTATTTATAAAGTGAAATTTATTCTGACTAGATCGGTGGCCCATACGACGTCGGGATTTGATATTTTTAGATTTAGTAAATCTCTGACCTAACAGCAACGACTTGTCGTGTAAGTTGGTCCAATTATGGTTATGTTCTATTTTTGCTCACCCCCCTTCAACATCATGTATGAGCACAGATAAGATAAAACCAGATGGTTCACTCTTTGATTTACTGATAATTCGACCCTTCTGAGATCAGTATGTGCACATACGATAAATTAAATTACTGTACATATTTTTCTACAATAATATTATTATTGTATCCAATAACTTTAGTATATTGTGTTAAAATATTGATGTTAAAAAATTTTAAATGCTTGTTGTACTTGCTATAATGCGTTTTACACGTGTAAGTCGGAAAAAACATAAATTGCAAGTGAACGACTGAACGAGTATAGGCGGCGGGCGTTAGTACAATAGCGGGACGCATAGTAAACAGTAAAAATCAGTGCTGTACATTTAAGGAACTCATAAAAATTTTTTTTTCCCTCTCAGTGATGACACTGATCTCAGGAAGGTTTTAGTTTGTTTACATTTTTGAGAATTACATGGGCTGTATAGGAAATTTTAAAGAGTGAACCATCTGGTTTTATCTTATCTATGGTTTAAGGCTGGAATTAGGGCTCGACCGACGATCAGCGCGTACGGTACGCACTGGCCACTGATCATCGGTTGTGATCGAGCGTTTAGTGCTTACCGACAAACTCGGTCGGTCGTGTGCAGTGTAATTGAGTGTAAACGAGTGCAGGGGTGTCATTTCAGTATTTTTTTCGGGTGTGCGAAGTTTCAAGTAGGCCATTTTGAAATTTCATCGGGCCATATAAAAATATTTTATATTTAAAACTTGTACAAGCATAAAGCTCGAAAAAAAATTATATTTTAAATAAATAAGCGGATACCGGCAATTTTTAAGTAAAACAAATACATATACAGATTTTTAATAGTCCGCAACCGTTGGACCGCTCAGTGAAGACACGGCGGTCACGCGTGAACAACGTAGAATATGATTAATAAGTACGCGAACAACGTAGTTCGCGTCTGACTGCGGTTTGTGTTTGTGTGTGTAGTGTTCGAGACTGACCGCTGTTTATATGCGCCTTTCTGCCACGCCCTCTATGTTGTGTCTTAGCGCTATCTGGTGGCTACTTTCTTTTTCGGTTTTATTGGTATTTTGTTTTCGTTCCATGCACGTTGTTCTTCCTTTTTCAAATAAATAACAAATATACGAGTACTATTTAACAAATAAAAATAAATTACGCATTCGCGCAATAATGTAATATAAGTAAAAATTAAATTTTTAAACAGAAACTAATATTTTTAAATTTAATTTATATACTTATGTTAAACATTGTCAATGATACTATATGCATCAAACATCATTTAACATTAAAGACATTTTGAAATGTGGTACAAAGTATCAGAATCGTATATAAAACTTTCTACCAGAAATATAAAAAAATATTAAAAGAGTGGGTACTATATAGCTAAAAAAAAAAAAAAACTATTAGTTAATACATATTAAAGCCCATGTCCTTGAAATTATTTTTACCAAAATTGCGTAATTATTAAAGTGATGGCAAGTATTTAACCGTAAAAAACTGTAATTTTGGTGCAAAGTAAGACACTTTTACGTTATATAAATATGAAGATATAGTGAGAGCAATTGCAGCACTAGAATAAACAGCAAGACAAATAGGATTACAAATTAACACGGACAAAACAAAGTTAATGGAATTATTAAACAACGAAATAGAGTCGGGTTATATAGAAACATTACCCTATGAGGAAGTCGAAGAGTTTCAATGTCTTGATGTGTTATTGAGTAAAAAAAAAAAAATGATTGCTCACGCTAGATAGGGGCAAGAATAGCAAAAGCTAAAAGAGCTTTCTTTGCATTGATCAAGTTCTTCAAATCAAAATTCTTTTCAAAGCGATCAAAAGTGAGATTGTACACAGGCACACAGCAATAATATAAGGCCTACACTCACACATATGGTTGTGAAGTATGGATCACCACAAGTGTCACAGAGAGAAGATTGAAGACTTCTGAAAATAAAATATGCAGAAGAATATGCGAGCCGGTTATGGATGCGAGGACAAGTCAGTGGCGTAGGGAGTTCAACCGAGAACTCTAAGAGGAATTGAAAATGGCGACAGTCAGTGGGTTAATTAAAAGACAGAGGATACAATGTCTGGGGACTTGTAATGCGGCGTAGTGATGAGGATGCAGCAGTTAGGTCAGTATACTGTACTGGTCGACCTCGGGAGAGGTGGATTGATGTAGAGGAAAAATATTTGGGGGGCCTGGGAGTGCAGAAATGGGAAGATATAGTGCAGGATCGAGAAAAGTGGAGTGATTTGGTGATGGCGTCAAAAACTCTTGGAGAGTAATAGAGCCCGGAAGAAGAAGAATAATTCTATCTTAAGGTATATATTATATAAAAAAGACCGTCGTATATTGAATTAATCATCAATTTTATTACCTATTATTATTTTTTTTATACGGATACATATACAATATATTATAAATAGGTAACTTTTAATAGTAAGTTAGAATATTGAACAACCAGGATAGAGACAGTAATAAAATAATAAATATTTAATGTTTAAAAACAAACAATTTTCCACATTAGTTGGCGTACTTATAATTTTGAGAATCGTACAAATGCGGTCTTTCGTCCACTACTCTGGACCACGGGTGCGAGACTCTGCCGTACTGTATGTCAGTAATTGCGTTGAAGAGTCTCGAATACAACGGTGTCGACTGTTCCATGGTTGGCAATTTTATATCTTTGCCTTCGTACAATATTGACGACACTGGACTAATGACCGCTGCAGTACCGGTTCCGAAGAACTCGAGGATCTGAAATATTAATGGAAATATAACCTCTGTATAAGTTGTCAGAATAATAATAATCGTCTCGAAACAAAAAAATACATTGAATAACAATTGGGTAATGGAAGCTGTCGGTGTCAGTGTGTTGTTAGTGTACGAAAACTCATTGCTTCACGCGAGAAAATGTAGAATTACCTATCAGATTTCGAAATTTTCTTTTTATATTTAAAAGAGAAAGATTTTTTATACGTTTCTGATTTTCAAATTTCCGAAGGTATAACAAGCGTCTGAATAATTTCAAATTACGTATCTTTTCGACACTACTTTAAAGGTTAGCTGCGATAACCGGATTTCAACGCGATGTGTCTTCTTTAAGAAAAAAAAAAAATAGAAGTTCGAAATCTGAGAATATTTGTGTTTGTATATAGGTAACTATATAATTTTTTTTCTTATATATTAATTATTTTTCTTACTCATTTATTATACTATATATAATTTCTATATAGTTATAGAGATACGTCTATCAAGATAAGGATAAAAATATACCTGTGTGATTGTAGACGATCATAGGCGCAAATAGTGTTTGAAGTTTGGGGGGGGGGCTGAAGTCTAAATCCATCCCAAACACTCTTTAGATTTTTATATCAATTCAAAATTCTCAAAAAATTAAATAATATCTGATTATCAATCAACTTTTGTAGGTATGTAGGTATCAATCATTTTAATACTGCTATTATATTGACACTTACATATTAACTAAACATTATAATGATGTGTCCCTCAATACCTATCCAATTTATTTTATTTCTTTTTCTTTTTTCTTTCGTAAAATATTACAGTGAAATATGCGATTACTCGATTGCGACCACGAAGTTTTAAATGGAAATTGAATAATTATGTCATTTTCAATACATTTATTCAAATATCGTAAACTGTCATCTATCGTATATACTCGTATATACACGAGTATTATATATTTGTTCAGAAACCATTATAGTATAATTTGACATTATTATGAATAATAAATAACTGGTTTTTGTCTTATTATCATTGCAACTACCACATATATTTAAGAAAATGTTTAGTACTTATTTCGTGTTACTCCTTTGGGAAAAAGTTCAATATAGATATGTATGAAAAAATTTAAATATGTATAGTTTTAAGTAAAGTGTTTTACTTGAATTGCGTTAAGAAGTCAAATATTTAAAACAAAAACCGGTTTGTTCCAAGCGTGGCTGTCGAATATATAAACCCATTTAAATAGTATATGTATATCTGCAGTATATTAATGCACAGGCGGCTTACATTGTTATTCTTGTTGAGTTCAATTAACTCGTTCATTGTGAAATTTCTCTCTTCGACGAGAAACTCGTCCCATTCTTTAACCAATTCCAGTACTGACCGTCTGGTGATGCCTGGTAATATCAGACCGTTCAGAGGTGGAGTGGCTAATACTTTTTCTAAATGCATAAACATTGCAAGTGCATTAGGTTTTTGTAAATTAAATTTTAATATTATCAATCGGGTTTTAGGTGTCAATTGATTTAAGGGTGTCGTTAAATGTCCAATTAATTATATATTAGTCGGAAGACTAATAATATTATCAAGTAGGTACCTTGTACCTAGGTAATTTATTTTTACGGATATAATATAATGTATTGTATAATTTTGGAAGCACAAACTAAATCAATACTTGATTAGTTTAAGATAACATTTATGTAAAAAAGACCGTTTATTGGTATACACATTTATAATAGATTCTGATGATAACTGAACTAAACCTGGTATCTATACACTAGAATTGGCCGGAAAATATACTAATCCCCTGTACTCAATTTGTATTTTTGCTTTTATATAACCTATAACTATTATAATTTGAAAATTACTGGAATAATAAATAAATCTATATTATGTGTACTAGTATGTTTTGGACATTTTATTGTGCTGCCTTGTTTCTTTCTATAATTTTATTAGCGACTATTAAAAAAAAATTTTTTTTCACGAAGTTTACAAATTTCAGAATTTCAGCCGAGTATTCAATGAAAAACGACGTTTGTTATAACTGCAGTGTATTCTTGTGTATATATATTATATATAAAGCATAATTATATTATGTACAATTCCACTTGATTTATAGAGACGAAATTGAATGAAAAATCTTAAATTTTCTCGTTTGTGAAAATACAAGCAGAAAAAAAAGAATGTAAATATATGTACATTGCGCCTTCCTACGTACCTATTAAAAACAAATTCGGTATGAATGGAAATTAAGTAAATTGATTTTTTTTATTTTTTTGCGACATAAGTGTAATTTATTTTATTTCAAAAGTGACAATAATATCGACTTCAACACAGTACCTGCAATAGTGATATTAAGAATATAACGTATGTGTATATTATGTTATACATTACCGCCGTTTTGATTTTTGTAAAAAATAAACACGTTCATCGCACCGACCTCCGTGATCTGTCGGTCTTCACCAAATAACCATAACAATTGATGACAACCCAATTCTGTAGCTATTTCCTACAGTCAACAACGCAAAAATAACATCAATATAGGCTTTTGCATAAAAATAAGCTTAAAGTTTTTGTACAAATGCGCATATATACTTTTTATTGTATTATATGAAAAGTTATGGGAAAGCGGACGCCTATTGTTTTTATATATAAGGACTCAATCTGGTGTACGTGTCATCATAACGTTTAATTTGAAAGTCGTTATTGTTGTATTCGAGAGAGAGAGATGGAGATGGATCAAAGGAAGCGTTTAATTTACTTTAGCGATTGCTTAGAATTTTGTTTTTAACAAATTCTTAAAAGAAACGGCGAGTGACAATCGTCGAAATGTTATACTAAACGCGTAGAGAGATGGCGTTTGGAATAAATTTTAATTAAAATTCCAATTCGCAATATCCAAAGTACGTACGTATTATTGAACATTTTATCAAAGTACATTTCAAAAATTAATATCGCCGTAGTATAATGTGTCTACTATTGCGTGTCTTTAACTGCCGAGATGCTATATATATAGGAGTTACAATACGAAACTATATTTTGGAACGTGTTTTTAGGAACCTACTTATTGCTGGGAAGTTTTACGAGAATTAATATATTTCCAAATCCAATTAACAAAAAGAGGTTAAATAATAATTAATAAAAATATTTTTCACCGTATTAATAAAAGCCACGGAGTATTATAACAAAAATATAAGGGTATTGTTGTATATATTTATCATGTATTTTTTCATAACATATTGGCTTATATATATATATATATATATATATATATTATGTATAGCATTTTTTTTTATTAATTACGAATATTAATTAAAATTTTTACTTATTTTCTTATTTAATAAGGATAATTTATTTAATTTAAATATTTGTTTAAAAATTATACAAATATTAAAAAAAAAAAAACAATGATTATCGGATTTGACTGTACACCTATGTAATGCGTACATATAGGTATATTTTACAGGCTTGTTTTCGGATCTGCAGGCCACAATGGCAACAGCCGGATTTGCGAAATCAGCCCCCACTAAATTTAAGGATATAATAGTATCAAATAATAAATGGATTTGTGTTAATATTACTGTATATATGCTATACAGTTTAAGAGTATACCGGGCGGCGGACGAAAATTGGTTTATTTCGCGCAGTCGAGGTTCTATCGGCATTCTGATTGGCGAAAACCGTCGTGAGTCGACTGCTGCCGACAGCAACAGCCAATGACAGAGTAGCTATTAGCCGCTTGGGGGGGGGCAACAGCCAATGACAGAGTAGCTATTAGCCGCCTTCGGTGTTCCGGTATACTCTTAAACTGAATAGCATATAGAGTCCCCTTAAAACCAGCGTCTAGCGTTTTTACAATAATGCGAAATATCATTCAGTTTTATATTTTGTCTGTAAACAGATATTTATCTGTATAAACCGAAGAAAACGAAAAAAAAACACTCTAAAACTCTGTACGAATAGTTCACAATGGCGAAAACTACGATTGGTAGCGGTAAATGAGTTTAAACGATTAAAAAATAAAGTTTTAATAAAAGTTAATATTATTAAATTTTGTACGGTTTATGTATAACATAAAAAAAAAAAAATTATATGCCGAAATAGCAGATCCAGATTATGTCTTGGCCAGATTTGCTGCAAAAAAGTTCTAGACACGCCTTTAATGATATACAAAACTGCAGGTTTGCTGTAATTTTAGATTCTGGACGAAGCACTACTATATCATATTGAAAAATTTCAAAACTGGTAATATTTACACAACGATATAATTAGCCCCGGGGCCGAAACACAATACGTATCATATAATCCTATATGTTGTCCGGTTGTCGTTGGCGTATATGACGACGAGAACTTTTCTAAAAAAATCATACATTGCAATGTGTGCGTGTCACTTGATTTTAATATTTTATTCACAAATTTTACTATTAATATTTTTCAAGGGAGTTAATAATATTTATAATAATTTTTATCGACAATAGCCGTCGGCGGAGTCGATACAAATTGGTGGGATTGAAACGCCCGTTTTGTACACGATAACTGATGTATAAGTCGTAATGTAGTATTAATCATATTTATAAATAATATATTATTAGACCGATATAATTAACATTATTACTCGTGTATATTACAATATTACAGCAGCGCTTCAGTAATATTATAATAATATTGCGTGTTCTCTTTATCAATTGTAATTTATTTATTCTATAGAATTTTATTAATTTTTTTATATCGGTACAACGCGGAACAATTACATATTTATTTATTTAATCGTATACAATATTAAAATACGTTTATAATATTAATTATAATTATCATAGTGCGATGCGCAACGATATTTTTTTATTATTATTATTTTTTTCAGTATCGATATCGTTCCATATACATAGATACGTACATCGATGTCGTGATATCGAAACAAATTTATTGGCAGATTATTATTTTTTTGACTCGTAATTTTATATGTTATTTTAAATTATTATTATATTACACACAGTAAAAAAAATATAATTAATTGTTTGATATTAAAAGAACAGACTGAATACTAAATTGAGGTTTACGGATGACAAGTCGACGACAACGACGAAATAAGCGAGACTATTGCGAGAGTGCAAGACTAAATATTGTGTTGTAAAAACTCCATAGACACAAGTCACAACTAGACATTTTGATCAGTGGGGTGCTGTTTGAGTTCCAGGTTTTTGTGCGTGCTATCATCAACTCGTGGAAGGCTACGCCCCATACACCATTTATTTGTCCATATATAAGAACACATTAGATTCTGTTCTGTGCTACGATCAAGTATTTTCAAAAAAAAAAAAAAAAGAAATAATAAAAATAAAAGACAACCCTCAAAAACATCATTTAAATAAAACATGTCATTATTATTATCATACTATTTTTTATAAATAATCAAAAAAATATATTATCGATGTTAGAAATAAATCAAAAACGAAATAATATACTAACAAATACTATGATTTAATGAGACTTTATTCGTATGAAATGAGTAGAAAATATCTAATTTTCAACTCGAATTTCATTTAAATTTTTTAGAAGGGTGAGGGATGATAATGATCCAAAGCACCTCCCCCACTCTAGTTGCGCCAATGGAAAAACTTGTTACAGCGTATTATATGATCATTAGTTTGACTGTAATAATGCGTTATTTTGTTGTTCGGCGATATCTGATTGAATTTATTTCCTACGTTAAAAGATAAATAAATATAAAATTGAACGTATCTATTATACTGATTTCGATTATTGATATCGATAGTCACATCGATAATCGATATTGGGAAAGTTGTTGGATATCTTTGTGCAACCGCTATAGTAATAAATAATATTATAATAATACCATTTAATTAACAGAATAATTAACTTGTAAGTTTTCTCATGTTTTATAAATATTGTGATGTTTAAAACAGTACGGTTAAAATTGTTAATCGTGTTTTCTTTTTCGAAAGAAGTATTATTATTTTGGTTTTAGACGAAAATAATTGTTCAAAATATAAAAAAAAAGAAGAAAATGCAATCATTAACTGCTGGATTAGGGCCGGTTATTGACTATAATATTATATTATCGTTGATTCTTATACCTGATTCCTGTACGTTTTAATTTTGACAGTTTAATAGTTTATTCGGTAGTTTTGATAGGCGTGCGAGATTGTACTTTAGATAGGCGTTGGTTTAGGGCAGCGGTTCCCAAACTTTTTAGACTCGCGGTGCCCTTTTGAAACTGAGGTTATTTCATGGCGCCTTAGATAAAATTGATGACTCTTAAAATTTTTTTTTAAATAGAAATAAATAAAACTACAAAAAACTGTGGATAATATATGTAAAATGTAAATATTTATATTATTATAATTATATCAGTATATATTTCATAAATTCTTGTAATTATTAAGATGTATAAGCATTATATTTTACACTAAAAAAAGCTTATAAAATTCAGCGCCACCGACTGTTATCTGGTCTAAAAGTAAATTTAGTATTTCAATAAAAGACAAATATTCTCTTTTTTAAGTGATAAGGCTTCATGTATTTTAATTCCGTTTTCAACTTCCTATATTCGTGCGAAGCTGGGTTTTTGACGGTCATTGTGATAAAAAGCAAATATCAGCAAACAACAAAAATCAGCGTGGAAAAGGAAATGAGAGTGGCCGTACCTAATTTGATTCAAAGATTTGAAAATATATTAAAATATTATTAAATATAAAATAATAATTATTAGATTTATTATTATTAAAATTTAAAGATATAATTATAAAATACATATTTTATTATTTTAAGGGGCGCGGCGCCCCTTTAAAGACATCGCGGCGCACACTTTGGGAACCGCTGGTTTAGGGGAAAAAGTGCCTGTCGGCAATTTCAGTTTCAAAATAATCTGAAGATTTTACTCGTATTTCTTGTGGTTTTTTTTTAAGTTATACATTTTTTTGGGGGAATTTCTTAAATAGAAAAAAAAACAATAATAGGTAATGTAATATAGTAGTAGTTATATTTATTTCGACGACGTGAGACCATTTCGTTAAATGTTTTATACTACCTATAGATATCACGTGTTCTCTTTTTTACGATTTAATTGACTTGTAACTACAAAAATAACGTATTATTAGTGTGCACTTACTTGAGGGTACAACGTAGTAGCGTAGTTTGCACCTAGTTTGCTGTCACCGCTACCACCGGGCCAAGCTCTGGTAAATTTTGGGTTAGCCATCAGTCGAACGGACTTGAAATTACTGGAAAAATATGATCCCACTGTGCTCATGATAACGTAGAGCAGTGCTGTATCTGCTTGTCCCACGCCTAGTGTACCCTAGTATAAAATATATAATTTGTGTTTTTCAAACTTTGAATTTATCGGATGGATATTTTCATATTTCATAGGTGTATCAAATTTATACGAGTAATAACAAAAAAAAAAAAAAAAAATCATTTAAAAACCGTATTTAATACTATATATTTGTTAAAGAATAACCACGATTAAAATAGAAAGGCTTTTTGTTTTTTTTTTTATAATTACATAAAAAGTTTATAAACAATTGATTTTTAAAAGTATAAAAAAATGAATAATACCATTGGAATAATGTACTAAAAGGATTACTGTATACTACGCAGTATAATCTAAAGGATTATACTACATAATTACTCCGTTACCGTTATTACCTACACTTATAAGCAGGGCACGGCAATTTTTAATAGCAATTGCTAATATTATTATTGAATACAGATAAAAATAGCAGAGCGAGCTATAAATTCGTTTTATGCATCAAGGATTTCAAGTATAAAAATCTATACGAGTATATTTTAGATTTTTAGTGTTATTTTCGCTGTTTAAGCGCTATTAATTTTTTTGTTGTCGCTAATACTCAATAAACTATTTTGTGTTTTTCACGAATCTCGTAACCTCAAGAAAATAAGAAAAATTGCTCACATTGCCATTTCGTAAGATATTTAGTATATTATAATCTGCATTGTTAGGTATTGAATTATCCGTGATATCGCGTGTGCGCGGAACCTAACTATAATATTCATAATATACATTTTTTTCTTCTTTTTTTTTTTTTTTTTAACTGCTTTTAAGGCATTTTAATTATTTTTGTGTACACTCGTATTTTAATGCACGGACTTTATATATATATATATATATAAATCAATAAGAATTTTGATTTTATTTGTCGAAAAACGCGAATCACTTACTTCCGTGCCTATGAGATTGGGTCTGATGTATAGACTTAGTGGCGCAGACACTGGTAACCAATCGTTGTCGATGGACACTAAACGTTCAATACCCTTAAGTAATACATCCGGTTCGATTTCTGGCAATCCTACGCGTTTAGCAGACGCGTTTAACCTTTGCAAGTTCAGCTCTGGTCGGAACAGATTTATGTGGCCGTGCTCCGATCTGTACGCCTTCATTCCTTCGAAAACCTATACGCAATGTATAATATTATAAACACGTCTATTCGAAACAGATATTTGTCGAGAGGTCAAGGTTATTTATAAATGTAATAATATGTTAATAGAATAATAAATACGATGTAAAGCGATGATTGAATTGATCGGAATACACGTGTATACCGCGTAATTATTTATAGGTAGTATTGGCAGTACACATACGCGTGCGTTGTATTAATTTTTTCAGATTTCAGAGCGAGTGTAAATATAATATTATAACGTATAATATAAAAAATATATATATATATTTTTTTTTATAAAATAACGATTTGACGCGATAAGTATTGTAATCTCAATTCCAAAAAAACATTAAAAAAAAATCCTATACGTAATAATAACAGTTATATCTTATCTATTAATGTTTCTATTACATTATTTAAAAAATTGTGCAATATAAAACAAACTAAACGATTCACATTTAAATCGATTTACGTATAGATTTTATACAATAAATATATATATATATTTTTTTCAGTGCAGCGCGATTGAATGAAATTATAGATATCAGACTTGGTCGTTGCGTTATTATAGTATCATATAGATAGGTATTTTGAAAAATGTATTCGTAAAGATATTCAGATATAAAGATATGTAGAGAGATTATATGCGGGGTCACGGGATCATTTGTTTTGAAATAATTTGTCGATTTAATACTGTGGTATTGTTTTAAAGAAATTATTTTTAAACGCAAAGTGAAATTTTATGTTTGAAAATAGTCAACGCAAAGCGTTAACTGTTTAAATATTTGATGACGTATTTAAAATTACTAAACTAATATTGATCGAAATGATAAGATTTCAATTAAAAAAGACATTTTTATTGTCAACGAGCGTATGGCGTTTCTATAAAAATGACGATTGATATAATTATATTAAATAACGAATAAATGTTTTTGTTTTACAATAACTTAATTATTATATTATTTATAATATGTATGAACATTTTTTTTTATCACGTAATTATTTGTATACGTGCGTCTAAATTTTCCGTCAAGTTTTAATTATTACTATAATAACATTTTTGTTCTGAACCGTTTGTGATATCGTCCAAACGTTTATTTTTATCGTTTTAAACAACGCGCGCACCGTACACGCGCGTCATACGCGGTAATTAATAAAGATGATGTTATAACAATATGAAAATTGAGTACCTATACTGATGAATAATTTTATCGTCGCCGATTATAGCTTTAAAAGTTTTAATTATTAATATTCTCATCGCCTAATTTGTTAAATATGTCTAACTGTTATTTTAATCCATTATTATATAGATACGTTTATATGAGTTTAATTTATATACCTCGTAAACAACGGGAAACTTTATGTGAACTCAATTTTTAATTTATTATACATGCGTATAGAAAAAAAAAACAAAAATTTGTACTATGTTTCATCGGTTTTTAGATTCGGTATGTTTATATAGTGATTCACGATGGGCACCGTGAGAGGATAGGATCTTTCTAGTTATTTTTGCAGCCCCAATAAGTCAGCTCGGCTTCCCTCACTGATATGAGTAATTCATGTTTTCACCAAGAAATTATACTTAGAAAGACGTATTTTCTGAATGTTTATATATATATATATTGTGTACATTAAATGTGTATATATGTATTTTTTTTTTACCTCGGTCGCATAATGAAGCACTTTGGCTGCGGGATGTAAGTTGAGATGTTCCATCGGTGTGATGTACGGTTTTTGCCAACCACCTGCATGCTTGTCATAAGATATTTTAAGCATATGGTCTGTAAAAATAGTGCCGAACTTAATTTTGGTGCCACTCTTCAGGATGTCAATGACGTTGTCATTAAGCCTCGAGGATTTGCATATTGTAATGTCGATATCAGGTTTTGAGTACTTTATTTGTATAAAAAAAAAAAAAATAAAATAATTATAAACAAGTTGATTTTCAAGTATTTTTCTTTAAGTAACACAAGACAATATGTGTTTAATACCGTACTAGACTTTTAGGATTCGAGTACCAAAAATGCTTAACAATTTTAACATGTAAACAAGATATTCATTTTATACGTGGCGATAATAATCGAAACCATTACATTATCAAAATTCAAAACTTAAACGTTAAAAAAAAAAAAAAATTGCGGCCAATATTTTTCAAGAGCTTCTTAAATAGACAGTAATATATATTATAGTCAACATGAATTAAATGTTTCGATTTAAATTATTAAAACTATATATTTTATCAAACTATAATATACAGAAATAAAAAAATACGTGAAAATGTCAAAATTCTATATTTAGTTGAGAATTGGTGGAAATGCGTTGAAAAGATTTTTATATTAAAAAAATTAAAAATATGTGACCACAGAAAATTTCAAAGCAAAAAAAAAAAACTTATCAACTAGTCTGTGTAAAAGTACGTGAAAATATCGTTACAAAAACGTTTAGATTAGCCACAAAAAAGTCATAGAAAAAAAAAAATACTTTACTGTAAAATCAGTAAATTCTAACTTTTTGTTTAGTAAATGATATAAATATATATGTTAATTATACCTTTTCGGGGTCATTTTTCGACAAAGACGACTGATTCCTTTTGGACAATAGATGTTGAATACTATATAATTTTCTGCAAGTCTGTAACAACAAAATTTGAGCAGCTTGTAAATCTGTATTACAATGTTATCGACTAGGTTAAGCGATATTATAACGATTTCAACGAGAGAAACTTATATAGAGAAGTTCTTCTTAATGTAATCAAATCATCCTAATTTTAGATTGTGTCATCGAAATTATTTCATGAGTTTCACTTATAAGTCTCTCCAATTTTTTTCTTTTCTTTAGAACACATATTTACTCATAGATGGGTTAGTTGTTAGCAGCGATGTTTTAAAGAATTTTTCAATCACAAGAGATTACGAAGTTAACGCATATTATTTCACTAGTGAATGATTTGAACGTATTATTCGTAAGAATCATGCACGGAGAACATTCTCATAGGTATGCTAGTTGTTAGTGGGGTTTTAAACAATAGTTTTCGGTCGCAATCGATTAAGAAGGGAAGGCATTAATATGAACGGGTGAATAAATAATTGCACGTATAACTCGCGTAAGAATCATGCACAATGACATTTGAAAGATTTGATATTTTTGATACACTTAAGTTTGATGACTTAAATACAAATTTCCAAATTTTAACATCAAACTGTGTACTTTTTGAAGTAAAGTTGTTCGTGTTATTCACTGCAGGCGAGTAGACGATAAATCTGTTGCTGTAGACTACTTACTATAAAAGCGACGTGTTATATTATAATATGTCATCATATTAGATATTCGTATTTCATGTTCTTAAACCTAAATCACAATACATATTTAAAAAAAAAGAAAAACGTGTTTAAACAGTAAAGTCTGTGTGTAATTTTTGTCGACACTATACAATATAACTTTGAATTATATACTTTACTGTCTCTAAATGTTGTTTTTAAGAAAAAATAATATCGTTTATAATATCTATATTCTTTTCAAAATCTAAAAATAAAAATAAGTTTAGATTGTAAAAAAAAAAAAACCAGTTTTTATCGTATAATAATTGTCGAATTTATTTTCGTTGTTTTATTTCAATAATATTTAATTATATACGTCAAATAAGTAATTTATAATTAGGTATCATCTTACCTTTTTTTGTTTGAGTATTTTTTGCGTTACTGATAAACAAATGTCAACACACGCCATTTTTTAATAAGAAAATAATAAAGAAAATATTAGCGACGATTACAATAGCGTTTCAGAATAATGTATTTATAAATGTTCGATGTACTTTCAAGTATCAATATAAATATTCATGCGAAACGCTCGAGCAATAGTTGGTTACTGAAAACAATTTCTCATAGCATCTAATCTAAATAAATCGACCATTATCATTAGGCTGTCACTATCAGTTATTTTAATTGCATGTTAACGAATATATATATATATATATATATATATATATATATATATATATATATATATGTACGCGAGTTATTAATATTTTATTTAGGCCAACGGAAAGATTACAGTTATTTTTCTTCAATTTAATTTTACATTGAGGATTTTGCGCAATTGAAAAAGGTCAATAGATTCAGATATATACAACGAATGACAATAATAATATAATACACGTTTAAAACATAGAACGTTTATATTTTATTTAACAGTTAACAGCTCGTAACACGACGTTATTGAATATTATGCCGATAAAATAGTGGTGATTGGGTTCAAATTAATTAAATTAATTTGGAGCAGATAATTTGTGTTGGGAAATATGTGCAATGTGCATAATGTTTTCGTATATACGCGATTGATAAAACGGAGCAATCATTCGTTTTGTACGTGGCAAAATGTTATACTTTTCACAGATAAAGTATTTGGTTTTCACAAAAACCGCGATAATAACATCATAATTTTATCAAATAAACTTTACGCCAATTGAAATTTTTGTAGATAAAATAAGGGTTTAACGGATCAGTCAAAGGATCGTTTAGCAGTGGCGTAATTACGGGGTGGCGAGGCGGGGCGACGGTCCGCGGCCTTCTTAAATTTGAATTTTGTCATTCCGTTATAGAGACTAAAGTATATATATATATATATATATATGTATATTAAAAAAATATTAAATAATACTTATTTATTAATGAGGACTTAAATTTCGTAAAACGACGAGTTTTGGCAGCATAAATAGACGAGGGGCCAATATTTGATTACTGCCCCGGGGCCTAAATTTGTTTAATTACGCCACTGACGATTAGATGAGAAGAAATGTCTTTTCTTTGTGAAGTTGTTACGTTACGTTTTGCCCGTAAAAAAAAAAAAAAAAAAATAAAAACTAATACTCGTCAAATGAATAGAAATGTTTTAAAGACCAATATCCACATACACGCGTAGAAAGTAAAATAATAATATTAACAGTCTTTAATTGTAATAGTGCATTTGATCGGCGGATCGAATTTTGTGGCCGTAAAATATTGTATATTTCGCACTTTAATGAGAACAGGAACGTGTTAATACCGATCGATTAATCAATTGATCTCTTTGTCATATTTTTATCGTCCGACGTATAACTATAATATAATATTATTGGAAAAGTGATATTTTCCACGCTTTGTGATAACAGGACATATTAATTTGAAACGTACGTGTTACGATAATAATAATTTATTTGTATAACGTATAATACCTATACGTCTGGAGTTCTAGACTTTTACAGCGTTTTTTAACATTTTTTTTATTTTTATTATTATACCTTTGTATTAAATTCTTTGCACAAGTAAACAGTCAACAGTCGTATTTATTGTAGCTGTGACGAGTTGTTATTTGGCATAGTTCGATTTCAGTTTGTTCGATAAGAGAATATTTGGCGCACCGATTTGGCCTTAATATCATAACGTGCACAACGGAAAACATAATATTACGTACGTGTCAATATTTTCCATTGAATCAATCAACAGACAATGGTTATCTATTCGTTCGTTAATAATAACAATTAACAACAATACGCGCATTATTTTCTACGTAATAAAGTGTTATTTATAAATGACGTTTTCAGATATAAAAACATAATAATAGAAAAAAAAAAAAAACGATGTAGGTACTTAACTCATTGACGAACATGGAAAAGATGTGTACACTAGTAACGTCATAGTTTCTTTTCATACGTGCGCACCTATCAAAAAAAAAAACAAAAACAAAAACACGTTTTAAATAATCGAGTAATAAAAATTGTATTAAAATTACAACGATTCAAATGCGTTTGTTATTCGTGTTATCTCTTGAAAATTTGGGGAAAATAATATTAAACGATTTGTATAACGTCAAGTTACTGCGAGAATTGACGTCGGGACAAGAGTAGATTACATTTATTTTAAACGTTCACTTTAAACGCATATTGTGAATTTCACAGGTGTACAAAAATAAAATATATAATATTTATGTTCGGTATTACGCGTACGGATTTAGGATTGGTATCTAAAAAAATTAATTTATCTGTATGTACACATTTCATACCGACTTCATGTTGTATTTTCGGTTTGTTATTATTTTGATTTTAAACGTCGAAATTGACATTTGATACAATAATTAGACGATTGATAAGGCCAAGGTTAATATCGCGATACATTTTAATCAGCCAGTTTCCGTGATTACAGTAAAACGAATACGTCTCGTGTATGATTAACATTGAAAATAATATTATTGGTTTATTTAAAATTAATATATTTTTTATTTAAAACCGAGGAAATGTTGTCATTTGAAATTGTTTTTTATATATATATATATATATATATATATGTGTATTAAGAAAAAATAAAGAAATAAAATAAAATATCGGACGTTTACTGAAAGTATTATTAAGATGCTATGTATGAACTAAAAAAAAAATATATATATAATATATATTTAAACATTAAATGTACTTATGATCAATACTTTTAAAATATACGTTGGCCTATTTCAGTTTAAATTGGTACGAAAATTGAAATACTTGTTTGTTTTAATAATTTGAAATTGTTCGAATTGTTATTAAATATTTGAATATCAACATGGCCAATACGTTCCCGAGGGACCAATACGATCCAATATATATATATTTATTTCTATATAGTTATTATATTTTACGCACGGTGTGTTGTATTTGTTGTTAGTATTTTTAAAATAATAATCACGTGTGTAATGAGTGAACGGATCACGAGATAGGTTGGAATAAATATTGTTAATATTATTAACGTTAATGTCTTTAAATTTTTTTTCATTTAATTGTATTAAATTAATTATTATTCTAATAATAATAATAAAATACTTGACTTACATGATAGTTTCTATGACTGTCCTTGATTCGGTTACTAGGGGCAATCCATAGGTACTACATTTTTACAATGTTGTATAACGTAAATTTATTTATTTATAGATTCATTTATGTTATCAGTAACTGCTGTTTGTTATTGGCGAATCTCAAAAGAAATCGAAAAAAGTTACAATAAAAACTATACGTTTTATTTCTGTAAGTAAAATCATCTTATGTTTTGCATTAATTTAATGACGTAACAAAACGTGTAGAACGATGATAACAATAATATTTTTATTTCTTTTTTTAAATCGAAGCGTTATTTAATGAAATATTCTACTGCAGTGCTGTGCAATTTTTATGACTGGTCTATTTTAATTCAAGTTAACATTTATACGCATATCAATTATTTGTACGGGGTTATAAATTATTATAATTATATTAAAATATGTGCAAGTCGTTTTACGAGTGTGACTGTTAATTTAATTTAAATTACAAAATTTGACATTTGATCCATTTATTTATCTGTGGACTGTATATGGTGTGTAGTACGTCTTTGTGAAATGTTTACCACTTGTACGTGTGTTTAGATTTTTATTTTCTAGTATGTGTAATGCATACATTTAACTTTTTTTTTTTTATATGATATTTAATACGACATAATCGATCGTATAATGTTTAAATAATAGTTCGATCATATAGTATAACATAAATATATTAATTTTTTACGATAACTTAATTGATACGTTATTTTGAAAATAGTATAATATTTTAATGTTGCGTCAGTCTTATTTAATTATATATTTTACAGCACCGTAATTTAGTGATTGTTCAAGGGCTATTCAAATTATTACTGCAATAATAAAAAAAAAAAATAATAATTCAAATCCGATGACACTTTTTTTGTGAAAATATAGTAACTTTTAAGTGAATACATCGTTTTTGGATTTAGTTTTTTCCAAAACACGACAATAAGGGATTGGGTTTTGTATACATTATTGTTTTAGTCGATCGTGGTGTTTGGTAGATAGTACAATATAATATATGTAATTTTAATGTGTCATATAATATACGCAGTGTATTATATATTATTGTATTTGTTACATATTAAATTCGAAACCGTTCAGTTTTAAACCCATATTTTAGGATTTTAAGATCATATTTAGAGAATATCTAAGTGTTAAGTAAATTAAATAATTATATTTAGAGTAAATATTTTCGAGAAAATTTTTGTTTGTTTAATAATTAATATAATTTTTTTTATATAAATTAGTAAATTACAGTTTAAATAAATGAGTTACTAAGGAAATATGAAGAAATATTAAGGATTACTTTTTAAAATAACGAGGCGCATTGCAAAAGTAATGCAAGCGCGTATTGTTTTTAAACTTTAAAAGGATGAATTAGTATATAATACTAAGTTCGTTCGATGTAGTATTAGTGAACTATTGCATGTGAAATGACCCAGTCTTTTTCAAACATGTCTACGCCTTTTAAATAACGCGCAGTTACTGAAATTTTGATTTACGGAAATGTGCCTGTTTTTCTAATTCACAACGTATTACGGAATTTTTATTGTGAAACGACTGTAGACGCGTATACGTCGTTAGGCTAAAAAAATACGCTGTGGGAATTTTGAAATTAATGACCAGTCACGGAGTGGGCGAATCTGCAAAAACTGACATCGACGATTTTCACAAAACGGAAGCCGATCGATCGATCAAAGAAAATCTTTGGATAACTCGGATATTGAATTAGCTAGTACGAATTAACCATATATTGTACCAGAATAGAGGTATAAATAAGTGCGTGCTCGTTGGATTCCTCGATTTTTGACTAACGGAACGATTGTTGCGACGTTACGAAAGAGATGGAAATAATTATCTTCATAAAATATTGTAAATGACAATAAAAGTGTTGAACAGTGTCAGTGGTCCCGAGCAGAAAAATCACCGAATATCACTATGAATCAAAAAAGTAAGAACACTACCTTTTGCCAGTAAATGCGTGTCAAGTGTTTTTATGGGACGTAATTCATCAAGAATATATACGAAGAAAGAGACTGCAATGAATTCGCAATTATATGTGGAAACATTGAAAAAAATTTAAACAGCGCATAAATCGTGTTCGTGCAAAAAATAAACCATCATCGTTTTTGCAACACGATAACGCAAGACTATACCTACTATATACACATGGTGTATTCACATCAGCGGCGATCGAACAAATTGGGTTTTAGGTGATGGAATATCCATCCTATTGCTTTGGCTAGGCACAATAAGAATTTTGGTTATTATTCTTTTGTCAAAAGTCTCGCAACAAAGAAATTCGTTTTCAAAACGATGAGCAATAATGAGGGAAATTCGGTTTCGAGAACGACCTGACAAAATTTTCACAGACGGTTGCGAAAAACTCGTTTTGCTTTGGGCGCAAATGTATGGAAACAAATGGAAATTACGTTGAAAAATCAAAATAAAATATATATATATTAAATCATTGATTTTTTTTTTTCATAAAGTTATTTCTATTTAATAAAAATTAATGTCAACTGAGTCATTACTTTTGGAACGTCCCATACGCAATACCTACGTATACAGTTATTCAAATATACATTTGATGTAACGCATATTTGCATATTTTTATTACATAATTCGCGAATTTGTTTCGCATAGGTACATAAAACATAATACGAGTACAAACACTAATTAAAATTCATTTATCAGTTTTTATTGATAGAGTTAAGTGTGGTTCGTTTACCTTAAAAGTATTACCAGTAATATTTTTAATACGTAATCCTGCACCACATTGGGTTATCATAAATTAGATTAATGAAAGTGATGGAAATAAATAATAAAAAACGTAACCTTTTACCATTAATAAATTAATGAATTATATATAAAAAATTTGAAATAATTTAATGAAGAATAATTTACGTTTTCCATTCAAATTGATTATATAAAATTTATATAACTGGGTTATAAATGCTTACAACGCGATTGCTTACGTATATATATATATATATATTGTTAATTAGTAATTATTATTATTTTTTTTTTAGTTACACACCTATTGATGAATAAAACATTATGTTGTTGAAAAACTCACGATAACACGCGAATAATAATAACCGTGTAATGATAATTTCAATTTGGTAATAGAAATATAAACGGCGTTTGAAGAAATGTAGGCACTGTAATGTTATATATGTGTATAAATAGTCTTCTTGATTCGATTATAATTTTTTTTTTCTTAGGAATTGTAACAAAGCACCGTTTTGTTTATCAAAAAAATAACGTTCATTTTATATTTATCGATCACGAGACGCGTGATAAATAGCAATTGAAATAAATATGGTCTTGTTGAGCGTATAGGTATGTTGAAAGCGATTTATAGCGACTATTATTGCATTCGGATAACGTTTCGGAGCAAAGCTCAATTTATTATAATGTTTATGTTTATGTCGTTCTTCAAAGTTTAAATGAGAAAACAATTTATTTTTGAAAACATACAGTGATCTACTTGTTTATTGATTTCCACGACCCTGCAAGAGAGCATAATACGTTTATAAATATAAAATAAATGGTTCTCAACATAATAACATAATATCCGAGATGAGAAATAAATACACATTTGTGTATAATGTAGGTACATATTGTATACTATAATGAGACGAGGTAAATAAGATTAATGCTTCATTACTCCCCAATTAAAACCTAAATAAAGACATGAAAAAATTATTTATTTTGTGTTTTTAAGCTTTTTTAGTATATACATATATAATTTGCACAAACGATAATTTATATATAGAATTTAGAATAACACATGAAGAATCTTGAATTTTATTTTTTTGAACTTTGAACAATATTTGTATGCAGAAACATTAAAAATTATATAACAGGAAACTAGGGTAAATTAACATATTTTATAACACTTATTATTTTCGATGGTTGTAGGTCTGAGGATACGCTCAGACTGAGATACTGTTACGTTAACATTTATTTCATTTCCTTAATTAATTTTATTTCTTTTGTAATCAGTAAAAATCAAATATCTTTCTCTAGTCGAACAATGAATTTAAAATAAATACTCGATTTTTCGCAAAAAATTTTTATAAAGTATTGTGAGATGAAAAAAAACAAGTAAATATTTGTAAGCCAAACAAATTTGGTCACGTAAAACATTGATCAGTTTCAGGCCTGTGTTCTCATGTCCCGCTTAATTGAGTGACACTGTTTTTTAGTGGTATTTAGTTTCTTTTTTTTTATTATTATTTTCTTATGTAATAAACAGCTTATACTTCTTTTTCGTATTTTTCGAGCGCGTTTATTCTTTTATGATTTTTTTTTTCAATTTATTTAGATTTTAACGTCTTTTACAGTTTTATCGCAAGTATTGTGTTAAATTTCGGTTCCTTCGTAGTTAACGTATAAGAGTTACAGTGTTACATATATTTTTTTTGTTGATTAATTAAAAAAAAAAAAATCGCAAAACGATTGTACTAAAAAGTTAATATTGTATAAGTACTCGTATTTTAAATTTTAAAGCAATTTTAATATATAATATTGTATTCGAAAAATGATTCTAAGCAGATCTCCGATCTTAATTATTTTTAATATATGCGTTATAAATTTATATTAAGGTGAATGTATAGTTTTCAATCGAATCGACATTAATTGTTGTTTATAGGTAGGTAATTTAAACACGCGTATTTGCAAGCCTAAATAGTTTTAGATTTATTTCTTAAAAATATAATGTATATGACTTTTATGAAATATACGATTTTGTTTGCATACGATTTCCGCGTCTTTTAAATTATCAATAATTGTTGAATTGTATAAAGGAAACGAAAATTTTAACGTTTCTGTGAAACTTGCAACTACAATGGAAATATTTTAACTTCCATCTAATTTAAAACCAGATGGCGCTTCTAGTACATATATTCAAACCGAATAAGAAAAGAAAAACCTATATTTTTGTAATTTGAAAAATCGAATGCTGTTAAAAATAACAAAATGAACATTGAATTAAATAAATGACAAATTGAATCATTGATACAGTTATTGAGTTTGAAAATTAAACGTATCGATAGGTATTATACAAAATGAAAATATAATTGATTTGAATTATCGGTACGTTCAATGACTTATGATTTGGTGGAATATATTTGACATCAGTGCGATGTGTCCGAAATATAATATGCTCAGGATATGAGAAAAACATTTCGATAAAAAATTTTCACTTTATGTTTCTTGAAAATTCAAAATTATACTGAACATTTTGAAACGTAGATATATATTAAAAAAAAAAAAAAAATATCTTCTTTATACAACTCATAATGTTGTGCGGTGCTACACGGTACACATTTAATTTGAAAATATTCTATATATATATATATATAAATTACATACATTTCACGTGGTTAACACATATATTATCATTAATGTATTCGTCAAATGAAAGAACAGAGTAGATAGGTTTTAAAAATATGTGCGCGACGAGATGAGATGAGATGATTTCACCATCAACCAGCTATTCTACTCGTCTATTATGCAAATGTTTATAGCGAATAAATTATTTGTTTGAAATTCAGTTTATATATCAGAATATCGGGATGGTATTTTGTATAGAGAGAAAAAAAAATGGTAATACAATACGGGCGTTGCCGTTTGAAATTTAAAATTCGATTTATTCTTATTGGCAATATGAGAGAGAATAATATTTAAGAATATGTTCGAAAATTTTAGATTTGGAATACCTAAAAAAATCCCTCAAAAAATTGTTACAATTTGTATACACAAAATACACTTTGTATTATTTTAATTCGTGAAATACGTATTTACGTATTATTATTTGATTATTATATAATAATATAATTATTTTTGTTCAGTTAAAAGTATAGTAAAAGATTAAAATATTATTATTTTATCAAAACATAATTATAGTAATTTATTCGAATAATTAATAAATATATATATATATAAAATCGAATACGGTTCATAGTGTTCATACCTTGTTTTATTATCGGAAAAAAAAATTATATTCACGCACATATGAATAAATTAATAACACTAAGATAATGTATTTACAATAAAACGAGCTTTATACTCGAGACTAAATTATTTTAAACACAAAGAATTTTTATTTCTTGATTTTTCAGTTTTAAAAAAAAATAGATTGTAGTAAAAGCATTTATTTAGTTTTAGTGGTTTTCGGGAATGGAACTTTGTTTAAAAATATGTCATATTACTCGCCTTGGTATAAGAATGTTTATGCATTTAATAAAATCCAGTATTATAGCAATTCTAAATTATTATGTTTCTTTTATCCGTATTATAGCGCGTATTTTTTAATTGAATAAGTTATGATATTTAATACGAGGCATTTTCTGATATTGTGAAAAATTACGAATAAAAAATGTGTACTTATCCAATAGATTTTTTTTTAAAGGAATTCACTTGTGATCGCATTTTTGTATTATTATAAAATATAAAAGTTATGACAAATCATTGTGTTTGAAATAATGATTTAATTTTTATGATCGAGTAAAATGTCTATGCGACTAAAAACGGTTGAAATTAACAAAATATTAGAGATAGGTAAACACAAGTAAACACTTGTATTTAATGTGATTTTTTTTTTCAAACACTATTGAGAAATTCGAAAAATGGGTAAAAATTACAAATCGCATTGAAAAACTAGTAGCTCTTTCACTCAGTTTATAATTTGAAATTTACATAATACAGCGATTAGATAATCTACCCTTATTTTTCCTATAAAAACGAAGACGGTGGGTTTATTATTCTACAATATTATTTTACGTCTTATAATCGATTAAATGTATATGTTATAATAATAATAATATAACAACTCAATTTAAGTATTATGTTGTGGTATTTTAAGTAAATGTCGATTACTGCGACTCGTACCCTTATCATCCGTATTTCCCTTTTAGACCAAACGCCTTTTTCACGTTAATTTATACAGAATTTGTACGTAGTAATTTTGACCTTTATTCAATATTATATTATAAAATACAGTTTTAACGTATCCAAAGAATTTTTGTACGCGTTTTCACGGTCATCGAGAGAACGATTAATTAAATTAAAAATTATTTATAGTCGGCCAAACACAAGAATGGCCGAATTTTTACATTTTTTAAACGCCTTGTATTTTAATAGTCACAGCGTTTGCTACATTAAGACAAACCACAGTAACTGGTAACGCTCAATTGTTATTGTTATAGTCGCAGCCCGCAGAGGTGGACTGATAAATTAAGCCCGAGGTGTAAAATTAATTAGAGCCCGTACATTAAAAAAGAAATAATAGGGCAGCTTTAAAAGTCCAAACGATTAGTAATTAGTCTTGGGTCTTACCTGCGTAGGCCGTAGCCTTTGGTATTCATCCCTGCAGTGCCGGAAGAGGAAGAACGTCGGCTTTTGACTTAAATCGCGTACATACATATTGTTTTCAAGTAATTTTGAGAATTAAACAATGTCTTTTTTCTGTATTTAATAACATTTGTAGTTGAAACTACGATGACTTATATCTTTAGTACACCGCGATTATTCATTTTAATACAATTATGTATTATATGTACATTGTAATATTTTGAAAATCTTTCACCGTACGCTTTTTTCCTTCTACAAGTACTAGTAAAATTTTAAGATCGCCCTGAAAAGTATAAAATGTTGCAGTACCCCGAGCTTCGCTAAAAATCGTTTCACGAACGCAACAATTAAACATTTCTTTCGTGTTCCCAACGTGAAGCATTGGAAGGCGACGCTCAATTGCTGTTATAAAAAAATACGAAAATAACACTTTAATAATGGTATTGAAAAATGTGTGTCGTGTACAAAAAACAAATAAAAATAATTAAAAACTTTTATTTCGCATAATATTCGTCGGCAATACTAAATGTATGTGATTTTGAAGTATTTTTTTGTTGTAATTATTTGTAGATTATCTGTTGACCATCTTGGTGGTATGAATAATTATTAATCGTAGAAATAATTATAATAATAATATGAAAGGAATTCGGAAATTTTAGTGAAAATTTCACGATATCCAGTAAATATTTGTACAGTTATATAATATATAAATAGGTATGCGTATTATTGGAAATGTGTAACGTAGGTACGTAGAGTAGCCGAGTACGTATTACTGTGAAACGATTTTGAATATGAAACATATTTCTGAGTATGTAACATGTTAAAATTATTATAACAAAAAAAAATATGTATGTATATGTAACAGCACGATAGTTTAATATTACAAAGTAAGCTCAGCCGAAGAAAACACCAAAGATTGGCGAAAAAGATTGGCATAACATTTTTGTTTTTTTTGTATTATAAAAACGCATTTCGAACTTCGATAAAAATGTTCGTCTCCAACGTGTTAACTGAAACGGATGATTATGATAATTAACTGCACAAAGTTAAGTTCGTACAGTTTAAATTCAAACTAATTAAGGTAATTAGTTAATGACGAAATAAGTTAAAAAGTTAAACAATAATTATCTTTTTAACTTTAACTTTTTAACAAGTTATAATGTCAACCTTTGGAAAACACACCGTGTTTAAATTATTACTTGACGATAAATATTTGATGACGTTCCGCGAGGTTTCATTTCATTTTACTCTGGTCATTAATATTAAACGTTAATTATAAATTAATATTTTCTATTTTTCAAATACAGTTAAAATAATGTAAAATTCTCTAGTTCAGTTATTATATACGAATGTTAACTTTGAAGAAATTTTATTCTTACATTTTTGAATGCTAAAGGTATAAAAATATTTTCGGTTGCGTGTGTTGTTGCGGCGTAATCTTGCGTTTAATGTGAATAAATCGTGATAATTGTAATTTTATCAATAATTCGATATTCGTTCGATCGATCGAGTGAGTGCGAGTAAAATAATATTGATAAACCTTCGACGAGTTAAAATTATAGTTTTACGCAATTAGTTACAGCTCGATAATTGTTTTTTTTTTTTTCATTAATGGTCTGAATTTTTTGTTTTTATTTTCAAATCTATATATATATATATATAAAATTCAAATACATATATACAAATATCATTCATTCATCGTTACTACTCAAAAACTACAAAACGTATTGAACTTGAAATTTGGTATAGTGGTTCCTCTAATGTTTTAGATGTGCAATATCAAAGGATTAAAAAAAAATGTTGCGTCAAAGTGGATTGATTAATTAATTAATTAATGCAAATTCGTAATGTGCGGCGGGCCGCGGATTTCCAGCTACCTGCGACCCGTCCTACCCGTCAATTACGTGTTTGCTTATCATTTTAATGATGAAGATATGAATTGATCTGAGTTTATCGATAACAATTTTCTCGCGCATATATTTGAAACAGAAATAGCTGTTTAAAACTGGCCGATCACAAACGAATATCATTATAAATGAGTAGTAGCGACGAATGAGTGAGTGAGTGAGTGAGTGGTATTTGGATTTTATATATACACATAGATAACCAAAAGTAATAGACTAAGACTACCCAAACGTAGCTAGGCTTTAAACGATTCATTAAGATAGGAATCCGTTAAAAACCGTGTCAGGCCAAGACTGTTCCGTGCGAAGCCGGGTGATTCAGCTAGTTTCGTATAAAATAATTTTTGAGTATTGAATACATAAATCATAATATTTATCTAAAAAAAAAATATATAAATGATTTTTTAAACACATTTTTTGTCGCTAGAAGATATTTATACTCGTAACTCTTGATACTCTTGATAAAGCTTTTGCGCGAATTATATCAATATAAAGAAAAAAAAAATCGACAAAATCGTTCCTGAAATAGCGATTGGAAGAATTGTTAATTATTTATAAGCATTTAACCGATGAGTGCGTAGAATTTTCATTATTCGATGGAACGATAAATATAAACACGAATATTAAAATGGTACAAAAATTTTATCGTCAACTGAAAGTTCTTAATTAAAAAAAAAAAAAATTCTGATGGAGAAATATGTATTATTATCGTTTTTTGGCCCCAAATCACAAAATATAATTCAACGATTTAAAATAGACATGTTTTTTGCAACTTCATTCATCTGAATGGCGAAATTACAATGAATATTAACGAGGAAAGTCATTGTACAGTTGGAAGTTGTAAAAGATTCAGCTGAGAGAGGCTGATACAGGAATTTAATGATAAATTTACAAGAGATGAATCTCGGAAACTATTTTTATTATAAGTGAGCCATTTCTTAATTTGTCACTTATCAAAGACCTTACATCAGTTTATTGATTTTATTATTTACATTTTTTCAAAGTATCAAGGTCTAAATGTCTTCTAGCGACAAAAAAAAAAAATGTATTAAAAAATCCATTCAACATTTAGTTTATAAGTATTTATAATATTATAATTCAATTAAAGCGTAATTTGTAGAGTAGAATAACATTTTATTATTTAAACTTATTAGGAAATTTTAATATATTTTTTTGGTTAACTTGA
This sequence comes from Slavum lentiscoides, assembly GCA_032441835.1. Lineage (NCBI taxonomy): Eukaryota > Metazoa > Arthropoda > Insecta > Hemiptera > Aphididae > Slavum > Slavum lentiscoides. The sequence goes on from CM063713.1 coordinate 10,888,154, forward strand.
CGAAAAATTGAAAGAAAACACTTTTGTTGGAAATATCCATTGCATAATTACAGAATAATGATTCTATATGATATTTTCCGAATTTTAAAACTAAAGCAATTACACGCTAAAAAACAAATTTTATGCTTTTCAAATTTTGAGCTTAAGGCGCGTTTTGTTAAATATGTCTGATCGACTTTAAATTTTACCAACTCTATTTTGAGATGTAACAGAATAAATTTCTGGCCGGCACCCCTTCATATTTAAACAAACAACTTTTCCTTATATAAATAACGGGCACCCTAATACGTATATAGTTATATTTTAATTTTATGTATTTTATATGTGGCTATTGTGTTTCTTTGTTTACATTAAATTTACAATTATAATGAGAAATTTGATAACTCGTCGAATAAATAATTAACTCAATTTATTTTTTATTTTTGTTACGACCTTTTAGATCAAACATCCAAACACCTTTTTCACGGTTTTCGCTAGTCTCCGCCAATCTGTATTCGGATTAAAATTCGCTACATCAGTCTTCATACAATCATCCCACTTCAAACGCGGCTTTCCAGAGATCTTTTTCCTTTTGGGTTCTCCGCAGTAACACTGTCTTCAACATACTATCTTGCTTTTTCCATACATTTATTTTTCTGAATCATAAATTATGTTAAAATTTTCCTAGTTTTATGATTTCAGTCTTGTCCGATGCCGGACAACAGTAATTGTGTTTGTGGCGTTCGGCCTTGCATTTTTTTTTTATTAATAGTTATTAGCCGGTAGTTATTATAAAAAAAATTTACATTTTTTTGTATTTCTTCATGCGAATTTGTCGATTTAAACTGGAAACTCCTGAGGTTTTCTTATTGCTCGTATTCTCATGTTTATTGGCATACTTCGCTATGTGCACTATAATCCAAATGGTGAACACCAAGCCGAATGCCGTCAACAGGCCTACTAGAAAACGTCCCCAGGGCCCACGCCCATTGTATTGTCAGTTTAAAATTATATTAAGTAGTCTAATTGAACTTTTTGTTAAAAAATATTTTATTTTAAGGTTGAAGAAACATATTTTCTTGTGAAAATATACTATACCTCTTTAATATAATGTTAAATCAAATACTAAATATAATGTTAGTGCCTATATTAATGTACTATACGGCTATACAAATTAATACTTTTTGATTTTGTGTTACATTTTAATGTTTTATTTTAAATTCAATGAGAGTAATATCGTTGGTTAAATTTACACACACACACACACACACACACACTTATATATTTCAATGGTAATATTTTTTCTTAACTCTAACTACCAATTATCAATTTATGTGTACGCCAATGCAACTAATATTATAATGTTCAAACAGGGATATAAGAATGGAACTGTGATTTTTTTTCATTGATGGGGCCCACACACAAGTACTGGTCCTTGAGCCACCCCTAGAGGTCTTAGTTACTTACACACACACACACACACACACACATATATATATGTATCAACTGTTTCTTTATAAATGTACGAAATTATTATTTTTTTTTTTAGATATATGTTTATGAGAATTACTTCGAATATCGTATGGCATTCGAATATCGAGAGAAATAAAAAACACGTTCTCGTTTTTGATGTACACTCTTTTAAATTCGTAGTCTATGTTTCATTATTATAATTATGTGTTCATCACGGATGTGGATAATGCATCAAAGAGGGGAAAATATGTAGAGAAACGTCTGGGTACGCAATCAGCGGTATTCAAGTAGTGCTCTTCTTTGATAAAAATGTCGATTCAGCGTATTCACTCAATGCTATCGGGCCCCCTTACATAGCCGAAAGCTCTTAAAATCATCGAGTAGACACTATTATGTTTCACCCCTAAACCAAGTATCCAATCAATGATTCAATGATATATATATATATATATATATTTACTTTTATTTTTTTTATATATACGGCCATTGTGTTTCCTTGACTACATTACGTTTACAATTACAAGGTGAAATTTGATAAAATGTCGAGTAAATAAATTTATTTATAATTAAAAAAAAATACGTCCTAAAATATAATGAACATATTAGATACCTATATAATAAGATATACGATATAAAATATAAGTATATATATATATATAATAAAAAGTTACGAAAAGTGAAAATAAATATTCAAACATTAAATTAGATTAATTTAAACATTAGAGCTTAAAAATTGAAATAAAGTTTAAAATAAATGTGATTATTATTATTACTATAAATGCTATATTATATTATAAAATATTGTAACTAATTTCTCTTCTATTTAAAACATCAATATTCTTATATATATTTATATATATATTGGTTTCGTTTTTATTTAAATTAAACTCAAGGAAGTATATTGACACGTACCCAATAATAATAATAATAATAATAATAATAATAATAATAATAATAATAATAATAATAATAATAATAATAATAATAATAATAATAATAATAATAATAATAATAATAATAATAATAATAATAATAATAATAATAATAATAATAATAATAATAATAATAATAATAATAATAATAATAATAATAATAATAATAATAATAATAATAATAATAATAATAATAATAATAATAATAATAATAATAATAATAATAATAATTACACAGTTATTGACGTGTGACATATTTAGTGACGAGTCAGTAATTTTCGTCACTGAATGTCGCACAAAAGCGTTATTGACTTCAATACGGTTGTCAAGGTGATGTGTTCGACTATGTGATTAATCAGATTTGTTGCTATTATAGTTGAATAAACTGATCAATTTGTCACAACTCCAGGTTTATTGTATTGTCATTGTTGGTAAAATCGTCCTATTCGTGGAGAATGTTATATTATAAGTGTTTCGCACAGTTATTCACGAGATATTTAAGGCAAAAACTTCGCGATATCATAAAAGCATACCACATATTATATTAAAGTATATTTTATGTTATTTTAGATATCTACATTTTATGATATTTAAGCGTGTACAGTGACTCAGTTGTTGGTCATTTGTCTCATCATCGCTATATCGGTTTGATATTATAATTTTCGGTTGAAAAATATCGAAGTATAATAGGTAATAATATTCGGAAAACGATTTCGACTGAGATTCGTTATAAAAAGAAATCGCTTTGTTTATAAATCATAAATTCATTTAAATTTGTTTTTTTTTTTTTTAGAATTATTTTAATGCGTTTTGAAATGGTTGGGAAACATTGAAAAATTACATCTTTATACATTATCTTGTTTAATTTCTAATCGATACGATATTTGTTGAGTGTTTTTACTATTTGAAAAAGTTTTGATAAAAATAAAACATATTATTGTAAAACCAATACGTTTTTCGCTCGTCATTTTAAATTAATATTTTATAATGTTTTTTAAATAATAACTATCCGGAGGAAAGACGTGCTTATATGGTTAAAAAAATGATCACTTAATTTTCGACCGCATTCTATTTTTTTTTTTTTTTGATAATATAGAACGGAGTTACTAAAATAAATATAAATAGTATCTTACAAGAACATTTTTATTTTTAATTACGGAAGCATGAAAAGAGAACTAATGAGAGATGAAATTCAACGGGTCCAATATTCAAAAAGGCCTTGGCCTCAAAAATACACTAGATTGGGCTGGACATATTATGTAGAGTATATGACGAGCTCAGGAAAGTCTAATGAGACGAGTACTAGTTATTGAGTCCAAGGAGGTACGTCGTCGAAGAAGACAACGACAACGTTACATGGCTATAGACCGAGTAAAGAAAGATTTAAGTAAGGTGGACGAAACAGCAAGAATGGATAAGAAACAGATAATCGAGACCGATTGAAGAATTTGGTAGAAGCAGTGAAAAGAGTCTAAATGGCCTGTAAATGCTTAAAAAGAAACAAAAATTAATTAATAATTTGACAAATAAAATATAGCTGCAAAGAGTATAGTGGTTTGACGACGCCATAAGCTTTCTTCGTAATTTGCTGTTAATTTTTTTTTGTCGTTAAGTATTCAACGAAAAAATCAGTTTAAAACAATCTCTTTGCAATTATTGAAGAATGCTATCTCAAAAGTTTTATTCATTTTACATATACAACGAACTATTTTTTTTTTAAAGTTGTTTAGTCAAATTTCTACGTATATATACATAACGAAACGTGATTATCTGCATACAGTTTTATAGATATAAAATAATGAAATACAATTTTGTATCACATCATCTCTATAACACGTGTTATAGTGTTATAAGCAATGTATTTTATGTTAAATAAAATTGTGTTTTGTTAATTTTTTTTTATTCACTACAATTAAATATACAGTTGACTATAAATATTATTAAATGTTAATTTTTAAAATGGTATTTAAAAAAAAAAAAAAATGTATAAAATACAAATTCTCACGGTTATTCATCATAGTCATTCTCTGTATACTGGTTATATAGTTTCGAATCAAAGAAAAACAAAACCTTTTCATTACCAGAGCGTATCACTACATCGCGTTACGTCTGCACACATTAAAAATTAAAACTTACTTAAACTGGGTTAAATAAGTGTCGTACCTTACGTCGGGACATAATTATTATTATAGTGAATAGTAGCTAATAGCTTCATACGTGTAGGTATGTGTTGCAAGTTTGCGAAATTACTCGGTTCTGTGTTTATTTTTAAATTCAAAGAAAAAGTTTTGAATAATTAAATTTTCTATTATCGTTGACCATTTGAACTTAACCCCAAGAGTTATCTGTATTTTATATTCATTGCTGCACCAAAGATACGCGTCACAGTGATTGGCCGTGTTTGTTATTCGTTATAAAAATAACAACACTTTTATACATACTGCCTTAAAAAAACCAAGCGTTTTCATTTTTAATATTACAAGAATTTAATGACAGTCCAATAATTCGATAAGTCTTTGAAGTTAGTAGGATTTTTTTTTTTTGAAAACCGTCACATTGTTTTTTGGTTTTAAAAAATTGAGAATCACGCGTACACGATTTACTTATGAAAACAAATTATACGTTTTACACGTATGTACATTTTGAGTAAATTATAATCCGAAGATTTTATACAGATTTTTATAGGTAAAATGTATACATTAATTAAAAAAAAAAATATGTACGCATTTTTTTGGTTTTTTATTTTTTATTTTAAATATTTTGTAATTGTAAAATGTTACGTATTAGTAGTGATGTACGAGAACCGTAACGGCCACTGTGAGATTGTGATTTTTTGACTCGAAAGAAATTAATTCATAAACATTATTTAACAATGTTTTAACAACTATTTTTCTGATCATAGAATAGCTTAACATATTCCTAGTTTTATAATTTCAATATCGTCCGATGCAAGATACAGTAATTATGTTTGTGACGTTGGGCCCTGCATTTTGTGTATTTCTTCACGCGAACGTGTAAGTACTGAGGTTTTTTTTTCTATAACGAGCACCCTAATATATATGATAAAATTTTAATATTTTTATATAGGCCATATTTTGTTTCTTGGATTACATTAAGTTTACAATTATGACGCGCAGTCTGATAAAATTTCGATTAAATAAATACGTTTATTTTCTATTTTTGTTACAGCCTTTAAGACCAAACATCCAAACACATATTTGTCCTTATCTGTTACGGTTTTCTGCTAGTCTCCGCCAATCTGTATTCGGATGAAAATCCGCTAGGTACATCAGTCTTCATGCAATATTCCAATTTCAAACGCGACTTTCCAGAGGTGTTTTTCCTTTTGGGTTCTCCGCAGTAACACTGTCTTCAAACGTACTATCTTGCTTTCTCCACACATTAGTTTTTCTGATCATAAATTATCTTAACGCATTCCTAGTTTTATGATTTACAAAACCACCGACGAAATGTAGAGTATTCATGTTTGTGACGTTGGGCCTTGCATTTTGTGTGTTTCTTCTTGCGAACGCGCGGATTTAAACTGGTACGACTGAATGCTGAGGTTTTTTTATTGCACTTACATCCGCATACCTTTTCATGTTTATTGGCGTACTTCGCTATGTGCACTATAATCCAAATGGTGAACATCAAGCCGAATGCCGACAACAGGCCTATTAGAAAAGCCCAGAACAGTGCCATCTTGTCATTGTTCACATCGCACTCCGTCGTATATACGTTCTGTTATAAAAAAAAAAATTATGAACAAAAATTATAAAATTACTTTATAATAGTGTTATAATTAGGTACGTATATGCACATTGAATACATAATATGTATTTTGAATTAAACGATGAAAATTTTTAGATTCTGTACACCATACACGGAACAACTTATTTACAGGTATTTCCAGTGTTATTTGTTAGTAAAAAGTTTAAAACAAAATCTCGTTATCGATTGATTAGAGAAGAACGAAATGCATGAATTTATGGGTATACGATTCGTCGTTATAAACATATAGTAAAACAGAATTATTAGGTGTGTGTAAACATAAAAAATACCCGAATACTCTCGAGCTCATATTATATGCGCGAATAAATCGATTTAAATGTGTTAACGTTTGAAACGTCAAAGTGACATTGTCGAATTCTAAAATGCCAACCGTATCCTGATAATCGTTTTAATTTTGTTTTTGTAAAAAAATAAAAATAATTTCTAATGATAAAAGATGATGTTTTTAAAACTAAAGAATTCAGCAACAATTTACGAACACTGATTTGTAAATTACCGAACTGTTTGTTTTCGAATGGAGTCTATATATAATTTCGTAGTTTTACAAAATTTTATTATTTATAAAACTGGGAAATGTACGGTACATTTTTCATTAGTTTAGACCACTTACTGGTTGAGAATTGTCCCACGAATACGCTTGATCATTATTCCGATGGTTCGGTATTGGCCTTCCAAGTCCGTTAGCGCACACCCACAACAGTAAATACAATACGACAAAGTACATGATTGATTTTAGCAAAATCACGTTAATCGATTGGAATATTTAATAAAATATTTATGAATTCGTATTTTGACTATAATGTATCGTACAATATATAAATATATCAATAGTACTAAATATACTAATATATTACTAGGCAAAAAGAGAACGATTTTTTTTTTTTTTTACTGGCCGGCACGTTTTTTAATTATAATATGATTAGAAATTATTAAAACTTAAGATATCGCGAAAATTGATGATTTACCCGTTACAATTAAAGCCATTGAGTTTTATTGATTTAATTATAATACAATTTTTATTTTTATCAAAATATTATAATTTTTAAAATATTTAAAAAACGCTAATTTCGAAATAAATACGTATTTCTGTTTTACAGTTAATTACAATCGTTGAAAATGTGTTATATACTTAATTCGTTTTGTTACTTTTTAAGATTCAACAATTAAATTAGATTTATTTGCAATAAATTCGAGTTCGAAATAACGCGGAAAAAATGCGTAATACGCTATTGCAGATTAGTTTTTACAGTTTTCAGAGTTAAATGTGATCTGAACTCTAACGTTCGTCGCTAGTTTTTCATATTTCCCATCAGAAAATTAAGAATTCGGCGTCCGTTTTACAACACGCCTTTTATCGCACGCCTTTTTGCAATATTCTTCACCGGACAAAATATTTCATTTCCTTACAAACAAATAGTACTTAGTATTTTCGTGTAATAAATTTCTTTTAATATTTTCAAACGCGCGTGTGTTATCTTTAAATATTAAAAAAAAAAAAAAAAAAATACGGGCCTAAAATACGAGTTAGACACTCGTCTCGCAACGTTTATCTCCGCGTAATCCAACGATATATTATTTGTTTACATTTGAGAGAAATGTCAAACGATAATCGATTACACGCGGAAAACGATTTTGAGCGGGGTTTCGTTTATTGTAAGTCATAACGCTTAAAATTTAAGGGCTCGTAAAAAAATAAATAAATAAAGATTTCAGCCATTTACTTAATACCTTAAACTCATTAAACCCGATGGCCACGATTTTAAGATTTAATACTCGAAACCACAAATTCAAATGAACGAAAAAAAAATAATATCGTCGCGTAAACAATTGCTGTGATACAAAATTTAAGCGAATCGTCTGATTTTATCGTAATTAATAAGGTCACGTGTTGTGATTGATTTACAGTCATGAATTAAAATTTTCACGTTAATGAAATTAAATTTATATAAAACAAATATCAGTGAAAAAACAAATGTTTATAAATTAAAAAAAAAAAAAATTGTTAAAACGGTCGAATGAAAAAAAAAATTAATACCGCTTTCATAAAGCGCTAAAATAAATAATCGGCGAAGCTTTGGAATAACTAGGTTTATAAAAAGCGGGTCCTTCTCCGCAACGAACTGAACCCTTGTCACCCAATGTGAACACGTTAAAACCACAGTCATGTGGATGTTTTTCGAAATTCAGTAAAAATTAACTCAATTAAAATACTATTTGTGTCCAGTTTCAAATTTATAGTAGAATTATAATGAAATATTTCAAGCATTCCTTCTATTCGAAAGAGGGTTTTAAAAAAAAAAATAAATAAGAAGAACATTATTGTGAATATAAGGCCAATACGTATAGTAATAATATACAACGTTTCGCGCCCAGAATTCAATACCAATATGTATAATTTCAAATCTTTATGAATAATTTGCTTTTTAGAATTCCAATCATTTAGACTTTTGTTTCATATAATTTATTATATAATATTATATTTATCTAAAAATTATTGTAACTTTGTTTTTTTTATTTATTAAAATAAAGGTCAATATAATTAATGTTTGAAATAAATATAAATATTATTCGAGTTGCGATAAAAGTATTTGGAAAAAAAAAATAAATACGTACATATTTCATTTGTTTGAAATATGTACAAACTGTTCGTAGGAATTTCATTTTATAACAGCAGAGGTTTCGAAACAACTTTAAAATTAAAATTAGTTAGTTTTGTACTAATGGAAACTGTACTAATGGAGATTGTTTTAAAATAATAAATAGGTACATTATTTATTTTCCACGTGTGTTATGATGAACGTAATAATATTATTTTTTTGATTCGGTTGAATACATTAATTTTTAAAATTCTATTATATCGAGTAGGTAAAAAATTGGATGCGAAAAAATGCCCTCCCTCCCCAAAAAACGTAGGTAATATATAATTGTGTAAAACAAATTAGATTTTATTATAGCTACGGATTTTGATATATGTATACCGTATACGCGTTTTGAAAAAAAAAAAAGATTTGAATTTTGTATTTTTGTTTTCCGTAATAAATCGATGTGTGAATCGATTAAACATTTTTTTCGCAATTGCCCGTTTTACATATTTGCCCGACGATTTTAAATATACGAGGTAATTCAAAACGAATGCCTTTTAATCGACTTAATATTTCAATGTCTGTAAATAAATAAATAAATGCATAAATCTAGTCGTTCGTACCAAATGTTACTGACATCCCGCGCACAAAATATTTCATCAAATCGTAACAGTTCACGTATACGCGCATAATGTAGCGGAGTATACGAGCGTACAACCGCAGTGCGTATATATATATATATATATATAATATATATACAGTCAGAACTAGGGAAATAATGAAATATTATGAATGCGTATCAAGCAGTTATTGGTCAATTAATTAAAAGTGTATTTATTAATATACGTTTTATGAACAAACTAAAGAACTGTACAATTTTGTATAATAGTTTATTTGTAAAATATAATATTTATAGTATATAATATTATGTTATAGACGAGAAATTATTTACTAACGTATTACGCGCGGGCAATTAAAGCGGAATTTAAAAACTGAACAATGTACAATATTATACGTAGTGTATAACAGTGAGATAAACGTGTAAATTCGAATTTTATTTCGTGTTGTACGCAAAACAAGACAATATATTATAACGTGGAATATAAGTGAAGGTTTGAAAAATCGTTTTCTATAGTCGCGTGATACGCAAACACGCGGTACTCAAATCCGAATAATAATTTCACTCGAATAAAAGTGTTATTCGGTTTATTTACTTGACAGAAATAAATGCGCTTTACAAATATAAAATGTATGTGAAAATATTTCTAATTTTCTTCATTGGAATTAATCATATTATTTATTTAAAATTTTCGTACACGCACATTCGATTTATTTTAAGTAATTATTTACGCACAATATTGATCACTTTTTTTTTTTTTTAATGTAATAAATTCTTAAGATACTAATACGCTTTTCACCTGTTTTAAAATGTAAAAAAAAAAAAAACAGACTTCCACCGAGTCTCGAGCGTTTGCATCTTTTCGTTAGTCGTGCCGATGGATTGTATTATTCGGATTATTATTTGAAATTGTAATTTAATGAAACGTCATTGCGTCTCAACCGTGTTAGGTTCACTGAGGTTATGAATTTTAACATATTTTACACGCATTAACACACGCGTTTGAGTACCGCAACTGCGAGATTTAATTTAGTTCAAGTTTAATATTTTATCAAATTATACAATTTATCATGGACCCTCGTGGCAAGGAGGGGGGGGGGCGAACGAATAATTAGATTAAATCGCTCAAAAAAGGACAATCGCCCTGTCGGCCCCTCAAATCCACTGCTGGTCAATTATAAACACTATTTGGCCCGAATTTTTACCAAAAAAACAACAACACGTCATTGTAAAACCGATAGATTCCTCGCTGAATCTAAGAGCGACGGTATAAAATAGAAACGAATTGTCGTTCTTAATCCCATACCCGAGTGAACACACCGCGTTCCCAACAAATTAAACGGCATAAAAATGACACGAGTGTGGGTTAATGCACGATATCGTTTTACGCATTTTACCTTGCGCATAACGCTTAAGGACATTATTCCATTCACAACGTACCGTTATAATATTATCCGATACGTGCTCGATTTTGTTGTTCAAAGAATTTCTGACGGTCCGCGTGACCACTACCGTAGACCATCGTTCGTTTTAGTCAAAACTATCCGTCGTGAAAAGTTCGAAAACGGCCAAACTTGGACCAATTGTGTTAACAACACCGTTTTGCGCCACGGCAACCCGTCGAAATTCAAACTCTAAACTTACAAAAGGCCTTCGGTATGCGTGCGCGCATTCGTATATGTATGCGTGCTGCGTACGCGAGTACGCATACACGCGTGTATGTGTGTGCATTGTGTGTATAATCTATTAATTCAAAATCAACGACTAAGAACCGCGCGTTATCCTAATACCGTTACAGTTCTTTTCTGCACTGTGTACACACGCTAACCTATCGGACCACAAAGAGCAGCTCTCCGCGAGTTTCCGTTGCCATCGATCGACGATAATAATTAAAGAACGCAAAATTCTAACCGCTATAATTTATGACTGTTTTGTATAGTACGAGAAACTTTTCCGTTTGTTCTACTCGTCGTATACCAGTGTATAATATAATAAATACCGATAAATGCAACGATTACTCTGTGTGTGTGTGTGTGTGTGTCGATACGGTCTATTGTTTTCGTATTCAATAACGTCGTCGCGTGTCGAGGCAAAACAATCGTTCTGTAATATTGTAGCGCAGTTTTTATCATACACATACGTTACGTGTATACACTAGGTACATATGTATACCTAGTAAAACAAAATAAATGGCTCAATTTTTTTGCAGGGTTCACTCGATTAGCCGTATAATGGGTTACGACAATTACTCTTAAATCGTGTATTCAGTTACGAGATACACTCTGGAAACGCGTAAACGTTAACGAGTTACAGTGACAAAGTTACATTTAAAGCTACATTACAGTCACTCACGGGGTCGGCCCCTGGCCATGGCCGCTAGGCCGCGAATGCGGCCGGGGCCCCACACTTTTTTCTCTGTAATGATATGCACTTATATCATTATTGTTTTATTTTCTTTCCTAAAATACTAAGACATTATATGCAAAAATATATTTTAATATAGTAATATATATTAATAAAAAATATCAACGCTTGTTCCTTTCGGAATACCGATTACATTATAAACAAAAAATAAGAAATTTAAGACATGACACGTGCAACGAATAAGTCGCACACTAATTCTTCGAAATTTATATATTAATTACACACACACGAGAGACAATAATCATCGAATTTGCTTACAATAAAATATCAAAATACAATAAAAAATAAGGTATATATCGATTTCTCAGGATTAGACCACATACAAATTTCCCACGTAATAATAAATAAGTAGACACCGCGCGTTATAAAAAAAACGCACGCGACTCAGTTCACACAAAATTCATACACGTGTGGGAAAGAGTCTACCGGGATACGCTGAGTCGACATATGTATCATAACGTCACCTCATTGGTAAAGCTGACCACCACCATCAAAATTTCCAAATTATATTTCAATCGTTTATTAAAATTTATACCCTCGGCCTCTCGATGATTTCGTCGTCTCGTCAGTGTGCGCACACTCACCACAATAACAACAACTCAACAAATCGGTATCCCGTGAGGACAGGCATTGATCGTCACGCATACATCGAGTTGTTCAATTCTTGTCGCTGACTTCGAGCTGAAGACGGCGACCCAACCATTTCCTTTTTAAAATTTATTCTATTGACTCATCTCACTGGACGCTACCTTGAGTCGTCATACATCAGAAGAGTGAGGTAAGTGTTGTTTTTTTTTCTATAGAGCTTAGAAATTTTTATTTCGCATTTTCTACTGCAATTCTCGAACTCACGACCTCGGAACACTGCTTTCCGTTAAAAGGAGTAAGGTAATAATTCAATCTACAATAAGGGTTAACCAAGATCACCCCCTTCTTATTTTTGAGTTATTACATCTCTCTTTTATATACCAATATTTTCGAACGCTGTGTTTTGAACCAGTTTTGAAATCTTCGCCTTGTATTATTATAATGTATAAAAAAAAAAAAAAAAAATAATGCGAAAATTGGTTTGTGAACAGAGGTTCGAACCGTAGGTACACGTCAAGTCGTGGTATCCGTCCATTGGACTGTTATAGTACGAGCCGAAAACCGGAAAAAATAAACCTATTAGAAACACAGATTTCAAATCGCTATAACTTAAAAACTAAATCCGACCACCAAATTCTAACTTCACCATAGATTCTTTTATTGACCTGTATTAACTCTATGTATGGAAACAGAAGGCGCTAGTCCAAGAAAAAAAAAAAAAATCAATTTTTTTTGACAAGTGGCCTGGAAAAATCTTAATTGCCCGGTAAGAATTTTAAAGTCGCTCCGCCCCTGGATCTGGGACACCTTATATTATAATGAATTGTTTTTTATTGATATGTATTTTTTAACTTTATATTAAACCAAGGGGCAGGGGGCCCCAGAATAAAAAGATCCAGGGGCCTTTGGTGTGCCAGGCCGACAGTGGTCACTCACTTATTTACGTTTATTCCCTTTAAGAAAACAACGATACTATATACTAAATATTCAGTTGTATGAGAAGTCCATTTAGAAAAAAAAAATGTCTTATATAAGTCGTAACTAAAATATAAATATTAGTATTTACAAAATATAATAACGAATATGTATGGTCACGTACTCGGCACGTATTGCGTACAAATCGGTGCTCGATTT